>OX439465.1:0-1280666 GCA_949320045.1 Scotopteryx bipunctaria
ACTCTACAGTATATGCGCCTTCTCAATTCAACTGGTGAGACCCGCTGGTGGGAGGCCAGTCAAACCGATTCGCTACCGAAAAGAAAACACAAACCACTAGTTGTCCAGTTGATGTGAAATGTCCACAGTTTGTTGTAGGTAGTTCTTGTTGTATTCACCGCACACAGTTTAATCACTCACTGATAAAGTTTCAAAAAAAAAAAAAAAAAAACAAAGATGTAGGGTCTGAACCCTAGTATCTTATAGGTTCGTTGAGTAAAATAGTCTGTTAAAAGTTCCCCGTTTATTCGTTCAGTTATGATGAGTTACGTTAGCGACAGTACGCTACGACGTGGTGTCGTTGTTAGTGGTTGATTGCAACTGCCCTGCATTGGCAAGAAAACCACGCCGTGGCGTAAAACGCTGACCCGCGAGAACATGTTGGAATTTGTGCGGTTTGCACAAACCGTACACCGCCTTACAATTAATGATAATTTTAAAATGTTTTTAGGCAGTTATTCTGCAGTCTAGTTATTCGGAGCGGAGACAAATCCAACAAATCAAAAATCATGAAATCGGTCCAGCTAGAGGCCCTCGCCCGCAGCCCTGCAAGAAAAAGAGAGCTGCTGCTGACGATATCCGATCGGTATGAAAGACATTGTCAATTTAACAATGTCAAATTGACGTCTTGTCATAAATGAATGCCTAAGAAGTATTTATGCGTTATCCTGGTTATCCTTTTAAATACTTTTACCATTTTGGGATCGTTTTACGGGATAAAAAGTAGCCCATGTCCTTCCCCGGAATGGAATCTATCTCCTTGCCAGATTTCATTAAAATCTGTTCAGCAGTTTAGGCTTGAAAAAGTAACAGACAGTGTGCGATACCAGCAACCGTGCATCTTGCGCGGTCAGCAGCAAGGCGCGACCCGGTTTCAATCATTACCAACACTTAATTTTATTCTATTTATCAGTTATAGTCAGTTCCTTTCAGGCACCAAGGGCGCGCGGTCTCGCCATCATTGTCATCAACAGTTCACTCATGAACCTGCGACTCATTACACTGCGAGTACGAGTACGAGTAGGAGTAGGAGTAGGAGTAGGAGTAGGAGTAGGAGTAGGAGTAGGAGTAGGAGAGCTGGCGCGAGGCTCGGGCGGCTGCGGGTCCTCGCATGTGACGTAGTTATTTCTAATGCTTCCGGAGATTTATCGCCTAATTTGTCTCGCGATTCCACCGCCGCCGTTTGGCAGGAACGGTTCTAAAGAAAAACCTTCGATTTATTAATTTCTTCCCTTCTTTCCTTCCATTCAAGGCATCAGCGTTCCATTGTAAAAGATTTATAAAGGAAAAATTATGCATAAGTACCCAAGTCACAGATTTATTTGGAGCACAAGATTGTAGGTGATAATCATTTGGGTAAACTAGTAAAGTATTCAGATTCTAGAATTCTCAATAGTTACTTCTATCTTTTGTCCTTTAGATTCGTTACTATCGAATGTTATGGTGTCGCTGAGAGTAGCCGGCGCGGCGCTTGGCCGCTCAGTGCTCTGTTCAGCGGCGAGGCGAGGCGAGGCGAGGCGAGGCGAGGCGGGCGAGGCGAGGCGAGGCGGGGCGAGGCGGGCGAGGCGGGCGAGGAAAGCCCTTTCATTCCGCGGCGCGTACAGAGGCGTCATTGTGCTCGCCGCCCGCGCCCGCCGACTCACAAAGCCATCTCGCGCCTCCTTTATTATATTCGCCATCCATCTTTTTAACCGTGACGTCACATTAAAGCGTAAATAAAACGTGTCACGGCGGAATAATGTCCTCAATCTCCTTCGCCTTTATTTTCCTTTCATTGCGCGCGGCGCGGCGCGGCGGCGGGAAAAACGCTTATGGCCTAAGCTCGTCGGATGAAGCGCGGATTCCGGTAATTCTATTCAAAATACGCCCAACCCACCGAGTCCCGTAGTACTAGGTAGGTTCAAACATATCACTTATATTATAATAATAATATGTTGCAAATAAAACCAAAGGTTCAAAGCCAACTGAGGGCATTCATATTATTCTACACGACTCCCACAAAGTACAAGTATACTATTATTATACTTACTAGTGTTATTTAAATAACTTTTATTTTGGAAAACTCTGAAACACGTGTCCAATTATTTTGTATTTTAAATCGCATCGCCTCCTTTTAAAGGTTCCCATACAAACTTTACAAGTCTGTTTAACTCTCTTAGGGGTTATTTTCAAAAATTTCGCCTACATGTTATTCCAGAACCTAACCTATCTGCATTCTAAGTTTCATCAAAATCGGTTTAGTAGTTACGGAGATACGTGGTAACAAACTTTTACACTCACACACTTGCGCATTTATATGTAATACTAGTAGGATATAATTATTGTGAAAATGATTATTATAGTAAAGAGCAGACGCGGACCAGCGTAATGTAAAGAGCCCGGCGCCGGCGTGTACACACGTACAGTACAGTATAGTACAGTACAGTACAGTACAGTACAGTACAGTACAGTACAGTACAGTACAGTAAAGTGCAGTACAGTACAGTACAGTACAGGCATGAATCTCACTAGCGATCCTAAACGCGTCTTCACGTAGTTACAAGGAAACACTTTTATTATTTATTTCAGTTGAGAGAAACATAAATGTGTAATTAAATAAATGAAAACGCAATGTTGCCAAGGCGTAGGTGCACGACGTGCGCTCGGAGGTCGGAGCCTGTCGGGTACTGAGGAGTGGAAGGAGAGACAACGTCCCGCTAGTTTATATCTACAAGTACTCGTAGTCAAGGAGAAGAGTCGCGTGCCGGTATGCTGTCGAGTGGAGCGGGAGCAGTGAATGCGTCAGCCGCGCGCGACGCCATTCCGTATTCCGCGCGGACTCGCTGACTCACTCCTCGCCGATGTTCCGGCGACTTTGACGAATATCACTCTCCGCCGGATGCATCCCCTTGCGAGAGCAAAGAGCGCCAACTGCTCGCCTCCTGTTGACGGATGACGGAGGGCGCGGGATGGTCGCGCCCGCTCGCAGGCCGGCTGGTGCTCCGCGCAGCAGTGCACGCGTACTCGTAGGTAAGTGCGGGCTCGGTGCACGCGTACTCGTAGGTAAGTGCGGGCTCGGTGCACGCGTACTCGTAGGTAAGTGCGGGTTCGGTGCACGCGTCCTCGAATATTTATGAAGCACTCCGCCGCGATCGGTTTCGGAGGAAGCGCGCTCTGCTTTAAACAACATTTAAAAACTTTTGTAATAACGAGGCGCTCCTCGAGGTTGTACTCGTAGGAGCACGACGCCGCCGGAGCGAGTAATGCATGTTCGTATATTCTTGTAGGATAATTTCTTAAGGTAGATTGTATCCGACTAGCCCTTAGAACATAAAGTACTCTGCGCCGCAAGAAACCGCTTATGAAACCAAGTGCTTAAATATAAAACTGGTTTTCATCAAACCGATACAACACTTTACTTTTGAGTCAGACGTCTGCCCATGAAGTGTGTTTGAATATAATTGAGTAAGTTCGGAGCCACTCCTTAGGAATCTATAATAATATTATAAAGCTGTAGAGTTTGTTTGTTTGTTTGTTTGTTTGTTTGTTTGTTTGTTTGTTTGAACGCGCTAATCTCTGGAACTACTGGTCCGATTTGAATGATTCTTTCAGTGTTGGGTAGTCCATTTATCGAGGAAGGCTATAGGCTATGTTTTTTTTCTTTCAAAATTAGGGATCCGTAATAAAATTGCTATTTTGTAACACAAGGTGTAAAATCGAAAACCTATTTTTGCGTGCGCTGCAAAAACTATTGAAAATAGAACAAAATGATGTACTACGGGTTTGTAGATCCCATCAAGACCTACAAAAAAGTCCGCGAGAACATATATCTAGCTATCATGGTTTAATCACAATAACCGATTTTGTGTTCAAAATAATTATGAAATCGTCTGAAGAAAAAAAAACTACGTTAAATATGTATCGTAATATTAATCTTTACCGAAATTAAGCATTATGTTATCAAGAGTATTTATGTAGAAGTAAAATACTTTTTGTTTCATCTCAATCGGATATTTCGTTTAAAAGTTATCACGTGTGTAAGATGTTAAGAGTTGGTACCTATTAATGAGTTATGGGCCATAGTCCATTTATTGAGGGAGGCTATAATATAGGCAATATTTTATCTCGGTATTTCCACACAAACGAGAAAAACGCGGGTGAAACCGCGGAGCACAGCTAGTCCTTAATAAAATAATAAGAAGCGTTCTACTGCGGTGTACTCTGCGAGCCGGAGCGTTGGCCGATAAGTAATCGTATGTATTTTAATTAAAACAACAGAGATTGAGAGCTTTCAGTATAGATTTATTGGAATCCCTTAGCGAACAGAAATGTTTAATCGAATGAAAAAAACACGAACGGTTATAAATTAAAAGGGAATTATCCATCTGGAAGGCTAGAGGGGAACACCGCTGTGCTGGCTGGGCGAGGTAGTCCAGCAGCCGGCTTCTCGAACGCCGTCCAACTAACAAAGCAATTAACTTGACACACTTGTCGAATCAAATCGAGTTGCTCGAACGCAAATTAGAGAAGGTGCTTTTTGGTATTTTATTTTATATTTGTTCTAAGGTATTTATTTATTTTTTACAAGTAGTGCGACTACAAGCGCACTCTGCACGTACCTCAGCCGAGTCCTTGTAAATAACTCACGTGTATACAAAAGTCAATTCTCTTTAATAATAATTGATTGACGGAAGACCTTTGTAATTGAACTTTCTAACACAAGAAACCGAAAGTTGGTGCGTTGCGAAAGAAAACTTTATTTTATTAAAACAAGAATTTTAATAATGTGCGAATAAGTGAACGCATTGTTGTGGATGGGGTGTGCCTCGAGAGGAAGTTCCTGAACGGAAGTATCGCGAGTTACGAGAACAACCCAAGTTCACTTTATTATGAGGCTCCTCCTGGACAGGAGAACCCCTGCAGGCTGCAGCACACCGGTCCACTCCTGCGGAATGTGCCAAGTCCAACAACTTTAATAAACTGAATGCGCAGTTACACGACCCCCCCCCCCCCTCCCTCACCCCCCGGGCCCGCGCCGAGGTGCACGGATTCAAAAACATCTCTGTAAACTTCATGGACCTTAAAAATATTCAGTAGTTGCATAAAGTTGAGAAGTTGCGCGACTCGCGCTTGGTTATTCAAAATGGCGGCTATTTAGTCAATTATGCATGTCGGCGGTGCAGCGCTCCCACCGCGCCACTACACCAGCGGGGATCAGCCCGCTACGCCGTAGCACTGCGTAGCTAGGTGCTGTCATTTGCTACGCCGTAGCAAAGTATCGTAGTACTACTAAATAGTGCTATGGAACCAAAGAATAGAAAATCCACAAGACCCGCGTGTGGGGCCGGCTTCGCTGCCGCCGGCGCCGGTCGGAGGCCGCCGGACAGCGGAGAGGCCGCCTGTGCGCCGCCGCGAGTGTCGTGGCCGCCGGCGCCGGTCGGAGGCCGCCGGACAGCGGAGAGGCCGCCTGTGCGCCGCCGCGGGTGTCGTGGCCGCCGGCGCCGGTCGGAGGCCGCCGGACAGCGGAGAGGCCGCCTGTGCGCCGCCGCGGGTGTCGTGGCCGCCGGCGCCGGTCGGAGGCCGCCGGACAGTGGAGAGGCCGCCTGTGCGCCGCCGCGGGTCTCGTGGCCGCCGCACTGTCCTTGTGGAAAGTTCTCTTCAGAGCAACTTGGAATGGCAGCTGTAAAATTTGTGAAAAACATGTGAAAAATTCATATTTTTCGCGTTTAATTTCTTTCAACGGCGACACAGGGCACTGCGCCGTGAGGTCAACGACTCCTTCACTAGTTCCTTGAATTAATTAATTACTAAATATAAAATAGTTTCTTCAAAAGAACTTAGAGATCCCTGTGCAGTCCTCAACCTTGTGACAAGCTCGGCGGCGCAGCGGGCGAGGGCCTAGTTGAAACGCGAGAGGCGTTGGTTCGATTCCCGCAGCGAGAGAAATGTTGGATATTCTGCAAACATTTCTTCCGGGGTTGGGTGTCGTGGTGCCATTACGACTCGGAGCTTCTGACACCCACGACGCAGGGAGTCCTCGAGGGGGTCAGAGCTGCTCCGCGACCGTTCAGTGTATTTATTATTATTATTATCATCGTCAAGAATGCTCTCAGTGAACGTGACGGAGCTCGTCGTTGAGTTGCCACAAACCATGGAGTTATAAAATAGGTCGTAAACGTTGAGTAGCAATTGTCGAATTGGCGCCTCCACTCAATGACATTTTTATTGGTAGCATGTTGATGGATGGCGCGGGGAGTGCGGGAGGGAGGGAGGGGGGGGGGGGGGGGGTGCTGGTCGCAGCGCCGGCGAGCTCGCGGGGGGGGGGGTCCCGCGAGACAGTCGCCGGGCGCGCGACACGTGTACATTGTCGACGTTCTGACGAAGTGACATTCTGATCGCAAATTGTTTTTCGTTTAGGTCACTGAGGACTATTGATTCTGTTTACAGTGGCCGCCTCATAAGGCGATGGTAAACTAAACTGTATGAGAGCCTACATAAGGGTAGATAAGTGTTAGAGATTTTTAAGGAATATGGTAAAGAGCTGAGTAAATGATGTAGAAGAGTAGATTTATTTATTTTATTTACGCACTCGCTACACATGCATCAAACAACTTAACTAAACTTCAACTTATAAAGAAGTTAAGTAAGATCAAAACAGACCCAGAGCACAGTTTCATTAGTTTGTGCATAAAAATGACAAACGGAGAGTTTTCTTAGTGCGAGGTGAAGTGAAGATATGTATGTACCTACTGTAACACATCACCGGGATGGAAGCCGTTTCATATCCAATTCATGCATATAGGTGCATTTGTCTCTGTCAACCTTCAATATTTTAATACACTTCATATATCCACGCAGACCCCTATAAATAAAACCATTTCGGGCAGCGATACTATTTGTCAACATGTTAAAAGGTAACAGAACGGATCGCAAAATATTGCAGGGAGAAGTAGTGCGCGGGTCACCTGCAAGGTCGCTTGCATGGAAATGTATGAAAGTATCCGTCCACTAGTTTAGGAACTGTTCGCCGCAGTTTGTTTCCCGACCAGGCTCCGTGGAGTCGACCATTCATACAAGAAAATACTGCGTCCCTTCCAATAAAATTCATTTTACGTCTTCCTAAGTAAATATATTTGAAATCCAAGTTATTTTACGACAGGGTATTCGATAAATAACCGAACAAAGTTTGTCAAACGTTTGCAATACACTGCTGGTTCGTTTCTTGGGAGGAATGAGTTTGCGAGTTAGCCAGCAATGTGCCCCCGCAAGCTGCTCTCCAGGTAAATGGAGCCGAGTCGTAATATTTTTTTTCATGTCGGTCATTTGTCTGACGCACGTGGCTTTTTGTAGACATTAAGCGCCTTAAAAAGGGCATTTACGTACCTGAGCCCCGAGGAGCAGGGAACGCCGGGGAGGGGGCGGCTCGGAGGGAGGGGAGGGATCTTGATTGTTACAATTTATTACGCAGAATATACAGAAGCCGCGTCCAGCGAGATCGAAATAATACCTCCAGCTTGTTCCGCATCCAGCGAGCTTCATCACGAGGTGCGGCTCCCGGAGGCTGAGGGACCACATGGAGCAGCAGGAAGATGAAGACTATGCACATCGCAAATCGATGAGACACGAGATGAATCAAACATTTTAGTATAGTACGCGGACTGCGCTCATTAAATCAAACAAGTAGTGAATATCATAATTTTGTAATATCATAACAAGCACTGGTAGAGCGGCGGCGGCGGCGTGTGAGCGGGCGCTCACTGTGCGGCCTCGTCCGTCCAGGGAGCAGTCACGCAGCCGCCTGGAGGCACGCGACAGGTCCGCGAGGCCCGGCCCTGCGGCGTCTCCGCAGCGCAGCGGAAGTACAACTAAGTGATTGAACACCCAAGAGGCTGCCGGCGGCGGCGAGCCGCTGCATATGCATTCCTACAAGCTGCCGAACATCGTACGTAAAGTTTTTAGGAAATCATAGATTATCGGCGATTTCAATTTGTGGCAAAAAAACAGGATAGAAAACTTCACTTGTAATCAATTAGAATGCGCCACGTGCGCTGCCGCGATGGTTCGCAAGGCGAGGCTCGCGATGTGCGGACATTGTTCGACGACTTCACGAGGATAACCCGCGCAAGTCGTGCCATTATCCGCGCGACACTGCGACAACGCGCGACACTGCGACAACGCGCGACATTTCTTCCTTCACTGGATATATTAATATTATAATTGATAGCAAAATTTTTATAACATCCAACACTAATTATTTTTTACACATTTGCAGTTAGCGGATGTTTAAATTGAGTTTTACTGTGGTTCTTGGATATGTTTTGGACGTTATGAGGAGGGCGCGGGGTGCGGAGTGCGGGGTGCGGCGCCGGCCGAGTGTTTTGTTCTTGTTTGGCGACACCTGAGGTGGACGCGCGACTCGGCGGATGGAGGGATGCCAAGCTCTGTCTTTTCTACTTTTTTAGGCTTCCACTCGTAAATCCATCGCCTCGTGCCTTCATGGTTGAGTAATGACAGTAAGCGAGACTTAGGCGAACACTCAGCAGAGCAGCCGACTCGAACGAAGTGAAACGGATGGAAGCCGGTCACTGTGCCGATGTAACCTCTGTCATAGCGATCACTTCTTGTTCAATCAATTCGAGCTCAAATTTGCTGCTTTGAATCTTTTAATGAGAATTCCGTCGACGCAACAATAACCTCGCTACTTACCGGCGCAGTGGACTCGCGGACCGGATTCAATTTGGAACATGAACAACATTAGTAACGTATGCTTTATTTAAATTTTTGATTTAATTAAAAGAAAACTTCTCGTTCACTTATTAAAACCACGCGTAATCCATTAAAACAATTCAAGTTGCAAAATAAAATTATTTTTATACACAAAACGAAAGACTATTTTTCACTGTGAAAATGTCGTTGATATAATTTGACATAGAGATGCTGAAAAGTCAAGTTTTATTCAAAAAAACTGCAAGGTCGGTCGCTATCAGTTCAGTGTTGGCCTATTTTGTTTAACTTTTACAAACGTTGCTCAAAACCTTTTAAGATTTGGTATCGCCGTGGCGCGGTGAGCGGGATGACTCTACTTTAAAACTTACGTTAAACCTCGCAATGAACATTGTTTAACTTTTGTCACAGAACGCGTAAACCAAATGCGGTGCGGTGCGGTGCGGTGCGGTGCGGTGCGGTGCGGTGCGGTGCGGCGGCGCTTGCGTTGCGTTACGCCGAGCGTGCTCAGAGCATTGAATGCTATTTATTTGAATTTCATTGTTTGCATAAAACAATAAAAATAATACATTTATATTGAACGATCAAACATTCATTTAGCTGATAGTTAACTCGGCTTAGTTCTTTTCGTTTTATGGTAAATGGTCTGCAATCATTGCGTTTATGATAAAATCAAATCACTTCTTGTTGGAGAATACATTAGAGATATTTTGTTTTGTTATGGCATCTCAATTAACTGATCTTATTTCGTTGTGGAAAACAGTTGAAAGTACTCGACCGCTTGTTTTGTATGTACGAGTACTTTGTTGAT
The DNA here is from genome assembly GCA_949320045.1 of Scotopteryx bipunctaria. Lineage (NCBI taxonomy): Eukaryota > Metazoa > Arthropoda > Insecta > Lepidoptera > Geometridae > Scotopteryx > Scotopteryx bipunctaria. The sequence goes on from OX439465.1 coordinate 9,554, forward strand.
TATTAAGTTAAGTTGGACTTATTTCTATAAATAATGAAGCAGTAAAGTAGTGGGTGGTTTCCAAGTCTAGCGCGGGACCGGTGCGAGTCTAGCGCGGGACCGGTGCGAGTCTGGCGCGGGACCGGTGCGAGTCTAGCGCGGGACCGGTGCGAGTCTGGCGCGGGACCGGTGCGAGTCTAGCGCGGGACCGGTGCGAGTCTGGCGCGGGACCAGTGCGAGTCTGGCGCGGGACCGGTGCGAGTCTAGCGCGGGACCGGTGCGAGTCTGGCGCGGGACCGGTGCGAGTCTAGCGCGGGACCGGTGCGAGTCTGGCGCGGGACCTGTGCGAGTCTGGCGCGGGACCTGTGCGAGTCTGGCGCGGGACCGGTGCGAGTCTGGCGCGGGACCGGTGCGAGTCTGGCGCGGGACCGGTGCGAGTCTGGCGCGGGAGGTGCGGAACAATCGTCTCACTCAAAGGGCTTTATTCATTTGAACGAGAACTTCCCAACTTTGTTGGAAAACAATTTTATCTAAAATGAAAATCTTTTGTCGGTGCAACTTAGTTTTTACTGTTTTCATGAGAGATCTTATTCAATCTCAGAAATGAGAGTCTCCTCCGTTCGAGTGGCTGTTGAAGCATGTTTTAGGGAAAACAGCAAAGTTTAGTATCTTAGCTGTTTTTAACAGTTTTTGTGCCGAAACACTTGATGGCAAATGGCTCGTGCGGGATGAATACGTCTGGAGGTCGTCTCCCGCTCGATACTCATATTATAAATGCGCAAGTTTGTGGATGTGAATGTTTGTTACCAAGTATCTCCGTCCAAGTATCAACTACTGAACCGATTTTGATGAAATTAAGAATTTAAGTAGTTTAGGTTCTGGAACAACACAAAGGCTAATTTAATTTACAAAAATCAACCTTACCAAAGTACTTATACAGGGTAGTAAAGATTATATTGAAAAAATATTCTGGTTCGATTCGTTGAAACCTTGAGGTGCAAGGAAGTTCAAAAGTTTGAATGGGAACTTATGAACGGGCGGTGCGCCTTACTTGCAACTTTGTCTGGAAAAAAGAACAAAATAATTTTATTGGACACGTGTTTCCGGCTATTTCAAAATACCTTCAGTGAGGGGCAAAATGTGGTGTGAAGGCTTGTGTGGGAATTTTTTAACGGATGATGCGATTGCCTCCAAACTTGGTAAGGATACGTTAAATACAAAACCAATGGACAAGGTGTTTCAGAGCATTACAAAATGACCCTCAAAATGGGCTCTTAAAACCAGCACGCAAGCGAAGCCGCGCGGGCAACCTGCATAGTAATGTACTCGTAATAATGTAGAACTCTTATTATGTTGTACGTAAGTGGAAATAATGTAAGAACAAAGCTTTTATAAAGAAACAGCACATTATTAGATTCAAGAAGTCATTAGGTTCCATTGGGCTCATTTCATTATCTTTAAAGAATACCTTTTTGATCTCTTGAACTGAATAAAGATTTACCAAAACAACCTTTTTCATTTTAATAACAACAGATTGGGCAAATCTGGGCAATATCGCGATCCGGTGATTCAAAAGATCTTACTTAGGGATGATTTATAAAGCCCTTAAGAAGATATACGATTGAAGTACATCTATTAGAGCAATAACGAGCGAATTGTCATGAGTTATATTGCAGGTTAGCGGGAGATGTCGAGGTGCCCGAGCGTGCCCAGCGAGCGCGCGGCGCCGCCGGCACTCGTCGCGAGGTGCCCGCGCGTGCCCGGCGAGCGCGTGGCGCCGCCGGCACTCGTCGCGAGGTGCCCGCGCGTGCCCAGCGAGCGCGCGGCGCCGCCGGCACTCGTCGCGAGGTGCCCGCGCGTGCCCAGCGAGCGCGCGGCGCCGCCGGCACTCGTCGCGAGGTGCCCGCGCGTGCCCAGCGAGCGCGCGGCGCCGTCGGCACTCGTCGCGAGGTGCCCGCGCGTGCCCAGCGAGCGCGCGGCGCCGCCGGCACTCGTCGCGAGGTGCCCGCGCGTGCCCAGCGAGCGCGCGGCGCCGCCGGCACTCGTCGCGAGGTGCCCGCGCGTGCCCAGCGAGCGCGCGGCGCCGCCGGCACTCGTCGCGAGGTGCCCGCGCGTGCCCGGCGCGCGCGCGTGACGCATGGAGTGAGATAACATGACCGTGAAGCAGCCGCCTGCCAAGTCGTCGTCTGCTTCCAATTGGCAGAGTATTAGAGAGGTTCCGTCGTGTCGGGCGGCACAGTGGCGTCGCGCGGTATCTCTCGTGCGGGACTGCTCCTCTGCTCTGACGTTGATTCATCGCGTCCGAATGCGAATCTATTAGCTGTTATTGCTTTGATGTACGAGGAGGCGGAGTGCTTCAGGGTCCCTTTTGTTGCAGCACGCCATAGCTTCAATTATACTCGTAATGCCGGTTCAATCTGATAATCATTTTGTGTTGAGGTATAATTGTATAAGCACTAAGCCTACTTAAAGTAAATTAAGTATGTAGGTACCAAAGTAACATTTCAATTTCTATGGGTAGGTAATATAAGAATTGAATCATTTTTCTTCTTATCTCCTTATTCTTCTTATCTAATTATTCAAGCAATTCTTAAAAAATATTCATTAAGATTACAATGAAACCTTTTAGAGCTGAGAGTGTAATGGCCGGCCAGTCGCGACTCACGGCTTCACGATTTCATTAGCGAGCTCATAATTTGAAGAAACCTTCAAAACTTAACTAATTAAAAGAAGGCAATCGCTTCAACTATCTCAACTCAATTAAGTCTAACTATCGCACCATTGTGCAGTGTTTGCCCGCGCCTCCTGCTGCCTACCCCCCGCGAGGCCGCGCCCCCGACGGCCCGGACTTACTCTGAAAAGGAACGAAAGAGTACCCAATGAAAGGGAAATTAAAGGGAAGGCAAGTTCTCAATTGAAGCTCATTATGAAGATAAGCAGATACTTCACATCACAATATATTTTCTTATAACGGTAAGAGTGCCAACGCAGTACTATAGGTACTTTTATCCAACACCACCGTGTTCGATGGCAAGCAACCACGGGCAGGGTCCCCATAAAAGCTAGGTAAAAATAGATTTTTCATTTTGTTTGCTAGTTCTGTTGAAGTAGTTTCAGACAAGCGCCGCGCTACGAGGTGAAATGAAGCAGATGCAGCGTTAGAAGGTGCCAGATGAGAAAGTGATGCAACTGAGTGAAGTGTTGCGAGCCGGCCGGCTCCTGGCCTGACCCGGCCGGCGCAGCGCGGCGCAGGTGCCTGGGTCTCGCGCTTATTGCTATAGATGGTCCATCACGTTGGAAAGGATGCTGACCCCTTAGTCGACTTTGACGATGACTTACTTTTTGCATAATTATTATCAAATAAGAAGTATTAGCAGAGAATGTAAGTTTCAGTACATTATTAAGTTTTTCCACAACAGTAGTGAACAAAAGGTAATTTAGGCACGAGGCGTACTTACAGGCGAGTCAATTAGCAAGTACCAGTCATGGTACAGCGACCGCGAGGAGAAGCGCACAGCCAGACACTTCAGTACTATCCTTTACAAGGGCGCGAAATTAGGCCGAGAATAAAAGACGGCGCAGACAAAGAAGTTAATAAATAAAGGACACCTTGTATTTAACAGGAAAAGTTTGGAAGGACAGATTCTAATGCTCAAAGAACTCGCAGAAGGGAGAATTGGATTCTCGGACGATTCATCGATGGACTTGGCGCCAGGACCTTCAAATGTTCAGGTAAACATAGCTACTTATCAATTTTTATTGTTAAAATTTTAAACAATTACTTATGAAGTTGGAGGCTGCCTCCTTGTGTTGTTTTCTAAGCTGTGCCTCCAGCAGTGCAGTGCAGTGCAGTGCAGTGCAGTGCAGTGCAGTTGGATCGGAAAGATACGCGCTTGAGAGCCGGCACAGAGCAAACGACTGCGAGAATATCAATTCAAAGAATTATGAGATTTCCCACGATGCTGTCGAACACGGCCACGACTAGGAAAATAAAACCTTTCGCTGTTATTGTATTGTATTGGATACTTTCACAAATACTGCCTTAGATTCACGTGAAAATTTGAAAGAGGTCAAAGAATTCCGAATGACAGACAACCGACGAGCGAATCCAATGTCGCCCGCGTTATTGTATAAAATAAAAATAGTTCCACCTTTCCGTGATATTTGCAGTCAGGTAGTCGCATAAATCAGCATTCGTCGCGTCGCGGCGCGTCGCGGTCGCGCTACCCGCGCAAATTGTGACCAACGCTCGCCGCGTCGCCACGACACGATGTGTGCGGCTTTTGACACTTTTACTATTGTATTTTTGTGAAATAAGAATTTCAAGCTTTTCTACCTCGAGCACATCGTCAAATAATAATAATAATTTATTTATTGCGATTTGGAGTACATTACATTTAAATTTTAGCCCTACCTACCAAACTAAGTTTAAAAAACTTGTATTTTGGTAGCTAGTGCCCTCCCTTAAAATTACATTTCATTATGTACGACATTATTTATAGGTAATTAATTTACTTAATCTATTCAATTTACTGAATTACAGAATTATACACGTAATATTGAAAAAATGAAACAGAATTTTGGTTACAAAACTATAAAAGGAAAAAAAAAACTAGTAAAAACTACAAAACACGGATATTAACATGACGTATGAGCATGATCGCGAGATATAACCCTGCAGGGGTTCGTTCACACCAGTGCTGCCCCGAACACGCCCCATGCTGCACCCTCCATCTACTCGCTAAAACAATTCAGTAGCTTCAAAACACTTTTCTGTCAAAGAACGGTTGAAATCTTTTCGTCGATTTTATTTCTCAGAAGATTTTGGTTGTTTGCAATAACATGCCTCTCCTTGGCCAATCCACATTGTAGAGATAGGTCCTCTCATCACATCGGCGTCGTCGCGGTCGCTCGCGCATTTTATATTATTTATTGAATTAGTAGGGCACAGCAGTAAAGCATTCAATAAGGAGTGTTGTTGCGGCGGCTGCGCTGCGCTGTGCTGTTTGCTCGCGGATGCGTCTCTCGTCTTGTACCTTTTGTCTCTCGCTTTCAATTACATTATTTTTCTTTCGATGAAATTGGTTCTGACAATTACACGCTATACATCTGAGTATGACTCTTCCAAATAGTATTTTAGACTGGAAGTCGAAGCGAATTCAGTGATAATGTGATGAAGTAACTATATTTCTTGCCTGTTTAATAATCTCTTGTCAGGTCTTAAAATAAAATAAGTGGGCAGAATCAAAATAATTCAAACACATAAGTGTATGAGTAGAACGGAGTAATAACTCTCAGAAGAGCAGTGGATGTAGTTCTTCAGAAGTGCTCCACTTACACAGCGGAGAATAATTCCAGTCACCGGCACCGTGTAATATCTCTAAGTAAACATAAATCTGAGAGCGGTCTATACTATACCATACTATACTATACCATACTATACTATACCATACTATACTATACTATACTATACTATACTATACTATACTATACTATACGTCTGGCGACCGAATCAATTCGCGCAGTGCACGCGCACTCAGAGTCCTAACTACGCTCTTGGTTCAGTTAGAGATCTCGTGCGCTTGGTACCTGCGTGATATACATAGATAAGTATGTACCTATATACTTAGCTCTGTTCTATAAAAGTTAGAGCAGACAATAACGTGTTGATTACAGAATAATATAAGACTTTATGTGTACTTTAAGTTGTTACAGGAGACGCAGCAAACACGACACTGCCACGCCGCATGAATCACAACGAAACTCTAAGAGAAGGGAGCTCAGCTTGCAACGGTTTTCTAAATTACTTTTTTCGTTTTATTTCATAAAGTATATATTTTAGGATGATCATTTTGGAATGTACAGATAAAGCCCTTTCATATGGCACCTCACACATATGTAAAAAAATATCATTTTACCCTCTTGGGAACCAAATATCTTTCTAGCCCCTTCACCGATTAAGCTGCATGCTTGCTGCTATAAGCATAAATGCTTCCCAGCAAATCTTCATAGCACAATCTATTGACCTACAAAGTTTCATACATTGGATTAACGATTTGAAAGTTATGCTGTTATAAAGCAAACTAAGTTTTATAAGTATTTATAAATTGTTTGGTCTGTAAATAACTAGTTAGGTGTCACAAAAGCATGCAAATTGTTAAAAATAATGCATATTAAAGTTCACAAAACTGGTTTGCACGAGTCATATTTTTGTACACCTTTAGCTCTGTTCTAAAAGCAATATCGTTGAAATGCTCAGCGCGTTACAGAATAAAACTCCAAGATTTGGGCGCACTAAATCACAACACAGCTCCGATACGATACGTTCTCCGCTGGTGCACACGCTCGCGCCCGCGCCCGCCGCGTGTGTACACACGCACACGCACACGCGACCGCGCTACATACATCAGCGACTTTGATACAATTTGCCGTAGAAAGTCGCCACTTTGATGTATTACCGGAAAAATAACAGTGCCAGATTAAACGGCGAGACAGATCTTAGTGATCCCTATCGCACGCCAATAACGACCCTATCTCCCGCTGCGACGTCTCAATACACTGTGGCGAGCTTTCATTTTGGCAGATAGCGGATCTCCGTGAATAGCGCTCTTATCTCCGCCGGGGAAGGCACACTTTCGCTCGGGGAGAGGAGAGTTGATCAGAAAACTCAGCCATTACTCCGTCGGATGACTCGGTGAAATTTACTATTGCGAGGTTTTGTTCGTGCGATTGTTTATGGCAGATTAGGGCGGAGGCCGAGGTGCTCCGCGCGCCGCTCAGGGCGCCGTGTTTACGGATTTACCCGATAAGCGGATAAAAAAGATGTCTTGAGCTCTTTGTGTATGAAAAATAAACGATATTTTTATGCGTATCCTTTCGGGCCCGATTTTAGCTTTAAGACGGAGAGGATTATCTCTTTATCGAAACATAATGTGGTGGGTTTTAATGGCTCGGAGCGAGGCGGGGCGGGGCGGGGCGGTAGGGGGGGGGGGGTTCTTGTCAAGACTCGATCACATGAGGGACAACTGAATATTTGGAATACTTATCTAGAATTGTCTTAGCTACTCTCCAATATACTAGTGACCCGTAAAACTCCTACTTATTGATACTTGAAAAGTGTTGGAAATAGAAGAATATAAAATGAACTTATAAGATCTCACAGCTAAATAAGGTGTCCTAGAGAAGTCGAAAAGTGGTCGAATTTGTAATCGGTTGATTTGATGCTGTTAGCTGAACTTTAATGACTTCGAAAGCCTTCCCCGTGCGCGCTTCGACCGCGTCATTGGAGCGGTCACTCGTTATTCACGACATAAATAATAATTACGCCGTCATATCAGGGAAAATGCAATTCTAATATTAACCAAAAAAAAAGCACGAATAAACTTATTTCTTATTTCCACACAAAGTTCATAATTATAGACACATCATTTAATGATGTGTCTATAATTATGAACTTACATTGACGTAATCATGTCAATTTCTAATATTTGTCATCATAACAATTATTGTTAATAATTTCGTTATCCGAATGATTCAAATTAGTTTTTTTGTATTGCAAGACAGATAAAAAAAAATATGTATCCCGAATACTGTATTAGCAAATGGCAAGTAGGTAGCGAGGACGTAGAAGAACATTATAAATGAAGTTACATTTTTTATAGTGAGAGGTAGTTAATAAGTATAGTAATGAACCTATTTAGGTTCATTAGTTTAAAATAAACAGTACTATTACATAATTTATTTTCATTCTATATTAGGTTTAGGATTAAACAGTATGAGTTCGTCTTTTAGTATGTTTGTATACCTACTAGGACAACATTGTTAGGGTTAAAAGCTGTAGAATTGCTGTATGTTAGCAGGTCTGTTTTTATGATAATTAAATGTTATGTTTTCCTAATATTGTGAGTATTGTTGATAGGAGTCGTGTTGTTGTCGAGTTATCATTAGGACAGTAACAAAAACTTTATGGTAGAGTAAATTAAGATAACAGACTGATGTTATGTCAATATTTAGAGAGCCATTTGTTATGGAGTAGACGAGAAGGCAAACGCGAAGCTTCCCGATATTGATGTAGTGGTAGTGTAGCCGAGGGCCAGCCCACTGACTGGTCCAGCGCATCGCCTTGAACAGCCTTTACTGCTGTCGAGGCGCAGGGAGGGCGAGGCCGCGGGCGGACACTGGCAGCTAGTGAAGTGGAGTGGAGCCGGCGGCGGCGTAGTGGTGCACAGGCTGAGGGGCGCCGGCTGCAGTGCTACTGCGCTGACCGCTGGCCGCGAGTTTCTTAATATTTTTAAAGCTGTTGTTACGGAGTTAGGAATGGGTTTAGCTGTGGATCCAGCTTGCTATAATTCGCTAACCGCTATGGAGCCGGTTCGAAGTTCTCCGTGCTTTGGGTTGTCTACATTTTTGTTTGAAAATCAAGCGTAGTCAAGAATTGCAAAGGCAGTTCGGACACAGATAACATAATACTCTGTACTGCTTAGTGCATATCACATTATATCGGACGTCTACTAGGTACCTTTCAAATTCACTAATGTTTTATTAGCTAATATTTTCAGGTATTCAATGTACCATTTGGAGAGTTCGCAAAAAAGTCAGTACGGTGTTGATGGATCCAAATTTTTTGAAAGTTACTATCTAAAGATAGTACTATACTCGTATATAGAGTAGGAACATAACGCAAGTGAGGGCACTCGACGCAGAGCTCCAACAGGCGGCCCTCGCGCCCGTCTGTTTGTACAGCCCCAATAATGTTCTGCAATATCATCTCGGATCAGCCATTCTTCCCGCAAACATCGCGCCGAGCCACATATCAATACACACTCAGAGCCGTCTTCATACTCGATCCGATTCTATTGAATCCTATTTGTATTGTATTTTGGTCATGCTGAGACATGCCTCAGCAGTGGTTCGTGCTGCGCGCGGGGGGGCGGGGGCGGGGGCGGGGGCGGGGGCCGGCGGCCGCGGTCCTTGCTAATATCGTCCGTAGCGACTGCCGACTGGTGCGTGCTCGTGGCGAGGCCGCTGACGCCTTTATTTGTCTGCAGCCGATATTATTTACTGCCTCCGGGAATATCCCGCTTATTGAATGCTCTGACAGAGTGGGCTCCTCCTGTTCACTCACGCACATTACTCCGAGATGCTCCTCGCTGGAGGCAACCTCGGGCAGGCCGATCGCTCCTCGTAATAGCATCACCGGTGAACTGGTTTCTGTTGCAATTAGTGCAGCGGCGAGCTGTCGTCGTGACTCAATAGCAGTTCGCCGAGCAGGGCGAGTGCGCCGCCCTCCTCGTGACACCGGCTCCTCCGAGCCAATGTTGTGACAGCATTGATGAGTGTCTCAATGCTTTTTTCGAGCACTTGGTACTGCTAATGCAGTGAGTAAGTTGTAATGTATTGGTTTGTGAAGAGCAGGAAGCGAGGCGGAAGCGCGAGGCGCGAGGCGCGAGGCGCGAGGCGCGAGGCGCGAGGTGCGAGGCGCGAGGCGCAAGGCGCGAGGCAGCGAGCGCGGCGCCAGTTCGGCAGCTCTAAGTCGCGGATTACCGCAGATCTCGTTATTTCGTGTAATTGCTGATTCCGCAAACAGATGAAAGCAAATCCCCACAAACGAGAAAACGTAAAACTGTAATTGACAACGTGAAAAGCATATTTTCCGGTTTCTCGCGTCGGATAAAAACGCGAATGAAAAAATATCTAACATTTGACGTCATTTCCCGCGGCTTAAATCTTTAACGTCGTTCCGTCCGCGCGCGCGGCGCCAGCTGGCTCACTTCCGAGGACTCGCTCACGACGTGCCGATGTACGGATCCCACTCGCTGATGGAGACCACTGGATATTTCATTAGTAATGTGCTCTGTTTCGAAAGTCGAAAGACAAGCGGACGGCCATTGTAGAAAATTGTTGACTCGCTTACCAATCAACTTCAAATGATTTCAACATTGGGTTACGACACCGCGCTCGCAGGCAATCAATAACTCGGCTCAGCGGTGATGTCTGCGCGCTGAGACTCCACTTTGGTCGGGGAGGACGCTCAGCGCTGCGAGCTAGGAGCGCTAGCAGCGAGCCAGCTGCTGCAGTCTGTCTGCGCAGCTCTAACCGCTCGTAATAACATTATTCCTCAAATAAGGGCGCCGTCTCCAGCACGAACATCGTCATTAGTTGCTTTAGCCGCTATTAACAGATCTTGGGAAAAATGCAAAAGATAACAATCTACAATATAAATATTTATCTCGTATATTTCTGGACTTCTAACTCCATTTGCATCTATTTTATTTATTACCAGCAAAGACATGATTTCCATGAGAGCTGCAAAAACCAGTCCTCGAGCATGCGTCAGCCTACTTCTATATAAACTATCCAGATCTTTAGCATCAAATGAAATATCCAGAACTTAAACACGATGAATGGTAACTTCAAGGACACAAATAAGTTGAAATATAGAGAAAAATGCTTATATTTGTATTTGTTCACAACATCCGCCGGGAAATTAGCACAATACGAGCATATCCGTCCTAAAAAACATTACTTCCTGTTGTTTAACAACAGTCACGTCCTGTCCCGTGTTTCCTGTGCAAGTGCTTCCAAGTAACAAAGTATCTGTAAGTCAGCTCGGCTCCACAGATCAACGGAAGCACAACAGCAGCGCCCGGCACCGGCGCAGCCGGCGACTGCAGCTGCACCGAGGGTCTCCACAGTGCCGGCCCCCGCACCCCGCACCCCGCCCGCGGCGCCGCGGGGCTCGGCGCTGCTGAGCGCTCGCTCGGCGCCCAACGACACGCCTCGCTACTTTCTACACGTGGAGGTGGTCCGGCACTATTACCTCGCACACTTCGTTTCACCGCACCTACGTTGTTGAGTTCCGGCGTACAGAGAGGTGCCGCCGGATGCTTTGTCGTCGGATAGACCGGACGTAACACGCTCCCGGGCGCAGCACCGCCCTGACAGTGTAGCCGCACGAGTAGAACCACATTTTCGCCATGCATCAGTTTTTTAGTGTTTAAAATATTTCGATGGACAATGTCGGCGACCACAGCTTTCCACATGGTCTACTAAACTAAAACAACATGTTTTCAGGGATGTACCTGTGAGAGTAGGTTCGGTTGCACCTGAAAGCGAAAAAATGTACTAAAGATGTCTCATCCACCCGGCGGCGGCGTCACGTGGTGCAGCGCCGCCGGCGCCGAGCGGGTCCGTCAGGCCGCGCGGATTGCTTACTCAATATTTCAGGCTGAGTGAAGGCTCGCCTGCAACACCGCCGGCGCCGCCAGACAGCCAGACGCGGACCCATTTAGGTCAACAGAACTAGCCCGATGCATTTTTTAGCAACACTGAACATTTTTCGAAGCATAATTTAATAAGTTTTGGCCTTTTCACCGCAATATATTTATTGAATTCATATTCGCTGCTTGATCTCTCTAGGTCATCCTGTCTATTATTTTTAAATATTCACAATGTTTGGAAACCTACTTCGCTCGTGAATGTGGAACAGAGGTATGACTGAAGGTGGTCTGCGGCGTTGATCTGATTGACGCGATCACGAGATCATCGCCAGTTCGCGCGATGGTGACTCGCGCGATGGTTCACTTACGTAAGACTTGAGCACAATAAAGGGAGCCGAAGCGGCATGTTCCCTACTCCCGCATGCAGCGCGCAAACAACACAAACATTTTCAATAACACACAAAATATCCTCGTTATAACTCAGCCGGCGCAAAAAGAGCATTTATTCATAATGTGTTCTCGATTCGAGTCGATATTCGCGCGGCCATCAATATTGCGATCCGGGGATTTCACAAATCCTTGCCCATTGAAAACAGACCCTCTCAACCTCCGCTTTCTTTGCTCCCCGAGAGCCGCGGCGTCTCGCGGTCTCGATCTACACTCCGAGTTGACATCGAGTGACGACTGTTTTAAACCAAGACTTACTCGTATATGACATCACCATGACACGATCGATAAAATCAATTTGTCAGTAAAACTCGACATAATTATATCGACGCCACGTCGACACCGGTAGCGTGAAACTTTTTACCGATTAGGTATTTAACGATATCGTCATAATTTATTTGATAAAAATAATACAGCATTACAAAGAAACAATTAGAACACTGAAAATAATGAGTGACTTTATTTTTCCTCGGATGATTTATGCAATAATACGTATAGATAAGACGGTATAAAAATTTAGTCCTGTACCTGTTTATCTTTTTAATCTGCGAATGAATGAAGAACGAATGATTCGACATAAGTCTTCTTTGCGATCTTATCGACAAAATCCAAGTAGAGTCTACTTTCATGTAAGAAGTTGTCGATAAAGTTCGATGGATAAAATCTGTTTATCGATCGATAAATATCGAGATCGACAAGTTCACGCTAGCAGTGCAGAGCATGCGAACGTTTTTGAATAAAGCACATTCATTATTTCGTAACCAAGCGGTCATGTTTTTGGAGGTTATTGCACACGTCTCACGGTCTCATCAAGTTTATATTTTAGAGCGACCTCATCAACCTTTGGATCAAGATACTGACACGTCACTTAGCATCAGGCGAGCCGCTCGCTCGTTTGCCGCCTCGTCCATAAAAAAACAAGAGTCCAGCAAGACCGAGACCGGGCGGAGCGCAGTTGCCGCCCCTAAAGGTTGGAGACAGAAATATTCAATAAGTGATGGCTGCGACTCAGTGAGAATATTAGCAGACGCCCGCGGCGCGGCGGGGCGCGGCAGGGCGGGGCGGGGCGGGGCGCGCTGCTCGCATCATGTTTGTTGCGCGCCGACCGTTCGCAGCCAGTTTACAACTACCCTCGCAATCAAGCATTTGCAAAGGAGTTACAAGTAGTTAGAGATGGAGCCTTTTTGAGGCGCACTATAATCCTAGCTGATTTTGGTCCTAATATCGTACACATAATACGCTAGTCCTAGAATAATGAAGTTGTAATTTTAAGTGCCTATAATCTTAAACTGACATACATACATAAAATATGTGTTTGCTATTCTAATAAGAGTATATTATTATACACATCCATTGACATAATATCGACGAGTATCGATGACAAAGCAATGAACATCTCCCGCGGTGCGGTGCGGTGCGGTGCGGTGCGGTGCGGTGCGGTGCGGTGCGGCGGAGACGAGCGGCCCGCGACAGATAAAACTGCAATCTGCAGGCTTTCACTCCAATTATGTGCGCCGGGAATCAACCCTGTTTACTCGATATCAAGGATTATCACACGTCACAGTCACTCCGCTAAATGTGACACTTACAATATTGTCCGCTTTACCTGGCAGGTCTGCCCCGATTGACTATCTCACATATCACAATGATTACCGTTCTATTGATGATAACAAATGATGATAAATTACTTTGCAACCTTGGAATGTCTGAGTAAAACGAAGACTTGTATGATAGAACAAACAAACTAGCATGCATACATTAACATTGCACCTGTGCCCAGTACTTGCTGAGCTGTCAGGAACACCTGCAGTTTTTGCCTTTTATGTGTTCGTGTGTGTTGTGGCCTGCAGCATTGATATTTGTTGTCGCTGAATATTTTGTGATTGGATGTCAGTCGTTAATGCCGCCGATCGCAGGGAGCGGTGTTTCTTGTAATTAAATTATTAAAAGGGGATTGCGCTTGTTGTGAATTGAACCGATGAAAGATTCGATCGATCTCTCTCGCGGTCGCCAGTGAAACGCGATATCAATTATCGGACGAAAGTTTTATTGATGAAAAATAACGTTTTACAAATAACTCGAAGGCAATCGCAAGCAGGTAATAAAACTATATATACCTATTGTGTCACTTCGCATAAATCTAGTGGAACTTACAGAAATTGAATAGTCTGTGCATTATTTTAAACTGCATTTCGTGTTCCTTGTTCCGTGTTCCGGGAACGGTAACGGAGCTGTGATTTACGATCGCGAAATCTAAAAATATTTTCCACAATTTGAATTTAATGCGATAATTCAAGACGCGTTTCCTTTAAAAAGAATCCTTTAGAAAGAATGAAGGAAAAGTATTTTGTAGGAACATTTTTCACGCTGCGAGGCTCCGTACGACTCGCGACAGGATGCATTCGAGTTGTCTGTCGCGCGACAAGGCGATTTGGACGAGCACCAACACCGGTTATGGAACGACATCAGATCCACGGATCGCTAATCATATGCGACTCCCCGAAAGCTTTTCGGGTTCCTTCTCTGTCATATCCGTGATATTCATTTAAGATAATTTCAGCAGCGAGCTTTCAAATTAAAAATGTTTTTGCACGTTTCGAAAGCAAAAATGTAAGTTAGAATGTCCCAGATCCGAGGCAAGTTCCAGAAGGAGCTTGCACATCAACTTTAGGAGCGTATGTATGAGATGGACGATGAATATGGAGGAGAGGACGCGCGCTCAAAGGGACCTGACACTGACGCCCGGCGTGCTCGGGCGCTGGCGCTGCTCCGGCGGCCTCGGAGCACTGCCGCCCCCGGTCCTGATAGAACCTGCGTTTACAATTAGATCACAATTAATGTCTTGCTATATGTCCTATATTTAAAGAAAGGCATGTTTCTATAAGTTTATAACACAAAATAACTTACTCATTTAAAAAGTCATCGCAATAAAACTGTATATGAAATCCGGGTTTAACCGGTTTACAAAAAGCTATTTTAATGTTCCTATTGAAATCCAATTTATTTTAATGTAAAACTGTATTCGGCCACAAAAATTCAGCAAAAACCCGCGTTGTCTCTTACTCAAACCACTATTTCGAGTATTTCTGCCCATAAAAGTACATATAATACAGTCGAGAGTTTTTTCCGCTCGCAAATATTTCTGGAACACACACGCACGCACACACACACACACACGCTGGCTATAATCGTTCCATAAAATATTAGCGCTCGCAGCAAGGCAGTGCAGTGCCACAGTGGGTACAGTCGGCTCGGGAACCTTGTTTAAATTACTTATTTTATTTAATTATCATTCTACAAAAATCTTTGAAAATAATGTCCAGACTGGTTCACTTACAAACTGAAACGAACAGCCGGGAAAAGCATAACCAGATATTGAGATCATTCTGTTGAATACGTCTGCGTCTGGATGGTTCGTTATCGGTGGCCGAGTGTACGTTTGTGTTAAAAAAATATCTGCTGGCCTCCGAGCCAGCGCCGCGGGACGCTCCGCCCGCACAGAGCACTCACTAGTCCCGCACAGATGGGACACTCGCTTACAAGCTGAACGTACTTTGTCAATGGTAAATCTGCACGAGGAATGAGTGCGAGTAGGTGTTACACATTATGTACTTGCTGATGTGTTCACTAAAAGCTTAAAATAGCTTTATCCTCATATCTAGCTATTAACATGATGCATATATTTTTTAATCATTTCGTACTCGCTTTTTTGCTTTTTAATCATTTCGTACTCGCTTTTTTGCGCCTCGTTATTGCCATACGCTCAACTTACTAAAAAATACTTTTACACCCTAAGGCACCTCGGTAAGTAGGCACGAGCCAACATTATTCGTGTGTGTCTCATCTGTCGGAGGGGCGCGACCCGGACGCGGGCGCGACCCGGACGTCGTCTCCCCGCGCCGCACGCGCGCCGCGGCGGGTCGCGTCGCCGCAATGGACGCTCTTATGCAAAAACACTATTTCCTCCCAATAATAAAACCGAAGCATGCCGTACAATGCTATTGAAGTCGGCGCATGTGGCAGCTCGTTCGGGAGCCTGTAGTTGTGCCTCCCTGTTAATGCTTTGTTCGACTCTGAAATATTCGACACCGCACTATATCTGAGCGGAGCCGGAATATTAAACCCATTAGATGTTCTGACAATATCAGAGGCGGCTTTCCCTAGAGTTGAAGTTGCGAGGCCGTCCGTCCCGCTGTGGCGTGAAGCCTGCCACAGCTGAGCGCGGCGTCGGGCGGCGTCGGGCGGCGTCGGGCGGCGTCGGGCGGCGTCGGGCGGCGCCGGGCGAGCGCACATGTATGTACCCCGAACGTTCTGAGAGCGGCCACGTCCAAACGTAAGCCACTTTCGGCCCTTTGCTAAATAACCTTGAATATTTCATGTCCAGCCTGCCTTCGCTAGCCCGAGAGAGTTCCACAGGCTCACATAGTTCTTCACAAGGTTTTTTGATCCGTGATCTAATCTTGGGCACATTGCAGGCAAAAATGTTTTCTTAGAAGCTTTACCTAGTATAAAGGTTATAATATAATACATTGAATTATTTTTCCAACCTCGTATAATATCAACGCGAATTTACAACTCGGCCATCGATGTAGAAAGTGCTTTTTGATCATGTTTTATAGTTACATACTTTTCTGCGATAATATGCTATTCAGTATGTCGAGGAGTGCACCAGCCGCCGTCCCCTGCGCTGTGTAAGTCCCGCAAAAACAAAATGAGTTCGTTTTCATTATCATAAGCTTAATTAATTCGCGGAGTATTCGAGTTCAATTATAATAAAATGCCAAATATTATTATTTTTAGGAAGGATGGAGCTTCTCCCGTGACGGCGGCAGCGCGGGGACCGTCGCAATAATAGTCGGAGATAATGCGCTGGAAGCTCTTATTATGTTTGTCAATAATATTGTTAAAACATTTGTTATTTACTTTTACTTAGGTATATTATAAGCGCGAAAGTTTGTGAGGATGTTTGGATGTTTGTGTCTCATCACGCCCGGCTGAAAGGATCCTAATGAAATTTACTACTGAAGTAGATTATGCCCCCGAATAACATATAGGCTACTTTTTTATCCTGGGAAAGGTTCCTCAAATGGAAAGAGGATTCAAAGGGATATTCAGGATAACACAAAACCTTACTTGATTTCAATTTCATGACATGACATTTAATCCGACTTATGACAAATTATGACATATAATGTACGATGACAGATGTATCAATCAAAATTTCGCAAAAAAGGAAGAAAATCATCGTATTTGTTTATGACTTAATTGATTGAATAACACATTATAATAACATGTAAATGGTTTGTAGCTGAAGGAACACAACACAACACAAATACAAACACTGCGACCTGTAAGTACCACGAGCATGTGCCCAGAATTAAAACAGATTTTTTTCAGGTTTATTGTATCAGAGGATGTTTTAACGACTGACGGTTAAGACAATCACTGATATTAATGATACCTTATTTTGTTCAACAAAATTTCGTCGACTTGCCAATTGGGCAAAACAAGGTTTTACAATATCTTATCAACAATCTTTATTAACAAAAAGAAACTTACAATTAATACAAATATAATTCACAAAATACAAAAGAAACAGTCGTGCTATCTAAAGGCCGTTGCAAACGGTCTATAGATAGCTCACCTGATCCAGCTCATCAGGCGGTCGAATGTTAATGTTTCAGGAGTGACAGTTCGCAGTAGTGGCAGGTGGTGCACATCATTAGGGAGTCGACGTCCAGCATCCAGCGGCGCACAGTCGGCGGCGCGCGGTCCGGCACGTCGAGCCGCCGCGCGCCGTAACAAGTGTCCGACACTCATTACTGTACGCCACAGCGCGGACGAACCAGTAAACTAACCTATGGATCTTTAAACTGATTTTCACTAGCTTTAACACCCGGCTCCGCTCGCGACCTATCGACCCAAAAAATAGCGATTCCATTCTGAAGGCCATTAACTATGTCTATCACAAAAGCGTGTCGATCCGTTGCTGCGCTGATGTGTGAAAGAAGGAATAAACAATAAACTTATAAACACATTCGTAAGTGAGTATCTCGTAGCGGGACAGTTAGATATAAGTTATAAATAACTAGTGATATTCAACTTGCTTTTATACTTAATCATACTTTTTAGGGTTCCGCATCTCATGAGGAAAAATCGACTGTGATTTAGTTTGTCAGCCTCCCTTGTACGTAATCTCATAACTGAGGTAGAGGTTATAAAACTAGACCTTGGATAACAGGATGCCTGCTATTACAAGAATAACTTTCCGAGAAGCGTTCGAGATCTTGGAACTGAATATCTGGCGTCATGGACTGAAATAAAAGTCATGTAAATTGGAGCGATAGGTACCTAGGTTTTGATTATCAGTACATAGTTGTTATATTCGTTGAATTAACAATAGGTATTTTCTATGAATGTTGATTTGAAAATAACGCACCGAGGCGGGAGAATAGTTTGCATGTCCTGTATAATATGTTTACTTCGGTCTGGAGGGCGCGGGGTCGGTGCTTCGGTGCTGGTGGTGTCCGATGGCCGCTCCTGGCGCGGGCTGCGCGGACTGTACGGCTTCGAGTTATTATTGAGTAGTACTGCTGCTGCTGCTCGGCGGCGCTGTGTGTGTGTGTGTGTGTGTGCGTGTGCGTGTGTGTGTGTGCGTGAGTTCGTTACTGTCCGCAGGCGGCTGTCGATGCGATTGTGTGACGTCACGCGCCGCGTTTCATTAGCAATGAATGCAGGCGCCTCCCCACGTCCCACCTCGACGCCATGCGCCGGGGCCCGCCCGGAGTATGACAAGCTGCGGATTGAACCGATCTCATTGATGCCTATATTCGACTCGTGAATGACGATAGATAACATTGCTGTCAAATAGCACAACACATTTGTGACGATTTTGGATTAAGCTCTGACTGAATAATGCTCCATTTTATATATTTTATCAACATTATAAAAGGATCACTTTCTACTAATAGAGAAGGTTTCTTCCTTGCATCTCAGTGCAGCACTGGTCGTGGCACAGGGAAGGTCTGTAGTTCCTAGTTCCAGGTCAGCTATTTCCTCCAGAATACTTCACTTACTTAATGCAAACTGCACAACTCGTTTTGAAGAGTAGTTTCCACTCTGAGTTCGTAAATGAAAAAATAGTCTCCTTAAGTAACCAGAATTTGTATTGTAATTGTATACATGTTACCTACCTGTTGGACTGACGTATCTGTTTACCATCTCAAGGGTAGCGAAGCCTGTTAACGTTAGTTTGAAATAAAATTCGTGGAAAAATAAAAATACTTAGTGGAATTGAATTGCAACGAGCTGTCATTGATTTTCATAAATTATAGCTAAGAACCATCTCGATTACATCAGCTATCAAACAAAAAAAATCGGTCCATTCGTTTGGAAGCTAGGAGGCCGCAGACCTCCACAGACAGACACGCACGTCACACTTATGACACCCCTCTCTTTGCGCCGGGATATATACAGGTTTAGGAGAAGTTGGCCACCTCTGTTTGATTTAATGTTCGGCGCAATGTTAGTTCACGAACAGGAGCGGCATTGTATCGCGCGACCAGCTGAATTGTAAAAGCTAACGTCAAGTGCATAACCCCGTTATCGAAGTGGAGGCGGAAAGTAAATATTTTTTAATTTTCTCTCCAAAACGGATGATTAAACCAGAAGCAATTTATGGGATAAACATTGCGGCTTAAAAACAATTTCTTTAGAAGAGCTAGAGATGTATACCGATGATATACAAGAGAACACCACCGTAACAAGATCCGTGTCCCGGAGGCGCGTCGTCGGGCAGCCGGCTCGGCTTGCGCTGGTGCTGCGGGAGGCAAGGTAAAGACCCATTATGACTAAGACGTGTGATCATAAGCGGCGTGCGACTAGTAATATCTTGTGGTCTCTCCCCCCCCCCCCTCCCCCTCCGTCATCCTCCCCCCTGCAGGCAGTTTCATCGCGCGCTGTTCCGGATCAGGATGCTGCCTGCGATTCTATTTAACGATTTGAGCTCCTTCACTCTGTGACTGTGTCTTACTTTACAATTTTGTTGAAGGCGTCCTGCCAAGTAGCAATCATCATCAGCCTAAGAAAGGTCACTGTTGGACATATTTATTCTCATAACACCTCCAGGGTGTACGTTTTTGTGCAACCTCCATAGAGTGATCGGCCAAGACTTTTAGAATGCGGTCGGCGCGTCGCCGTCGGTGGCGGACTACACTTTGTTTGTCTGCGGCCGCCATTCGAGGACCTTTACTCCCAACAGGTAGTCCCTAGTGCGTCCCTGCATTACATATGCTTGCCCAGTCTGGAGCAGCACATGCGCTTCTAATATTAAAACACTACAAGTCATTCAAAATAAAGCATTAAAATATGCTTTCAATACACCCTTCCGTACAAATCTACTTAAATTACATACTCAGATCAACTTCCCCACCTTAAAAGAATTTATTTACAAATTGTCTAAAAAGTTTTATTTACACAGTAATTCAAATAGTAAAAACAAATACATTAATAATCTTTGTAAAGCTAGAACGAAAAACTTACCATATATGGACAAATACAATCTTTACAAATTACCCCATCACTTGTTCCTCGAGTGCGATGAGTAACAACGTGCGTACAATGGCATAATGCAGGTGTTTGCGTGCGCTCCCGCGACTGTGCGCGCGAAAGTCGTCCTTAGTATCTTGGGATATAGGCCGATTAGCGCGTGCACAGTGTGCGCCGGCGGCGCCGCTCAGGCTTGTGTGTGTGATTGTCAGTGCTAACTTTAGCGGCGCGGTCCGAACGTTCCTGCTGTGTTTCTTATAAGTTATGTAGGTGTACCCACTTTTGTCATTTCTATTACTTTAGACAAGTAATAAAAATGATAAAAGCCATTAATCTTATTAGCCTAGACCAATTAATACGGCTTCATAGCCATCGGTTATCCAAACTTATCTTTATTATTCTTAAATGTTAACGCTCATCTAAAGCTTGCATAACTTAAAACTTATCCAGAGTAAAATCTGACGAGAGTCACATACTGTCAACCAACTAATTGTATATTTATTTTTAAAAGTTTTGAGAAGCGCCCTAGCTTAAAAATCGTTCCTAACAGTAAGAGTTGTACATCCTAGGTCATAATCTACACTGGAAATGTACTAGTATATAAGTTATTTATCACAATAAAGAATTTTTGAAATTGAAATTGAACTCCCAACAGTTATCTGTTCTTTGAGCTATATGACCTGACCATAGTCATTTTAACTTGCTTATTTTAAGTTATTAATGCTAAAGTCATTTCAATGTTGGATACATAGAAAATAACCGATCTTTGATTCGTTTGTATCTTACCAATCTGAATGTTTACGGCACACCTACATCATCTTCAAAAGGACACACGAGTGCGCCGAGTCCAAAGCTCTACAAGTCTTCTGAAATAAATTCATAATTAATGAACGAGAATAATACTTCCATTTTTACTTAATATTTCAACTCACATTTGATTGTGTACTTATTTACAAAAATGTACGTATGTACGCTCGTTTGATTGCCGTCCTATCGACCCTTTATCATAATGAGCTATTCTTCATGCAGCCCACCTTTGTATCTGTCGACACGCGTCCGTTGCTGTCTCTCTATCGCAGTTCATGAACAAGCCGCACGCGGAGCGAGTAATGTGTCGTGTACATGTTGGTGAAGTAGAGTCGGGATGTGAGCTGGTGAAGGGGTGAAAATGAATTCAGTTATGTAGGGTCACGTATTGGATGTAAAAAGCGTTGTTTGCCCGCGGAGCCGCCGTGATGTATCGCAAACAAATGCGGCCGAATTGTTTTATCGCGGAGTTCATGAGAATATCTCTTGTACCGACCGAGGAGACCTCGTCCCCCTCCACCCGTTATGCAACATCAAAAGATGGGTGACCGCTAGTTAGATGGCCAAGAAACTCACCACAATTGACCATCTGTCACTTCATAAACCTAATTCACCTCATCATATATACCTAAAAAAAGCTTAACCTGACTGACTGACTGATTCATCATCGCCGAGCCGAAAGCTGAAACTTGGAAGGTAGTTTCCTTTTATAGGAAAAGCACCCACTGAAGCGGGATTTTTCGAAATTCAACCCCTAAAGGGGTGAAAAAGGGTAAAAACCTTTGTATGGAACTTTTTAGCGCGTGGTGCGATTTGCTTGAAACTCGGTTCGGATACTGTAAATACAAAATAAATGGACACGTGTTTCAGGATTTTTCAAAACGAACCTTAAAAAAGGGTGTAATGGGGTGTCAAAGTTAGTATTGGAACTTTTTAACGGGCGATGCGATTGGCTTGAAACTCTGTTTGAAATCTAATACGTACGAAGTTGCGGGCAACAGCTAGTTAAATAGCAGCCAACAGTCAGACATGTAATTGTGATCCCTGGGGTCCTGTCCTCGGGTTCCTGCGTCGCGGGCTTCACAAACTATGAGTGAATATCATAGTACCGCGTCACCTAAATAATATTTCTTTTACATTATGGCTTTAAGAAAATTAAAAATTGTTACAGAAGTTAAAAGAAAAGAAGTTAATTTTTCCTGTCACTTTCTGAATCGCTTATAAAACTTTGAACCCAGCTGAAACTTACTTGGTTATAACTTTTCCTTGATAACTTAAGCCCTTTTCAAAGATCTTGATGGACAGACAAACGGACAGTAAAGTCATATTTAAAAGACGTTTATCTATTTCTTAATCTAAATAGATTCCTGATATAAATGAATAGTCAACCATCTCGCATCTGTAAAAACTTTCTTCAAAGAGTTGGTGCACCTCGGAGTCCACCACCGCCGCCGCCGCCGCCGCCGCCGGCGGCTCGGCTCGAACAAACAAACAAACGTTCCGTTGCTCCCGGCGGCCGCTCGGCGCTAGTGAGATCTACGAGCAGTGGCTAATCCCGCGGCTTATCTCGCAGCTTCCGCCATCCGATCGACTCCACCTCTCTCCACTCTTCAGTGAGGTATATTCTTCAGTGGGGTATATTCTTCAGTGGGGTCAGCCAAACATTTTGTTTTTTCTCAACGTACTTGAGATTTATCCACTCTCCCGAGAATCTAAACAAAACAAGGGTTAAAACTGTTTCCATGTCTCACCTTAAAGTATTCAAAGTCAAAGTCAAAGTCAAAAATTTTTATTCCATAAAATCACTGGGATCACTTGGACACGTCTTAAATCTACGTTGCATTTACACCTGTTCGTAACGCGACCAGGCGTGGAAGATACAGGCAAGAAACCACGCTTGGCTATTTTTTTGGAAAATGATCCCTTTACAATCATGTTATAAAAGGAGTTGGAGCATTCAGTCCCAAGCATTTTTATCTTCTATATAATCGGATATTTTATAGTAAGCTTTTTTATACAACTTTTGTTTTATTAGTGTTTTGAATTTATTAACTGACAAATTTGTCATCTCGCTTGGGACTTTGTTATAGAAGCGTACACATTGCCCTTTAAATGATTTATTAACTTTACCTAGCCTAATCGTGGGTACAGCAAGTTTATCCTTATTTCTAGTATTAACACTATGATTATCACTATTTTTCTTAAACTTACTAACATTTTTATGTACGTACATCAAGTTTTCGTAAATATATTGACAAGGAACAGTCATAATGTTTATTTCTTTAAATTTATTACGTAATGACTCCCTAGGACCCAGGTTATAAACTGCTCGAACAGCCCTCTTCTGCAACACAAATACGGTGTTTATATCTGCAGCACTCCCCCACAACAAAATGCCATATGCCATGATGCTATGGAAGTAGCTGAAGTAAACTAGTCTAGCTGTATCTACGTCTGTAAGTAGACGTATTTTTTTGACTGCATATGCCGCAGAACTAAGTCTCTTCGACAATTTATCTATATGTGGGTCCCATTGAATCTTTTTATCTAAGGTTATGCCCAAAAAAGTAGTAGTGTCCACGAGATCTATATGTTCATTTTTTATTTTTATATGAGAATTTACTTGTGTAACATTTGGTAGTATAAATCTTATACATTTGGTTTTCTTTTCATTTAGCAATAGGTTATTTACATCGAACCATTCTACGACTTTGGAGATTGCATTGTTTACTTCGCCAAAATTAACCTGGCGTCGTTTCATTTTAAATAAAAATGAGGTGTCATCTGCAAACAATACAATTTCATGATCATCCCTAACAAGTTTAGGTAAATCATTAATATAGACTAAAAATAGAAATGGTCCTAATATTGATCCCTGTGGTACACCCATTGTTACTATTGACCCTGGAGAACGTTTTCCATTAACGTCGACTCTTTGTATTCTGTTACTTAAATAGGAACTGAGAAGGTCAAGAGCAAAACCCCTAACCCCATAGTGTCGGAGTTTCCTGATTAATGTTTCATGATGGACACAATCGAATGCTTTTGACAGATCACAAAAAATCCCTAAAGCATCACGAGACTCTTCCCATGCATGGAAAATATGCGATATTAACTCGACACCAGCCTCTGTTGTTGAACGGCCCTTCATAAATCCGAATTGTTTGTTGTCGAGTAGGTTATTTATGTTAAAATGGTCTTGAAGTTGCTTTAGAATCAGTTTTTCAAATATTTTGCTAAAGGTGGGTAGTACTGATATAGGACGATAGTTACTAGGGTCTGAATGACTACCAGATTTGAAGAGAGGTGTTATTTTACTATGTTTCATTAAATCAGGGAACACACCACAATCAATACATTGATTGAAGATCATAGCTAGGTCAGGTGCAATTATGTCTATCAATGGTTTTACGACGCTAACAGAAATTCCCCAGAGGTCCGTGGTCTTTTTTACATTGATTAATTTATAAGCCTTGACAATGTCATTAGAACTGACATAATCGAATGAAAAATTTGTTTTACATTCAGGTACGTTTTGTTTCAACATTGACTCTGCGATTATGTGGGAAGAGTTTAAAGATTTTGTAGTAGAGATTGGAATATCAGTAAAAAACAATTCGAGCGCTTTAGCTACATCTTCATCTTTGTTAATAATTATATTATCTATTTTTAATTTAAAACTGTTATTATGAATTATATTTTTTCCAGTCTCTTCTTTAATAACATTCCAAGTAGCTTTAATTTTATCTTGACTGTTTTTAATTTTTGAACTCAAATATAATGATTTGGCTATTTTACATACTTTCTTAAATATTTTAGAATAATTCTTAACTTTTTCTTTAAACTCTTCACTGAAATTATATTGTTTTATACTGTACAATTCATACAATGTTTGTCTACTTTTATGTATTCCTGCTGTTGCCCACTCACAAAATCCTGGCTTATTAGATACCATGATCGATTTGGATGTATAAACTGAATTGAATTCGTTATTAAATTCTTTAAAAAATGTATTATACAAATAATTAGGATCTTCATTATGATACATTATGTTTGGAATTTTATTTTTTAGATTTGATTTCAACTGTTCCAATCGATTAATGGTCATTGGTACATAGGTAATTTTCCTTTTTACATTTTGCCTAGTTTGTGTTTCAATTTTTATAAATTGTCCAAGGTGGTCTGATTCAAGTTGATTAATAATATTTTTACTTATTATATTAACATTAGTAAATATGTTGTCCAAACATGTAGCTGAGGTGGCAGTTATTCTAGTTGGCTCCATAAATGATGGTTCAAGATTGAATGATTTAAATAAACTTGTTAATCTAGTATTTAATGAGCATTTTTCAAGCAGATTTACATTAAAATCGCCACATACAATAATTTCCTTGTTAGATTTAGACAATTTGAACATAATTTCTTCCATAACCTTTTCAAAAACATCAAAGGAGGCGCAAGGCGGGCTGTAAGCGCTTATAACAATGAACTGCTCCAACTCTACGCAGGCTATTTCTATGTGTCTTTCTGCAGTCAGGTGAATAATATCTTTGCGTTCTTTAAATTTAATTTGTTTGTTTAGTAATATTAATGAGCCACCTCGTTCAAAATGGTTCCTGCAGAAAGCACTACCAACTTGGTGATCACTGAAATTAAACATAAGCTCATGATTTTTTAGCCAATGTTCTGTAATACAAATTATGTCAATTTTGTTTGAGGTCATGTACAATTCCAGCTGTAGTTCTTTACTTCTCAAACCTTGAATATTTTGATGCACCAAATTAGTAACCTTTGATTTTCTAAAATTATTATTTTGACTCTTTTTATTATTATTTGACTTTAATATATTATCGGATTTTCTTATATTTGAATGAAGAACTGATTTTTTTAAAGGTGAATAATAAGCGCTAGAGGCTATCTCTATTGTCTTGAGGTCTAATTTAAATGACTTGGAGTAACTTCCAGAGTCTGTTTTTGGGGGTCATTATACTGCTCAAAAGAAGCAGTCTGAGTAGCCAAGTTCTTGGCTGTTATATTAAAATAATAAGATAGCGACATTGCTACCTGTCTTTTGTAATAATTTGAAAGGTAATACCTACCTTTAGTCAAATAATATTTTTTACTAACAACACTGTTAGAGTCAATTACATGTATATTATTATTATTGCATGATATTGTATGCAAAGTCATATTTAACTTATATCTAAGGTCATTTTCTGATTGTGGCAAACTGTTGCTATAGGGGAATGAGAACATTACAATTTTGTTTATCTGTAGAGCACATAAAGTTTCACAGTATTTTATTAATTCACTCTTGCTCACATTACCCCTATTTCCAAGCCAAATTAACAAGTTTGAATCGCGGCTGAAATCAGTTTTTTCAATTGATTGCATGACTTCATGCAGACTTACGTTGGGTGAACAATAATTTAAAACTTTATGTCCCATGCTATTATTCAAAAGCCGGCCCATATCTTTTCCAATTTCATCACAAAACATGAAAGTTTTATATTTGTGTGAAATTGGTGTACGGACACTCAGCGGGGAAATTGATACAGGAGCACTCACAAGCTCCGGACTCTCAGAGCGGGCGCAATCACATGTGTGATTGGCCACAAAGGAGTCATAGCGGTCCTTGTTGCTGTGGGACAGTTGGAGGAGCTCATCCAGTGCCAAAGAGTACTCCCGTATCACCTCCTGGGACTTCTCATAGCGATTAGTAATGGATCGTAATGATTCCTCAACACTAGCTAGTTCATTTTGAATCAGCTGAATGTCCGTTTCATATTTTAGTTTATTATTTTCAATCTGCAGTGTACATAATTGCAGTTCATCTAATAATATTAATTTATTTCTCTTATTTTTTAGCTTATTTACTACATCTTTTTGATTTTTTAACTTTCTTTTGGTTTTTACAATATATCTGTTGATTTTAACATATTTCTTTAGTTTATTTTTGCTTAGTGTATTTCTGGTGCATGCTGTACTGACCCCAGCTGAGTCAGTATTTGTCAGATCAATTATTACAGCCGGAGCATCACAACATGAACCAGAAATATGGCCATATTCCCTATCAGCTGATACTAATTCCTCAAATAGGTTTTGGGTTATTTCTGTGGCAGAGCTCTGTGCAGCATCTTCCAGCTGTGTGATTAGTTGGTGGGCATCACACAGCTCTTTCTCCAAGACAGATGTTCTCTTGAGAGCTTCTTCATACTCTGAACCACATTGGTCGAACCCATCAATTAAGGTTTGTAACCTATCCCGTTCTATGACAATGCAAGTATATTGTGAGTGTAACGCAGACATCTCACTTTTAAGCCTATTGTTATTATCTAATGCATCTAATAAAATTATTTCATTATCCTCTCTTTCCTCAGTCAATTGTTTGCACAAGTCCTTGGTTACCTTTAATTCTTGTAAGGCCTGGTGAAGTTTGGACTCCTCCTGGCGAGACAAGGCCTTCCTGGTCATCATTTTGGAAACGTAATTCGCGAAATAAACAAAGAATAAACACGCAAATTATTCAAGGAAATGTCAACACTGTATTGAGGTTATAAGTTTGAAAATGTACTCACGCGCCTATGAAGATACCTTTTTGAAGTGACAATATATTCCACAATCAGATTATCCACACAAGCACACAGCGAACACTTCCAAACCGAGAGGACAATGATAATATTCAAACTTTACAACCGTAAAAGTACCGCTATCTACTTGGCCAAATCACTATTATAAACAACACGATAGTTCACTAAAAACAATTGTACACATTTATTTTGTTGTTTAAATTCGATATAATCGATATGGGCCACTAAACAGTACGTAAATACAATTAAAATAATTAATTACAATTGGGACAAATTGCAACAGCTGTTAGTCTTAGGGTTGCCACAACCAAAAAAACTATTATCGACAGAATAACAAAAGCCACCTCAAAATACAGAATGAAATGAGCTGTGAAGTCACTTTACCTAATACAAGACCAGTACTTTTTGGATCGTTATTTACTCTAAAAATTTCAAAGACTTATCTCCGACAGTGTGTCATCCCATCCAGACTTTCCGTTGCAATTCCTTTTAATCCTTCTATAAACCTCGCAGCCGACGTAAGCTTTCAGAAGTCGCCGTTAGAATTCCGTTACATAAACGCATCTGCATACATGAGACTTTATTAAACGAAATAATGTACCAAACTCGGCTCTCCCGACGTAATGAGCAATCTCGTAGACCCTCTACGCCGTAGAGTCGCTACGCCGTAGCCGGCAGTAGTCACCGCGACCGCGCGCCGAGCGCACGCTACGATGCTTGCTACGAACCAGCCGCGTAATAAATAAAACGTACACTAATAAATCAAAATAAAAATTTAAAATAATTAATCTTTAAATGTATTAATATAAAATAGTTGCCAAGTGAATAATTGTGATCCCAAATACCTCGTGTAGTTTATGTCCGATAAGTAAAGTTAAGAAGTGTTTCAAATGTTTAAGATGAAAAGGATTTGTCATCTGATCTTTAGGTTGCTGTTTCTGCTTGACGGTAAGTCGCTCTGCTCTAACAACTTCACAACATTCCGCACATTATGTCGACTTCCATTACAGAGCTAAAATACAGTTTAAATTGTTTTAAATAAGAATACAACGGAAATGACAAACCCTCAGCAACATTAAAACATAAATATTTCCCTACAAGCAAAAAGATTTGATTTTATTTGCTAATGGGATATTGAGAGAATCAAATTTCCGTTTTGAAACAGGCTTTTCACGTGCAATTAAAGGGAGCGCGAAAAGTTAATAATTTATTCCGCGACCGATGCGATGCGATCATACAGACATTACGTCTAATTATTACTTGAGTTTCAAATAATTGAATACGTGATTACATACTTGTATGTATTTAGTATAACTAAGCGATCAAAACGAAAGGGGCAGGCAGTGTCAGATGCCAACATAATATAACATTTACAGACGAATAATCAAACGCATTTCAGAATTGAGCACGTCTTAAGTGTCGAGTTTTTGACAGATTTTCATCAAAAACTGTCAAAAAACCGTGACGTCAACTCTGAGATGCGTTTGAGTATTCGGGGGTTATTATTATTATTTTAAAACCAAGTCTGATTTCTAACAAGCCTAAGCATAATTTCTTGAAATGCAAGGAACATAATCTGTTTTTATCAACTGACGAAAATAAATAGGAGAAGAATATTAATAAATAATTAATATTAAAGGAAGCGGGAAGCACCACATCTGAAATAATTTTTTTTATTAAAATTATGGTAAAATTCCAATTAAAATCTCGGCGAGTGCCGACTACTTTATGACAGAAATTTTGCGAAATAAATATTGAAGAGAAACATCTTATAGGACCTCATTTATTTGTGGAAGCCCGACGCGACGCGCAATTTGCGACGCGCGACTTGCGACGCGCGACTTGCGACGCGCGACATGCGGGCAGCATTAAACTAAGGCCTTTACCGTATATGCTAGATGATTTATAGAGTGTCAGGAGGTAGCTCTGGGCTGCACTAACAGGAAGGCGAGGCGCTCGCCCCAGCCTCTCCGCTCAGTCAGCCGCCGGTAGCCGCAGGAAAAACTATTAAGATTCTCAAGAACATTCAGCACTAGCGGATAGAAAGTCGGACTACCTCCCACTAGGCCAACACATCCTAGCTGTACGTTGGGCACAAATACAAAAATTAATTCTGATTTCAATAAACTAATAATAAAATGTTTCTATAGGTATACGTGCGGGCTCCAGAACGCCCATCGATTACTCTTATTGGAAATAAACATCAAAGATTCTTTCCAAGTAACTTAAATTAATTTTTGTAGATGGCTTTGGGTTTAGAAAGCCTTATTGCTGTGCGCCACAGGGATTCAAACCCATGACCTTTCAGCACAAAAGTTATCAAATCTCCGACTAGTATTCCATTCCGTTCTATTGAACGAATTCTCAAACGGGAAATATGCTGAGGAACCGGATATGTCATCCAACCTTAAAAGTTCGAAATAATTTGTAGGTGTATGAAAGGAACCTCCTTAGGGCTCACTTTAATCCCTTCTCCACACTGGTTCGAAAAAAGTAATGACTCAGCGGAGTGCGGAGTGCGGAGTGCGGAGTGCGGAGTGCGGAGTGCGGAGTGCGGAGCCTCCGCACGCTTACAGACATGTTGATTCCTTTACGTATTTTCTCAGTGGCTCATTTTATCAACACATCCTCAGCTTGTCTACACTATTACAAAGAGGTAAAATTCGTAAGTTTGTTTGTAGAGCGTATTTTTGAAATAAGTGAACTATAATACTAAAGTTTGGCGAGCGGAGCGTGTAGCGGAGGCGCGCCGTCACGGAGCGTGTAGCGGAGGCGCGCCGTCACGGAGCGTGTAGCGGAGGCGCGCCGTCACGGAGCGTGTAGCGGAGGCGCGCCGTCACGGAGCGTGTAGCGGAGGCGCGCCGTCACGGAGCGTGTAGCGGAGGCGCGCCGTCACGGAGCGTGTAGCGGAGGCGCGCCGTCACGGAGCGTGTAGCGGAGGCGCGCCGTCACGGAGCGTGTAGCGGAGGCGCGCCGTCACGGAGCGTGTAGCGGAGGCGCGCCGTCACGGAGCGTGTAGCGGAGGCGCGCCGTCACGGAGCGTGTAGCGGAGGCGCGCCGTCACGGAGCGTGTAGCGGAGGCGCGCCGTCACGGAGCGTGTAGCGGAGGCGCGCCGTCACGGAGCGTGTAGCGGAGGCGCGCCGTCACGGAGCGTGTAGCGGAGGCGCGCCGTCACGGAGCGTGTAGCGGAGGCGCGCCGTCACGGAGCGTGTAGCGGAGGCGCGCCGTCACGGAGCGTGTAGCGGAGGTGCGCCGTCACGGAGCGTGTTACCGTAGTACTCCGGCTGACGAAGTGTTTGTCTACTCTCGCGGAAAATGGTCTGGCCGGAGCAATAACAACACTGAATGTCGACAAGATTCTGTGAAATTAATTACTTTGCTTACGTTATCTGACCATTCCCACTATTTTGGTAGTAAATGATTAAACACATAAAAATGTTCTAAATTTTAAAAAGCTACCATCGTGAACTGTTACCCAGCAAAGGTCAAGAAATCCAATAGCAATGAACATGCTAATTTAATCTAAGATCTTTCATTCGACCTCTTTCAACAAAAGGCATGCTTATGAGCAAGTCGTTTACTACTATGTTCATTGTCCAGGTCTGAACCTGTATAACCTAATAAAGTGCATCGTCGTTTCAGAAGTGCGAGTTCCCTCGAGAGTCGCTCGACCAGCAACCTGCACTAAAGCTAATATCTAAGAAACACAAATCGTGAATTTAAAATTGAAATAATAAATCTACCTCCACCATAGAGGTGGTGCTGAGAGTAGCAATAGCAGGCTACGTGTACAGCGCCCGAGGAAGTATGAACAAGTGCTCCCGCTGTACTAAAAGTAATTCTCTAAAGCTCAGCGACTGTTGTCTGGATATAAACAATGAAACAGAACGGCTGTCACTGAACTTTTTAAACTGTTATACCACTTCATACCTACGTGCTTCATAGCTACATGTAAGACTCTTAACATTTCATAATTTATGTTTTTAGTTTAGGTACGAGTACATATTCTGAGGTTAAAGAAGAAAATACCATTCAGAGCTCACTACACACTCTGTGGTACAAAAACTGCAAAACAAGATTTGTGGCGCAAAAAACTGGTATTTAGCAAATCGGCTTGTTTTTGCGAAGCTTTTCAAAATGGATTACAATTTGATAGAGTTATGATTGCAATTATTGCAAAATGAAAGAGTTTTCGCGGATTCCCGTTGATATCATGAACTGGAATAAATAACCCGCATCCGACGCGAGTTCCCCACCGGGATATCAAAATAAAAGCATTTATTGATCAGTCTTAAAAAATACCAACCATTGTATTTAAAATAAGAACAGTCAGCATCAAAAGTAAATGATGATCCAACCATATTCCAAAACCTACTTGTGAGTGAAAATTAATCATATCCATAAGGTACTCGTTAAGCGAAAGATTAGCACTGATTTGGACTTACCATCACGTCCAGTACTTGCAATAAATAATTTATAAAAAAGTCAACTTCTGACACTGGTTGTACCAACCCTGGTTCTGTTAATCCAAGTTAAAGTTTTAGTAAACTTCAAGGTTCCAAGTACATACATAAATTATTTAGGAAGTAAGGGTAAGTTTTAATAAGATATTCGTTGATACAAGTTAGGTATTTATATTTGGTCGGTAAGGGCGGCCACGTGAGCGTGTTCAACTTGTAACAAGATGGAGAACAAGGCCTCGGAGCAACAGACTCCACACTTCTCGCAACTTTCATTAGCCGCCGATCCCGCGGGGGAGGGCGGGGGGAGCGGGGAGCGGGGAGCGGGGGGGATTCAACTACGCCGAGCACCATCCTGAGCTTACGCATCACGCGTTTCTTACTGGAACTAGCTGATCCGCGTGGCTTCACTCGCTTACGTAGGGTAGTAGGGACATCTTCCAGGAGGTATAATTAATGATTCACCAACTAGGATTTGTTCGTGTTTTCTATGTAAAAAAAAGTGAACGAAACACCCACACAAATACTCCTTGGAATGGGATACTTTTAAATAGTTTAATATTGTCCATCCGCAAACACCGCAAAGAGTGCCTCGTCTGTTAGTGAGTCTAGGCGAAAATGGTGTAAAAAAAGGACATAATTTCAATACTAATTTGTCAGGAACAAGAGAAGATTTGATAGCTCTATCGCATTCAACAAATGAACGAAGATGAAAGCGAAGGAATGTGTGATGGTATGTGGTTTCACCTCGGGTTTAGTAAAGTAGATACTCGTCGAAATATAACACGAAATAGACGAAAATATTATATTTTATCTCATATCCGCTCAGGTGCCGAGGGCGCAGCGCAGCGCACGCAGTAACACCATTCCCTCAGTAACACCACTCCCGCAGTAACACCACTCCCGCAGTAACACCACTCCCGCAGTAACACCACTCCCGCAGTAACACCACTCCCGCAGTAACACCACTCCCGCACGTCGCTCTGCAGGAACTACACCAACTTACCCATCCCATTTTCTGATACCCACGACACAGGTCAGGGAATCCTAGTGTGGGGTCAGGACTATGTATGTGACTGTTGGGTGTTATTATTATTCTGTTTTTTTTTATCGTAATATAATTTCTACAACATTCAACGGATCAAGTGCACTTAACGTCCGTTTTTTAATTAACTACAACATGAGCTGAGTGTAAGTTTGACGACTTGACGTATTAAACTTTCATGTATTTTAAATTAATAGTTTTTTTATCAGGTTTAAACCAGTTCATTCCGTGCCATGTCGTATTCTGTGAGTAGTAATTTAACTCTATTTACTGGCAACGGGTTATCACAGGTTTGAGTGCTGAACAAAGTATTTATTTATTTAAAATGCATATTTATTTTTTGTTGAATAGTAAATTTATTAGTGCTTTTTATCGCAAATAGTTTATTATTTCAAGTAAGGTTATGTAGGTATTTTGCAAATGCTGAGTCCGTCTCTGATGGGCATAAGTATCAAATTGCAATTACCACCATTATACTATAACGACACTACTATGTATTAAACAATCTTTGTACATAAGTATTAAGAAGGCTGTTGACAAACGGAAATAAAGATGTTTTTTTTAAATAATGTTGTGACGCGTCACAACACGTGAGTAGTTGCTCTGCGGCGCGCCTCCGTTATTCTGTAACATATTGTATTTTTTACCGCTTATTATATTTTCCGGTTGGAGAGGCTTGCTCCTTATTCTCTATTAAAGACGGGCTGTCGCACGCGGCTTTACTCGAGGACTCATTCATAAAAGCAGTCTTGTTTGCAAAAAAACGGGATATTGCATTACTTATCGTATTTTCTTTAGCTTCCGATCGAAAATTTGTCTTTGTAATTGTTTAAATATTCGTCTATGGAATGAATAATTACCAATTGAAAATATTATCTAGAAAATAAATATAAATTTGTTTTTTTTCATACCGATGCATGTCAATGGAATTAAAGTTATCCACAGAGTATTTTCTGTTTAGCCTGGCTACTTATAAAATATATTGAAAAACTAGCAGCCGCCCGCGGCTTCGCTCACGCGGTACCCAGATAAAAAAGTACCCTATGTCCCATTCCAGCACACGTAGGTACCTACTATCCTCATTATTCATTATAATATAGTGTACGCTAAACGATGACTAAAGTATTGCCATCTCTTACCATTTCATAATGACAAACAGTGACAGGGCTAACTTTAAGCAATGGCTAACTTTAGAGAACGAATATGAATAATAGGGTATATAAGTATATTCCGTAGTTTTTGCGTGAAAATTAAAATAAGTAAAAATTAAAAAAAAAATCGGTGAATTTAGTAAATATTTTGAGAGTTAAGGTAAACTTTTCAAAACGCAACGATAGCGCGTCAAAATTTGATCAGAATTAGCAGCGACATCTAGTTTTCAGACGTAGAATTACGTCAGAACTCCATGAATAATCAAGATTGGAAACTTATTAGACCAGTAATAATTTATGCTTCCTTTCACAGGTAATTTGACATAATCTGTGTGTATCATCGCTGTCATATGTCAAAATAAAAGTATTCTATTTTTCATGAAAAACATACCAAAAATAAAGAATTTACAGGTAATTATGACATCAACTAAATGAGAAAAATCAGCTCTTTAATTTGATATGGGTTATGTGCAGTTTTAGACCAAAAATTGATTCCAGGTTTTCATCCCTTTTTACCCCTTTAGAGGTTGAATTTTGAAAAATCCCTTCTTAGTACACCCCTACGTACCAAGGTTTACCTACACTGAAAATTTCAAGTCTCTACGTCCAGCGGTTTAGGCTGTGCGTTGTCTGTCAGTCAGTCAGTCAGTCAGTCAGTCAGGACAAAGATTCTTATAATATAAGAAGATAACCAGTGATGGGACGAGACAAAAAAGGCTGATGGTTCATACTAGCTTCCTTGCTATTTTCACATGGTGCCTGTCCAGGTGAATGTTTTCACTTGCCGGCCCTTATCCTAGCTCTATTTATTTCTATCTCTATGCAAAAATCAAGGAAAGTACAAACACACTTTCGCTCTAATAGTATGAGTAGAATAGGATATGAATACTACTGACTGCATTAATATAAAATAGTATAAATAAGATGAGAGACGGGATGTTTCCGAGGGCTGAGCACGGCAGGTAGTATTCCGCGACACTCTTGTGATTACTAAAATAGCGCCGCCGCCGCCGCCGCCGCCGCCGCCGCCGGCCTCGCGCAGTCATGGTGGTTTTATATTGTCCGCATTACAACTTTATCATAAGCCATCAAACAGGCAAACTGGCATACTATATAGTTTAAATATGGACACCGAAATCACACACACATTCTTATTATCACGCTCGTATCCCTAATGGGGTGGACAGAGCCACAAGTAAACCAAAGAAAACTCGCAGCCACTTCTGATTTAAATTCCTATGGATATGGTGAACCATGGTGACAGGTGATCATCCCATCGCCCATATAGATGGTCCATCATATTGGAGAAAATGCTATCCCTTAGTCGACTTTTACGACATGCTCGGGGAGCGAAGCAGCGGGCGCTCTGTGGTTTTTTTTTACTTCCAGTCCATCAGGGAAGTAAAGACACTGAAATTGTACGGTTCACACACCGCACAGTATTGCAAGCACTGCATTTCCGTGCAATAGCGTGGAAACCGGACGGCGCGGGCAGTCCACCTTTAACTCGCGGCTCATAAACATCTCCCAATTAAGTCAGTGATCAATAAAATCGTGTTTTAAATCTTTTTCTTTTCGTTTTGTTTTAAATCTTTGATGTCCCGTACATCAATGGTCCTTCGAGCCTCCGAAGGCGGGACGAAAATCGTGAAGTGCTTTTTGTGATTTTTGTGCCCAAACTGGATTGCCTCAGGATAAAGCATTAAACTGTAGGTGAGACAGCAGTCTTCGGTGAGTCAGTATTTCACTTCGCTCTACAAAGCTATCTTCTACCACCATCGCTTCACCATGGATGATATCTTAGCGAATCAACAGCAGATCATGGCAGCGATGGAACAGCTCCTTACCAACTTTAAAAAGGACGGTCCAGAGCGCAGAACCTCAGTAAACATCAAAAGACGGCTGAGCTCTTTAGAAACATATTGGCAAGAATTTCAGTGCAATCACATCAAATTGTGCGAATTTGACGATAAATCTGGAGAGTACTTCGTAACTAACGCATATAAACGAACTTCAGATTTTTACATTGAAACACGTGCTTATTTACAAAAATATCTATCCTCTGACGCAAGGCCAGAGGAAAAACACCTTCTACGTCCGGCTACGCCCCTAGCATCCGGGGGGACGCCACGCGCCGAGACACCAGAGGTAGGGCAGCAGCCAACACCGTCCGGTTCTCAAGCTCCACGCAGCAGCAGCGGGCAAGGAACTAGCAGCAAGCTTGATGAAATGTTAAGAAAGCAGCAAAGTAATTTCAAAGCATTCTTCAGGACGGTAAACTCAATTAACTTTGAAAACCTTACCAGCAGGTGGGAATTCGAAGACACATTGAAGTCGGTGCAGAACCGTTGGTCGGTCATTGACACCTTACATTGGGAAATTGACAGCGAGCTCTACGAAGAAAATCTCGAGTACGAGCAAAGCTATAGTAGGTATGAACAGCAGTTCAATAATATTAAAAAGTCGATAAATGAAAAAATGTGGTCTCAACATCATCGGGAAAAATCGACGCCGCAAATGGATATACCTACTTTCAGCGGGAACTATCAGCAGTGGGTGTCCTTCAAGGATTTATTTGTAGAGGCGGTGCACAGTAATACGTCTCTATCCAACGCCCAAAAGATGCAGTTCCTCAAAAGCAAACTCAAGGGCGAAGCGGAAAAATTGGTACAGCATTTACCAATTAGCTCTGAGAATTACGAGGTGAGTTGGAACATTCTTCTTCAACGCTACAACAACTTGAAGTTGATATTCAACAGCCATATGAATACTCTGACCAACTTACCTACATTGCAACAGCAATCGGCAGCAGCCATCAAAAAAGTTTATGATACCACCAACGAATGCCTTAACGCAATCAAGGCCCTAGGAGTCGACATAAGTACCTGGGACCCAATCGTCGTATACATTATTTCGAACAAGCTGGACGCGGACACGCACATTGACTACATCGAGTCATTAAAAAACCCAAAGGAGCTACCTACTCTAAAAGATATATTAGATTTTCTCGAGCGTAAATTCTCTTCTCTAGAATCATCTAAGCGAAAGACTGAGGTCAAAACTCAGCAACAGGACCCATCGACCAACAAAAAGACTCATTTTTTCAAATCTTTTACCAGTCATAAATTCAATCAAAATCAAAGTTCCCATAACTCGAACGATAAATTCCATAACAAGGTTGTAAAATGTGCAGTTTGTAACATGAATACTCACTACAAGCTTTTCCAGTGCGAAGCATTTCTCGAAATGTCGCCTCACATGAGACAGAAAACCGTCGAAAAATTATCCTTGTGCAAAAACTGCCTTAGGTCACATAGCAATAAGAAGTGTTTTTCGAACAAAAAGTGCCAAGAGTGCGAGGGAGACCACAACACTTTATTGCACAACGCTCCGACAGGCAGAGTTCGGATTTCTTCACAAACACAATCATGTGAACCGAACGATTCTCAGCAGAGTCAGCAAAAGGGTAATGCACATGTTTTACAGGGGGAGACGGGGGAAATTCTTCTTGCAACCGCGTTGGTGAACGTGACCAAGGCCGATGGTACCTATCTAACTTTACGAGCGTTGATCGATCAAGGTTCACAAACATCCTTGATTTCGGAAAATGCGGCACAAATGTTAGGCATCAAACGCAAAAGATGCCAAGGAATAATATTTGGCGTAGGAGCCAAAGAAATGGTCTGCAAAGGGATCATTGGGATTTCTCTATCATCGCTTTACATTGATTACGAACTCAACATTGAAGTATTCGTCATGAAACATGTAGTCAATAACTTACCAAACCGAACGTTCGCAAAACCGACATGGCCTCATTTGGAGAATATTCAGTTATCAGATCCTGAATTCTTTAGAAGTCGATCCGTAGACCTTCTATTAGGGGCAGACGTCTATGCCGAAATAATTTTAGGTGGCGTCATTAGACAAAATCCATCCATGCCAGTAGCTCAACAGACGCGTTTTGGCTGGATCCTTTGCGGCAGTGCTAACGTCACAAAATCGTATCACTGCAACGTAGTTTTGACCGAGGAGAACGACCTGAACAAATTTTGGTCTATAGAAGATATTGTCGATCAAAACAACATGTCCACGGAGGACTTGGAATGCTTACAGCTTTACAAAGAGACTACGGAGCGCCAGGCTGATGGTAGATACATCGTGCGCCTACCATTGCATTCCGACGCAGACACAAGATTAGGAAAATCAAGGCCAAAAGCATTGGCTCAGTTCTATCAATTGGAACGTAAATTTAAAAAATATGAAAATGTCGCAAATGCTTATAAATCGTTCATGCATGAATACCAAGAATTAGGTCACATGCGCACATCAACAGGTGACGGTAACAAGAAACCCGGGTATTACATGCCGCATCATTGTGTGCACCGCACTGACTCGACTACCACAGCGTTGAGGGTCGTATTCAATGCATCAGGAATGACGACACGCGGATACAGTTTAAATGATGTTATGTATCGGGGCCCGAATTTGCAAAAGGACCTACTTTCTTTGGTACTCAAATGGAGGCAATATAAATATGCATTGATAGCGGACATAGAAAAGATGTTTCGACAAATTCTGGTTCACGAGGACCACCAACGCTACCAGAAGGTGGTTTGGCGTGATTGTGAAAGCAAAGCAGTCCAAGAATTTTGTCTTTTAACCGTCACATATGGTACCAAAGCAGCAGCATTTCTAGCAATGATGACTCTTCAGCAGCTAGCGAGCGATGAGGGCCATAAATTCCCTGCAGCAGCAAGGGTACTAGAGGATCAGTTCTACATGGACGACCTATTAAGTGGAAGCCACAGTATTGAATCAGCGAAGGACTTGAAATCAGACCTTACGGCACTCCTAAAACTAGGTGGATTCAATCTGCGCAAATGGTGTTCCAACGAATCATCTTTACTTAGCAATGATAGCGCAGTCTCAAAACCTCAGGACAGCTTCGACTTTCGTCATCAAGAGTCAACCAAAACATTGGGGCTCATCTGGAAAGCAAAAGAAGACGTTTTCTCATACGAATGCAAAATGTCACCGAAATCACCTTTAATACCATCAAAAAGAATTCTTCTATCAGAAATATCAAAAATTTTTGACCCTCTCGGGTGGTTATCTCCGGTGGTGATCCAACTGAAACTTTTATTTCAAGATGTGTGGAAATCCAATCTTCAGTGGGACGACAAGGTACCCGATGATATCCATAAAAAGTGGATCAAGCTGAGAGAAGACATCGATAACATCAATGTAACCAAACTACCGAGGTGGATAGGAAGTGGAGAGGATGACGTGATAGAACTCCACGGATTCTGTGACGCATCATCTAAGGCATTCGCAGCAGTAATCTATACAAGAGTCCAAAAGCAAGATTCAGTAAAAATAACACTTCTAGCCGCCAAGACGAAGGTGAATCCAATCAGCACTATGGATAGTGAGATATCATTGCCTAAGTTAGAGCTTAGTGGTGCACACTTATTAGCAAAGCTCATGACCAAAGTCAAAGAAAGCTTAAATGGTCAAAAAATCAAATTATACGGATGGTGCGACTCAACCGCAGTACTTGGATGGCTGCATGGTGAACCAAGTAGGTGGAAACCATTCGTCGCTAATAGGGTCAAAAAGACAACAGAGGTCATGCCCGCAGAGTGCTGGCGCTATGTTAAATCAAAGGACAACCCAGCTGATTGCGCCAGCAGAGGTCTGACAGCAGGTCAGCTTCGAGATCATTCACTCTGGTGGAACGGACCCACCTGGTTAAAGTCATTGACAAAGGAGACTGAAACTGTAAAATTTGAAACTGACCTAGAAACAAAAACAACAAAACAAGCAGTCAACACAGCACAAGTTGAAAGTACACACACAAGTACAAGTAGTATAGTCGAACAATTACTGTGCAAGCACAGCAGCTTTGCACGAGTGACGCGCGTCCTTGCATGGGTCAGGCGAGCGATAACACATCCAAGCCGTCGCGGTCAAGGTTATTTGACTACGGACGAGATACGCGTCGCAAAACTCAAACTTATAAAATACATTCAGCAATTGGAATTCTCAGTCGATATCAAAGACCTACAGAAAAACAAGATTGTTAATAACAAAAGCAAATTGTTCAACATGAATCCGTATCTCGACAAAGATGGCATGTTGAGAGTGGGAGGTCGTCTGAGAAATTCAAACATTAGTGAGGAAATGAAACATCCGTTTATAATCCCACATTCAAGCCATTTCACCGAAATGCTCATCGACCACGCCCACAAACAAACATTTCACGGTGGAGCTCGCCTGACGCTTTCCTGGTTGAGACAGGAATATTGGATCGTAGGGGGAAACAGAGCTGTCAAAAAACGCCTACAACAATGCGTCATCTGTAAAAGACACAACCCAGTCATGCCACATCAACTGATGGGTGACCTACCAGCTGCAAGAACAAATCCTACAAGGCCCTTTTACCACACAGGAGTTGACTTTACTGGCTTTATGGATGTAAAGTCAAGTAAAGGACGAGGTATCAAAACGACCAAGGGATATGTGTCAGTTTTTGTATGCATGGTGACAAAGGCCATTCATCTTGAGCTTGTGTCAGATTTATCATCGTCGACTTTCTTGGCAGCTCTGAGAAGATTCTCAGCAAGAAGAGGCACCCCGCGGCACATTTATTGCGACAACGGAACAAACTTTGTCGGCGCAAGCAAGATCCTAGGCAAAGAGTTTGTAGAATTAAAATCTCTACTGTCAGATGAGTTCCTCAGCGAAACAAATGAAATGAAAATAGAATTTCATTTCTTAGCACCTTCATGGCCCTCCGCTGGTGGTCTGTGGGAATCAGGAGTCAAAAGTTTGAAGTACCACTTACGCAGAGTAGTCGGAGAACAGAAGCTTACATTCGAAGAATTTACAACTCTTCTTTCACAGCTAGAAGCATGCTTGAACACTCGACCTTTGTGCGCAATAAGTGAAGACACCAACGATGTTGACTATCTTACTCCGTCTCATTTTCTAGCGAGTGGTCCAGTTTTAACAATCTACGAAACTGAAAAAGACGAGCGAACAAGGTGGCAATTAACGCAAAAAATATTTCAAGACATATGGAAGAGGTGGCGCACAGAATATCTCACACAACTGCTAGCCAGGAGCAAGTGGAAAGAAACCCGCCCGAATATAAAAATAGATGACATCGTCATCATACACGATGCCAATCTGCCAGCAGGCAAATGGATTTTAGGTAGAGTGATCGAACTTCACCCCGGCAAGGACAATCATGTACGGGTAGTCAGCATCAAGACGAAGAATGGAGTTCTAAGAAGGCCAATTGTAAAGGTCTCAATTCTACCTGTCAACGAACAAGTCAGCAAGACTTCATCAGATTCAGAACAACCAAATAGCTCAGCAGAGCCAAAACGAAAGAAAAATGTTCGCGGATCGTCATGCATCAATTTAATGACGATGATCTTTATGTTGATAATGTTATGCTCTACGACTGCAGTGCACAGCGCATATAACATCTCGGCAATGCAAAGTAATAACAGCATTTACTTTGACAAAGTTTCAGACATGCGACTAATTCAGGACAAGTGGAAACTCATTGTCTATTTCAACATGAAACCATACTGGAAAGGTACGAACTTACTAGCCGCATACAATAAACATTTAGAAGAATTGTGCTCAAAGTTCGAAGAAAGGAAATCCCACTGTGACATCATCCTACTGCAGCTACGTCACGG
This sequence comes from Scotopteryx bipunctaria, assembly GCA_949320045.1. Classification (NCBI taxonomy): domain Eukaryota; kingdom Metazoa; phylum Arthropoda; class Insecta; order Lepidoptera; family Geometridae; genus Scotopteryx; species Scotopteryx bipunctaria. Next base: position 51,515 of record OX439465.1, read on the forward strand.
ATTCTCGGAATTAGAGTACTACAACGGCATACTACAACAAAGCGATAAGCACGCGCGTAAGAGACGAGGCCTTATAGACGGCGTGGGGAACATTGCAAACAGTCTATTCGGCGTTTTAGACAGCCGCTTTGCACAGCAGTACGAGAATGATATTTCTAAAGTCAGGCGCGACCAAAAACATTTGGAACTTCTGTGGAAAAATCAAACCTCAGTTATTGAAGCAGAAAACAATTTACTTAAAAGAGTTGAAGCATCAATGGAAGAACAACATAAGGCATTCAAAAGGCACATGAACGAATTAGAAGAGACAGCAGTAAAGCTCAATGATGCTATGGTCAAAATAGATACCATCAACGAGTTCATTATGTCTAGTATGATCGCCAATAACATACTAAATAGCCTCAAAAAGGTTCAAGATACCTTGTTAGACACCATATCTAACTATAAGGAATTTAATGTCCATCTAATCACACCAGTGCAGCTTCGTGAAGAACTCAACATCATATCTGGGCAGTTAAATAAGGACTTATCGCTGCCTATAAACAATATACAGACTGATCTAGCAAAAATCTACAAAATATTAAAAGTTAGGGCCAGAATGTCTTTGCAATACTTTATATTCGAAATACAAATTCCGCTAGTTAATAGGGATAGCTACGAATTATACAAGACATATCCAGTTCCTCAGCAAGTAGAAGGTGTCATCGTTAGTATATCACCTATAGCAGCCTTTTTAGCAATCAACATCGAAAAGGACACCTACATACCTATTTCAGAGATCGAGCTATCTCAAAGATGCATGAAGAGTGAAAAAACTCTAAACTTATGCGAGTTACAGAAGCCGGTGTACCAGAAAGCATCTGGTAATAATCTTTGCGTCAAAGACAACAAGAACGCGCAATGTAAAACTATAATAAGCACGTGTCAACCTACTTGGACGGAGCTTATCAATGTAAACAATTTCATGATCACCTGTTGCGGTCAATGCACTGCAAGATTTATCTGTGGGTATCAAGTTACACAGGAACAATTAACAGGTGTCAACATTATCGCACTTGGAAACGACTGCGTCATCAAGGGCGAGTCCTTCACTATAACGTCACATAAACAACACTCTAGCACATTGAATACAGATCCAGACTTACTTACAATAGATATCGCACCCGTCAATAACATAATAAATCTTACGATACCGATCAGCCAATTCAATGAGAGCAACAGCGAATTTAGAGGTTCAATCGAGCGCATCAACCAACGCATCGCAGAGATACAGGAAGCAGCGGACCATTTCGAACAAACTGACGAGATGTCCTATCACGACGTTCACCAATACGTCGCTATCTACGCAGTGGCAGCAGCAGCTTTGGGGTGCGCCGCGCTTGTCTGGTGGCGAGCGCGGCGCGCCTCCGCCACACTCCGCAGCACGGTGCAGGCCACGTCCCATGAGGGCGTGCCGCCCGTGCCGCCGGCGCCGGTGGGCACGCAGCCCGCTCCCTCGGTTCGCACGACGGTCTCATCTGGTATCAGTGACATTAAGTGTGGTGTTCTTAGTGGTAGTGTTCTGTGTGACGAAAGTGGAAGTGCGCGTGATAAACAATCATATAGTGTGAAGTGTGAAAAGTCCAGCAAGGATTCGGCTACATCGCCTACATTCAGCAAAATTAGATTCATAAGCGAGTGATTAATGTCGGTATCATACTGCGTCACTAACAAAACATTGTTTTACCATCATACATCACTGTACCATAATCACGATCGCTAACAAATTCATCTCATTTCACACTCTTTCTCTCGCGCCCCGGAACATGTACGGTTCACACACCGCACAGTATTGCAAGCACTGCATTTCCGTGCAATAGCGTGGAAACCGGACGGCGCGGGCAGTCCACCTTTAACTCGCGGCTCATAAACATCTCCCAATTAAGTCAGTGATCAATAAAATCGTGTTTTAAATCTTTTTCTTTTCGTTTTGTTTTAAATCTTTGATGTCCCGTACAGAAATCAATTCCTCGAATTTCACAAGGTCTATATTTTTTAAGATTATTGATATTATTATATCATTGACGAATATGAATTAAAATTCTGCAAGAAAATGAAATAATTATTTAAATTATTGTAAATATTCTTATTTCCTAAATACGTGTGCAAAATTGCTTGGGGTAGTAGCGATCGTTTAGATTATGTCAACTCCACACATTTTCTGAGTAGTGCGTCTTCGTTGGACGAAAAGTGACTTGGTTACAGGCTCTAGACGGAGCTCTGACTTGCTTTTGTTAGACCGTCTGCATTCGTTCAGGTTCGCTCGGTGGTGTTCGCTCGTTCGCCGGCGTGCGCACTGTGAGGGCATGTCGAAAGGTTCATGAGACGAGATGGCGTGTAATGTAATGTAAACATCCGCCTGCGACACTTCATAAAGGCGGCACATTTCAATTTGCAACCGCGCGCGTCCCTCCGGAATCGAATTTCGACAAATCCTTAACTTTATCGCCGCGCCGAGGAGCACTCGCCGACTGGCAGCCGCGACACGCGACACGCGACACGCGACACGCGACAAGCGACGCCGGTGATACTGACAGATTGGAATTTGAATTTGGAACTGCAGAAAGGTTTTTTCTTGGTTGTTAAGTTTGACTCTGAGGTCTCATTTATAAACATAGACATTTCATCTTATCAAGTTAAAATTTAAAGGTGGTTTCCTATTCTTTCTTATACATCTTAATAAGGAAATGGATGTTTATTCTTCAGAAGATTTTGTTTAAGTTGCATTGAAATATCGTAATGATTAGAAAATTAACTAAATGTATTTTTTTGTTTAGTCTGATGATAATGTTGGACTGTTTAAAGTCCAACGTTCGTTTCCGTTAAAACTAAGCTTGGCACTTGTAGCAGTGTTTGAATAAAATAATTAGAATTGATTAGTTATAGTAATAATTATGACAATGATGAATACAATACAAATAAATCAAGGAATTTTATATATCCGTCACGACAAAAAGTCGCGTCCTCGTGCGGCCGCCGCCATCCTTATTTAATAGGCGCGGCGCGGCCGCTGGTGCCGCGTGACGCCGCGCCCCGCGTCATCACGCACACTATAAAAAAGTCCTTCTAGTGTAAACTCCGGGTACTAAAAGGACAAACTTACAAGATTACTGAAGGGCCTTTATAGTGAACTTAGGAGATTACAGGATAATCCGGAAGGGCAGAGGATCCGATTGAATGGAAATGGATTTGGGAAGAGAGTGATGATTGTTGTGTGAGGTCACTCGAGAGGCGGTTGCCGTCGCGATGCAGACGACAAGTCGAGCGGGCCTCGCCACTTCTGACAGCAAGGTGCGGCTCGTTAGTGAACGACTTCATTTATTTCACAATATTTCTTCACCTTGAGCTGTAACATCGAATTCTGGCCTTATACATAAAGAACATACATAAATAATGCATAAAAGAAATATGAGCCGCGCCGCTTCGCCATTAATCACTATTAGGTAAACTCGAGACGTTGCCAACAACTTTTTAGTTGTGAAACTTGTGTGAGCTAACTATAAGAAACCCCCTTCTTTAGGGAAATAATAAACTTTCATCAGCTTGTCGCCACACTGGTTGCTTCCTTTTCTGATAAAATAAGGGGAATATGTTGCAAGATTTATGTAGATTTATGAGGGTATTATATATTTATGTAGTTTATGGTTCATTTACACTTTGGGAATTGGTAGTAATGAGAGCGAGAGTGGCGAGCAGTGCGCCGGAGCGCGCGGGGAGGACGCGGCTCTGTGGTGCAGGAGCCCCGAGGGCGGGGGCAGGTGTCGCGGGGGGCGCGGGCGGGGCGCGTAAATGTTTTATTTCAATTGTTACATATGACGGTACTGATCTTTCTGTTGTTAAACTGAAGCGTAAAATGAAGCGGTAAAGCGGCTGACAGGACTGTAGGCGCGGCGTTTTGAAGAATTCAAGAGAAACCGTGTGTGGAGCAAAACTTTTATTTATAATTCGGTTGATAGTCCTAGAATACCTAATAGTCGAGTAATTTAATAATTTAGGTACCTATATGAATATCGTTTATTTCTGTAAGTTTTCACGCTTTATTATGCGTAAAACGTATAAATATTACATTTATTTAGACTGACTACCCCCACATTGCCGTCATCGCTCCGTCCCGAAGTGGTCGCGTGTGTCTGCACACTCCCCCCCCCCCGCGCTTGCTGGTCGTCTCCGCTCCCTTGGATATTAAACAAAGTGTTTTTATCTCTGCGTTTATTTTATTATTGTTCCCGATTTGTCGGGAAGGCGTTGGATATGGAGTGTTCAAGATCTGCGGACATCCTACGAGATCGTAGACGGGGTGAAATGGGGCGGAGGCTGAAATGTCCATTCCGAATTTAGTACTATTGTCTGTTCTGTGGCGTACACGTTTTTAATTTTTTACTCCAGTCTAGGAAAACTCACGGTACTTGCTGTATGTTATGTTTATATGTATGTTATGGTTTAATTTAAGTTTCGGGTTGTATTGAAAAAGGTTGTAAAGGAGCTGGCATTCAGGAGTGGTTCTGAAAAGTATTGAAACGGCCGGCCCCGGTCCCGGCGCTCCGGCCCCGCGACCGCGTGACGTCACAAAGAACCCGCATTGAAAAATGACAAGAAATTTCCGCCATAACGCGGCGAGAAATTCCTTTAAAATACTGACCAAAAAAGGCCAGATTACTTTGTCACTTTTATCCTATTATAAGTGGAAAACATTACATCTGATGATAATTCGACATCGTCCTCAACATCTTAATAAATAAAAATGAAATATACGGCGGTAGTATAAATGTGGTCGGATGTCGCCGATCATTTGTGATGGAGTTGAATGGACGACATCGGTTGTGGACGATCGACCGAGTTCAGCTGATGACGTCCGAACATTTTTCGTCATCGAGGCGGTCAACCGAGGTACAAGTAACATTGATAGCCAAAAAATAGGTATATTCATTAACAAAAAGTGCTAATATGAACTTTTAGGATCATTTCCCAAGATTTACAGATAATATCCATAATCTACTTACGCTCCGATGCTCCATTATAAAAAGCAAAATGTCGTATGAAGGCTCCTCGCCACGGCCGAGTAATGAAGTCCCTGGCGACTTGTCTTCCACAGCCCGCTGCAGAACAGCTCACCCACTTCCATTTTTACACCTACACTACATGTTACAACACTTCAAACGAATTATTTACGAGTACCTAGTCATAATATTATTATTATAAGCCCCAAAGTTGTTTATTGTTCAACTCCGGTGTAACTGCTGAAAGGGCTTGAATAAGTCATCTTCAGATTGGAATATCAATAGTCTGTAACTTAGAAAAGTATATTATAGACTACTTTCATGCAGATACTAGGCTAGTAATTGATACTTGATCTCGATGGCGCATGGCGTGACAGGTTGCAAGAAGTGTGGATTCGATTCATGAGGCCTGAATGTTGTGGTACCATAGTACTCCATGTTTCTGACCCACGACACAGGAAATACAGGTGCAGGGTCCAAACTATGTATGTGACCGTTGCTAGTAATTCCTATGAGACTGAATTTTACATCTTCCTCCTCCTTGCGTCGTTACCCCAATACTGGGGGTCATGACCCATCATAGAAGCAACTTCTCTCGACCTTCTTCACTCAGCTTTTCCAGTGACGATGAGTTTTTGAAGATCGTCTCCGGGTTGTACATACATATCCAGAATTAATCTTGTTTTTGAGGGAATGGAGTGAGCCAGCGGTCCTACCTGGCCTCGGCGGATGTGGAGGTCGGGACAAGAGGATTACGCCCGCGTCAGATCGCGAAATGTCGACAACTAATTAAAACAACGAACGGCTCAAAGCCCCCGCTCGCGCCCCGCGCCCCGCCCCCTGACGTGAAACGACAACTTTTTAATTGATTATCACGTATCTCCATCTTACCTGGTTTACTTCAACGGATGAGATTTACCTGCCTCTAGTCTACCGATCATTGCAGGATTATTGCCATCTGTATTGTACCTCAAATGAGTTACCGAATGTCATCGAAAGTCAGCACTGGTAGTCTAGTGGTAGTGACCGCCTTCCGATCCTAAGGTCGTGGATTTGAATTCGGTTAAACCAATAGATTCTGTCCGAATAATGTATGCGCTTTTGTTGCGTTACGACCGACGTACAAATAGTAGTAATTTTTTTATAATTTATTTTATAATTTTAAACATACGTACATATTATTCCGTCCGTATCCCTAATGGGATAATCAGAGCCACAAGTAAACTTAAGAAAACTTGCAGGCACACCTTATTTGAAGTCCCAAGATGGATATGGTGAACCATGGTGACAGGTGATCAGTCCATTAAACGAGCCCAGAAACGAGCTGTAAGAGAGACCAAAAAAGTACAAGTAGCATTCGTGTGAGATTTTAAGAGCAAGTAAGACCTTCACGCAAGTGGGACCCTGAGGCAAGAGTCTGATGAGAGCACGATGAGTTAATTTTGTACAACAAATAAACAAGGAAAGCCCCGTCACCGGCCCCCGGAGCAAACAAGCCGGGGCCGGCTCGCACCTGCCGCCGAGCTCGTACTGGCGTGCACCTGAACAAACTCATCGAGAGACAGCGACAGCCGCTGCCGACACCTGCCTCGACGATGTTCTACAAAGATGGCGGCGGCGTAGTGGCGGCCATGAAATACCGGAGAACTAAAGTCATTGGTCATACAGCAGGAATCGTCTACCGTCGGTATAGAGAAGTGCCGCAATTAAAGAAAGTGCCCTAATTTTATAGTGTTAAAAATATTTTATGGTATGTATGTTAGGCTGTAAGGTATTTATTAATATGGGCCAAGACTTTTTATCTTTTGTATAATTTGTTCCATATTGCCTGAAATAAAGAGTTTATTATTATTATTATTATTATTATTATATTATTATTATTATTGGTTCCTTAACCTCATTCTTTAATTCATTGCCGCAATATTAAAAAAACCAGTCCCTACATAGTATACCAGGCCGTACCGGTGGGATTTTTTTCTTTGCGTGGTCCACCTCAAGGTAACTGGGTGTTCCAGGGGTTTTTTTTCCATGGTCCACCTATGCACATGGAGCTTTCTCGACTCCTTTCTCCATTTGGAGTTGTACGACAAGGCTGCCTCACAGGCTTCCTACTGAGGAGGAGGTCCATGACGGGCGGGTTATGGCGGCCTCGATGTTTCAGAAGGCCGCGAGTCGTGGGAGAGCGGAGGACAAACTAGTTGTAACGCCTCAACGGCTCATTTAGCAACAGATTTCACTTTGAGTATTTTCACTCCCTTATGTTGTCAACTCTCTCAGTTTACCACTTTAACTCGACCACTAAAAAGACAAAGAATGACTAAACTATGTATACGTGTACCTAAGATTGATCGACTTATTAGTAGTTTCTAAAACTATTTAATTCAGTGGCTATTTTCATTATCATGTCTTGGATTGTCGCACGCACCCTGATATTTATGACGCGCCATAAATATTCAGTTACATAATCTTACGGTGGAATATATATATCGAAAAATTTACGAAAATCTAGGTAAAAAAATAGGCAAAACCGTTAGCCTTGTTTCCAGTCAACGGTTTTGCATTATTATAAGCTTAAGCTAGGCACAGACCACGTGAGAACCTTTTCTTTTTAAACTGTAGGAATTCTCATGCAACCAATTAAACAGCAAATTCTATAAATCCAAGGTATTTTATTACAGTTAGCACTTACAATGTTTTTCCTTCAACAGCTCGAATAAAAGTGAGTCCTCAACACACAACACCAATTTTCGTTATTTTACAGAAAATGACTAACCGACGCCATCTTCACTTCCATCCAACTCCCGCTTGATATCCGGTAGATGTCGTTGCAAATAATGAACTTTTAAACTAACTAACTCGCACTCATTCTTAAAGTAATTCTAAAAATCCTATTAAATTAATTGATAATTTTGAAAGTACTTAAAATCGTGAATTCAATTAATTATAAAATTAATCTAGAATTATTCATGTAAACAACAAAAACACATGCAACAATTATTATAGTTCTAAAATCATTGCGCAAATAAACAAATAATTGTTCTAAAAATCATTTCAAATTAGCCTTCAAATTATGAGAGCAATTAAAGAATTTTACAAAATAAAATTGACAAATAACTTTCTCTAACAGCCATCCTGTTATTGATAAATCAAATCGGTGCATAATTAGCGAAACCGCTTGAAAATCGCTAAACTATAAGTTAACTTGCCATTGAAATAACTTATTAGGATTTTAGGGTCTAAAATAAGTAATCAAAAATGAATTAAATAATCAAAGTTTCAGGCTGTGGATTGACGCGGCGACACGGCCATTCTGATGTGCAATGCGTGCCCTGCATTGCTCCTGGATTATCCCTGAAAATAAGAATGATTTTTGAGGCTAGGCACTTCCACAGTACAACCTAGTCAGTATTTGTATTCTAGTCAATATTTGTTTGCAAAGAATTACAATCATGTAATGTTCGTGCTTTATATCCCTGCTTGCTTCAGGTCGTAAATAACAATAAGATAGTTAGGAACTGCTCATTCCACATGACGACAGTTTTTATAATCTGAACCAGAAATGGTAAAATAAGTTAAACTAAGAACTGCTCACTCCACATGACAACAGTCTTTATTATCTGAACAAGAAATGGTAAAATAAGTTTAAATAAGAACTGCTCACTTTTATGGGATTTAGGGTACGGTATAAGAGAGGTATCAAACATAGGCTCTAAAGGAAATAGGTAGGGTCGATGCTGTGCTCTGGGCGGTCTCGGACGCCGTGGTACACAGAGGACTATTTTTCTTTCAGGAGAGGGTCTATTTTTGTTTTTGGCTATTGAACGGCTCCACACGTCAATAACATCTTTTCATTTCTTGTTTTTTTTTTTTTTTTTTTTTTTTTTTACTTTTTCTATTGAACGATTCTACACGTGAATAGAATATTTTTATGTTTTATGAAAGGTTCTCACCGGGAGTGATATAGCGTCGTCAGTCTGTAGCCTGCGTTGCACTGGGGTCGTGCGGCACGGCGGAGGGAACAGGTGCCGCCAGCGCCGGTGTGATACCGGAGGGTCCAGGTTGCTGTTCATCGGGAGGCGACACGGCCGCCTGGACGCCTGATCCGGGTAGTGGGGCGCGACGTAGCTGATCATGTGCTACCTTGCGAGGTCGTCCATGATGGCCCACTACTTTCTTCACAAGGTAGCGGTCGTTCTCAAGAACCCTGTGAACTTCGTAAGGCACGCTAAATTTTAGATCCAAAGAAGTTTGATTTCTGGGATTATTTTTTATTAGTACAAAGTCTCCTCGTTGAAAATTCTGAACCTTTGCGCGGCCCTTGTCGAATCTTTCTTTGTCTTTGGCGGATAGTTCTGTCATTTTTTGTTGAACATGTCGCTCTAGTGCCTCCATATCGATCGACGCGTTATCAAAATTAACCAAATTGAGTAATTCTGGAGGAACGCAGTTTCGTCGTCGAGTAAGGAGTGTAAGTGGAGCAGTACCTGTGGTTCGATGCTCTGTGCAGTTAAGGGCTAGCTGAAGACTCTCCAACGCAGTGTGCCACTCTGGGGTTTCATAATTTTTAATCATGATAAGCCCGTTCTTCAGTGTAGTCATGACGCGCTCCACTTGTCCGTTTGCCCTGCTTGCTCCTGGGGATATAGCATGTATTTCTATACCGAACCTGTCGCAGTAGCTTTTATATTCGCCTAAAAACTCGCGTCCTCCATCCACGATGATCTGCCGCGGTGCTCCAAAAAGGTGAATGACCTGTTTCAGTGCTGCGAGGGAGCTGTGTTGGCTTTTGTCGTTAGTATGGCGAAGCAGTACATATTTAGTATAGGCATCTATTGTCACCACAACGTATTCCTGATTATCGGAATTACCAAGCTTACCAGTTATATCCATATGTATGACTTCAAATGGTACAGTTGGCTTAGTGATGGGGTGCAGTTGTACCTGAGTGGCTCCTGACGTTTGCTTGGAAGTTCTGCACACAATGCAATTGTCTACAAAATCTCGAACGGTGGTGCTCATTTTATCAAAGTAATAGGTGTCTCTAATTTTATGTAGAGTCTTTTCCCAGCCTGGATGTTTAAGAGCAGTATGGAATGTGTTTATAAGGCTCCACTGAAAGGCTTTTGGTACAACGGTTAGTTTTTGTGTGCCCATGATAGAGTCGTCTCTCTCGTATTTAAGTACATTACCTTCCAGGCAATAACTAGAGACATTGTCTCCGTTATGCAAGGCATCAATGATCGGTCGTAGCTGGGCGTCACGACGCTGCTCTATGTTGAGCCAATCTAAATTGTTTGTCATGACATTGACAGAGAGTGGGTCCGGGTTTCGACTAAGGAAATCTGCATGTTGCATTCGTTCGCCCTTCCTGTATTCTATGTCAAATTCGAAGTTCTGTAGGTATGCCCACCATCTATGTATTCGGGGCAGCAGATCTTGTTTATATTTTGAGGCTTTCAGCGCATTGCAGTCCGTAATAACTTTGAACTTGCGACCGTATAGGAAGTGGCGGAAATGCTTGATAGCCCGAACTACCGCAAGAGTCTCAAGTTCGTACGAGTGATACCTACTTTCAATGTCAGTTGTACGCATACTAAAGTAGGCTACAACGTGTTGCCGCCCATTGATGATTTGAGCTAGAATTGCTCCAAAACCAAGACTGCTGGCATCAGTAAATAGCTCGATGGGATGTCCTTCTTGAAATATCGTGAGGACAGGCGAAGAAGTGAGATGATGGATGATTTTCTGACGTGCCTCTTCGTGTTCTCTAGTCCATTGCCACTTAACGCCTTGTTTAGTTAATTCATAAAGGGGTGCCATAGTGCGTGCAAAATCAGGGATAAAGCGGCGAAAATATCCCGCCAAGCCATTAAATTGGCGAATATGTTTAACAGTAGTTGGTACTGGGGCCTTTAATAAAGCCTCTATCTTTTTTGGTCCGGGCCGAACTTTACCATCCTCTATTACATTCCCCAAGTACTCAATAGAGCGTTTGAAGAAAAGGCATTTGTCAATATTTATTGAGAATCCTGATTCGCGTAATGCTATTAGGATTCTCTCTAAATACGCCAGTCCAGAAGAGAAATCGCGACATTTGCTTATAACATCGTCGATGTAGACTTGAGCGACAGAATCGTTATGATCTTTATCAGCGCTACCAGGACTAAGGAGGGACCCTAGGGCTCTATTTATGCATCTTTGATACACGGAAGGTGCATTACAAAGCCCGAATGGCATAGTCAGGTATTCGAAAAGACCGTCCGGTGTGACGAATGCGGTCTTTTCAATGGACTCTGCTGAGATCGGAATCTGATGGAAGCCAGAGGCCATGTCCAAAGTCGTGTAGTATTGCCCACCTGAGAGTTGGTCAATTTGATCCGCTATCAATGGAAGAGGATAATGGTCGCGAATAGTATTAGCGTTTAGCTCTCTATAATCCACGCACATTCGGTCGTCTCCATTTTTTTTCTTTACTAGAATGATTGGGCTCGAATAGGGGGATCTGCTTTCGCGAACAATGTTATTATCAATTAGTTCAGTAACAATATCCTTAACTTTCTCGCGCTCTACTGGGCTCAATCTATAGGGCCTTCGCTCAACATATTTGTCTTTATTTTTGAGGCGAATTTCCAGCTCTCCAGTATTAACACGTGATTTTGCGAAACCACGTGTAAAAACATCAGAATATTTATTTAGTAAAGTCATCAGTTGAGTAACCTGAGATTCGTCTGTCAATCCATGCTCTATTTCATCAAACAAAGGACTCTTGGTTTGCAGATGCATAACGCGTGGATAGGAGATCAACTTAGCGCTATCCTTGGTTACTACTACACTTAAACCTGTTTCGTGTAGCAAATTGGCCCCGATTAGGACATCTGAAGTCATCTCGTAATCAGGCAAGATGTGGAACAAAATCTCGACGTTAATGTTGTCAATGAGACATACCGTTGTCAATGTAGTTAGCGAGATTACCGGGAATGGTCCTATGCCCCGCAAATAGTTAACCGTCTGACACCTACGCCCTGGTAATTTGTTTGCAACAGATTCGCGCATAATAGAACATTCAGCTCCACTGTCGAAAACCGTGTTAACTACCTGCTCACCTACACGTATACACATCGTGTTCAAGCTCTGGCCTTTTTTAGAAACCGAATTTACATTAGAGGTTATCTGTCTTTCGCGACGATAACACGTGTCGAAAGTATGACCTTTTTTCTCACAAAATGAACAGACTTTATCACCAGGTCTAGAAGCTGGGGTTGCTGTCGGAGTAGTGTTATTTTCAGATTGCCCGTTAATAGTGGTACTTTTATTACGACAGTTGCCAAGAGTGTGGCCTGATTTTTTGCAGTGGCTGCAATAGAGAGGATGAGTTCGATTGTCAACGGAAAACCGCGCTCGTTTTGGTAGTGGCTGATTAGAGTTATGTTGATTAGGGCGTTTAACGCGAATAGACGAGGCAACCGAAATCAATTCAGGCACAGAGGCAGCTCTGGCATTCATTAACTCAATCCTAAGGCGTTCGTCATTTATTGTCCCAATTACTGCTTCTACAGCATCACTATCGAGTTTATCTCTAGTTACGCGCCTCCATAGAATCCATGATTGGGTCAGAAATTCCGCTATATCCTTAGATGGGTCATAGGAATGCTCCCGAAACTTGAGCACGTCACGCGAGTAACGGCTTTCAGGTTCGAATGTAGTGATGATAATTTGCCGCAACTCTTCCCATGTTGACGTAGTCACTAGCCAATTATCAGCCCATATTTTCGCACGACCTTTCAATAAGCTAGTCACTTTCATGCGAATGTCGTAGTCACCAAGTTGATAAGTGCTTTTGGCCGTAGAGATGTGGTTACACCACTCACGAACCCCAACGTTACCGTCTGGATCGTATGACGGCAGAAAAATATCCGTTATCTTGACTTTATTGCAAGACTGTTGCTGGTTCAACAATCGTTCACTCATACTCTGCATCATGGTCATCATATTCAGAAAAAATTCAGGTGGTACGTTACCAGATTGATGAGGAGTCATAACCAAATTAGTGGGCGCACTCGTAGACATCGCGCTCGGCTGAGTCTCGCCTGGTTCATGCGGGCTCGAAGCTAGCAGGCTGCCGGTGTTCGCTGATATCGTGGCTTCGGGCACGCCGATGTTCGGCGCGCTTGTCTCGGGCGCATCTGGTCTCGGCTCGCTCATGATGCCATCAGGTTCTGAAAAATAATAATGAGCGAGACAGAAAGAGGGTAATTTGAGCAGTATCTCACTTCTGATATCGAAAAATTTACGAAAATCTAGGTAAAAAAATAGGCAAAACCGTTAGCCTTGTTTCCAGTCAACGGTTTTGCATTATTATAAGCTTAAGCTAGGCACAGACCACGTGAGAACCTTTTCTTTTTAAACTGTAGGAATTCTCATGCAACCAATTAAACAGCAAATTCTATAAATCCAAGGTATTTTATTACAGTTAGCACTTACAATGTTTTTCCTTCAACAGCTCGAATAAAAGTGAGTCCTCAACACACAACACCAATTTTCGTTATTTTACAGAAAATGACTAACCGACGCCATCTTCACTTCCATCCAACTCCCGCTTGATATCCGGTAGATGTCGTTGCAAATAATGAACTTTTAAACTAACTAACTCGCACTCATTCTTAAAGTAATTCTAAAAATCCTATTAAATTAATTGATAATTTTGAAAGTACTTAAAATCGTGAATTCAATTAATTATAAAATTAATCTAGAATTATTCATGTAAACAACAAAAACACATGCAACAATTATTATAGTTCTAAAATCATTGCGCAAATAAACAAATAATTGTTCTAAAAATCATTTCAAATTAGCCTTCAAATTATGAGAGCAATTAAAGAATTTTACAAAATAAAATTGACAAATAACTTTCTCTAACAGCCATCCTGTTATTGATAAATCAAATCGGTGCATAATTAGCGAAACCGCTTGAAAATCGCTAAACTATAAGTTAACTTGCCATTGAAATAACTTATTAGGATTTTAGGGTCTAAAATAAGTAATCAAAAATGAATTAAATAATCAAAGTTTCAGGCTGTGGATTGACGCGGCGACATATATTAATTAGAATACTTCTAAGCAGAGTCGGTAACATCTGGTTTCGTTTAATTAGTGCGAACCTGCCGCTGGCCGCGGGCGGATCGGAGACGCCATGTCTTACTATCATTGTGTGCTGCTGTCGGCGAGCCCGTTTGTGTTAGCTGAGGGGTTCCACTGTCCGCTGAGAAAGACCAGTTTAATAAGTGGCTAGACGGGAAAATAAATACCAATGAGTTACAATGAGACTCTCTCTTTCTTCCTCTAGTTGTTTTATAATTACTATTCAACTTTTATTGTCGACATAATAATATAATCCTGCTATATTATAAATATGAAACTTTGTGAGGATGTTTGTATGTTTGTGCCTGAACCACGTCTAAACGGCTGAACGGATTTGAGTCAAAGTTGGAATATATGTAAATAGTACATGTGCTGGTAAAAATAGCCTACATGTTAATATAGGCTATTTTTTATCCGGGTACCACGCAAGCGAAGTCGCGGGCGGCAGCTACTATTGTCAGAAATCCTGGGAGAAGCCGTTGGCTCTTGAAACAAAGTTTTTACTAGTTCAGGAGCCAAAGGATTCATTTAATTTGTAACATAGGTAGTTATTATGTCAATAAATCGATTTGATTTGATTTGACAGTAACATCCGCCGAATGGGATCTCAACATGGCGATTATACCTTTATATCTTTGTTACAATCAATATCTTTGAACTAGTTGTAAAATATTACGGTTTTGCTATAAAGCCGTCTTATTTCACTGTTTCAAAATAGAAAGTTATTTATCAAAAGGTTTCATACTTCACTGTCCAGATCTTTGTTTAATAGCAGAGCTTCGACAAACTACGAGTAGTCGCGTAGAGGCGGCTTATATTAAAGTGTCACAGGATAAACAAGAGCTTGAACACAAATCTCCGCCGAAGTCCAACAGCAGGAGACCCAGTTCGGAATAAATGACGTGTCTTCCGAGCAACATCTAGTGCTGTCGATGCTTCAGAGAAACACTTTCATCGAGAACACTTAGGAATTAAATGTAAGCTCCTTGAAGTTGTTCTCACTCAGGTGATTGCAGGAATTTTTGTACCTAGACCTTCCACTGAAGTTTGCGGAGCGCTTAACCCAAGGGACGAATTTAATTTATTTGTCGCCAACACCAGGGGGCAGATGTTTGTACTGAGAAATGTTTGATGCCCCCCCCACTACCCTCTCTTCACCCCTCTCACCCCGCACCCCGGTGTTTGAAGTCCCTCCGGACCTGCCACAGATTATTTACCAAAATAGTAGCCAATACTTTTAGGTTATTAAATTATATTTGATTTTAAAAGGCTTACGGCAGTTCGAGTGGCATCACTTTGTGTCTTGTATTTTCGGTCATTATTTTTTCTACCTCTTTGAAGTGCTAGTACGAGGTTGGTAATCTCTAATTTTGAAAGTTTTTACTGAACGCCAAAACGCGTTCATTCGCCTTGCGCAGAGTGAGGTGGGACTTTTAAATTTTCCAAAAATAAACCAAAGAACGTTAAAGAACAGCGCGCCGGCTCCGGGGCTGACGTCTCGGGGCTGATGTCGGCTACACATGCGGAGGAACAAGCATATCTAAATCATTGTGACTTTAGGTTTCCTCTATTTTCCATTGTCTATGTCCTATTTGTCCTGTGTTGCTACAAATTGGCTTCCAAAGCCAGCATGCTGTACTTGTACTGGCGAGCGTGTTCAGCGCTGTTCAACGTGGCCCAGCTGCTGTTCCCCTGACCAGAGACGCTTGCAATAAACATAATCATCACAATAATAAGTACTTACTTGCAAGAAAAAACATTCACGACCGTACTTATAAAATTTTATTATAAGTAAGTTCGTGTGAGCTAGTGGCCAACTTTAGTGACGGAGTTTTTAGGCCGCCTGAAGGCCTCCGTCATGGCTTAACGATCTAATAGCCGGGACCGACTGTTTAATGTGCCCTCCGAAGCACGGAAGCGCTCATCTCGTAATGCCACTTGCGGTCACCCATCCCAATTTGTGACCGCGCAATAATAAGTACTTACTTGCAAGAAAAAATATTCGCGACCGTACTTATAAAATGTTCTTGTGTACCTAGGTTGATACTAAGGCATACCTACTCGCAGCTACACAAAGGCCGTGCAACATAGTTTTGCGTGTAGTAAGTTAGAGGGAAGTAGGTCAGTACTTATGAGGAGTTGGGAAAGTATTTGTTCGGTGTCGTGCGTCCCGCTCGTTGGGGTCACTTTGCGAGGGATTTTCATTAGTAAATTAATTGTCCCCAACAGCTTCGTGATTTTCAAAGTGTATTGCAAATGTTTGTCGCCGATGGATGAATTGTTTGTGAGTGGGCCGCGCTCACTCAAGTGCTATTTGAGTTGTCTCAGTTACGGCCTTTGTTTAAGAATTTGTTATTGACAGTGTACTAGTCGATACTTCGAGGTAGAATTCTTTTACAAACGTTCGCATACATAAACTCACTAGCTTCGGAGCGCGGCTTCTCTCGCGCAGTGCTCGGCGAACGAGTAGCCTCACAACAACACACAACCTATGTACCTATTTAAAACGTTTATTTAAATTCGTTCGGTTGTTACGGCAGCTTAGACGCATAAACATGAAGCGAACCTCTCGCAGTAACAATACTGACGGCTGTGAAAGTGTTGGTTTCCAAAGCTTTCTGATTCATATTCTAGCGTCATGGAATGTATTCACGAGGTAAGAGTCCTCGCAGAGAGTGGCGGCTCCCTCGGCGGGTCACGTCCGTCGTCTGCTCACCTAGATACTCCTAGTTGTAGGTACTCGTATGTACTGAAGGAACGTCTTGCAACTTTGTCCAGTTTTCAGACCAAATAAAAAGAAAAGACGGCGCGCTGTGAACAACAAAAGTGAAGCCACACAAAACCGTGCTCCTGCAAGTAAACATTACACGCTCACGCACACACCTACACTAAAACCATTCTCATCGCTCTCGAGTCGTCTAGTAAACTTAAAATCTAAAAATAGAATTATGTCTTCCTGTGTAATGAAAACTTGTTAAAACAGCAGCAAATCACATAAAAAGTCTCACGGAATCACTTTTCACTTGTAAATGCTTCAAATAACATCGTTTCTTAATTATTATACTATGCATTTTAGGTTACTTGGAACACAAAACCTCAAAACCGACACACACACAGAGATAAAAATGGCTTCACTTTTGTTGTTCGCGGCGCGCCGTCTTTTCTTTTAATTTGTTCTGAGGTCCACGTTGAGTTTTTTTAGTTTCGTCTCTCCGCTGCGTCCTCTGGGACTTGAGTTCCAGGAATTCCTTTCTTAATGCTCCCCTGAGCCGTAGGAGGAATATACTCACCCACGTAAGTTTCATGCGTCTAGAACTAATGATTTAGCCCGTGCGTTGATTGTCAGTCAGACAGTAACGTAAAAGCTTTATATATGCACACACACACATATGTAAACAGTATGCATATCAGTTAAAATAATAATATATGAGCTTATAAAAGCTTGGTGTTCCGTGGTTCTATTCAACGTAGATTTAAGACATACCTAGTTCTAGTAAACTTTGCTCAATGTCAAAATGCATTGTAATTTTTTTAAGTTTAACTCAAGATTTATTAGGATTATTTACAACAATAAAATAGTTGTTGGCTTGAATTCCGTGAACAGAAGCGCAAAGGTTTTTATACTAAATCCAATGAATGATGAAGGAAGCATGTCGAGATGCCAACCGCACGTGACGTGTTATAGAAAAACATCCGAAGACACGTGTATCCATCACTCGTCGAGTTTCCTCAATTACTTTCAATAAAAGAAAATTAAACAGCGGGCAATGTCGCGCGCCGCCCCGCCGCCCCGCCGCCCCGCCGCCCCGCCGCCCCGCCGCCCCGCCGCCGACGAAAACATGATTTTGACGCGCACACAACACAATCACACACACACACACACCTACGAGCTCATACACACGCCGCGGCATGTGTGGCGACGTGGCGCGCTCCAAGAGGAGAGATGTGGAAGAGCGCTCGGGCAGTGGCAAAGAAAAACTTTGTACGGTAGCCTTCATTACAGCACCTTAGTGAAAAAGTGAATCTTTTGGGAATCTGTCGAAAGGTTGTTGCGAGAGATGCACGGAAAACTTTTATTTTTATTTTTGATGTCGCGTTGTAGTCCCGCACTCGTTCTTCTATCGTACCGAAAGAAGGCCACAAGTAATATGCTTGGCTCATCCAAGCATTGATTACCCACCAATTCTTCAAGAATGATGTGTTAGTAAGCTTATCTTCCTTCAACATATATTTGTTATCTTATCAAAGCAACCCTTCCTCGCAGTGTTAGGCATGCCGCGTGCCCCGAGGCCGCGCCGTCGCGCAGGTGGCGGCGGAGGTCGTCTCGCCGAGTGGAAACATTCGCCGAATGTTCACACAAAACATTTTCTTCTATCACTTGTGTGATTGACGCAAACTCGATATACCTACATACGTTGGTGATATTTTGTTATTTGAAGCTAGTGTCCCGTGTTATTCTTTTGGGCTGATATCGACGCGTGCATTTTCATTACGCTCGTAGGGTAGCTGGCTTAGACGTTCTTTGACGTTGTGCACGGTCACAATTGGGATGGGTGACCGCAAGTGGTATTACGAGCTAAGTGCTTCCGTGCTTCGGAGGGCACGTTAAATTGTCGGTCCCGGCTTTTAAGTCGTTAAACCATGACGGAGGCCTTTAAGCGGCTTAAAAACTCCGTCACAAGAGTTGGCCACTAGCTCATACGAACTTACTTTACTTAATTTTTATTATTGTTTAGGTACCTACTGTAGTTTCCTCCCGCGCCTTCACTCGCGCACTACTCGGATAAAAAGCAGTGTACGTGTGATATTTTAGCACGTGCTATGTGAATACGAGTTAAGCCGTAATGACTGAACAGATTTGAATAAAATATTGTGCGTTATACATAATATATTGCAGAAAGAAACTTACAACTAATACAAATATAATATACAAAATACAAAAGAGACAGTCGGGCTATCGGCTATTTTGCATGTTTCATTCCACATATTATTCCATATTAGTAGGATAAGATTAAGGTTAGGATAAGATAAATACTATTTGTTGCACATTATCATAATCAAAATTCGAATGATTTGTCTGAAGGCTGTAATAAAAACATTTATAGAGCACTAAAACTTCCACGACGAACGCTGTTCTGAACAATTAAAACAAATAACTAAATATTGAATACAACTAAACACCAATAAAGTGCGAGGGGATTCCCCGCGAGCGCCGTTACCGCCGAATGTTCTAGACTGTAGTGCCGTGTTACCGACTGTAGCCTGTAGTGTTACTGTTGCCTGCAAATTAATAACTTGGACTAGTTTTATAGCGCTCCCCGCCCACAGCCCTTCAACGACTTCATCGAGGACACTCACGAACAAAACCCGGTGAAACATTATAGCAATACTTTTCAAAGAAGGGTTGGATACACCGGTCGGACAAAAACTAATTGAATTATGTAGAATAGCTTCCGCATGCGGCTTCGCTCGTGTTGTGTCCTGATAAAAAATTGCCTATTATTATTGTACCCCAGAGGGGAGTGGCAGAAGATGATGATTATTGTACCTCAGAAACCATTTATAATTAAATTTAATTTCATTCATATTATCTTAATTAAATCGTAATTACACTAGTACATCGCATCCGTGCGGGTCGCTGGTGCAATTAAATATTAACAACTTTCAGGCGAGTCTTTTTAGACGCGACTGTACTTGCTGGGTTCTGGGCGATTCTCTGAACTCAGATATAGAAGTAAATTAATTTATCTGTACTGCGCCCGCGGGACGACCCTCCCCCCCCCGTACCCCCCGCACCCCCCGCACCCCCCTAGGTACATGTAATAGGCATAGGTACTTATGTACACGTTATAGTAAGTACGTAAATATTTCATGTGCTCGTTCCAATTTGGCTTTTAGTTGGTAGTAGCGGGTAGTTCGGGTTACCTCGCCCCCCGCAGCCGCGGGCCATGCTCCAAGAAATTGATTTTGTGAGGAGAATAACAGAAACATAAGAAAATACGCTGAAATATGACTAAAAAGCTTTATTATCTATGCTAGATTATTTATACGGTGTCAGGAGGTAACTTTTGCCTACACTAACAATTACAATACACTGCAGTGTGCGGGTCGATTTTAGAAAAAAAATTATATGCAAATACATTTAAAGATGTATCTATATATAGAAATATATACTTACAATGTTGCTTAAACTATTCCTAGTAAATTAACTTGATTATTTTAACTATAACAACTACACCTCCCCATAGAACCGCCAAAACTTCAATAATTTTACTATTTTAATGCGGAAACTACAAAATATTTTACACAAAACTAGTTGAAATAAAATTTCCAATAACA
The DNA here is from genome assembly GCA_949320045.1 of Scotopteryx bipunctaria. Classification (NCBI taxonomy): domain Eukaryota; kingdom Metazoa; phylum Arthropoda; class Insecta; order Lepidoptera; family Geometridae; genus Scotopteryx; species Scotopteryx bipunctaria. The sequence continues at coordinate 72,028 of OX439465.1, forward strand.
TAATCCGGGCACCCTGTACCGGCGCACCCTGTATACCGTCCAATTTATAACAAACCTGTCCTAACTATATTTGCTCAGTCCTTTTCCCCCGACATTGAAAGAAAAACATATTCTCCTTCCATTTATAGGCGGAATTGGAGTTATACAAGTTTGAGTGAATGAGGCAGACGTACATTTGCCTAAGTATTGTATTAGGCGCGTTACGAGAGGAATGTGTTTGTTGGAGACACGACAACTAGCTCTACAGTAGATGACGCAACGCGCGCGACAGCATGTCATCTACTGCCGCGTGCACGACGCCATTACACAGAGCTCATAGTTTGTCCAGTGCGACAATCACATATTTTCTATATTGTTCCTGAATGCATATGTTCAAATAGCATCTGCCGTCCGCTCGCGTGGTTCTCCGATAAAAGGTAGCCAGGTATATGATACGATGCACAGCACGTCCTGTTTATATTCCGAGTGTCATTGAATCAAATCTGCTCAGGTATTACGGCATGGCTGAGGCACAAACAACCTTACATAAGTAAATATTTGTGGACATTTCACACGGCGCCATTTAGCCCCAAACTAAGAAAAGCTATGGGCATCAGATGTCTGATAGAATACTTATATACTTTTTTTTTGTAAATACATACAACACCCGGAAGAAAGCGGGAATCGAACCCGCGCTTCTTGCGTTTCAGCCTTGCACTCGCCACGCCACCGAGGTCGTCGGTACATCCTCACAAACTTTCTATAGTATAAGTAGGATGTCAATAACTATGCAATAGAGACATTCCAATCCTGCTCCCAAAAGACACAAACGAATTAGCAGAATCGACTCACAATTTGAGTAGATCTCCACTTTGTCATTTATTTGAGTAGGGATCAATCAGCGGTCGCATCAGCATTAACTCGTAACGTCTCGAATAAATATGAAGGAGAGTACAGTCAGCGCGATAAACCCGCATCCAATCAGGCGCGGCCGCTCAGCGAGGGCTTCACGACGCAGCCTCCAGCCGACCACCACCATTGTCACTCATCCGCTACTTGCAATCTGTTTCCAATTTCTTAAACTTAAGCTTGCACACAATATTTTAAGGGGTGCTGTCCCAGTAACAGATGGTCGCTAGTTTGTGTGTTTTATTTAAATTTAAAATTTTGACATCCTGATTTATTTTTAATGCGATCAGTATTAGTATTTTATTTCTATTATAATGTGTTCTAAAAGTTTTTAAATATTTGCGGCCTTTTTACAATAGCACATAGCGCTATGACATCTATTGACTTTGCCTAAAAGGTCTTGATGCTTTTAATCATCATCAAAATAAGCTTGAGAATATAGTTAACAAACATGTCTAACTTATGTAAGAGGTTAACGAATTATGTTACGAAACTCAATTCTTATACTCGGAGAGTCCTTAAATAGATTAAAATAATGATGACGACTGATTTAACAAATATAGAGGCCGGCGTCCTGCCGACGTCGTAAATAGATATCCTGTCGGTGGACGGTGAGAGGACGCCCCCCATCTATGATTGCAGATTGTATGATAGTGGCGGAAGTGACGTAATTACGACGATCCCACTTAGCGGAGTAGGAACGAGGAAATGAGGTTCATAAAACGATGTATAATCACCACTATCAGGGAGGGCGTTGACCTCCGCAATCAAGGAGCGGCAATAACACGCCGAATGGTTAGTTTACGAGCGGCCTCATTATCGGCGGCGACACTCAGATAACCAAAACCAAACAACTGTAGTAGAACACGCATGTGCCATATCTGTCACCATGGTTCACCATGCCCATCCGAGGACTGATTTTATCTTTTTTTATCTAGCTTCACTTCTCATTTATTTTCAATAGTCCTGATTGTCATACCATAAATTATTATCTGTCTTGACACCCCCCCCCCCCCCCCTGCCCCTGTAGTACTCGTAGTGCTGTAAGATCATAAATTTTCTATTTACGGGAGTCGAGTTAGCACTTCACTAAACGCCGTTTAACTGCTACACTCAAAGTCAAAGTTAATAATTCCTCTATTTATTGAATTTACGCGTGTGTATTTATTGAATCTACTCAACTACAAGGAAATACGATCAGACTCAATTCAGTACAAATTATCTTCGATGTCGATACATGCGCATGCAGGCCGCACGGAGGCCGCACACGCGGTCTCTATGCGGCCTCTATGCGGCCACATTGTTCGAGTTCACAATCTTGGCCGCGATCAATCCACACCTCATAATCGACCCGACAGAGATGATGGCGGGCCTCAGGGCTGCCAATCGCCTACAACATAAATACAATATTCACTCATATTATTGATAAAATATAAAATGTAACAAGGCTTAGGATTTCCGTGTAATGCACCGAATTAGCACGTTTCACCTCACCGTTAGACAAATTGTACTCGTGGTATGGTATAGTATAATAGTATAGTATAATAGTATAGTATAATAGTATAGTATAATAGTATAGTATAATAGTATAGTATAATAGTATAGTATAATAGGACTCAAACTTGATTCGCTGCTCTGTGGTTGAATGACCACAGTGACAAAAGCTAATTAAAGTTTAAAGAAGGTGAAGAATTAAAGGTTATCTCGCTAAATATTTTAATAACCAGACACTCATCAGTCATCACACACGCGGCACAAATAGAATTACTGGAATCGCATTCGGCCGCGCCCCGCGCCCCGCGCCCCGCGCCCCGCGCCCCGCGCCCCGCGCCCCGCGCCCCGCGACCTCTAATGGCTTTTAGAGGCTTTCGCAACTACAGGCTTTGCAGAAATACTGAACACAAAACTTTTAGCAAAATAACGTGAGCTCTGGGTCAGACAGGGTCACAACCAAAACATTTAAAAATATTTTTTTGTCGTAATGGTTTTGTTTTAAACATGACTTGCTGCATAACTCGCTTCGTTCCCAAACAAAAAGTAGTATTTCGATAAAAAAAATATCCCAGAATCCGAGGAGAAGGGCTACTTCTTCAGCTTCAGGAAGGTGTCAGGGTGAGGAAGTGCGTGTCAGCCCTGGGCCCCCGCGACACGCGGCGTGCCGAGCGGCGCTGTGCCCCCCCCCCCCCCGGCATCCATCGCGAGGCTTCTCAAATTGCCGCTACTTACGACCTGTCGTTGGTACTTTCCTTTAATTTTTATAAATGACATCTGTCTGCGGGTGACTACGAGGCTCACCGGAGACCACAGAGCTCCGGAGGAGGCACGGCGACTTAGATATGCATCTTCCAGAGTCTGAAAGTTCAAGGAATACGATTTTTCATACAAACGTTTTACTACGAGTTATTTTCTATTTCTGTCACAATATATATTTTTATCTTCTCTACATAATATTATAAAGTGAAATGGTTTTCCTCGTCCGGTACATAAGGCACCTCAGGGCTCCGGTGTATAATATATCAGTAATCCGTTGGTACAGTCATGTCGTTTGTTAGAAGCTCCTCCTAATGTTCCGGCTAAACCTCGGCTTACAAGTGGAGTTTCTGTTCTTGATCACCCTAAAATATCGAACACGTGAAATCACAGACTTGAAAAATGTACTTAATAAATCCTCAACTTAATAAACATAATAAAAAAAGAATAAAAATTATTGGCTCTATAATATTAGAGCCAATCACTATGGCGTCAACTTGACACAATGATATTGGATAAATTAACATCTTATCAAATTATACTTAAAAAAAAGTTAGGCCAAAGTAAAGGTGGATGGATTGTGTGAAAGAGGACATGGTTAAGAAAGGAGTGAGTGCAGAGATGACGGCTGACAGAAGGGAATGGAAGAAGAGAACATGTTGTGCGGACCCCGCGTAGCGTTGGTAAGGGCAGGGAGATGATGATGATGATGAGTTAAAAGAAAACTTAACGAGTAATTACATCACGTAATTTTCCAAAACGATGTTGGCGCAATCAATAGAATGTAATGTAAATAGTTGTGACTCATGCACAAAGGCGCGCGAAGCCTCCCTAATGACGACTCACTCGCGTAACCCCGCAAGGTACACCCACAGCTGCGTGATTTCATGTTCTTTAAGTGAAAACTCATACACACGTACAGAAGTACTCATACAGAAGTTCGTAGTAGGGATAATCATACCAACTGAACTTCTTACCTATTGTTTTAAATAATAACAATAAACAAATATATGTGGACATTTCACACAGCGCCATCTAGCCCCAAACTAAGCAAACCTTGTCCTATGGGCACAAGATAGCTGATACAATACTTATATTATACTATTTTTGTAAATACATACTTATATAATACAACCAACACCCAGACCCGGTGGATATCTTTGCAGAATAAACAAACATTTCTCCCGTAGCGGGAATCGAACCTGCGCATCTTGCGTCTCAGTCGAGCACTCGTCCGCCACGCCACAGAGGTTGTCAACACAAATATATGTAAAACAGCATAAGATGCTGTGTAAAATGTCCACAAATATTTATTTATTTATTAAAATTATTTTAGTTACATCTATCAAACATTATAAAAATCTTATGAACTTTGGTTGAAGCTAGTATTTTTATAAATGACTACTTTCCGCTTGCGTACCATCAGGATTAAAAAGCCCTAATTATATTATCCCTCACCGTCGCCGGGACGTCGCCGGGACATCGCCGGGACATCGCCGGGACGTCAGCGAATGCAACGCGAAGTCAGTGTTGGGTATTCAGCGTCAGGACGTCAGCTTCAGTGAATAGTCAAGCGAATAAAACAACGCTCATTTATACTATATCGATATAGAGTGTTATATAGATTTTGTTATTGTAAATAAATAATAGAGATGTAAATTTGTATAATTTATGATTTGATGTTGCTGTTGATTTATATTAAACTTGACTGTGATTTTATGTTACAACTAACTACACTACTGCATTAAATATTACCTGTAAAAATAGTTGTAAATGGAATAAATAAATATTGAGCGCCGAATCTCAGTTCAGTGTGAGTGCGAGTAAGTGTGGAGCGGGCCGCCATCGACGGAATCAATTATCGCGGAACATAACTTCAATGATCCGCGGCCGCGCTCCGAGCACACTCCTTCTTAAAGGCTCATTCAACTCATCTGTTTTACCCTCGGGGGTAAAGAGCCCGTGACCATTTCTACTTGCAAGATCTTTCCTGAGAAGATAAAATAAAATGCACCTCAAAGAGGCTTCTTTCGTGTACTTTATTTTGGTGTGGGTTACTGATAGACTGAAAAACAGTAGAAGATATTTGATTTGAATAAAATAACACTACGTTGATATTATACTCGTAGATGCGAAAGTTTGAGTGTGTGTAGTATTTGTGTACTTATTGGACGTCCAGATTACGCTTCAGTCAAGCCGGACGCTTATAATTCTTGAAATTGAATTATTGAAACATGAACCACATAGAGTTACTTACATCAGGTAGAGTGTGTTCAAACGTAAACCTATTTCGGTTAAAAAAAAGTTATATAATGAAGGCAATGCCCGTTACTACTATTTTTATTTCATTTTTAAAGTTGGATACCTCTAAACAACTCTTGTTAGTTAAATGTGACATCGCTGAGTGAACAAGCAATCATTAAAAGTGGAGTTATTCGGCGAAGGCTTTCAGCTTCTAAATATGAGTTAGTGACGTTTCGCGGCAATTGATTTGATAGTAGCGATGGAAGGCGCGGGCGCGGCGGCGGGCGACTGCGCCAGTTTGTGTGGATGCGAACCTGTTCCTGCTCATCTCCGTGACGGCCGAAGGGGTTACGCTGCGACTCGGAATATACGTAGACCTACAATAACTTGGATATCCCTGGAGAGGTACGAGTAGTACTCCAGCGGGTCCGCATCTGGCCCCTACTATAATTTCACAAAAAACGAAGATTAGAACGAAACTTCGCATATTTCCTACTATAATTCCATCCGGTCCGATACTTCGTTCGAACGAACATTGTGTGACATTAACCCCCGAATACTCAAACGCATCTCAGAATTGAGCACGTCTCAAGTGACTAGTTTTTGACAGATTTTCATCAAAAACTGTCAAAAAACCGTGAGTTGAGACGTGTTCAACTCTGAGTCGCATTTGAGTGTTCGGGGTTAGTTTCACTAAGCTTACTCTAATTCATGAAGGTCCCAAACGAAAATTTAAGTTTGACAGATGTTTGTTCGAAATTTTAACCTCAAATTAACAAGACCAAAAGTTACATTTTTATTTAGCCGAGTCTATTAGAAATTGAAGTAAAATGCAGACAGAGACTTCAAACTTTTAAAATGGAACATGTGTACAATTTTATTGCGGAGGATACAAAAATGCACCTGAAACATTTTGATAACACAACACTTGAGAAACCACTCTCTCGGCCGCGAGAATAGACGAATGCGTTTAATTGTCCAACATTACAGGCGGCTGCGTGAAATAGCCGAAAAAAAGGGTGTTTTACGGTATCACGGTGAATTTGATCTATAGTAAGATTGTATTTGTATATTTACATTTTCTGAATTTAAAATGAATAACAAGAACATCATGATATTTAATAATGTAGTAAATAAAATTAAAAACCAGGATCTACCGTCATTGATACAATAAAGAACCAATACAATATTGTTCGTTCCATTCGAAATATTGTGACTCTCCGAAAATGAAGTAGAGTAGAGTAGAGTAGAGTAAGGTCAACAACAAAGTTTCGTTTGAATTTCGTACGTTCGTTAACGAAGTTTCGTTTCGTAGAAACATATTAGCGCTCCTGGATGCTAGTAATCCAATAAATAAGCTCATAGGAAAGGTTTTTCTTACATAAGAGTTATATTTTTTACGTCATCTTTATTTCAGCTGCGCAGCGCGTAACACTTAGCGTAGCATGATGCTACGGTGCTACGAGAAATTATTTACGATAAGTACAACACAGAATAAAAACATTAATTAGTAATATTTTGAAAGAATCATTGAAAGTATTGTAATTTGATGATTTTAATTAGAATTAATTCGACATTTTGTATTTGTTCTACGAGTACATTTTAAGCTGGTTATTGACTTACTGGATTATTATATTTTATAAAGAACACGACTTACGAATAAAGTTTCTGATTATCTATGATTTACAATATAGATTGAATTTTCGTAACACGCACCACACCTTACTAATTAGGCCTCCTTGATTTCCCCGCGACGTTACTAATCCGCTAAATAACGCCGTAATCCCGGAACGGTTCTTTTTTGTAACGGCGATATTTCAGGTAAAGTGCTTTCATTATTTTAAGTAGAGTAGAGAATTCTTACTATCCTTATCTTAACTATGTTATAAATGTTAAAGTGTATTTGTTTGTCCTTCTTTCACGCAGTAACGGAGCAACAGATCACCAAGACTTTTTTGTAGAGATAGTTGACATACACTAGTATTGGCGGCACCACGCGAGTGAAGCCGCGAACAAAAGCTATTACGTTCAAAAACAACTCAATTACTTTGCACAGATTATAGAATATTTTAATTCAAACCATTTAAATGCGGTTACCTCATCAGTACCTGCCTGCATGCATAATTATAATTATCCTACTAATATTATAAATGCAAAAGTTTGTTAGTTTGCCGTTCTTTCACGGAGCATCGGATCGACAGGACTTTTTGCTTACTAATAGTACAAAGGCTGAAAAGAACCCGGATAATGGTATTACAAAAGGAGTCTCATGAGGCGCACTTTAATCATTATACCCAATTGTTTTGAAAATGACACAAGTAGTAAGTAGTAGAAGGGCCGGAGGGTGACATAAGCTACTTTTGAGTTGAGTACGATGCGAGTAAAGCCACGGGCGGAAGCCAGCACTAAAAAGGTATCTACAACGTGCTTTATGCTCTGTGGCATAAGTGGTCTGTGTTAACACGTTTTATCGCCCGGAATAGTTAATGACTCAGTTAATGAATTGTACAGTTTAACGTTACTGACTCGTTTGTCATTAATTAATGAGTTTTACTAATGGGCTCATTAATCGCGCATAATAAGGGTTTTAACCTAAATGGAAGGAGTTCTGTACCCCTCGGTGGTGCACCTGCACCTCGCGAGTGCCTTCCATTCAACCACTCTCTTCAACTAATGCATGACATTTTTAACCGGATGAAAAGCAACCCGGATAAAAAAGGCACAAACAAACGTACCTACAGTACAGACACATGTCTACTTTCTCACAAGCAATATTATTGCTTTCGGAATGATGGCAAAAAAATATTTCGGTAATTTAAATGATTACACAAACAATGTAATGGCCCAGTGATTCCGTTATTGTGTTTTGTTTGTAAATATTTTTATGAATTTACGCAAGATAATAAGCAAATTGTTCACAATCACCAATTTACATATTCAAAATTACCATTTAGGACCCCTCCCCTCGCCCCCCTCGCCCCCCCGCCCCGAATTTACATCTCATCAGATATCCTCGCGGAGGCTAAAATATCTATTTTAATATCCCACAGCGAAGCGCGAGGCGACGGACAACTACAGAAACGTACAAAACGTTATAATTTACTTCAATACGAGTTCTCTCATTGTTGGCGGCGCGCGCGCGAACCTCGACCCTAGCCCCCCGAGATAAGGTCCATTGCGGCTCGGCTGCGATATTATGTTAATAGGTCTATTATGACAGATATCATTATCTCGGCGTGATCTTAGAAAGGGTTAATTTGTAAATTCTAAGGCGAGAAGGAAATTATTTTCAATTTCGACGGAAATTTGTTGGAGTTGAGTCTTCATTTGAGGACTTCTTTATTCCATTTCGAAATGCCTGTCTGTCTGTCGTGTACTTTATGCTATTCTTACGTTGATTATGAGTTTCCTACTCGTATATGTTTGCAGCTTATCTCAATTCTTATTTTTTTTCTGTTTTGAGTAGTTCATTATTTTCGTAGCTATTTAGGTTGGAAACTTTGAAAATAATACTAAAAGGTAATCCTACTGTCTGAATTAAAATGTAATTATAAACAATGAAACATAAATATCCAATTAAGCTCTAAATAAATTAAGATTAATTAGACATTAGTTCAGTCTAGGAGATGCGGTACTCGCTGAGTGGTCAGGTTGATGTGCCCGAAAGGGTTAAAGTCTTAAGAGCCCATCTCCTCGACCCCATTGAGCTGGGTACGCACCAACCGGACAACAGCAAGAGACGGCTATCGGGCGAACGCGAACCAACCAATGCGAACATTTTGACAACAAAGAGCCTTGGAGAGCAATCGCTCCATTTTCGACCGATTATACACAGATATGCTGTCAGGTATCTTTCCTATATAGTGTGCTTTACTCGTAGTTTGGGGCTAAATTGAGCTGTGTGAAATAACTAGCAATATTTATTTATTAATTTAGTTAGCTTAGTTAGTCCGTACCCAGCTTTACTTAATCCCCATAATAATAATCTTCCTAGTCGTTTTGTGCTGTGTCGGCTTTGAATCCAGTAAGGGCTCGGGTAGTTTGCCCTCATTCTATGCCTTACGTATCTTGTTCACCCTGTATAACAATGTTATCAACAGTACAAAAATGTTTTTGTTTTGCAAGTTTTCCTGTTTATAGAAGTGAGATGAGTCTTTGCTTCATTAATTAGGAAGGCGCCTAATAATTATCAAAGGAATTTAACTATTTTTTTTTTATGTAAGCTTTTCTATCTGTGTTAAATTAGAAGTATTCTTCTTTTTCTTAGTCAGATTCGCACGTATTGTCCATGCCTTTCCTGTGGATAAGGCCGACTGAGCTGAGAGGATGTTGTAGGTGCTGGGCAAGCCTACTTATCACCTACAAATTCATCCCGGGCACAACAACGTCCCGTTATTGTAAACAAAATTTGAATCCTGACTCTGTATAAATCATTTACTATAGATGATAAAGGCCTGTTTGGTTTATTATTTTTCTTCTTTTAATTTACTCTGTACTTGACTTTAACGCCAAAAATAAAAACATAATTACAATTTATTCAAAGATGTCATAAATAGTTGATCACTACAGCGTCACTTCAAGTTGACACGGCACCAAAACAAGCTGAGCATCCAACTGTAACACACAAGAGTCGGCGACTGACAAATAGTTGACGTGCCGTGTGGGAGGAGCTTGGAGCCCTACGGGAGCTCGGAGCCCTACGGGAGCTCCCCGCCCGGGACCCTCCTCAAGTCGGCTCCATTGTACGCGGAGTGTTTGTGTGAGATGAGTTATGTTGAATTGAAAACTTTTTGGAACTTGTGTTTAATATGTTGTTTTGGCATCCGGTGTCGCGATAACGACGAATTTACCGCGAGAGGGAACTTAGGATGAGAGAGGAGGTCTTATACTCTAACGTATATATAGAACGAATGGGAAACGTGCTACTCGCCCCGGTAGACTGGACAAGCCTGGCTTGTTCAGAAGTAGTATTTTATCTGTATTATGAGATTTTTCTTATTTTCTATGTTTTTGGGTTGTAGTCACTTTTAGTATACCCCTCTTCAAAAGAAAATTTCTGACAGATTTATTCTACTATTGCATTATTACAATTTTTAAATGATAACAATAGCATCTAAATACCTAACACATAGATGCTCAAAAGCCAAACACCTACAGTGTCATATAGGTACAGTATTGTTTTGCTTGCTGACTCCAAGGGTTCTGCTCCAGAACAGCGGGCATGTTGCCGATGGCTCAGGCTCGACAAATAACGTAAAAATATAATATTTTGAATTATATTTTTACATTATTTTCCTCCGATACAATGAAAAAAGGTCCTTACAAGTAACTGAGTCAAAATTGTGCCATCATCATCCATTTTCATGGCCATTTCACGCTTGGCCATAAAATTTAATAATTCCTTAATTGTTTTCAAAAAAAACATTATTGTAGCTCTTCTGGTTTCGGATCCTCCCCCCCCCCCATCCTGTCCCAGTTAACAAAAATCACTTTGTATATTGGTACCGGTAGAGATAGAGCTAGACTACAACATTTAGATGAAAAATGTAATAAGCATTTAAAACAATCTCCATTGTAGGCCGAAAGCCATAAGAATATCTGAACAGGTCCGGAATATTCGGCAATTACCGAGCAATTATAACTTCGCTAAATGATTCCACTCGGCGAGTTGCGAACTCATTCACGGAGGGTTCAAAGAAAACATTCAACAGACTGAACCCGAGGACTTGACGCTGACTACGCTTTGTGAAACTACTTTTAGAATTTAATTTGAACTTTATACATTCTTATAAATTGTTTAGATAGAATTTCAATTTCAATCAAAAACTTAGTTGATATGTAGTCGTAGTCGTGCTCCGACTGCAGCGGACCCTGCACTTGTATTCACATAACGTTACTTTCTAACGTACTTATTTGCTTTTGTTTCGGCAGATCTCAAAAAAGTCTCAACCACCAATGTGAAAAGTTTCTCAGCACATTTAGTAGATTACGAAAATGTTTTGGAAAAAACGTTCGGAATTAGCGCAAATGCCCCACTCGTATGCAGAAGTGGAAGGTACAGACTCACCACTTCACAAGATGACTTGTGAGGGGCAATCCAAGTGGCAGCTTGACGGCCTCGGTGGCGTGACGAGTGAATGCTCGGCTGAGACGCAAGAGACGCGGGTTTGATTCCCGCTGCGGGAGAAATGTACTTCCGGTTCTGGGTATTATAGTTATATGTATTGTAAGTACGTTTACAAAAATAAAAGTATTTAAGTATTCTATCCATTTCCCATAGTACAAGCTTAGCTTAGCTTGGGGCTAGATGGCGCTGTGTGAAATGTCCACTAATACTTATATTTATTTAACATTGAAATTTTAAAAACAGAATGAGAGAGGAGATAGCTCCCGTTGAATTGCACGAGTAGGTACCTACAAGAGTTTAAAAGATTATCCGCCGCCCCTTTGTACCCCATAAAGAAAGACACCCTTTAAGAGGCTATTAAAGAGCGGAACACCCGAAAACCTTAATAAAATGATCCACAAAACCTTCAAGTTTTACACTCTATCACGCGGAGTCGATTCACGCCGCGTCTTCGCACCTTTCGCTTCGTGCCTCGCGCCTTGCGCCTCGTGCCTCGCGCCCTCGCCTCGTGCCTCGCGCCCTCGCCTCGCATTCACCGCGACACTGAACACAGCTGTTCAGTGGCTGGCAATACATACAGAAACGTAAATAGTTTTATAGTACAACTTTTTATTTTATAGCTAGCTTCCGCCCGCAGCTTCATTCTCGTTGTGCCTGGATAAAAGTAGCCTATATGTTACTGCAGGTCACGAATTATGTAAATTCCAAGTTTTATTTAATCTGTTCAACTGTTTCATTCAGTTACGGCGACAATGAGGCAAAAACATACAATAGCACATGGCGCCGTTAGGAGAACTGTCCATCCTTGCCTTTGGAAAACACTACGTCCTTGTTTCGTCCAGGATCCTCACAAACTTTGGATTTATAATATCAGTACATAGGCATCCTCTGCACAATAAGTACGGTAGTATTTTAAAGTGGAGAAGTTTCACTTGTAAGTTAGTTATGTTTTAATATGATGTCACAGTGTAAGTATCAGTCGGTAGGGACATTCGCTGAAATATTCCGTATCACAGGCTGTCAGACCGTCGTCACGCGAAGCATATCCTGTGAGTCGGTAGGGACGCGCTGCGACTCCGAATTCAGCTTCGAAAAAGAAGGAATATCTAATTTTGAAGTCCTGCTCAATTGATAAACTGTACGAGAAAAAGTTCAAAATCAATTCAACAACATACTGGTTAAAAATTGCTTGCAGTGATATTGTTTCCCAAAACTGATCATACAATTTTTTAAAAGTACCTAGGCACAACAAGTTTTATTAAATTGATATTTTTCGCTCAGTTTGTCTTGCGTCCAACGCTCACTCGATTGTTTTTTTTGATTTTGTTAGCTTAGAAGCATGCGTGTACAGAACTCCGAAAACATTAACGTTTGGAAGAGTCGGCGCGAGGCGAGGCTGCCAGCACTAGTCGCACCTCGCATCGGCGTGCGCTGTTCGGCGTGACGTGTCGTGTCGTGTCGTGTCGCGTCGTGTTCGCTTTCCATAACAATGTTACTCCTCTCGCGTCAACCTCCCCCGCGCCGCCGCCCCCGCGCGCTCCGCCGCCCTCATCCAATTCTACCCGCGCCTATAAACTCCCCATCACAACATATTATTATATACCTACTTAATTCATATTTGAAAAGCTCCAGGTTTTATTGAAGTTGGAAAACGAAGTTGATAAATTCAGGGCTCTGAATTCAAATAAACAGTTCATTTAAGATATGAATTTTAATGATCTGACGCTAGCTTTTGTACAGAATTACATTATTAAGCCTGTTAGTTTTAATATTCTATATTTCAAATATTAAGAAAATATTATTTCAGGCTTGTTAAATCTTGATTTCATTTTCAGTGCCGAAGGTCTTCTTCAAAGACAGATCAGATAAATTCAATTAGTTTTTTATCTAAGTATTTAGCTGTAGATGTGTTTGATAGCCTGAGTCTGTGTAACGGCGCGACGCGACGTTATGACCATTGACTAGACGTAGGTTCCGTTGTAATATCAAATTCAAAGAACCTTCATCTTCATCAAATAACGCACCGAGGACTATTCTTGAATGTAGCAAACGAGAACACACCTGTCCCTGCGAAAAATAACATTTCTCCCTTCCTGATGAGGTGCTTTGAGTCCTCAATTAGAAACATAAACTGACCTACATTCAAACAACAGAGTGACAGGAGCGTTTCCTTAAACCTGCCATAAACTGAATTTGTAATTCCCAGGGATAGTGCGGGGTACGGGGGGGCGAGGGGGGGGGGCGGGGGGTTGCTTGATGACAGTCCGCCACATCCATCTCGTTGTCATGAGATAAAACTACAGTACAGTCACAGACAAAACCTACAAAATTGGTGTGCGCTGCCTGCAGCGTACCGAGCGATGTTGTGTTGAACACTAGACAAACATTCAGACACGCACATTGTTTACTTTACCTGGACGGGGAGTGCATACATGAGGCTCGCAAACCGTTCAATTCTTTCACATTGAAATAACATTCACGGATCATTCAGTTATATTCAGCTGATAGAAAGTGAAGCAATCAGTTGATTGGTGCGGTCGAACGCAGGAAAACGATGGTCGTTCAATGAGATGGGCCGATCAAACGGAAGACACATTTTCCTCAAAATACAGAGGAGATTTCCCCTACAGAAATAAACATAGATTTGACGTACATAATGTAACGCTCGTATCCCTTATGGGGTAGGCAGAGCCACAAAACTTGCAACCACTCCTGATTCAATGGCATATGAACCTATTTAGCTTATAACAAATAGACGCGTCGTACATCAATTGAACTAAAAAATAATGACACGTTATGGTATTCTCAACGGGACATGTTGCCGCGGCAGTGACTAGTGCCTGAATGAATGGCCGACTTCGGTGGCGTGGTGGGCGAGTGCTCGGCTGAGACGCAAGAGTCACGGGTTCGATTCCCGCTGGGGGAGAAATGATTGCAAAAAAGTACATAATATAAGTATTCTATCAGCCCTTTGGTTCTCATAGTAAAAGCTGTTTAAAATGTCTTCAAATATTTATTTATTAATTAGTGAGAGTGAAACTTGCTTTTCTTGAATAAAAGTTCTTGAAACCTCGATCCGAACATGAGAGCGGAGGAGCGAGGAGAGAGTAAGTAAGAGAGCAGTAAGTTTCTGTGGGGTTATGACATATTTGAAAGGTTCACATCGCAATATCATATCAAATATAGCTAGTTCGAAAATCAAGTGCACAAGAGGAGTCTTTGTTGTTGTGGCGCACTTTAAATCCTTTCACCGCACTGGTTCGAAATAACTAGTGTCACGACTAGATAGATAAATAGAGGAAATAATTCAGTAGAGATGTTCATCTGAATAGTAATAAGAGGTGCCGTTGCGAGATGCCGGTAGCGCCGGGCTGGTCGCGAGTGTACCGGCGCACGCGATAAGCGACTGACAAGGGTCAGCCGCGCTCCGGCTCCGGGAGCTCTCCGCTTAGATTTCTTTGTTACACGCTACACGTATCCATGTTTATCCGTGTTTACCTAGAGCGGAGCGTTAAATTATTTCTGTTGAAAAATGTCTGTTTGTTTAATGTTTTAAATTGTAAAATATTTCGTTTGCGGAGCGCCGATATCCGGAGTTTTATGGTTCTTCCGTTCAAAATAATTGTTCCGGATAAATATTTTGATGTCGGGAAGCAGGAGGCTGCCTATTATTCAATTCATAGCAGAATCAAGTCGAAAGTCTACTTGTGTGGTTCGCAAAAGTACCATGGTACCTCAAAGGGGAACAAATTTTGTTAAATAATTTGAAGTTAGCTTTATATTTTGCAAAATACCTATTACATATTAATGCGCTTTAATGTTCAACGTGAAGCTATAAAACTTTTATCTATAATATAAAAATGAATCGCAAAATGTGTTGGTAAGCGCATAACTCAACAACGCCTGGACCAATTTGGCCAAATCTTTTTTTAAAATGTTCGTTGAAGTTCAAGGATGGTTTTTACGGCGAGAAAAATTAGAATTATTGCTGGAAAAACCCTAAAAATAGCCCTTTTCTTTTTCCCATACAAATGACGAATGAACAGGACGAAGTCTGTCGGGTCAGCTAGTTTTTAATATAAATAATCTAGACTAACATACAAAAACTTAATGTTTCCTATCCAAGTTCGCCTACCGAAACTAAGTTCAGATAACCGACCACAGGATCCCCAAAAGGCGACCTTACCTCGTTGGGTACATATAGCTAATTATTTACCTTTTGTCCGAGGTAAGCGCCAGCTCTTTGACCTCATCTGTAAATTTAATCCTCGTAGTATATTTTAAAGAAACGAAAAAAAAACATTTGTACCGATTTGTGAGCTATAATTCTTTAGTTTAATATACAATCTATCAGGAAGCCGGAGCCGGCATCCCGAAGATAAGTCGAGTTTTATCTCATTGCGAGTTATCTCGAAGAGTTCACATAAATCCCCCAAACATTTAATTTGAAGTGTAGCGCTGGACCGAACCCGCATCCGTCGGTCCGCCCGCGTTTTGCTGCGTCGCGTCGCGTCGGTTCGATTCGCTGTTTGTTCTACAAATAAAGCCTTCAGGAGCTGCATATTGCAAATCATGTTTACAAATGCGCTTATTTTTCTTTGTCGATATTGCAAGTGTGAATTTTGCAACAAAATACTAAAGTAAGTAAGTAAGTACTGTGCCGTGAACTTATCCGAGTATTCACGTACGAACGTTCTATAATTTGGTTTCTTTCAAGTCATTAATCACCAATCTGTACCTAGAATGTTAACCCTACCTTATTTTAATATAATATTGACATAGGTTACATAATTATATTATCTAGGTATCAGATATCATAGCCTGATGGTCCTGGACGCCAACCTGGGAGTGGGCACACCCGACATCCGCTGTGAACAGTGTGGTTCGACCCTCGCCGGCGTCCGATCCAACTCGGCATCACCATTTTTATCGAAAATCCAATTCCAGGAACTGTGCCGACTCACGCTTTGCTATTAAAGAGTTTTATTTATCTTCGTCGTTTCCCGATAGAACTAGGGGTGAGAAAGTCTTTCGCTCTGAAGGTAGTGGGTTCCAAGCAATAGGGTTTAGTTTTTATTTGGACTATTATATTGGAGTATAAGCTATTATTTTTAATTATATTTTACTTTATGGCTGACTTAATTACTTACTTACTTGACAATTCGCAAGATCAGCATTTGCGCCCTGAGGTTTCTCTAACTGACACACTTTGTTTACAAGTACCAACTTCTGCTGTCCCGATTTTTTCCGATGCAATAAAATGTAATCCTTAAAAGTAATTGAGTCGATTAGTATAAAAATTGGCAACATCGCTGTATTTCAAAAACTAAAATAAAAATAAAAAACATTTTGGAATGTACAAACAAAGTCCTTTCATAGCACACCTCACTCGACACAATTGTAAATGTCATATTTTCACCCTCTTGGGAACTCAATATATTTACGACTCCTTCATTAATTGCTTCCTGCTTCCTTCATTATGCTTCCCAGCAAATCTTCATAGCACAATCTATTGACCTACTAAGTTTCATACAGATTGAATTAACAGTTCGAAAGTTATGCTCCAACAAACATAAAATATACAAACATACAACGCCAAATCACCTAAGTTGCAACTCAGATCTTCGCTCGCTCGGTCAAAAATAACTTTACTATTTAATTACGATTATTTTGTTACGATATCTGTTGTATTTATAAAAAAAACGAATGATGCCCAGAAAAGAACACTGTAACTGGACAGGCTAACTAGCATTGAAAGTTTATAATCTAAGTCAATATTTGGCACGAGCAAAGCATCGGCAAGGCGGAACTTGAAGGCCACAGGGAAACTTCCTGTTTTTGCAAAACAGGATGCCTTCTTACCTCTTCTTACAAACTCAAAGTGATTGTTCCCACTTTTATTTTGAAATAACAAACCTTATTTTGAATTAAAAGTGCCTTCATTTGTTAGAAGCGAAGGCACTCACAGCACCCGCTGACGCTGACTGACGAGTCATGTCAAAGTGTAGTATTTGATGAATCCATCGATGAGATGTACTTAATTATTGCAACACTGTTCTTTGGGACGTAATGATAGCTGTAACCTTTGCCGTAACCGTAAGCCGTCTTTTGATCAATACGTTAAAGGCAGATTTTCAAAATACTGTTGTGTTGAAATAAGTAGTGGTTTTGTGTTATTTTTGACATATCGACGAGCCGTACTCAAGCGCCTTAAAAGGCAGTGATCGAGGGTGGACCAGTGTGGTGAGAAGATCCACGCGTCTCTAACGAGTCATCGCGGAGGTGACACGGTCCCTTCCTAATTAAATTCCAAATGATGTTAATTGTATCGGATGCTCGACGTCGAGCACTCGTTTCTAACATTATGAATACAGCAAATGTTGCGGTCCACATAAAACTAGCCTATATGTTATTCCAGCACACGAACAGTATAATATTTCAAGTTTAATTAAATTCCGCTCAGCCGACGCGCCGGGATTGAGGAACTAACATCCTCATAGCTACAAACTTTGAGTTAATACTCACGGCTTTAGACACGGTGAACTACATTTTACAGTTGTTTTGACATTAAGTATGAATACTGATTAAGTTTGATTACTGATCGGGGCATTGACTTATTGATTCAAACTTTATTGTTTTGAATTCATTTGATCGGTAAATGAATTACTATTTGACTTACTATCCTATCCTACTAATATAATAAATGCGAAAGTTTGTGAGGATGTGACGATGTTCGTGCCTCAATCACGCCGTAATGGCTGCACAGATTTGAATAAACTTGGAACATACATAGTATGTGTGCTGGAATAACATATAGGCTACTTTTCATCATGGTACTACGCGAGCGAAGCCGCGGGTACAAGCTAATTATCAATAAATTACTTTTTGACTTACTGTTGTGCTGGGTTCATTAGCAATACTCTATTAATATAGCGAGATCAGATTTTTTTGTTACTATCCATGTCTATAACTCTGGCGGTTTTATTATTTGAATAGCCATCACAGTTGACGGTTTCAAAAAGGAACTTGCTCGGCAGCAGCGCACGTCCTCGGAGACGGGCGCTAGTGCAGGGTGCTAGGGGCGCGGTGGGTTTGTAATTGATTCGATTGCGGCGACGCTCCTTTGTTGGATCGATCTGTTTTCGTTACAAATGACTTGTTGACGAGCTCGTTGTTCATTGTTTTAGAGTTTGTGACGTCACGTCCGAGCCGTCAGCGTCACGCGCATCAACTGTTTGATTATTTCGTCTGAGGATTAATGGCCGAGTGACCCGTGTGCGTGGGCTCTAACCTCACCGACCTCCAAGGAGGTTTTGTTAGAATATTGGGTTTTTGGAATGTTCCAATAAATAATCCAAATATGAATTTAAGTATTATAAGAATTCGTAGAAAGTTCTGGAAGTTGCGAGAAAGAACAAATAAAAGACTAACGAAGTGAAAAATGAAAAGAAGAACGAAAACACGGATGATCAAAATTCAGCATATAAAGAGCGAGCCGAGACACACGACCCCCCCCCCCACCCCTCAAAAATCGTACACGTCAAATTGAAAAATCTTCCAAAAATTTACAAAATATCAAAAAGCAATTTTCTGAACCTAGCCGCGATACCAATAAAAATAGAAGGTTCCTATTTGTTTTATAATGTGTGCAATAAAGTTGTATATTGTGCAATAAATGTGCATTTACTCGACATATTCATTCTATTATTAGTGACCCCCTCCAAAAATTGAGGCTGCGACCGCGCCTGGTGCAAAGAACGGCTTGCGGCAAGTGTCTTAGTGTCGCGACACATCTGCTGAGAGTAGGGCGCCGAAAGTTCGGTTTAATAAGCTCGCAATGTTTTGTTAAGTAACCTATGACACATCTGAAATGATGCGGCGCGTAAAAAACATTGGGAGCGTATTTAGGCAAACATTTGGCGCCGTACTCAGCGGATGTGTCGCGACACTTACAAACTAATCGAATACGTAACATTATAAGGATCAGGGTTCAGCGCGCTATTTCCTAAATTAAATAAGAAAGTTTCTTAACAGACAAAATCTTGATTTTAGAAAAATGAAGCGTTTAAAAGAAAAGTCAAATAAAAAAGAATTTAAAGAAAAACGCGAAAGAATCGGAGCTCGTTAATAACCGAATCATATTTCTCAAAATGTCTCTTCGAGAAACTTTTCCCAATTTCTCCTTCATTAAGGTTCCTCCAATCAGGACTTCAATACGTTTCTGATAAAGCATTAGACTTGCAGTTTAGAACACTGGTGGTCTAGTGGTAGTGGCCCGCCTTCCGATCCTACAGTCGTGGGTTCAAATCCAGTCGTGCATCAATAGGTTTTTCTGTTCGAAAAATTGATGTCCACTATACTAGTACACTCAAACGGTGAAGGAAAACATTGTAAAGAAACGTGTTTCGAAAATCGTAGAAAGTTTGAAAACATGACTTTATCAAGTGCACTTGAGCCTTTGAGGCGCATTTTAAATCCTTTCGCCCCATTGTTCTGAAAGAACTAGTAACGCGACTAGAAAGAGATGGTTTTTTTTCTGGCCTTGTTTTTTCACCCATTGGCTCTTTTTCAAGAGATAGATAGATATATTAAACTTGCCAATATTGAAATTGATAAAAATAAATAAGTCTTCAGTAGGATTTTTTGTGCGAAGCGGCTTCTTCAAACTAGTGTCAAACATTCTTCATCGAATGTGTTTCAAACGAGTACGTTCTTTATGCGAATGTGTTTGTAATACTATATTTTTCACGTAGATACTCGTACGTAACCAGGCTAGGTATTCATTTACCAGTCTGCAGCTATATTTATGTAACAAACAAAAACAATTTTAGCGAGCGCGCCTTAACTTAACATTTATAATTTTTATACAAATTGTTCTCAAATTAAAAATGGCTTCCCCTGACAGAGTTTTCATTGGACTTTTATTCAATTTCACTTGTATTCCGAATTAATTTCAATAATATTTTGCCAAATTGATATTATTTTGCAAAATTATCGGAGGGATAAATGGAATGTTGTTTTTCATCGGAGGATAATGGACATTATCGAATGTTTCCATTCTGTTGTTGTTCTATCTGCGGGAACTGTGGGATAGAAGAGCGCCGGCCGCGGCCGCCATATCGCAATGATGATGCAATATTGATGGATTCCCATTGTTTCTATCATCGCTTTAATTACTCTCATTACTTATTTAACTACAAATTTTGGTACACGATGGTAATATCGGAGCAAAGCTAGAGTTCAGTAACTCTACCATGAGTTCCTCTTGCTCTGCTGTAGTAAAAAAATATGTTAGGATCATCCTAAGAAACTGTGGAATGAGTTACGACGGCTCGGGGGAGGGGAGTACCTGTAGCCTAGTACTCTATCTGTTATGTACCTGGTGCTGTACAAGTTGTAGTACATATTTGTTAATACAGTTGGTTGCGAGTATATTAGATATGTAGGTTCGTGGGTACTTGTGTATTTGTGGAAATGTAGCGAAGTGCGCGCGGGCGACTCGTTACAAAGGAGCCGCGTCCAAACAGTCGTTGTGAGCGCGATACATGCGAGGTCAAAAAGACCGCACGAAAGCAAAAATTCGAGATGCATGGAAGGGTTATTCCTCTAACAATTGAAACCTTTTTGTGACCGCGAGCGTTCCCTTCGGGGCGTGTCGCGCCGCGCCGCGCCAACGACACGCCGGCCCGGAAACAATACACACTGTTTTTATTCAAAAGATGGATGCCAGCGAGTTAGTTGATTGAGTAGCTCTGGTACATGGTCAAGCGATTCAAATACCTTGCACACATACTAACAGCTGATCTCAGTGACGATAGGATATTGAAAGTTAGAGGCAGTAAAGTGGCTCGCAGGTTTACTCACTGATTTATCCGAGTAAAAGTTACGCATTGTGGAATTTTTTGTCAATGTTTTTACATGAGCGGCCTATGGGTTAAGTATAAACAAGTCCAATACACTCACATATTCAGGATGTTGTTGGGTCTGCCCGTCACTGCAGTGCGTCTGGAATGTTCGCGGATGCCGGGACTCATGGGGCTGTCATTCGCATAGGAACAGTCGCACTGATGGACACACAGCCAGAGGCAGGAACAACAGCGCTCTGAATGTCAGCAGAAAGGCTCGATAGTTCAGTTCTTTTACATCGGATAAAGATTGTTAGTACAGTGACAATCTATTTTACTAAATATCGTTCTTTATCATTTTAGTATTTTTATAAGTTCTCAACTAACTTACTTTATTAAATCTCAATTTACGTTATTTGTTTTTTTATTTTAAGTTTCTAAGCTAGTTTGTGTAATGTTTTTTGTGTCTCATTTACAATGTTTTAAAAATTTGTAACTCTGGCAAGTGATTCTCTATTCTTCTTTGCATATTTTGTCTAAGAACTAAGCAGAAATTCGATGTTGTTCCTAAAACAAAAGACCTTAGAAATGTGCAGCGTCAGACCTTGGTCACGACACGACACGTCACGACGCTATAAATCCAGCCCAGTTCAATCTCAATTAATACTCTTCGCTTTGTCAGTTGAAATAATTTATTCGCCGGCAAATGTCTCGAGAGCCGGTCGAGCTCAAATCTTATTACTGCGCAATAAAATGTCTGCATTTCTCATAAATATTTAGCGCCGACGGCATCGCGGAAATCTATTTGAATGGATAAGTTTTTGCACACTTTCTGTGAGAGCAAACACGAGATCAATAGTTCCAGGAGAAGTACAGCGCTCGTCGTTCTCAATTAATCATTTTCCAAATTCGAGTGTTTTCGGTGGCTCTCAGACAAACTGTCAAAAAATCAATTATAAATATAAAAAACTTTTCCCGGAAAATGTTAAATGTGCGTCAATATAAAATATATGTTCCTAAAACTAGATTTTGCGCTTACCACGTAAGCGAGGTAAAACCACAGATTGAGTAAATAGTACGATTATTTGTTATTCCAGTCAATTGATATTTTCAAATTTAAATTCAATGTTATTTATTCAGTGAAATCACAAGGATTATTTTAAAATATCTTCAATCTACGTATCAACGTATTTGTTCATCTAGGTAGAATTTACGCTTGTTTGTAACTAGATCAAGCATGAAAGATACAGAACCATGTTTTGCTAGGTTGGTAAGAAATCTTTGTTCCGATTTTATTGGCATAACGAGTTGAAACATTATTCAGTTCCAAGCATATCTATCTCAAAAACAATAAACGATCCGCCACCGGGTTGCGACGACACTAGAACAGTATCCCGGTGTCGTTTCCATCGCAGGAATATGATCTCCTGCTAATTAAATAATCGGATCACAGAGAGAAGGAACAAAAACTCAGCATCCTTCTCGGTCATTACGGAAGACACAAATGGAGTTTTTCTCGTGACAGAGTCGCGGGACTGTTGGCTGCCGACCAAATCCTGTCGCCGAATCTGTGTGGTCTAAACTTTTGATTCGGGGGTTTGTTCATGTTTGTACGCTGCGCTGGGACTTACTAAACTGGTCTCCTGTAATATTTAAAAGTGCGGCTAATTATGTTGTTTAAATGCATGTCACTGGCGGGTGTTGAATTAATGAAGCGAATTATAAAAATCATCATCATTATCAGCTTATAGTAGGCGCAATAATATTCAAAGACGAACGATTTTGTGGGACCCCCATCCTCCGATTACAAAGGAAAACCTTTTATTTAGTGACCACTTTTATAATAAACAGTAATTTGACTTGTACTTTCTATAAAAGTTAATTTCAAAACATTTTCAAATGTTATGTCCGTTATCGTATCTCTGTCGTTTCTGGAGCATAATTTGATCGGCAAGCCGCCTCGAACTAACAACTACATTTACTGAAGTTAAAAGAGTAATAGGTAACAGATAGGTATCATAAGCTTATCTCTTGCGCCAGAAAACCGGCAAAGAATTTATTATTAAGTGTTCCAACAGTGGTGGTTCCGTTTTGTATTTACGCGCGCACTAATATCTGGCAGCGGTCCTAACTGGTCTCCCCCCCCCCCGCCCCCGGACCCCCGCCCCGGGGGCTCTATTGACACTAACCCGGTACAACACACTGAAACAACCGACGTTTTTATACTTAAAGAGCCTGATAGTGGACCAAATTGAATAAGGCGATGGCATCCCGTACTTTTTTTAAAACCATCACCGTTCTCTTCTTGCCCGTAACGTCTCTGGATCGGTATTATGATGTTTTTGCACCCCGTAGATTTAAGCATTTCTACCTTTTTTATTGCTAAAATTTTAATTTTTTTTGTCTTTAACATGGTTTTATCTTTCGAACCTATAATTAATACGAATCGCAAAACTGATGCTGAATGCTCATTGTAATCATCACTCGTGACGACACGTAATCAGTGCTGACGGACGCTATCGGCTCGCTATCAGCGCGACGCGTGCTGAAGGCACCGACACCCTCCCCACGGGCCCACAGCCGGCGAAGGTAATGAGTTAAGTCTCCGAGGAGCAGATACAATCACACTGAAACCCCATTAGCATCTGAACTGAGTTGCCCAAAAACACGTTCGACTTGTGGCTCCAAGTTAAGTTGGTTATATTACTAAGCCATTAAACTGGCATAGCTATTAGTAAAGCTATTAGAAATGCGGTCGGATTATCCTTGATATTACTTACTTACTATAGTCATAAGAGTACTTTATGCTTAATTTTTTCCGTAACGCTTTTTAGCTTATTGAAAGCTCAATACTTCAACATGCCACCTACGATTTACTTCGAGAACATTCCTGTTTAACAAGCAAATTAGCATTTCAAATTCGTAATTAGAGCAATATAATGAATATTTGAAAGCAGCGAAGCCCCCAGGACTCCCGCGGCGTCGGCGGGCGCCCCTCGCGCACTAAACCCTATCTGTTCCGCCAGGTACGACTTTATACTCCTTATCACCGCAGATAACGCCGCTTCAAACCGAATGAACCAATTGGACTCGTATGAGCCAAGTTTTTAGCGGCTCACTTCATGATATCTTACCGAGTTTCCGTATCCGTAAAGGCGGCTCCTAGACGGATGTTTTTGCATTAGCGGAGTATTATGTTTCCGTATCCGTGTTTGAAATTGGGGTATTTTGCATACGCAGCGAGTGAGATACAAGTGTCAGTGGAAAGGGCACTTGAGTTGAATTCGGAACACGGTGGTTCCACGGTGGTTAGTATTCCGTAGTGGAATGTGCTCGGAACCCATTATAAAATTTCTTTAGTTTAGGTAGCTTAAATCATAGGTTCGGGTTTTGTGCTTCGACTCGTGCCGCGAGCAATGTATAATTGAGCACATCACTACAGGCAGGCTTTGATAACGTAACAGTACACAGTATTGAGTACGTCATCAGAACGATTGAGTGGTTGGGGGCAAAGAAGGGGGGGATGCTTAGGAAATGCGGAGAATTTTGGTTTTGAAGAATTCAATTTATAGTTGGACTCAAAATCTAACAGTTTATTCTTTGTTTCAGGTAAGTGGTTTGTCTCGACAAACTGGCCGGTTCCTGATATACAGCAAGTCTCATAGTTAGCTCATCAAATTCTACAAAATTGGTCTGCATTTAATTGTAGTTCCGTTAATATATAGTCCTTTGATTATATAACCTAGTGGCTACTCCAAGAGCACTGGTGGTCTAGTGTAACAGTTCCATCTTCCGATCCTAAGGTCGGGTGTTCGAATCCGGTGGTGAACCAATGAATGATTTTTTACGTGCGCTCTGTACCAGTACCTAATAAGTTCGAAAGTGATGAAGACTGAAGACTGTTGGGTATTATCCTAAAACAAAAAAAAACGAAGGCCCCGTTTAAACTAGACGATTTATACAGAGTCAGAAAGTAACTTTTACCCACAGTAACGGTGCCGGGAACAGTTTAAGATGCGTTGGGCTTGAGTCAGTTAGGTATCCCATCCTATTATCAAAAATGAGAAGTTAGTTAGATAGTCCGTGTGAGCTAGTGGACAATTCTTGTGACGGAGTTCGCCACAAAAATGAGAAAGTTTGTGAGCATGTCATGATGTGACAATGTGAGGATGTTTGTGTGTTAGTGTCTCACACTGATATAGCACACATATTTTTTTCGAACAGAAAAATTGCTGCCCGACCGGATTTGAACCCACGACCCTAGGATCGGAAGGCGGGGGGGGCCGCTAGCACTGGACCACCAGTGCTCTCTGATTAGCAACTATTTTAGACTTGAATAACGTTGCCCAAACACGAAATCAAATCAGCTGTCCGCGACCGCGGCTTATTATCTGACCATCGGGTACACTCACCCACAAAGTAGGATGAGGATTATACTACTACTGAATAAAAAGTAACCAATTATAAGTTTTCCTTTCGAAATATCATGGAGTAGAGAATAAGTAGATTAACACAGCTTTAAGTCAATAATTTTAACAAGAGTTGGTCACTGGCTTATAATATGAACTTACTTGAGTTAAGTAAGACTTGACTCAATATTCCGTTCAGTTATGGTATCACTAGTTTGGCTCAAACAAGCTCTGTTCGTGCATTTCTACTTGTGGTACTTGTAAAAACACATACATATTATCACGCCCTTGTTCCCAATAGGGTAGGCAGAGCCACAAGTAATCTTTTAAAAAATCGTTACATTGTAAAAGTCTTAAACTTCTGATGCTGACTATAACTGCCTCGCCTTGAGCCCTCGCAGTTTCCGAAGTTCCTCACATTTATCCCGAATTAGATTTGCTTTACTTGTGATGTCGTTATGATGTTTCACCCGCTGGACCTGGGGACGTCGGGTGTGAGGGGCTCCTCCTGCGGCGACACCGGACCGTCAGTCGAAGACTGGATCAGCGTGGAGTCAGCAGAGAGACTGACAGAAATGGGGGAGGCATTTGTCCAGTAATGGATAGTACTGGTATTCATCAGGAACGTGGTGCCACATTACCCATGTGTTTCATATCGTGGCGGGCGGCCCGGCTGCGTCGCGCAAGATGCGGGTGCGAGTCCCGCTGTAAGAGAAATGTTTGCATGTTCTACATGTGTTAACCTAGTGTAGTTGACCATTTTCACCGATTATTTTCTCATTAACAACTTAAATATCTAACTGTTCCTACCATCAAACTAATGATCAAAGACCTCGACGGCGTGGCGGGCGAGTGTTTCGCTGAGACACAAGAGGCGCGGGTTCGATTCCCGCTAAGGGAGAAGTGTTTGCATGATCTGCAAAATATTTCTTCCGGGTCTGGATGTAGTATTACGTAAGTATGTATTTACAAAAAAAGTAAAAGAATTATTTTTCTGGTAACTTTTCTACAATGCAATGCCTCCATTTTTTCTCCAAACTACACAAAGGTTAGCTGGAAGAAAATGCTAATTAGCATTAAGTTCGCCTATGTACATGTTTTCTTGTGTGCAATAAAGAATTTCCTATCTATCTATCTATAAGTTTATTGTATCAGTCATCTGTTCCCATAGTAAAAGCTTTGCTTAATTTGGGGCTAGATGGCGCTGTGTGAGAAGTCTATAAAATATTTATTTAACGATCTAATCAGCTTGCTCGCGGTACTGTAGTACTCTGGTTGCTTTGTCCGTGACGTCGTCGGTCTCGTGTGAGTCTCGCAGGAGACTGAAGTGCATGTAAATAGTTTCATTATACAATCAAACCTTTGAAACAGTTCATTCTATCTCCCTTTGTGTTACGTCGCGGTTTTGTGAAAGCGGGGGACGCTGCTTGTCGGCCATAATATTATGTACGAAAATAATATAAATGACACCCAACAGTCACTGAACACTGAGAGCTGAATCACAAAATAAGACAACTCGGGCCTGCAGA
Source organism: Scotopteryx bipunctaria (assembly GCA_949320045.1). Taxonomy (NCBI): domain Eukaryota; kingdom Metazoa; phylum Arthropoda; class Insecta; order Lepidoptera; family Geometridae; genus Scotopteryx; species Scotopteryx bipunctaria. The sequence continues at coordinate 99,320 of OX439465.1, forward strand.
CAGTCTTCGAGCAACCAGGCATCATCATCTTCAACTTCGTCGGCACCAACATCGGCCTCAACACCACCGAGGATACTGGAACACTGCTGCCAACGTCCCAAAGTCTCCGGTACTTCAAGGAGTTGTGCTGGCTGGGGGAGGGTTAGCGGGGGGATAATCCACAACACACCCCACCGCGGAATGTCAGTGCAGATCTTTGTTCCTCTATCAATAATTGGAAATAAAATTAGAGCCAACGCTGGGATACCCGGTGTTGTGAGTTTCAGAAAGGATGAGTTGGTGGCATGGTATCTACCACGACACCCAGACTCGTAAGAATATTTGCAGAACATGCAATGCACCTCCAACCGAGAAATTTGAATCCGCTCGTTTTGCGTCTCAGCCTTGCCAGCCACGCCATCAAGATCTTCAAAAAAGTTTCTGAAAAGTTAGTTTTTGCTTTATAACATATACATTATACATTATCACGCCTGTATCCCTAATGGGGTGGGCAGAGCCACAAGTAAACATAAGAAAACTGGCAGCCACTTCTGATTGCTTTATAACGTTAGACTTTTTGTGAAAAACCTAGCCTTAGTAGCTGAACCCTCTCGGAGCTGGAGGACTGGCTAAACTATTTGATCCCGGCACTCGGCACTCGACCCTCCGGGGGTCCGAGCAAACACATTACAGGGTGATTCATTATCTTTCAAGTAGTAAAACACTCGACAATGTTGTTTGAAAAGAAGTCAAGGAAGTAAGTACTTGAACGCTAAAAAAATGGCAAATCGGAAGCAAAGTAAAGAAACGGTAAAATTACTGATTTTTATTCAATTTAGGTATGGCTAGTGGGGGACGCCACGTGGCTTTGGTAGCGCTGTTTTTTTAGGGTTCCGTACCCAAAGGGGGCCAACGGGACCCATTACTAAACCTCCACTGTTCGTCCGTCCGTCCGTCTGTCAGCGGGCTGGATCTCATAAACCATAATAGGTACATAGTTGAAATTTTCACAGAGTATGTATTTCTATTTCCGTTACAACAAAAAATAATTAAAATAAAATAAAAAGATATATCTTTACAAAAAACATCTTCTATTCATGCAAAGTTTTTAAATAATAAAAGTTTATTTTTTAGTGCTACACTATAAAAAAATAAAATGTGTTTATTTCAGACATAGGATCCAGACTATAGGAGGAGTAAACCTTCTAAATGTCATGTTTCAAGGACTCATGGCTGTACGTTCATTGTTCGATGAGATTATTATCAATATTATTAACTCAACTTTAAATAAATAAAATTAGTGAAGAAATAAAACAAATTATCCTCAAACAGATGACCGAAACAAAGTCAGCCACAGAAAAGTTTGAGAAAGATAAACTTGTTGACATTCTGCCAAAAGACTTTATTAATTTGACCCCACGGCGGGCATCGCAGACCCCGGGTATGTGTGACCCGGGTGTAGGACCCCAGCTCGTTCGGAGCAAACACATTAAAGGCTCATTAATTATTATTGTGTGTATGAATTTTTAACTTTAGGGTCTGTGACATTGTTGGCTCTGTTGTTTGTATTTGGTGGAATCTTTTACAAACTGAGGTAAAGCTGGATATTGATTAATTAATTAATTCGTTTTAGGCACGTTGATAAACTTGGATTACAGCCGGACCGTTTGTGATCAGGTTTAGACTCCGTACGTAGGATCGGTTATGAGTGCTCTTTGTGAATGCTTCCTTACTAATCTTATTACTACCATGTCATAATATTACTTTATCGTCCTTCAATTATGTGTCATATAATTCATAATATTATGTTTCATATCATATTGGTTATTTTTATCAGGACTTACACAGACGAAACTTCGCGAAAAATCTAGATATTTTTCTCGCTACCTTTCTCTTGCCAAATCGAAAACTTTACAGAAGTACTTTAAATCAGAAGTTTAGTAAAAATCCAGATAAATGTTGAGTTATGGCGGGAAGGGTTAGCGCTATCGCCGCCCTCGCCCCCCGCCGCTCCCGCCGCGCCCCGCCCCGCCCCGCCCCGCCCCGCTCGCCCCACCGCCGGACGCTGAGGTCTTTCAAGCATTCAACAGTGCAAGTTAAGCTGCTAAGTGTTTTCATTTTCTGTCCATCCATTTCAAGCACTTTCAAGCGAAAAACTTGAATGTGTTGTGAACTTGTGAAGGGAATATTTCTATTTCTTATAAGAATGGACTTCATTGCTCATAATTTACAAATATATTACCTAAATAACAGTTAATACATGACAAATCCCTCAATATAGGTTTAGATAATTACGTAAGTAATATTTTTTTATTTTTTTTTATTTAAACACTCACTACATGTTACAAACAAAAAAAGAATGTAGGTACATTCATTTCAGCAACACAGATTTGATCTTGTTTGGAACATAACTTTTGTGCGCACAGCTACACGATGTAAACAATGTTGAGCGAACAAAAAGGCAATAAGGTATATTTGAGGACCAAATTGAATTGATATTCATCCACAAAAGTGATATTGACCTCATAAGTCAACGGATGATTTAATTAGTGAACAGTCAATTAATTAATATTGTTATTAATTACAATGCAACATAACAATTATACTGTGGTTGACTGGTGACATTTTGAAGCCATGATTGATGACAAGTACAGCAAAGCAATCATTGCATGTAGGAGAGGTATTTTTAGATTTCAGGCATTTGCTCCCTCAACCTTATGTTATTCTTTACTATTACGCTATGGAAAAATAGGTACATGGTTTGGAGTACCCACTCTAAAGGAATACAGCTCAAAACCACTTATATAGGCGCTCGGGTGTATTTCACCTCGAAACAATTTATAACAATTCAATCAGTTACGCAAACGCTTACCTGAGGAACTAACTCAATACAGACTCAGATAAACCAAACTTTTCTGCCAAAATAACGTCGCCTGTTCAAGCTGAAATGCGCCATAAGTCGTACCGGTTTGGGTTCACATTCGAGTGAGTGTGCCGTCCCCGCCATGAATATCCAAAACCGGTAGATAAGGCAATCGGTGAGCTACAGTATTGTGCTCAATAGTGTGAGAACGCAAACAACAGTTTTTTTCCTTTTAATTTTGAATACATCCAAGCTTTTAAAATCTACTTATTATTGAATATAATGTGCCAAGTCTACAAAAAGAGCCTTATTGAGTTGCATTTAAATTCTTTTACGACACAGGTTCCTAGAGCCAGTGACAAGATTAAAGTACTTAGTTAGATGAGCACGTGCTTACGTAACGTAACTGTTTTGGACTGAGAACGTTTGAGAGAGCTTTCTCAAAAGCTTCAAATTAAAGGATCGGTATATAAAAAGCTAAAAGCTTTTGCAATTGAACACTTCGTATAACAACCGTACTAAAATCACTGGAATGAACTATAAAATCGGTGCAACGAGCTCCCGCACTACAAAAGAGAGTGTAATCTGAAGTTGGTAATCGAATCTGGTCGGATATCCAATTTGTTATCTGCGCGAGTGTACCTGCCGATAGGCGTACGTACTGTCGCGTGCTTAATCATCGAAGGGAACTTTGCAAGTTACGTCTCCAGATTGAAATCTGAACGTCTCCTTCTCCGGCTGTTGGATTCTTTGGCTTCACTCTAAACGCCAGCCGATATTCACAACTTTACGACTCAAATTTCAAGTTTTTAGTACCTGCCCGAAACTCAATGAGATTTCCAAGTTTTTGAACTTTATCTAATTTATTTTTCATGCATTTATTGCTGTAACTCAATCTGGCTGTAAATAAGCAAAACGATTTATTCGAGTTTATATTATTCAATTGAATGTTTTCGAAATGAATGTATTGAAGGTAACCTTCATTACAACACAATACAGACTTGTATTATTAGATATATACATACATAAACTCACGCCTGTCTCAGGGGAAATGTTAGATTTGTAAAGTGTTGTTGTTTAAAATAATGTTCTTATTAGAAATGAACATGAAACGATCCAAGACACTGACATTTTTTACTGGTAACTACTGTTCCGGAATTTAAGGAATATTCTGCTCTAGTAAAATCATGTTCCAACCAACAATCTATCAATAACACCATTTTTTTTAATATAGTGCGTGATTGTACCTTTAGCACAATACCATAGTACAGTTTATGCAGTAACTCGACTCGGGAGGAAGCAGTGGTCACGTGGTATCCGTAAACTTTAAAAGTAGTACATCGCCGATGGATTACCATCCGAGCACAGATAACGTGGCTGGGGCCAAACTACATACAAAACAATCTTTATCTATTCCAAATATTCGTTTCGGTACGATTACACCTAGTCCATCATCGGCCGAAGTATGATCGGACGTCGTAGACTGAACTCGGCCGATCAAATTTCGATGGAGTCGAATGGACGATGTCGATAGCAGTAGGGTACGCATTATCTTCTGTTAGCATACGTTTTGTTTCGATCGGCCGACGACGTCCGACGGTACCTTACTAGGTATAACTAATCGTACCGTGATCCGTTCAGCCACTACGCCGTGGTTTGCGCCACAGTGAGTCATGCACGGCACATACAAATAGCCTATAAATATTTTCTATTAATAATCATCATCATCATTTTTCCGCCCTTATCCCACCAGGGGTCGGCACAGCGTGTTTCCCATGGAGATTACGAGCGATTCCTCTCACACGCATTTCCTCTTTCAAAATCCATCCATATTTTCTTTGTATCTTACTTATATTATAAAATGCGAAAGTTTGCGAGTTTGGATGTTTGTGCCTCAATCACGCCTAAACGGCTGAACGGATTTGATTGAAACTTAGAATATACATAGTACATTTACTGGATTAACATATAGGCTATATTTCATCTGGGTACCACGAGAGCGAAGCCACGGGTTAATAATAAAACCAGCTACTTGTGTGCGAGTGCTGGAGCACTCGACCAGGAGTGGTTTAATCTGGTTCATCCTGTCCCAGTTCGCGCAGCAGTTAGTATAGCCAGCTTTAAACCTAGATTAAGACAGACACTAGAGTTTTAAAACTTAGCGAGGAGTTGGAGAGAGATTACCGGTCGCTTCCCTAGTTTTATTGATAGGTACAGTCGCCGATATAAATGGTTAAAGTTTCCTTTGAAATATGATTATTTCTTTTATGGTTTTACTAGCTGCCGCCCGCGGCTTCGCTCGCTTGGTATCCGGATAAAAAATAGCCTATATGTTAATCCAGTACATGTACTATGTATATTCCAAGTTTCATTCAAATCCGTTCAGCCGTTTAGGCGTGATTGAAGCACAAACATCCAAACTCACAAACTTTCGCAATAATAATATAAGTACGAAGTAAGATTTTGTTTATTTCAAAGTACCTAAAGCTATCGTCAGACGACATTGTGAGGGCAGAGGGAAAGCACAAGACCTCCAGGAGTGGACAGACCCTCACCGAGCAGGGTGGATCACCAGATTTAGAATACGTTTGTAAGAAAAGTTATTTATGAAATAAATCGACTACTAGTCATTAAGGGGCTGATAGGGTAGCGGGAGGATGGGGTAAGTAATTAACGATGTCTGAAATAACTAGGTACTTCAAAGCCTTATAATATTATAACACGAATCTCTACATCAAAGAAGTGTTCGAAATATTTTTAGTAAATATAAAAAATAAACATAAAAATATTTTTGTTCCATAACTTTGTAAAACCAACTAGTGCACTTGCAACACGATATTGCAAAGAATAGTCTGCGAATAAAATGTATTTTAGGATCTGTCTGACAGACAGTCCGGACAGACTGATAGACGGACGGACTCTGCGTCTGTCCATCAGTCTTTTTGTTATAATTTATTGTCAAACTATAAAGGCTTTTTTGAACCCTCAAAATAGTGTCTGATTCGAAACTTCTGACATGATACCTATAAAGGTTTATGACTAGCTGTTGAACGCGGCTTGGTTTGCATTTTTTGAGACAAAAAGAATCCTATGTTTTTCCCAAGGTGTAATAACTTGTCCTCGGATGACTTGGGATATGACAGAGTATTAAAAGTACATCGGTCATCGATCGATGGCGTGGCGGGCGAGTGCTCGGCTGAGACGCAAGAGGTGCGGGTTCAATTTCCGCTACGGGAGAAATGTTTGGATGTTCTGCAAATATTTCTTCCGGGTCTGAGTGTTGTAGTACAAGCTTTGCTTAGTTTGGAGCTAGATGGCGCTGTGTGAAATGTCCACAAATATTTATTTTAGATAATCACGTAAGTAATCTTTTCAAAATCGGTTCAGCTGTTTAGGCGTGCAGAGGTTACAGACAGACAGAGTTACTTTCGCATTTTAATATTAGTGTGGGGACGGTGTTCTACATTTGCAGCAATTTTATGAATGAAGCTCGTGAAGGCCGCCTCGGAAGCATGCGATCCGCAGACAAAGGCGAGTCAACAGATAAATCGGCACAGTGGATTCATTCAGTCCACTTGGTTACCCACTCACACAATACATTGCGCTCGTACAATGAGCATTGATTACGGCCGGAAGTACCCTTTGAGCGAGGCTGTGGCATTGAGCCTTTGTATCTAAAGTGTTCGGATTAATTTTGCTTTTACTGTGTTTTGGGTTGGGATGTAAATTGTTTTGTATTTATTACACAGTTATCATTGAATGTAAGCTAATGACACCCAACAGTTACACGCACGGTTCCGAACCCTCATTAGGGTTGCACCTTGTATCGGGAACTACGGTTCTGTACCCTGTTACCACCTCACTCAGACCTGGAGTTGGATTCAAGGTAATTATTGTTTTGTTCTGCAACCATTTAATTTACTTTGTTATTAATCTAACGCGAGCCTATTGCATAGGTATCGGAAATATTATTACATACATATACTTATAGGGTGGGCAGAGCCACAAGTAAACTAATGAAAACTTGCAGCCCCTTCTGATTTAAAGTTCTATTATTATGACACTGTTTGAAGCGCTCGTGGCGTAACTTGCTTGCTTGATCGTTAAAGTTAAGCAACGATATGCGCGGTCAAAAATTAGGATGGGTGACCGCAAGTGGCATTACGAGCTGAGCGCAGGGCACATTAAATAGTCGGACCCAGCTTTTAAGTTGTTAAGCCATGACGGAGGCCATTAGGCGGCCTAAAAACTCCGTCACTAGAGTTGGCCACTAGCTCATACGAACATACATACTGTTTAAAGTGATAAGTGTAAAAAATATTATAATTATCAACTGAGCATACTTTTTTGTTATCTCACTTACAAGGCCAAACTACCACTAAGCCGGCAGGTCCGCAGTGAACAAGTGCCGCATGTGTGGGGGTGCTGCTAAACAATGCATGCGCCCCGCGCTAATGCAACTTACATCACTTACCCTTGTTTATTGCAAGCGTAATGGACGGGTACGATACGACGCTCGTATTTTCTCAAATAAGAAGTAATTACTCCTGTCACGGGTTCTCTGTTACTCCGAGGAATTTTCGCTCATATTTTTTATACACGACGACCTCGGTGGCGTGTGGGGCGAGAGCTCGGCTGAGACGCAAGAGGCGCGGGTTCTAGGGCGAGACTCGACTACGTGAGATATGTCTGTATGTTCTGCAAATGTTTCTAAATAATCCTGGTGGTTTTAATGAATAAAGTAAACAGAACTAAATAAATAAAAACATCCTTTTGGATACTTTGACTATCACAACATTATTTTTGAAGAGCTCGTGTAGTATTTTTTTAACGTTCCTGATATTTTTTATTAGGGTTCCGTATTAAGACCTCGCTGGCGTCCGGCCTCCCCGTGCTAACTACCCGGATGAAAGTCGATAGTCTATATAACAATACGCGGTTTTAGATCGTAAAGTATGTGTTGAGCTAGTTTCGGCCAAAAACGTTCAGGCGTTGTGGAGATGAGAGGCAAAACATACTTGAAAGTTGAAAGTTTGGATTTGTAATCACGGATTTGAATGGATGTGGATGAAACATGGCATATACATGGATACTTTATGATCCTGAATTAACATATCGGATACTCTTGCTGTGGCGCTACGGGAGCAAAGCCGCAGGTCGAGACTAGTCTACTATTGAAAGTCTGGATTTTATGGATTGAAATAAAATTTTAAATGAGTATGAACTTAATTGGTAGTAAACTATAAGTAACTTATAAAATATGACAAGAATGCCATACTTTCTCGATACTGGAGGCATTTAGCCCCTACTCAAGCTGCCATAAAAAATACTATCTGCTGCCCGTGCCTTCGCTTGCATGGGCCTCTCTCTGAAAAAGTAGCCTTTATAATCTTCCAGCACAAGATGTACTGTGTATATTATATATCAAACTCTTTGCTTTAGTTTTAATGTTATGTTAGAAATATAGTGAATCGATCTCCGTGTGCATTCGTCATGCTCCGAGGTTCACTAAGGGTACTCTTGTCTGGCTTTTCTCCAAATTTTTACCGATAGCGTCCAGGTACGATCGCCTAGATCTTAGATCTTCCAAGGATCCCCAACCGGATATATTTACTCTCGCTTCATCCGTCTCATCCCCGTTCCGGTTATGTTCTAAACTAGGTTAATGTGAGTAATAAAAATGGAGACTCTTATTTATACTCCCAGAACCTAAAAACTAAATTAAAAGTGCCATCTCCAATGCTAAATACTTTCATGCATTGCAAAAATTTCCTTTAAAAGTTTAAACTGGAAAGTCGTAGAAGTTTAAAAGACGCTGCGATTCTCTTGAAATATGAAAATGAGATTTTAGTTGTCCGTCGCGTTCCGAGCAACCCGCGGTGAGTTGTGCGCTCGCGATGTTGAAGAGGGAGTTCTCTGCTCGGACCGGCACCGCGGCACCGCACGCCCCGTGCTGACTGTCTTTAACTTCAATAGTAAGTAAGTTCGTATGAGCTAGTGGCCAACTCTTGTGACGGAGTTTTTATGCCGCCTAAAGGCCTCCGTCATGGCTTAACGACTTAAAAGCCGGGACCGACTATTTAACGTGCCCTCCGAAGCACGGAAGCGCCCAGCTCGTAATGCCACTTGCGGTCACCCATCCCGATTATGACCGCGCACAACGTTGCTTAACTTCAACGATCAATCAAGAACGTCTAAGCAAGCTACGCCCCGAGCGCTTTTGATTTTAATGATCTATCTATGATGAGTTGATGAACGACAAACACATTTTACTTCATTTATGGAGTTTATTAATGCGCAAGAAATTAAGTAATTTATCTCGTCGCGTCACTAGTTCTTTCGAACCAGTGTGGTGGAAGGATTTAAACTGCGAAGAAAGTATGATAAAATTGTTGTAGCACGCTATTTTATTATTACAAAAGTTACTTCTTGCCGCCGCTTTACATAAGTTTCACCAACTTTTAATATAGTGAGGGATATACAATACATAGACTGAATTCTGCTGAGTTAAATATTTAACTTCATAAAACTGGAAACAAATAAATCGGTCGGAGGGACACCAGGTGCTAAATCGTGTTTTATTATATTTGGCGTACAATGAAGTATCTAAACCGTCATAATGTAGAACAAAATGCTGCAATAACTCGACTACGTATAAACCAGTCGTAAAAACGCTGTCGCCCCGCTGCGGAATCGCTGCGGGACGGCCGCGGGTCCGCGCAGTGTAAATTAAATTTTTATCGCGCGCACACTCCATAAAGCAGTGTGTTATTTGCTTTGTTTCTGCGATCGTCACGTCGCGGCGCCGCTGCGTCCCGACAGCGTTGCGAGCGCGATTGCTTCTGGCTTTTGAGGACACTTTGTTTATCTATGTTTAACTGTTGCGTTATTGACTGGCTGTTTAACACATTGGTGGTTTAAATGTTCGCCCACATGCTATGTATATTATATTTGCGAACACAGGTTTTTTTAAAATCGCAAAATATAAAAACAACTACACTGACAACTTCACGAGAAGAAATAGCTACTAATGGAACTTATTCCTATTTGTTTCTGACGCGGAGCAAAATACATACATACATAATTATAACGCCCGTATACCTAATGGGGTGGGCAGAGCCACAAGTCATAAGAAAACTTGCAGCCACTCCTGATTCAAAGTCCCTAGATGGATATGAACCATGGGGACAGGTGATCAGCCCATCGCCCATATAGATGGTCCATCATGTTGGAGGACTATCCCTTAATCGAAGAGCTGAACGCATTCTATGTTTTTTCTTTCAGCAGAGAAGTAAAATAATGTTATGAGATTTGAGAAGAGCGACTCATATAGAAACTTTAATGCCATTCTCGCAGTAATCTATTCAGAATGGATGTAGGTCACACATTCTTCAGATTAGGTGGCTACTGTGATTGATGGTGTATTCCATGGCGTCCGGACCCGGGGGCTTTCCATGGAACCCTATTATGGACGCTTTAACTCGCCTGTTATTCAATTCACCCACCTCGTGCAGGAGCCTCGGCTACCCGGTACAGTCAACTGCAATAACAAGAAATATTTTATAAGCTACAAAATTATATCACAGCTTAAAAATAAAAACAGAACAAAATGAAGATAAGACAAAAATACGATACGATAAGTGACCTAGCGGCGTAATCGTCTAGAAATATAATGTTTGAGTTTTATTTTATATTTTGTATTTTGTATAATTTTCAAAGATTTGTAATGTATACATCTTATTGATGACCTCGATGGCGTAGCGGTTGAGTGCTTGGCTGAGACGCAAGAGGTGCGGGTTCGATTCCCGCTACGCGAGAAATGTTTGTATTGTCTCAGCCGAGCACTCTCCCACCACGCCACCGAGGTCGAGCCATGATCGATTACACTCAGAGATGATGCAGGAAACTTTCGGTCAGTTTCAAATCAGTTCAGCAGTTTTTGAGAATAAACAAACTAACATGAAAACTTAAACATCCCAACTATATTTATAATAATAACGTAGATGTATTTTATGCTTGAATTTTAACAGAATTTAAAATAAGGAAGTTATTGACCACCGGCCTTCAGTATCGCAGACTTGCATTTAATATTAAAAGCTTAATATTGTAGACGCAGTGGACTGATGAAAATTTGATCGTGTGTAGCAGCCTGTAAAGCCGATGTTTTGGGGCCGCTCCCGGCCGTGTGTTCGCGGCTTTATCGCCCTGTTTACATGAGCCCGCGACTTTATTACGCGGAAAGGGTATAGTTTTATTTAGCAGAATGCCTTTCTAGACTGTTTCTAACTTTCTTAGGAAAAAGTTTTTTCTATTTTAATATACTCACGCACACGTACCTACATCTGAAAACGATTACTCCTACCAGTCCCTCCTAAGTAACGTATAATATCTATATTATATAGAGTGTCTCCGCCATGGCTAACAAGTATCTACTTTCAAACTAATTCCAAGCAATGCCGTCTCCAACCACACCAGAACAACAATAAGTATAAGGATATTAAAACTTGCGAACAAGGAACTCAGAGAATGCATTAACTTGAAGGCTTTTCCTCCAACTTTGAAGTACTCAGTACCATTCATTAGATGCCACAGAGTCAAAACCATACCTAGGTAGTAGGTACTTACTACGAGTCTAATAGACAAATGTGAAAGCCACAATGTTACAAATAAATACATTTTTTATATTTGTGGACATTTCACACAGCGCCATTTAGCCCCAGTTTTCTTATATTAACTTGTGGCTCTGCCCACCCCATTAGGGATACGGGCGTGATTATGTGTATGTACCTATGTACTTTTATTGTTCAGCACTATGAGGTGAGGATCGTACCTCCCGTGCGCGCTAAAAATAATATAGTTAAAAAACTGTTTGTGAATAGCCAACTAACCCACGAATACTCAAACGCGACTCAGAGAGACGGTTTTTTAACAGTTTTCGAAGAAAATCTGTCAAAAATTCGTCACTTGAGACGTGCTCAACTCTGAGATACGTTTGAGTATTCAGGGGTAAAAAAATCCTCAGCTAACATTCCATGCCCATCCTCATCAATATTTTAGCCAAGTACCCATCGCCGGGTATGGACTTCTTTTCTATTTTGCCAGCCTCCTCGGTCCTGTGCTTCTCTCATCCAGATTTTCCTTTATTTTTTTTCGTCTTTCATTTCACTTTACTTTCAATCGCACTCAGCCAGCAATGTACTGGTACTTACGTCGACCAGGGGGTCTAGCCAAGATCATTTCTATTCTCTTTCCATTGTAGAAAATGATTGGTAACCGAGCAGTGTTGCCACCTTGCATTTTTTTAAAGCGCTAGGTCAAAAATAAAATGTCAACAGATTTCAGAAATTTGGATTAAAAAAAAACACTAAAACTAAACATTATACAATTTTACGTAGGTAAAATACCTACGTAAAATTGTATAATTAATAAGATACTAAGTACTATTTTTTCTGCATCTCATACATACTTGTTCGTTCGTTTTTAATTTAAACTAGGGTTTCTTTAATCTGAAATAATTTAGCGGAATTTGGTGTTTTTTTAATCCAAATTTCTGAAATCTGATGACATTTTATTTTTGACCTAGCGCTTTAAAAAAATGCAAGGTGGCAACACTGCTCGGCTACCAATCGTTTTCTACGATGGAAAGAGAATAGAAATGATCTTGGCTAGACCCTCAGGAATCAGCGGTCGAGGGGCGCGGGTCGTTGCCTCCGAACATATAATTATTCCGCTTTACATTGCGTTTACAATTTTGCAAATTAACACGTTTATTATCAAGGCAATTTAGACCTTTATGTCCCTTGCATGTCGTACCATGAATATAAATCGAAAAAGTCCAAAAAAGCGTTTATAATAATGAGCTAGGCATTGTTCATTTACGTGACGTCATTTTGTTCCGGATTCGTAAACTTTTCTGGACGAATTCGGTGATGTCACTGATGGTGGATGAGATTAATACACGGGTCATTAGTTCCTTCTTCTTTTTCTTCTTTCGTTTCGTTGTCACAACCAGTGAGCAGTAAATCAAAGATACTGTAACCGATAACTGGCTACATCTACGCCATTACCCGAGCAGGACATGAAGTTCGCTTAATTATTTAGAGCTATTGTGGTAAAATGATCGATGTGGGCCTCAAAGAATCTCGTATCAAGTGTCAAAAGTACGTGTTATTACTAGATGCACCGCTGAAAGTCCTGGAGTTGTGAAGCGAAGCGTATTCGCTTACATAAGGCGATAGATACTGTAGCGCTGCGCCCTCGCGACCCGGCGACTCAGCGCTCCGCGAGAACAAATAACATATTATGATAATATCCGCAAGTCGCGCCCAACTACTCGTATCCACACAAAGCTCGCAAGACTCAAGGAGTAGTGCGAGGTGCCAACTCAGCGTTTGGATATTATGAATGTCAGATATTGAGATGAACGGGATTTATTGTAGATTTTTGGATTTAGTGGTAGACATGGACATCTTCACTTCACGTATTTCTAAAATATACAGTAGTTTTTACTAATATGTATTATCATCTATGAAATTGCAAGTCCTTAGGAGTTTTTATTTCATCTTCTATATTGCCATTCAGCGTGGCAATGCGGCCAGCGTCTTGGGCACGCTTCCACCGTCTGATGAGCTGGATCAGGTGAGCTATCTATAGACGATTAGATTAGATAGCCTATTTATTTTGTATTTTGTAAATTATATTTGTATTAGTTGTAAGTTACTCTCTGTTAATATAAATGTAAATTATATGATGCGAAAGTAACTCTGTCAGTTAGGTATTTTTACGCCCAAACCGTTTGACAGATTTCGATGAAAGGCAACCATATAAAAATATATTCTATTTTGGGATAGGAACATATGCTACCGTGTGTCTCTTTAAATGTAGAAAAATCACAGGCGACTGCTCGTTTTAAGCGACCAATTACTTACACAGAGCTCGGGTTGCGTCTAGTGTTGCAATAGTCTCACGGTGACTTAAAAACTTAGGCACAAGAGAACAAAAACTAGAGTTTGGGTTTAGCACAGTTGGTCGGCGGCTCCGCGCCCAAATGGAACCTCTTATCGCGAGTCGCCGTTAAAAACTTTGTTGCAGCGGGTTGTTTGTTTGTTTGTATCGCTATTCATGAGCCAGTTGTTTGGAGACTTAATGCCTGTACGGTTATCTCCATTCTTTTCCATCTTTACGTAAGCTACCGAACAACTCATTTGGTTTTAAAATGAGTCCTTTGATGTGAATCGCCTCATTTGCCTTCGGCTCTATTTTAAAGTCTCATAGTTTGAATTAGGCCAATGACAACAGAAATGCTTCAACACGGGCGATGTTAATCACAGAATGACTTTCAATTTATTTGGTACCAACCATCAGGTATTTTTGTTAAATTAAAAGAGCCATTAGAGGATATTATAGTACTCAGTCAGTCTCTTAGATCGTACAAAATGACTTTATTCATTTTGTCTAAAATAAAACTCTTTTCATCCACATATTGCGTTATGTTTCATTCTGTAATGTGATCATAAACAAGGTTGTATCGACGTAGCACAAATGACGCACGCACCGATCGTTATAAATGATAAGATTTCAAAGATTGACAGTTTGACACGCGTTATTTAGATAAAGTTACGTTCGGTAATGGGGTAAAAATGGGCTTAAAGACCTAAAAGTTTAATAAGACTGGGGATTATTTGACAGAATTCGTGATTTATATCTAGACACTCAGACCTAACGTAGATTAATATCGAGTTATGAAGGGGCCCTCATTAATCAAGCTTTCGAAAATACTCCATTACAAGGTTAAGTCTCTTGTTCTTACACTTTCGCCACTAACTCAAACTTCGCTAAGCTCATTTCATACATTGGAAATAATAAAGTTCATTTTGGTTTTCACAGGTTGGGGAGTAGATTTTTTATCGTTCGCCGCCGAGTTCAACCTTTCATGTGGCACAATTGACCATCTACCGCCACATGGGGGCAGACGGTAATAGCCCACCACTTACTAAACTGAAACCAGACGAAATCCACCTTCTTATGACTCATCGTAACTCACTCTTGAAACTGATTATCTAAACTATGCACTAATAAAAACTTAGCTAATTAAGGCGAAGCATGCGATTTAAACAGCAACCCGAACTTACGATATCAAAGTTTGCTCAAAATTAGTGTTGGAACATTGCGGAATATCGATAGATTGTTGATTCGGAATTATAGTTGGAATATCGAGATCTGAGTCGACGCCGACCAACAATAACTTGTCCAAGTCACTTCTGCAACAGTGAGCACAGTTCTAACTTCTAGGAAACATGCGCTGCCTTGCTGATAAATAAAATAAAATAAAGCAGGACGTACGTAAGTGAACTTATGTAGTAAATAAACATTAGATATTAAAGCTTTTTATTCTCATTTCGGTTATCAGCTATAATGTCAATGCGTATTTCAAAAAATGATGATGAATTCCCGGCTGAGTTAGAAGTGCGGGTTCGATTCCCGCCGCGGGAGAAATGTCTGCATGATCTGCAAGATTTCCGAGTCTGGGTGTTATATACCATGACACTCGTAGTTTCCGACGCCCAGGATGCTGGGAATCCTGGGCGAGATAAGAACTATGTCTGTGACTGTTGGGTGACTTTATAATAAAACAAATGTAAAATAAATCACTTCTACGTTATTTTGTTATTTTAGACTCGGCGATATAGCTGAGATCATGATGAATGAATTTCATTACATCAATTATAATCTGGGCGAATTTCCGTCAGGGAGAGAACAGCACTGGGTCGCGATGTCTGGAAGGAATAGGGGGGAGGCTTTTGCCCAGCTGTGGGACACAAACGGCTGCTAATGATAATAATAGTGATAGTAATGATGATAATCGTCGAGCCGGCCGGCGCAGCCCTGTTGTGCGAGAGCTCAGTCTGATGGATTTATTTGAGTTGAAAAACTCGCAACAAATAGCTGGAGTGGCGCCCTGTGAGGCTGCCTCGCGCCTCATGTATTGTTTACAAGTTTGCACTTTTCATCCATGTTACAAAATGTAGCTGCTAGTTTTATTTCAAAAACAGACCAAGTCTTGACTCCTATTAATATTAATGCGAATATTTGTGTGTACACTCTATAAACTAGCCTACAGAGGCCTTTGTGGGGGTGAATAGGAAACAAGACTTTGCCCAGCTGTGGGATCTAGCATTTATTCGATTAAATTGTGTGAGTGTGTGTGTGTTTTCGATATACAAAAATTAAAAGAGTTATTGCTATAATTATTTTCTCTAATGGGGGATTTATGGAATATCAAAATATGATGAGCGGATTTCTACACTTTTTAAAATTGAAGTTTCACAAATCCCCCCTTAGGAGGTTTTTTCATTGGGTAAAAGTTGAATAAGCCGTTTCTAGGCCACTACACTCGGTCAAACTGTTAGGTTAAGTAATAGTTTGAATTAAATAAGTTAGCTACTAGAAAGGCTTAGGTTCGCATCAATCAATGCTCGGCGAAGTCCAACGGCTAATAAAGTTAGTCTTTGAAAAGTCCTCCGGAGCCTTTACACATATTGATACAGTGAGCGTAGACAACTGCCAATCGCTAACTCATGCTTAAAACGTCCAGCAAACGTACAAGGCAAAGATAAAGATAAAGATAATTTATTTGCTTAAAACATTGTGTTGGTTACATACATGGCATGCAAGGTCATATTTATAATTATATACATATTTAAATAATTAAGTTAATATTAGCGGAGTTCGACTGTCCATAATTTTAGAATTAGGTATTATTAGGTGTCATGAAGTATTTTAAAATTACAGAGTTCTATATGTTTTATCAAAATAAGTACCTAGTACCAAAGTAGACTAGGCAAAGCGAAATTGATTGATCGGAATCCTCGGTGAATCGTACGACCGGTCTTCTAAGTAGTCGAACGAGGAAAGTTATTATTATAACACGATGTGGGGCTTATCCCTAATTCACAGATCTCCTCTTGTTTTTACTTATTCGGATCAGTTCACCACTATTGAATATTCTTTAATACGAGATGATTGATACATCGCCAGGAATTAAATTTCTGCCGACACTAACGGGACGCTTCAGTTCCGGGGGCGATTCAGTTAAAATAATAATTAAAATGTAAGTGCATTACTGGACCTGCATTAAAAATATTACAAAAAGTATATTTCAAACAGTATAATTATAAAATAAACAATACCTCTGTTTTGTTTTTGGATTATAAGTATAGCTTTTTGGTCCCGCTAGATTTGTAAGTTTCGTTTTCATGACCCGCTAATTACCGAATGGTCGTCTGTCTAAACAAAGTAGTTGAGTGAAAGTTGGTTAGTGCGGCGTGCGGTGCGATCGAGTCGCGGATCGATCTAACGAAATATAACGATTGGGACAAACCGCGCGCCGCCAATCAGCAGGACACAGTGGACTTGCACGCAGTACCAGTGATCCGAGTTTGATCTTAAGCGTAGTTGCATTTTACAACGATTTACACATTAGTGTACACTGTACAGTGTATTGTGAGGCTGGATGAAATCCTCAGGTACAGTGTCAAATATTTGGGTGTAATCAAAATTCAAAATAATTTTATTCAATGAAGTCGATATTTTTGACTAAATTTAATTTACGAAATGTGATACTTCATTAGAAGTGTAAATAACGGTCTCTGCCGTTACTTTGTTCTATAAACGGCCCAAGATTATAAAAAAATCTAAGCTTGTAAAATGCCTGAAACAGGTATTATAGTTTTTACACAAAATAAAAAAAAAACAATCTAGCATTGTTTGTTGCTCGTCACGATGCGGTTATGAAAAGGGTTGCGGTGTTGCTAACTCCATTATTCTGTCAAAGAAAGATGACTCCCGTAGACCCACTTTGGAACTAAGTAGTGGATCTTCCAAACTTGCTAAGAAACCTATTATTTGAGTTGCGACTATGAATAAAACATAACTTGAACTTCCTCCGCAATGAGCGCTCCACTAATAAAGGTACTCTTGTAATAAAGGATGACACTTTAAAGGGGCAATCATAGAAACCCCTTCAACCCTTCTTTGCTTTAATGGAATTACAGAGTTAGAAAGACGCACTCCGGTCCTTTCACTACATTGTTGTTCTAAGTGCTGCTTTTCGAAACTTATTTATAATTGGATTATTGAAAAAAAATGTTGGACATTTCATACAGCGCCATCTAGTTCTACAACTTGGGCCCTAGATCATAAGTAGCAATGACAGTTATCGTTAAAAACCTTACTTATTACATAATATGTATATAGCCCATCCAGAAAAACCGCAGTCATATTAGTTAGTAACCCATTTTTGAGACCCAGACAAATAAACACCCAAACTTTTAGTTCAGTCAATGGGGTTGATTTAATTAATTGCTTGTTTATACGCTTCTCTAGTGGATACGAGTATTTCGCACTGTGGCTCTGTTAGCGCTGTGTATCAGTAATTAACTCGACGGAAATTCGTTAACATCGCAAGTGGCGAGCACGGTGGTGACACAGTGGACATACATGAGTAACGCAGTGGACATGCACGGGTAACGCGGTGGACACCGCCACGGGCGAGTGTGTTTTTGCACTTAGGATTAGAACTTTGAGTGCCCAATTCTAATTTCTAAATCAGTGCAGTTGTTTGTTTGTTGTTGTGAAATAGCAAATGAAATCCAAAACTGTCTACGAATTTATCAGCTTTTTTATTAGCTTTATAAGCTTTATTGACGGTCTTGGTAACCGGTTAAGACTGGAGAGGTACCGGTTCGAATCTTGGAGCGGGTGAAATGTTTGTCTGTATTTGTCCTGGGTCTAGGAGTTGCGGTACCATGGCAACCGTAATGTATGATACCCACAATCACAGGGAATCTCTGTTGGATCAGAATATCTCCGGGATCAGTCAGTCACCCTAATTACTAGTGTGTAAATGGCCTATAGATAATCAAGTTTGACACCCCTGCCCTAGTAGACGTGGGAAGTGGGAAGTGGGGGCTAACGAGCGCCGCACAAACACGACAGTCGCACTGATCCGGTTACCTCCCATTGTGGCTTTTACAATTGCCAATGCGCTTAGCACCGGTGCTAACCGGTTATTTTACCGGTTTTATCAGCTTTACCGGCTGGCAGGAACACTGGTGGTCTAGTGGTAGTGGCACCACCGGTGGTCGTGGGTTTTAATCCAGTCCTACATTCATCAATGGATTTTTCTGTTATATAAATGTATGTGTGTTCGTATGAGGAAAATATCGCGAGGAAACCGGTATTTCGAAAACATGTGTCAGGTGTTTGAGAACTTTAAGGCGCACTTTAAATCCTTTCCGCACGCTGTTTCGAAGGAACTACCGCTGCTGGTCACCCAACTGGTAGTACTAGTAAAGGCTATGTTTACTTGTGGCTCTGCCCACCCCATTAGGGATACGGTCTGATAAAGGCTGTTGACAATATCTCAGAATTGTGTTCTGAACAGTTGATTAACAGACTGAGGATGGATCTGGCGCGCGCTGCGCTGTCTCCTTTGATGAAAGTTTCGGGAAAATGTGGTTATCTGCTGTAAAAATATCGCTTTGTAACATTATACATTATTTGCAAGTAGCTTCTGGCGACTTGGAAGTTACAAGAGCTATTAAATGCTCCTATAACATTTCTGAGCGACGACCAATTTTGTGGAACTTAATTTATGTCACTGTTTTTTGGCACAAAATAAAGTTATACTTTAGTTCGACCTTGGTGGCGTGGCGGGCGATTGCTCTGCTTAGACGCAAGATTTGGGACGCAAGAAGCAAGAGGTGCAGGTTCGATTCCCGCTGTGAGGGACAGTTTGCAACTTCTGTAAATATTTCTTCCTGGTCTGGATGTTATAATATTATGTATTATAAGTATATAAAAAAGTACATAAGTATTCTATCAGCCATCTGGTTCCCATAGTACAAGCTCCGCTTAGTTTGGGGCTAGATGGCGCTGTGTGAAAATATCCACTAATATATAGTTTTTTTACGCAGTGACATGGCTACATACTCATACTTTCAATGACGACTGCGCATTAAACAAGCTTGTATTGTATAATCATAACAGTCTACACGGTCTAAGTTGCCCCACCGGCTTCCTTGGGACGGTTCGTGCGACCATTGTAACGCACACGTCTCATGCGCCTCCCGACGCTGACTATCGGCTACGTGTCACAGGCGTGGGCGCCCAGCTTTAACCAAGCAGAAGGAGCCACAAGCTGAAATGGCACTTTGCCACTGACATCGACGTAAGCCGCTCAATTACTTGACATTCCAAAAAACATTCTCACTATTTCGGTCCGAAACACGTGTTGTTGGAAATGTTGTATTCCAATATTCCATAAAAAATTGCTGGCAACACGCCGCGCTAATACGATATGTCGTTATTTACCGAACACAAGGTCCACAAAAGCGACATTTTTTATACATCTTAGTAAAAAAATGTTTGTTTTTGTAAAAGTATTCATGTACAATTTGTAACAATGCTCAGATCTGAATCTTTTGTTTCGGCAAAAAATATTTTGTAGAGCCGTAAAATATCATTTGTGAAAGCAAATATCACTGGGGCGTTGTATTCTATTAAAACTTGTTTTATATACAATTTGCTTCGTGGTTTACATATAGGTTCACATCGATGTGCTATAAAACACACCAAATTACATTTATTCAAATTGTATTATTAAAGAAAGCAAAAAGGTTTAGTGCTTCGAAAAAAAAAGAACTTACGAAAAAATAATCTATCGTCAGTCTAATCTAATAAGCCTGCTGGAGCCCACAGCTGGGCAAAGGCCATAATTACCTTTTACTATCACCCCGCTCTCAGGCCTCTGTAGGGCAGTTTGGAAAGTAATTCATCTAAATGATTAATTTCCACATGAATTAACATAATGAAGTAATTGCGTTAGTCAAATAAAAATTGCAAAACGGATCATAAAATTCAAATTAGCATTTATCGCGTTGTTCTCCTAAATCTTGGGCGTTTTATTCGTTGGTCCGCTGCGCGGCATCCGCATGCAAATGAACGTCCAAACGACAGGCCTGCCCACTGCCGACTGCCCACTGCCCACTGCCGACTGCCCACTGCCCACTGCCGACTGCTTACTACCTACTGCCTACCTCGTAAATATCGCGTAGGAAATAACGGAGGACAAAATATTATTTTATTCCTGTAATTCATCTTAGGAGAGTCACGTATCGATTTTGTGATGTCAAGTTTTAGAGTTTTCATCCAGGCTAGTTAAACCCGAACTTAGCTCATCAAATTGTTTTGTATTTCAGTCTGGTCAAGATCCGGACGAAGACCTTGGGGGCAAAAGCGCTATTTTTTTTTACGTCTCGAACATAATCGAAAAACGTTTGATAGCGTATGAAAGCTTTATTTGGCACATTTCGTATATTATTATCGCGCATCGTTAAGCTGTCAAAACGGACGTTTTTGATTACGTTCGAAACGTGGAAAAAAGCGCGATTGCTTTCTTTAGGCTTTTCTTGTAAACGAATCATACTTCTATTGCGGTACATTTTCATGAAACATTCGTCAAATCAGACTCCTCTGAATGACGAGATCAACCGAATCGTTTGTTTATTAATTATTATTTTTTATTTGAAGCGCTTGCTTAGACGTTCTTGATTGGTCGTTAAAAATTAAGCAACGTTGTGCGCGGTCACAATTTCGATTGGTGACCGTAAGTGGCATTACGAGCTGTGCGCTTCCGTGCTTCGGAGGGCACGTTAAAATGTCGGTCCCGGCTTTTAAGTCGTTAAGCCATGACGGAGGCCTAAAAACTCCATCCAACAAGAGTTGGCCACTAGCTCATACGAACTTACTTACTTTTAATTTTTATTAACACATTTATTTCAGATTAAAATTATTAAATTTCCGTGTATCATACAATTAAAAACTTTATACAATAAATATTCATTTGTAAGCAAATTCTGATATAATTTGCGTGATGATTACTGAGTAATGTTATGAAAATATTATCAGAATTTTGATATCAAAATATAATAGTTAATTACCTTAAGTTAGTATTTACCTAATTCATTTTAATTTAAAACATCTGCGAGTAGATACCATCCAATTGCTGAGAAACAAACTGGATCGATAACCTATTGACTCGTTCAGCAGCAGAGACAAATTTACTTCAAAATATACAAAATAACCGAAAATATAGACAAAATACTAAATATCACGTAGAACTGCTCCCTCGAACGCGTATTGACGTATTGAATCTTAAGTCGTTGCGGTAAGGTTCAAATTGAAACGAATGCCGATGTAATGAGACCACGGAATAAATGGAAAAGCAAGAAACGAATGAACCACAAATGTAATTGTTGCATAGAAAACGCGCTAACGAGCTGTGGCCACAAAATTAGCGGGAGGATTCTGCAAAGTCGTGAAATGAAATGCGTGGCTATGAGAATTTGAATTGTTTTGTAAGTTGCTTACTGCCTGTAGGTTTGTTCACAATGAAACTACTACAAACAAAAGGCTTCTAGTTAAAGAGACTTGGCGTTTGACTACACAAAACATTATACTTTTATAAAATCAAATGCTCTTTGTATTGAGTTCTTTTCAATACTTTCTCGCGATAAAAGTCTAAGAATTGAAACGAGAAATGAATAAACCCCAAGATGTAATTTTTGAATAGAAAACGCTAACGAGCGGGAGAGGAAATCAAAAGGCTCGGCCACAGTGCAAGCGGTTGAAAATAAGACTGAGCAGAAAGTCCTTTCAGTCTTGGATTGCTTAGCGAAAGAAAAAGACAGCTCTCTTTAAAAGTTTCAATGAGATTGGTAAGGCGTTTCACCAACTCTGTAAACAAAGTTGGCAAAGTCGGTATAACGTTTTTCTTCCTTTTTTGTTCTTAAAGTAAAGATAAAGAGGAAGTGGAGTCTTGAGTGTGGGCAAACATGGTTTATCACGTCTGCTCATTTTTACATTTTCTTGTCGATACTTTTATAACGTAAAGGCGTGACACCACAACGGCGCACGCGGAAGCGACGCCCGTCTACTTAATACTTAGCTTATCTTTGTATGAAAATGTAAGTTAACGTGGCAACGCTACGCACGGATGCGTTGATTCTCCCCGACCGTGGCGTGGGCGTGGAATATCATCGTGGGCCGCAGTAAAGTCGCGGATTTAATCAATTTGCGGTTTAAATAGCTGCTTTCGTGGCCTCAATTTTAAAAGAAAATGGCGAAAATAAAACGTCTAGAACTGGTTCCGTTTGATGTAATAAAACGCTATTCATTACCGACGCGATCTGATTCGCTCGACACTAGCGCTGCGCCGCGGCTGCGCCCGCTGTCTGTCTGTCTCTTGTTACAACTTCGGCGAGGCATTGTCATTTTGAGATAACGTTTTAGTAATAATAATTATGTTGATAATGAACTGATGTTTGAACTGATATAAGCAATTTTTTCTAAGGTGAGTTATAAAGTCATAAAGCACAAATACTTCTCGGACTCCACTGCTGGACTTAGTCGCAATGTGGCCTCTCCAGAAGGTGTCGTAGCTTTATTTTATAAGGCTGTCGCTGTCACCTCGCGCCGTCCCTCGGCGTGCACAGGAGACGGTCTGAGCGAGCAAATCCATGGGCGGGAACTGGCACGTAAAATCTCAACATAATGTGTTTCCAAGGTGGTTCTTAATATTCCATTACTCCGTACAAAGTAGATTTAGTTTAAGATCATAATAACCGGAGCGAGCGATAGTAAATAGGAATTAGCGGGGCCCGGGGGCATAGGGACGGGCTGAGTATTAATATTTAATATATAAATGGAATTTTATTATTTAGATACATATCACTAGGCACTCCCAAGTGATGATGTCTACGGGGTTATCAGAGGCATGTCCACATTGAACAAACTTAATATTGAAAAATAAAATTAGCCCGTTCAAAACATTTTTATTGTTATTAATGATTCAGGTAGACATTATACAAAAGAATTATAGAGTTCTTATTCAAGTCTAAGAACTTTTGCTATTCATATAAAAGAGTAAATTATTTTTTCAATCTAAATTTTATTTCTTTTTCCTTTGTAAATATTGTTGCTTTAGATTTGTATAGTGTAGAACTTAAAGGCTTTGTAGTTGTGGCTCGAATAAATGCTTTTTCTTTCTTTAAACGTATGTACACTAATACATGTTTATTTAATTTTTTACATTATTATACAATACACTAATTTAAGAATTAAAAGCAACATAAAAAAAATATGTATTGAGATTTCACATTTTTTGTATTCAATTTTTTTATTAAATAACAAACCAATTTCGCTGTTCGTCATGTTATTGACCTTCCCGGGTCCATGTCATCGACCTGACGCTCTAATAGCTCATCCACGGAGGAGTTCCGTTATCAGATCACCATAACCTTATTGTGCTCGGAACGGATTTGTATGCTAATTTCACCAATCAGCTTTGATTCACAAACTCACGATCAGTGGCCTCGAGCCACTGGACCTATAAGTGCTGGGTAGATAGGTACCTAATGTAGATAGGTACCTAAATAAACAGATAGATCAAACTTTGATGTTTCTATTATTTCTAAACATTTTTTTTTCATATATAAATAATACAAATTTAATAGACACAATATTTTGTAATATGCTTGTCCAAACGAAATCTAGATTTAAGGTTTTGAAAGTGTCGTAAAAGAAACAGAATATGCCTGAGTCTTTCCTGTCTGGAAGAAATTGCTTTAAGCAATAAGACCGCCTTTATACACAATATCTGTTTTTGTTTTTTTAGTACCTACTTATTTTGTTTTATATTCATATTTTATACACAACAAAGAGTTCGTTTATCTATCTATCTCCTTTATATTTTCAAGTAAGGCGTAATTTCATTTGAGTTTTGGGGCTTAAAATGAAAACAGTTTTTTTTTTCTAGATAATGTTAAATGATATCATCATCTCTTCGGAGGTGTATTACCATCAAGCCAAGTCTTAATATTGTAATTTAAATATGCAACAAGTTTCAAATATACAAATAGGGATGCGTCCCCTCCCTAGCGGGGCGGTTGCGCGATAATTTGAATATAAGTCATGTGAGCATCTGAAAAGCATCTAAATTGGCAGTGACACGAGCCCCGAGCCGCCGGCAACTAAACGATAATGTTATAATTAAGTATAGCAGGTGGATATTAACGCCAGAATACACTAACGAGAGAAGAAAATAATGTGACAAATTACAGACCTAAGTCAAAGTCTAAGTCAAAAAATATTATTCCATAAAATCACGGGGATCACTTGGACTAAATAAGCCCAACACCAGTTTTGGATGTTATAAAAAAACCAGTCATGTACGAGTCAAATTTGCACATGAAGTGTTCCATACCATCGCACATGCGCTTTTTAATATGACTTTTACTCTTTGTACTTTTTAAATAAGTACCTAGCTTCGATGATCGATTACGATCGAAATGTTTCTAGTGAAAATTTTAATTCTACCTATTACGGTTCATGAGATACAGCCTGCTGACAGACGGACGGACGGACGGACAGTGAAGGCTTAGTAATAGGGTCCTTTTGGTATCCTTCGGGTACGGAACCCTGAAAATACTACAGAATTCCGATAGTGTAGGTGATATAAAATCGAAAGCGTCAAGTGATATAATATCGCGAGTAACGAGTAACGGACTAGCACATGATCATTATCATCGTTCTGTCCTTATTTCGCCCTAAGTGGGGTCGTCCCAGCATGTTCTCTTCTTCCATGCACCTGCAGAGGATATTTTTATTTTGGTAAATAATTGCGAAAGTCCTCAACTCGCCGTGCCGCGGTGGTCCGACAAGAGAAGCGGAAATTCAAAGCTTTGTGTGAAAAACTCATTGAAAGCGCACATCTAATTCGCACAATATCCACCGCGAGACCACTCACAAAACATATTCCGCTTTTGAACGTTGTATTTCCCAAACTCACGGCGACACCTCACTTTCCAAAGGATTCCAAATCCATTTCCCACCGTCGGGCACAGCTAAATACACATAGCTGACTCACTCGCGACGTGACCGGAATACTCAGGCTCCAGTTCCGCTGCCAACTCCTGGAGAGCCATCTAACAACGCTGGAGTTTTTATTCGAGATAGAATTGTTGCTGAGTTTGGACATCAATATAAATGAGGCTTTAGAGTGAAATGTTCCGTCGGACGAATCGTTGGAGTCCTTTGGAGACATAAATCCACCAAACAGAAATTTACATTACTTAATAGGAAACTTTAGTTTTCCTAGTAGGTCAACAACCTGAGCTTAATAGTTTTGGAATTGGATAGCGAACAGCTACTGCAAGGCCAGGGGTGGCAGGTTTGAGTCCAATCCGTCGTGAGTCAAGTTCCAAGTTTTTGGTTTTTTTTTGAGATCCACAGTTTTTCTCAGTTTTCGTTCGTTTGTGGTTTTCAATGCAATTAAAAAACTCAATACAGTGGCACTATTTGTCCCAGCCATTCAGCAAGAGCTACATCACTATTTGCACTTTCTTGTGTATGTGTGAAATTGCATTTGCGATGAAATTCTTTGCTAATGCGCGGGAAAAGTTTCGAGAAATGGCGCGTTGCCGTTCACACCCTGCTTTTGAGGGAATGGCTTTTTAAGTTGCCTTCTGCACACGTGACGGGCTGGAACCACATCGCCCGCGATGAAACAGAACTAGATTTCAAATGCATCCCAAAAAAATGCACGGTCGCAGATGAACTTGAACCTGCTACCCTGGCCGAGTTAAGGAAGTTGAGCGTTTCCAATTACGCCGTCGGGTAGGTTGACGTCACGCGTGAATTTATGGGACTACATTCAGCTTCGCTGTACATAAGTGTGTACCTATAATGTACTTACCTATCTGATCCATTCATTATAAATGCGAAAGTTTTTGAGGATGTGTAGATAACCACGCCATAACCATTGAACGGATTTGAATAAAACTTGGAATTTGCATAGGTAGATGTGTGCTGGAATAACATATCGGCTACTTTTTATCCGAGCGAAGCCGCGGGTGGCAGCTAGGTTAGACATATTTTTCTTCTCAAATATCTTAATTTTCCATCTATTTTCCGTCACACTAAATGATGACTGACGTCATAATAGCCCGTCCCACCCGAACCGTAAATTATATGATACATCATTTGACACGCCTTTTGTCAAAATTTGACCAGCAATGTATCAAGCTATACAGTCATGATCATAACTGTATTATTAACTAAACATATTGTATTCACAAGTCTTTTCAAGTTTTTTTTTAAATATCCTTGAAGGCATAACAAAACAAATTAAAGCTTTTGCCA
The DNA here is from genome assembly GCA_949320045.1 of Scotopteryx bipunctaria. Taxonomy (NCBI): domain Eukaryota; kingdom Metazoa; phylum Arthropoda; class Insecta; order Lepidoptera; family Geometridae; genus Scotopteryx; species Scotopteryx bipunctaria. Next base: position 126,423 of record OX439465.1, read on the forward strand.
TTTTTAAAAGATGATTATACAGCGTCAGGAGGCAACTTTTGCCTACAATAATGGGCGTTGCCTGGGACGAATTTTGACTAGTAGACTTGCCCAGCATTTACACCATCCTCTCAGAAAGACACGGGTCTGAAGGCGGGGGTCTACCACTAGACCACCAGTGTAGGCATAACAAGAGAATACTGCATAAACAGCCACCCATCGCCGGCCACGTGACCCGTGACGTCACTAATTACAGTCGCGTTCACAAAGGACGCATTCTTATAATAATGTTAAATATATTAGAATAACTCGAGCGCGCTAATCCCATATCCCACCCTTTGCGAAGTCGACAAAAAATTAAGTAATGCCGATAAGACAGAATAACACAGGTAGAGCTTAATCGCGCCGGAGCTTACGGCCAAGTGTGAGTCCGGTAATATAGTGCGGCTTACGCGGATTTATTGAACTCCCAAGATGGGCCGGGTTCGGGGGAATTACCCGACTGGATCGAGGGGCCTTACCAGATATACGCAGGTTTTTGCCTTTGAATATTGATTCGTATAGGACAATGCAGTACTAACATTAAGTTTAGGAAAAAATGGCAATTAAAGTAATTTTTACTTCTGCACATGCCACTAGTTCTTTCGAACCGGTGTGGTGGAAGGATTGAAGTTATCCTCGAAGGTTGATTCTTTTAGGCATTCAAAATATGTTTTTAACCTACTTTTATTATGAAACTACTTCTATTTCTATTACTGCTGCGAGTACTACTAATTTGATGACCTATTGCATAACCAAAGATAAAGTCCTAAGAACAAATTTAAAGCAAAATTATCCTAAATTATTTTACTTATTATGAAACCAAAACAAATCGCCGACCCAGTCCACAGCAAATTATTAAAGCGACAGAAAGTTAATTTCAAATTGCGACCGGTTGCAGTCGCATCCTGACGTAATATGCTCCCTAAGCCACATGAGAATTCCAGACTCACCCCCTTAAAGGGGTAAAAGGGGAGGTGGGGGGTAATGTGACGGTGACGGGTTCACCTAACAGTGTACTTCCTAACTTACTCTTGGATGTCGAGAGACATTATTGCAGAATATTTTTTAATTACGATGTATCTTCCCTGCTTGGTCGTTTTAAGGTAAGCGTCTGACTGAGATCAACAAACAGTCGATACCTTTTGAAGTGTCCTACGTGACAGACGCGGCGCGGCACGAAACGAAGGTAACGCAATCAGTCGGCTTGATACTTTCGCGCGAACTGAATGCGGTGCAGTAGTTTGTTTTGGATTGGCAGCGGTGCCGCTGGTGCGGGGCGATTCGCGCGCTTGTAGGACAAAGCCGCTGTCTCTCAGCGCATCGCATTGAATGCGCGTGCCACCGCATCGAATCGCTTCGCTTTAAATCGTCTACGTAGGACGTTCCGTTGAGAGACGATTCAGAATTATCTTTGCAATTTTATTGAAAGTAAGTTCGTATGAGCTAGTGGCCAACTCTTGTGACGGAGTTTTTAGGCCGCCTAAAGGCCTTCGTCATGGCTTAACGACTTAAAAGCTGCGCTCACCTCGTAATGCCACTTGCGGTCACCCATCCTAATTGTCTGTAGTAGGCTTTTTAACTCCTTAAGGAACTATGTATTTCACACTTTTAGCTAGACCAATTTAGGTTTTGCGTTATAAGTTTTATAAGAATAAGTAGATGAAGTTCACTGAATATTATTTTTTCTCGTCTTTGAGCCTCTTGTTGATAAGATTTGTTCTCGAAATCGGGTTTCAAAAGCAAATAAAGCAATAAATATCCGTGGGTACGGAACATGCAATATTTGGAAACAAATACTCGGCGACCCCGACAAGGGGGTGGGGAGGGGCGGGGGGGGGGGGGACTTTCCTCCATGTAATAGTGTTTGCACTACGAGTAGTGTCCATCCCGATCCGATTTAATTTTTGTTTTGTCAGTTCCTAGTGTTTATTTTATTAAATACTCCATTATTTTTCCCTCTTACCCCGAATACACAAACGCATCTCAGAGTTGAGCACGTCTCAAGTGACGAGTTTTTGACAGATTTTCATCAAAAACTGTCAAAAAACCGTGACTTGAGATGTGCTCAACTTTGAGTCGCGTTTGAGTATTCGGGGGTTACTAAAGAAAAATGGAGCCGTTACTTGAAATTCGTACAGTTTTGCTTTTCTTACTGCTACTCGATTCGAGATCTGATTCAAAATCATGAATCATTTTAGAAATGTGGTGGTTTCTGGAAACTGACAGGTGACAGAAGTTCTTGCACATAAAATAAAAACTGTAGATATTCGTCGTAATTACGTGTTTTGGAGGTATTTTAATTAAACGTCAAACTTTGAGGTGAAATTAACGAGAAAAACTAATTATCAAGCAAAATCGAGCTCATTTCCCTAATAATTGCTTAAATAATTAAAGCCAGCTCTACAAGTATCAAAATTATTTGGCATTTACACCCACACTAGCTCTCGCCCGCGGCTCTGCTCGTGCACAAACAGTAGACTATAGTATTATGTTATATCAGTTCACGTTCTATGTATGTACATAATATATTATAGGCACCTACGTTTTATTTAAATCTGTTCCACCGTTAAGGTATAATTATTACCTAAGGCACAAAAAGGTAATTATAGGACGCCGTCAAGCCGAAGATAGGGCGCAATGGCGCTCATTAGGGGAGGCCTATGCCCAGCAGTGGACTTCTATGGGCTAATGATGATGATGAAGGCACAATCTACGCATCTTCACAAAAAATTACATTTACAATGTTAGTAGGACTAATATCCAAACGGGGCTTCGCTCGCGTGGTACCTACACAGCTATTAAGTAGCCTTACATGACGACCTCGGTAGTATGGAGGGCGAGTGCTCGGCTGAGATGCAAGAGGCGCAGGTTCGATTCCCGCTGCGGAAGAAATGTTTGCATGTTCTGTAAATATTTCTTCCGGCTCTGGGTGTTGTGGTACCATGGTACTCGTAGTTTCTGATACCCACGACACAGGGAATCCTAGTGTGGAGTCAGAACTATGTATGTGACTGTTGGGTGTTATTTATTTATTTATTTACATGTTATTCCTTCTACCTCTGCAGCTTTCGCCTTAAGCCGATTGGGTGCGATGAGGCGCCGACACCCGCGCACTCTCTCACACTTTATTTATAATGTCAGAAGGATAGCAGTAGGACTCTCGATAATATCTTGGCAGTCAACATTTTATTTCCCTAATGGTATTTGTAGAAGATGGCGGATCGAAGCCTCTAATACTGTTTAATGCCTCAAATAAAAGGAGAAATAAAGCCCGTTCCAGACGTTGGCCCAGATAAAGAAACATCTACCTTTACTCCTATCGAGCTATTCCCAAGTACAGTCAACTTCGAAAGTAGGTGACTTTTTGGGAATGGCGGAGTCTTAACAAAGGAATGTTTCATTTTACGTATAAAAAGTTTATTTTTATCGTAATAATATGCCAAATAGCAATAAGCGAAACATCTTAAATTACTTCAACAAACAAACAGACATAATCTACTAACTGTGAGCTTACTTTTTAAATAATCATATTAACCTTAAAATGTGTGGAAAAAATGGCGAGTGTGTGTAATAATACTATTGATAATGTGAAGATAATGAGTTAATCATCTAAAAGTTAAGAGAAATACTGGAATAAATTAAGTAAACGGATTTGGATGAAACTTGGAATACAATTGCATGTGTGCTGGAATAACATATAGGCTCCATTTTGTCCGGATATCACGCGAGCGAAGCCGCGGGCGAAATTTAGTAATAAAATAAAATAATAGTCTACATAATTCATTTTTCTTTTAACTTACCTCCGTGGCTGAGTGTACTCCACAATTACAGGCGACTGATAAATCACAATTAGGCGGACGGATGGACAGTCGGACATTACTCACGCCACAGTCGTGCAGGGCCGCTGGCGCACTCCAACATACCTACACTGTATGTAATAGAGGGCTAATTGGCAACGTAAACAAAGGTTAGATTTACTGTTCAGTATGGGGTAGCCTAGTCGTGTTTTTAGAAAAAAGTAGGCAAAGAATTAAAAACCTCTTTGGTTGTGATGTTAGTATTCTCATACAATAGTAGTTGTTTATATCTCTTTATGAAAATTTCCCAGGTTTATGGGATTTCTTCACTTATTGAAGAGATTAGCTACATTTTGAATTAGTTTACTACCACCTTTGTAATGATTTCTGGTGGGCGTTGATCTTCACCAACCGCTTTCCCATTTTTCATTCTCAATAACCTTTAAACTCTATACCAGTAATTTATTTAACTTTCAGCGCCGTACTTTTTAGGCCAACTGTAAAAACGAATAATTAATTAATTAATTAACTAATAATTTAGTTTGTCTTTGTAACTGTGTTCTAAATAAAGTCATTATTTTACTGTAAAAAATATAGATTATATATGCAGGCCGCCACGTAGCCTTAAAATAATTATTAGAGTAGCTTTAAACTTTAGAAACCCAGCTGTATTGAATGCGCTGTACTCTGCTAACAGGTAAGAATATTCGATAAATGGATTGACGTAATTACCGGCTTTATTACCTAATGCTTTATTAATAAAAATGATTGCGACCGGATTACAACATGATCACGACAGGATTGCAACAGCTTCATAAGACTTTTAGTATTTATTAATATACTGGCTTCTGCCTGCTTTCCGACTTCGCTTGAGTGGTACCGTATAATAGTAGACCATTATGTTATTCCATTTCACATATTATGTCTATTCAAAGTTTTTTTTAAATTTCGTTATTGAGACATAATAATAATAATAATAATAAAGTTTATTTATTTTCCACAAAGAATATTAACATTTTTTAACAAATTATGAGTTATGACTAGTATACATGCACACTGTTGAAAAGGAATACAATGAAAATGGGATTATGAAATGATAATTGAACACAGATTTGAGATAGAAAGAGAGATTATTATTACATACATGCTGACATCGTCACATCCTCACAAACTTTCTCATATCAAGTAGGATGTACATCACACTACAATTCCATTAAATTCGTGCGAACCTGACATTAGGACGCGTTCACACTTGGCAGCGCCGCGCGTAAACACCTACGATTCGATAATAGTCACCAGGGGACAAATGTCTCGCGACACGTGACTGAGCTTCCTGAGGATGACTCATGGAGAGGCAGGACTTGGATGAGGCTTGCAACAGATCTTGGAAAAAGGCACACATAATGAGAGGCCTAGCAGTGTGTGAGGGCAGGTTGCGAATGATGATGATGTGTACTGTCTAGCAAACAAAAGCTTTGCATAGCTTTATTTGCAGGTTTGCGGGTAGTTCACCAAAATTTAGTTTGGTTGAGTTTGGTGAACTTTTTAGAAGGACTAAGCGGAGTAATTACTGGATATTTACCTTCAATTGAGTAACACTATGATCCTTTCACCACACTGGTTCGAACGTATTAGTATCCTGGTGCGATTGATTCACGCTTCGCCGCGCCCCCCGCCCCCCCGGGCCGCCACATTCGCTTTTACGACTTGGAACGGTCCTCTCATAAATAGAATTTAACCACTGATTTAATGTACTCCGTTTTATGATTAGCACTGGTTTGATGTTTTAGGGTCTCCGCCCACTGTGCTGTTCCGTATAGGCATATAAAAACAAAAAAAAAATTTTTTGTTCCGGGAGGGTGAAAGGTTCGGTTATGAAACGTGGTAATGAAGGACGGAAACACTTAAAATGCTACTGTCTTTTTTTACAAGTAGTCTGTTGTAAAAGAAATATTTTTCCCTATCTAGTCGTGTCACTAGTTCTTTCGCATGTTTTGAAACTTTCTATGATTCTACGACATGCCGGCTTCTTCACGATGTTTTCCTTCATCGTCCGAGAGTACTGGTGCTATTACCAGTACTCACATAAATTCGATTAGGAAAACCCAGTGGTGCACGACTGGATTTGACTCCACGACCTTAGGGGCCGTTACTACTAAACCACCAGTGTTTTTTCTACTACTTGTACGGGCACTGAAAGTTTTGCCTTTTTGCATATCCTCACATAACATAATAAAGGCCTTTTACCACCTAGTAGATGATTTATACAGCGCCAGGAGGCAACTTTTACCTTCACTAACGGGACGCTGTAGTGCCCGGGACGAATTAAGATGGAGTAGGCTTGCCCAGCCTATTCCATCCTTTCATCTTAGTCAGCCTTATATATCCTATCATTAATATTAATATATTATCCTCACAAACATGTTTTAATTAAAATAAAATACTTTCGCATTTATAATAATAGCAAACCACGCGATCGTCGTCTTCACTGAACATTATTCATACATACATACAGCGTACATAATTATCACGCGCGTATCCCTCTGGGGTGAGCAGACATACCACCAATCACAAGACCGTTCGTTTACAGTGTCAGTCAGTTACAGTGTTAGTGAGCGTCATAAAAGTATCAGTGAATCGCGTACTAGTGTGAATTCTGAAGCTCCCTTAGTGCTTAAAGCGGAACAGTGTACCACCCCCATGCCTAGAAATGCAATTTTCTCTTAGGGACTGTTGAAATTAACGCAAAATAGATGGAACTGGCAACACTGCCAAGTGACTACAGGAGCGCCCTCTGTTTTTCTACTATCCTTATCTTTTCAAATGTCAGATCAACTAGTGCAACTCTGTAATAAAATATTGTTCATGAATATATTGTTAGACATAATCAAAAGTGTCGAGTATTATTCTATCAGGGACTTTCGAGGCTTTAGCTTTAGATGGAATCGCCAAGTTATTTAAGGACAAATTGGAATCACCTTGTTGCTCATTATCATTCATACGCATAATCAACTCATCATTCTTTCCCCTGGGAGCATGTGCGGTACCAGCAACCGTGCATCTTCCAGGGTCAGCAAAAAGGCGCTGACCGCGCGACCCGGTTTCAATCATTACCAACATTTCATTTTATTCAATTTAGCAGTTAGTTATAATCAGTTCGCGCACGTTCTCACCATCATTATCATTAACAGCTCATCCAATAACCGTTTGTTATATACTTAGTTAGATTATTGCCCTACAAATGCTCTATCATTTAACAAATCTAGTTGTATCTACTGGTTATCAAGACATCGTACAAAATTTGCAGCCACTCCTGATCCAAAATCCCAAGATGAATATGGTGAACCATTGTGACAGGTTATATTATTTGTGTTACGGCCATTATAAGACGGTCGTCGTCTCTTGTAAAGCAGAGCTTAAGCAAAGCTTCATTTGCAGCGATGCTCATTAAGACGATGTGCGGCGAGAATTTAAAACGTTTGTTTGATACACACGCCGCGCGCGGAGTCTTAAGGAGAGGTGTTACGGCATGCGGCCGATGTGGCCATTGTTGTCAATTACTAACAAGGTGGATCACACATCAATGTGAAATGAATAAGAATTTGAAACGTTTGTTTGATACTCGTACCCTCGGAGAGTGCTGCGGTAGTGCGGCCTTTGTGGGTATTGTTGTCAATGACTGGGGAATTATCTCAATGTGAAATGAATATGAATTTAAAACGTTTGTTTTGATACACACGCTGCGCGCGGAGTCTTAAGAACGTTTCGGTAGAATGGGTGATGTTGGCATTGTTACTGATTTGTTAGAATTACTGAGTACCTAATGAGACAAATAAATAATATTAGGTGACATGCTTTTCTTGACAGTAACGCTTGATTTTCTAAATTGTAATTTGGGGATTATAATGTTTTATCTTTTTACTTTTTAGCCGTAGAAGCTACTTCCTAATATAAATGCTTAAGCGATAGGACCTTGTTGGGACTGTAGTAATTTTAGATTCTTGGTCTTTGCCTACTATGCATTCCAAGTTTCATTCGGATCGGTTCAGCCGTTATAACGTGCTTGAAGCACAAAGTCATAAATGTTCGAATTTTCAATAGTACAATCACAAATATACAAACGTCAACACCAACTTCGGGTTCTAAATGTCGGTGCCCCAGTCATTGTTGACATCGCCCGTCTCTCAGACTTCGTCAGTGACACATTAGAGCTCGTAGTGGGTGAGGGTTATTATCGTTACTCCTAAGTGTGAGGTAAGCGGCCCTTATTGCGTACTTAACCTTTGTACCAAGGCTTCTGATATTACGCCTAGAGCAGAGTTCGCGAGGAAAACATTTGGGATATTAAGACGTACAGATTTGGTTCGGGTGTCTCTTATGTAAATGTCATGGGTATTTAGAAGTGAATATTGCGGTATTGGTTCTTTTGATAGTCAAGTTTAAGAGAAGAAGCTACGTAGACATAAACAGTGATTACTTATAACCTACATTACATTATTAAAAGATATAGAACAACTTGTTTTAAGACTCAATTTACCCAATAATATAGCCTTTGTGTTTAAGTCTGAGACTTCGAATCTTGCGTACCGAGATACGTACATAGACTGGCTAACACCAACTTTAACTTTTAAAAATTAAATGTGTAAAATTCCCTGAAATTCAATATCCTACAGATTAGAAGCCGCGTTCCAAAGGCCAACTTTCGAACACCGAAAGAAAAAGCGTAATAAAATCCACTCGCAAACTTTCTAATGTCGGTATAATCGTGGCGGGGTTTTTCCGCTTTTATTGCGCGAGTTTGAACTCCGCCGCCGCCGCCGCCGCCGGGTTCAATGCAACGCATCCTCTGCTCGAGGCGCAACTTTCAAGGGTTCTTACGACACCGACGCTTGCCTTACGCGGCTTTTTGTCATGAGAGTTCTTCACAAATTGTCTACTTAAATTTCATATTTTTATTGTATCTGTTTTTAACTTACGCCCGCGGCTTTATTCTCATTGTACACGGTTATAAAGTAGCCTATGTATTATTCCAAATCGAATTATGTATGAATAATCTTATTTTAAGCTTCTTTTAAATACGTTCGGCCATAACTGAGGCTCGAACATCATCAAATCAACACTTAGCTCAACTGTTTTTGTTATGTTACAACAAAAACCATTGAGCTAAATTTTAAAGATAGCTCAGTTGATCCAAATAACTGCCTGATAAGTACCGAATTCTGGTTAAAAGCATAAAATAAAACCATCGGAATTCAATCCCGCATGTCTGCTTGCTTTGAGTAGGCAAAGCAATGTCAGCGATAGTTAGTTATCTGACTATCGCGAGAGAGACGAACAAACATTTTACATTTTATTTGCAGGTGGATTTAATCCGTTAGCAGGTGAATAAAAATGCAGTCTTTTGTAGAATGTGCTGCGAGCCAGAAAAGGAAACAGAAGCAAGTTGGAATAATGGTTCCTTTTATAATTAAAATAAGAAAAAAAGTGCATGACGCATTAAGATGTGCTACAAAAGCGTAGCATTGCTGAGGAATACTAATAAATGCTAACTCTTTAAAATTAAAATTTGAAATCATCTCCTAAAAAAGTCCCAGCTCAATCGTTGAATAATGTGAGGCTCGTAGCGCGCCCTCCATCATTGTTACATAACATTCCGAGATTCCCGCCAACGACCAAATTGTCCCATATGTAACCCATTATATCATAACATAAATAATCCCCACACATCCCCACACAAATAGAACCACTTAATCTCCGAAATAAGACACATGACGGTATAAATTGTGCGCTAAACAGCGCGCGACCGGCAGAACCTCTTGTCGCCAGTAGTTGGCCAAATTGGCTTATAGCTGTACCAACATCGCTTGCCGACACAACACCTATATTCCGTCAGCATAAGGTCTAATCTCGCGTGTCCGGGGTCACTTGTTCCGTGGGTTTTGGCCTGCATTCAGAGTGCGGCGGCGTGAATGCGTGGAATCGGCGGAATGCCACACAATACAGAAAATATGATGTCGCGAAGGCCTCTTTCGTGCGCAATGTCTGTCCCACTTCGCTTTGTTTCACTCACTGGCTCATTTATTTCACGCTGGTGCGGTGCAAAGGTTTATTTGAAATTATCAAAGCTAGGTGTCGTAGATTGATGGGAGTAGTGTAAATCGATGTCACAAGCTGAGGGTGGGCCATCTATACCTAGCGGAGGGTGAAGTCAGATTGTGGCAGAAGATGATTTAACTTTTATTTATCGCATGAGCTTAAAGTTAATAAAAATATGAAGATATAAAATATCTGCATATCATTCGATTCGCAGATTAGAAAGATATAGATAAACTGAAGTCTCAATTTTAAAGACTTCGTAGCCATAACCGATAGACCGGCACTTTAAACTTTAGTCATCAAAACGCCGTTAAGTTTCATCTCTATTTCCATATCGACTCCGAACCAATAGAAAGCATCTATTCTATATCGCCATAAAATAATTAGTTAAATCCGATAGTGAGAACTTTATAAATTCGTTCGTGTGTGGTTTAAAATCCACACAAGTCCGCAAGGAACAGTGATACGAGAAGTAACTGAATTCAGAGAAAATTTCGAAATTCTCTCAGTAATTATTGAAACCGCAGTCGCTACTCAACAACGAACACAAAGATTCAACATAAAATCACAGCGCACTGAAATGCATCATCCGAGCAAATATTCGCAGCGAGCGAAAGCCAAAATAAACCTCTCTATAATTTCCTTTTTGCGAGTTGAATGTATATTATTCTTGACAATAGAACTCGGGTGCTCACAGGACTGCATTCAGGGACTTTTTGGGAAAAATACAGAACTATCACAGTAGAAACAGGTTTATTAAAACTATAACCAGGCTACGTGATAGCTACGTAAAGTAACTTATATTTCTAGAACATACACGTTCGCCTTTTCATTTGATACCCAGTACGATATAATTTTTTAGTTTTTGTTTACTCGTTTACTTCGGACCCCAAAGGTCCAATCAACAAAACATACTAGAATATATTCCCTAGAATGTATACGAATGTAGAAATTGATTAGCACTCCTTGTAGCTCAAACTGCTTTAATAATTTTGTCATAATGAGGTGTTGTTCTATTCGTTGGATCATTAGGTTGACATATGATACGAAACGTAATAAAAACAAGGCGGCTGTAGTATGTTACCAAATAAGAAGTCTTTTTGTTACACTTATACACTTGTTGCTTGTAAGTGAGTCCGTCCCTGGCGTGGGGGGCGCGCGGGGGGGGGGCGGCTGTTGTGAGGCTGCGAGGGGGTGGTAGATTGTAATTAGCTGTAGTTGCACCGTTATTGTAATGAGCGCGCTCTGTTTCTTCACTACACTGTGTTCACATTATTCTATTAGGTACCGGAAAAAATGCGGGAAAATTGCGCGGAAACACACGATGGAGTTATAAATACTTTTATCACATTGCCGGTAAGCTTTGAGATTTAAAACGATGCTTGCAATTTAGTACAGAAATTTGTTTTTACTGGTTTTCTAATCGGCGTGACTAAAAAAAGAACCGCTGACAGAATGCAACTTGTCCGTCCTGTGGATAAGGCGGACTAAGCTGAGCTACGCCATCCAGCCAGTGGGAATTTAAGTGCGCCTTAATGGGGCTTCTCTCGTGCACTTGACACATGTTTTCGAACATTTTCAGGTTTGACCACACGCCGGTGTCCTCATGATGTTTTCCTTCACCGAGTACCTACTTACTATGAAACGTATGCGGCGTAGCTTGCTTAGACGTTCCTGATTGATCGTTGAAGTTGAGCATCGTTGTACGCCGTTACAATTGGGATGGGTGACCGCAAGTGGCATTGCAAGCTGAGCTCTTCCGTGCTTCGGAGGGCACGTTAAATTGTCAGTCCCGGCTTTTAAGTCGTTAAGCCATGACGAAGGTCTTTAGGCGTCCTAAAAACTCCGTCGCAAGAGTTGACTACTAGCTCATACGAACTTATTTATCATAGCACAGGATAGCAGATATACATTTTTGAACAGAAAAATCCACTGGTGCACGCTACCACTAGACCGCCAGTGCTCTCAATGACTCAGTGTCTCAGTGTCACAGTGTCACGGTAGAGTAGGCCAAATGTACATCCTTAGTGTCTAACACGGAGGCTTTAGTCATTGATATTAGTTAGCGACACTCACAAAGGCTTCATTTGGCGAGGACTCGAGGCGGCGCGAGACTCGGTGTTATTCTACTCGTGCTGTGATATTTTCTTAGTGGAGTTTGATTCTTGTGTGATTTCGGTGGATTCTGAGTTTATCTACTAGTTGAGTTTATTTAAAGCTGAGTTCATTAAAATTATATGTCTGTGCCGTAAGAAACATATGCTATATTTTTAGGGTTCCGGAACCGGAAGTTTCCAACGGGATCTTATTACTAAGCCTCCGCTGTTCGTCCGTCCGTCCGTCAGCGAGCTGTATCTCATGAACTGTAATAGGTAGATAATGTATTTTTATTGTCGTTATAACAACAAATAATAATAACAAAATAATGTAAAAAAATAATAGGAGGCCCCATACAAGAAAAATGTTTTTAACGTTCGTAATCGATCATCGAAGCTACCTATATAAAAAGTAGGTACGTAGAGTAAAAGTCATATTATAGAGTACATGTACGATGGTACGGAACCCTTCGTGTGTGATTCGACTCGCACTTGACCAATTTGGTTTTTATCAATTAGATTTACAAATTTATTTAGATTTTTTAATAAAAATACATTAATTAAAACCCGTTCGTAGGTACTTTAAGTTAGTGTTTAAAGGTACGCACTCATTAAGCCGAGTCGTACATTAACGCAACGTCACATTTATTTATTTCTGATTCATTAGAGCGGTAGTAGCCCCACCTTCCGATGCTAAGGTGTTGGGTTCAAATCCAGTCCTGGACCAATGAATTTTTCAGGTAGAGAAATGTATGGGCGCTATATTAGTACTCTTACACCGTGACAAAAAACATCGTGAGGAAACTGACATATAGTAGAACCTATAGTTTGAAAATATGACTGTGCCAAGTGCACGAAAGTCTTTCTGGAGCGCATTATGATCCTTTCACCGCACTGGTTTAAATTAACTAGTAGCGCGACTAGTATTGCTGATAAGAAATGTTGCCTGTCAACGTAATCGATCTAGAAATAACTTGCCATTGATAAAATAATTTTCCGCGACAAATTAAAAACTTTGAACACGCCATCGAATAACCATTATGAATAGCACTTCCGGTTCCGGTGGAACTCGCCTCAGAGCCTCGACACGTAATGAGCGAAGATATTAATATTCAATTTCACGCTGTAAAAATCATTTTTAAATGTTTAAGTTTGCAAGTACAGACGGCGACAGAAGCTCTAGGGAATTGTTATTATAAATTGTCAGCTTACACAATAAGAGTTTTTGTTAACTGGTAATGGAGTTTTTACTATGACTAAGGCTGCACGCCCCGTCCCATATCCGAAGCGTTATAGCAAACTTGCTGATAAGTTTGACTTTGCCTGAACCCACCGGGGAGAGATCAGATAACAGGCCTGTTATGGAGTGAGGTAGTGGTTGGAGACCCTTACGTACAGTTATTACACTTTGTCGATTCACTGCTGCCAAGATAAACTATTTTAAAACACCCAATAAAAATATAAATCTTCCTTGAAAATCTTCAACTGCTTGTAAACGTGTTTTTACAGATACAGATAGAAAATAAACTCCAAAGTTAGCAAGTTAACAACTTTATTCGAGGAATGACCATCATGGAAAATGTCTACCATCAGTAGTAAAATAATAAACATAAGACTAAAACTACCATAACATAAACACATACATTACACAAATACATTCTTAATTATATTTTGCCTAGTTTTACTTTTGTAAGCACGGGTACAGTTTTGCATAAAATGAAATAAAATCAGTTGAAACAGTAACGAACACTTAGCACTCTTGTGAGCACCTGTACAATCGAGAAAAAAATTAAATAAAGTTTTCGATTTAACAACATCGCACTAATATTATAAATTCAATGGATATTTTTACAAAACGATTTTAGTGGAGAAAGAGCTTTGACTATAGATACGAAAAGCGTGTTTGTTCCCACTGAACTCCATAACGACTGAACGGATTTGGATGTTTGTATGTACAACGTACATACATTATATAATGGATAAACACATAATTAAATAAAGTATGTAAGTGTGTATGAATGTTCATTTTCGGCATAATTCTGAAACAAGTGAACCAATTCTGAAAAAAATATATCACTAGTAGAAAGCTAACTTTATTTCTGACTGCTATAACTTCACACAACCTAAACCATAACTCCTAGAAGCATGAAACTAGGAAGGTAGATCTCTCTTATGGTTGTGGGGTGCGCAAATAAAGGAATTGCCGAAATTTCACCCTGAAGGACGCAGCGGGAAGATGAATTATGTATGAAAATAGAGTCAACGCGGATAACGTAGCGGGGCATCCTAGTCTAGTCTATAAGAGTTGTGAGCACCTGTGTACAGTCGCGCATAAAATAAAAGTTTGTTTGAATCGGTTCATTACACTAACAGCGCCTGCAAAGTGGAACTAATTGCTAAGCCGAGGCTTAAACCAGAGTGAATTGGATTTTCTCTACAAGGAACAATCGCCAGGGCTCGGCCGCGCCGCGCGCCGCGACGATTTATGCGCGACTGTACTCAATACTTTCACCGCACTTGACAACTATTTGCAACTTATTGCTTTTATTTTTTAAAGTTGCAAATAGTAAAAGTAATATGGGGCTTTGTGCACGGTATAAGGAAGCCTAGCACTTCGAGATAGCGTAGCTTTTACCAGTGACATAATTTTACGATCGGTTCTCGGTCTCTGAGATCAAACAAACTCCTGTAAATAAATATACCAACACTATATTATTACAATTGGAATTGTATGGCTGTAATATTTCTTTTGGTTGTGTTTCTTAAAACTATTGATTACTCTGTCCCAATATAATTACTCTTACTACGACCAAAAAAGCCGTGAGACAAATGCCACATTTTCACAAAAACTGACAAACTTTGTGTGGAACAAGCTTTACAATCGATGCACTGAGTGCTAATGATCGCTTAGCATTATAAAGGTAGTTGATTTTAATAAACGAACAGTTTGCTCCACATTAAATACCTAATGAGTAAATTGACTCATTAGGTATTTAATCTGTGACTTGCCCGGTTCCAAAATCATACTAACAGAAGTTTGATCGTTCATTACTATAGCAACATTGTTTTTCTGACACACTATTCCACAGATAACAACAAGCCTAACCCGCGACCGACAGACTTACAGTGATTTCAACGATTTTCAAAGATTTTCAGTGCCCTAGAATAGCAGGAATATCGATTGATAGTTGTCAGTATATGCGCATAAACTCCACAGAGGGTAAAAACATTGTAATTCTGAAAGTATATATAAGTACTAGCGGTGACCCGTAACGTTGTATGTGCCACAAAAAATTATATAGCACCAGCTAGAGGCCCTCACCCGCAGCCCTGCAAGAAAAAGAGAGCTGCTGACGACCTGATTGATATGAATGACATTGTCAATTGTCAAAATTTTGAGAGTACTGGTATAGCTATATATTATATAGCTATAGTAGATAGTTTTAAGAGCATTAGGGCGATTTTTGTATGAACTCTTAATAAGTATTAGAGCGCGCTAATTGAATAAAGTTATGAACTCCGCACAAAGAAACTGCTTTTTCCTGATACGGAACAAGGGGCACTGAACTTATTAAGCTATAGTTTCCCAACAAACTAATGCCGTCTGAGAAACTAATCACGAACGGTAAAATTGAAACCTCAAAAGTATTTATTTAGTACAAGTATTTACAGAAGAGACAGTCGGGTTAGGTTAAAGACCTCAGGTTAAATACTGTTTATTTTTAGAACGTCAAACTACATTGAAAAAAAGATAAAATCGTGAGAAAACTGGCATAGTTTGACAGTTCTAAGACAAGTGTCATATACATGAAAAGTGCCTCGTTGAGGCTAACTTGAATCATTTCAACAAACTAATTCGAAAGAACTACAAACAGAGTTACTGGTACGTACCTATGAGTACTAGTAGGTCCGTTAGCTTTAATTTGTTGGCGCGGTGCCTGCTTACAAACTACGAGCCTTTTTCAGAGTTTTTGAAATCACCTGGCTAGTTTTCTGTCTAATGAACTGGTAATCTGAATTAACTGTTGCGTTCATAAAAATTACAATGAATCATTAATGAGGAAGCCGAGCGTCCAACATTACTGTCGTGGCTGTTCACTGGACGTGAATACATGTACCTAGTAGTATCAACTGCAGAAACATGCGATGCTTTAATTTATTTATTTTATAATATTTATTTATTTAAAAAAACCTTTACACCACATCCAAAGGGATCATTTTCCAAAAAAATCAAGCGTAGTTTCTTGCCCGTATCTTCTACGCTTGGTCGCGTTGCAAACAGGTGTAAATTCAACGTTGATTTAAAACGTGATTCTAGTGATTAAATAATTAAATATTTATGGACATTTCACACAGCGCCATCTAGCCCCAAACGAAGCAAAGCTGTTACTATGGACACTAGATGGCTCATAGTATATTTATATACTTTTTTTATAAACACATACTAATACACTATAACACCCAGACCTGAAAGAAATATTTGTAGAACATAAAAACATTTCTCCCGTAGCGGGAATGGAACCCGCGCCGCTCACATCTCAGCCGAGCACTCGCCCTCTACGCCAACGAGGTCGTCAAAATGATTTGAAGGAATAAAGTAATCCGTTCTCCGCGCTAACCTGTCCATTGCAACTTCAAAATGCGGTGATAAAGTAAAAAAACCAGTGCTAAGGGTAACTGCATGTGACAGTGCAGATAATGCCACTTAAGTAATTAGTAGAAATTCTCTGAAAGGAGATAATAAGCTCGTTTTAATTAATGAAAAGAGTTGGTTAACTTGAGATGGAATATTAGCGAAGGAAGTTTCACATGCCGTGTGTAACTTTGTACCTAAGCTTAAAATGTATGAAATACAAGTTATTTTATGTAGTATATTTTGTGCCTTGATTACGCAGTAATGGCTGAGGGGATTTAAATAAACCTTAGAATGTAGGTACGTGAGATAAAATAACTTATAGGCTGACATCACCGAGACAGAAATTAGCCAGGTAAAATGATTACAAAGATGTTTGCTTTTCACTTGTGACCCTTTTACGCTGGTGTCTTTTTTAATTAAAATCTGTTCAGCCATTGCGTCAGGCCTCAAAGTTTATGAGGATATCACGACATCCTGATATCCTCAAACTTTCATATATATAGTACCTACTTACCAATAGAATGCCCCGCGACATTTCCCTCGTTGTTTTTTTTTTCAGACAAATTTCATCTTCCCGCTGGTTCTACGAGGCGAATTTCAGGAAATCCTTTTAGGGTTCCGTATCCGAAGGGCGCCAAGGGGACTGTATTACTAAGCCTCCGTCTGTCTGTCCAACTGTCAGCGGGCTGGATCTCATGAACCGTACATAACAAGTAAAGAGTTGTGGTATTTCTATTTCCGCTTTGACAACAATTTATAAAAATAGAATAAAATAAAATATTGTTTTATCAATTACTGAATAAAAAACATATTAAAAAGTAAATGTATGGTACGGAACCCTTCGTGTGCGAATTCGACTCACACTTGATAGGCTTTATTTAGTGCACTTCTACATTATAAGCGGAATATTCCCTCCATGTTTCATGCTTTTAGAACTTGCCTGTGCGTTGATTGTCTTTCAGCAACGTAAGATTTTATGTATGGATTTAGAAGATTCACAATAGCCAAGGCCTAGAACAAATGCGGACTTTTCACACAGCGCCATCTAGCCCCAAACTAAGCAAAGCTTGTACTATGGGAACCAGATGGCTGCTAGAATACTTATTATACTTTTTTTTTTGTAAATACATACATACATATACTTATAATACACAATACAACACCCAGACCCGGAAGAAATATTTGCAGAACATACAAACATTTCTCCTGTAGCAGGAATCGAACCCGCGCCTCTTGCGTCTCAGCCGAGCACTCTCCCGCTACGCCACCGAGGTCGTCGACTTGACGTCGACGTCGACGTCGAATAAGAAGTGTAGGTCTTGGCGAATAGGTAGTAAGAGACCTAGAATAAGAAGTGTAGGTCTTAGCGAACGGTTAGAATAAATAGGAGCTTCAAGCGGCGGCGGCGCTCTAAAGCAACATCGTGAGAGCCTGCCGCTGACACCGCCTCTACACTGCAAGGCGCTTGCACACGAATGCGTTATGCCGCTCGACGTATACACTTACTAGAGATTTAAAAAAACTTAAATAAGTAGCAATAACGGAGCAAATACGGTTGTTCTATATCTATCAGGCACAATTGATTTCCATACTTCTATTATAAACTCTTGAAAGCCAAACCAATATACGGCCAAAAAAATCACTTAACGCAACTCAACTTATTGTAAACTCCGTGGTAATTGTGATCGCTTAAGTCAGTCCCGACGACATCATAAAGTGGCTGGAAAGATATGGTATAGATTAGCAAGGTGATTTGGTGATTAGGTATATACACTAATCACCGAATAAAGTTATTTTGTTTTATATAGTTATAGGTTTAAATTATTTTTTTTTTATGTGTAAATAGTTTATAGGAAAATTAAAGCTTATTTTATTTTATTTACTTTAGTCAGTCCCGGACATTTTTGCACGTAGCATCTAGCAACTTCATTAAAACCAGGGTGACTTGGCTACAGTCTCAGATCTGGCCTTACTTGAGCCCGGCAGCATGTCGTGCACAAAGTCGTGTGAAAAACGCTTAGCACAGAAGTGCCGCGACGTTAAGGTATTGGTCGAAAGCAATTATTGTTAGGAATGTTGGAACTCTGAGAAATTCTTAAAGTTTTAAGGAGATTTTATAAAGAATGTAGATAAAGTAAGTAAGTTCGTATGAGCTAGTGGCCAGCTCTTGTGATTGAGTTTTTACGCCACCTAAAGGCCTCCGTCATGGCTTAACGATTTAAAATCCGGGACCGACAATTTAAAGTGCCCTCTGCAGCACGGAAGCGCTCAGCTTGTAATGCCGCTTGCGGTCACCCATCCAAATTGTGACCGCGCACAACGTTGTTTAACTTCAACGAACGTCTAAGCAAGCTATGCCACGAGCGCTTCAATGACGAAGGTGGACAAATTGTATAATATCCTGTCGGCAGGTTGTAAAAAGAGCTGCAGTCTCTAAGTCTGTTTTGAGAGAGCTCGTTACGATAAGAGCGTAAGTTTTCGTCTAACACGGGTTTCAGGTTTTAAAAGCCGATGCGGAAGCTAATGCTGATGGTACAATGAGTATTAAGTCTAAGGGTCTCTGCCCACTACACCTGACTTGCAAATTTTACACAAAAATTTGAATTCGACGCATTTCATTGACGAGTCTTTTGATTCTGTAGAAAAAAACGCCATGCAATCACTAATTACAAATCATTAGGGTTTGTACCCACTACCAATTTATGAAACAGGGCAATGAGTGATCATAACGGTCAAATTCTCTTGTTTCTTATAAACAATAGATCCTGCAAACTATAATTCGACTATTATTTGAAGACGCAGTACATTAACACAGTAACACTGAGATGGTAATCGCTGCACTGCCGCCGACAACGCTAAATCATCCCATATGCCCCCCCCCCTCTCACTCCCCCTCCCACCCCTGTGACACTACTGATGCTAGTGCAGGCTAAAGTGAACCTTAGAATCATTGGCTTAAGAATCAAAACGGGAATAACTAAAATTGCACCCCAAAATTCAAATGATGTAGTTTTTTTAAGTGTTAGTGTGAGATTGATAAAAATATTTCATTACAGAGGTAAAACAGACGCATGTTTACACCATTAAATCCTAAATTATTAAAAAAAATGCGATATCAAAATGTGATTATCGTGCAGTTCTTTGTTCTAGTCGAAAGATGCGGGTTTTAATCCCGCTTGATCGATGTTCTTTAAAAATAATACTTTGTTGAGTTAATCAGAGGCACGTCCAGCGACGACTCTTGCCTGAAGGAGCAAACACTTATGATGATGATGTGTACCATGTTTTAGCAAGTGCAGTGAAACATCCATACATACTGTTGCATATTCTGCGGGCTAGTGTATTTCTATCACGAGAGAGTAAACAGGGCGTAAGTTTGAATTATCCACTGTTTGAGATTGTTCGGATGTTTTCGTGAAAGGAATTGGGATAGGGAAGCTTTTAGAGGGAAATCTTGTGGCTTACCATCCGTCATAACATCCCAAAGTGATCACAAGTCAACGGATGGAGGTTTTACGCCTAGAAAATTAGTTAGATATTGAAAATTATTTGATGGGTGAGGTATTCCTTCATCCTGCTACTTTACCATGAGTTTTCCTATAGGTACTATACTCACTATCGATTTATCTAGTTTTTTCGAAGCAGTGTGGGAAAAGGATTTAAAGTGCACCTCAAAGGTTCCTTTCGTGCACCTGACACATATTTTCGAAAACATCGTGAGGAAACCGGCATGTCACAGAACCTACATTCTGTGACATGCCGGTTTCCTCACGATGTTTTCCTATGCTCGCACTGCGGTACTGTACAACACTCTAATACATCACTAAGCCTCCGCAGTCCGTCCGTCCGTCCGTCCGTCCGTCTGTCAGCGGGCTGTCTATCATGAACCGTAATAGAAAGAGAGTTAAAATTTGGAAAAACCTATTGCCGCTATAACAACAAATAAAAACTAAAAGGTGGCCCCCATACATGAAATATTCTGTACATATACGATGGTACGGAACCCTTCGCGTGTGAATTTGACTCGCACTTGTCCAGTTTTTTTCACTAGAGTCGCTAGCAAGTATATTCGCTGGGAAACCTGACGGGCGAAACCAGAAGTAAACTTCTTCAAGCTGATAATGATGATCAAGCCTTATGACAAGATAAAATGGAACTTTGATTGTAAACTTGTATTTAGTATTGGAGTCATGTGCCAGACTAACGGCCTCTAGCTGTAAGCCCACTTCCTAATGAAATCCGAGTACAAATGTCTGAGCGACGCAATTCCCATGTAAAACTAAATTGGAAACGCATTAACAGCGCTGGGTACAGTCGGCGAGAGAACTACATAAACAATTTATAAGAGAAGATCACGAAAAGAAAATAGCTAGGAAATGTTTGCCTCTCAAAGTTTACAAAGTTCTCAAAAGTTAAATAGCCAAGCGTGGTATCTTGCCTGTATCTTCCACATTTGGTCGCCCTTGTACACTACTAGCTGTCGCCTGCGACTTCGTACGCGTTAGATTTCAAACCGAGTTTTAAGCCATTCGCACCGCCCGTTAAAAAGTTCACATACAAATTTTGACACCAACTTTAGCCCTTTTTAGAGGTGTTTCAGGATTTTTCAAAACATCCCTTAATAAGGGGTAAAATGGGGTGTCAAAGTTTTTTACTGGCTTGAAACTCGGTATGAATATCTACAGTACTCTAAATAGGTCCTCAGAGAGGTCATCAAATTAAACTACTGCATTTTCCATCACATTTCTCACCTACTTAAGTTATTATACTCGATCTTAAGTTATACCTACAATTAAAAAATTACCCACTGCACTACGTAGGTACTTATAAAAGTAATCCAACGCGTACGAAGTCGCGGGCAACAGCTAGTAGCGAATAAGCCCCAGGCGCAATTTCAGTGTAGATGTTTTTAAATGATCCAACTTATTTCAATTAATAAAGAAATTTGAGTATTGTGTAGGCATTTTAAAACACTTTTTCTTCTCTCTACGCGTCATAATGGTAACATTTAATTACAAGTAGGTAGTAATAGACTAAGGCGAAAGATAATTGAAACAGTTCAAATGCTAACAGAATTACGGATTCCGGATTAAAAAAAATTGTTCATGAACTTCTCTCGTTGACTGTACATAGTATACATTCTCAGGAGATTTTACTCACTGTACTAACTCTGAGGACCTACAGAGTGTAGTCAGAGAGACAATTTTTAAATATATTTCACATCTTCTTAGTGTAGTAAGTAGTAGCGACCCAGCCTTCCGATCCTAAGGTCGTGGGTTCAAACCAGTCGTGAACCAATTTGTTTCTCTGTTCGAAAAAATTATAACCAGCATGTCGAAAAACATGAGTCAAATGCACGAAAGGAGCCTTTGAGACGCACTTTAAATCCTTTTACCACACTGGTTCGTCAGAACTAGTGACACGACTAGATAGATCCTTTTAGTACGACGAGACCTCTGCTGGTCTAGTGGTAGCAGTCCCGCCTCTCGATCCTAAGGTCGTGGGTTAAGTTCGGTCGCGCAACAATAGGTTTTTCTAATGGAAAAAAATAGTGCCACTACTTTCAAAAGGTGAAGGAAATCATAGTTAGGGAAATCGTGTCAAGTCTTTCACTACAATTGTTCGAAATAAATATGTAGTAAGGTTCGGTAGCAGTAGGAACAAAGTAAAATTTGCACGCATCAAAACCTACCGCCATCTCTCGCACTACACAATAGGGGCTACAAACTGAAAAATTCAGGTGCGCGTCGCGAATTGATTCGGAGCGGCGTTCGAACGGAGCTCGCTAACGACGCCGTAGCGAACAAATAACGGTTTTACGCGGTCGAGCCTCTCGCCGTTAAGAGCTCTGTTAGTTTAGTTTAAAGTTTGGGCTCGCCGCAGATGGGCTGCTGCGATCCCGCCGGCGACAGCGTGTTGGAATAGAACGGCTCATCCTATTTTATTATAATGTTTAGCTTTATGCCGCGTGATTGTGTTTTATTGGATTTTGAAACAAAATTTTCCCTATTTCAACTAACTGATCCCATTAATATAGATGCGTAAGTTTTTGAGGATGTGGCGATGTTTGAGTTTGTATGTTTGCGGCTCGTTCACACAAGAGAGCACTGGTGGCCTAGTGGTAGCACCCCCGACTTCATGCAAAAAATCAACATCACGCGGCATTATCAGGCGGTCACCCATCCAAATTTTGACATGACACGCACAACACTGCTTAATCTCTGTATAATGATGGGTTTTCCATACAAACTTTCATCCCTTATTTCCATCCTCTTTAGGATTATTTTTGCAATAAAAAGTAGCCTATGTCCTTCCCTGGGATGAAATCTATCTTCTTGCCAAATTTCATTAAAATCGGTTTGGATGTTTGGGCGTGAAAAAGTAACAGACAGACAGACAGACAGTGTTACTTTCGCATTTATAATATTATAGTATAGATTTATAGTGTTTTTAACACACTTAGGAATATATATTACAATGATACTCTGCGATTGTTCTACCCGGAGCACTTATAGCGGTTGAGCGGATTAGAATCATTATAAGAATCATTTTATTAGTACATTTTTCTGTTGTTTAATTACTATCGAAAATTGGTCTAGTAAAATAATTCTTATTATTATTCTAATCCACTCAACCGGTAAGAGCACAATCACGGCGAGGTCGGGGTACCGAGATCAAGTCCAGTCCGGGTAGAATTCGCGGCAGAGACTCATTGTAAAATTTTAATGATGTACAACCCTAATTACTAGAAGCAGCGGCCATTGTCACATGAAAAAGTACATCAAGAGGGTTGAGGTCATTTATTCTTCGAGTCGGGTTCAAATTGAGGTCATTCGCCCTCCTAAATAGCCAACCCGAGTATTGTCGAGGACCGACTCCTGGAACACACAAAACTAGTTATTCCCTTAAACTAGAAGTAAACAAAATTACATGCCAAAATTGTCTTCAAACTTTTTCACTCGAATGAAAATTCACCAACCTAATTAAGCGGCCCTAAAATTTTATTACGGCTCGTTATCCGCAAGGAGCTAATTAACACTCGCTCTTGACCGTTTGTGTCACAATCAGCCACAATTAAACACGCCTAAAATAATATTTGGGACATTCGGCGGAGGGCCCAAAGTTCGGGTTGAGAGTGACCACAGACTAGAACACTCCGACTTCTAGGTACGAACATGGAGAACCCGACTTAAATTATAAACCTGAAAGAGTATCATTTTATTTTATTCAAAAAAGTAACATTACAGTCGTAACCAAGGCGTTACATTTAGAATTAGGTAGGTACATGGAGAATATTGCACATATCATATTAATAAAATAAAAAATTAACTAGAAACTACAAAACAAAATTAAAACTCTTAAAAAACAAAATAAAACAGGTACATATCCAAGCTAAGTAATTACTAATGTCATAACATGTCATAACATCATTATGGCTGTTGATGTCTCACGTCGACACGACTGAACGAATTCGAATGAAACCTGCACATAGTTTGTGACCTGGAATAACACTACTATGTATAAGGGTACCTCGCCAGCGAAAACGCTTTCTAAAGATTAAATTCAAGCTCACAATGCTACTAGTATTATAAATGCGAAAGTTTGTGTGTGTGAATGTCTGTTACCAGCACGTATATCCGTAAGTACCTCTACTAGACCGATATTGATGAAATTTAGGATGTACCTAAATAGTTTAAGTTCTGGAATAACACTAGTATGCTTTAATTTTCGGAAATCAACCACTTAGAGGTTTAAACGGGGTGGTAAAGTTACTATAAAAAAATATTTCTTGGTTACAAAAAAGGTAATTTGGAGTGACGTGAGCGAAGCTGCGCGGGTAAACTAGTAAATAATAAAAAATAATGAGAATAAATGGCTTTGGCGTGACTATAAAATGGAGATGTGTTGTGACAACCCTATACTGTATCAATCGGCTTCAATTGACAACCCTCAAAAGGTCCCAAACACGTGTGAAGTTCTCAACGTTAGAATGAAGAGCACTTCAGTGGGTCCGAAGTCAACAGCGAACTGTCAAAAATGCCCCAAAAGGATGTATTAAAATTTCGCAACTTTTCGGGTTAAGCCATCCACTGTGTCAAAATTGAGAACTGTCGGGGGAATTCGGGTAATATTTGCGAACAAACTATTTTAATTTTGTGCGAGAAACTTTTGGCGAGTGTGGGAGTATAAATGTTTATTCTGCAGTTGTTTGGAGTTTAATATTATCATCTGTCATTTACTTCGTTGTCACTGTGGCTGTCACTGTCATGTTATGTCAGGAGTTCAAATTGGGTTATAGTGAGCGTGGCGGGGAGACGGGGTGAAGACCGGGCGATCGCGTGTTGAGTCGGTCCATTATCTCCTTCCGTACTCGTCACCTGTGGCCAAACTACTGGAATGTCTGAATACAAAAAACGCACGTCAAGCAACCTAGGGGTATATATCTGTTTGTACAACGGGGAAGTGGACGGAGATCCTTATACCCCGTCATGCTCGCTAAGTATTTCCAGCTCTTTATTTAAAACAAAAACAAGACAAGCCTGGCCTCAATCATTTCAAATTGATGTCTTACAAAGTAAAAGTAAAGTTTCGTTATAACCCAATAGGAACACAATACTTCCAACTTCTAAACAGCAATAAAACACCCCTTAACATTTACTTACCGTTATTTTTCCAACCCTTCTACTTTATTAATTGCGTTGTTAATTAAGGACTAATCGTAATCCATTTATTGGAAACGCTGCCCTTAAGACGCTGTTCAGTTAAAGGTACATTTTTACTGCCTATTTTATGGTAATAATTACCTAGTTAGATGATTAGCAATCAAGCCTTAAGAGAAAAGGCTTTTTATGGTTTAAGATTATCTTTGATTTTTATTTTTTATCGAGACCGGCTGAGATTATTTTTACTTAATTATGCCGCCAAGCTCGATATTGTTGTAGGAAAACTAGGAATTCTGTTATTAAAAAATACTTTAACTATAGCTCTATAAAAGGCATTAGCAACATACAAACGAACATTATTAGCATTTAAACGTTCTAGCTAAAACTTAAAAAAGAAATATATTATGTCATACTGTACTGTTTTGGTTGACAGGAGAGTGACAGGAACAAAACAGTACAGAGCTTTTGCAAAATATCCGTTTAATATTATGAATAGGGCCATTTTCAGAGCTTCAATTTATTCGATGTTATTTCAAAACATTTTCGCAATCCATTGTTTATATCTAAAAGAAACGTCATATTACTGGACATCGCGCCCATTGCCGGTAATGTTCGTTAAAATTTGACGGGCATTGTGTGCGGTACGCAGTAACAATCGAATCGCGCCAAACAATCGCATCGCAACAAAACGTGACACGCTGGAAAATGGACGTGCAATGTGTTTTATATGGACTGGGGCTGCCAACAAATAGTATTTTAAAACAAAATTATGATTTACCAGCATTGGCCCTTGAATTCGTTCAAGTAGTATCTACTCGTACTTGGATAAAAAAGCTTAATGCTTTTCCAGGTCATATACAATGTGTGTTTCAAGTTTCAATTCCGCCAAATCCGTTTAGTCTGTGCGGAGATAGTCGAAACAAAAATACACACACTGACACAAACTAAGACCTTTAACTATCTATAGTAGATGATTTATACAGCGTCAGGAGGCAACTTTTACCTTCCCTAACAGGACACTGTAGTGCCCGGGACGAATTAAGATAGAGTAGTCTTGCCCAGCACCTATTCCATTCTCTCAGCTTAGTCTGCCTTGTCCACAGGAAAGACATGGTCAATACGTGCGAAGCTGACTAAGCCGCGGGTTTCTTCACGATGTTTTCCTTCACTGTTTGAGAGTACTGGTATAGCGCACATAATTTTTTCGCACAGAAAAATCCATTGGTATACGACCGGGTTTGAACCCACGACCTTAGGATCGAAAGGCGGGGTCACTACCAACTAGACCACCAGTGCTATAACTCTAAGAAAACAATTCGTATTTTTTAATAGTAGTGAGATTAATTGACATTCAATAGAACATTTATTCACAAAAAGAAACTTTCAACGAATCCTACTTTATCATAAATGTGAAAGTTTGTGAGGATGTTTGAATGTTTGTGCCTCAATTACTGGAATATACATAGTGTGTGTATTGGAATAACATACAAGCTACTTTTTATCCGGGTACCACGTGAGCGAAGCCGCGGGCGGCAGCTAGTACAAATATAATTTACAAAAGAAACAGTCGGGCTATCTAACCACCGGCGCTACATATAATTGACATAATGTATTCTTATGTAAACTGCTAATAATTGATGCAAAAAATCTCTGATTAAAGTGTAACGAATTTATAATGTAGTTAACGCTAAATTCATTCAAAAAGTGAATCCTCATTTAGTTAAATCATTATTAATCATTAGTTTATGATAATTTTAGGATGAAACAAAATAATTAAAATATATTACTTACACACTAATAAATAAACAGATATAATTATGTATAATTAAACCTAATTTTACTTAATCTAGATTATACATTACAAAGCTTTCATATTACTTACTGACAATCAACATCTTCCAAGCACAAGTCATAGACGACCTCGGTGGCGTGGCGGACGAGTGCTCAGTTGAGACGCAAGAGGTGAGGGTTCGATTCCCGCTACGGGAGAAATGTTCTGTAAATATTTCTTCCGGGTCTGGTGTGTATAAGTACGTATTTACAAAAATGTATAAAGTATTATATCGGCCATCTGGTGCCCATAGTACAAGGTTTGCTTAGTTTGGGACTAGATGGCGCTGTGTGCAATGTCCACAAATATTTATTATTTATTAGAAAGAAGCACAGAGATTCCTCTCATGGTGTAGGTGTGCTTTGAGAAAGGAATCCGGAATTCCACTCCAAGAGGACGCGGGAAGATAAAGTTTGTATGAAGAAAACTCAAAGCGCACAAAGTCGCGGGGCGCTCTAGTTCATAACACAAAAATACATTTTACGACTTGATGAGTGGAGATGTTCAAAAACTTGGACAATGGCTTCGGATGTGACCAGAAGTTTGGACATTAAACTTAGCCTCAACCTTACCCTAGTTCCAGGCTCTCCAACACACGAGTAAGAAACGACTTTTTGAGAGCTTTTCGAGAATATTAGCAGCCTTACTCACAAACTTAACTCAACCACTGTTTAAAGTAGGCTCTGCCTTTATTTGACACCACAGACTGGTAAAGTAGTATTTGCTACTATCTCTGCTAGCTCAATTGTAAATTTATATAATGTGTAAAAAAAATATATTCCTTTTTGTTCTGGACGGTGGCGGTCCAGCTATGTAACGGGGTAATGGGCGGAGGCCCTAACTGTTTATAATTTATAAAAAAATACCAAAAGCTGTTACCAATGTTTTTCAGGTATAGTAGGTAAGAATACTTATTTGATTTCTTAAATATATTAATTTACCATTATTTCCCTCTTTCAGGTACGTACAAGTTCCGATTCGTAATAGGGAGTGACCATACGAGAAACGAAATACTAGGTATGTCGTTGAGTAAGTACGAGTAGCGTATCAATACACTAAATTTGTTAAAATATTTTCTATAATAAGATTGAAACGTAGCTACTTATCAACAAATCATGTCAGAACTGATTTAGAAGATATCACATCCGAAACACCCCGTGTAACGCACAATACAGCCTGTATAACGCACAATACACCCTGTATAACGCACAATACACCCTGTATAATGGGGTAAAGTCCCGTGAAAGGAATACATTCTTAATTTACTGGAAATTTCGAACTGAATGTGTGAGGCTCTGGCGCAAGTGAAAGCCTTATTACAAGTTTTTTTTAACTTAAATATTATAAATCAAACTACCTTTGACTCTCGCTCTCCGACATTCTTGATGGACCGATGACATTGCGATGGTCGAGGAAGGTCCGAAAAGTTTATTCTAAAAAATGGGGAGGCCTGTGTCATATATTAGACTTCTTATATGTGATGATGGCTGTACTCGTTATAAGGGTCATCGTCCACTTCACCGTTCGATAATTGGACCATTACCGCCCCGGTAAAAATCAAGGCTAAAGGTCAAAAGTCCGACAAAGCAAAGGCAAGTGGCGTGGCATACAACTGTAGTAGGGTTAAGATACGGTGCAGTGGGTGGAGACCATGTTACTAAGTCTTTAGTAACGACTTATGAGTTTGTGCAACTCTGTATACTGCTCATGATGTGTTTCGGTGATTTTAAGGTGACGACAATGGATCCAGTATAGAAAATGACGACCTCGGTGATGTGGCGGGCGAGTGCTCGGCTGAGACGCAAGAGGCGCGGGTTCGAGTCCCGCTACGGAAGAAATGTTTTTATGTTCTGCAAATATTTTTTCCGAGTCTAGGTGTTGTACTATTATGTATTTACAAAAAAGTATTATAATTATTGTATCAGCCATTTGGTTCCCATAGTACAGGCTTTGCTTAGTTTGGGGCTAGATGGCGCTGTGTGGAATGTGCACAAATATTTATTTATTTATTTATTGTTAAGTGACCCGCTGGCTCTCGTACCTGAAGCATACACACAAGGCATTATACTGAAATCTTCTTAACTTCCGTATTGTTTGTTCGCGACAAAGGATACGTTGCTACGGAGACGTAAAACAATTTTGATACTTTGTTTCACTACTTCCTTCTTAACCACTAATGACAACACTTTGACGTCCTCAGTAGCACGGTGGGCGACTCTGCTGCAGCACGAGAGGTGCAGGTTCGACAAAATTTTTAAAAGTGTACCAGAGAAATTACTTGATGATCACATTTTTGAAATTTGTTGTGGAAATGTTAATTATTGTAACGAATGATGTTATATTGAGTGAATTAAGCGAAAGAAGTATGTCAGGATCGTAACAAATGGCGATCCGTGATCACTGCCTAACCCTATATGAGAAACAGGAGTGACTATATGTGTGTAAATGTTAATTGAAATGCTGTGGCATCATTATCCCAGTACGTCAGTCCATCGCTTGCGATATTCAGATTAAATCCTCAACGCATTGAATTTTCATCTCAGCTTTTTAAGCTCTTGAGATCATTTGATTATGTCCAAGGGTGTAGCCAAAGGCACTTACAAATATTCGGGCTTGTAATTCCATACACGCCAGTATAAACCCCGAATCGATTTCAATAAGCCTTTATTAACAATCTTAAAACTAGTTTTACAAAATAAAGTATAGGAAAGAGTGTAATGTAAATGAAACGTAGATTTAAGACGTGTCCAAGTGATCCCAGTAATTTTAAGGAATAAAAAATTTTGACTTTGAATTTGATTTTATAACACAGGTAGTAGATTGTTTTGCTTTGCAGCATAGGTCTCCCCCAGATTCTTCCAAAGTTGATGATCGCGAGCTTTTTGCTTCCACAGTGCACCAGCTGTCTCTTTAAAATCATCTTCCCGTCTTCAGAATGGCCATCCTCTTGCTCTATTTCCTTCTCTAGGATACCTGTAACTTCTTTGGCCTTTTTTTCGATGACCTTAAGATATGACCAGCCCAGTTCCACTTCAGTTTCCTAATTGTGTAGGTTATGTCTGTTATATTGGTTTGTTTTCTTTTGACTTTAAAGTTAATCTTGTCCTTTCCTTATGTTCAAACTCAATCGAACAAATCGAACTCAATCGAATACAAATTGTGTTGAAAATGGTTCGCAATCGATTACAAATTGTTTAAAATGGTTCACGACATCCGCTCGCACGATCAACGGCCGTTTTTCACGTGGCTTAGGGAACCCCAACGCTGAATTAGTCACAGTCGGGAGATGAAGGGATTCGGGAATTCCGCTCCGCAGCCTCCCTGTGGCTTGATGAGATCTTTTTGAACATATTTGACTAGAATTTCATTAAAGACGCATTTTAGGATTACCTTTATCTCAATTTTTATGTCTGAAGACTACAAAACATTTTTTCTATACGATCTAGTATTTTAAAGAAAATAACAAGAAATAAGTAAAAAAAAATCAGAAGATGAGGAAGCCAACTTGCGGTCTACAGATAACAAAAGGGTAGTCAAAGGTTCGTCTACACATAACATATTAATGAAAATAAATAAACGTTAGAGGTTTTCTAAAGTTCCTTCGAGCAGGATGGCAAACACATAGTTATGGAGAGCAGGCCGCTATGGTGGGACATCTCCCAAAGCATTCACGGTCATTTTCCCCCAAATCCAGTCAGCGAGTCTCCGTTTGAGTAAGCGAAACAACTTGGATATAATAAGTAAGGAGTAAGTTACAGTCCCCCTCACCACCCCTTGCCCCCCTCCACTCCCCCGGCACCCCCCTCCGGTGTGCCGTGAGGGAACTTTCTCACTTTCTTACTAATAATTAACGTAACTCCGGGAGCGAGCTAAGGATTGTGCCGAGCGATGGAATGCTATTTTTTAAAGGATTTTTAATATGAATTGAAATCAAACAAAGCCGAAATAAAAAATAAACATAAAAAAGTAGCTTTGTAGTTTTTTTGTGAACGAAAGAAAGAGATTTTCAATCCATTACAACTTATTTTGTTTCTAAAATTATTTAAAACAATAACAAACAAAACAACAAACTGACTGACTGACAATCTATTTTTTTAGAATCAATCGAAATCATCACATCTGCGTCTTCTAAATGTTACTTTTAAGTATACCTTTCGGAATCAAGTTTTAGGTTATTCGTTTCAGTCAGTCACTAAGTAACGAGAGTTTTATATACATAATTAGATGTTATTGTACCCAAAAATAATAATATACAACCTTTTATAATATTTACTAGTTAACGCCGACTGGGCTCTGCATTGATTGTCAGTCAATCAGTCAGTCAGGCAGTAACGTGAGAGTTTTATGTATTAGATGGATATAATATGTGTTGGAGTGTGCGCCGGCCTACCGGCTGAGTTAAATAATTGAGCGACGTATCGCGGCTTTAAATCCGGTGCGTGAACTACAAACATAACGCTGCATTATTCAGCACCACTACTCTGATGAGGTGCGGTCGCGGGTTCCTTCTGGGACCCGACCTTGAAGCCTCCAACTGAAATATTATCTCATTTTCAAAGTAGCGCAATTTTTCTTCTCAATGTGTAAGGAAATGGGCTACACTTTTATTTAGAAAATAGTTGTATAGCGTAAAAGGAGTAAAATAGAGGCATAAATAGCGGTCTGTGGAGGTAAAAGTTGCCTTCTGACGCTGTATAAATCATCTACTATAGATGGTAAAAGGTCTTAGTTTTTTTAGTGGCTTATTATCCACCAATGGACTTTTTCATGATGATGATGATGTTGACACGGATAAATAGGATAGAATTCCAAAATACTCCGAAGAAAATTAAGAAATAAACGTTTTATAGCTACTAAACTGTCAGTTAATTAAAACGGGTCAAAGTGGCCTACTTCTGTAAAGTGAGCGTTGTTGTTATTCGTAGCGGCGTCTACGCCGTAGCACGTAGCAACATCTACGGCGTAACACGTAGCTAGAGCTACACCGTAGCACGTAGCAGCATCTACGGCGTAGCACGTAGCATGCACCAATCGGTAGAGCGATTAGTTAGTGCAGGTCACGCGTTTGTCTAAGTACACTACACACATCAATATCAAGTTAGTTTATAGTGACTGTTTAAAGTTTATCTTCATTATTCTGTCACTAGTTCTTTGGAATTAGACTAAAATAATTATAGTGTGCATCAAAGGGGCTTTCGTGCGCTTGACTCATGTCGTCGAACATGTAAGATTCTATCATTTGATATTTGAATCAATAAAATACATTGGACTCCGAATTGATGCTCTGGATTCAAACCCACGACCTAAATCATCAGGCGGAGTGACTACCTACATTATTCCTACTAAAAATACAGCCAAAGGTAAATAAAATATTGTAAGAATTTTCTTTAGAGAATGTAGTTTTTCAAACGGCATTAAATGTAATCCTCTACTTTGTCCGAAGCCAGATTAAAATACTCAAGTATTTTTCCTAACACTTAAAGAATGCCTAATTCCGCATTTTTCGCAACATTCTAAATTCTGTAGTTCCTTTGCACTTCGCCGAACCATTTTAAGTCTTATTTTCTACTACACAAAATCCACTTTCCCAAACCTTGCGAACTTAATTTAACTTTTAAGCGAACATAAGCCTTAACCCTATCAACACAAGGTTTAATTTTCTCTGTGAAGTTTCACGGTATAGTTTTTTCTAGTTCGTAGGTATAATAGTTCTTATGAGGTATGTTTTAAGGTTGATATTCGCTTGTCATAAATGTGCTTTTATTACTGGCTCGACCACAGGCCATTAGAAGAGAAAGGTGCAGTGCTTTAGTGAAATGTGTGGAGGTTAGCACCAGTTCCTATGGCTATCGAATCTAAATCTAATCTATTCCAACGTAATTTAAATTATTCCTGAGAAAGTATTTGAACCCGCGACTAGGCGATGAGCGACGAGACGACTCATTCACAATAGTACCATCAATGGGACTACTGAACCCTACTTCCTGGGTAGCTCCGATGGCTTAACACAGCTACGGTAAGGCCAGTGCGGGTTCAAGTCACATCTCTCTCTCTCTTTAACATTATAAACAAATTCCTACACAGTATTAAATTCAGTATCTGAGAAAAAGATAATCCACTTTTGATGTTGACCTTCATACATAACATTACGCTTGTTTCCTAAAGTGGTAGGCAGAGGCCGCGGATCTCCAGTTGCTTGGCTCCAGACGTACTACCCTCGCTTCATTCGCTCATTGATCTACATTTTTTATGTTTTATTTTATTTTAATAACCCTATTTACATTATTCGTACGTTTGACTTAACTTCTTTGATATATTTTATTTTTACGAGTATATTACTTTATTCGAGTTGGTAATTCGTGTAATTGCTCTGCATACCTTGCTAACTATTTAAATAATAAGAGGAAAGATTTTTTTTTGTTTGTAACGAATAGGCTCCGAAACTACTGGACTTATTTCAAAAATTCTTTCACCAATAGAAAGCTACATTATGAGAGACCGGTATAAGCTATAATATATTTTCAAAAAAATTAGGGATCCGTAAGAAAATTGCAATATTATAACCCAAGGTAGAAAACCTAAAATAGTTTTTTGCGTGCGCTGCGAAAACTATTGATTATAGAAAAAAATAATGTACTACAGGCGTACGAAGTCGCGGACAACAGCTAGTTTTTAAATACACTAGTTATTTAAATACGTCTGAACTGGTGTTCAGGGAGGATTATGATGACGTAGAAAAGGTTTTATTTAAGTTCCTTCAGATAGCGTAATGGCGGCTTCAACTGAAATATGGCTCTAAAGAAATGCCCCGATTCAGACCATAAGTAGCCCTCAAAGATAGTAACAATTGATTTGTTTAAATACTAGCTGCCGTCTGCGGTTTTGTTCGCGAGGTACATAAACAATTAACAAAATAATCGGTCAAGTGCGAGTCGAAATAGCATACGAAGGGTTCCGTATCATCGTACATATACATCATAGTTGTTTCTTGTATGGGAAACCCTTCCATGTTTCGGTCAGGATCCTAACTTGCGTAAATTACTTTTGTAATAAAACACGTATTAATAAAATTTTAAACTTCTAGTGTTCCTAATTCTTCCGGATTAGTGTGGTGGAAGGATCAATGTTCACTTCAATGAGGCTCCTTTAGAGCTCTTGACACAAGTTGAAATTACAGTGGGCAGGTCATATCGGTCAGTCAGCTCGGACAGATAACCGTTGGGGAGTAAATGTTCTCGAATCTCACGGACCGGAAAATTGACTGTTGAATGTCCCCCACCCGATGGACCGATGACATTGTGAAAGCGAGCCCTTTTCAATGTCATCGTTCTATAACTAGTTGGCTGTATCCAGAAGGATTATATCCAGGGGCCTTATTCACTATGACCAAAAAACGTAACGCGGGCACGTTTGTGGAATCACCGTGTTATCGTATTCTACATGACAATTTTGTGTTGCAAAAACGCGACGAGGCGCGTTACGAACAAGTTACAAGCTGTCAAGTTTCGTTTGGTCATAGAGAGTAAGGGGCCAGCAGTGAACTTCTGTAGGCTGATGATGATGTTGAAAAATACATTACGGAAGAGCCTTTGCAATAGTTAAACTATGAATAGTTAAGTTTTCTCTTTGGAGAGTTTTTCCGTATTTTTTTTTGAAAGCAGGTAAACTTGAATAAAAAACTAACAAACAGAACAACATCCTGCATTTAAGATTGTATTCCAAAGTTCCTGTTTAAAGCGTGTTTTCTGTCAAATGTTCCAAAAAACTTTGCTAACGATCCCATGAATATTTCATGTGACAGTTAGGGTCCCGTGAACTTGTGCTGCGAACGCTTTATGAAGAACCCTCGGAAAGTTGTAGGTTTTTCTGGAATGTTCTGAATTATTCATTCTCGCCGAAGTCACCTGTGCACTTCAATTGTATTTCGAGAGTCTAAAAGATTTTACTTATTACCCGACTATGCGGAGCAGAAGGAGGGTTATGGGTTTAGACTGCTATGCATGCACCCTCAGAGCAGCTAATCAACTAGTTTCTGTATGTATTCATGTATTAATGTAGCTTTTAAACTTTTGCTCAGATTTTGTCAAAATAAGGTGTCAAATCTTGGAGGTAAAACTGGTATAGGCTATAAGATGATAACCATTATTTAGTACGTTTTCAAATTTTGAAGAAAACATGTTTAATAACGTGTAAATATTTATGTATCACGGAATTTTGTGTCAATATCCTACAAAAACAAATAAAAAAACTGGTGCATATTGTCGGTGATCATGAAGTGAACAATGTCAGAATGGAGCCGTCATTATCCGCGTAATCCGCACTAACTGTCCGGCCCGGTCCGGCCCCGGTCCGGTCCGGTAATCCCGCCGGAAAAGATTACGTTTTAACGCGCCGTTTCACCCGCCCCGAGTGACGCCCCAGTAATAGCTACGCACAGTTTGAAACATACAGAACACCAACTACACTGAGATGGCCGGCGAGACCCTCGCAGCCTCTCTGGTGCTGCAGGTGGCCGTGGGCGGCGCTAATCACTACCATCAGGTGAGCCGCTCGCTCGTACCGCCCTCACTTCCATAAAAATTCTCATCATCATCTTCCTGCCCTCATCCCACTCTATGTGGGGTCGGCACAGCATGATCCATGACCATGCTGTCGCAATAAATAAATTATTATTATTATTTATGACCGGCCGCCTGACGTCAACCCTTCTTGGGAACTTAACTTGCTTATTGTATCTCATCATGTTGGAGGATACTATCCCTTAGTCGACTTTTACGACATGCTCGGGGAGGGAAGCAGCTGGACGCATTCTATGTTTTTTCTTTACTCCCAGTCCAGCGAAGAAAGATCATTTCCATAAAAAATCTAAGATACTATAATATAATGACCATGATACAATGAACCATGGTGCCAGGTGATCAGCCCATCGGCCATATAGGTGGTCCATCATTTTGAAGAAGATACTATCCTTTGGTCGCCTTTTACGTCATGCTTGGGGAGCGGCTTTAGGCTGTGCATTTGGCAATGCACAGTCAGTCAGTCGTAGTGCACGAAAGAAGCCTCTCTGGAGCGTACTTTTATCCTTTCACCACACTGGTTCGAAATAGTTCGTGACACGACTAGTAGTAGCGTTTTAAATATGAATATTAGTTGGTCTACTGTGAGCGTGCACTGCGCAGTCTCTCAATAGACAGACGGAATTAGACATCTTGTAATTAGACAGACGCCGATCCGATATCGTTGTTCGCAATTTGCAGATAACGATCCGACCGAGGTTAGCCGGCGGTCGGTTTTTGCCACCATTAGCTGCTTAAAAACTGGGATTTGTGGATCCGAGGCTTTGTGGGATTGTGGTTACCTGGGGACTCGATTGCGAGACCTTACTTTTAAACTACTTTTCAGGTAAACAAAGCCTTTAGCTGGCAAATGTTCGGTCGCGACAAAGGTCCGCTCATTTGCCATTCATAATGTTTTAGATTACAATCTTACTAATTATTATAAATGTGAAAGATTGTGAGAATTTTTCGATGTTTTCGCCTCAATAATATGCGGGCACCTCGAGAGAAAGCTAGTCTTATATAAGAGGAGAGGAACGGCTTAGAAGAAGAAGAACATTGTAGTGAAACACACGCAGGTTGGTTGAACATTGATTTATTAATCTATGGTCACAGATACCCTAGCATGGTTATATTATCTATGGTTCCAGATACCCTAGCATGGTTACGCACGCATAATATACTACAAACATCATCTCCCAGCTACGTCCTTTAAGAGTTTAGTTTCGGCAATTCCTTTACACCTCCCATACACAATAAGAAGAATATGATACCCTTCAAGTTTAATTCTTCTAGAACTTATGGTTTAGTCTGTATTGATTGTCAGTCAGTCACAGTCAGTCACAAGTTATAAATTATTTTTATCAATAGTAAAATCGGCCGGCAACGACAAAAGAATGACTCGATACAACTCATTTTGATCGACAAAACACAATAAAGAAAACTGTTAGAACGCTTCGTAAGCTTTCCAAGAGCCACGGCGCGACCGAACAAGTTAATTCAACAACTGACAGCAACCTTCCAATTTGTCGCGGAATGAAGTCGCGAACAATGGCGGATATCATCCGCAAATAGAAGTCTTCAACGCGAACTGAACTGAAATGTTTCGTGGAAGCACGCGTTTATAAATCTGTGGACTGACTCTATTTTTGATAAGAGCACTGTTGGAGTATTGATCTCTAATGGGTTTTTTGTTCGACATATTGATGTTCTTTGTACCAGTACTCTTAAACTGAACTTAAACTTGAAACAGACTCAACAGACCGAGAACAAACTGAAATAGGAATTTCGTAAATAGAAATTCGAAAATACGTGTATTTGTGTCAAGTGTACGAAAGGAGCCTTTGAAGGGCAATTGAAATCCTTTCACCACACTGGCTCAAATGAACTAGTAATACGACTGTAGTAATAGCAGTAATGGAGCTTCATTTTAAAACCTGTTAGTTAAAAGCGTTGCTTAAAAAGAGTTTCCAAACCCTGTTATGGTTTTATTTTAAATTAAAGCAATAAACATTTTCATTTTCATCATCAGCCTATAGCAGTCTACTGCTGGACATAAGTTTAACTAATAATGGAACTTGATAATAAGCAAAGCACTTGAGAGCACTTGTGGTCTAGTTGGTAGTGACCCCGCCTTCCGATCCTAAGGACGTGGGTTCACCGGTCGTGTACAAATGGAATTTTACTGTGTGAAAAATTTATGAGCGCTATACCAGTTCTCTCAAACGGTGAAGGAAAACATCGTGAGGAAACCCGCGGCTTAGTCATCTCCGCACGTATTGACCCTGTCTTTCCTGTGGATGAGGCCGACTAAGCTGAGAGGATGGAATAGGTGCTGGGCAAGCCTACTCCATCTTAATTCGTCTCGGGCACTACAGCGTCCCGTTTGTGAAGGTAAAGGTTTCCTCCTAACGCTGTATAAATCATCTACTATAGATGGTAAAAGGCTTTAGTTGTTTTTTTTAATGAGCAAAAACCTTTAGTTTCAAATGCAAGACGCCCTCACTCGTGCCAAGGGCAGTGTTTCTCAAGCGTTCTGGAGGAAAGCCAATTTATTCCGTAACGAAGTATACTATTGCTGGACGATTGGGGATGGAGGGCAAGGCTGGACCGAAGCCTCGGATACAAACTTGGGGTTTCGAAGGAGCAGCGACCGTAATAATACGGTCAAAGCACGGATGATCTCCGTGACGTCGCTGACGCGAGAGGTGCCGGTTCGATTCCAATGCGGAAGAAATGTTTGCATGAGTAAAAACCATACGTATTAACAACATGGCATCTGTATTACAACTATCAGTCAGTACTTACGTCACTAATTCTTTTAAAACGTGCATTAGAGGGATTAGTTCGCCTCTAAAGTAAAATAATATGTGGTTACTGAAATAGGACGGTAAATTACAGACATCGTTTTTAGAAAACCAAGAACATAGTCGTTGCATTCTCAAAAAGGCTGCACTAGATAAACCCCCCTCCTGAACCGAGAGCGGGAGGGAAGGGGGGGGGTGCAGAGACCTTTGTTGTTGCTCCTCTGTAAAACAGATACAGCTCTTTATTCAATTACGAATGAATAAATAAAACTTCTGGCAAATTCGTATTCTTAGTGAGCTGCTGGAAGGAATAATTAAAGGAATAAAAATGTGGCCTTTTCTATGTACGGGACGTTGAGAACTTCAATACTTTAAATAAAATCTTGTAGGGGTTATTTTGTTATTTTAAATACACGTTGGTTTGGGGTGGGACCTTCCATTTGTTTACCGTCATACTAGGAACTATAGAGTGGGATAAGGACAGGAAGATGATGATGATGATGATACTAGGAACTATAAGGAAATTTCAAATTCAAACCCTCCACATTAAAATTGAAAATTAATTCATTTTTATTCACTCTGTACTGGCCAACCCGCCGCACATTCAGCACAAAATGTATTGTGCTTTAGCAAGTTATTTTACTTATAACACAATAAATCCAGTTCAAAACTCACTACGGCAACGTGCGGTCGTTTTTATTATTATCATTTCCCGGTCTAATCAAATCATATCAATTTTACCATAGTTATGTTTAGGGTCAGCAACAGACCCTACACACTCCAAACAGTTTTAAGACCTGTCGTACTGTATGGATCTGAGTGTTGGGCGACCAAAGGGATGGACGAAAGGCGAGTACATGCAATGATGCGAATATTGTGATGGATGTGTGGGATAAACACTTTAGACGGAGTATTGAGGCCGCCTAAAGGCCTCCGTAATGGCTTAGCGACTTAAAAGCCGGGACCGACAATTTGGCGTGCCTTCCAAAGCACGGAAGCGCTTAGCTCATAATGCCATTTGCGGTCACCCATCCCAATTGTGACCGTGCACAACGTTGCTTAACTTCAAAGAACAATCAAGAACGTGGAAGCAAGCTACGCCATGAGCGCTTCAGGGAAATGATGATGATGACTGTAACTACTAAATTTCTTATTTTAAAAGAAATCGTCATTAAAAAGTTTGAATAGTAAATGAGTGGTGATAAAGTCGGCACCTCGAGAGATTGATGGTATAATTCCCGCCTTATTGATTCTAATCCCGCCCTTAAAATAAAAGTTAATGGGGGGGGCGAAATAAAAGTTGAGCTCAATATTTACTGCGGGAAGTTTTTTGTTACAAACGACTTGAGGGCCGATATTAAATCAACTGGCGTTTACCCCCGGCTCCACTCGCGGTGAATGATCACGCTGATATTGTAAATGCGAAAGTTTGTTTGTAAATATTCGTTTCCCATTCTCCGTAACGGCTAAACGGATGTGGCTAAAGATTGGAATATAAATGGCCTGGAATGGGTGGAACCACTGATGCTAGTAAATGACGCAAATGTTACTCTTTAAGATGAAAAACTTCGTTTT
This sequence comes from Scotopteryx bipunctaria, assembly GCA_949320045.1. NCBI lineage: Eukaryota > Metazoa > Arthropoda > Insecta > Lepidoptera > Geometridae > Scotopteryx > Scotopteryx bipunctaria. Next base: position 166,500 of record OX439465.1, read on the forward strand.
TATGAAGTTTATGAAAGGCATTTGAAGCAGTTCTTGCTTAAAAACCTTTTTATAACAACAGCTTACTATGCAGCCGTTTCTTCCTCCATTTGCAAAACAAACCATCAATCGCGAGTCAATGACCTGCATTCGGCTTTTATTAAAAATGGGGGCGCATAACTCACCTCCAACGACACTTGCCGCCCGCCGAGGAGGACCCGGGCGCGGACGCTAGTTCGCTTCCCAATGCATGAAATAATGCTGAACTCCAATGTTACGACATAGAAATTAAGGCCTTTGCCATCTATACTAGATGATTTATACAGCGGCGGGAGACAAGTCTTGCCTACACCAACGGGACGATTACGTTATGACATATACTCGTGTCATTCGTGGTTCAAACTAATGCGGTTTTAGGATTAAAATGCGCTTCAAAGAGGCTTCTTTCGTACACTGTCTTTGAACTCAGTTCTATGACATACTGATACTGCGCACATAATTTTTCGAACAGAAAAACTCATTGGCGCACTGCCGGAATCAAACCCACGACTTTAGAATCGAAAGGGTTTATCAAGGTTCACACTGACCGTTCTTGCGTTCTTGTTTAAGACAAATCACACGGCTACACTTGTCTCTACGCTCCAAGTTCGCCGAAAACACTTATCATAGCCACACTGTTAGAACCACTTCAATATAAATCAGGTAAAAACATACATACATACATACATACATAAAATCACGCCTGTTTCCCATAGGGGTAGGCAGAGATCACGGATCGCCATTTGCTACGATCCTGACATACTTCTTTTGCTTCCTTCACTCTCATTACATTCCTCATGCATGCTCGTCGGTTTTGGGTACTCTTGACCTGGCCCTTTTCCAAAACGTCGCTGATTTGGTCCAGGTACGTGCGCCGAGGTCTTCCCCTTCAAACGGTACCATTCACACTCGCCTCATACACCTGTTTCGTTAATCTTCTTTCATTCATCCTCTCTACATGACCGAACCATCTTAACATACCTTTCTCAATCCTCATCACTACATCTTCTTTCACTCCACATCGCTCTCTTATCACGCTATTTCGCATTCTATCTTTCAAAGTCACACCACACATACTTCGCAACGCACGCATTTCTACTGCACTCACTCTACTTTCATGTTTCTTCTGGCATATCCAACTTTCACTACCATACATAAGTGTCGGCTCTAGTACCCCTCTATGTACAGCCAGTCGTGCCTTTTTAGACACTTTCCGAAAAAACGTGTTAAATGTTGATTTAAAAGGATTTTATTTAATGCGATAAATGACAATAAGTTTGTGAAGAATTTACCCAATTTGCGTAAAAGGGAGTTATGCTGTTGACGCGTTGTGTGGGCTCTGCGCCCGAATGCTGGAAATGTTTATAATTTTACGCGGTCAAAGGTGACCAGCCTAATTGTCCCGGGTTCTGTATAAAAAATATCCTTATTTTTATACAGAATACGGTATTTTTTTATACGGTTCTGAGCACATGATAATGTTCTAGCCCTAATTCTGTACTGTGGGTTCGGCAAAAATGCCTTTTCTTTTCTCTTCTGTCACTTGTCATTTGGACTCACTTCTTAGCACATGACTTTCGAATTGAAAAATGCACTGGTGTTCATCTTTTTTCGAACCCGCGATCTTCAGATCAAAGTCAAGATACCCCACTAGGTCAACAAAGTTTTCATCATATATATTTAATATTTCTATATGGATTAGCTGTCCGTCGCCGTCAATAAGAAAGGCGAATAATGAAACATATTATGAAGGTTAAGTATTTTCTTTGAGAAAAACTTGATATTTTTATGAATTTTGTTACGATAATATAGAAATATCAGGAGTACATTATTGGAGGCAGGGGGCGAGGGGCGCCATAGATGTTTCGTTCAGCGATTTAAGTTATATGGGTTTTTATAGTGTTACTTTTTCAAACCTTTGACCTTATTTTATAATAGAAATTTAATATTGTTATAATAATAGAATATTTAAATGGTAACACAAAATGTCCTAAAGCACTCTTTAATCTTAAATCCGTCATCAATTCCGAGTAAATTGCAAAAGGGAACCATCTTCATTTGCGAGTAAATATCACGTTACTATTTTAATTGCGGAACCCTAAAGTATCACGTAACGAGTAAACAGCCTTAATCGGCTTACAGTAAACCTTGCAATTAACGCGAACAATGAATATCAAAAAAGATTTTTATTTTTGTGTTTTAATATACAAATAGGCTTTGTTTAAGTAAATAAACAAATATTGGTTGTCATTCCTGCGGCATTCAACCGCAAACTAAACAAATCGTGCTATAGGACTAGAAATTAAATAAATATTTATGGACATTTCACACAGCACCATCTAGCCTCAAACTAAGCAAAGCTTGTACTATGGGAACCAGATGGCTGATAGAATACTTATATACTTTGTTTTTTTTTTTTATAATTAACATACATACTTGTAATACGAAATATTACAACACCCAGACCCAGAAGAAATATTTGCAGAGGATGCAAACATTTCTTCCGCAGCGGGAATCAAACCCGCGCCTCTTGCGTCTCAGCCGAGCACTCGCCCTCCACGCCACAGAGGTCGTCTTGACCAATTAAGTAGATATAGAAAGCTTACAGAAAAAATGCAAAGCACTTTACTACCTTAAATGAACATACAACATGTGTTCATGAAAACGTTAAGACTGGTTTTATATATAATTGTAGTATAGAGCGCTATAGGCTATATGCCAACAGAGCTGGGATGAGGGCAGTCACTCTAATAAGAAAGGAAATATCGGTGTCGCGAGCGAGGGCGAGCGTCGCCGCGGGCGGGTGCTCGTATGTTATTAATTTGAAAACAATTAAAACACAAAATGAACAAGAAACACATTTCACACTTCCCCTAATAAACGAGTTTTGAAACAAAACACAATATTAGGGCGTGTTCAAACAGAACGTATTAATAACGCGGCGATAACGACGTTGTTTGCCTTATAACGGCTAATGGAGTATTAATTTCGTAATTAAAGGAGTTATCTGTACAATGCTCTGTTTACGGGAAATTTAGGAAAATTTAACATTTATTTTCATGTGTTCGTATTTTCTGTGCTTCTTTTAGAAGGAAAATTTTGCGTATTAAGACTATCAAAAATCAATTATACATTTTTAACCCAAAAATTTGGAATTCAAACCCATCTGCTTAGCATATTTTATATTATATTTTGAAGGGTCTTTGCTTTCTGTTCTTAGCCGAAACCACTCACCGTGTGACTTGTCCACCAATTCAAGGTCGCTCAGCGAGCTACGGAGAGAGCTATGCTCGGAGTTTCTCTTAGGGATCGAATCCGGAACAAAGTTATTCGTCAGAGAACCAAGGTTACCGACGTAGCTCAGCGAATCAGCAAGTTGAAGTGGCAGTGGGCAGGTCACATAATATGCCTCAGAACCGATGGCCGTAGGGACGGACTGGCTCTTGAGTGGAGACCGCGTGTCGGCAAACGTAGTGTAGGGCGCCCTGCAGCTAGGTGGGGCGATGATACTGATGATGCCATGGGAGAGGCCTATGTCCAGCACTGGGCTGACGTGGGCTGATGATGATGGTTACTGTTCCGTTTCATAACCGGTGCCAGCGGCATCACCGTCCTGCCACAACGAATTCTATCGAAAGTCTGCTTGTCTAAATGTTTGCTTGATTTGATGTCTTTTTGTTTCGGTCTGTTTATGGAAGGAGTGTAAATCCTGAATTCCTTTAATATGTTTAGGATTATAGTAATGTTCTCAATAAACAGTGAACATCTTCACTATATATAAACAACTGTGAGATTATATTAATTAGTATCCACTACATTTTTACTACTATACGAGTATACTGTACTAATAAACCAGAAAATATAATAAAATATAATCCGCACAAGCTCTTGCTCCATAAAAATGGGGACTACATCCGGAGCAAAAAAACTATTGTAAATTAAATCAAAACAAAGCCTCATAATCCACTATCCTCGACTCAAATTGAATTTAAATAAAATCCACTGACCTGAAGGAGTTAAGGCGTGTTTCGTGTTGGGGCGACCGACTTACTAATAAAGTGAGTCGCGCGACACAGCGGAGCATATTATGAAAATGTTTTTATTACGTACAAAATCAGTTTTAACGTTTTCATGTCTTACGGTCACATGTTTTTGTATATGTAATACCGACATGAAATGAGTCTTGCATAATTTATTTGCACAATTCCTATTTTATGAATCAAATGAATTTATTACAAGGCTCATTTGATGCAATATAATAAAAATATTTTTACATTGAAAGTTTTCTTTTAATTACTTGTGACTCTGTATATGCCATTCGGGATGCGGCCGTGATAATTATGTATGTATGTATGTAAATTGAATTATTGCACGCCTAAAATATTTTTCATATCGATAAGACACATTAGTTACTAGAGTTGGCCACTAGCTCATACTAACATCGGCGATATGTGTGTACATGCATTCTAAGTAATAGAATTATGAAATTGCTTTGACTTCATACAAATAGACCCATTTTGAAATCACACGTCAAATATGTCGCTTAGTCGCCGATCCCAAGCCGCACCTTAATCCGAACCGGTCCAGGGTTCCACAACAAAACACCGAGCGGGGTCCTGCGCGTGTGAAATTACTGATTATACACCAAACGGGAATTTGCATCTCGGCCCCGCATGCTGATGAGCGGGCCTATTCAGACGGTCAGTAAGATTGATGCAGCATTGATGGCCTGTCTATTGTTATAATGTTTAGGGGAACCCAAGATCCTATGAACAGATAATGGAGGGGGCTTAGTAGCTGGTTTCCAATTTTTACATATAATATTTTTTGCATTATTACATTGTGTAAATTCAATGAACGGGCTGAGATTAGGGATGGGCGATATTATATTGATATCAATGGATGTCGATATGATTGTTAAAGGATTTTCTAAAAGTAGATTTATGATGTTTCCAAATGATCCTTATTGTGATTATATTTAGGGGCCGAAGTATTGATTTCCACCATTATATCACACTGATATTTTCATATTTCACAAATATTTCTTAAGATTATTACCATAACATACAAATTAATAACCACTTTATCTCACAACTAAAGCCAAGGCATAAAGCTAGCGAATAGTAATTTTACTTACCTCAAATTCCTCACGCTCAACCTGTAACACAATTTCAATAAGGTATTCTCGGAGGCTCGTGTGCGCTCACCCTTAGCGGCACAACCTGCGCAGCAGCCACCCGGGGGAAATCATCAGCGTGTGGCTATGACAATACATGGAGTAGTTCAACTGTAAAATTAGACGTTTAATGATAGAGACGTTCTACGACGGCTCATGTTTTGGAGATAACGGACGTTAAATAATGATGGACGTTTCTGGCCAGCCACTGCTCATTCAAAGACCCAAGATGGATGTGGTGAATCATGGCGACAGGCGATCAGCCTATCGCCAAAATAGATGGTCCATCGTGCTGGAGGATACTATCCCTTAGTAGACTTTTACGACATGCTCGGGGAGAGAAGCAGCTGGACGCATTCTATGTTTTTTCTTTACTCCCAGTCCAGCGGAGAAGTAATATTAACCTGACTGACTGATTCACCATCGCCGAGTCTAATCCGCTGAAGTTAGAAAGCGAAATTTTGGAAGGTTTCTTTTATAGGAAATCCACTCACTAAGGCGGGATTTTTCGAAATTCAAGCCCAAAAGGGATGAAGAAGGATGAAAACGTTTGTATAGAACTTTTAACGCGTGGTGCGATTTGCTTGAAACTCTGTTCGAATACTGTAAAACCAAAATAAATGGACATGTGTTTCAGGAGTTTTCAAAACAACCCTTAAAAAGGGTGAAATGAAGTGTCAAAGTTTGTATTGAAACTTTTTAAAGAGCGGTACGATTGGCTTGAAACTCGCTTTGGATACTACAAAAAATTAAGGTAGGTAATCTGACACGTACGAAGTCGCGGGCATCAGCTAGTTTATGTACATGGTAAAAAACCTTAGTAACATCACCAGTATGCATCACCATCATTGGACGGTGACGGGGTTTCGGAGACCCCCCGGGCCCGGGGTGTCGGGGTGGCAACGACCCATTGGGCTTCCTCAATAGACGTTTAGGGTCTATATTATGTAGAGTTTCATTTGGCCTGTTCTAATAAACGCTGTTTAGGGTGAGCTATTACGAGCATCTACCTAATATAACAGTAACTAGTAGATAATAATACAATAATAATAAAATTATAATATTTTATTAGTATGATAATTATAATAATGTTAAAATTTTGCACACCTTGACAAGGCAGAATGTATTGGTTCCTTCTTTTGTAACCAATAACTATTGTACCTACATTCCTGCGAATAAATGATTATGAATTAATAATTATAACGACCTCGGTGACCTGGCTAAGACGCAAGAGTGCGGGTTCGATTCATAATGTATGCATGATCTGCTAATATTTCTTCAGGGTCTGGGTGTTGTGTTACCTTTACCTTGGTACTCGTAGTTTCTGATACCCCTGGCACAGGGAACCCCAGTGTATGGCAGATCAGAAATATATAAGTGAGATATAAAGAAGAGATGTAAGATATGAGAAGTATAAAGAAAGTTCCTCAAAAGATTAAAATCTTAACAAAATAAGGAAAAAGGCTTTTAAAAATGAAACAATAGCGTGTTTTGATAAACCATTTTGATAAGCAATCTTGAATAAGTTGTTACTACCTCCGTAACGGCTGAATTTATTTGGCTAAAATTTGGAATACATATAGTTTATACTTCGTCCAATCGTTAAATTTACTTGTGACAGTGAGTAGACAGACATTTTTATACTTTAACACAATTTAACACATTTATTTTTGGTGAACATTTTGCATTGTTTTATATAATTCCAGAACAAAACAAGACCGAACACGCAGTCTATTGTGCATAATTTTTATGCTGTTTATTTTTAAACTATAAGTCTCATCTCGAAAAACAATAGAATAATACTTGCTTAGTTTTAATATAGCAAACGAATGGCTTATTGATGACGAGGGGATCAGCTAATTTGCTATACAATATGTTTTTTTTATTTCTAAAGTATCATGGAGGCTTTTTAGCTGATGTAACTATAACAAGTCTAAACTCTTGCTTCATTTATTTGCAGCGAATACATTCGACCCCACCACTAGGCATGATAACAATACCTCTAGAATGGAGTGTTACTGTTTATATTATGCAAATTAATTTTTATTTTATTTTTCAATAACTGAGACATTTAAGGTATTTTAATGTTATAGCGTAATAAATAGAGTAGATAAATATGATTATGTACCTAGTTTACACATTGCTTTTACCGTGCATTTTAAAGTTTACTTTTATAACATAATTATATTTCTTATTATATTTTATAACATAACATAAAATTTCATTACTTTTATAAGCTTGAGAACGTAACTGTTCCATAGAACAGTTACGTTCTCAAGCTCTCAGCCCTGAGCTGTCATAGGTAAAAAATGAATGGACGAAGTCTGGTGCTACACTATTAAAAAACATTACATATTACATTACTATTATAGCTTAAAATCAATTTGCTAAAAGCTCTACAACGATTGAGTATAATTTTATTGTTTTATTAAATTATATTCTGCGTTCTCTATGCTAATGCTAGCGGGGTCTGCATATGAATCGCTCCATCAATACTGGCCAGTGCAAAATGAGCCTTAGCTCGATCAGCTTAGGTTTATTTTGTTAAACGCATGCGCTTTTGGGTCAGGCTTATGTAATTAGGTTCGTCAAACAAAATTATTCACATAAAAATAAAAACAAAGTGTATTTTACCAGTAAATTGACAGAACTTTGCTTTGCTTTTGCTGATGGATCGGGGTAGTGAGCGAAGGCCCTATCACTACTTTCCGCCCCCGCTTTACGACCCTAAGGTCGTGGATTCGAATCCGGTCGAGCAGTAGGAAAGGAGTAGTAGCAGTAGGCGTAGAAAGCAGTAGGAGCAGTAGGCGTTGCAAGCCTAAAATTGTTCCAGGTTAGTGTAACCAAAAGGTGTCTACTGACGCTGCATAAATCACCGCGTATAAGGTTTCACTGTATCAAAGCCTTCTCAGAATCCTTAAGTGAATAAAAGGTTCCTCTCAAACAAATACTTTCTTCTGAGATTATATCTGCCAACAAAGGCCATTAAACTCAAAACAACACAGTTAAAGGTAAATTACATCCATCGGTCAGCTCCTTTGAGATTTAATCTAACCCCTGAAGATAGACAGAAACTGAACGATGATATCAAAGAGATTGAAAGTCCCTCTCTTTATTGATATATAGAAAGGTAAAATACATCCAGCTGCTTCTCCCCCCGAGCATGTCGTAAACGTCGATTAGGGATCTTCATGTAAAAGTCATACGTGCTTGTGCGGTGGTACGGACTCCTTCATGAGCGAATTCGACTCGCACTTGACCGGTTTCTTTTGTGATTAGAAAAGAATCTGAATCATACCGTAACAAATAACAAAGGTAGTCATATCCCACGCCCCCGCCTCATAGTTCCATATCGTACACTCGAGTGCACTCACAGTACTCCATAAATTTACAAAAACTTCACATCATAGCTTCCCCGCAACCCCTAAAATAAAGCACTTGTAGATTCAACTCACGGACCAGCGATTTTAAGTGCCCTTCAGACCGTCCGTTATTATCCTATTTTTCTTGCCGGTGAGTGTACAAGGCCTTTTATCCGCACATACCCACGGGCTACTAATAAAGAGTATTTCAACTCAAAGGAACGTGTTTTGTGATTTCCTATTTTATTGTGGCGTACACGACGCCAAAGAAAATGTAGAGATCGATCTAAACGTCGTGTTACTTTTATAGATTCAACTAGTCTATGCCCGTGGCTTTGCTCGCGTTCTACCCGGATAAAAAAGCTTAAAGTTAGTGCAGGTCACCAAGTACAAGTACCTCGTGGCCTTATTCCATGTTTAACATACTTTAATGGATAATTCCCATCGACCCCGTGGCACGACCCGATACCGGGGCCGATGGGAAAACAATGTCATTTTCCTGGTAATTTTTCCCATCTATGAGAAACATGTCACATCACTCGTCGGTTCATTGACTTATCAACGACCACGACAGAACAAGAACCGATCGTACGAAAAAAACTACTAAAAATACTATATTTATTATTGTCTCAGAAATACGACGACCTCGGTGGCGTGGCGGGCGAGTGCTCGGCTGAGACGCAAGAGGTGCGGGTTCGATTCTTGCTACGGGAGAAATGTTTGTATGTTCTGCAAATATTTCTTCCGAGTCTAGGCGTTGTACTAATATAAGTATATATTTACAAAAAAAAAGTATATAGGTATATCAGCCATCTGGTGCCCATAGTACAAGCTTTGCTTAGTTTTGGGCTAGATGGCGCTGTGTGAAATTCCCACAAATATTTATTATTTATTTATATACAGTATCACCTGCGCGTCGGTTTTGGTGAAGTATAAATTATGGCTTGAATAAACTATGTGACAATTTGAAACCGATCGTTTGTCAATGCCGGCCGCGCTAATTGATTTATCTTCATGTCCACAAATTAAAGCACGTCATAATCAACTGAACAAAACGTCAGTATCTCTGAACAAGGCAAAGTCGCCAATAAAATTGTTTTACCTGTTTAGATAAAGACAGTTAAGCCATGACGGAGGCCTTTAGGCGGCCTAAAAACTCCGTCACTAGAGTTGGCCACTAGCTCATACGAACTTACTTACATTAAGGACCTTTTTACTTCAACACGCCCACAATTTCGTAGGATATTTCAAACAAGTCCTCCAAAAACTCACAGCAAACCTCAGTAAACTATCAGCGGAGATCGAACACGCACCCACCATTCCATCATTTCCCAAACCTGCAAATGTCTCCGTAATCAAAAGCAACGGCCACGCGCAGGCCTGGCCCGCAGACAATCCTCACGGCCTACATTGTTATTCCACGAGCGCACAAATGGAAGCCAAAACAAGAAAGCGTTCTGGAATTCACTTCAACACTTATTCCTTTAGCTTCCGCTTGCGACTCTGCTTAGTAGAATTTACTTATAAGAAGCACATACAACATTTAATTTTAGCAATAACAAAATAAAATCGGTCAAGTACGAATCTAATCCGCACACGAAGGGTTCCGTACCATCATAAATGCTACTTAAAATAGGTGGCAGCACGTCCCCTACTAAAATCAAACAAAAAAAATGCAAAACAAGTCTCTTCTAAAGTCCCCATAATTCCCTTATTTATATTTTTGTACATATTAGTAAAATTTAGGCCGTTTGAAAAAGAAATACACAAAAATAATACAAAAAGTGCAGAGTCACTCGAACCATCCAATTACTGACCGCGCCTATTTTTTTTTTCTTTCCCTCTCATTTTTTTATTATATGTTGTTATAGAATTATAGCAAAAGAAATAGTATTTCTTTTGCTATAATTCTATAAAATACATGCATACAATTTCAACTCTACCTATTACGGTTTATGTGATACAGCCCGCGGACAGCAGAGGCTTAGTAATAGGGTCCTGTTAGCACCGTTCGGGTACGGAACCCTAAAAAACACACATACAACCGAACAAAGAAATTCCTCCTTTTTTGCATTCAGTCAATAAATACTTAAATTAAATCAATAAAACAGTGAAAGAATGAATACATAATTAATGAAATTAAAAATGTAGCACAATGCACAATCAGCAAATTGGATTCTTAATAACTGGTAATATAGAACATGTCAGTCTTCAGTCTATAAACAATGCTATAAAATGGCATCGAGCCGTGTAAGGACAGACCAACAAACGTACAAACACTTTAGCATAATAAAGATTTTCCCAAGAATCTGACTGGGGTCGAAACCGTTTTAGGGATCGTTGTCTGCGTAATAAAATCCCCGTAATCTCCGACACTACATGTTCGTCATACGTCATTGTTTGTGCGTCGTGTTTGTCGCCGGCAGTAAAATGTATTTTTGTGAGGGTTCCCATGTTTTGCTGTTGATACCTATAATTCAAACGATAACATTCGAAGTTTTCTTGGATAGTTAAACTGTTTTGGCGATGATTCATAATAACGGCCGAATTTGATGTTTTTTTGAATGTGGATTGTAACTACTCTGAAAACACATTGGCTACTTTTTCGGCATCAAAGTATCATTTTGATCTGCAGAACCCAGATACATTATTAAGAAACGCATGCTTCAACCGAATTTCTTTCATGTTTTTTAGATCTTTGACGACCTCGGTGGCGTTGCGGGCGAATGCTCGGCTGAGACGCAAAAGGCGCGGGTTCGATTCCCGCTACGGGAGAAATGTTTGTATACTCTGCAAAAAATTATTCCGGGCCTGTGTTGTAGTATTATGTATTATAAGTATGTTTACAAAATATGTATATAATATATAAGTATAAATATATAAATATTTCTAATATATAAGTATTCTATCAGCCATCTGGTGCCCATAGTACAAGCTTTGCTTAGTTTGGGGCTAGATGGCGCTGTGTGAAATGTCCACAAATACTTATTTATTATTTATTTGTGAGCTTATCTTGATTAATAGTCTTATCTTTTGACATATATACGGAGTGACTGGCTGAGAAGCGAGAAATGTGGGGTCGATTCTCACGGCGAGAATAATTTTAGCATGCTCTGCAAATATGTTTCCAGGTTCTGACACCTGCCGCAGGGAGTCCTGGTGTGAGTTGACTACGTATGTGACTATTGTTATATATTATTGAATCCATTTACCCGACAGACTGTTTGTATTTACATTCCACTTTGATGTTTGCTTTTCAAATATTAATGTTTGCGCGTGTCCACGTCACGATGATCCCTTCTCAAAATAACAGTGGTTCTATCATGAGTTTTCTCAGACCGTACCCGCTAGCGACTGTAAACTTTTTATTCGAAATCATGTGCGAGGTGAGGTAAGACGAATCGCTGGGAGTCAGTTCTATCTGCTCTGTGGCGCTAAACATTGCGTTAATACATATTTTTTATGCAAGTATGGTCTGAGGAAACGCATGGTAGACACACTGATATAAAATCCTAAGATGGATATGGTGAACCATGGTAACAGGCGATCAGCCCATGGCCCATTTAGGTGGTCCATCATTTTGGAGAGGATACTATCCTTTAGTCGACTTTTACGACATGCTCGGGGAGAGAAGCAGCTGGACGTATTCTATGATTTTTCTTTACTCCCAGTCCAGCAGAGGAGTTGATAAATAAATCTTCTATTAAATATAATATAGAAAAAGACACACAATTTTTATTTTTTCTATTTCGTCCCACTGCTGGGCAAAGGTCTTCCCCATGGATTTCCATACATCCTGGTCCCGAGACCTCTCCCACCACCCTCCTTGAAGTTCGAGCTCGTCACACCAACGTTTCCTCGGCCGACTCCCTCATAAACTACTTTTTACCCAGGTACCTACTATGCGAGCGAAGCCCCGGGCGGAAGCTAGTTATTAATAAAACGTCATTTTAAAATGTAAATGCCTGTAAGTGTGCCTTCTTGCCTGACAAGCCTTCCTCAAAGGACATAAAACTAATCTTCACAGAAGACTGGTGGTAAAAGAGCGAGTCCAAAATAACCTTCTTTTTTAATTTTCCATAGAGTAATGATAGAGGATAGAGGACATCGCTAGACTAAAGGCCACTAAATTTTAAGACTACCTTACCAAAAGGCTAATAAATTTATTCAAAACATCAACTAGTGGTTTGTTATATCAACTTGTCGTTAATAAAATAAAATAATTGGTTCTTAGTGATACGGATTTTTTATCTTCGATGAGAACACTGTGAAAATTTATGAAGAAGAATTCCATGGGGCCATCTTATCTTGACTGTAGATAGTGGTAATTTTTTTGAAAGTCCAGGGTTAAATAACTTTGCTCACTCGAGATGACACCGGCCACCTTACCTTCAAATAAAAGTAATACCTAATTATGTTCATACCCGTGTGCGAACCACTCGGCTCTACAGCTCACAATCTATTACTCTCGACTCAACAGAGAGAGATAAAAACTTTAATTTCGCTGTAAAAGAAACAAACGCACTGCATTTTAATATACAAGCTGTAAAGAGAGCGATGGAACTGTCCAGTAAAGCATCCCACTTTTTTCTACTTGCAGAGTAAAATGAACTTTAAATACATCTACATAAAATTCAATATAGCTATCAGCTAATTCAAATTTGGAATTCGGTAAAATTGACTACTGTACAAAGCAGAAAATCACAATGTGCAAAATCAGTCAATGTATTGAACGGAATTGGCGCAGCCGTGTGGTTTTTATGTCGTCCATAAAGTTCTAATAATAAGGTTCAAAATCGGTCGCCGACCTTAAACATTGTCGTTGAAGTGTGATTTGAACTTAAGTAGCACGAAAGACTGTCTATTCTGTGGTAAAGTTACAGCGAGAATAATGAATTTAGTGCTCAAAGTGACAGTGAAATATTCTCAAAAGGATTGTCGTCCTTAGCTGTGCTGGCTGCTTTGTAGAGATTTACATAAAGCATAAAGCTGAGGTTAAATTGCCGCCTGAGTTTATTATCTGAGATTATGTACTAACAAACACGAAAAGCTTCGACTTCCGTGTCAGTTTTAACGCAGCTTTATTAAGTCGTCCAACGCGTCCGCGTACATTTACAATTTAAAAACACTTTTACAAAGTCTTACAATTATTATATTTCCCGAAAATATTTTTAACTTGATTTTCACGAAAATTGTTGACATAATTTTCAAGTAATTAAAATCTTAGTTAAAATCAGAGTTTTCTACAGCGACTTCCTATTAATGAATCTTATTTTTATTTCCTCAACTTTTAATTAAGTTGTAGAAAGATAATTTTGCTCCAATTTTCTCTTAAAAGTGATAGCTCTAAGGACTCTTTCGGCGTATAGCGGTGCCCGTTGCTTTACGTACGTATTAATACCAATGACCTAAGACATTTACATCAAATTATTATGTGAGTGGTTGGTATAGAATGCATTAAAAACTAACATAGTGTAAATTTCACTCACAAAGAGTCAATGTCACCCACTCAAATTCTCGCCTAGCTTCCACTACGCCCTAAGTGCACTACTATCTCTTCGGTTATGATGCAATTCGGCCAGTTTGTGCTCCGTACTACTGCATTTGAAAACCATGAGTGGCGCCATCTAGTAAATTATAAAAATATTACAAATGGTTTTGTTTATGACTCAGAAAACTTCAGACGCGGCCAAAGGGTAAAATATATTGAAAACTTTTATCCCGTCGGGCCCGATATAGGGGCCGTTCCAACGGGGCCGATGGTACTAATACATCGCGGTGTCCGTAACCTTACGTCCGCACTATCCCCGGCCAATATAATAACCCCGGCCTATACACATCTATTAATATATTTTTTTACGCTCAAAGTATCTGCCAAAGTTCAATAACAAAATGTAATGACCCTTGAGCGATAGGAGGATACACGAAAAGGTCTCAATAAGAAAAAATATCAATGTTATCAATAAAAAAGCCTTTGAAAAGTTAATTTTATAAACTAGCTGATACCCCACGTTTTTACTCGCGTTATAATAGATATTCCCAGAGTTTTTAATAGTGCTGCTTTTTGTCAGTGAAAGAATTGTCAAAGCGGTATTTCTGAGTAAACATACAACCTTCATACTTTATTATCTCTGTATTATATTTTGTAATTGTTGTTTGTCCAGTTTCCTAAGTAATGGTTTCAGTCCACGTCTCAGAACTTATCCATCTACGAGCGAGCCTGCTTCGGACGCGCGCGGCGTCACCGCGATCCCCGAACTGCAATCGTTCACAGATTCGCCACAGACTTTTCAAATAGCTGGATTGCTTTGTGTACAATCTAAAGTTTTGCTGAATCTATTAAGAAAAATATTATAACGGCAGAGGCATTTTTTTCTGTTAAATTAAGATGTCTAAATAAATGGACTTCTGACGGAAGGAAATGGAAGAAGAATACAACATGTTGTGCCGAACCCACATAAAGTGAGATATGTGTAGGTAAAATGATGATGATGATCATTGAAATCAATGTATTTTGTGTAAACTTTATAGTTTTCCCACAAAAAAATACGTGCTCTAAAACCCATGTGTGTACCTAAACACATTCAAAGTAATTCAAAACAAGACTTGTTTAATCAATAAATACATCGTTTGAATTTGAATCTATGTATTCCCTTCATAGCAACTTTGTTTATAGTTTAAAACAGTAACGTTTTTGTGTCTTGCTATTGGGCTTCAGATTAAAAGTGAACCAGCTGTTGTCGCCAGATAATTACACAACGGCTATCGATCTCGTAAATGAGATGACTCGGAAGATTGTTAGTGAAGCGAAAATTAAATTATGTCGGTTGCCGAACGCCGGGGGCCGGGGGCCGGGGGCCGGGGGAAATAAAGAAACTAGTTGCTGTGTTTTTGGGGTCTCAATGGCTCCGGGTGAAATGCCACGTACTGAGCTTGGGGTATTTTACCAAGCTGCCCCGGGGTACCAACCATCTCGACCGGGAAAGATGATCTTAAAAAAACACATTTTTGGTTTTTATGATTATTTTTTTACAGAATCCAAAAGAAGACGACGGTTGCCCGGAAGAAATATTTGCAGAACATACAAACATTTCTCCCGTAGCGGGAATCGAACCTGCGCCTCTTGCGTCTCAGCCGAGCACTCGCTCGCCTCGCCACCGAGGTCGTCAGAATATTACACATGTTAACAATGTCACTTAGCAACTCCCCATTCCGTACTCAATCCAAGTTCTCATCGATTACTTATAAACTATTAATTGCCAGAATCCCGAGCGCAGTCTACAAATTGGTTCTGAATAGGCCACCTGAGGTGAGTGGCCAGTAATCACTGGCGCTAGTGCTGGCTGCCAACCGCTGTCTTTTGTAATTGGACCTTTGCGCATTGTCTCAAGCACGGCTGGTTTCCCGCTTATCAGATGTATTGATACAGGGTTGTCACAACCTACTACAATTATATTATTACTAGCTTTCGCCAGCAGCTTCGCTCGTGAGGTATAAGGAAAAAATGTAGCCTATATGTTATTCAAGCACAAGTACTACGTATATTCCAAGTTTCATCCAAACCCGTTCAGCCGTTACGGCGTGATTGAGGCACAAACATACATAGACACATCCTTACAAACTTTTGCATTTATAATATTATCGGGACGAGCTCGATGCCTTCGAGGGAGGGTGGTGGGAGTTGGCTCGGGACTGAGAAGTCTGGAAATCCATGGAGGAGACCTTTGCCCAGCAGTGGGACGAAAAAGGTTTGTAAATTCAAGTCATGATTGACCCAAATGAGGAGTAACAGGAACGGTTACTCCGTTACTAAGCTTCAACTAAGTAGTTATAGAAACGTGTTGTGAATAATTCCCTTGTCAAACATATATTTTTTATGTTTCGTGTATAATTAAACCTAAATAGTAGGGTTATTTCAAACATTGTTTCCTGTAAACATTATCTATTGCTGAGCCATTGATCGCAGATGGTGTAGGGTTAGTTTTGAAAAAAAAAAAAACGATTAATCTAAATTTTATTACAATCGCTTTTATCTTTAGGAGGAGCTTCCTTTCAATTAAAATATTCTGAGAAACATCTCAAAAAAGATTCTTTGCTATAATTTTAACTAATAAATGGCAACCCTGCCGCGACATGTCGATAGTAAAATCTGAACTCGAGTTGGAGTGTAGTGGCGGCCTCACAGCAGCGGCGGCATCTCGCAGCTTCCAAGCGGATCGCTTGCAGCCTCACTTCACTTATGTGCTACTCGGATTCACATTATACTGTTTTAAAGCTCGTTCTGATTAAATATAATGTATGGCGCTTTTTGACATATAACAACGTTCATCATCATCATCTTCCTGCCCTCATCCCACTCTATGTGGGGTCGGCACAGCATGCTGTAAGAGTTTTGGCTAAGGTGTTTTATGACCGGCCGCCTGCCTGACGTCAACCCTCCTTGGGAATACTTGCTTATTGTTTCTCATTATGTTGGAGGATACTAACCCTTAGTCGACTTTTACGACATGCTCGGGAGAGAAGCAGCTGGACGCATTCTATGCTTTTTCTTTACTCCCAGTCCAGCAGAGAAGTTATGATAATAATTATGATACATAACAACACACACACACACACACACACATTCATCGTTTGGTCGCGTTACGAGCAGGTGTAAATGCAACGTAGATTTAAGACGTGTCTAAATGATTTTAAGGAATACAAAATTTTGACTTTGACTTTGAGCTTTAAGTTAGGACGAGGTGAGTGAGGATATCTGTATGTTTATACCTATCTCAACCAAAATCAGACGTTAAAGATGTTTTCAAGTGATCCACAAATTTCTACAAAATAAATTATATTGAACTCTGAATTTTGAATAACGGTTGCAAATTGGGATACATATTATTATTATTTTTATGAAAGAGGGGGCAAACGACATCACACCAAGTTCAGAGGAGCTGCCCAGATAATAAGGTATTTTTACGTGAGCAAAGCCGCGGGGTGAAGCTAGTAATTTGTAAGTATACATCTATCTCACGTGGTCCGGCTATCCGAAGGTAACGGTCTAATCAATCCGAGGATTCCGGCTGCGGCAGAGGAATTTAATCTTCTTTGAGAGGAAACTGAAAAACGAACAACTGGCGTCGGTCGGAGCGAGCTTTATTGATTTATACTGCTTGAAGGCGGCTTAAATTTGATCAAGAAATAGGTGCAGGTTTAAAGTAGCGGAATTTTGTGAATACTTTAAGGTACAATAAATTCGTTCTTAGAGTTCCGTAACCGAAGGGTGCCAACGGGACCCTATTACTAAACCGTCCGCCTATCCGTCCGTCCGTCCGTCCCTCTGTCAGCGGGCCGTTTCTCATGAACCGTAATAGGTAGAGAGCCGAAATTTTCAGTGTTTTATTTTATTGCAACTATAAAAAGATATTTGTATGCTAAAGAAGATTTTGATAGGAGATTGGACTGATTTATTTTTAAGACCATATTATTGTATTACATGGTGTTCGTGCAAATAAATGTCATTTATCATTTAAAATAAGAAACATTTATTATGTACATGACATGTACGGAACCCTTCGTGTGCGAATTTGACACGCACGTAACCAGTTTTTTATCTGTGATTCTACGCTTGCCCGAAGACACTCAAGACGATACAAGCTAACTAAACTCAGCTGAATAATTTATGGTAATTTAAGAATAAGAATAAAGAAAGTTTATTGCCAAAACGAAAACACAAGGTTAAAATTTTAGAAGTGATACAATGCATTAATTAACTTTGGTATCCTAAAATATTTTTTTCCAGTGAGGCTCAAACTAGACTCGAGAGTCTGTATCTTGGGTCACTGTCGAGAGTCTATGTAGAATAAAAACCAAAAGTAAAATCATCTTCAAGAAATATTCGTAAATTTAAATCGGTTAAAAACACGCAAAGCCACTTGCCCTCCACTAGCTTATTAAGAGGCCTCATCCTTCAAACTCAAATATTATTCGGGCCATAACTCCGCCGAATCACTCCTCCACTCCTTAATAACACGATATTAAACTTTATAAATCAAAGGGGATCTCCGGTCACCTTAATCCACCATTTCAATATCCGAGGTTTAGCTTGCCCTGAGCATTAGCACTTAACATGCATTGTCAATGGAAAATGAACCTTATTGCAGTGTCTTTAGTTTCAATATTGCATAAAAGAAACAACTAGTAGAATTGAAAAAAAAAATAACTAAATTATTTATTTAATTCAGATTAACATTTATTTAAAGTAAAGTGAACTATATTTCGGTACAATAAGTTTTAAAATGGCTAAGCTTTTGAATCGGTCTGTTAAAACGACATGACATTTAATGACATTGTTTTCCTTGGTTCAAATGAACCATCACACAAGTAGCACTAATAGTAGTTCGTAAGGCCACAATACTTGGGCCGATCTTATTGTGTAACGTATCAAATTTTAATTGGATTCATCTGTCAACATTTCTCAACTCGGCATCTTAAAATGCCTCTTTGTCCTATTCGATAGTGACAAATAGTGACAGGGCGAATCTTGAAAAAGTTTTTCAATATCCTTTAAGTTAAGAGACGTTTTATAAGTTTATTTTATAGGGGTTAGACTGATGCAGCCATGTTTATTGATGTTATTTGATGGATCCAAAATATTGATGACTGACGACCTCGGTGGCGTGGCGAACGAGTGCTCGACTGAGACGCAAGAGGCGCGGGTTTGATTGCCGCTACGGAAGAAATATTTATGCACTCTATGTAGATCTGAAAAGTGCGGTCTGATGCTAACGACAGCAACATGCTTATTAAATAAGCTGGTTGACAGTTGAAGTGACAGTTCCGTTCACTAGTAGACTATTCCCTACTCCATGGGCCAGGGGGTCTAATGGGACAATAAATCAGGAGCCGCGGAGCTGTTTATTAATTAGGGCGCGGAGGTCATCGACACGTCGTTAGAAGCGTATCATTTACATATAATCGCCGGGCAAGTGGTTTGGTCAAGGTTGAGAGGGATATCATCATCATCATCATTTTACACACTGCTGGGTGATGATTTTGCCAGCCTCTTTGATCCTGGGTGTCTCTTATCCAGGCTTTCCTTGCAGCTTTTTCAATGTCGTCTACGCAAGGTGCTCTGGACGTCCTGGATTTCTTCGGCTTGATTGTAAATGACACTGTAAATTAAAAAGAATACGGTTCTCAATGTTTTATATATTTATTTACTAGCTGTAACCCGCGACGTTGTTTGCGTGTTACTATAAATACTAGGGGTATAGTATAAAAAATATGAAGTATAGATTTCTTGATGTCTCCAAAAAAATCTGTGCGCGCAAAAAGTCAACATCACTTGGCATTTTCAGGTGGACCCATCCAAGTCTTGAACGCGCACAACATGCTTAACCCCTGGATAATTATAGGTTTCCTATACAAACTTACATCCCTTATTTTACCCCCTTCAGGATTATTTTTGCAACAAAAAGTAGCCAATGTCCTTCCTCGGGATAGAATCTATCTCCTTACCACATTTCATCAAAATCTGTTCAGCAACTTAGGCGTGAAAAGGTAACAGACAGACCGACAGAGTTACTTTCGCATTTATAATGTGACTGTCAGTTGGTTGCTTGCGTACTGCGAACTTTTCAGTTGTCGTGAGTAGTCTCATTACATAAAGTATTATTTACTTTAACTTTCGTGGCCTCTTAATGAATAATTCAAGTCATTTCGTTTATTTAAATTAAATGGGCCCCTTTACATTTTATTTTGTAAAAGGGTTTATTTTAGAAGGGTTAATTTGAAAGAAAAAACAAACTAGTTTAGGTACAAAAAAGGTCAAAACAGGCTTCGTTTTCCCATACATCATCATCTTGCCCTTATCCATGTGGGGTCGGCACAGCATGTTCTCTTCTTCCATTCCCTTCTGTCAGCCGTCATATCTATTCTCACTTCTTAACCATGTCCTCTTTCACACAACCCATTCACGGACTCACTCCATACGCTGCAGTCATCCCTGTTGCAATGAACAAATCTCGTTAACTTCGTTTTCACATAAAAAAGTAAAAAAAGTAAAATGTGACGAGCGTGGCTAACGGGTCATTCTGCAATGAAAGCACACTTCAAACGCATTTCAGACGTTCAGCAATGTTGACGTTTTGATAATCTCGTATAGCAGTGAAATGCAGAGCTTCGTTAATTTTTTATGAGTATTTTTACAATCTGATAGAATACTTAATTTTTTTAAATACATACTTAAAATACGTAATACTACAACACCCAGACCCGGAAGAAATAAAAATAAACGTTTGCAGACTTTAATAAACGATAACGATAAATATTTGCAGGACGTACAAACATTTCTCACATAGCGGGAATCAAACCCGCGCCTTTTGCCTTTCAGCCGAGCACACGCCCGTTACGCCACCGAGGTCGTCTATATAAATTAATAACCCATCAAATACCTGATTTTAGTTTTTCTCAGCAAGTAGTATTCATTTCATTTGTGAATGAAAAGGTGATACGACTAGTATCTATTATTCAATTTGGTATGTAATGGCACATGGATTTATGATATCTGGGATACTTCTCACTTATAAACTTAGACAGAAGCCTAACAACTGAGGAGGGTTCAACGACCGCTGGAAACCAATTTCCTAAGATAATCCTTGTGGTCAACTGGTACAGAACCTTTATTCGAGGAACAACGATTCGGCTGTCTGGAAAAAAGATGAATTAACAATATTTTCGCTTGCTCTTAATGCTTCAGTTGGGTTTGGCTGAGCCGTCTTGGCCTAGTGGGAGATACCCCGACTTTCTATTTGAAGGTCGTGGATTTTAAATTCAGCCGAGAAGCAACAGATTTTCTCGTAAATCAATAGTAAAAAAAGTTCAAAATTAATAAAAAAATAATGTATAATTTTTCACTGACCCTATCAACGAGGGCACGGAAAATAAACCCAAATAACATAATTTTTAGGTGTACTATAAAGTCGGCTGTCAATAGATAGGTAGGCACCTATAATTTTTTTTAATTCTTGATATCCTATACTACAAGATACAATCGTCCTCACCTGTACAAATGTCCCCGTGATCTCTGCCTATATAGGAAACTAACTACCGCTCGCGGCTTCGCTCGCGTTGTACCCGGATAAAAAGTAGCCTATGTGTTATTCCTATTGTTAACAGTACACGTATTATGTATATTCCAAGTTTAATTAAAATCCGTTCAGCCGTTTAGGCGTGATTGAGGCACAAACATCCAAACGTTCTCACAAACTTTCGCATCTATAAGATAAGATTGGCGTGATTTTATGTATGTATGTTCGTTGTTTGCGTACCGAACCGAGCGGGCTGGGATCGCGGCCGACAGATCAGATTGGATCGGAATAAATTGCATCGGGATTAAAATAACTGATATTCAGAGATAAAAGTGTCTGATGTCGAATAACGAAATAGAGGCATACAGGCACCAATGACAGTTTTTTAACTTTTTTTTTATTACTAGCAAAATTAGAACGTCCCAAATTTCTATAGAGACGTCCGCATTCATTCAAGATCGTGGGTCGTAATTGGATAAGACTTCTAAGGACCGTATTGGATGGCACAAGCGAAGGGAGGCCTATGCCCAGTAGTGGGCAAAAACAGGAGGATGATGATGGTGAAAATTACAACGCGCTATCGTTACGTTATGGGAAATCGTTCCGTATTCCCGCCAGAATCCTATCTTCCTCACATACGAATAAGAGTGTTATAAGGATAACTCTTAAAAAGGATGACTCGGGAAAAAATCTCATTCACTACAAAAATATGTGAATGAGCTTTTTACCCGACTGCAAAGGAGAGTAATGTGTCTCGGGTGTATATTATATCTATGTTATGTTAATATGCAATCCATCGGCCGAAGCTGTAGTCCAAACGGCTGGACGGATTTTGACAAATGAAGGAAAGATTCGTCTGGATAACGAGAGTGTCATAGGTACAGCTCATATAAAAAATACAATATGGCGGCTTTAAGAAGCCATTTTCAATGAAGACTTTGAACCTCAAAGTTTTGCTGGTAGAAAACTCTTTTAGAGTTAAGCTCGCCTTTGAACATGTACTTTCTGATGTTCAAAATTTGACTCATATTGTACTAATTATTCATCATCATCATGTATAGAAAAGTCAAGTATGGCAGATGTACTGTGTACTAAATTCTACGTATTCGATGCGTTTTTTTTAAGTTGATAAAAGATTGATTAGATTAGCACAGGACCGTGGGTTCCATAGTACCAGATGAATATATCCTTTATCACTCCCCAGACCTTAAACCTCTGAGTTGAAGTATGAGTAAGAAGATACGATGGAACAGACTTCGCCGTCAATTGACGCAAAATTCCTTAAAAAATGAGAAACAAAGAAAAAAAAATAGACTTTAAACTATCTCTTTGCAAAAATCATGTCTTCGTTGCTGTATGAAAGAAGGACAAAACAACAAATTCCCTTTTGATTTTTTATATTAGTAGAAAGTAATAATAATGGCAGACGTTAGGTAGTAAAATTCCTTACAGCGACATTCACCAATGTGGGCACAGATGGCACTAATATTACCGTCTGTCACAACCTCTGGCGTCGTCAGTCGGTAACAGTGTAATCCCTATTCGCAGCACGATATTATAATACAAACACAATAAATAGCGGTGTTGATGTAATATATTATAATATAAACAGTGTAATTGCAGCACACAACACTAATAGGAACTTGAGTACACTGAGCGGTGCAGTAATTAACCGCATTTGTAATTAGATGGAGACAAACAGGAATTATCGCGACAAACCGCTGCCAATGTTGACGGCCTCGGTGGTGTAGCGGGCAAGTGCTCGGCTGACGTGCAAGAGGTGCGAGGTCAATTCCCGCTACAGGAGAAATGTTTGTAATATTATATATCATAAGTTGGTATTTATAAGTATTATTTAAATAATCTGGTTCCCATAGTAAGCTTTGCTTAGTTTGGAGGTAGATGGTATTGTGTGAAATGTCCACTAATATTTATTTATTTTATTTTTAATGTTTGGGCAGCGATAGCGACCACTGGCACTAAACTGACAATTGGCATCATAAAGGTCATTAAGGCCACTAGACCACTAGTACCATTGGGTCCACTAGGACAATAGAAATAACTGGTACCATTGTGTCCACTAGGACCATAAAGATCACTCGTACCATTGGGTCCACTAGGACCATATAGATCACTGGTACCATTGGGTCCATAAGGATTATTAAGACTACTGGGACTAGTTATTATATATCTGAATGTCTGGTAGATTTAAGACAAAGTAGGCTTGATTTGCACTTGTCTGCCAACATTTATCTTATGTTACTTTATGTCTATTTTTCGAGAATACGTTCCCAGGGTAAAACTATTTTACTGAGTTCTGAATTATTTCAGTGTGGGCGGATCTGATGATGTTGTAAATTTGCAGGTATAGCAATAAACAAGGTCTACGGCGTAGCTCCGTAGACCCTCTACACTATTTGTAGCATTATAGCAGCGCTACGCGGCTACGAGGCTACGCGTCTACGATTGATTGCTACGGCCGAAATAACATCAAACAAACGTTATTACGCGCGACTGCCTCTAAAATATCCATTTCAGTCGCTTTCATCTGTAATGCGGGTTCAACTTGTAACATGCCAGAAACTAATCGATTTTGTGTGGATTTTTGTTTATCTATGCTTAACCTGACTGACTGACTGATTCATCATCGCCGAGCCAAAGCAGCTCAAGCTAAAAAACTGAAAGGAAGGTTTTTTATAGCAAAAGCACTCACAAAGGCGTGATTTTTTTTTTAAATAAACCCCTAAAGGGGTGAAAAGGGGTGAAAACTTTTGTATGGAACTTTTTAACGTATGTTGCGATTTGCTCAAAACTCGGTTCGGATACAAAATAAATGAACCCCTGTTTCAGGATTTTTCAAAATATTCTTTAAAAAAAGAGAGACTCAGGAGTACATTAAGGAGCCTTTGAGGCGCACTTTGAAACTTTTCACCACACTGGTTCGAAAGAACTAGTGACACGACTTGCAGTAGTGTAGGAACTTTTTTTTGGGAATCACTTAACATTGTAGGTTAGTTCTAAGAGCACTGGTGGTCTAGTGGTAGCGGCCGCACCTTCCAATCCTATGGTGGTGGGTTTAAATCCGGTCGTGCATCAATGGAATTTTCTATTCGAAAAATTTATGTGCGCTATACCAGTTCTCTCAAACGGTGAAGGATAACATCCGCACTCCGTATTAACCGTCTTTCCTGTGATTATGCTTGCGCCATTTAAACTCATCTCGGGCACTGCAGGGTCCCGTTAGTGTAGGCAAAAGTTGCCTCCTGACGCTGTATAAATCATCTAGTATAGATGGTAAAGGGTTTTGTTGCGAAGTGCGGTGTATCGCGAACTATGTATCGCGAACTAGGTCACTTGGAACTATTGAACTCGGATTAGTGCGTGGTTTGTAATTGGCTCTTAATGCTCTTAGGGTGCGGTGCTACTGTAGGCGTAAAACGATTTCTTAGAAGGGTTTAGTGCTACAGTATAATCATTTATTTTATTTATCTCTAACAACAAGTTAGAGACACAAGATGGAGAATGCAGTAAAAAACCTAAAAAAAGTATATTAAAATAAAACATACGCACATAAATATTATCATGTCCGTATCCCTAGTGGGGTGGTTCAATTTATTGTGAAAAAACTTTGATGCTTTTACTGAAAAGTCGTATTTTGTCAGTTACCCCAATTGAACCTGCAACCGACGATATGTTTTTTTTCTACTCCCAGTCCAGCAGAGAAATAGAATAAAACAATAATAACCTAATACTTGTAACTATTGTAAGACCTTATGCGGAGGCCACCATTCTCATGCGAACGTTTCAAACGTATCTTTATTAAGAACTAGCTGATGCCCGTGATTTCGTACGCGTGTAGTACATGATTTTGTTTTATAATCAATAGTTTTCGCAGCGCACGCCAAAAACTATTTTGGGTTACAATATTGCAATTTCCTTATGGATCCCTAATTTTTTTGAAAATTTATTATAGCCTATACTGGTCTCTGATAATGTAGCTTTCTATTGGTGAAAGAATTTTTGAAATCGGTCCAGTAGTTTCGTAGTTTCGTTACAAACAAAAAACAAAAAATCTTTCCTCTTTATAATATTAGTATAGATAGATATAGATAACATGTAAAGTCAGGGCAGGTTGCTAGTGAAACTAAAGCTGATGTATTTTTCAAAATTCACTCTTTACGATCGCTTAATGACGGTGAAAGCTGTTCAAAGCTGAGTATCAACACCACCGGAAATTGTCACATTTTGATGAATACAACCCCTTGACTATTGATTGGAGATAAGCACATACCATCTATTATGCAACATATGCGATATTATAAGCAATATCTCTGTAGGTACTAATATAAATGCGGAAGTAACTCAGCCTGTCTGTTTCCTTGTCATACAAACAGCTGAACAAACGAATACTACAATACTCAGATCCGGAAAAAAACATTTGCAGATTATCAAAATATTTGTCCTTCTGCGGGAATCGAATCCGCACCTATAATAACAATAATAATACTTATTTATTTCAGATAAAATCCGTATGTTAATAAAATACAATACATAAATGAAAATGAAAATGAATATTGACTCGTTACACCTATATCAGCCGTTAATACGATTTTATGATATTTGGTTACAAAATCGATATTGACTCTTGATTAACGCGGTAGAACTAACTAGATATTTAAGACAGGTCGCGGACAAATATAATAAAGTATAGGCTAATCTTAATCCGGGTACCATGCGAGTGAAGCCACAGCCGAAAGTTAGTATAGTATAGGGAGGTTAACACAAGCAATCGGTAGATACGTTGACACAGAATAATAATGGTCCAACACACTAATACAGATGTAATTTCCATTAATACCGGCTATACTAGATTTATACGTCAGGAGGCAATTTGTGCCTACACAGGACGTTATAGTGCTTATAACTATTTGGAATAGGCTTTTTCGATGGATATAGGTCCAATGGATAGGATTGACGACTTCGACAGCGTGGCGGGTGAATTAGACGCGGAGGGCGCGGCGCGGGTTCGATTTCTGCAGCGAGAGAAATGATTGCATGTTCTGTAGATATTTTCCGTGGGTACTATACTATACTATACTATACAGACATAAAATTACGTCGTTTCCCATAGGGGTAGGCAGAGATCACGGATTTCCATTTGCTACGATCCTGACATAGGTACTTCTTTCGCTTCACGGGGCGAACTGTCACCATGCCGGCTCAAAACAAAACCTTTTCTTGATGAGAAAAACCTTTTAACACAACTTTGTTTGTTTATTAAGCTAGGGCGATGACGGCCCGATCATGAAAAGGGTTGGCAAAAGTTCTTAGCTAATTTAAGATTCACTCTGTCAGTATTTGTCACTATCTAGCAGAACGGGAATACTTGTGAGATTCAGTTATTTGATAAGAGACTCAAGAATAGGGTCACAAGACAAACATTTAATACTAGCTGCCGCCCGCGGCTTCGCTGGCGTGTACCCGGATGAAAAATAGCCTATATCTTAATCCAGTACATGTACTATGTGTATTCCAAGTTTCATTCAAATCCGTTCAGCCGTTTGGGCGTGAAAGAGTAACAAACATCCATACATAGAAACTTTCGCGTTTATAATATCAGTAGGATCAGACCTCTCCTTCGACTCGCCATAACAAGAATGAACGCCGGATCACCTTATCGACAACACTACTTTTTTTACTTAGCCTATTCTGTCCCACTGCTGGGCAAGGGCCTCTCTCAAGAGCTTCCACAGATCTCGGTCTTTCGCGATCTCCCTCTCCTTCTCACTACTTAAACCATTGTTAAACTTTTGATAGATCTTGTGGGTTCTACAGTGTGCCAACTTTGTGCATCGCCGTATAAGTAAGTGATATTGAGCCACAAACTCAAGTTGCCTCCTCGATCGCGAGCACGTGAATATGTGAAAACTTTATTCTTTAAGCTTTCACGTAGGTACTGTGTCATCGGCGAGAGCAGCGAATTTTACATCATATTCAACTCAACAAGTATTAACTAGATTAAAAAATATATGACGGCCTCGGTGGCGTGGCGGGCGATTGCTCGGCGGAGACGCAAGAGGCGCGGGTTCGATTCCCGCTGCGGAAGAAATGTTTGTAAATATTTCTTCCGGGTCCGGGTGTTGTGGTAGCATGGTACTCGTAGTTTCTGATACCCACGACACAGGGAATCCTAGTGTGGTCAGGACTATGTATGTGACTGTTGGGTGTTATTTATTTATTTATTTATATACACAGATACTTCAATAGTTTTATCATTGCAACGAGAGTACTTGTAGTTTAGTGGACAAGGAGTGGTGGGAGATCGCGAAAGACCGAGATCAGTGGAAGCTCTTGGGAGTAGCCTTTGCCCAGCAGTGGGACAGAATAGGCTAAGTAAAAAAGTAGTGTTGTAGATAAAGTGATAGTGTCACCGTTTGACGCGCCTTCAGTCTGGCGCTTATTCTTGTTATGGCGAGCGGACGCAGCAGATATGCAAATTATAAGTAACTATCTGCCACCCGCGGCTTTGCTCGCGTGGTACCCGGAAAAAAATAGCCTATATGTTAATCCAGTACATGTAGGTACGGTGTATATTCTAAGTTTCATTCAAATCCGTTCAGCCGTTTAGGCGTGATTGAGGCACAAACATCCATACATCCTCACAAACTTTCGCATTTATTATATAGAAGAAAATTGAGGAGGGAAACATGGTGTGCCGACCCTAAAGTGGGATAAGGATAGGAAAATGATGATGATGATTTACATAATGAAACAATTATTGCCTGGTTCCGGTCCATGATATAATCCGTATAACTGAGATTAATATAGATACCCGCCATTGTTCATTCAATCATTCAAAGCAGATCCAACTAATCTACTGTGCTACGTTGCCATGTTTTTAACTAATTAGGCTCTCAGTCCACTATCTCGTTCCAAAACTGGACCATCACCGCCGGACAGATAAAGTCGTGGGTTTAAAGCCAGTCGTGCACCAACTGATTTTTCTGTTCGAAAGTTTCATCATCATCATTGGCCTTTTTATCTATTGTTGATGATTAAGGTGCGTTATACCTGTACTCTCAAATGGAAGATGCATGTTGTAAGATAAGATAAGATAATACTTTATTGTGTATACCAATATACCAACAAAAAACATAAAAATTAAAAAAGTTTACATAATTATTCTGGTATCCACAATTGGCGGCCTTATCGCTAGAAGCGATATTTGATTGGCAACCTAAATAACAACCTAAAAAAGTAAAAAAGAAGAATGTAGTAAAACTAAACTTAACATTATATACACACATTGTAGAACAGTATAGAACCTAAAAAGTTCAAAAACATGTGCTAAAGTGCACGGAGCCTCTGAGGCTCACTGTAATCTTTTCACCACACTGGTTCTAAAGAACTAGTGACACCCATGAGTGAGTCCCGGTTTAAGAAAAGCAAAGAACTAACTTTCATTATCATCATCATTATCTACATTCTGACTTCACAGGTCTCGTTTAGTTGATGCCGTAAAGTACACTTAGGGAAATTCCTTGATTAACAGTCGAATTCATAATGACATTTAAAGTTAAGGGTCGAGTCGAGATTTTCGGTAGCAATTTAGCACAAGGTCTCTGCCTACTAACCCCATCCATTACAGGACTATACAAGGACTGGCACATCGCTTTGACGGACTTTTCACTGCTCCGATACAAAGTCAAATGATTTTCCTTTGGTTTTATGCCGAAACAGTACAGTCCGGTCATGAAACGGGGTAGTGGGAACAGACTCTTAGTTTGTTTCAAAGTTGTCAAAGAGGAAGCTCTTTACAAATGAGGACGTGGGTGCTTCAATAATCTGATCATAAATCAGACGTCTGATTTATGATCTTACATGGGCCTTTGACACGGTAACCCGTCGTTAACCCAGAAGCTTAATTAATTTAATCACTATTTAGAAGCGATTACCATTAAATTACAAGACAAACATTCGAATTACGCAGACATTCATACAAACACAGCGGCTCGTTAAGGATTCAGCGGCGCCCGGGGCGGGACGCCGCAGGGGACGACTCTGGGACCCGTTCTCTAACCTCTCTGTAGTTACACACAAGCAATTTATATTTAGCAATATCACTCACTACTTTAACCGCGGCTTCACTCACGTGGAATCGGATGAAAAGTAGTCTGTGATTGTTACTTTTCAGCTCATATACCACTTCCTAGCAAAATAATCATGTCGATCCGTGTACCATTGCTGCGTGGAAGAATAAATCAACAAATATAAAAAAAATCCAAAAACAGAATAATCTCTGAGGAATGAAGTGTCTTGAACAGCGTCATAGCGTTGGGAAACAAAACAAAGAGTGGAACCTTTAAATCATACACTGATTTCATGTAGTTACTTTTCGCAAAGTTAATTATAATAATGTGACCCAAGTGAAGGTGTCTCTACTATTTTATATGTGTTTTTTAGGTGTATGAGGCGAGTGTGAATAGTACCGTTGGAAAAGGAAGACCCTAGTGTTACCTGGACCAAATCGGTGACGTTTTGAAAACAGGCCAGGTCAAAAGTATCCTAAACCGACGAGCATGCATAAAGAATGTGATAAAAGTGAATGAAGCGAGACTTTTAAGTCAAGACCGTAGCAAATGGAGATCCGTGGTCTCTGCCTACCCCTATAGGAATCAGGCGTGATGTATATATGTATGTTCGTATGAGCTAGTGGCCAACTCTAGTGACGGAGTTTTTAGGCCGCCTAAAGGCCTCCGGCATGGCTTAACGACTTAAAAGCCGGGACCGATTGTTTAACGTGCCCTCCGAAGCACGGAAGCGCTCAGCTCGTAATGCCACTTGCGGTCACCCATCCCAATTTGTGACCGCGCATATCGTTGCTTAACTTTAACGATCAATCAAGAACGCCTAAGCAAGCTACGCCACGAGGCGTGATAATATAAATAAATAAATAAATAAATATCACCCAACAGTCACATACATAGTCCTGACCCCACACTAGGATTCCCTGTGTCGTGGGTATCAGAAACTACGAGTACCATGGTACCACAACACCCAGACTCGGAAGAAATATTTGCAGAACATACAAACATTTCTTCCGCAGCGGGAATCGAACCCGCGCCTTTTGCGTCTCTGCCGAGCAATCGCCCGCCACGCCACCGAGGCCGTCAATATATATGGCCATGTATATCACCTCAAAATCGGTCAATATTGCCACAGCGTAGCGATTAAAATTGCTTGTGTGTGTGCGCAATAACCGGGTCTAACTAACTAAACGGTAATGAAATCTGTGAAAGGCAATATGTCATTCCTGCGAGCGATGACAACATTCACCATAATTGGAGTTCGGGACAAACAATTTGCAACCGTGACGCGTCACCAAAGAGCAGAGATCGCTGCGGAAGGGGGGGATTAAATAAGTGGGGGTTAGATTAGAGGCCTTGACGGAATTGAGCGGTTTTGCATGATCGCTGAATTAAATTTTGATTGTAACATT
Organism: Scotopteryx bipunctaria; assembly: GCA_949320045.1. Lineage (NCBI taxonomy): Eukaryota > Metazoa > Arthropoda > Insecta > Lepidoptera > Geometridae > Scotopteryx > Scotopteryx bipunctaria. The sequence continues at coordinate 197,631 of OX439465.1, forward strand.
GATTACGAATAAAAATAGATTGTTGCTTTTGAAATTGGATTTTGCGTTTTTTTATTGTTAAATCATGTGTTCTTTTTTGAATTCTAATTTTGAACGAGCAAATTGATTTAAAACCAAACCGACTTAATTAAAAAGTTTGTCTGTTTGTTTGTCTGGTCTCAAAAGTCGATTTTAACATTAGTGGTATCTTATGGCAATCTTCAAATCGAAACCGTTTTAATTATGTCTCATTAACCAAAATGCATCACCATTTGGATGTAGCTACGAGGCAATAAATTTGTTATCACATGGAGCGCTTAATAAACATAAATAAATAAATATTTGTGGACATTTGACAAAGCGCTATCTAGCCCCAAACTAAGCAGAGCTTGTACTATGAGCTCCAGATGGCTGATACAATACTTATTATGCTTTTTTTTGTAAATACATACTTTATAATACAACACCCAGACCCGGAAGAAATATTTGCAGAACATACATCATCGCGAACCTGTCAGCCGGGCAAAAACACATCCAAACACAAACACTCTGATTTAGGTACACAGAGGAACAGATGTCAAACAAAAAACTGCGGCTGAAAGTTCAAAAAATATAATCCTGAAACTCCAACCAAATACCCGCAGTTCATACGAGAGCGGAAACCTGGAAATGAAGGAGTTGTCCCTCTGGCGTTCGCACGCTCTGTACACAGACAAGTGTCTTTATAAACCAACTCAATATAAAATGAGCTTTATTTCTATGACATAAGGTCTACAATGCAATTATTGTTATTGTAAATGAATGCCTAAACCAGGCCAATGTAAAATGAACATTATTTCCATGGAATACGGTTCAAAATTATGATTATTGTTAAAGTGGTTTAGGTACCTCTAGCATCTTAAATCAGCTCTCAATGTAAAATAAACTTTATTTCTGTGGAATAAGGTTTAAAATGTGATTGTTTCAGAAGTTTAGATACCTAGTATAAGTGAATGTTGTCTGGCTCTACCATGAGTTCCAGACTGTACTCACTAGAGACTATAATAAAAATATGTCTGTTAACTTGTGCTACGAACATTCTAGAAATCGTGGGAGGGGTGGGGTAAGGCCTATCGGTAGGGGGTGAGTGTCTATTCTGAATTTGTATTATTCAATTATTTTGTGCCGTTACCCTACAAATACCATCTTCATCATAAACATTTCTCTGTCCTTATCTCAGGTGGGATCGGCACAGCATCTTCCATCTTCTTCTACTCTACAAATACTAGTTATATACGGCTGTATGAATTTGGCTGAAACTATGAATCTGCATATTATAACCTGAAATAAAACAGGGTTATAACAAGAGCCGCGGGTAAATGCTAGTATTACTAGACTAAGGTACATCATCATCGTGATCATCATGTGTCAAAAAACCTAATATGGCAGATGTAATTTATGTTACCTAAATTCTACGTAGTCGAGTTTTTTGTTCTTTTAAATAAATACTTGTTTTAGTACAGTGTCTCGGAAGCTCATGGTAGACCCACGGTACGATAAAATTAATTATTTAATCTGATGTGTGGTCGGTATGTTGTGTCTGTGTGTTTGTGTTAGCGGCATCGGCTGGTTGTTTGTTTTGAAGAGTGCTTTGCAGATATTTGATTTTGTTAACAATTTTGGTGATACCCTTTTTTACTATTTCTTTCGAACCAGTATGTTGAATGGATTTAAAGTGCGCTTCAAAGGCTCATTTTGTGCACTTCACATGTTTTTGAATTTTTTAGCTTCTACGATATTCCGGTATAAATGAAAAATGAAAAAATATTTATTTAAATAAAACAGAAATATAAGTGTATATTATAGGTAGGTACTAACTTTATGTTTTTTTTATGATTACTTTTGATTTCTACTCACCCCGTTAGGGATACGGGCGTGATAAATGTTTTGTATGTATGTGTGTATGTACTTAGTATTTATTTACACTATAACTAAACCCTACTCAAAAACAATACTCAAGCGGTAATCATGCCTCAAGCACCTGATTCGCTGTGTCATTCCATCGCTAACAATCCAACAATCGTCATCCGATTAAAACCTTCCCCATGACGTCACAGCCGGAAGTGCCGCGATGCAATGTGCCCCTGTCCCTAATTGGAGCCCTTACAGCCCCAGTTGTTGTACAGCGCTGTTATCTTGATAAGGGTGGTTCTGAGGATGTAGGTTTTTTCACGATCGATCCTACTTCTTTTACTAAGGTCAGATTATACCATTCGAACTGAACGGCGTTTAGCTTCTACACTAAGTTCAGAGCTCTAGAACTAAGTTTAAGGCTAAACGCCGTTCAGTTTGAATGGTGGATTCATCCTTAAGTGTACACTAGCTTTCGCCCGCAGCTTGTCTCGATATTGCCAAAGAAGAATATGTTATTTCAGCTTACGTACTCATGATGTATGATAGAGAGCACTAGTAGTCTAGTGGTAGTAACCGCCATCCGATTTTAAGTTCGTGGTTTCGAATCCGGTTATGGACAAATGGATTTTTCAAAATAAGGTCAATTCTCATTTTTCCACATTGCCTTTCACTTGACTCGAGGATCACCAATATCAAATAAAACTAAAAAAGAATTTGAATTAGGTCATGCATAAATAGTAACGTCCACCAAGAGTAATAAACAAATAAATAATAATAAATATTCGTAGACATTTCACACAGCGCCATCTGCTTCACCTTTGAGGTTAAGCAAATCTTGTACTATGAGAACCAAATTGCTGATAGAATATATACTTTTTTTATATAAATACACACTTATAATATTACAACCTTTGAAAGATTACAATACCCAATGGATCGAGGTCACTAATTTTTGCTTAGTTACCCACTTAAAATACAGGGTGAACAATGTCAGCATTTTCCGGTGTTCCGTACAAAACGCCAAATCACATCGAGCCGCGGAAGACTGATAGTGATAGGTAGTTTCACCAGTCATTGACCTCACCCCTGTTCCGGGAGGAGGCATGCATCGATGAGTCACGTGACTTGCGAATCACGGAGTGAATCTTGAAGCGTGGACCATATCTGTGCCGGTATATATGAGCCAGCCGCGGCTTCGCTCGCGTTGAAATCATTCTTCCGGGTCACAACTATGAATTAATAACTTCAGCCTTTGCGGTGTAATTGAGGAACAAATATGGCCATAAACTTTCAAACTTGTTAAATTATTTATGGAAGAAACCAAAGTACCTATTATGATTTAAGTTTTTTTCATGTTTTTCTTGTTCTTTTACAATAAAGATTATGTTGTATTATATTATTAAGTCAACAATGTAAGTTAAATATTGCAACGGCCTTTAGATAGCCCGACTGTTTCTTTTGTATTTTGTAAATTATATTTGTAATAGTTGTAAGTTTCTTTCAGTTAAATATTAATTATAATTAGAACAACTATGTAGTAGGTATTACGTAATGCATAAAAAATTGAAATAGATTTTTACCTAACAGTTTTTACCCGACTCCTAAGAATGTGAGTAATGTTTTTATTCAATGAACACATCAACGCGGAGAAGCGGGTATAATTATATTTCTATTTTTGCTGCTGACTCACGTCCGTTTCCTATAAACAACGAACGGAAGTTCGTAACAATAGAAACAATATTGGAGTGGGTGATATAATTATCAGACAAATAATACAATGCTGATCTACCTACGGACATCCGTTACTTGGTTATTGAGCCGGGCAAGTTTAAGTTAGTCATTTAATAATAATAATAAATAACAACCAACAGTCACATACATTGTCCTGACCCCACACTAGGACTCCCTGTGTCGTGGGTATCAGAAACCACGAGTACCATGGTACCACAAAACCCAGACCCGGAAGAAATATTTACAGATCATGAATTACTTTTGTTCCGCAGCGGGAATAGAACCCGCGCCTCTTGCGTCTCTGCCGAGCAATCGCTCGCCACGCTACCGAGGCCGTCATGTAAGTTCTATGTCCCGCAATAGGACGCATAACTTTGAAAAACTGCATTTCATATTTTTCAAAAACGTTTACCAGGCTAAAAATACTTGTAGCCACACATGAACTGTTTATAAAGTTATGAAATGTATTATGTTACCGTAAAATTGTGAATACCGCGAGATTTACATTGTCGAAAGATTGTGAACTGTAACATACTGCATACAATTTAAGGGATTTAAATTTTTGACGCTTCAACGGCCTGCTCGCTCACCACGCGCGTAGTTTTTCACTAACCTAACCTACTAATTTCGATATAAGCAGATGTTTGACATTTTACAATTTCGCGATATTATAATCTAACAGTATTTTCAATTTTACGGTGACATATTTTATATATTTTATTGAGTGTGCCTTTCAACAGTAATAGTTTCCCACCACAATCCCTGCACAATTGGAAGTACCCAGTACAAATGTTCTCGCTCCGAAATAAACGGGAAAAAATTAAGAAGCCCATTACTATTTACACAGTCGATAAACCTCCGAAAGAACCACATCGCGTGCTCATCAAAGCGCGCGTTCGCTTGTACCTAATGAACGTTATAAATGGGGGCGGGTGTTCGTGCGAGCAGCAATGTATGGGGTCCATTCAGATAATGACGCGCGCGAGCAATAACCGAATGGCTTGGTAATGGCCGATGCCGGAGTGACAATTGCTACTTATCAGAGGATTGCCTGAAGGCTTCGTTTAGAAGGCTCGGTATTTTGTCCTGCTTCTCGGCTTGTTTTATGCGGCCTATTTAGAGTCGATCTTTTTTCACTTTGTACATTCAAATTGTTTTATAATAGATTTTAGTACTCGGTTGCAATATTCTACTAACGGACAGACAACAACGTTGTTGTGGTATTGAAATATCCGTCGTCAATTAGGTAGTAAGTGCGTATGAGCTAGTGGCCAACTCTTGTAGCCAATTAGGTAGTAGAATATTGGAACACGGACGTAGGTAAGTCTTTATAATAAGAGAAAAAGTCAATATAAAAGTCAATAACCTGGGCAAGGTTTGCTAAGAATTTTGAACATTCAATGAACATAAATTTCCTTGTACCTGATTACTTGAGGATCAAATCTAAACAAAATAAGGACAGGAACACAATTAGTGAAACTGTAATATAAAAAGTTTAAATGAATTTAGGCTGAGAAAAAAATTACATTATAATCAAAACAAAAGTCGGCTTATTACACTAATCCGAAAAGCTTATCAGCTTCCTATAAATAACCATGAAATGGGGTCGGTCAGACCTCAAGACACGCCTCAGCACAGGTCCCCGGGGAGTGCTTACAATATCTCGGGCGGTGTCGCCTTTGTGGCGAAAACAATATTTTTCTTTTGACGCGATATTTTTATTCAGGGAACAAATGTTTTTGGATACTCTTGTTTTTTCGGAGAACCTATTTGTCAGGGGCATTTGACTGAGGTGAAACAAAACGAATTCGCTTTTCGCGTCTGTTTGTTCAATTAGTTCCTATAAAGGAAGAAGTATGGAAATATCTATTTTATACACTCGCACTCGTCCACGATACTGCGCCGATGTGGCGTGACCATGACACTCGCTCGTAGAAATATCTACTAGCAATTTCTGTCAAAACGTGTGATGTTTTGGAACTATTTAGGTTCTACTGCTACTAGTCGTGTCGCTAGTTCTTTCGGATCAGTGTGATGAAAGAATTTAAAGTGCGCCTCAAAGGCGCCTTTCGTGCACTTGTCACATGTTTTAGATTTTTTTAGGTTCTGTGACATATCGATTTCCTCACGACATTTTCCTTAACAGAGTACTGATAGAACAAATATTTTTTTTATATTGGTGCATAACCGGATTCTAACCCACGAACTTAGGGTCTGAAAACGGTTCCACTACCACTAGACCACCAATGCGAGTGTAAGGTATGTACAGTCTGCCTTCCTAGTGAAGAACGCGGTAACTATGTCACACATGTTTTGATGCGTGAATGAGAACAGAATGTTGTATTTTGTTAGGCGATTCCGAATGTACATATCATACTAATATTATAAAGAGGAAAGATTTTTTTGTTTGTTTGTAAGGAATAGACTCCGAAACTACCGGACCGATTTCAAAAATTCTTTCACCAATAGAAAGCTACATTATCAGGGTCCAGTATAGGCTATAATATATTTTCAAAAAATTAGGGATCCGTAAGAAAATTGCAATATTGTAACCCAAGGTAGAAAACTCAAAATAGTTTTTGGCGTGCGCTGCGAAAACTGTTGTAGCGAAAAAAGTCGCGGGCAACAGCTAGTAACTAATATTTGACAAAAATGCTAGTTACTGCGTTCTTAACTAGGAGGGCAGAGTAGGCGGTAAGATTAGTCCGGGTGTGCCGCTGGCCGCGCGCTAGGAGCCGTCGGGCCACTAATCACGCGACACACCTGCCCGTCAGCGCCTGAGCCGGGTCGACTGATTTATGCCACACGTGTCTCCCTAGCGCCTCGCTCTGCCTGTCTCACTGCGCCTGTGCATCTTCAAATATTATCATTATCAGCCTGTAGTGTCCCACTGCTGGGCAAAGGCCTCCTCCCCTTTTTCCATTTAGATCTTTCTTGAGCTAATATCGGTGTGCGTCCAACTGGTCCAGTCTCACTTCAGTTGTGTGGATATCTTGGTGACATCTTGAATTTTAGTGTCTTAGTTCACTTGAACTATCAACAATCTTCAAATACATATTTTACCAAATATACCAAAGACCGAAATGCAGACTTATTTGTAAATCGTTAGCTTGGTGCTCACGTTAAAGGCTTTGCCTAGTGCGAGGTCCGTTAACTTCTAACCACAGAAAGTAACTGTCAACATTTATCCAGATTTTTAGAAATTAACTGTCAACATTAACATTTATTCAGTTTTTTTTATAAGTAGTATTCTGTTTTTGCTAAGAGTAAAACTTTGTATTTTATTATGTTCCTTGATTATTATTATGTATTTATATTATATCACCCGTATCCTTAATGGGGTGGGCAGAGTCACAAGTAGTCATAAACTTGCAGCCACTCCAAATTCGAAGTCCCAAGATGGATATGGTGAACTATGGTGACTGGTGATCGGCCATCATGTTGGGGGGGAGGATACTATCCCTTAGTCGAATTTTACGACATGCTCGAGGAGAGAAACAGCTGGATGCATTCTATGTTTTTTTTACTCCCAGTCCAACAGAAAAGTATTATTTTAATAATACAGTATTATTTTTATAAGAAACTAGCTGCCGCCCGCGGCTTCGCTCGCGTGGTACCCGGATAAAAAATAGCCTATATGTTAATCCAGTACATGTTCTATGTATATTCCAAGTTTGATTCAAATCCATTCAGCCGTTTAGGCGTGATTGAGGCACAAACATCCAAACATCCAAACTCACAAACTTTCGCATTTATAATATAAGTAAGATATATTTCTCTACGACATCTTATAATGACGCCAGAATGATTCTATAGGTATCTGTTTTTTAAACAAAGCACTTCAGTGTTATGTTATCTGCAAAATCGGACCAATCAGATGATCGTATAAATGCGAAAGTTTGTGTGTGAATGTTTGTTACCACGTATCTCCGTAACTACTAAACCGTTTTTGATAAAGTTTTGTTTGTGTAGACTACATGACTACCCGTGACAATTTTCGCTAGAGAAATAAAATTGCCGGACTTGGCACTAAATCCTTTATCCTGGAAGTATATTAAGGAGGATATCCACCACTAATGGACTTTTGCAAATGAGAGTTTGATAATATTCATGTAAAAAGTAAGTTCGTATGAGCTAGTGGCCAGCTCTTGTGACGGAGTTTTTAGGCCGCCTGAAGGCCTCCGTCATGGCTTAACGACTCAAAAGCCGAGACCGACATTTTAACGTGCCCTCCGAAGCACGGAAGCGCTCAGCTTCGCAAGCGATCACCCATCCAAATTGTGACCGCGCACAACGTTGCTTAACTTCAACGATCAATCAAGAACGTCTAAGCAAGCTACGCCACGAGCGTTTCAATATTCATGTTAAAATCCACTTTTCTAATTGATTGTAATTTGATTCATCAAAAGTAATAATACAGCTATGATGGCTTATAATTCCTCTGAAACTTCCGTAATCAAACCCCGACGGGAGCGTTCTCCGTCGGGTTTCATTTCGATACCTAATCGAAGTCCGAAATCCCACAAACCACACGTTCCTACAGCAGCGTCTACAATCAAAGTGTTAGTGCACAGAGAGCTGGCGGCCTTTTTATTACATCACAATAACGACTTTCCATTTAAAAAAGCTCCATCTAATATTCAGGACCTCTAAGGGCTATATCAGCTCAATAGACGAAATAATGTAAGAAAACTACCGCTAGCTCCTGATCTAGAAGGACGTTAGCAGGTATCAGCTTTTTCAAGTCTGTAATAAACTTGCTCTAAGAGGCATATTTTTACGCTCAGTTGAACACAATGGTAACTTGGTATAAAAGGTACCGCTGACTTCAGATCTATATTCTGAGATTATTACTTGGATCATATAAATGTGTTGTTTCAACATCATTACATTTCCAGTTATTTTTTTAAATAAACGACACATAATAACGTGGTTATTAGTACTACCATGATACCACAGCTCAGCAGATTAGGCGTGAAAAGTTAACAGACAGACAGTATACAGACTAGTGATATCCGGATAAAAACTAGCTCCATATGTTACTCCAGCGCATATACAATGTATATTCCAAGTTTAATTCAAATCTGTTCTACCGTTACGTCGTGATAGAGGCACAAACATACATCGCCACATCCACACAAACTTTCTCATCATACTATCATACTAATATTATAAAGAGGAAAGATTTTTTGATTTTTCTGTTTGTTTGTAACGAATAGGCTCCGAAACTACTGGACCGATTTCAAAAATTCTTTCACCAATAGAAAGCTACATTATCAGGGACCAGTGTAAACTATAATATATTTTCAAAAAAATTAGGGATCCGTAAGTAAATTGCAATATTGTAACCCAAGGTAGAAAACCCAAAATAGTTTTTGGCGTGCGCTGCGAAAACTATTGATTATAGAACAAAATAATGTACTACACGCGTACAAAGTCGTGGGCAACAGCTAGTTTATAATATAAGTATGGATGAGGTAAGAAAGTAGCCGCTGGTGCTCGGTCTAGCGTGTGGGCACAGCTGCTCGTGCGAGCGGGTAACGAGCGCGGATTATGCACGCCCCTGCTGTAATTTATGTGGAGCGGAGGCTGCGGTCATCTTACGGAACTCTGATAACGGGACGGAACACGCAGATAATGATAACGGAACGTTGATAAGACAGTGTTATACTAGAGTACTCTCATAATCACATCTTTCAAAATTCTTGGATTTATAACAAACTAGGTGTTGCCCGCGATTTCGTACGCGTTAGATTTCAAACCGAGTTTCAAGCCTAACACACCGCCCGTTAAAAATGCCTATACAAATTTTGACACCACATTATAAATAATAATAATAATAAATATTTGTGGTCATTTTACACAGCACCAAACTAAGCAAAGCTTGTACTATGGGAACTAGATGGCTGATAGAATACTTATATACTTTTCTTTTGTAAATACATACTTATAGTACATACATAATATTACAATACCCAGACTTGGATATTTGCAGAACATGCAAACATTTCATTTGTAGGTGACCGTCCACTTCATTTCACGGTCCTTGGCCATCATTCAAGAACCTGCAGCTATCTTAATCCTCATTTGCAACAAATAAATATCAAATACTACAATGCTTTAACTCAGAGGTGACTGCAATTATACTTATGTTTACTTGTAGCTCTGCCCACCCCATTAGGGATACGGGCGTGATAATATGTATGTAAATAACAAATAAATAACCAAAGCAAACAATTAGCACGTTCGTGGGCTATTTAAAAGAGGCACTTATAACGCGCTCGAGCCAGTGCCGGAACTATTAAAAGTGAATTAATAGCGGATGCTACAGATAATTTTAATTAAAAACTATTTAGTAACAGAAACGTGTTGCTAATTAATAGTTTGGCAAGTGATTGCCTGAGGCCGAATTTCATGACGAAACTTTGGTTAAGCCGAAAAAAACCGACGGTGTAAGTAGATGTGCGCACGAGTTTTATTAAATATCGCTCGTATTGGTTAAATCAGACATACCTTGATCGAATATTATGTATGTACCAATCTAGATAGTCATTAGAACTGCCGTCGTTCTTAGGGTCTTCGACCCCTTACATATCGTCACTGTCCCGGTACAACATAACGAAGCAAATGTCTTAAGTCCTGTAAAGCATAGCATGTACTCTTATCACAATCCCGATAAAGAATAGGTTACTAGGCGGAGACCCTTATTTGTAAATGCTTATAATGGAATGTAATAATATTTATGTGTAATAGAGTAACGTAACAGAGATCCAAATTGAAATAATGTATAAATTCGAAAAAAAAATACTGTATTTTGTCCGGTTGTTTTTCGGCCTCAGCCAAGATTTTCGGCCCCATTCTTCCGTTTCTTTTCCAAGTAGTCCAGCACTAGTAATTAATTCAAAGTAAAGTTATTTCCTCGATGTGTGAATTCAATTAGGCAAGTTGGATTCCCGCGCGATCTCAACTTCGCTTATTTGATTAGCTTTACCTTTCATCCATTATATTTATTTTATGTCTTTAACTTCTTTTATTGGAAGTTTCCGAAGCCCTGCGGTTTCGTACAACTCATAGACTACAGAATTAGTAGTTATAATAAATCACCTATTTATTATAAACGTAAAAGTAACTGTGTTACATATTCGCGCCAAAATCACTGAAACAGATTTTGCCATTTGGCAAGGAGATTCCATTCTGGGGAAGGCCGTAGGCTACTTTTTGTCTTTAGCGTCCAGACTGCCAACAGCCTTTTCCATTCCACTTAGCTGACTCATAATTATTTTTGTTGTGGTTCTCAGGAGGAGTATGGTCCCTCCGCAACCTGTCCATCAGCGTGCCGCGCGCGGTGCTGTCGGGCGAGGGCGAGTCCGTGGTGCTGCGCTGCTCCTACGACCTGGAGGGAGCCGCTCTCTACTCCATCAGGTATGCTCTCCATGCCCTGGACGGGAATAGAACTCAGAATCACAACCAACAGCGCAGATGGCAGTTGATATTGAATCGCAAAGCCAATCACGAGCACAAAGACATTTCTGATGTGTCCATAACCCTGTGGCTGTATTGAGGCTTCGGCAAACTGGTCGCGTAATGACAGATGAAGCCATATGATTTCTAATTCGAATAATAAGTACTATTGGGGGAACAAAGATCTCCGCTGACGTCCCACGTTGGGGGACGATAGCCTTATGATTTGCCACAAGATGGATAAAATGGTTAAGGTGATAAATCATCTTAAAATCAACAATGGTGCTCATAGCACAGCTTCATTCAAGGGTCTTTAAAGCCCTCCATCCCAGCACCGTTACCTTTTTAATGAAACAGAGCACAAGTCAGTCTTTTATGGAGGGATGGTGACGGAAACTAATGAAGCTGAGATAATGAGAACTCTTGACTTTGTTGGTTACGGAACGGATTCAGGGAAACTCCTCAAATGTATTGTTTTAGGTGGTACCGAGCGGAGACGGAGTTCTACAGATACGTGCCGAGAGAAATGCCTCCATCCATGGTGTTCCCGTTGCCGGGGGCTGAAGTCGACGTGAGTACCCTCACCTCTTCCAGATTTTTACTTGGAAAAGGCATAACATCATATGCATTTCAGGCTTATCACCCACGACTGAGACCAAGTCTCATTTCAATTAAGCCAGCCTTCTCGATCCTGTACGTCTCTTATCTAGCTTTTGCCTACGGATTTTTCAATGTCATCGATCAAACACACTATTGGATGACCTGGATTTATATTGCCTATCCTCGGCCACCACTCAGCCAAGGTTTTATTCCAGCGACCATCACCTAGACTTCAACGCTCTAAATTAAAGTATTTTGTTCTATTTTAGCTGGCGCAGTCTGACAACCAGCAGGTTCGAATCTCGAGCATGCACCGGCGGCTGAGTGGCGACTACCAGTGCGAGGTGTCCGCTGACGCGCCGCTCTTCCACACGGACATTCGCTCAGCTCCGCTCACTGTTGTTGGTCAGTGATTTGCCTTCCATTCCTCGTTTTCTGCTTGATCATGTTTGTATGTTTGTGCCTTAATCAGTAACTGCTAAACGGATATGGCTGAAACCCGAAATAATTAAGTAAGTTCGTATGAGCTAGTGGCCTAACCCGAGATGGCATATAAGATATATCGGGTCCGAATTGTACTGCTGGAAAAGGCAGACAGAGCTTTCTTTTCATACCGGTCCAGGACTTCTTCGCATGACACCGCATAGCCTTCGATGCCTGTAACTACGAATGTGGGTACTTATGTAACAGTGTGACCTTTCTCCAGATCCCCCGTTCCGAGCGCCGCAGCTCGTCGTGTCGCGCGACAGCTACGCGCGCGGTGACGTCATCCGCGCCAACTGCTCCGTCGACGAGGCCTACCCCGCGCCCAACATCACCTGGATACTGGACGAACACAAGGTTTTCACACCACCATACCCACTCACCTCACTATTATATTATTGACACTACAGTGACGTCATCTGTGCCAAACTCTTTATCGACGAGAGATTGATAAGGATTGATATTGTCCTACCTCCTGGAGACAATGTATTTGAGGCTAGACATGTTCTTTATTCTAGAAACGTTATAAGCCTGAAGGTTTGCGAGAATGTTTCTGCCTTCACAGCGTAACGGCTTAAAGGATTTGAACGGAACTTGGAAATACAAAATTCGTGACCTGAAATAAATTGAATTCAGTGAATGAAGAATCGCAGCACAAGTCCATCTACTTACGAGAATCCCAACAGCACCAAAATTAAAATCTGATATATGTATAATCCTGACGGTACCTACACTAAAGTCCCCTGTATCCTTTATTCAAGAACTTTAAACATACGGATTTATTCTCTAATTAAACCTTCCCAGTTCCGGTTTCAACAAAAAGTGCCTTAGTAAACTAAAAAACAGCAAAATTGAATTTCCAAACCGCATTCTTCAAAGGTAAATAATTCCCGTGGGTTCTCGAACCGATCAACGAGGCAAAAAACGAAATAACCACCTCTCATAATGAATGGAATCTATGAATAATGGCGTATTGTTTCCGACTAGGGCTGGGGTTTCCGGCTTTTAAGAGACCAGTATCCGACTAATGTCCGGCCTTTTTGATTTATGTTCTTTCGAACTGCTGAAAGGGTGTTAAGTGGCTTGGTCTCCTAATTTTAGGATTAAGGGGGTGATTATGTAACTCTGTTATAATCAGTTTCTCTTTGAAACCTCCAATTAAGATGGCTTGAGAAATTTTATTGTAGCAAAGAGACATTTATCTCTATAATAACTGATGCTGAGCTCAATTTTGGCCATGAATATACATTTCGGCTGCTGACATGCAAACATAAAATTTTATTATATGCTTAATTTAGATATGCCTTCCAACTTGCTATTTTCATTCACCATTTCAAGATTTATCGATCCTTAATTACCAGTTGTCCCCTTACTAATATCAGAATATCAATGATTGCCCAGTTTCCATTCATTGCGTGGCTTTGTTTTACAGTTAATCCATGACTGAAGCTTAGTTTTTGTTTGCATAGTTTTTTGTTGTTGTTTATCTAAAGCTTTAAAAGAGCTTAATTTGACTGACCTAAAATTGACTTTTAAAACATTTCACATCTCTACGGCCGGCGTTACAATAAAAATATAAGTAGGGACTTTTCTTTAGCATTTTTTTAATATCTTTTGCGAATGATGGAAGGGTTCACTTAGCGAATGGAAGTTATGTTCAGAGTGAACCATTGTTTTTGATTTCAGCGGTTTTTTGCGTTTTTGGGGGGCAGGGACTGAGTTTTAATTAATCCAGAAATGCAGCTAAAATTACAGTGCTTAGGCAGCTTAGAAAAAGCGTTACATTGATTTACTTTTACTAAAGTCAGACTATGTTTGATAAACACTCCTATTTCAGAAATGAAACGTGTCATAAGCAAAGCAAACACAAGCAAGCATTTGAAAGGACTGTTCTGCTCTTTTGTACCTGATGACGGTGACAGTGACGGTCTCGTTATGGAACGGGGTAGTGTGCAGATGACCTTAGACAAAGACATACAGTTACACCTTCAAATGCCCAATAAGTTTATTCGTAATCATAGCGTATGCAACTTTGCTGAAATATCGGGAAACTCATAACCATAGTAAATATCCCGTTAAAAGTACTAATAAAGATGTAGAGAATATGAGTTACAATCTTGTTCCACCTTTAGATAGCTGAGACTGTCTCCCGACCCTCGGAGCAGGACTTCAAGGAGCGCGGCGCATTCAGCCAGCTGGAGATCTCCATCCTGGAGGTGGAGCCCTACCGCATGGGGCTCACCTTCACCAGCGCCACCCTGCGCGGCTACCATGACACCTACGTCTACTCCAAGGAGATAGAGAAGGAGGAACATGAAATACTCAGGTATTCTCAACCATACGTCTTCGATCACTAATGATCAACATCTTCCTACCCTCAGACTCCTCGTTTCTTCCATTCTTCTCTATTTCTTCACGTGTATTGTTGACATACTTTTCTCTCTCCTTGTTACTGTGAAAAGTAAGATATGCACGAGTATATGAACGATTTATAACTTTATCATTGTCAAGTGACTCACTTGTGTAAAGTTACTCCTCAAGATTATAAATGTTATCTGAATGTTGTTTGTATGAGCGTTTGTTTGTTCCAGCTACACCCTGGTCCCGCCCCCCTCGGGCCAGTTCTCTCTGAGCTGCGCGGCCACCATCTACGACATCTACGCGCGGCAGAGCGCGCCCGTGCTCGTCAAGGAGGACGCCCCGCACCCCGCCTCCGTCACCGGGGAGGACTCTTCAGGTATACTTCTTTAATCTCCTCAGCCGTTCTTGATTGATCGTTGAAGTTAAGCAACGATATGCGCGGTCATAAATTGGGATGGGTGACCGCAAGTGGCATTACGAGCTGTGCGCTTCCTTGCTTCGGAGGGCACGTTAAAGAGTCGGTCCCGGCTTTTAAGTCGTTAAGCCATGACGTTACTAGGCGGCCTAAAAACACTGTCACTAGAGTTGGCCACTAGCTCATACGAACATACATTACATCTCCTCAGAACTCCACAAAATATCCCTCCAAGAGGATAACGAAATAACTTTTCAAGTACGCGCCTACTTTTACCTCCAAACTAAATAATATCCAACTAGTATTATAAATGGGAAAGTGTGTATGGATGTGTAGTTGTGAGGATGTATCTTTGTGCCTCAATCACGCCGTCACTACTGAACGGATTTGAATGAAACTTGGAATACACATAGCATGTGTGCTGGAATAACATATAGGCTACTTTTTGTTTGAATATGACAAGAGCAAAGCCGCGGAAGAAAGCTAGTACCTAATAAATAAGCAAAAAGTCTCTTCGTTCGTAAAATTGACTTATCACAGATTATTTGTTCCAGGTACAGCCTCCATGAGCAGCATACTCCTCACAGCCCTGAGCCTCTTCCTCGCATTATGATCACCCAGGGGTTAAGGTCAGGGTCAGGGTCAGAGGTCGCGGGGTCACTAGTAGGTACCAAGTGTTGCTGTCACCCTTTCATGTCAATTTGTGTATGGGTGCGAGAGAGAAAGATGTTCTTAAAATGAGAGGTTTGAAGTTTAGTTTTGCTCAGGGTAAATAGTGTTTTGTACCGATAGATACACGAAGCTTTTGTAATGCAGGAAAGAATTGGTTTTATTGGAATTGATAAAGAATAATCTCACCGCGGTATATCGCTGTCTCCCTCCCTCATATAGTTTAAGACTTAAAAAGAAAAAGACAGAATTATGTACTCCGTTTATTTTGCTAGTGTTCCTTTCTTTAAGTAAATTACTATTTTTGCTTTGCTGGTTTGTATTAACGCAATGGAATAGACAGAGTGAAAGAGGGCAAATTGTATTTTTAAATTTTCATAACAATATCAAATAATCAGGAAAACAAATTTGATAAGTGGAAAAGGTCTATTATGTGAAGTTCATTCAAAACCGAAAATTGTGAAGTGGCGTTTGAAAACCACTCGCCTCACTCATTACAATGAAGGGCGAATGTTATTTATTATACATATTATTATTTTTCTATCTTCCTACATTTACTTTTAGATTGATATCCCTTAAAAGCCTTCAGGAGCTTACGTATTCGAGTGCGGATTTTATGATGAAAAGAGACGATTTTTTACAGAAATAATCAATAATACCTCAAAATATTTATAAAGGAATTGAGACGACACGTAAGGGCGAACTATCTGTTTGTTACAAACGATAGGTAGAATAATCGTTTGTATTTTATGATCATACTTTTTTTTCACAACTTATTCAATATTACTCTCTGGAGAGTATACTAAAAGAAATAAAAAAATATATAATTATAAAAAAGCACTTGAAAACCTCTTTCTTCCCTCTCTTTCTTTCTCTACCGAACCGAAAAGGACAGCGATACACGTAAGAAACTGAATGTTGTGATAGACTATAGCCAAATATTTGTATTGTAGCTAGGAGTAAGATTACTTATTTAAATGTTGCAGATTTAATATAACATGTGAATATGTAAATAAATTCATTAGTTACCTAATTTTGTGTTTTATTTACTTCTAACTTATGAGAATATTTTTTGGTTAATCATTTTAGTTTTCGTCCTATATTCATCCCACTGCTGGGAGATTTCCACCATTCATTCAATGACACAACTTTCCTACCTACTATCCTCTTTCTACGAGTATTATTATTTGAATCAGGAATTACTGCAAGTTTTCTTATGATAACTTGTGGCTCTGCCCACCCCATTAGGGATACAGGCGTAATATGTATGTTAGTTATCGTAAGAAAAATGAGTACCTAAGTAAGTGCCAGTTTTTTCATAGTTTCGCTACGTTTACGCCAGCACTTACCAAACTTTATATCACAGCCATAAAAATGTGTTTTATATTCAAAACACCGATACCCGCATCATATTTATCCATAAAAACAAATTGACTGAACCTTCCAGACCCTTAAAAGACCACACTCACAATTAGGTATACCGTCAACAAACCCTCAAAAATTGCACTAAGTGGTTCATAGCACACCGCCTGGCGCGGCTCCAGCTCCTCCGAGCTCATCGTCCAGAAATAACGACCTCTCCACGATACCACGTCTTACTACCCCGCCAAATCATTCCCAACCTTACCACGCAAGCAATAAAGTTCAAAAACCCGCACGCTAAATCCAAGGTTTGTAAGATAGAAATAATTTTAAAGACGCGGAATTTTGAAACTAATGGCCTACATAATAAGGGCGAGACACTTTGCGAGAATAGAAAAGTGCAGTTTCCCACCCGATTGGTTGTTCGATTGTGAACGCTAATGGGGTATAAATAAAGTTTATATTCAGATTGGCGGAATGATCGCTCGAGTGCTACGTTCTGTGTTGGAGAAAATTGAATATTTTTGTTGTGAGTTTGTTTTAGCAGACAACTTGAGGTGATATCTCAATAACTTGGATATTCCGTCGAATTGAAATTCTGTTTGATCAAAACATTCACTCGCTTGCAATACTTTATTAAATTACTTTAAGACGTACAGTCAGCTCAAAATATTTAACTGAATATCTTGATATATATTATGTTCCATTTTGAAAGCTCTAGGTTTTTATGTAAGATATTTTTTTTATAGCCTACCTCTTACGGCCTAGATATCGCTTTAAGCTAGCTGATAAACGAACTCAAAACCTACATCGCAGAAAACACAAATACCAACTGAGCTATGAGGCACCGAAGCCAATTCAAGTAGTAAGTAAATGAGTACAATAAAAATGTATTCTTGAGGTGCTACGGCGTGCTACGATGGTGCTACAATGGTGCTACGAGAACGCTACGTGACTTTTCTTAACCTAAAATTTTACATACATATTGTCACGCCCATATCCCTAATGGGGTGGGCAAAGCCACAAGTAAATATAAGAAAACTTGCAGCCACTTCTGATTAAAAATCCTAAGATGGATATGGTGAACCATGGTGACAGGTGATCAGCCCATTGCCCATATAAATAGTCCATCACGTTGGAGAGGATACCATCCTTTAGTCGACTTTTACGACATTCTCGGGGAGAAAAGCAGCTGGACGCATTCTATGTTTTCTTTAACTCCCAGTCCAGGAGAAAAGTGAGTATTATGAAGTCGATCTATAAAATATCAATATCTAAAAGTCTATCTTGATTTACTCTTAAAATTGATAGTAGTTCATAGTAGACACTACAAATCAGAGGAATTCGTAGTAAAAGCTAGTATAGTAGCTTTAATTTGGTTCAGAAACATTCCTGGAAGGCTACACTCGTGTTTTGGCAAGTTGAACTTTCCGTTTTCAATTTAGCGGTAAATTACCGTGTAAGTACAGAGTTGAAAACTCTCGGATCTCCACGAAAGTAGGTACGTAGGTAGGTATGTAGGTATATACGTAGGTAGACTGGTAAGTACGTAGGTTTAAAGTTTTTAATATTAGGTATTAGGTATTATAGTTTGTCTTTGTAACTGTGTTCTTAATAAAGATATTTATGTCCGGTCACAATATTCTACAAACGGTCGTGGATCGTCCGTTACCATAGTATGTAGGTAACGATCTTGATTGATTGTTGAAGTTAAGCAACCCTGTGCGCGGTCACAATTGGGATGGGTGACTGCAAGTGGTGTTACGAGCTGAGCGCTTCCGTGCTTCGGAGGGCACGTTAAATTATCGGTCCCGGCTTTTAAGTCGTTAAGCCATGACGGAGGCCTTTAGGCGGCCTAAAAACTCCGTCACAAGAGCTGGCCACTAGCTCATACGAATTTACTTACTACTAGTCTGTCTAATCTGCAATTTTTGTTCGTGGGATTGGGGATTAGAGGTTCGTGGGACATTCTTACTGGTACTTAGTACTGGTAGCTATTTACTGTCAAAAATTACTTAAAGTTTTTAAAACCAGGTTTGATTTGAATGTTGACATTGGTAAGGGTATGCGTCCACTGCCCCGTTCTAAAACCACCTAGAGTGGGCGGAGACACTAAGACATTTATGATAGAAACCTTCTATAGTCAAAGGGTCAATAGTCAAGAGTCAAAAGTCTGTTAAAGCCCTTATTATGACCTGGTTACGAAACGGGACAGTGGGTAGAGACCATAAGCCAAATCGCTGCTAACAATTTGCCCCGTAAGTTTCAAATTTTATTACAAACTCGACTACATCAAGGAATCTTCCCAAAGTACTACCTCGAAACTGAAATTGTTTTAAGGCTCTTAAAGTTTAAGAAATATCAAAAACAGCTGTTCATGAACCACGATAATGAATATCGAAATACGAGTACATACATAAGTATTTTGTTGTTTGAGTATTAAGAAGTGTAGTGCAATTCGCTTACTGCCTCCTACCACGACCAAACTGGCAAAAAAAAACTTTTTACAGCACTGCGCTTTATTGTATCGGTTAAGGGACAGTAAAGAAAACAAAAGAAAAAAAAATCAGTCAAGTGCGAGTTGATTTCGCAAGCGCAGGGTTCCTTACCATCATGCATGTATATTAATGTTTCTTGTATGGAGTCCCCTTTTATTTTATTTTTATTATTTGTTGTTATAGCGGTAATAGAAATTAAAAAAAAAGTAAAAGGAGGCTTAGTAATAGGGTCCCATTGGCAGCCTTTGGGTACGGAATCCTAAAAAATGATCATTAATAATGAGGCTACAATGCTCCGGATGTGGAACGAAGTAGTAGGACCTTTATACTTAAGAAAAAATTGAGCTATTTATGTTGAAAAGCTACTTTTCCTCAAAGGCCTCTGACTCTTGAAATAAAGTATACTTTACATTGCATGGGAACAGCCACAGCCTCTCAGACCCATTCAATTCTTCCCAGATTGAATCCCCCCAGTGGGCGTTTTTACAGTGGACGACACGACACCAACACGGTAGCGACTATAGTCAACGTATAACTCTATGAATTATAATAAGACGCTGTCTCGCTGGTACCGCAGAATATCGAGATGCCGGGGGCACGTAGTTGACGTCATCTCTCTCACAGGTGTCATCTCGAAATCGTTTATGTAAATGAGTTTCATGATTAGAGACCACCCCGCCAGTCCGTTGCCTAGTTTTTTAAAACCAGTGTGGTGAAAAGATTAAAGTGATCCTCAAAGATGCTCTTTTCATGCGCTTGACAGAATGTTTTCAAAATTTTTAGGTTCTACAACATCAAATCTATTGAGGTACTACAAGATTCGAATCCACAATCTTGGGATTGGGAGGTCACTAGACCACCAGTCGTTTCGGTGTCAATGAATAATACAATGGTACGATTACACCAAATCCGTCACCGGCGGAAGTATGATCGGACGTCATCAGCTACCGATAGTACTTCATCCGATCACGATTCTGTGTAAACGTACCGTAACTGTCGTTGTCGTGTCGTTCAAGGTGGTAGCGCCCTGTCGTGCCGTGTCTTGCCGTGTCGTGTAGTGTCGTCCAATGATGAAAATCCATTCGGGGCTCCAAGTTAAGCCGTTCAGCTCGTCCGAGTGAGAAGACCCTAATTTGGAGTCAGGATTATAGCCGAGTTGACCTCAAGCATATTTCGGAAGTTGCTATCTCGGAATTATCTGCGGGTTAACGTTTTGATAAGTGCTCGGAAAGATTGTTTCATTTCAATGCCTCAGACTCTTTACACTACGGAGGAGGGGTGTTCTTGAATGTTCTTGATGGCTTCAATGACGCAAAAGGCGCGGGTTCGATTCCCGCTGCGGAAGAAATGTTCTACAAATATTTCTTCCGGGTCTTGGTGTTGTGGTACCATGATACTCGTAGTTTCTGATACCCACGACACAAGGAATCCTAGTGTGGGGTTAGAACTATGTATGTCACTGTTGGCTGTTATAAAAAAAATGTTGTACTCATGATTTCCATGATTGATTTCTTTCATTCATAATCAAATCATCTGGCACAAGTAATTTGTACTTAAAGGAGGGTGCCCTTGGTTATAAGTTGTATTATTTAGCTACTGAAATAAGCAATTTATTTTTTCATTGGTTGTACTTTTCACACTATAGGTAAAGTACTTAAGTCAGGCGATATTTGTGATATTAAACGGCGGGCAAAGGTTTAGTTTTTCCCTGCCGCCTCTTAAATAGTCCCCGTCTAACCCTTCTCTCATAACTGGTCTGTACCTTCCGGGCACAAAAAATAATCCTACTAATATTATAAATGCGAAAGTTTGTGAGGATGTAAGGATGTGTGGATGTGACGATGTATGTTTGTGCCTCAATCACGCAGTAACGGCTGAACGGATTCGAATGAAACTTGGAATCACTTGGAATACACATAGTATGTGTGCTGGAATAACGCATAGGCTACTTTTTGTTTCGATACCATGCGAGCGAAGCCGCGGGCGAAAGCTAGTATTACATATATATTGCGCTTTGCTATGATAAGACAAGGAAGGTAATCTTTTATGATGTCACAACCATAAATATTTGTGGAAGCCTTTTAAAGAAGTGCTCAAGGTCTCGAGTAATTCAAAATGCCCGTAAATCTGATCCTAGATTATGAAGACCCTTGACTCCGAATCCTGACTTTCCACATGCCACGGCTGAAACTTGGATAACACTTAATACATAGCACGTCTGTGTGCTGGAAATAAAGCCTATTTTATAAATAATAATAATAATAAATATTTGTGGACATTTCACACAGCGCCATCTAGCCCCAAACTAAGTAAAGCTTGTACTATGGGAACCAGATGGCTGATAGAATACTTATATACTTTTTTTTTTGTAAATACATACTTATAGTACTCGTATATAATACAACAACACCCAGACCCGGAAGAAATATTTGCAGAACATATAAACATTTCTCCCGTAGCGGGGATCAAACCCGCGCCTTTTGCGTCTCAGCCAAGCACTCGCCCGACAAGCCACCGAGGTAGTCACTGGATATTACATCTGTATCTGGATATCATTAAAGGTGGAAGCTATCATGACACCCAGACATAGAATAAATATATCACCTGGGTGAGATTTGAACCACCATGGGTTTAACTGAGCTGACTTCAGAACAGGGATCAGCGAAGCAATAGCTGTGCTGAAAAAGTAAGGGTTTACTCTGCCACTAAAAAAAATGAAAACAGAAAACAATTTTAAAAGACAGACTTCAGACAGGTACCAGGTACACATATTAGGGTCTAAAAAGCGCGGCATACTTGGAGCTCCTTGTATATACTTGGAGCTCCTTGTATATACTTGGAGCTCCTTGTATATACTTGGAGCTCCTTGTATATACTTGGAGCTCCTTGTATATACTGGCGCCCGGGTTAAGTGGACTCTATAATTCCGGATAAGCGCGACCCTGATGGCGACTCCAATAACTTGAATATTATGTTCCGGCATTACTTAGTGGAATTGCTTTTTGTATTCTAGTGGTATTCTTGTATCTGTTTTATTGTTGTGGTGTCGCCAAGTTTCTTGCCATATTCATTTAATTACATAAAACAAACCGAAGTAAACTAAATGTATTCGGCGCTTAAATCACTATTTATTTAGTCGCGTCACTAGTTTTTTTCGAAGCAGTGTGGTGAAAGGATTTAAAGCGCGCCTCAAGGGCTCCTTTCGTGCACTTAACACCATGTTTTCGAACTTTCTACAGTGATCTTCCTCAAGATGTTTTCCTTCACCGTCTGAGAGTACCTACTGGTATAGCGCAAATATATTTTTCGAACAGAAAAACTCATTGGTGCACGACTGGATTTGATCCCACGACCCTAGGCCGTGGAATATCAGAGTGCCCAAATCACTGTTATCCTAGAAAATACTAGTAATATTTTTAAATATTTTACGAAAATCAAAGCATGATAGAACGACATAATAAACAATTATTATATAGAATAATATTTATTTCAACGCAAGATTAATAAAACTAGCATAGACTACAATAAGTAAAGGTTTCTGAAAATAACAAAAACAAAAGTCTTATTTGATTATTGTTACTCGTGACTTTGAGCTACTCAGCGAAATAAAAAGTATTCTAAGAAATAAAACCTGCATACATGTACCTCCCATCATTAGGTCCCCTCAGGCCGACGACTTTTTACTCTCACATATCGAATAAACGTTACTATAACGACTCACATAATTGAGCACAACTTCGACTCTACACCGTTAGAAATAAGGTTGAGAATCGCACTTGAGTTCAGAAGGTAACCTACTAAGATATTCATTGGATGTGTTGAAATTCGCAATAAAAATCGGAATCAGACCTTTCTACGTAAATCAATACAATGAATAGTTGAGAGTGTAACTTGCGGTTCGTAAGTATATTTTATTCTATGAATATGAATAAGACAGCGCCAGTATTCGGTTGTAAAAAATGTAGCTGATGCCCGTGGCTCCGTCTCAGCAAAACCTGAAGATACTTAGATATTTCAAGGCTTTCTTTGAAAAATGCTTATCCTTTCGATGAAATAAAGCACTTATTTTGTCCACGGATTAGAAAATACAGAAAGACGACTACTCGAATATTTTACAAAATCGCACAGTTTCCCGGGAAAATATCTAAGTGTGAAAGTCGGGCACAATTACCTTTCATATCACTTATATTTTATACTAGCAGCCGCCCGCGGCTTCGCTCACGCGGTACCCAGATAAAAAGTATCCTATGTCCCATTCCAGCACACGTAGGTACCTACTAAGCACAAAAAAGTCGAGCAGTTCAACTACTGCCCTGCTGACCACATAGAAACCCACCTGCAGTGTTAACAGTCCAAAATATTATCGCAACAATTTTTTTTAGACGCTAATGAATGTAGTGTAATTTGACATTGACAGTTCCTTTTCCATATGTTTTGTATCATCTATTACTAATCTGTGGTATCATCGCTGTCATATGTCAAAATAAAAGTATTCTATTTTTCATGAAAAACATTCCAAAAATAAATAATTTACAGGTAATTATAACATCAACTAAATGAGAAAAATCGGCTCTTTAATTTAATATGTGCAGTTTTAGACCAAAAATTGATTCCAGGTTTTCATCCCTTTTCACCCCTTTAGAGGTTGAATTTTGAAAAATCTCTTCTTAGTACACCCCTACGTACCAAGGTTTACCTACACTGAAAATTTCAAGTATCTACGTCCAGCGGTTTAGGCTGTGCGTTGTCTGTCAGTCAGTCAGTCAGTCAGGACAAAGATTCTTATAATATAAGATTTATTTTGGTACCTCATTGTGTCTCTAGGCAATGTTGTGTCTAATAAAGTATTTTTTCTATCTACCTATATATTATTTGCCAAAAATACTGCAACATGAACATCTACTCATATGATGACAACGCATCTAATTGACGACTTCGGTGGCGTGGCGGGCGAGTGCTCGGCTGTGACGCAAGAGGCACGGGTTCGATTCCTGCTACGGGAGAAATGTTTGTAAATTCTGCAAATATTTATTTCGGATCTGGCTATTGTAGTTTTATGTATTCACAAAAAATGCGCTCGTTGCGTAGCTTGCTTAGACGTTCTTGATTGATCGTTGAAATTAAGCAACGTTGTGCGCGGTCATAATTGGGATGGGTGACCCCAAGTGGCATTAAGTGCTGAGCTCTTCCGTGCTTCGGATGACACGTTAAATTGTCGGTCCGGCTTTTAAGTTGTTTTTTACAAAAAAAAGTATATAAATATTCTATCAGCAATCTGGTGTCCATAGTACAAGCTTTGCTTAGTTTGGGGCTGTGTGAAATGGCGAAAAACATAAATAAATAAATAATAAAAATCAAACAATCACATGACCCCACACTGGGATTCCCTGTGTCGTGGTACCTCATCATCAAGACCTGTAAATTATTTATTTCAGAACATGCACATATGACGCGGCCATGTCCGATCACGATTCTGTTTATGACTTTAATCTTGCCTCGTCTGAAAGCAGCTTAACACGTCTGAAAGGTCCCTAGTTAAAGAATTCTACTGTGAAACAGAACTGTATGTGTGACTGATATTTAACACTGTCACGTCCCGACAAGCTTGTGTTTGCGGCTTTAATCTTGTCTCGTCTGAAAGCAGCTTAACCCGTCCGACGAGGTCGTCAATCGTTAAAACAGCTCTTTTGGCCAAAAGCGGTGCGTTCATTGAGTTTATTGATAGGAGGAAACCAATATCGGTAAGTAACACGCGCCGTTAGCAATTGAGGGATTCGCTGGAGAGCTGCCAGCGGACCTATGCTCAGCCGCCCGACATTATCTCGTGAGAGAGATGACCTCATGTTGTACAAACTCATCTCGATCGGTACCTTGGAGGATATTCGAGGCCTTAAGTAGTAACCTACAGAATGATACTCGATTAATCGACAGTTTATGGGGATCCGTGGTGCCTGCCTACCCCTATGGGAGACAGGCGTGATATTACGTATGTATCTTAATAAGCTACTGTGTTCTTTATTCGTTTCAATATTCAGATATACTCTCTGCTGGACTGGAAGTAAAAAAAAAACATAGAATGCGTCCAGTTGCTTCTCTCCCCGAGCATGTCGTAAAGTCGACTAAGGGATAGTATCCTCCAACATGATGAGATACAATAAGCAAGTTCCCAAGGAGGGTTGACGTCAGGCAGGCGACCGGTCATAAAAACACCTTAGCCAAAACTCTTACAGCATGATCCAAGATGATAGATCCAGCATGATCATGCTGTGGGATCACCCCACATAGAGTGGGATAAGGGCAGGAAGATGATGATCGATTTTGTCACGATGTTTTCCTTTACCGTTTGAGAGTATCTTCTGATAGCGCGTACATTTTAATAATAATAATAATAATAATATTCTTTATTGCAGACACAAGATCCATTAAAAATTAAATTACATTTTTTTTTAAATAAAAAATACACACACAAAAAAAACACAGTCAGAATAAAAATAGAATAAAATTAAAATAAAATAAAATTTGATATCTACTATTTTACGGAGACAAAAATACAATTTGTGAACGAACAGATTTCGATCCACGACCTAAAGATTGGAAGGCGGCGCACTTACTCTAGTCCACGAGGGCTCGATCTGCTGGTTTGATATTGATATCGAACGTTCAACATAAGTCCCCCGGATAGCTCCGTGACAGAGAACTCAGAACACGCCCAACTGCTCTCCGAGATATTAGAAGGCGTAGTCAAACTCATTTCGTAGGGTTTAAGGAAAACGAAATAACTTCATCTTTGGCCATTGTTATTATTACAATCATCTCTGGCTTAATTACTGAGTGTACATCGCCTTCTGATGGATCGACGACATTGTAAAAGTTGCTGTTGGTCGGTAGATGGATAGACTTAAAATGGCACGTCTTGTAGTACAGAATAAAATCTTAAACAGTCGACAAATTGATATGTATGGTTCAGAATCCGTAATAAGTTCGTCTTACATAGGAATTATTTAAATTAAAAAAACAAAATAAAACAATACCTGATTTAATCATTATTAAAGATACAAAAAACGTTCATGTATTCAGGTAAATTCTATAATTTTTAACTATATAAATCTGAAAAAATAAATATTCAATATACTTACTCAAAGTTTGTATCAAGTTAGCTTAGTTAAAGTAAGTTTCGGTAATGATTAAATCAAGTGGTTTTTTTTTAAATTGAAATAATTTTAATAAAACAAACCTATATCAGATACTGAGCCATCCATATCAACTTGTCGACTGATTACGATTTCATCCTGTTCTTTGAAGAGGTCTATGTCAAGTGGAATTTTCAAATAAGTATATTTTACAAAGAAAAGTATAGTGATGTTTTGACAGTGTTCATCGGAGACTTTAGGGAGTCATTCGTGCGATGACAGTCGAACAGGACGGACGTCCCTTTACACCTGACATTGGCAATTGATGTGTGGTTGTATTTGTCACCACTGAATTGTGGTGAAATCAGGACATAACCCGTAGATAGGTCTATACTTAGTCTATTATCGGCTTCATTAGAACTGTATATTGTTGTATTAATTTAATAAAGTAGAATGTTCTTTTGAAAAGTACGTAGGCGTGGTAACAAGATTATTATGTTTTTGTTTGGTTTCTTTGTTGAGTTTTAAACGTAGGTTTAAGCTACAAAAGGTCAAAAGGTGAGACTTATTTTTAAAAGATTGTTTTGTTTTCTGATTTTGCTTACCAAATAATTTCGTTTTTGATGCCTCGCGGGCGTGGGTATCAGAAACTACCTGTATTATTTGTACCAACACCCGAAGGAATATGTGCATCGTGCAAACATTTCATCCACTGCGGGAATCAAACATCCACCTATCGCGTTTCAGCCGGACACTCTCCCGACACGCTAATAAAGCACTAGGACTAAAATGGTACAAATTCATTTGTCTTTAGCCCTGAGCAAAATCATCAACATGTGTCAGGAACATGCTACCATAATTATACGCTGTCGATTTTTTTTTACTAAATGATAAACTTGTTGTGGCCTTATTTTAATTATATTCTATTCTATCCCAAACTTCCGTTTATTCGTGTAGCACGCGAGCACTACCGAGATAGATCTTAATAGTACATTATGTATTTTAATTCCGCCTTCTTTCCTTTTCCCCAGCTCTAAACTGTCAGTTCATTTAAAAACAATAGGGGCGTGCCACAGAGTATGTAGCAGTGTGTGCGGGGCGCGGTGAGTTCACTACAAAGGGATATTTTTTATGTTTATTATAAAAGCTCCACTTCGTGACTGCAATGTAGATTGGGGAGTGTGCTTCTAGCGGAAAACAAATAGCTCACTCTCTTGAAATCAAGTTGAAAGTTTGTGAGGATGTGAAGATGTGTGGATTTGACGATGTATGTTTGTGCCTCAATCACGCCGTAATGGCTGATCGGATTGGAATTAAACTTGGAATATAAATAGTATGTGTGCTGAAATAACATTTAGGGTACTTTTTGTCCGCATACCATGCGAGCGAAGCCGCGGCCCAAAGCTAGTTATCTATAGAGTTAAGGGAGACAACG
Organism: Scotopteryx bipunctaria; assembly: GCA_949320045.1. Classification (NCBI taxonomy): domain Eukaryota; kingdom Metazoa; phylum Arthropoda; class Insecta; order Lepidoptera; family Geometridae; genus Scotopteryx; species Scotopteryx bipunctaria. The sequence continues at coordinate 225,648 of OX439465.1, forward strand.
GGAAATATTATGACTACCCTTTAATTTACAGTGTATTAAAAGGAATAAGGTGCGATTCAAAAAGGACCAGGATACATGATTTAAAGGTTCTGGTTATGAAAGTGGAAAAAAGGTCTTGTTCAGTAACTGGTTACGCAACAGTGAAAAAATATCCTGATTCATAACGAGTTATGAATTTTTTGTTACGAACGTGGACGAAGGAGTTGCCTGATCACCCTGCTGAGTAAGTAAGTGCGTATGAGCTAGTGGCCAACTCTTGTGACGGAGTTTTTAGGCTGCCTAAAGGCCTCCGGATAGGAGTGACGATCTGCTGCTGGCTGCTGGCAGAAACTGAATGCGTCAAGCCAAAGATAGGGCGCCACGGCGCTCATTAGGGGAGGCTTATGTCCAGCAGTGGACTGCTATAGGCTGATGATGAAAGGCCTCCGTGGCTTAAAGACTTAAAGTGAGGCTGTCGAGTGAGCTAGCTGTCCAGCGTCGGCTAGGGCGCCGCAGCGCGTGGCGAAGCGGCTAAAGCGCGGTATTGGGACCGTTATCAGTTTCACCCATTCGATGATATGAAATTGAAACAGAATTGCTTTTCACCTTTTTATCTGAAACGTTTTTGATATTGCACTTTATAAAAGGGCTTTGCTACTTTCTAATAATATTTAATCGGCTCTAAATAAAGTTGTGAACGTTTTCGTTTGTATTGTTTTTAATGAATAATAAGGAATAGAATTAATATTTGTGACATTTCACACAGCGCCATCTAGCCCCAAACTAAGTAAAGCTTGTACTATGGGCACCAGATGGCTGATAGAATACTTATATACTTTTTTTGTAAATACTTACTTATCTATACTAATATTATAAAGCTGCAGAGTTTGTTTGTTTGTTTGTTTGTTTGTTTGTTTGTTTGAACGCGCTAATCTCTGGAACTACTGGTCCGATTTGAATGATTCTTTCAATGTTGGGTAGTCCATTTATCGAGGAAGGCTATAGGCTATGTTTTTTTTCTTTCAAAATTAGGGATGAGTTATGGGCCATAGAGTTTTTTATCAACATAAAATCCTGTAATAATCTTTTTCGAAATATATTTGTTGATGATTGTAAGTATAAGATCTTTGAAGAGTATAATAAATACATTTCTAAAATAACTCTGCTAAGGAAATCCACGCGCGCTTGATGCAAGCAAGACGAGACGCTGGCGGCGCGGCGGCGGGCGAGACGAGGAGGCCGCGCTTGCTGGCCGCCTGTGAGAAAACGCGGGTGAAACCGCGGGGCACAGCTAGTAACTCATTAATAGGTACCAACTCTTAACATCTTACACACGTGATAACTTTTAAACGAAATATCCGATTGAGATGAAACAAAAAGTATTTTACTTCTACATAAATACTCTTGATAACATAATGCTTAATTTCGATAAAGATTAATATTACGATACATATTTAACGTAGTTTTTTTTTTCTTCAGACGATTTAATAATTATTTTGAACACAAAATCGGTTATTGTGATTAAACCATGATAGCTAGATATATGTTCTCGCGGACTTTTTTGTAGGTCTAAATGGGATCTACAAACCCGTAGTACATCATTTTGTTCTATTGTCAATAGTTTTTGCAGCGCACGCAAAAATAGGTTTTCGATTTTACACCTTGTGTTACAAAATAGCAATTTTATTACGGATCCCTAATTTTGAAAAAAATAAAACATAGCCTATAGCCTTCCTCGATAAATGGACTACCCAACACTGAAAGAATCATTCAAATCGGACCAGTGGTTCCAGAGATTAGCGCGTTCAAACAAACAAATAAACAAACAAACAAACTCTGCAGCTTTATAATATTATTATAAGTATAGATATCCCGCATAGGCCTAATTTTTTACCCTCGGCGAAGACCTACCCGAGTGAAAATCAGCGCTGCATGGCTTGGTGCCATGCAGCAAATGCTGAATCTACTCCCATTGTCCCTTGTGCAACTATTTTGGTCATATATACTTTCAATTGTATAAGTTCTTAAGTTAAGGAGACAATAAATGCCTTTTATTTTTATTTTTATTTTATTATCCTTATCCTTATTATCCTTATCATCCTTATTATCCTTATCATCCTTATTATCCTTATCATCCTTATCGTCCTTATCATCCTTATCGTCCTAATCATCCTTATCGTCCTAATCATCCTTATCGTCCTTATCATCCTTATCGTCCTTATCATCCTTATCGTCCTTATCGTCCTTATCATCCTTATCGTCCTTATCGTCCTTATCGTCCTTATCGTCCTTATCATCCTTATCGTCCTTATCATCCTTATCATCCTTATCATCCTTATCGTCCTATCGTCCTTATCGTCCTTATCATCCTTATCGTCCTTATCATCCTTATCGTCCTTATCATCCTTATCGTCCTTATCTTCCTTATCGTCCTTATCGTTCTTATCATCCTTATCGTCCTTATCATCCTTATCGCCCTTATCGTCCTTATCATCCTTATCGTCCTTATCATCCTTATCGTCCTTATCATCCTTATCGTCCTTATCGTCCTTATCATCCTTATCGTCCTTATCATCCTTATCGTCCTTATCGTCCTTATCATCCTTATCGTCCTTATCGTCCTTATCGTCCTTATCGTCCTTATCATCCTTATCGTCCTTATCATCCTTATCATCCTTATCATCCTTATCGTCCTATCGTCCTTATCGTCCTTATCATCCTTATCGTCCTTATCATCCTTATCGTCCTTATCATCCTTATCGTCCTTATCATCCTTATCGTCCTTATCGTCCTTATCTTCCTTATCGTCCTTATCGTCCTTATCATCCTTATCGTCCTTATCATCCTTATCGTCGTTATCGTCCTTATCATCCTTATCGTCCTTATCTTCCTTATCGTCCTTATCGTCCTTATCATCCTTATCGTCCTTATCATCCTTATCGTCGTTATCGTCCTTATCATCCTTATCGTCCTTATCATCCTTATCGTCCTTATCTTCCTTATCGTCCTTATCATCCTTATCGTCCTTATCGTCCTTATCATCCTTATCGTCCTTATCATCCTTATCGTCCTTATCGTCCTTATCGTCCTTATCGTCCTTATCATCCTTATCGTCCTTATCATCCTTATCGTCCTTATCGTCCTTATCGTCCTTATCATCCTTATCGTCCTTATCATCCTTATCGTCCTTATCGTCCTTATCATCCTTATCGTCCTTATCATCCTTATCGTCCTTATCATCCTTATCATCCTTATCGTCCTTATCATCCTTATCGTCCTTATCATCCTTATCGTCCTTATCTTCCTTATCGTCCTTATCGTTCTTATCATCCTTATCGTCCTTATCATCCTTATCGCCCTTATCATCCTTATCGTCCTTATCATCCTTATCGTCCTTATCATCCTTATCGTCCTTATCATCCTTATCGTCCTTATCGTCCTTATCGTCCTTATCATCCTTATCGTCCTTATCGTCCTTATCGTCCTTATCATCCTTATCGTCCTTATCGTCCTTATCGTCCTTATCGTCCTTATCATCCTTATCGTCCTTATCATCCTTATCGTCCTTATCGTCCTTATCATCCTTATCGTCCTTATCATCCTTATCGTCCTTATCGTCCTTATCGTCCTTATCATCCTTATCATCCTTATCGTCCTTATCGTCCTTATCGTCCTTATCGTCCTTATCGTCCTTATCATCCTTATCGTCCTTATCATCCTTATCGTCCTTATCATCCTTATCGTCCTTATCGTCCTTATCGTCCTTATCGTCCTTATCGTCCTTATCGTCCTTATCGTCCTTATCATCCTTGTCCTTATTGTCCTGTCCTGTCCTGTCCTGTCCTGTCCTGTCCTGTCCTGTCCTGTCCTGTCCTGTCCTGTCCTGTCCTGTCCTGTCCTGTCCTGTCCTGTCCTGTCCTGTCCTGTCCTGTCCTGTCCTGTCCTGTCCTGTCCTGTCCTGTCCTGTCCTGTCCTGTCCTGTCCTGTCCTGTCCTGTCCTGTCCTGTCCTGTCCTGTCCTGTCCTGTCCTGTCCTGTCCTGTCCTGTCCTGTCCTGTCCTGTCCTGTCCTGTCCTGTCCTGTCCTGTCCTGTCCTGTCCTGTCCTGTCCTGTCCTGTCCTGTCCTGTCCTGTCCTGTCCTGTCCTGTCCTGTCCTGTCCTGTCCTGTCCTGTCCTGTCCTGTCCTGTCCTGTCCTGTCCTGTCCTGTCCTGTCCTGTCCTGTCCTGTCCTGTCCTGTCCTGTCCTGTCCTGTCCTGTCCTGTCCTGTCCTGTCCTGTCCTGTCCTGTCCTGTCCTGTCCTGTCCTGTCCTGTCCTGTCCTGTCCTGTCCTGTCCTGTCCTGTCCTGTCCTGTCCTGTCCTGTCCTGTCCTGTCCTGTCCTGTCCTGTCCTGTCCTGTCCTGTCCTGTCCTGTCCTGTCCTGTCCTGTCCTGTCCTGTCCTGTCCTGTCCTGTCCTGTCCTGTCCTGTCCTGTCCTGTCCTGTCCTGTCCTGTCCTGTCCTGTCCTGTCCTGTCCTGTCCTGTCCTGTCCTGTCCTGTCCTGTCTTTTACCTGGTACCTTTTACAGGTTACGTTTCAGCCTAGCACTCGCCCACCACGCCACTGAGGTCGTCTAAATAATAAAGAAAATATCACTACCAATGAATACTATTAAGTACTAGGTAAAGAATTTATAAGTCTAAATAAATTGAGCAACATGTGCATTGTTCCTCTATCTAGTCGTGTTACTAGTTCTTTCGAACCAGTGTGGTGAAAAGATTTAAAGTAAGCCTCAAAGGCTCATTTCATACACTTGACACATATTTTCGAATATTTAAGCATCTACGACATGCCGGTTTCCTCACTACGTTTTCTTTCACCGTTTGAGAGTACTTAGCGCACATACATTTTTCGAACAGAATAATCCATTGATAAGCATTGTTCCTGATAATATAAGAAACTTGTAGGCTTAGCTACGGCTAAACATATTACATTTATTTGATTACTCAGATCATTATCATCTAATGAGAAAGAAACAGACGCGCAAAATTAATTAGTAGAATTTTTATTTAACTACATTTTTACACAAAGATACTTCTTGCGGTTTTCCGGCTTTGACCGTGATCCGGCTTTCTGTCCGGTATTTCAGCCGGCCCGGATTGTTACCGGATTACTTGCTATATTAAAACATCACGCTAAATAACAGAACGATTAACGTGAAAGCTTTTTAACGTTTTTGCTGCGGCTTAAGGGATAAGACAACAAGATGAAAGATTACGTTTAATTTTTTTAATCCAAGGCTTTTAGTCGGGCCAAGATGTCTGGTGGGTTCGTCAACGTTTTTATCACAGGAAAATAATAAATTTAAAACCTATAAGTACGTTCATAACGAGAGTCATCAATCTGTCTGTCTGTCGTCACTGACAGACAGAATGTTTTAGGATCAACAAATCCAAGTTTTAGAAAGTAGTTTTTTGAAGTAGAAGTAGTTGATAGCAGTAAAAACAGTTTGGCGAAGCCTTTCAGATAAAAATTACCTACCTGCGCCGAGTCAAATGTCTCCGAAAACAAAAATACTTATTTTTAATTTCTTAAAGGTCGACTAAATAACGACATTGGGTAACAACAAGTAACAAATATACATCTTTATTTAGAACACAGTTACAAAGACAAACTGTAATAACATTAAAAACTTATAAACTTATAGTAACAAATAACAAGTATTTATTTGAAAGAACAAAAAACCCAACTGCGTGGAATTTAAATATCAGTTTAACTGTCATATTGAATTTATTGATGACATAATGATTCATAGGATGATAGTGACGTCACTCCCACTTAGACCAGACGATACCGCCAGTTACCTTTAACCAAAACAAACATCATATTTTAAGGGCGCCGCGGAATTGTAGATATTATTCATTTGAAGCCTTAATGCCCTTCATAACGAGGACTTTAGGACATAGCTCGACGTGATCAAGCTGGTTCTCTTCTTTAAGAAAGGAGAAATTCAAAAATAGTCATGAAAACTAGTTTTTTTTAACTACATCATACATTCCAACAAACAAAATTAAAATATTTCACAAAAATAGTTGGCCAGTTGTGATTTCAATATAACGTCTTTTAAGTTACATGGGAAAAGTATCATTTCCTCCAGGATTAAAACTTTATGGGGCTACTTCGGGTAAATTCTTTGTAAATCTGTGAGAAAATCATAAAAATCTGTTTACTATTTCCAGAGATATTGTGAGACAATATTCATTATAACAAAAATAAAATACTGCCGAATTGCGAACTTCCTCCTTTTAAAGTCGTTTAAAAAATGAAATACGCAGAATTAAGAAAACCTCTTGTTTACGTACAGAAATGAAGGGTGTACAAGAATAAGCCAGGGGTTTTGTGTCAGCTACGAGGACTCTCAAGTAAATTAACAGAACGGAATGAATCACCGCCGAAAGGACACAACAGATGGCGCTCATATTTAAAGATGTTTAATTGTACAATATTTACCAATATTTTATAAAGGCTTGGGTTGTCAAGGCTTTGACCTTTTGGTCATGGATTATTTTGTAGGTACAGTGGTGCCACAAATATTCTGCGCTTCGGCAAACTTCGTGCTTTGTATGAAAACCGAATTTGTCCGAATGCAACTAAAATAATATCTGAACTAAAACCCTTTAAAACAAATAAGTATCTACATAATTATTGTAACTCTCTATTACATATTATCACCATCGCGTTAGTTCGTATTTCAGAAGCTAAATGAAGCGAGGCTGCGCACACGCACAGTATTTGTTACTGTACTATTTATTTTATAGTAGCTTTCACATCAAAAATAGACACATGCTTTTTAGCTGTAGCGTAATCGAATCGACTCAAAATGTCTTATTTTGTAAGCCTGGATTACCTGTGTGGCTATCAGAAACAAGATGTTCTACAATACCCAGACCCGGAAGACACATTCGCAGATCACGCAAATATTTCTGTGGGAATCGAACCCTCTTGCGCCAGCCGGACATACGCTCACCACGCCTTCATCGAATTTCAGGTGTCATCCGAATGCTCGATACTTATACGGCACTTTATAATGCAAAAATATCAGATGATTACCTACTTTATCATCTGAGGAGTAAGGGCGAGTATGGTATCCCCGTCACGCACCTGACGCTCATTAGTCTCAGTCGTAATGATGGACATTACGTCGATCCGAGCACTAAATAAAATTTTGCAATCATTCCCGCCAGATGCCGCCTCCATTACGAAGATCGTGACGCGACAGCGGGCTATTTATTGTTTCTGGAAACACAGGGGACACTCTTTTGGACTTGACCATTCATAACTCTAACAATTTTTTTTTATCTTACTCTAATACTACTAGTAGTAGTACTAGTAAAACTGTCTGACAAGTTAAGTGACATCGTCAATAAAATAGGAACATTGAAATGGAACTGGACAGGTCACATTTGTCGAATGGAGAACACTAGATGAACAAAAAGAGTACTGGAATGGATTCCACGCGGCAATAAAAGGAAAAGAGGACGTCCAAAAACACGGTGGGACTTGAGACGTGCTCAACTCTGAGTCGCGTTTGAGTATTCGGGGGATAGACTACTAACGTGTAATAGTCTACATTATTTGCTCAACAAGAAATTATAATCAAAAATATTGTTGGAGATATAATAAATGTAATAAAGTTTAGTAAATGATTATATTATTCTACTTATAGAGACGCTACGTTCCCGCACGGAAGCCGCTCCCGTGTATGTTCACAGATAGTGTAGCTATTTACTCTATCAGCGACGATCGCGCTCGCTTAATCAACTCAACTTGAATAACACATTAATCCCGCGAGCGCGAGCTTCTGTAATATCCGGTCAGTCCGACTCGGACGCGCGACCCAACGTCTCTCTAGACACGCGGCCGGCAAGCCACCGCTACACTCATCATCGCTAAAATATATATAATTTTTATTATTATTATCATCAGCCTGTAGCGCCAGAGCACTGGTGGTCTAGTTGGTAGTGACCCCGCTTTTCGATCCTAAGGTCATGGGTTCAAACCCGGTCGTGTGTCAATGGAATTTTTTGTGCAAAAAAATTATGTATACCAGTGTTCTCAAATGGTGAAGGAAAACAGTGAAGAAACCCGCGGCTTAGTCAGCTCCGCATGTATTGACCATGTCTTTCCTGTGGACAAGGCCGACTAAGCTGAGAAGATGGAATAGGTGCTGGGCAAGCCTACTCCATCTTAATTCGTCCCGGGCACTACAACGTCCCGTTTGTGATGGCAGAAGTTGCCTCCTGACGCTGTATAAATCATGTACTATAGATGGTAAAAGGCCTTAGTTTCAGCCTGTGGCTGGCGCTGAATTGCTCGTGGCGTAGCTTGCTTAGACATTCTGGATCGTTGGATTTAAGCAACGTTGTGTGCGGTCACAATTTGAAAGGGTGACCGCAGGTGCTCAATTAAAAAACGATCGACATATACGGTTACCGCTACTTAGAAACAGGAGCTTAAGGATGCGTGATTATTTCCGGCCGAAAGGAGATTAAAGTTTTGGGTTAAATTATTCTATTCACTGATGTTAATGATGATGGTTTTAAGTGATCTTTTAATTTAAGGTCTCAGCCAACTAACCGGATTCTGACGTTTACTCGTTTAGACACAAAAGAGAAAAGGAAAGAAATTTATTTCCTTGTAATTTTTGTGTCGAACGGTAACGGTCTTGCTCATGAAAAGGCAAAAACTTACTTACTGTCATATTGCTGTGATATTTCTTCTTCTCATACGAAGCTCAAATCTTTACCAACGTTCTAATATATGCCAGTTTTCTCCAAATGATTGAGAAAAACGCTAATGATTCCATTTAAAAAATACAAAAATACTTTCAATACTCTGAAATAAAATAAATTTCAATACCAAAAGAATTTCTTCCTGAAATATTGAAAATGATTATTATCTGAAAGGCCTCCATTACATAATAACGAAATATCGAACCAACTTAAAGCGAAACGCTAATATAGATATCACGATTATTAGAATCCTGGCTCTAAACAACCCTCTCATCCCCAATCTTTTATTCAACAAATACAAAGGGGAAGGCTGTTAGAGTAATGTCAGCTAGTGGGAGCTTGTGGTACTAATTATAAGACAAGTGTACGACCGCGGTTTGAGTATGAACAAAAGAGTAAAGTGTGACACACAAGCTCACTTTTAATGGAAGGAAGCGCTTGTGGCGTAGCTTGCTTAGACGTTCTCGATTGATTGTTGAAGTTAAGCAACGTTGTGCGCGGTCACAATTGGCAATGGTGACCGCAAGTTGCATTAAGCGCTGGGCGCTTCCGTGCGTCGGAGGGCACGATAAATTGTCGGTCCCGGCTTCGGAGGCCTTTAGGCGGCCTAAATAGTCCATCACAAGAGTTGGCCACTAGCTCATACGAACTTACTTACTTTTATGAATAGCATACACGATACATACATAAAATATTATGTACAAAATAAAGTAGTCAATGTCAACGGTGCACAATTTAAATTTTAGTTAAAAATAAACTAGATTTAGGGTCTTAGCTCAGTAGGCACTCGTTAGATGAATTTACCATTTCAACACATTTTTTTTTAAATCACTGTTACCTGTCATTTCTTTGCTTATTTGTGCCGGATCATTGACAGTCCTGTTGGTATGAACCGGGTAACGCGCGGACACTCTCTAGCTGCATCTCCGGGGGCCATAGCCTGCTTATTTCCACTCTTTTAAGCCAGATCATCAAACAGTAATAAAAAGCGAATTCGGCACCGGACCGGATTCGGATCGGGAGGAAGATGGATCGCGCCTATCGACACGGCTGAATTAACAAATGATGTAAATGTGATTGTTTGGGGGTAGGCAGACGGGCGGTACTCTTGGAGCGTTTTAAAACGATTTAATATCTGTGTGTGATGTGTGCACTGTCTCGCATGAGCTTTAATGACCAACTTCAAGTCATCCGTGCTGCGAGTGGCTGCTAAGTACAAGGACGTATTCCTTGCTCCGGACTTTTGGACAGCAGGAATCGTCTACCGACGGTATAGAGAACTACGCAATTAAAGAAAGTGCCCTAATTTTATAGTGTTAAAAATATTTTATTGTATGGTATGTTAGTCTGTAAGGTATTTATTAATATGGGCCAAGACTTTTTATCTTTTGTATAATTTGTTCTATGTTGCCTGAAATAAAGAGTTTATTATTATTATTATTTTACAAGGTATGTTATTGCGGGCAGGCGGGCGGTGTACTTATCTGCATTTTGGTTAGCTTTTTATAGAGATTCAAGTAAATTAGTCGTAAAGATTGAACATTTATTTATCCCTCAATCCATAGCCTGGTTAAGGGTTAAAACGGAATTCCGCAGTCACACCTGAATAATTAACAAAAAAGAATTTACTAAAATTGGTACTTTTAAAAACTTATTCTTTAAAAAGTAACATCTTTATTCAAAGAGCATCAAAGAGAAGTTGATCTATCGAAATCGTATTCCCATCATGAGTTGACCGCATCAGACGTGGCCCAAACTTGGCCCATTCAAGTCGAGGGCTTGCTAAAGGCCATCACCCTTCAAAGCGCTCGTTCGACCTACCCTTATTAATTGCCTTGTAAATAGACCCGGGGCGTGAGATCTGTCTATTTATTAGCTTCCTATATAAATTGAGTTTTGGCTTTATAAAAGGTAAGAATGTCAAATGGCGAGAAGTGATATGAATGTAGAAGGATATGTAGAAAGAGGTAAGCCAAAGAAAACATAGACAGTGTGAAATACCTACGATATGAGTAAGAAAAGAGTGTGTGTTAAGTTGACTTCCAACAGAAAGTAATCCAGGAAGAATACAATGTTGTGCCAACTTGAGTAGAATAAGTGATGATGATGATGATGATATCTGCAATCTTGCTCTCATAGATCAGTAATTGATCAGCTTTGCTTTCTGCGCTGAGGTTATGATTTCGAATCTTCGATGAATAATAAAGGAGATATTTCACAAATGTATGGAACCTAGGTCTGGTTGGTGTACACTTGTACCTAAAACAAAGGTATACCTAAATATACGTGAAACCTTTCAGCATTGTTAGTTTTTTGTTATTTTGCTTTATTTAATGAATTTTTAGATTCAAATGTTTTGACAGCTGTTGACTTTGACAAGTACCTAGGTAAAATGGCTGGATTCTGTTCGCGTAGAATCAAAATATTAGTAATTTTTCATGAAACTAACAAAATATTTAAGTGATATTGGCAGCTACGAATGTAAACATTGTAAAATGTAACATTTAAAACATTTTCCTGCAAATTTATTCTTCATATTAGAGTTTTTTTCTATCTGGTGTACACAGAGCAAGCCTGCTATGAAACATCTATGTGTGCTATCTTAGCAAATAAATGTTATGTCTATGTCTATGTCTATCTCCTTTTTGTTCTAGCCTGGGAACTAATTGTGTCTAGGTGTAAAACATGTGGCTAACTTTGAAACTCAATACTGCTCGAAAAAGAAACATCGTCAAAGTGAAACTTTTATAAAGAGTTCCCTAATACTCTGTGGCTTTAGACCTTTTTAAATTATGTTTAAAATGACGTTAACGACCTTTACGGAGGACACGTGACGGGATTTTTAAATATTCGCTTGAATGTGGGCTTACAATGTGTCAAATAAACATTTTTGAAAAAAACAGTGACGTTATAATGGCCGCAGTCAAAGTTGTGCCTAAGCCACAGACATAATGTATATAGATATTCAATACTTTAGTTAAATTTCATCTGAACTATTATTATCAAGTTTTGTAAGTTTGTTTATATGTTTGCTTTTAGGAACTACTGAACGAAGTTTTTTTTTCGCTTGAGTGCTATGTGTTTTATACAAATATATTTATTTGGAACAGAAGACGGCAAAAGTATAAAACTGTTTCGCAGCAAGTAACGCCCTCCTCGAGACGTTACTGGCTGGCCGTTTTTCCTAAATTATCATTATATTTATAGTGAGCCAGATTCCCTCTGATAATAAATAGTTACATAAAGGTTTCTATTTTCCCATCGCATAACTGGACCGTCACTTTGCCTACAAAAAATCGAAACAAAGTTCTGTCAAAAGTTTGCTTGTCAAATTATTTACTTCGTTTCTTTACGCTGGGAAGGTGAGGGCCCGATTAAGAACGGGAGAACGAACGGAGGCAATAATATAATTTTGGCTGTCATTGTCTTGTTGCGACAGTAATATGACGGGCAATGACTTTAGGAAATGAGGGTTTTGACGTGTTTAGTACATTTTTATGACGTCACATTTGTTGGTTGTTTACAGAGCTGTGTCGACATTAAAAGCCTTCACTTAGAAAGAAATGAAGCCTTTATTTAGGTACTTGTAGCAAGCCTACTCCATCTTAATTTGTCCCGGGCACTACAGCGTCCCGTTAGTGAAGGTAAAAGTTGCCTCCTGACGCTGTATAAATCATCTACTATAGATGGTAAAAGGCCTGAGTTTTTGTTTATTAGTAAACGAACAGTTTGTTAGTTCTGATCGCAACGGCTAAACCGATTTGGATGAAACTTATAATTGTGTTTTATAACTCTGAAGCTCATGAACTGATAGTTAACTGATTCAGGCAGTACTTTACGGAAGTCCATTCATTACCTTTTTATAAGGCTTTTAGTGGATTAAGTAATAGATACTCAGCTTCCGTTTAGTTGCATCTTTGAGTAAAGTTTATATAAAAAAGAGAAATCTTTGGTCCGACCGTAGGAAATAGGATACTGGCTCTTCTTATTCATTTACCACGCGAAGGAGCTTAGTTTCCCAAAAGACAGAGACGGGTAGCCGTGACAATGACTGTGTGGTGACTATGACGAAATGACAATGACTATGAGTGCTTCCGTGCTCCGGAGGGCACGTTAAATTGTCGGTTCCGGCTTTTAAGTCGTTAAGCCATGACGGCCTAAAAACTCCGTCACAAGAGTTGGCCTCTAGCTCATACGAACTTACTTTTATGACGAAATCAAGCAATTAACTAACTCCTTGCCAAATTAGAACGCCGACAACGTATTTACATAAATAAATATCTTAGACCGCCTAACCGCACTGTTCCGCAAGAATGACTAAACAATACATTTGACAAACCGCATGTCCGCACAAGTGGGTAACCACCTTACATTTATCTAACCGAATTAGAATTTCAAAAACGTACCTATTATTGTTTAAATTTTTATTATTTAAACTGTTATCAGTTGTAACGTTCGATTTTCTTAGGGTGATAAAAAAAATAAGGCCTTTAACCATCTATGATTTATACAGTGTCAGGAGGCAACTTTTTACCTTCGCAAAAGGAACGCTGTAGTGCCCGGGACGAATTTAGATGGAGTAGGCTTGCCCAGCCATTATACCATCCTCTCAGCTTAGTCGGTCTTGTCCACAGGAAAGACATGGTCAATACGTGCGGAGCTGACTAAGCCGTGGGTTTCCTCACGATGTTTTTCCTTCACCGTTTGAGAGTACTGGTATAGCGCGCATAAATTTTTCACACAGAAAAATCCATTGGTACACGTTCAGATTTTAACCCACGTCCTTAGGATTGGAAGGCGGGGTCACTACCAACTAGAACACCAGTGCTCTCTTAGGGTGATAACCGCCTAGGTAATATCGCCATTTTGATTTCTCCCTCTCCGCCGTTCGTAAGATTCCTTTCAGCGAGATAGGTAGTATATTTTCTGTTGACGGCAACCCATGCACTCAAAAGGCAGTTGTTGTCAATGTCAGTTGAATTTGTGTGGACCTAATAAGGACCGGTGTGTTCCGGCCAGTATTAATAAAATAATAATAATAAATAACACCCAACAGTCACATGCATAGTCCTGACCCCACACTAGGATTCCCTGTGTCGTGGGTATCAGAAACAGAGTACCATGGTACTCGTGTACCATGGTACCTTAACACCCAGACCGCAGCGGGAATCGAAGCCGCGCCTCTTGCGTCTCCGTTGAGCAATCGCCCGCCACGCCACCGAGGCCGTCAAGTATATCAGTTCGTTCGTGAATGGGGCGTCACTAACGCGGCGTCACTGACGCTTGGCTCGAAAGCCTGCGTTACCGCCCGTCTGCACGGCCCCGCCGCAATTGTTGCTGTATAAATCATCCCGCCGAGCCGCCATCAATCACACGTCGATATAACAACCTCACTGCTCTTGTTGGATTTATTATTGACCCTGTTATCAAAAACGATCATTGACCTTCAAACGCAGATCACTAAGTATTTAGTACTTTAATAAATAAATATTAGTGGATATTTCACTAACTAAGCAAATATTTTTTTTGTAAGGACCTACTTATAATACTTATATTAAATTAAAACACTTAGACACAGAACAAACACCTATATCGTGGCGTAGCTTGCTTAGACGTTCTTGATGGATTGTTGAAGTTAAGCAACGTTGTGCACGGTCACAATTGGGATGGGTGACCGCCAGTGGCATTTCGCGCTGAGCGCTTCCGTGATTCGGAGTGCACGTTAAATTGTCAGTCCCGGCTTTTAAGTCTTTAAGCCATGACGGAGGCCTTTAGGCGGCCTGAAAACTCCGTCACAAGGGTTGGCCACTAGCTCATACGAACTTACCTACTTATACGTCACAGAAGGCCACCAAAACTAAGAGGCCGTTCTATTCCATTGACAATTCTTCATCTAGTTCTATTTCTAATAAAATAAAACCGCGGCTAAAATAATATACCTAGTTTTCTAAAACATTGCAGGAAAAATCCTCGTGGAAGCCATGCTACCTACCTTCTTTGTTTCCCCAAGGTGTTCCCATTACTTAGACATGCCGCAAAAACCTCGCCTGAGATTAAAAATATTTTTTTTATACTCCACTGAAAAATTCAGTGTCTTCCTTCTTTACGTGGACGTTGAAGCTCTGGACGCGATTCTCACCGACTTTAAAATATGGGAGGCAAGTTGGCCGTATTTTGTTTGTAAATTAAGGATAGGTTCTCAAATAAAACTAAAATTCTCACGTTAATGACTGACAGACTGACTGATTGACTGACATTCAATGCCCAGTCTAAAAGCACAAGACGCATAGTCCTAGAAGCACGAAACTTAAGACTTTGGAGTGCATTTCTAGAGGACGCAGTGGGAAGATAAAGCTCGTATAAAAAAACACGCCACAAAGCGTTCCACTAATTCGACCATATTTTGTTTTATTTGTACATTGTGTATGTTTTGCCTGCTCTTGGAGAAATCACAAAATTTTGAGGCCTATTTCCCAAAACTATGACCCATCTCTCTAGGCTATTATGGGCTGATTATCTGTCACCATAGTTCACCATAATCCGTCTTAGGACTTTGAATCAGGAGTGGCTGCAACTTGTGGCTCTGCCCACCCCATTAAGGATACCGGCATTTGTTTGGAAAATCAACATCTTTAAAACACTAGAAGAGAAACAATTTATACACTGTGAAGCCAATAAAAGGTTCTATTAAACATACATATTCCAAAGCTGATATTATTTTTATTGCAATTACTAGGCGAAGGAGACTTACTACCCACAGGAGTTTGTTACCGATTTGTATTTTAAAAAATAAGCTCGTATTAGCGTCCCAGGTCTCTACAGTCCAAGTGACAAGTAGGTAGGTACTCGGTGTAATAGCACTAATGTAATTGGCCCGCCGATAAATAATGCCGAAGAGAAGCCCAGAGCGGCCGCGGCACTTTCTACCCTACTTCTACTAGTTATTTAGAACCAGTGTGGTGAAAGGAAAAGTGCGCCTTATGCACTTGACACAATGATTTCGAAACTTTTTAGGATAGCGGTATGGCGCACATTTTGTCGAATAGAAAAATCCACGACTGGATTTGAACGCCCGACCTTAGGATCGCAAGACGAGGCCGATACCACCAGATCATGTGACGTGTAGGTAGGTAGGTACTCGGTAGTGTTGCATAACCATCGATAGTTTCAATATCGATAGTTGACCTCGAAAAATATTCAGGATATCGATGGTGCTATCGATAGTATAGTCACGATGGTAATAGTATCGATAGTATTGATTGTTTTTTGTTTAAACTGTTAGAAATCACAATAGTATCGATACCATGAATACTATTAGACGTTAGTATCGATAGTATTGCCATTATACAAATACAAATAGTTTATTTGGAACAAAATATACACAGGCTCATAAAATAACAAAATTTGTACACGATGATAAAATTAGTACATTATCAATATTATTGCTCATATAGGGCTATCGATAATATCAATATTATCGATGATAGTAATACGGGACGATACTGTCGATAAACTATCGATTCTTGGTTTTGCCTAGACTATCGATAGTCTTTATTTCCAATAAAATAGCCAAGCGTGGTTTCTTGCCTGTATCTTCCACGCTTGGTCACGTTACGAACAGGTGTAAATGCAACGTAGATTTAAGACGTGTCCAAATGATCCCCGTGATTTTATGGAATATTTTTTTTTACTTTGACTTTGACTATAGCGCTATCGATACCATCGATAGTATCGATGATACGTGACGGTACTGTCGATAAACTATCGATTCTTTTGGTTTCGCCTAGACTATCGATAGTCGACTATCGATGAGCAACACTAGTACTCGGGGTTACAGCACCACTAATGTAATTGGGCGCCGATAAATAATGCCGAATAGAAGCCGAGGAGCGATGCGCCGCTTTGTGCCTGACCGATGGAAATAAGCTGATTATCTCTATCTAGTGCGTCTGGCACGCTGTACTGTAAATTATGGTTATTGGCTATCACTACAGAGTATAAAACAAAGTCGCTTCCCGCTCCTATGTATGCTTAGATCTCTAAAATAACGCAACGGATTTTGATGCGGTTTTTTTTAATAGATAGAGTGATTCAAGAGGAAGGTTTATATGTATAGTACATGCATAATATAGAAACACTGATGATTTTAGAGTTTTCTAATGTGATGTCGTAAATAAACATTTTTTTGCGCGTACATTGCAAACGCTGGCTGAACCCTACGAGATAGATCAAAATAATGTACTACAGTATTGTACACCTTAAAAAGGTCTACAAAAAGTCCGCGTTGGTATATTTCTGTCCCCGTGCGAAGCCGGGGCGGGTCGCTATTGGAATATCAATTTTACATTGTTGTGTTGTGGACAAGTATTGTGGCTAGCTAATCCTGGTACACATTCTTGACAGCCTCGATTGCGTGGCAAGTGAGACGAAGGAGTTGCCGGTTCGATTCTCACAGCGAGAGAAACCCGGGTTCTTTGTAGTCTTAGTTAAGGTAACTTTTGGCTGTATTACGGGATGCTGTAGTGCTTACGGGATGATGATGACAGATGGTGTAGGCTAGGAGCACATGAAACACGATTTTCACTTTATTGGTACAACTAAATAAATAAATCAATAAAACTTTATATAATGTACAATGATACGGAACCCTTCATGTGCGAAATTAACTCGCACTTGACTGGTTTTATTGTAGTGCGTCATGCCTAGCGCAATAGCAACATTGAGAGCACTGGTAGTCTAATGGAAGCGACTCCGCCTTCTGATCCTAAGATCGTGGGTTCAAAAGTTGTGCACCAATAGGTTTTTCTGTTAGAAAAAAATAACTCTCTAACTGTCAAGGAAAACATCGTGAGGTAATTGGCATGTCGTAGAACCGTAAAAAGTTCGAAAACATGTATCAAGCGCACGGAAGGAGCCTTTGAAGCGCACATTACATCCTTTCACCACACTGGTTCGGAAGAACTAGTGGCACGACTTTAACAACATTACTATGTCCGTTAGCAGAATATTGAAACCGGGCATAATACAAAAAAAGATCAAGTAAAAGAAAGGTATATCCAGGAACGATTGTACCTCGTGAACGCCACTTGGAGGTGAAGTAAAGCTGGATTCACACGAGGCGACGTGACGCGGCATCCGCGTTAGTGTCGCGACGCTGTCTGAATGCGGAATCCATTCCAGTGACGTACTCGTTTCCATTTTCATCCGTTCCAATATGATGGACCATCTATGTGGGCGATGGGCTGATCATCTTCCAGCCCTTATCCCACTCTATGTGGGGTCGGAACAGCATGATTCTTGGATCATGCTGTAAGAGTTTTGCCTAAGGTGTTTTATGACCGGCCGCCTGCCTGACGTCAACCCTCCTTGGGAATACTTGCTTGTTGTATCTCATCATGTTGGAGGATACTATCCCTTAGTCGACTTTTACGACATGCTCGGGGAGAGAAGCAGCTGGACGCATTCTATGCTTTTTCTTTACTCCCAGATCTGATCACCTGTCACCATGGTTCACTATGTCCGATCAGGAGTCGCTACTTTTTTTAACGATTACTTGTGGCTCTGCCCACCCCACTAGGGACACGGGCGTGATAATATCTAATGTACCTATATTATGTAAAAATAAAACCATGCTAAAAGATAAAATCAAATTGTACCAACATTGAGTACTTTTGTCTATAAAATTTGTCTTCTAACAAAATAAAAATCTTTGATAAAATCTCTAATTAGTTAGGTACACTTGGTTGCTTGATAAAATAATTTTACTTTCATCTTAGAAATAAGGAAGCGGAATGTAACTGGCTCATAATTAAATAATAACTTATCAATATTTTATTTTCCGAGAAACCATTTACTTTGAAATTCTTGTAAAAAATATTTTATCTCTTATATTCGAAGGTATGAATCATTCACGGGGATGACATAGAGTGAATACTGAGATGATAGAGAGGTGTGGAAGAAAAACACATGTCGTGCCTTCCCCTCCATAGGTACCATTAGCTGCTACATTCACCTAATAAATCAAGATTTAAGGATCTAAAACTCACTTTTACAGCCAATCTTTTGACAGATGTGTTTTTTGCCGGAACGGTAACGATCCGGCTGTGGACTCAGACCAAATAAAATAATTATTTTTATTTGGTCTGAGGCTGTGGACGATGCTAATGGGAAGAGGCCCCCATAGTAAATAGGTCACGTCACGTCACAATTGTTCTATTTTCCTCTCTTTCTCCCTCTCTCACGGGTCAGACGGAATTTCGCAAAAAATAATACGCAAACAAAAGTTCCGGCCAGTAATTTATTACTGCTGACTTTTTGCAACGAACGGCTCGTGTGGGCCTTTATTGCTGAGCTGTGGCCGGCGATATGACGCTGCCTAAAGTGAGTGCTGCAAAATGAAGCTACAAAAGCACGGATTTAAAACCATCTACACATAAAAACTTTGACTGACTGAAAATCAACGAACAGCGACCATAAGCATTCATTTGGAGGATATATGCCTCTTAAGGTGTAGGGGGCACTAAAAAAGGAATTACAACGACTTTTAAAGGGCCTTGTTCGGTCCACGACGTCCGATCATACTTCGGCCTGTGACCGATTTGGCGTAATGACCTACGCCCGTGGCCGGTACGGCCGGACGCATCCGTGCGTAGCGTGGTCGTGCACCGCAGTGATACTAGAATTGCGACAACGGACCGGTAAACGAAAGCTCTTCGATGGACCGATGACATTGTGAAAGTCCCGGTTGATCGGTGGATGGAGGCATAACCTATTCGTTCGTTCGTATTTGGGCCTACACTAGCAGTGGACTTGTAAAAGTTAAAGATTTACCATCTGTAGGTTGATAAGATATATTTTATAGCTATCCATCGCTACTTCAAACTAGTTCTTTTGAACTAGGTGGTCAGGGGATTAAAGTGATCATCTAAAAGGTTCTAAAAGGCCAGTTTCCTCACGATGTTTTATATAATGTTATTTAGGTAAATAATGTACCTTATGTACATGTAGTAAGTGCGTAGGTATTCATTCTTTACAAAAAGCCTAGCTTTCGCCTCAAAATCAAACCAACAATGCGTTAAGGAACTGTTAACATTATTGTACTCCGAATCAAAGGCGGCTTCTCCTTTGTTATTCAAATGCCCTCACAATAAAAACTTCACCTTTATCTCGTAAGCCATAAGGTTGCTTTTCCCGAGGGATTTTTTCTTTTGTACTGTGGTTTGTATTAATTTCATCTTTTTCCGTCGCTGGATTTGTTATTTATACGAATGTGGTGGAATTATTTTTACTTGGCTGGGCCTAGTCGTATTGGCTTAGTAGGCAGTTCGTCTATCGAAAGTCGTGAGTTCGAGTCCCGGAGTTCGAGAAACGGACTATGTAATGAAATAAGTTTCCCAACAAGTAACGTTAGTGACAGGCTAGGAAAAAAATCCCAATTTGTCCCGTTTGGGCGTTACCAGGTGAGATCTTAATTCCCACCAATCAATGCAGTTAGCACTGGTTTCAAAGATAAAAACTTTTTTTGAATAAATAGTTATTTTATTAATCACTAGCTGTCATCCGCGGCTTCGCTCGCGTGGTATCCGGATGAAAAATACCCTATAATGTTATTCCAGCACATGTACAATGTATATTCCAAGTTTTATTTAAATCAGTTCAGTCGTTTAGGCGTGATTGAGGCACAAACATACAAACATCCTCACAAACTTTCACATTTATAATATAGTAGGATAGGATGCACTGCAGTTCGTAAACGTAAAAACTTAGTTTCTAACTCACGAATACTCAAACGCATCTCAGAGTTGAGCACGTCTCAAATGACGAGTTTTTGACAGATTTTCATTAAAAACTGTCAAAAAACCGTGACTTGAGACGTACTCAACTCTGAGTCGCGTGTGTGTATTCGGGGGCAATGATACTTTTAATACAATATCATTGATTCGGGGGTAAGACATTTTTATAGTGGGGTTGACGTTGACATCTTACTTCTCTGCTGGACTGGGAGTAAAGAAAAAACATAGAATGCGTCCAGCTGCTTCTCTCCCCGAGCATGTCGTAAAAGTCGACTAAGGCATAGTATCCTCTCCAACATGATGAGATACAATAAGCAAGTATTCCCAAGGAGGGTTGACGTCAGGCAGGCGGCCGGTCATAAAACACCTTAGCCAAAACTCTTACAGCATGATCCAAGGTTCATGCTGTGCCGACCCCACATAGAGTGGGATAAGGGCAGGAAGATGATGATGGTTGACGTTGACATCTGCCAAAAGCTAACACGTTGAAGGACAGCGCGATTGCCCTCAGCGCTCAGGCTTCACAGATTGATTTAAACCAACAATGAGGGGCGGCGCGCCGGCCGCCTTCAAAGCAGATCGTCGGGCGTCCTTCCGTCGAGAGCGGTAATTTATTGCAAAACGACACCTGAACTCTGAACTATGAGCGCACAGCGCAATACACACAGTTGGATTACTCTGCCGTCATAAGAAAAAAGGACGTTTCTACATAAATTTCCGAAATGGAGAAAAAAATACTGGTAGATGCGTCTTTTTTTACTGATTCTGATGAAGTATATAACTCAATTATGAAATAAAATGTCAGATACGTCTTTTTTCCTTATGACGGCAGTACTATTAAAAACAGTCGGGCTATAAAGGCCGTTGCAAACGGTCTATAGATAGCTCACCTGATCCAGCTGATCAGACGGTGGAAGCGTGCCCAAGACGCTGGCCGCATTGCCACGCTGAATAGCAATACTGATCCGTTGAGCCAAATAAGAACCAGCTCTCGGATCTATTAGAAGAAAGAAAGAACGTATGTATTTACAAAAAAAGTATATAAGTATTCTATCAGCCATCTGGTTCCCATAGTACAAGCTTTGCTTAGTTTGGGGCTAGATGCGCTGTGTGAAAAGTCCTCAAATATTTATTTATTAAAAAAATTTTGATGATTACGATGATGACCGAGAGCACTGGTGGTCTAGTTGGTAATGCCGCCTTCCGATCCTAAAGTCGTGGATTCAAATCTAGTCGTGTACCAATGGATTTTTCTGTGCGAAAAATTTATGTGCGCTATACCTGTACACTCAAACGGCGTAGGAAAACATCGTGAGGAAACCCGCGGCTTAGTCAGCTCCGCACGTATTGACCATGTCTTTCCTGTGGACAAGGCCGACTAAGCTGAGAGGATGGAATAGGTGCTGGGCAAGCCTACTCCATTCTAATTCGTCCCGGGCACTACAGCGTCCCGTTAGTGAAGGTAAAAGTTGCCTCCTGACGCTATATAAATCATCTACTATAGATGGCAAAAGGCCTTGTTTTTTATGATGATGATGGTGTTGATGATGACTATTGTAATACCTCTATATTTTCATTCGTAATGTTTTAAACAATATTAATTCTATCAAACTATCTCATTATTCAGTTAGCCCCTTGAAATAGCGACGTTATCATAATCAAACGTTCGACCGCACTATTCTTAAACACCTGTAGAATACATTCCACGAAGCCATAAAACTGAGTGGCACTTGTACAATACAAAACAATACTGGATATGGTCACAAAAACTTTTTAAAAGTCCCGCTACGTGACCACAGAGGTACAAGGAAAGCTACTTCATTCCCTGCTCTATGATCTGACGAGGGTCAAGCCTGTCCAATATAAAAAGACCTCTAAGTATGTATATGAGGCAATAACAGTCTGTGAGTTCTCAGACCTTTTTCAAAGTTAGTGATCACTTCATTGTGAGGAATGGTACTACAAAGGAATCGGCCACTTTGGCTCTTGATTGCTGGAGAGGATTCGGGAAACGGGGCGTTGAATCCGGACGTATTCTGTTTTTATAGATATTTTTAGGGCTAAAACACTTGTATTTGTATTCTGTACTCTGGACACGTAACGTGTTCATTCTGAACTTGGCACAGTCGTTGCCTTTGATTTTCAAAACATATGTATCTCGACCATAAAATAAAAATAGATATATATATTTTATTTTATTTCGTTACTAGCTGCCACCCGCGGCTTCGCTCATATAGTACCACGATGAAAAGTAGCCTATAAATTTTATTTCAGTACACATTTTGGTGTGATTAAGGCACAAACATACAAACTTTCACATTATAATATAGTAGGACTAGCAGCCGCCCGCGGCTTCGCTCACGCGGTACCCAGATAAAAAAGTACCATCGGCTCTTTAATTTGATATAGGTAATGTGCAGTTTTAGACCAAAAATTGATTCCAGGTTTTCATCCCTTTTCACCCCTTTAGAGGTTGAATTTTGAAAAATCCCTTCTTAGTACACCCCTACGTACCAAGGTTTACCTACACTGAAAATTTCAAGTCTCTACGTCCAGCGGTTTAGGTTGTGCGTTGTCTGTCAGTCAGTCAGTCAGTCATTCAGTCAGTCAGTCAGTCAGGACAAAGATTCTTATAATATAAGATGATGTCGATGATTATATTCTGACCCTGTGCTCATTTGTGTCATAAATATCAGAAACTACAAGTACCATGTGGTAGGTAACACATAACGTCGCAGCTCACTAGCTTATTATTAAAGTAAATTTCCCGCTCGCAAATAATGCTGAAAGAAATAATGAAATATAACGCACAACTCGACAATAGAGGGCGTTTCAAAAGAGTTACGTGTGTTTACTTCAAGCACTCGTATGATATATTTCTTCGGGGAGCGGCTAAGAGTGAGTCGGAAGTGCCTGCAGGTTCCGCACATTCACAAAATAATAGTTTGCAAATGTAACGCCGTGTTTTGGTCTTGTACAACTTAGACCAAATAAAAAGAAAAGACGCCGCGCCGCGAACAACAAAAGTGAAGCCACCTTTTTTATCTATGTGTGTGTGTGTGTGTGTGTGTGAGAGAGTGTGTTTTTTAGCTTTTGAGGTTTTGTGTTCCAAGTAAACTAAAATTCAATTTCAAAAACTTTATTTTTAAGACTCGTGATGTACTAAGAGCGATGAGTGGTTTTAGTGAAGGTGTACGTGAGCGTGTATGTTTACTTGCAGGAGCACGGTTTTGTGTGGCTTCACTTTTGTTGTTCGCGGCGCGCCGTCTTTTCTTTTTATTTGGTCTGAGTTGTACAACTAGACCATAGACTTGCACAAAACTAGATCAGGCTAGCACAGGACCGTGAGAAGTGGCAAGAGCAAAGGGCAGCTTAGCCCAGCAGTGAGTGTGATCGTATGATGATGATGATGATGATGATGATATTTATATTTTGTTTTTGTTACTGTCATGTTTATTGTTTTTTTGAAAATCAGCACTTCAGCCAGTCACTGTACTTATTTGTACATTCAAACCCGTTCAGCCGTTTAGGCGTGAAAGAGTAACAAACATCAATACTTACAAACTTGTAATAATAGGATTAAACACAAATAATACACAAAAATAGCAAATCAATTCATGAAGAGTGAGAGAGAGACAATAATGCGATAAAAAGTAAGTTCGTATGAGCTAGTGGCCAACTCTTGTGACGAGGTTTTTAGGCCTCCTAAAGGACTCCGTCATGGCTTATCGACTTATAAGCCAGGATCGACAATTTAACGTGCCCTCCGAAACACGAAAGTGCTCAGCTCGTAACTCACGGTCACCCATCCAAAATTGTGACCGCGCACAAAATCAAGAACGTCTAAGCAAACTACGCTACGAGTGCTTCGATGCGAATAATGATATGTTTTCGTGTGATACAGCAGCAAAAGGGCCTCGACTAAACATTATAATGTATTCGTAATTAAAAATATATTATGAAATTATTATTTTTGAATATCGCTGGCAAGAGTCTAGCGCAAACATTTCCTATTTGTTTGAAAACACGCGTCAGCCAAAATATCAGGATCCTTCATCAAAAACCAGACGCGAATATATGAGTCCATGTGAATTTTGAATCAACTAAATAGTCGCATCAAACCCCTCGTAATATGTAAAAATATGGTAAACACTTCCCAAGACGCATCACCCGTTTCCGCCACGGAACCCTAAAGTCTCCGATTTGTCCCCGAATATGTAGGAAAAACACAATGAAATAGTCCCAGTTTCCGTCCAATTTACTTAATACGATATGGCCAAAGCTGACTTAGCCTTCATCCTTGTTATTACCATAAAGACTGATAAATATCCACATATATAACGATACTATCGATCGCTCACTTCTTTTCACATCCCATTGCTTCTTTTGTTTCGACACTATCACAAAACTGCTAATGAAAACAGCAATGTGCGGGCATCAGCGGAAACTCCATTCCACTCATTGCCGCGTCGCTTCCGACACACTATATCATTGCTTATGAAAACCAGCAATGGACAGTGAATCTCAGACGTCACATTTCACTCGTTACGGAATTTGTACTCCTATAAAATTATAGTATTTGCAGTAATGCGATTCAGCGATATGGTATGACGTACACTGCTGAGTTTGTAGAAACGCGTGTATTTATCGCCGTGCAAAAGAAGTAATGGTTAGTAAATCAAAGATGGCGTTACAGATAGTGGTTATGAATTCGATTCGCGAACTAAACCCAGTTTTGACACGTTTTATGGCTTTATGACGTCGTTGAATTTTGATGCGTGTCTTTTTACGCATAAGGATATGTGCACATTTTAACCAAAACAAGATATTGAGGAAAATATCCTAAAATCATAAAAAATCATAGGTGAGTACTTTTAAAGATTCTAGACCAGTAAATTTGAGAGTATAGGATACCATGGGTGCAAGAAACCCATGACTTTAAGACCAGAAGGCAGAAATTGATTCAGGTGTGTATTTGCAGAAGATCATTCTAAGAAAGGTAAAATATTAGGTAATTTATATCCAAAGATTATCGCCTTAAGCTAGTCTTTTGTGTTTTTGAAACAATTCATAGTAAGTGTATTATATTGTATTTTCAAGAGCACTGGTGGTCTAGTGGTAACGGCCCCTTCTTCCGATCCTAAAAGTCGTGGGTTCAAATCCGATCGTTCACCAATGGATTTTTCTAATCGAAAAATGTATATGCCCTATGTAACTCAAACGACGAAAGAAAACATCGTCAGGAAATCGGCATGTCGTAGAAACTAAAAAGTTCGCAAACATATGTCAAGTGCAAGGCGCACTTAAAATCCTTTCACTACACTGGTTTGTAAAAATTACTGACACGACTAGTTGTAGTATTGTATTTTCCTTTCTGTTTAGTATCTAACCCCCGAATACTCAAACGCATCTCAAAGGACGATTTTTTGACAGATTTTCATCAGAAACTGTCAAAAAACGTGAGTTGAGACGTGCTCAACTCTGAGTCGCGTTTGAGTATTCGGGGGTTAGCTACATCAAACAATAACTGTGTAGTGTGAACCGGGCGTAAGCTATAACATGACGTGAGAGGCGGCGACATGAAAGTTGCATGAATCAGAGCGGTTTGGACATAACGGTTATGTGGATATTATCGTATTTCACGGATTCAAGGGTCGAAGGGAGTTCAACTCAAATCATATCCTATGTAGATGTAGATAAGCGGCGATCACGATAATTTTGAACGTTTCTACCGACTTACCAGTTTTGCACTATACCAGTACTCTCAAACGGTGAAGGAAAACATCGTGAGGAAACCCGCGGCTTAGTCAGCTCCACACGTAATGACCATGTCTTTCCTGTGGACAAGGCCGACTAAGCTGAGAGGATGGAATAGGTCCTGGGCAAAGCCTACTCCGTCTTAATTCGTCCCGGGCACTACAGCGTCCCGTCTGTGAAGGTAAAAGTTGCCTCCTGACGCTGTATGACACATCTACTATAGATGGTAAAAGGCCTTAGTTTTTCTACTACTACCGACTTCCATAGACTAGGTCTTTCGAACTAGTGTGGTGAAAAGGTTTAAAGTGCGCTTCAAAGACTCCTTTCATGCACATGATACATGTTTTCTTTCTCCGTTTGGGAGTACTGGTAGCGCACATAAACTTTTCGAACAGAAAAAACCGTCTGAGCAAGACCGAAATCGAACTCGCGATATTAGGATCGCAAGACGGGGCAGCTACCACTAGACCAATGGCATTGGATTTTTCATTTCGACTAAATTATGTATCAAACGTTGAAGGAAAACATCGCGAGGAATCAGCATGTCAAGCAGAAGCGTGAAGACGTGAATCAAGAGCACTAATGCAGCTTTTGATCTGCACTTTGATCACTTCACAACATTGTTTCGAAAAATACAGTAGCTTAGTAACATAAATAATGGGAAATGGGTTAATTATAATAAACAGCTTTAAACGTAAATCAGAATCGCTCATTTAATTTGGTCCAAAAAAGTCGACAAAAAGTCCTGCTCCCAACTCGTCCACACCGATCCAAGTTCATTTGATGTAGCTCACATACCAAATACTAGTATAATGTCTAGAAAAATATTTCTGTTGGGGTGTTATGGTATACCTAGACGATGGCGACTCAAAAAATCATAGAACTCCATTTAACTATGTGACTTTTGGGTGTTATATTTTTATTATTTCAAAATGAGAATAAGAATCACCCATATTTTTTATTATCAAAGACTATTGTGGCCTTTGGTTTTCCCCTAGTCAAGCTAAAACTGCACGAAAGAGAATTTTTTGCGAAACCCCAATATTTGGTCGGCCTAGTCTCATGCGATTTCTTTATCTTGAAATTAATGAACCTTGGTTATGATACCATAGTGATTCTTCTGATGTTTATTTCTGTTCGTGTGGTATTTACATACATAGGTACATAACACGCGCGTATCCCTAATGAGGTGGGCAGAGCCACATGGTTTTGGAAAGGATACCATCCCTTAGTCGACTTTTACGACAAGCTTGGGGTATTTAGCTATTGCAAAAGAAGTATTTGGTCGTTCAGCCGCACCGATCGGGCTTGAATGCGAACACTGTTTACCTGCCCTCATTTACATCGGCGGGGGTAGAAAAATTTGGAATTCACTTATGACAGCTGCCGCGTAACGAAGGCTCATTGTTTGTTTTTGGAGGAAAAGTTGTTAACTTTCCCTTTGTCAGGCCCGAGCGGTGGCTCTGATGGCACTGCCCGGTCCCCTGCAGAGGAAAATGTACTTAATTG
Organism: Scotopteryx bipunctaria; assembly: GCA_949320045.1. NCBI lineage: Eukaryota > Metazoa > Arthropoda > Insecta > Lepidoptera > Geometridae > Scotopteryx > Scotopteryx bipunctaria. The sequence continues at coordinate 253,454 of OX439465.1, forward strand.
TGATGGTATTAGGTTTCATGTTTGTTTGGTAAAGTTCGAAGTGTATGATGTCTGTAAAATAAGAACAACCGCACACAATCATGCTCTCAGCACTGGCCCGAAAAATCGGGAGTAAAAAAATAAGAGCAACCGCAAACAACCAATAGTCGCTATCAGCACTTGGAAGAACAATACAGATGCTTGATTAAAAAAAAACTTGAACTATTGATGCTCTCACCGTTTTTTATTTAGCTAAAAAATCGACCCGTTGAAATTAAATTCAACATAAATGCTCTATTTTAAAACAAGCCAAAAGTAGACATATCCACTCGTCCCAAATAGGCCGAGTGGCCCACTCACTAGTCTCACTCACATCATATTTAATGATGTACCTACCACAGAATACTAATTAGTAAGCCCCAAATTATTGGCCTCATTTACATAAACACAATTACGTAGAATTGTAATTAAGGGTGACCGCACACTCGCTTGAGCAAGTCGTAGTCAGATTATGTAAGGCAGATTACATTCGTAGATCGTGAAATGTCAAACATTCGCTAGATTGGTGATATCACTCTTTATAATTTTTTCCCTTCAAATTGAATGTTTAACTTCTAAACTGAGCTCAAGATTTGACACTGCTTATAGTTTTTATTCTTTGACAGCTTTTGTTATTATGAGCTAAAGGTGGGGTTAAAACTGTTTCATCTCAAAAAGGTGTGCCAAGTGCACTTAACAAGCCTTTCAGGCACATTTCGATCCATTCACCACACTTATTTAAAAGAACTATTGAAACAATAGTACATAGTTGTCCACGGCAGCAACTTCAGCGACAGAACAATAGCATAGAAATTGTTGCATAAGTAACTATCGCCCAATTAATTGCTAATGTGCGGTTAGCCTTAGTGATACTTTTTCACCATCTTCTGTTTCATCATCTGTGGTTTCAGTGGTTTGAGTTTTTTGATTGAATAAATTGGTATTGTTTGAAGGTTAAATTAAAATGAGATTAACGTTTAATGCCGTAAGGGATATAGATCCCATCCGATTTAGCAATTGACGGACCCTTTTCGATCCGCGGGGTATAATGTAACTTTTTTGACAAGTTGCGACTGTGATACGCTGACAAGAAAGCAACTGTTCGTATAACTAATTGGCAATTGAAATTTTGATAATTCATCCCGGGCAATACAGCGTTTCGCTTGTGAAGGTAAAAGTTGCCTCCTGACGCTGTATAAATCGTCTACTATAGATAGTAAAAGGCCTTAGTACGAAAGTAGCCACTTGGCAAAACGTTATGTAAAACAGAGATCGTCTATTTCAAGAGTATAAAACTTATATAATAAGTGTATAAAAAACTCATCAACATAAAACAAAATATAAAACCGAATAGACAACATATTTTATTAAGTCAGTTAAAAATTGCCATGTCTTGTAGTGTATTCTCAATAGTTCCATCGGCTAGTACCATGATGGATCCAGCGCAATTTTTTCGTACCATTACCAAACCAAATTCAAGTAATAGAACGGCGAATGAGCCAACACTGAAATTCGCTCTACTATTCTAATAAGGGCCCAATTTTACGCTCTACGTTCAAAAATTGCATTTCAAGTGCCGTTTCATGAATAATTAACCCGCAAACGGGCACATCTATCAAGAAAATTCCCAAACAAACCCCCCAGGGTACTAAACGATCTGCTTACAAATTAACAACTCTGTATTACTTCATCTAAAATGTTTTAATGAGCGCCCTTTGAGCTTACTAACTATGCACCATTCTGTGGCGCCCCCCTTACTGACTATGCGGCACACTGTGGTATTTCCAATACTAACTGTGCATTAAGCTGTGGAGGTAGTGGTATGAACTGGGTTGTCTGCGGCTCCTTGTCGAGGTGTTTTCTTACGATCGTTACACTAAGTTTTAATGATGTGAGGGTTGATAGATGATCTTGGGTATAATTGCTGACTAGCTCCCGCCTGCGGCTTTGTTTCAGCTAAAATAATCGAACAAAGCAATGTAAAACATTTCTGACTGAGTGATAGATAATCAAAACATGTAATTGTGAACAGTCACATACAGTAACACAATTATCGTGTGCCTCGGCAAACTTCGTACTCTGTATGAAAACCAAATTTGTCCGAATATGCAACTAAAATGATAACAGAACCAACCCTTTAAAAAAATTACTATCTGCATAATTATGGTAATATCTCTTTATTACATAATTATCAGAAGCTAGTCAAAAATTGCCGAGGCGCACAATATTTGTGGTAATAATGTACATAGTTCTGATCACACCCTAAAATTCCCTGTCAAAGTCAAAGTCAAAGTCAAAAATTTTTTATTCCATAAAATCACTGGGATCACTTGGACACGTCTTAAATCTACGTTGCATTTACACCTGTTCGTAACGCGACCAGGCGTGGAAGATACAGGCAAGAAACCACGCTTGGCTATTTTTTTGGAAAATGATCCCTTTACAATCATGTTATAAAAGGAGTTGGAGCATTCAGTCCCAAGCATTTTTATCTTCTATATAATCGGATATTTTATAGTAAGCTTTTTTATACAACTTTTGTTTTATTAGTGTTTTGAATTTATTAACTGACAAATTTGTCATCTCGCTTGGGACTTTGTTATAGAAGCGTACACATTGCCCTTTAAATGATTTATTAACTTTACCTAGCCTAATCGTGGGTACAGCAAGTTTATCCTTATTTCTAGTATTAACACTATGATTATCACTATTTTTCTTAAACTTACTAACATTTTTATGTACGTACATCAAGTTTTCGTAAATATATTGACAAGGAACAGTCATAATGTTTATTTCTTTAAATTTATTACGTAATGACTCCCTAGGACCCAGGTTATAAACTGCTCGAACAGCCCTCCTCTGCAACACAAATACGGTGTTTATATCTGCAGCACTCCCCCACAACAAAATGCCATATGCCATGATGCTATGGAAGTAGCTGAAGTAAACTAGTCTAGCTGTATCTACGTCTGTAAGTAGACGTATTTTTTTGACTGCATATGCCGCAGAACTAAGTCTCTTCGACAATTTATCTATATGTGGGTCCCATTGAATCTTTTTAACTTTAGTTCTGTAACCGGATCATAGCTGTCCTTTTTTGCTAGTTATTTTTTGTTTCGTAGAAAAAACTGGAGCTAACTTATTGATGGAGACCCCCGGGTCTAAATAAAACTTGCAACAGCCTGACTTAAGTGATATAATGTATACTAATCTCGTACTTAAGTTATTTCGCTGCTGGACTGAGAGTAAAAAAAAGCATCGAATGCGTCCAGCTGCTTTTTTCCTCTTGCATGTCGTAAAAGTAGCATACGGGGTAGTATCCTCTCCTAAATGATCGACCATCTATATGGGCGATGGGCTGATCACCTGTCACCATGGTTCATCATATCCATATTGAGACTTTGAATCAGAAGTGGCTGCAAGTTTGTGAAAACTAACACAGGAAGCAGTGTGGAAGGTTTTTGTGAAATAAAATATTTGTATTGTTTTCTTATGTTTACTTGTAGTTCTGCCCACTCCATTATGGAATACAGGCGTTATATATGTAAGTAATCTGGTATATCACTAATGAGTTTTTATCACATGATGCGACTAGAGATAAAATATCCGGGTAAGTACTGCGCAAGTGTAGCCGCAAGGTGGCGCTAATACACTATGAGGATATGAGGATGTGACGATGTTTGTGCTTCAATCAAACCGTAACGGCTGAATGGATTTGAATTAAACTTAGAACAGACATATTATGTGTGCTGGAATAACATATAGGTTACTTTTTATCCTGCTACCACACGATTGAAGCCGCAGGCGGAAGCTAGTAAATAAAATAAAAAGTGAAATATGGCAAAGTATAAAGGTCTGTACCAGAAATAGCTCGACTTCAGTAAGTACGAGTATATAAAATATCGCGGAGCTACGAATAGTATTTTTAATATTTTCAGATAATCTCCGCGATAAAAACTCCTTTTCGGTTTATCCGGTTCTGCGGAATTTCATTAAAATAAATATTTCTAGGTATCCTTTGAAGCAATTTTATAAAAATATGGAAAATGTAAACTGTCAATTCTCATTCCAGACGGAAAAAGTACGAGCTAAAAGTAATTTTGCTTTGCTTTTTTACCGATTACGGTTCGGTAATGGGACGGGGTTCCGGTTCGATTAGAAATAACTTACATAGAATTAGATTCTATAGAAGAGAAAGCACTATGTCAAGTGCAGTGAGTCTTCCGATAGTAAGGTCAATAGGTTCAAATTCCGTCGTGCAACATAGTCTCTGCTCTCAAAATTATTGCTGTTCTCTTAAACTGTGAAGCATCATGAGGGAACCTAACAGTTCAAAGACACAATGTCAGGTGCACGAAAAGTGCCTCTTTTAAACGCACTTTTATTCTTTCACCGAGTAATAGTAGCACTACTACTACTAGACTTATCTAAAACTAGTGTGATAAAAAGATTCGAAGTGCGCCTCAAAAGCTCATTTCGTACAATTGACACACATGTTTTCAAACTTTTTAAGTTTTACGACATACCGGTTTTTTCACGATGTTTTCCTTCACCGTTTGAGAGTTTCGGTGTCCCATAATTTTTTTTCGTACAAAAAATCCATTGGTGCACGACCAGATTTGTACCCACGACCTTAGAATGTCATGGTGTCCACATGTTATGAAATAGAACTGTCAACAATAGATATTGAGTAACTTCAATAGTTGTCATAACACAAATTGTATTACAATCGCTACGAACTAGCGTAATGTGTTTACGGCGTGGAGGATCTACGGTGCTACGGTGCTACGGTGCTACGAAATAGGGCCGTTTCACACATGTTTGTGAATTGGTGTGGGATGATAAGAAAAGGGGTTAAAAGGTTTGATCACTTGACTTGAGCTGAATTTCACTTGACCTTATAAAAAAAGGTAAATACATACGTACATGCACAATATTACACCCGTATCCCTAATGGGATAGGCAGAGCTACAAGTAAACATAAGAAATCTTGAAGCCACTTCTAATTTAAAGTCCTTGATGGATATAGTGAACCATAGTGACAGGTGATCAGCCCATCGCCTATACCTATAGGTGGTTCATCATGTCGGAGGATACTATCCCTTAGTAGACTTTTACGACATGCTCGGGGTGAGAAGCAGCTGAACGCGTTCTGTTTTTTCTTTACTCCCAGTCCAGCAGAGAAAAATAAGTAAATAAGTTTAAAAATAGCAAAAATTCCCTGAAAAATTCAGCAAAAGAAAGTAACGTTAGACCACGTCGTTGTAGGAAAATTTTGATTTCTCTCGGCTTATTTTGTTACTACTAAAGCCAGCACGACAGTAAACACATAAATTCAACGAAAATGTACTTAACAAACTGTCAGATCAAATACAAGTAACCAGTTCGATTCAAATAAATTATTCAAAGTTTCGCTTAAATACAATTTGCCTCAAATAGAACAGACATCTCTAAAAAGATCTTATCCGTCCATCTACACCACGTCCCGTCTGAATCCCTTTACAAATTCTCGTAGACGCTAGTGCTACGCCGTAGCTAGCACTACGTCGTAGACGTGCTACGATGGTAGCTAAGTCCACGAAACTTGTACAATGAGCTAGTTATTAATGTAAGTGAATATTGTATGATACTTTTGTGAGAGGTACTGATATATTCATTTCGGAGCTCCTTCCTCGACCAATAAGGAGTTATGATTTATAAGACGTATTTTAAGACGTGTCCAAGTGATCCCAGTGATTTTAAGGAATAATTTTTTTTAACTTTGACTTTCACTTTGACTATAGAGCAGACTAGCTCTATTATAATCTTTACTAGACTTTGGTTCTCTGTAGGATAACATCGATACTGATCCTAAGAGAAACTCCAAGCAAACCTCTTTCTCGCTGAGCGACTTTGAGCTGGTGAGCTAGCCGTACTGTGAGTGTCCAGACTTTGGCTCTGGATATCATGACGGGTAGGACGCAATTGATCACTTTGGTTTTCAGAAATTATGATATAGGTGACGTGAAAACTTAACTTAATTTTCTAAACGCTGCCCATGTGATATTTGCTTAGAATCCTTTCTTATTTGCTTTGTTCATTAATAGGGTTTGAACCCACGACCTCCATACGCCTTGATACAGAGTCAACAGTTAAACAACTTATCACACAGTATAACATAGTATAGATTGTGTATCGTAATGCAATCTGAGATAATATTATTCCTCTATCGCCTTCTCGCTCTGTCCTTATCTCGATATGTTGCTGTCTCTCTCCAGCATGCAATTTCTGTTGCGAACGAAGACATGGATTTAATCGTATTACAAGACTTGATGGCCGCATGTTACACCGAAACAAATTTTGTAATATTTTTTTAAAATTAACAGATTATGCGAGTTGTCAGTTTGAGTGAAACAGGCTATGTGACATCAGTCATAAGTCATCTTTAAAATGTTTAATTTTACAGCTTACATTTTTTTATTTCATAATGCCAAAAATACCATTATTATCGAACCGTGTATGTTCTAGAAATGTTATTAACTTTTACGTTCTAGTTCGCGTTTCAAACAAGCGTAAGTTGAACGTAGATTTAGATATAGATAAAAGTCAATCATCCCAGTGATTTCAATGAAATAATACTTCTTGCTTTTGTATTATTATGCAGAACAACGCAGCGTATTCGGAAAGTAGTTAAGTTAGTTACAGTTCGGTGTGAATGCGGCGAGGTGAGCACATTCGCTCGGATTCATCGCATTACCGCGACAGCTGACGCGGACGCAGTCACACCGCGCTGCGCTACTGACTCTACTATGCTTATTTTGTTTATTCTACACTATGTTGCGCTACTAGTGCATATACTATACTTACTTTATTTACTCAATTCAATATTTAGTTTAAATTCAATTCAGAATTGCTTCTATGCTAAATTCAAATCAAATAGTCAAAGTGGTATTGGTAATACGAATTTTATGCGAAGACTTCACCTCAACGGCATTTCGTGCAATGGGCACATGTTTTCAAACTTTTTAAATTTTATCGTTTCCTTTAAGAGGTTTTCCTTTAATGTTTTACAGTACTGGTAGCGCATATAAATTAGAGAAGACAAATGTACCATACTTCAAGCATAAATAAATGATTTGGTTCGATTTGAAATCCATAGACGGTATTCGTACTCACAACCATAAGACCGGCAGGCGGCTCACCACCACTCGACCTCGAGTGCTCTTCTTATGGTCTCATGACCAGTGTGGTAAAAAAGCCAATTTCAACTTAAAACCTTCAACGGTAGCGTTCAAAACATTTTGAACAATAGCTATTAAAAAAGTTGAATGAAAAAAAAAACAAATTAAAAATAAACAGGATGAGCACAACAAAGGTTTCAAGCTTTGATATCACAAAACTAATTTGCATTTTACTGGAACAAAAAGGACTAGAAGGACTGAAAAGGACTAAAAAAGGACTGAACGACTTGCTGTACAATTACAGTCCTTTGAGACGAAGTTCTTAATGCTTTGGATAATTGTACAGAAATATGGTACTTCTGAGAGTGATACAATTAGCTATAGACTTCAAAGTATGAACAATTAGCTAAACAGACTACGTAAAAAGTTGTACGTTCGTACTAGCATCCGCTCACGACTCCGCTGTAGTAGTACCTACCTGGATAATAAGTACTCTGTTATTCCAGGTCATAAATTACATGTATTCCAAGTTTCAACCAAATATCTCCTGTCATTAAGTCACACTTTAATCTTTTAACCAAACTAGTTTTAAAAACAAGTGATAAGAAGCAATAGACGTCGTGTAGGCACAAAAACAGAAACATCCTCATATCCTCACAAACTTTAAACCAGATTAAATAATAAATAATAAATAAAGATTAATATGAGTAGAATAAGTATAACCGTTGAGGAGTACAGGTTCTAGAATGGCGGTTACGGAGCAAGAAACGAATGGATGAATGAATAAATCAATGAATGAAAACCCTTTATTGTACACCTAACAATTCATGAATTTGATAACCAGTTAAAAATAAGTATTATGTACAACGGGCGGTCTTATCGGTAATAAGCGATCTCTTCCAAACAGCCTTTGGGTGGAGATGAATCTAAAGAAATTGAAGATATGCCGAGGTGCACTTTTAATATATTACGTGATTATTAATTTCTAAACCTACATACAATGTGGAAGTGTAAAACGGACCTAACCTAATGGATCGATGACATTGTAAAAGTCGGTGTTCGTTATTATTTTTCGGATTGAAAAATCCAATAGTGTACGACCGAATTTGAACTTACGACCCTCTGACTTAAGACCACAAGTGCTTTAAAACTCGCGTTGTCTATAGCTTGATAGTTACTACTCCAGCAGGAATACCTCAGTAATTTCTTGCTAACTAGCATTTTAAGCATTTTCCCAGGAAAATGTTCATTACCTACTTCTTGCAATAATATCAGAATCTTAGTGTAAAATTATACTAGCTACTTTATAGGAACAGAGGCTGTGAGATGATTTCATTAAGTCAAGTATCACCTTCAAAATGTTCAAAATACCCGGCTGAGGTAATATGTTTTCATGGTTTGCAAGGTAGTTTCTGGTACACACCACAAAGGAAGGTGAAAGCACTAGTGGCCTATTGGTACCGGCCCCGCCTTCCAACCTAAGGTCGTGAGTTCAAATCCGCATGCGCACCAATGGATTTTTCGGTCCTAAAAATATATGTGCGTTATACTTTCTGATTAAGAAAAATATCGTCGATCAGATTCTTTTTTTAGCATAATTTTTGGCCGTAAAATGGTCGTTATTTTGATAAATCGTACGTTTTTAACCTCAGAACAGCAAATCAACTTCGTCTCGTATATTTTTAATCCGAACTATGTATATATTAAGTTTCATTCAGATCCATTTAGCTGTTACGCCAAGGAACAAACATCATTACAGTTTTTCGGATTCATAATAAATATTATTAGGATCTTCACTATCGCGTATACAGCTGTTTTCGTCCTCAATGCCAGTGTTGTAGTTTATTTGAGCCAGTGACTGACGCCAGTAGCTTGCATGTGCTAATTAAGTGCTAATTCATTTGCACGCAACTAATTGTAAGTGACGAGAGCAAGCGAGTGGTCACAGAGTGAAGAAACGCAGAAAGATAACATATTATTACAATTATTCACATTATTTTGTACTAGCTGCCGCCCGCGGCTTCGCTCGCGTGGTATCCGTATAAAAAGTAGCCTATATGATAATCCAGTACATGTACTATGTATATTCCAAGTTTCATTCAAATCCGTTCAGCCGTTTTGGCGTGATTTAGGCACAAACATCCAAACAATCAAATTCACAAACTTTCGCATTTATAATATAAGTGAGATGTTAAAATGATGCACTATTGTGTGTATGTATGTATATTATCACACCGGTATCCCTAATGGGGTGGGCAGAGCCAAAAGTAGTCATAAGAAAACTTACAACCACTCCTGATTCAAATGATGACAGGTGATCAGACCATCGCCCATATAGATGGTCCATAATTTTGGAGAGGATGTTAGGATTACAATTCAAATGTTCAATTGTATAGAAACTATTTGTACTGCGTTTGATTAAACTGTGTCATCCTGTTTATTAGAGTTAATGAAGTCACGTGTTGTGCTAGTACAGTGGCGAAGCATTCAGGCTGTTAGCACCAGTTAGAACTTACTACTACTGTGGTGTGGTGACGTGATGGGCGAGTGCTCGGCTGTGACACAAGAGGCGCGGGTTCGATTCCCGCTGCTGAAGAAATGTTTGCATGATCTGCAAATATTTCTTCCGGGTGTTGTAATATTATATAAGTAAAAACTGCCGCCCGTGGCTTCGCTCGCATGGCACCTGAAAAAAAATAGCCTATAAGTTAATCCAGCACATCATCTTCCTGCCCTTATCCCACTCTATGTGGGGTCGGCACAGCATGTTCCTTGGATCATGCTGTAAGAGTTTTGGCTAAGGTGTTTTATGACCGGCCGCCTGCCTGACGTCATCCCTCCTGGGAATACTTGCTTATCATGTTGGAGAGGATACTATCCCTTAGTCGACTTTAACATGTACTATGTACCTATATTCCAAGTTTCATTAAAATTCGTTCGGCCGTTTAGGCGTGAAAGTGTAACAAACATCCATACATACTTACAAACTTTCACGTTTATAATATTAGTAAGATGTATTTACACGAAAGGAATATTTAAGGCGCACCTTAAATTAACACCACACTATTTCGAAAAAATTATGTGCGCTATAAAGACCATGTCTTTCCTGTGGACAAGACCGACTAAGCTGAGAGGATGGAATAGGTGCTGGGCAAGCCTACTCCCATCTTAATTCGTCCCGGGCACTACAGCGTCCCGTTAGTGAAGGTACAAGTTGCCTCCTGACGCTGTATAAATCATCTACTATAGATGGTAAAATGCCTTAGTAGTAGTAGTTCGAAAAAACTATTACGATTAGTAGTAGTAATTTGACATTTAGGGAGCAGCTATTCAGGTTATATCACTATTGACCAGTGCTAGCCCTCTGCTTTAGCTTTCATTACGTATGCTGAAGGCTGTATGAAGTTTGTCGGATCTAAAGCAGGTACATTACTATGAATAGACACATATAATCTACTATGAAGCCGTTCGTTGTCACAGTTTGTTGCTAATACATGCGTCACTAGTTCTTTTAAGATTTTTGCTAATACTCATACTGGTCATGTCATCGATTCTTTCAAAGTAGTGTGTATTTAAGTGCGCCTCAAAGGTGCTTTAATGGTCTCTCCAAAAGGTATTGATGTGCACTAGATCGGGTGCATCCTGTTTTTTTTATCTAAAGCTGGTTTAAAAAATTGCCTTGTTAGATCAAGGGGTTAATTCCAGTCATAAACCAAAACAAAATGTTCGTATAATGTTAAACGGTGAAGAAATCATCGTGAGAAGCATGTCTTAGAATGTAGAAAGGTCGAAAACATGTTTGTGTCAAATGCACGAACGGTACGACCTCGGTGGCGTGGCGGGCGAGTGCTCGGCTGAGCCGCAAGATGTGCGGGTTCGATTCCCACTACGGGAGAAATGTTTGTATGTTCTGTAAATATTTCTTTCGGCCTGGATGTTGTAGTATATAAGTATTTTATCATTCATCTGGTACCCATAGTACAAGCTTTGCTTAGTTTGGGGCTAGATGGCGATGTGTGAAATGTCCACAACATATTTTATATTCGTCACTTATTGAAAAGAATAAACGAAAGAAATAGTAGAATAAAATACTCAAAACAAACTCAGGTGAAAAATAGCAAAATCGAATGAAATAAAAAAGAAAATCTCTCATCGGAGTGGGCGCGAGTGGAAACAAACTTGTCGAGTACTTAGCGCGCGTGTGTCCAACAGCCTTCAATAGCCTCGTTACACCCCCCCCCCCCCACCCGCCTCGCCCCTCCCTCCCCCCTCCGGGACTGCCGAGGGGAACAGCGGGCAAATATAATGGGGATACTTTCATTGAGTGTCAGAAAGTGTGCTAAATTTTGTGACAGAACTAAATGTAACTCAATCTATGTCATCATTTCTATTTAACATCTTGTCATCCTACTAATATTATAAATGGGAAAGTTTGTGTGGATGTAACGGTGTATGTTTGTGTCTCAATCACGCCCTAACGGCTGAAAGGATTTGAATAAAACTTGGAATATACATAATACGTGTACTGCAATAACATATAGGCTACTGTTTATCCGGGTACAACGCGAGCAAAGCCGCGGGCGGCAGCTAGTAGGTACATAAAGTGAAGAACATTTTGGAATAGCTATGATTTACGAGTTCTTTTTTACCTTATGGCAAGGATACATATTGTCACTCCCGTATCCCTTAATGGGGGGGGGGGGGGGGGGGCAGAGGCACAAGTAATCATGAGAAAACTTGCAGCCACTCTTAATTCAAAGTATAAAGATGGTTATGGTGTACCAATGGTGACAGGTGATCAGCCCATCGATATAGATGGTCCATTATGTCGGAAAGGATGCTAACCCTTAGTCGACTTTAACGACATGCTCGGGGAGAGAAGCAGCTGGAAACATTCTATGTTTTTTCTGTGCTCCCAGTCTATCACAGAAGTATTATAACTTAATGCAATTGGATTTGTCTGGATCACGGAAGTTATCAGTGTATCAAAACGTGCCTTATATTTTCCCATTTCTCTCCGCGACAGTACACAGTTATAACTTTTATTTATGGAAAGGAATTAAAGAAACGTTCCTGAACCGGACGCCGATGACGTAACGTTTCCAAGAACTCAGCTCTATTTTAGTTAGACAATGAAGAGGAAAAAATATGGATTATTATGTTGAAAGAAGAAATTATTGCGTTTGGTTTGTGACATCTTCATGTGGAAAGAAGTGATTATTACTTATGATGAGTCATATATATGATGAGCGGAGGATAGACCAACGTTTATTGTGATGTGCAGTGTCGATTTCCAACGGTTACTGAGGTGAGCTGGGGGGGGGGACTAAACTGTTTTGAACCCGCACCTCTTGCGTCTCAGCCGAGCACTCGTTTGCACGCCACCGAGGTCGTCACGTGATTCTAAAGAATGGATTGGACAAGTGACAATCGCATCGCTCTCACGTACTGAGCGCGTTACCAAGGATTAGCCAGGTTTAGACCGGCAAACTAGAGACGTTCTCAGCTCTCCAAACTGAGTTCATTATTTAAGTACTAACCTACTGGTACTTTCATTCATGAAAGCAATATGTCAAAGGTATAAGCAACTTCCAGATACCCGGAAAGGCGCCATCTGTACATGGTTGACATTCCAAATTAATAAATAACACCCAACAGTCACATACATAGTCCTGACCCCACACTAGGATTCCCTGTGTCGTGGGTATCAGAAACTACGAGTAACATAGTACCACAACAACCAGACCCGGAAGAAATATTTGCAGAACATGCAAACATTTCTTCCGCAGCGGGAATCGAACCCGTGCCTCTTGCGTCTACGCCGAGCAATCGCCCGCCACGCCACCGAGGCCGTCGTAATGTTCGTACTAAGCGCTTTGAGTCCACATTTTTTATACGAACTGCAAAAATGTGGAACTCCCTGCCGGGGTCTGTATTTCCTGAAGAGTATAATTTGGGTGTCTTTAAATCGAGAATCAATAGGTTTCTTCTAGGTAAGCGTGCTTCATCTTAGACCACACTGTTACTTAACATCAGGTCAAACGCATACCTATTTTAGTTAAAAAATATATATTTAGTCATGCATTTGAAAAAGATATTTTTTTATGTTTCAGGAAAATAATTGTACCTTAACTATTTTTTCATTCGGACTACTATCACTACCTCGTTCTATAACCGAATCTAATCAGATTTCTGTCAGTTTGACTGTCAGGTTTTTAATTTGCTTTTTGCCCTTTTTGCAATGGGATTGATCAAATGTCAATGACATTCCATGATCCATATCGGATTACCGTTAATTTCACAACAACATTTTAAAGTGTTGCACCTTTTCCCAGCAGTGGGATAATAATAAACTAGGGCCTTTTACCATCTATAGTAGATGTGTTATACAACGTCAGGAGATAACTTTTACCTTCACAAACGGGACGCTGTAGTGCCCGGGACGAATTAAGATGGAGTAGGCTTGCCTAGCACCTATTCGATCCTCTTAGCTTAGTCGGCCTTGTCCACAGGAAAGACATGATCAGTACGTGCGGAGCTGACTAAGCCGCGGGTTTCCTCTTACGATGTTTTCCTTCACCGTTTGAGAGTGCGCTATACCAATACTCTACTACTACTACTTGAGAGCACTGGTATAGCGCACATAATTTTTTCGCAAAATCCATTGGTACACGACCGGGTTTGAACCCACGACCTTAGGATCGGAAGGCGGGGTCACTACCAACTAGACCACCAGTGCTCCCATAGTCATAATAATATTTAAGAGTTACCCCTCCCTAGTCCGAGCATGTAGGGCGAGCTCGTATACAGGGTGATTATAATGTGTGCTGCCGTTATTAGAAACTTGGGGCCTAATTCCAGTGGACAAGCTCTCAGCGAACAGCACTCATGCTGTATAATGTCAACATACAATATACAGCTTATACACACCTTTTCTATCACGGTTATGAAAATTGAGAGCACTGGCGGTCTAGTTGGTAGTAACCCCGCCTTTCTAAGGACGTGAGTTCAAATCCGGTCGTGTACCAATGGATTTTTCTGTGCGAAAAATTTATGTGCGCTATCCCAGTACTCTCAAACAGGGAAGGAAAACATCGTGAGGAAACCTGCGGCTTAGTCAGCTCCGTACGTATTGACCATGTCTTTCCTGTGGACAAGGCCGACTAAGCTGAGAGGATGGAATAGGTGCTGGGCAAGCCTACTCCATCTTATTTCGTCCCGGGCACTACAGCGTCCCGTTTGTGAAGGTAAAAGTTTCCTCCTGACGCTGTATGAATCATCTACTGCATCCCTTCCAACATGATGTACTATTTATATGGGCGATTGGCTGATCACCTGTCACCATGGTTCACCATATCAATCTTGGGACTTTAAATCAGGAGTGGCTGCAAGTTTTCTTATGATTACTTGTGGCTCTGCCCACCCTGTTAGGGATACATTAATTATTATGTTTGTTGTCACTAGCTAGTACTAATAAAACTTAATGCTATATCTATTTCACGGTGACCCAGTACTTGCCTACCACACTATGCTTCGAATACATTGGCATTGCTCTTCGATCAAACACAAAGGACACTACGGTGAATGAATGAATGAATAAAAGGATATTGAATGAATGAATGAACGAACAACAGAAAGGTCTGTCCAGTTCGTATTTTTATTTACATTTAAATCCTTTTCAAATTCCATTTCCAGTATTCAGGCTGTTATTAATAAATCCAATATCTACATTGTTAGGCATGTCATACATTCATCGGTGTCGTTGATCAATGAATCATGGACTCCGGATTTGCTCCAAAATTTTTGTGCTAAAAGAATGGTGAATCTGTCATCCTACTATATTAATGTGAAAGTTTGAGAGGATGTTTGTATGTTTGTGCCTCAATCACTACTGAACGGATTTGAATTAAATTTGGAATATGTACTATGTATATTCAAAGTTTAATTCGAATCCATTCAGTAGTTGTTGCGTGAAAGAGTAACAAACATCCATACATCCATACATACAATTTTTTGTAAATACATACTTATAACACATAATACTACAATACCCAGACCCGGACGATATAAATATTTGCATACATTAAATAACATACAAACATTTCTCCCGCAGCGGGAATCGAATCCGCGCCTCTTGCATCTAAGCCGAGCACTCGGCCGCCACGCCACCGGAGTCGTCAAGGTTAAATCAACCTTGTTGTTTTACGATGCGCAAATGAACAACTTTAGGATTGTAGACCAAATTTTTGATCCCTTGTCCATGTGGTTGGTAGGTCCAAATTACCCTTGTCCATGTGGTTGGTAGGTCTAAATTACCCTTGTCCATGTGGTTGTCCATGTGGTTGGTAGGTCCACGCGTACATCGGGCGCAGCTGAACGAGTACTCGTACACTCGTATTTCCACCAAGGACAGCTTTTAATGCACTTCGCTTTAATGCCCTCGCTGCAATATTGCGGTATTTGGCCGACTTTGTATTTTAAAACGCAGATAATTTTAATAGTCTGCTCGCTTTGCTCGTAAGTTATCTAGCTTTTAAGACGTTAGGAATAATCCTTTTTACTTGTCGGAATAAGTAAGCTGAAGCCGAAGCGCTCGTGGCGTAGCTTGCCGTTCTTGATTGATCGTTGAAGTTAAGCAACGCTGTGCGCGGTTACAATTGGGATGGGTGACTGCAAGTGGCATTACGAGCTGAGAGCTTCCGTGTTTCAGAGGGCACGTTAAATTGTCGGTCCTGGCTTTTAAGTCGTTAAGCCATGACGGGGGTTTTTAGGCGGCCTAAAAACTCCGTCACAAGAGTTGGCCACTAGCTCATACGAACTTACTATTTACTTACTTGTCGGAATAAGTGAATGTTTTTTTAATCATTTCTTAAATATCTCTTCAGTGTGAAATATAAGGGTATTCACCCACTACTCCGTTCGTTAAATGGACATAAATTGCGAATGTGTATTTTGAAATTTGTCTCTTAATCTTTAAGTTTTGTTTTTGTGCCGGGGCGGTAACGGTCCGTTTATGGAAAGAGGTAGTGGGCGAAAACCCTCAGCAATTGGTCTATAAGGTGTAGTAGGCCCTATAAAATTGTAATTGAACATTTACCCTTATCTACTGTCACCATTTAGAATAAACATACCATTTGCAATAAAAAAAACTATAAAATCATGAACGCAGCGCGCATTGATACAAAAAGCGCATTTAGCATGAAGCCTTCTAATAACTCAGAGTAAAAAGGAGCGTTCATAAAAAGAGCCAAAGAGCCACGGGCTGAATAGGGGGATCATTTACCCTGAGCCACTTTATGTATTAAAACACATTGGCGCCCCTCGCGGCGGAGGCTTGCTTTTGAATAGGGCGCCGGCGAGCATTGAATAAAAATATTTTTTGTTTACGTAAGTTAATTTTTCAAATATGGATAAATGCGGAGTAATTAAAAAAATCTCGCTAGTTTGGTTCAAAGCAATAGTAAAGTTTGAAGAATTATTCAGGCAACTGAAAGTCGACCACTTGGTTTTAATTATATCATCAATTAATAGAATCACACAAACTATAATAAATAATAAATAAAATAAATAAATATAGGAACCGGGCATAAGATTCTTTTATAAAGTTTCAAGAACGAATCACTAGCTACGATACAAGAAATTGATAATAGTAAAACTCCCAATTTGTAAAGGGCAAGTCAAATTATATCTACAACAAAGATAAAAAAGCCAGTCAAGTGCGAGTCGAATTCGCACACGAATGGTTCCGTACATGTACACAAAAGTTTCTTATATGGTCCCTTTTATTTTATTTGTATTAGTTGTTATATCGGCAATATTATAAAAATACCTACACAATCTGTTTAACCCGTCACGCGCAAGCCTATCGCAGACATCTATTGGCCTAAATGCCTAGGAATTTTGACCTATAATTTTAATTAGGTTAGGTCACCGGAAAAATAAATTGTACGGGATTAAAATATAATTATATTTTATAAATTATACATCATTGTTTTCGTTATGAAATTCCCTAACTGCTAATGACCTCTAAATGTTTTAAAAAAACTTACTTGACGGATAATTTATTCGATTTCTTTTCAACTTCATGATTTCGAGTCAAAATCTTGACACATTTTGCCACATTTCACCAATTCACAATAGATATTCACCAAAACTAACACTATAACTTTATGACATAATATTTATGCATGATTCCATAAGTTTATTTAACTTTGAAACACAACAATTTCACTTATAATCGATTTACAAACAAAAACAAAATACGGCCGCCATATTGACAGAGATTACAATTGCCGTGGCAGCACTGACTGAGCGTTGCCATGGTAACGCGAACGGCTCACTGCTAAAGTACTGTTAGCAAAGAAATTAGGTAGGTGATTTAATTTAATTTGTTTGTGATTTTATATGGTACAAATTGAGTTAATACATAATTAGGTACATTTTACTAACTTTTATTTAGATTAAAATACTTTGTCGCATTAGAAAAATTACGTACGTACAGTAAATATTACAAAATAATGGCAAAGTTTGCTGTGAAAACACTGATAAATAAAAATAACACAATGAACTGCATAAAATTTATTATAAAAAAACCTATTTAAATATACAAAAAAATTAACGTAAGGTCACAAGTACTTAAACAAAATTTATACATCTATTTATTTATTGGAGATCAAGAGCATTACTTATAAACAATAATTAACAATTTTATTTTAGTATGAAAAAGTTACAGTAAAAAAAATTAGATGAAAATTATTTGCTCAATCATCCATAATGGCAAATGGCAGGCGAGCATAGGTACCTACCTATGTACTTTGAATGTATCAGCCGATCATTTATGAAACTAGCGTAATTACATCTAATATACATCACAATTTTCAGAACTTTTAGTTAGGTAGGTACTGTCATCATCATCATTTTCCTGCCCCTATCCCACTAGGTGGGGTCGACACAACATGTTTTCTTCTTCCATGTTCTCCTATCACTCGTCATCTCAGTATTCACTCCTGTAAAATGACAAAGTTATTACAAATTAAACTTTTAACTCAACAAGTATTTATCTATGAAGATTTCATATTATAATTTAATTGACGTGTAAACACACAATTTACCAATAAATGGATTATTACTGATTATTGATCTTCTCAACTTAAAATATAATACATACTGCTGCCTTGGTGGTGACTCCACCTGAGGGTCCACATTAGGGTCAACCAGACCTAGAATAATGGCTCGACGAGCCGCAGAGGCATGACTGCAAGATCGGCGTTCTGGAGATGGCGAAACCGATCGACCACACTCTGAGCTTGCCGACCTCATGCGTTGCAATCTAAAAAAATTAACAATACTGCGCTAAAATTCGCATTGTACGTGTTGATGATGATGATTATTATGAAATTAGGGTAATGAACTAAAAGATGACAAAAACATTCCGAAATGCAAACTTATTGTTATTTTTATAATACAGTGTACTAAGTACCTAACCTAAGTATCTAACTATCTAGTAAGTACCTACAAACAAAAACAATTGTATAATTGGTATAATCAAAATAACATTTAGATCAGCTCACATTACTCAAACACGAATAGCTATTCACATACCAGATCAAATTACCAATTCTTTGTTTCCGCACACGATGTTTATGTGCCGACAGTACCTACCTACCTGTCCATAAAATGAACGCCATTTTTTTCGAAAGGTCAACAAACTAGGTACCCATACCTATGAAAAACGATTACAAACTGCTTTTGCTTATAGAAAGTACATACATGTTTTATGTCAAAATATTCCTAGTGAAATTATCAGCAAATTCATGTATATTTATAACCATCTATAATAAAAAAATCTCATAATTCAAAGGAAAATAGTACACAGCATGACGACTTAGACGCAAACAAAAACTGTCTTTCAAAAGTTAGTCCACTTTTTTCATCCAAATTTTAGAACTATTTCTTATTTTATAACCTAACACGTAATCGACAATATTTTTCCAGTAAATACATATAAGAATCTTATTAGAACACTCACCTATTCTTTCTTGAAAACATTTCGTAATTTATCGCCTCAAACACAATTACTTCACGACACAACTCAGTTCCGCAAAGATGGCGTCTGTTCACCAAAACACTTATTTCTTTGTTTCTTCCGGTCTTACATTCAATCAATTTGCGTGTATCTGTTCGTAATGAACTTAGCTACAACAGACTGCAAACAAAACCAGCCAATGGGCGATAAAATAACAAAAAAAACAGTATCCAATGGAGACACGCTAGTTTGTACACCCATGTGTACGGCCGACACGCGGGGCCTTCAAATTTCTCGTACACCCGTGTGTACATAAAACATTCAAGAGGTTAAATTTCAACTCTCTATTAAGACGGACGGGAGGATACCGGACGGACAGCAAAGGCTTAGTAATAAGGCCCAAGGGAGGCCTACAGGCGGCCTATAAACTCCGTCACAAGAGTCGGCCACAAGCTCATACAAACTTACTTTTATTCAGTCCAACTATCGACCAGAACAAAGATAACACACCACCATTTAAGGCACACACACACCTGCTGTCACTTAAGCTATTCCTCAGCGGTGCCCAACTCTGACTTGGCACATTCTCTTCCATAAATTAGCCAAACAATAGTTTGCTCTCAAACTCGCAACTAGCAACATATAAATTACGTATATCGGTTCGTCAGAAGTTCGCCCTGTGTCAAATACAAACAATGTACCAATATTGGAACAACATCAGACGTAGTGAAGTAGATAGGGAACTTGGTACACACGAGTTGGGATGTCACTTGTACAGAGTGAGGAGTGGGCCAACTTTGTTGGGTCGCGTTTTGGCTGTGACGTAAGAATGGCGGATCTTATTGTTTAATTCATATCTTTCTTTGGTTCTGTACCAGTTACTACCCGAGGGGCGTCAACAGGACTATCCGAGGGGTGTCAACAGGACCTTATTAACCGAAAGGGTGTCAACAGGACATAGCACCCGAGGGTGTCAATAGGACTACCCGAGGGGTGTCAACAAGACCTTAGTACTCGAGGGGTGTCAACAGGACCTTAGTAGCCGAGGGGTGTCAACAGGACCTTATTACTAAGCCACCTTGTCCGTCCTTCTGTCCGTCTGTCAGCGGACTGTATCTCATGAATAGGCAGAGTTGAAATTTTCAGAGTGTGTATTTCTATTGACACGATAACAAGTAATAAAAGTAAAAGAGCCCCACACAAGAAACCTGTAGGTACGGAACCCTTCGCGTGGGAATACGACTCGCACTTGACCGATTTTATTGGTTTTACAACGTACAAGTTAAAATTTCAAAACGTTATGGTTTTCGAACAAGATATTTTGTGCTATCCTACTAATATTTTAAATGCGAAAGTTTGTGAGGATGTAAAGATGTGTGGATGTGAGGATGTATGTTTGTGCCTCAATCACGCCATAACGACTGAATGGATTTGCATGAAACTTGGAATGCACATAGCACGAGAGCGTAGCCGCGGGCAAAAGCTAGTATTTCTATACACCAGCAAACCAGACTTTGAGCACTTCCTGAATCAGAACATCAAAAATATATAGTGCTCAACTATTCCAGCACAAAGTTCGCGGTTTCAAAGCTTCCCAAGTTCAAAGTTAGTGTTGAAGATGACAAGTGTGGAAGCGCCTTATTCCATTGTGCTCCTAACTTAATAAATAGTAGGGTATTGTAGCTAATAAGACTATGTTAGCTAAGTGGAGACATGTTTGCATAAATGAATACGTACGAAGTTCGAAACGGGATGGGATTCGAGCCTCGTCTCAACTAACTTTCAAGGAGTAAACTTTGCTTGAGATTTGTTCAGGTAAAATAGCGTACTTTTCCAAGTAGGAAGGGCATTTCTAGAATTTTAAAATGAATTAATTACTTAGTTTTCATCTTAAAAGTAGACATCATACCATTAGGTATGTTTTTTGTTGATCATCCATCTGGGAAATTATTAGGGCTGGAAATTAATATCAAAGGACCTAAGTAATTTGAAAAAGATCTTTGCTCATACAAAATAAAGGGAAGATGATTTTTGACCTTAGACCCCTCCGGATATAAAATAAAATATGTGAAAAGTTATACTAAGTAAACAATTATAATAAGTAATATTTATACTGGGGCAATATTTTTTTTGATGCTATGGTTATGGATTATCCGTCGTCAAAGATTATTAGAGCCTGGTCTAGTTATAGAAACCCCGCCTTCCGGTCCTATGGCCATGGGTTCAAATGATTTTTTCTGTTTTATAAATGTATGTTCGCTATACCAGTTCTCTCAAACGGTGAAGTAAAACGAGATAAAACCACCATGTCTTAGAACCTGAAAAAAATCGAAAACATGCATCAAGTTCAGGAAAGAAGACTTTCAGGTGCACTTTCAATCCTTTCACCACACTGGTTCGAAAGAATTAGCGACACGACTAGCCATAAACCATAATGCGAGTGCTCGTATGATACACCAGTAAACAAAGCCGTAGTGAAGCTAGTAAGTACTATAAACTCCACAGCTAGTCGTACAGATGGGTACAACATAATTGAATCACAACTTACATTCCACGAGTCGGCTCGGAAGCGAAACATCACGTATTCCAGTATTGACAGCCCACGTTCCTGCCCCACGGCCCACGACACGATGGAGGCGGCATCTGCATATCATCATCTCATCTTCCTGCCCTTATCCCACTCTATGTGGGATCGGCACTGCATGATCCTTGACGACCTCGGTGGCGTGGCGGGCGAGTGCTTGGCTGAGACGCAAGAAGCGCGGGTTCGATTCCCACTACGGGAGAAATGTTTGTATGTTCTGCAAATATTTCTTCCGGGTCTGGGTGTTGTAGTATTATGTATTATTTAAGTATGTATTTACAACAAAAAAAAGTATATAAGTATTCTATCAGCCATCTGGTTCCCATAGTACAAGCTTTGCTTAGTTTGGGGCTAGATGCGCTGTGTGAAATGTCCACAAATATTTATTTATTTATTTATGATCCTTGGATCATACTGTAAGTGTTTTGGCTAAGGTATTTCATGACCGGCCGCCTGCCTGACGTCAACCCTCCTTGGGAATACTTGCTTATGTTATAGGATACTATCCCTTAGTCGACTTTTACGACATGCTCGTGGAGAGAAGCAGCTGGACGCATTCTATGTTTTCCTTTACTCCCAGTCCAGCGAAGAAGTATCTGCGCTTTTTATATTCATAAATTATTTACTAGTGATGAGGATTGAGAAAGGTATGTTAAGATGGTTCGGTCATGTAGAGAGGATGAATAAAAGAAGATTAACGAAACAGGTGTATGGGGCGAGTGTGAATGGTACCTTTGGAAGGAGAAGACCTCGGCGCACGTACCAGGACCAAATCAGCGACATTTTGGAAAAGGGCCAGGTCAAGAGTACCCTAAACTAAATGTTATGAGAGTGAATGAAGCGAAAGAAATATGTCAGAACCGTAGCAGATGGAGGTCCGCGATCTCTGCCTATTCCTATTGGAGACAGCCGTGATTTTATGTATGTAAATTACTTACTTACTGACAATCAACGAACTATACCATGAGTAAAAGAGAGATGAAACTTGGAGTAGGGGTAGGACTAGGAAAAGAATTCACGAAATTCAACTCCTACTCTCAAACGGTGAAAGAAAACATCGTGAGGAAACCGGCATGTCGTAGAATCGAAGAAAGTTCGAAGACGAAAGAAAGAAGAAGTCAAGTGCACGAAAAGAGCCTTTGAGCCGCATCTTAAGACAGGAGCTGGAAAGTGACATAGGCCCTTTTTTTCAGGTACCACGCGAGCCAAGTCGAGCCGGAAGCTAGTATTGATTTTGTGTATTTATTGCCATATCCAATTTTCTTAATTCGTGTCCGCATCACTCGTATTTGTACCGCTTTATTCGATTTTTCCGGTTTTGTTGGTCGAATGCGGCTCGATGGCGAATTAGATTTCATACAAGACCTGCGCGTTAGGGAATATTTAAGAAGGTTCATGATTTTATTTCACAACATCACGCGTTCACATCTACTCGTGTACGTCGACACTATTTTATACGCCAGAGAAAATCAGGGCTTTGATATCCACATACGCTAAAGTAAGTTCGTACTATGAGCTAGTGGCTAACTCTTGTGACGGAGTTTTTAGGCCGCATTAAGGCCTCCGTCGTGGTTTAACGACTTAAAAACCGGGACCGACAATTTAACGTGCCCTCCGAAGCACAGAAGCGCTCAGCTCGTAATGCCATTTGCGGTCACCCATCCGATTGTGACCGCGCACAACGTTGCTCAACTTCAACGATCAATCAAGAACGTCTAAGCAAGCTACCCCACGAAATAATAAAATAATAATTCTACATAATTATGTTTGTTATATATAGTTGTTGTTTTCCTTAATACTACTACTACTATACTAAAAGTGCGCCTCAAAGGCTCTTTGCATTAGACACACAATTCGAACTTTTAAGATTCTACGACATGCCGGTTTTTTCACGATGTTTTCCTTCACCGTTTGACGCACATATTTTTATCTAACAGAAAAATCTATTGGTGCACGAACAGATTTGAACTCACGACCTTAGGATCGGAAGGCGGGGCAAACACTAGACCACCAGTGCTCTTTCCTAGAATAAAAGCTGATCAGACTGTGGTCTACTATAACTCTAAGACATTTAAATAAAAAAATATAGACGTTCATGTAAAACGCATAACTCAGACGTCTCCCTATGCAATTTGGGGCGCGAACGAGAGAGCGGGAGACCACAACGGGGAAAATTTTAAATCATTTTAACCCCCCAATAAAATTTAAGAGATACATAATCATCATATAAAAACCAGTGACCAAACAAACAAAAGCTTTGTATTCACCAATAAGATAAGCTTTCAGGTAATATTCCCTAAAAACCTTAGAATCCAGTATCCCAGACATACTTATTTTTTCCCCACATAGTACCCACGGCTAATGACAACAAAAACCAGTGACAGACGGACAGACAGTTACAAACAACGTCTATTATATTAACGAGTGTGGGAGAAAGACAAAACATTTTTATGTGCGCATTATATTCTCGCAACAAAAAGTTAATGAATTACTTCGTTTTATTCATAAAGGGATAATTGTTTTTAAGGGGGGGGAAATGAAGATGGACAGGTTAGCCTTTGTAGAGACGAGAGATTCATTCAAATTAAATGGAAACGTTTTATTTTAAGAAACTAAGACCTTTTACCATCTAAGTATAGTTCGTATGAGCTGGTGGCCAACTCCTGTGACGGAGATTTTAGGCCGCCTAAAGGCCTCCGTCATGGCTTAACAACTTAAAAGCCGGGACCGTCAATTTAACTTGCCCTCCGAAGCACGGAAGCGCTCAGCTCGTAATGCCACTTGCGGTCATCCATCCCAATTGTGAGCGCGCACAACGTTGCTTAACTTCAACGATCAATAAAGAATATCTAAGTAATGATGAGTGTAGTTATAGATAGGCGTATCATTCAATGGTGAGAGGTTTTACGGCTAGTATCAAGTGCCTCTGTGACGATCCATTGTCTCGCAAATCACTCGGCGTGTAGTTGGAATGGGCGGGGTGCGAGTGCGAGCGAGTAAACTAGAATAGAATAGAAATTTATTTCACAACAAACCTTACAAAGCCCATACTAAATATAAACTATTGAATATATATTGAGAATATTAATAGATGACCTCGGTGGCTTGGCGGGCGAGTGCTCGGCTGAGACGCAAGTGGCGCGGGCTCGATTCCCGTTACGGGAGAAATGTTTGTATGTTCTGCAAATATTTCTTCCGAGTCTGGGTATTGTAGAAATATGTATTATATGTAATGTATTTGCAAAAGTAGTATATAAGTATTATCGTATCGTGGATATCAGACACTAAAAGGCACCATGCTATGATACTACAATATCAGACCAGACCAGGGAATCGAACCTGCATCTAAGGAGTGGGAAAAGTATTGTGTGGGTTGAAGAACTATCTATGTATTTAACTGTGGGGTAGCTTGCTTTGACGTTCTTGATTGATCGTTGAAATTAAGCAACGTTGTTTGCGGTCATAATTTATACGGGTGACTGCAAGTGGCATTACGAGCTGAGCACTTCCGTGCTTCGGAGGGCAAGTTAAAATGTCGGTCCCGGCTTTGAAGTCGTTAAGCCACGATTGAGGTCTTTAGGCGGCCTAAAAACTCCGTGACTAGAGTTGGCCACTAGCTCATACGAACTTACTTATTTTTGGTGTAAGGTAATAATTTCTTCACTGACACTACGACCATACCTCACTCCACATCTCGACAGTGGCTCGTTTCCGCTGTCATACTGTATTCATAGGATTTAGAGATATTGCGTTATACGGAACCATGTCTTGTTATAGCGACTCCCGCTTGTTTTTCAACATTGTGTAAGGTGGGAGGTAATTTTTCTTGATGAAAGAAAGAAATATATGAAACATAGTAAAGGTTGATAGAAGCACTACGAAACTGTTTTAACTTCTGCGTTTATGATATAGCTTTTGGTACTTGAAGTAAAAGTGCACCTAGGAAAGCGGTCAGCTATTTAAACGACTTAAAAAAAAAGAATTAATTTAGCTGCACTGATTTTTAGCGTTCCGTACCCAGAGGGTGCCAACGGGACCCTGTTACTAAAATAAAATAAATAATATTCATTTAATTAATAAAAAAATAGAAATAGATTAAAAAGGTCGAAGTTATAGTTTCACATTTGAGAATAACATACATCCAAAATTCCAAACATCTTCAAAAACTTTCCGTTTCACAATATTATTTGGATCTTAAAACTTGATAATTCTCCGTGTCATCAAAAAATAATTAGAGCTCGGCTATCCAAACCAATTACGCAGTCTGAACAGATCAATTGAGCAAATATCAATTAAACTACTATTTAGTAAATCCTTTCTGTAATGTCAGCTCAAATTCAAATCTACGACTATTTTGTTCTACTGTGTGTCTGTGCGACACTGAGCACTGTTGGTTTATGTTAAACTTGCTGACTGTACTTAGCAAGTATTGTCAAAAACGATTTTTAACATTATTTTCATCTCGTTCACAACGGTTATTATAAGTTTCGGGCAGATTTTCAAATAAAGTCAGAATTTAAAAAATTGAAAAGCATCAAAACCGAGCATGCCAGTTACTGGCATATACAAACCTTTGGTTCTTCATAGAACATATTCACAGCTAGTACTAAACCACTAGTTCTTCCTAGAACATGTTCCACCCTCCCCCTATCGCAGCGTGCAGGGGTAATTCGTAACAGTCATCCCTCTAATTGGCACATTTAACCCGCCATCGGGTATCGGGGGGATGCAGGCGGTTGTGAGAGGTTATGAATTTAAAATGTCGGTTAATAAGACCGCTGGTCTGTTGGAAATACTCTTGGGCATTTGCAACTGCGTTTTTGTATAAAGTAAATAAATACTTCTATGATGGACTTCTCTCCCGAGCATGTTGTAAAAGTTGACTAAGGGATAGTATTCTCTCCAACATGATGGATGATATGGGCGATGGGCTGACCACCTGTCACCATGGTTCACCATATCTTGGGTCTTTGAATCAGGAGTGGCTGTAAGTTTTCTTATGATTACTTGTGGCTCTGCCAACCACGTTAAGGATATGATAACACCAAGAGTTCTGACTCGCACTAAGATTCCCTGTGTCGTGAGTATCAGAATTTACGGGTACCATAACACCCAGACCCGGAAGAAACATTAGCAGAACATGAATATATTTCTCCTGTCGTGGGAATTGAACCAGCTCTCGCGTTTTCGGACTTTGTCGTTTAGAGACTTGCCTACCACGACACTTCCAGGCAGTTAATTATAGCTAGACTCTCGAGGATACCGGATTTGCCAAGACATATCAATGTCGTTAAATTTGTCTTTATTGCGCGAGTGTCACTGGGTATAAATAAAATTATAAATAATTAAAATTTTGGGAGTCTTTTTTTAAATTGTACGTTTAAAAAAACTCCCATAACTATTGAATGGGGTATCAAAATGAAGGAGTTTTAAAGGTGATCACAAAACCACTTACACAACTTTTATGCTTATAATATGTAATTTGGAATGAAAAATGATAAAAAACAATCTCGAAATCGGAGTAACTAACGCGCGAATACACACAGTCGGGTTTGTTTTTTCAATTTAAATAAGTACCTGTTCGCTGTAGTCAGGTGAAAACAACGAACGTGCCAACCTTTTTCTCAAAACGAAACATCCAGACGAATCCAAACATTATCCGGAAACCTTCAAATCGGACTAAAACAAACAAAGAATGGACAAGGAATAACAAGCATCCTAAGTGATTGCGATATTAAGTCGCGTCGCGACCAGCAACCGGCAACTACTCGCTAAAAATATACCGTCATGCATAATGCATCGGCGCGCCCGACGGACGCACTCACACCTAAGTGTAGCTCGGCCGTTTTCTCAGACTATACTCTCCAGGAATAAAAATACACGTATCCCTAATGGAGTGGGCAGATCCACGAGTAATCATAAGAAAACTTGCAGCCACTACTGAATCAAAGTCACAATGGTGAACCATGGTGATCAGCTCATCGTTCATATACATCATGTTGGATACTATTCCTTTGTCGACTTTTACGACATGCTCGGGGAGAGAAGCAGCTGGACGCATTCTACGTTTTCTCTTAACTCTCAGTTCTGCAGAGAAGTAAAAAATATGTAAAACTGATTTTCCCGCGTGGCGTATATTTTGACACCGCATTTCACCCCTTTGTAAAGATTATTTTGAATTTTTTTAAAATACGTGTCCATTGATTTTGTATTTGTACTTATTCTTATGAAGTTTCGAGCATCACCCAGCTTTGACACCTCATTTTTCCCCTTTTAAAAACCCTGAAACCGGGTGTCCAATGTTTTTTTACTCTAAATGTCTAGACGTATTGTCGAGCTAATCGCACAGCCCGTCAAAATATTGCTATACAAATTTAAGAACTCCCTTGCCCTCCCCCCCCTTCTGCCACGGGGGGGCTATTTTGAAAAAAAAATATTGTGTTTTATTTTTTATTTTACAGTTTATTTGTACAGAGTTTTAAGCGCATCGAACGAGCCAGCATTACAAGTTCTGTGTGAGTGCGCCCGGAACCAGAGTCCCTCTAATGAAATAGTCCATAAATCGCAAATATTGGCGAGGACATGCCCCACTAGTCGTCCTGTTCTTGTTACTGTGACGTCACGAATATCCTTATCATACTGTACATCCCAGTGTTTGTGAGTATGTTTGTATGTTCGTACCATCTTTAGATTTGATTAAAACGTCAAATGTACATACTTCGTGACCTGCTTTTTTTATTTATTTACAACTAGCTGCCGCCCGCAGCTTTGATCGCGTGATACCCTAATAAAACGTAGCTTATATGTTATTCTAGCACACGTACTATGTATGTTCCAAGTTTCATTCAAATCCGTTAAGCCATTCCGTGATTCAGGCACAAACATACAAACCTTCATATTTATAACATAGTAGGATGAAAAACTTAATATAAGTTTTTACCTAAAGAAACGAAAATTATCTGAGTTTTCTATGTAAGTTCGCCTACAGATAGAAAACAGAGCTCAGATCACCGAAAGCTCAGACCGCAGGTAAGCTCCCCATAAGGCTGGCGACGTTACCTCGCTGGATAGCTACACTTATCCTTTGTCCGAGGTAAGCGCCGGTCCTTTGATCATTGGTCACATAAATTAAATTAATAAATATCAAATGTTACAAATTGAACAACTCCAACATGATCTATAATGTGCGATGGGCTAATCACGTGTCACCATGGTCCGCCATATCCATCTTGGGAGTCTTGGATCAGAAGTGGCTGCATGCTTTATTATGATTACTTGTGGTTCTGCCCACCCCGTTAGGGATACGGGCGTGATAATACGTATGTGTGTAAATTGAACATAAAGTTTAAAGAAGTTCTTGGTAGATATGCAAATCTTGTTTCAGATTAACTGGCACCTAATATACTTCACTCAAGAAGAACTTAAGCTACTTTTCATCTAGGTTACCGAGCGAAGCCGCAGGGTTAAGCTAGTTCTGCCATATATCCTTGTTTCGGGGCACTTCGCCTTTAATAAGATTTAATAAGTTGATAGTTTGCGAGATAACAAGAGGATTTTTGAAATATCTTTCCTTTATGTTTTGGGGTTTATTGCTCATTGGTCCTTTTTGGAGCTGCTGATATTGTCAATTATAGCTAAAGTACATAGCTCAAGCGACTCCCTAAGTATTGGAGAAGTTGGGACAATTGTACTGTTCCTTTTTTGGCAAGATTCCATCCTCTCAACTTAGTCGGCTTTGGCCACAAGAAAGACATGGCCACTACGTGAGCTGACTAAGCCGCGGGTTTCCTCACGATGTTTTCCTTCACCGTTTGAGAGTACTGGTATAGCGCACATATTTTTTTCGCACAGAAAAATCCATTGGTACACGACTGGATTTGAACCCACCATCTTAAGATCGGAAGGCGGGGTCACTACCAACTAGACCACCAGAGCTCTTATTTTACCAAAAGCCACGCCTTTTACCACACTAGTTTGGAAAAACTAGTGACCGAGTCGTAGTAAGTCTCCAAGTGTCTTATAAAGCAATTGAATGTGGCACAGAGACATGCAATATGCAGCGGGCATATGTGGCCGGCTGCAGCTCACATTAGATCCTCCCATTACCCATCCCCCACATTACAACCTCACTAATGGGGAGGTTACACAAACCCCCTATGAATGGATGAGTAGGATGACCAGGTAGCTTTTTTATGAACGAAGTTTGAATGATCTATTTCGCAATAGATGGTCGACCTCGGTGGCGTGGCGGGCGAGTGCTCAGCTGAGACGGAAGAGGTGCGGGTTGGATTCCCGCTATGGAAGAAATGTTTGTATGTT
Organism: Scotopteryx bipunctaria; assembly: GCA_949320045.1. NCBI lineage: Eukaryota > Metazoa > Arthropoda > Insecta > Lepidoptera > Geometridae > Scotopteryx > Scotopteryx bipunctaria. Next base: position 283,560 of record OX439465.1, read on the forward strand.
CTGCAATTATTTCCGGGTCTGGGTGTTGTAGTATTATGTATCTGTATTATAAGTATGTATTTACAAAAAAAAGTTTATAAGTATTCTATCAGCCATCTGGTGTCCATAGTACAAGCTTTGCTTATTTTGGGGCTAGATAGCGCTTGTTACGCAAGGCTAACCTACTCAAACCGCTGCGCTAGCTCGACCAGTATATGTAGCAAGACCTTACACGTGTTGCAGTGTCAGCGGAATGTGGCCATTGACGTCAATCGAGCGCTTTATGGAAATTACCTAGTTTTAAGTTTGCTATTCTTTGTTCCTACTTCGAACGGGTTTCACCTTTTAGAGTAATTATTATATTGTAATCTTTTCTTTCTGATTAAATCTAGAGTCAAATAAAAGTATTTTTTTAAAAGCTACCCTGAGCAGCGGCTTACGTATTTCGCTGTGTGAAATGTCCACAATATTTATTATTTATTTTAAATAAGTTATATCCTACATAAACTAGCATTTGCTGGTGGCGCCGCTCGCGTGGTCTACCTGGATAAAAAGTTCCCTTTGTATTTTTGGTGACGGATCATTTATTAAATATGTCAATAATGTTATCTGTCTAACAGCGCCATACGTACATTTTGTCAGAAAAACAACGTTGATATGGACCTACCACGTGAGTATATCAGCGCTTGAAGCGCTCGTAGCGTAGCTTGCTTAGACGTTCTTGATTGATCGTTGAAGTTAAGCAACGTTGTGCGCGGTCACAATTTGGATGGGTTGCAAGTGACGTTACGAGCTGAGCGCTTTCGTGCTTCGGAAGGCACGTTTAATTGTCGGTCCCGGCTTTTAAGTCGTTAAGCCATGATATAGAATACAAGAACCGGGCATGAAACAGTATTTTCACGTTCGAGGAGTGTATTCACGAAAGTATCTTTTCATATATTTGATTCCTTTCACCACACTGGTTCGAAAGGACTAGTGACATAACTGGTAGTATTACCAAATTTCGATAGTCTTTTCTTTGAATTCAAGGCACGAATGACTTTGCTTGTTCTCAATCCGTCCCTAATTCGAAACCACATGGTTCGGCTGTCTAGAAACGAAATAAATGTTTATTACTTTTAAAATGCTTATAATCAAAATTCTATTTGAGGATTTTTGGGTCTTAATCACACTGTAATAGCTAATTGCAATTAAAATTGGTGTATATAAAGTATAGTGAGGCCCGGCGCATACTATCGGCTCGGCACGGCATGTCTAAGGATACCTCAGCATGTCTAAGGATTAGACCAATTTATTAGGTATCCAGTCTCACTAACTTGAATTTAGAATAGAATAGAAATATTTTTATTTCGACGACCTTGGCGGCGTGGCGGGCGAGTGCTCGGCTAAGACGCAAGAGGCGCGGGTTCGAGCCCGCTACGGGAGAAATGTTTGTATGTTCTGCAAATATTTCTTCCGGATTTGGGTGTTGTGGTAATATGTATTAAAAGTATGTTTTTACAAAAAAAGTATATAAGACAAAATGTTCTTTATCTTTATCTTATCTTCTATCAGCCATCTGGTGCCCATAGTACAAGCTTTGCTTAGTTTAGGGCTAGATGACGCTGTGTGAAATGTCCACAAATATTTATTTGTGTTCGGAAGTAGTACGAGTATGTAACAAATTAAAAACAAACAACAAAGACAGTACTCAAAGCATAAATAGAATAAAAAACAGAAGCACTAACCTAAATTAGTAGACATAAATCGAATCGTCTGGTTTTGAATCAGGTCGCAGTAGAGTTCACTGTTTATGTTTGACGTCCACACCATGACAGAGTTGGCAGCGCGCCAGCGTTAGGGGCTAGGCAGAGATCTTATCAATTTGGATTAAGCTTATGGTGTCCACTTTCAAAGTCAACTGAACTAAGTGGCGTGTTTTGACTCTTGTGTTATACAATTATTTAGTACACTGGTTCTTTTCGGCACAACCGACAACGAAAATCTAATTATTATGATAAATAAATATTTGTGGATATTTGACACAGCGCCATCTAGCCCCAAACTAAGCAAAGCTTGTACTATGGGCACTAGATGGCTGATAGAATACATAAATACTTACTATTAGTATACTTATAATACATATACCCAAACCCGGAAGAAATATTCGCAGAACATATAAACATTTCTCCTGTAGCGGGAATCGAAACCGCGCCTCTTGCGTCTCAGCCGAGCATTCACCCGCCACGCCGCCGAGGTATTATTATTTTCCTTATCTCTCCCCCATTCATAGTTTTAAGGTGTTTCATGTAAATCAGCGGAGAGGGCTCCGGCCATCTGAAAAACAGGTTTTTAATGCCTATTTCAGGCACCTGTCTCTCACAAAACAGGTTAACTGACCACAAACCAAAAACATGTTATTCATTTTACTTTATTGAGAGAAATAAATTATATTTTATTTATTCCATCGACGAATATTTAAACAGTTACAAAGACAAACTATAATCACATTAAAAACTTTAAGGTAATCGGTATAATAATAAGAAATGAAAATGAGCTCAGTTTTCTATCTCAGATAGAAAACAAAGCTCAGATCGCCGACCGCAGGTAAGCTCCCCAAAAGGCCGGCGACGTTGGATAGCTATACTTATCCTTTATCCGGGGTAAGCGCCAGCCCTTTGGTCATTAGTCACATATTATTTAATATTTTAAATGGTTGAACGAAGTATAAGGAACCATAATCGTACTTATTATTTATGAATGGATTAATTCTAGAAATTTAAGCTACTTCTGTTTTTCGCTTATCTTTATTGAATACTTACCCTTAACCTTGTGAACGGGCTAAAAGCCCTTTAGAATGTCTCGGGATACCTAATAAAAATCCAAGCAAAGCACCAACTTGTTTTTGAAGTTACAAAATAAATTGGACAAGATAAACTCCTAAAGATTGTAAATCTTAAGTAATATTTATAAAACTTGTACATTACTGACTGACTGACTGTTTTACTCGGTCAGTCAACAAAAACAACGCCCAGTCTTAATCATCATAAGTTCTAAATGTAGAAACTGCTACTTTTAGGGCGATTCGCGTGCATCTTACGAAAAGTCGCGGACTTGTTAGTTTGTATGAGGGGTTCCTGCGCATTAGATTTTGACCAGTCCTAAAGCCGTACGCGGCGCGTAATGTGCACGGTTCGTGCGCGTACGCAGATGTGGAACCACCTTGCTGGGAGCACGAACAATAGAACTATCGAAGTTCAACTGCTAAAAGATGCAGCGTTAAGATGAAGTTTGTATTAAAAAAGTCTACGCAGGCAAATTCGCTGGACGTTTCACTTGTGTTTATTATAAAAACAAACTGTAAATAACAGAAATGTAAATGCCAAACTTACATTTAGTAATTTTAAGACGATAAGCTCTTTGCGAGAGATCGTCGGAGAGCTGAATTAGATTAGTTTAATGCGCTTCTTTAAAGAAATATTAATTGAAAAGCGACAGTCAATAGGAAAAAAGCTAAGGTATGTTTTAATTTATAAATTAATAAGGTTTTTTTATAATTAGTGTACTAAAAATATTAATGTGAAAATGAAAAGTTATTTAAAAGCTATTTTAAATCACATTAATGTAATAAAATCGATTGTCACTATTTTTTATTTGTGGTACCTTAGCATTTAACCAGCGATGCTTTGTTTGTGGTCCAGTAGTAAAGCTACTTGTAAGACCATGGCCAACAAATGAAATACAGATACACTAATATTTAGTAGAATGATCGTCAATACGACTGATGTTTATAGAATATCTGATTTTCCCTTCCCCATCCCATCCTCGAGATGAGAATAGTACCCGAAAGGGCACTAAATTAATATTTAACACAAAAATCGCACCAACACGCCACCTTTTACGATCTAAGTGTGCCCATAAATTTTACTGCCGTAGGAAAGTCTAGCTGACGGCGTGTTTTTTCTGATACACCCGGAATATTGCTGAATGTGAATGGTATTGGGTCACTATTTACTTTCATTCAAGTTGACGTCTAGGGCTGCTGTAGGTACGTTTGTCTAGATTTATTTTCAGCGCCACCTTGGGTCTAGATAAATAAATTTTGTTCTAAGTAACTTGCTGTAACCTGTCAATCGAATAAATATCGGATACACTTTTAATTTGATAAATGAGGAGTCATTCCAATTCAAATTATTTATTCCACTTAGAAATAACATTACAGATAGATTTCAATTCGTTATTCCTATTACAACGAGGTAAGTGCAAAAAAATAACGACCTCACTACTATGACTACATTTTCATAGTACATTAAAGTGTTAAAAATCCAATATGGCGGCTTTAAGCCATTTCTAAATTACTAAGCGATAAGGCCACCAATTATATTGCACGACACATATTTAAATACCTATTTTGATTAAATTTTATTTCATGTTTTTACAATAAAGATAAATTGTATTGTATTGTATATTAGACTTAGACATGGTACAAAGCCATCATCATTATGTCAAAAAATCTAATATGGCGGGCGTTCTACGCAGTCGAGTTTTTTGTTCTTTTATGTAAATACTTATTAATTTAATTTAGATTTCTAGTTACCTAGTTTATGTTTTTTTCATAAAATGCTTTTAAAATGTAATTAAAGAGAGTATTTGAAAGAAAAAATTATGATACATTTTATTCAGTTACTGTTACAATAATAATTAAGAAGGTTCTTAACTAAGTTTCAACAATTTTACCTCCTTTAACCGTGCAGGTAAGTTGTGTGCATTTGCAACTTTTAAGACGTTTTAAAATAATTCTAGTGATTACGACGAATTAAATACTTTTGATTTTTTAAATTTTCAGGGACGCTACACACTCAGTAGGTCAATCCAATGACGCAAAAATACATGGTCATACTTAACTTAAAATATTCATTCGCACTAAAATATTTTATCTCTCCCCGTTGCGTGACTTCGTATTCTTATATTCGCGATTTTAAAGTATCGTTAATTCTGTAAATCCGTGAAATGGCCCGTAAAATGGCGGACGTCATTTAGATTTCACGTTTAATGCCGTAAAAATGTATTTTAATTGCTCACTGGGATTTTAGAGACTTTAAATTTAATTTAATTCCAGAAGTACCTTAACGGGAAAATAACAGCCAACATCAGGTTTAACTACATAGTTCTAATTTATGCCTAAACCCCAAACTAGAATCCCTTGCATCGTGAGTAGGTATTTAAACATCATGGTCATACCTCGGTCTTTGACGACCTCGCTGGCGTGGCGGTGAGCGCTCGGCTGAGTCGCAAGAGGCGCGGGTTCGAGTTCCGCTACGGGAGAAATGTTTGTATGTTCTGCAAATATTTTTTCCGGGTCTGTCGGTATTTACAAAAAAAAGTACATACATAAGTATTCTATCAGCCATCTGGTTCCCATACAAACTTTGCTTAGTTTGGGGCTAGATGGCGCTGTGTGAAATGTCACATTCTGTGCAAATAAACGTGTCTATGTCTGACTTTCGGTACCTCGGCTCATTAATCCAGAACGACGGCGATATAGACCGAGACGTGAAGAACAGAATAAATGCGGGATGGATGAAATGGCGACAGTTCTCAGGAACTACGTGTGATCCGAGAATTAAACCCCCTTGAACTGACGGAGACAGTATACAAGACGATGGATCTGAGGGTTGGGCAACCAAAGGGACGGACGAAAGAAGACACAAAGACAAGAAGATGGATGTGTTGAGTGACTAGAATGGATAGTATGTCAGGCGTTTAGAAGTAGCGCCAGTGGCAGAAAGATTGAGGAGTGAGGGCTAGCGTGGGATGGGCATGTCATGAGGAGAGATGAAGGTCATGTTGCGAGGAAAGTTATGAATATGAATGTGGATTGATTTAGAGGTAGAGGCCAAAGAAAAGGTGGATGGATTGTGTGAAAGCGGACATGGGTAAGAAAGGAGTGAGTGCAGAGATGGCGGCTGATAGAAGAGAAAATGCTTGAAGATGATGATGATGAAACGTGTGACTATGTCTAGGTACATAAACCAGTACCTTTATACTTGGGGAGAGTTTAGCCAGACATTTTCTTCCAGACAACCAAAACTTAGTTTTCTTTCTTTATTTCAAGACAATAATCAAGTATTCCAGCAGCAGGTGTATATCATGAGGATCTGGTGAGGATCTAACGCGGGGATGATTTGGAGCATCTGCGGAACTAGCATTAAGACATCGTCAACTCGCCCCGTCTTTTTCCAATCAGCCGAGCTCATGAATTATTTATTAACACCATCCGGGTGGTAGGGAAGGGATTTGATTATGATGTCGATACATTATGTCGATATCGATAGATTGCGTCGATATCGATAGACGCCTCGATGAAGACATGTTTGCATAGGACTTTGTAATAAAGAAGAAGGCAACTTTACACAAACTATATTTTTGTGACTATATTACTTTTAAAACTGAGTTCAAGAGCTGTCACCGGTTATAGTTTTTTATACCCTTATTAAAAACTATACACTTACCCCTGAATACTCAAACGCATCTCAAAGTTGAGCACGTCTCAAATGACGTTTTTTTTTTGACAGATTATCATCAGAAACTGTCAAAAAACCGTGTGTTGAGACTTGCTCAACACTGAGCCGCGTTTGAGTATTCGGGGGTTAGACAGCTGCTATTGAACTCAATTTGGAGCTTAACACCATTCAGTAAGACATATCTGCCTCTATTTGGATCTCCACTGAAAGAACCAGTGAAATGACAAATACAGACAGCCAGTTAAATAGAAAAAAGCAGATATGGTATCAATAGATATTTTTATCGATAACGGTACAGCCCTAGTGACTTCACCCTCTAGCTACGAGTGGATAAGCTTTTGTTTCTCGGACATAATATTTCTACCCGAGAAGAGCCTTTTCAATTTTCATATAAATCCTTAACGTTTAAGTGAAAACAAATAAAGCTTTACTGTTTTGGGATCTTAAAAATTATATTATTATAAAACTTTGAAATGTTGATAGCCGTTATGCGAATATTTAGGGCTTTATTCGCGTTTATTTGCTTTCTTTCGTTCATTTTAAAGAAAAAGTATGTTTAACAATCAACGTTTATCCATAGAACCTACCTATGGTAACGAAACGACGTACCACAAGTATTGTGCACCTCGGCAATTTCGTCTAGCTTCTGAAATACGAACTAACGCGATGATAATTATATATTATAGAGATGTTACAATAATTATGTAGATACTTACTTTTTGAGAGAGTTGTTTGTTTTTTTTTTAATTCGGCTTTACACATACTTCATAATATTTAAAATTTTATCAGCCCACATCCACCGAAAAAAAATTAAAGCTGTGATTATAAACAAAAAAGTATTAAGGTAAAAAGTATTAGTTGTAAGTTTCTTTCTGTTAATAAAGGCTCACTTTTTATAGATGCATATGACTGTCTAACTTATTGCATGTGACTGTACCCACCAACTCAATACAAAAATATTTCATAAGACGAAAAATGTTAGGAATTACGACCATTTTATATTCTTTCATCTCACGTGTCTCTGAACTGCATTTTTCGTGCTTTTTAGCAGTAGGTACGTGCATTGCGTCTTCTTTAAAAGACGTGCATTTTTCAGTAGATTATTTGTTTGTAAATTTCAACTGACATAAAGTAACGACAAGAATTTTTGAACATTAAGAATAGTGTTGGTTTGTTTTTTGCTTCACCTGTAAACTTCCATTTTGTACAATTTTGACATTTTGTATTGTTGCTAATGGGGTGGGCAGCGCCACAAGTAGTCCTAATAAAATTTACAGCCACTCCTGATTCAAAGTCCCAAGATGAATATGGTGAACCATGGTGACAAGTGATCAGCCCATCGCCCATTATAGATGATCCATCATGTTGGAGAGGATACCATCCCTTAGTCGACTTTAACGACATGCTCGGGGAGAGAAGCAGCTGGACGCATTTTATGTTTTTTTACTCCCAGTCCAGCAGAGAAGTTTCGTATTCAGTATTGTTATTTTCATTTGTAATTTATATACCTTGATGTAGGTGACTGTACAGAACCAAACGAATAGGTGTCGGAGAAGAGAAAGAATTTTCAACGTAGCACGTAGTTAGGTAACGGAAGTCGAGGGGCCAAGTGCGAATCGCAGGTGTGCAGCACGTGACGTCACGACGCATGACTGCACCCTTCGAACGTTGTCTGTGAATGTGTGAACGCAGCCTTATCTTGTACCTAGTTCTTTAGAACTCTGTTCAAAACCACTGGTAGTCTAGTGGAAGCAATCTTCGACCTAAGACGGCCTCGGTGGCGTGGCGGGCGATTGCTCGGCAGAGACGCAAAAGGCGGATTCGATTCCGGCTACGGAAGAAATGTTCAAATGACATGTTCCGCAAATTTTTCTTTGTGGTCTGGGTATTATGGTACCATGGTACTCGTAATTTCTGATACCCACGACATAAGTAATCCTAGTGTGGGGTCAGGACTATGTCTGTGACTGTTGGATTTTATTTATTTATAATAACTTCAAGGCCATTGACCCTAAAAAGGTATCATGAGAATTTAAGCAAGTTATATCTCTGGGTGAGGTAAAGAGATTACCAAAGAGTACCGCAAAGTAACGAATAATAGATGGCGTTCTGACAAAGAATGTACATACCTTGAATCTCTAATGACACGCTTTGTGGAACGACCCGCTCGGTGTTGCCAGCTAGTTAGATCTAGCAAGTTTTTATAGTAGTTAGGGCAGTTGAAAATGTCTACGTCTAACTGAACGAAGTTTTTGACCAAAGCGCTGGCGCTTTCCTCGGACAAGGGATAAGTATAGCTATCCAACGAGGTAACGTCGCCAGCCTTTTGGGGACATTACTTGCGATCGGTAATCTGAGCTCTGTTTTATATCTGTAGGCGAACTTAGATAGGAAACTGAGCTCATTTTAATTTCTAACATTATTTTTTTCGAAATAAAATAAATTATAATCAGGACTCGATTAAATATAATTACATTTTTAGTTATTTTACAAACATTACTACATCCTGAAGCTATAACCGTATCTAAGGCTCAATGTCTGAGAGTGAACTCAGGCTGTAGATGATGATGATAACTTTAGTCATTAAGCCAAATGATACCATATTCAAAAACATTGCTCTTGCGTAAATCTATACTTCCCTGCCAATTTTTCATCGAAAACATTTAAGAAATATTCTTCAAGCTTGAGAATTCTTTTATATTGCCTTTGAGACGCACTTCAAATCCATTCACCCCACTGGTTTGAAATTTTGTAGTGACACGACTTATAGAAACTTGAGAAATCTGATTTACTATGTCATTTATTATAAATTTTGTAATTGTTATTGTGATTTTCTTTTTTTTCTTATCCTAAGTAATTTAGTGAGAGTAATTGTGCCGTTCTAATTAAATAAACAAATTTAAAATAGTAGTAAAAGTGAACTATCGACAAAGTTTAGATAAAGTTGGCAACACCGAGCTCAGCTAGAACGTCTCGTTTGTATGACGAGATTGAATTTTGTATGTGACGACCAAACTCAGCAGCATTACGACGGGCCTTCACGAAACCTCATTATCTAGCAACTCATGAAGTTCTAATTTCACCACACTCCTTGAAAACTCACAAAACGGCAACAGGACTTGAAATGCAATAGATTTACTTTGAAGCGTTTGAAATCTACATACATACATACGTATTATCATGCCTATTTCCCTAATGGGGTGGGCAGAGCCACAAGCCAGAAACTTGCAGCCACTTCAGATTTAAAATTCTAAGATGGATAAGGTGAACCATGGTGACAGGGGTGATCAGCAGTAGATCAAAAGTACTTCTCTGCTGGACTGGGAATAAAGAAAAACATAGAATGCGTCCAGCTGCTTCTCTCCCCGAGCATGTCGTAAAAGTCGATTATGGGATAGTATCCTCTCCAACATGATGGACCATCAATCTTTTATATGGACGATGGGCTGATCAACTGTCATCATGGTTCACCATATCTACCTTGGGACTTTGAATGTGGCTGCAAATTGGCCAGTAGCTCGTAGAAACTTACTTACTTTATGCGGTTTGTCACTGTTATTATAACAACTAAAAGATATTACTGTGTTAAAAGATATGGCGATATTGGTAGCTTCACAAGAATATTATGCATAAAGGGGAATAAGTTTACAAAACGTTCAAAGTTGAGGACTAAGGGCGGTTACGCACTGCATCTGATCTGAATCAGTGAAAATACGTTCCGAAGTGGTCATAGTTTACGTGTTTACGCACTGGATTCGATTTCCGTCACCCGCTTGCGCACTGTCTCCGATTCGAATTCAAATTATGCCCGAGCAGCGCGGGATTGCTCGATTTGAATCAAAGATTTTAGATTCTAGACCCGTATTATCACGAATTCGGATCGGATGCAGTGCGGAAAGCAATATCCGAATTCGGTCAGAGTTTTATATATCTGTTCTTTCGCGGATTCGGATCGGATGCAGTGCGTAAGCGCCCTAAGCTTGGCGCTGGCGCCGGCGTGTTACTACACAATAACAAAGGCGGGACATAAGAATGTTACTTTGAAACCATTAATAAGTTTTGACAGTTTAAGAGAGCGCATTATAAAGTTAAGTGAGTAACCCAGAGTTATACCACGCGGGGGACGGTCACTTACAACTTGAAGTTCCTAACTAGAGACGTGCTTCAAATACGGATACGGAATGAGAATTTAAGCAGCTACAAAATCTGTGAATCATATATTTATAGTGACCTCGGTGGGATACTAGAGATGCGGCTTCGATTCTCGGCGCTGTGCAAAAGTTAGCATATTATATAAATATTTTCCGGGTGTAGCGGAAGATACTATAATACTACTAAAAGTACTTACTTAGGTATATATTTTTTATACCCACGATAAACAGAATCCCAGTGTATGTATGCGTGTTTGGTGAGAGAGATGAGATTAATCTCAGCTGGACTGGAAGTAATGAAAAATTATAGAATGCGTCCAGCTGCTTCTCTCCCCGAGCATGTCGTAAAAATCGACTAAGGGATAATATCCTTTTGAACAGGACGACCTATATAGGCGATGGGCTGATCACCTGTCATCATGGTTCACCATATCCATCTTAGGACTAAATCTAAAGTGTTTACTTGTGGCTCTGCCCACCCCATCAAGGATACGGGCGTAATAATATGTATGTATGTATGAGATTAATCTCTTTATGTATTTTCTTTGATCTTTCTACTAAGCCATAACAATACTGAATGAATGAATGAATGAATGAAATGAATGAATGAATGAATGAATGAAACATTTATAAAACAATACCGTCCAAAAATAGTTATAACATAGCATATCATACAAATAATAATAATCCTACAATTATCAGTAACAAAATATTTGATTAGAGTATAGCTATCGAGCATTAATTGATTATCATAATGAAAATAATTAAATTGATAATTGAATCCGAATAAATCAATTAATGAGCGGAATTAATTCGTTTATTTTAACTTTCCACGAGTGATTTGGATTCGAGATGGGAAAGATACTTTTTGTATTTTTTATTGCCTCTTTTTCATAATTACAGCAGATGATACGGTTTTATAATTATTTATTAGAGGGATTATCAGTGTCATTGTCCGCGTTGAGTTTTTTCATACTGCTTGTCGGTCTAAGTACCACGGAGAATGTGATTCTATTTATAATTAATTTAATATCTATGTACCATACTTCAAGCAGAAATAAATGATTTTGATTTGATTTGAAAGTTTATCTTCCTGCTGCGGCAGTTGAATTTCGGGAATTCCTTACCTAAAGCACCCCTAAATAATAATATAACAATCCCTAACATCATGTAAGAGATTATACCCGTTTCATGGTATTTATTTGTAATTTCATTTCTTCCATATCTATCGATTTAGTCGTGTCATAGTTCTTTCGAACCAGTGTGGTGAAAGGTCTAAGGTGCCCCCTCAAAGGCTCTTTTCATACACTTGACACGTATTTTCGGATGTTTTAGGTTCTACGACATGCAGATGTCACGATGTTTTCCTTCACTGTTTGAGAGCGCACATAAATTTTTCATACAGAAAAATCCATTGGTGCACGACCAGATTTGAACTTACGATTTTAGGATCGGAAGACGAGGTCACTATAACTAGACCACCAGTGTTCTCAAATATTTATTATTTCTTCGCTCAGACCAAATAAAAAGAAAAGACGGCACGCCGCGAACAACAAAAGTGAAGCCACAGAAAACCGTGCTCCTGCAAGTAAACATACACGCTCACGCACACACCTACACTAAACCCATGCTAATCGCTCTCGAGTCGTCGTCTAGTAAACTTAAAATTTAAAAATAGTTATGCATTCCTGTGTAGTGAGAACTTGTAAAAAAAGCAGCAAATCACATAAAAAGTCTCACGGAATCACTTTTCACTTGTAAGTACTTCATATAACATCGTTTCTTAATTATTATACTATGAATTTTAGGTTACTTGGAACACAAAACCTCAAAACCGAGAGAGAGAGAGAGAGAGACACACACATAGATAAAAAGGTGGCTTCACATTTGTTGTTCACGGCGCGACGTCTTTTCTTTTATTTGGTCTGAGTTTCTTCGATAAAAATGTGGCCTCTATTAGAATGTTCCGTATGCGGAAACCTGTCACATTCCTACTCGGCACACGTACGCACAACGCGGTCCAAATTGAGGCGAGTTGGTGTAAATTAATAACTCGGGTTGTTCATATCTCAAATTAATGGCGATAGGGATTTTAGAACAGGTCTGTTCCCATCCATCAGCTTTAAGGAGAAAGATCCTGAGAACATTTAGCCGTTATTTGGCAGTCGTTTAAATAAAGAGTTTGCGGGAATCGAACCCGGAAACCGGACACTTACTTGCCACCTAAATTTTATCTGCTACACTCTTGTGAAAGGATTAAAATGCACTTCAAATTCTTGCTCTCGACTAGATTCTTTGATATGCATACCTCATGATATTATCCTTCATCGTTTGAAACCCTACTGATATAGCGCACATAAATTCTTTGCTATTCACTGAAGATTCAAATTTTAAAGTAAGTTCGTATGAGCTAGTGGCAAACTCTTGTGACGGAGTTTTTAGGCCGCATAAAGGCCTCCGTCATGGCTTAACGACTTAAAAGCCGGGACCGATAATTTAACGTGCCCTCCGGAGCGCGGTAGCGCTCAGCTCGTAATGACACTTGCGGTCACCCATCCAAATCGTAACCACGCACAACGTTGTTTAACTCCAACGATCAATCAAGAACGTCTAAGCAAGCTACGCTACGAGCGCTTCAAATTTTTCAATTCAAATTTTGATATTGCTTTGCTTTTTTATGCCAGTTTTGAGTTTGGTTATGGAAAGAGGTAGTGAGTGGAGACCCTAAATATGAAACATTTTAAGGTATTTAAAATACGGTTGCCGTTTTACAAATATCCGAAACATCTCTGCAATAACATCTTGCCTCTACCTACAAGTCTTAACTCTATTAGAAAAGTTCACCAACACATAAACGAAGGGTTAGTGTAACCACAGGTCCATCACCATCATCATCATTAAGATACAGGACGTTCACTCTGAATATTAGAGAAATTATTGTTAAACTTACCCCCGAATACTTAAACTCTGACTTAGAGTTGAGCACGTCCCAACTCACGGTTTTTTGACAATTTCTGATGAAAATCCGTCAAAAAAAAAATCGTCGTTTGAGACGTGCTCAACTTTGAGATGCGTTTGAGTATTCGGGGGTTAGTGGTTTATATTTTTAGTTCCAAAGTTATAAAGTTGTCAGATCTAAAAAAATGAACGCCACGCCACAGAGTATAGGTTGATGATGATGATTCTTGACGCAGGCACCAACGTCTTACACCCAGATTATTTAAATGTTAAAAGGTTTTTACGCACTATTAAATCCGGAACAGTAACAAATTGTGTATTAACCCCGCAGCGGCCATAGGGTCATTTACTGGTCCCCCGTGGGCGACTTGTCACTTGTCAGAGGCATCCACGCGTCGCGTTAGCACCAATTAATGATCACCCGCCCTACAGGGCTCCAACATTGGAGGTCAGCTTAACCCTTTAGGGCCCTTTAGAATCATGCAAGCTCTTAGTTATTTGTAGTGTCACTATTTCAGTCCACCTTGCGGGTCAAAGGTTGAGGTTACTATGTTTAAATGTATGTTCGTATGAGCTAGTGGCCAACTCTAGTGACAGGGTTTTCAGGCCGCCTAAAAAGGCCTCCGTCATGTCTTAACGACATAAAAGCCGGGACTGACTCCATCTCGGCTCTCCAGCTCGGTAATGCCACCCATCCCAATTGTGACCGCGCACAACGATTATTGTTACCAATACTGCTACTACTCATGGTGAAAGGGTTAAAAGTTGCCTCATGTATATGCCTCGTGTAATGAAAAATAGGACGGCTCCCCATTCGATGGACCGATGATATTGTAAAAGTAGGGTGTAAACTGGTGGATGGAGGAAGCACAAAATCGTTCATCCTGAACATAATATTGGGAAATATAGTGGACTTCTATAGGTTTATGATTATGATGATATTGTATTATAGTTTGAACGCTGTTTTCGTACCCCCGCTTTGTTATTAATTGCACGCATGTCAAATTGTTTTTTAACCCGTCGGCCGCTGTCGCGCCGCAGGTGTCAGACTGACGCGTGTCTCGTGTTTATAAATCGTTTTATTTACCGCTATGTTTCAAAGGCATTTGTTATCTAAAGGACTGCTTTGTTTACAAAGAATGTTATTCCAGCACACATAGGTACTATGTTTCATTCAAATCCGTTCAGCCGTTTAGGCATGATTGAGGCACAAATATACAAATACCCTCACAAACTTTCGCATTTATAATATAGTAAGATAGGATTCAGATTGACGTAAATTTTTAGTTATAAAATTATGACTATTGTATGTATTTAAAGGAATCATGTAGAAAGCTTTGCTGCAATCAAAACGAGATGTAAAGAAAAGTCTGATGTTGTGGAGGTTTAAAAAATATTTTTTGTGTAAAACGTTCATTAAAATGTTCTATTTAAACACAAAGGCATTGAAAGTCGTAGGAGACAAGTCTTCCGCTAAGACTTTGCTTTTCAAACAAACGATGACTGTATTATGAAGATCGTAAAAACAAAGAAATATAATCTTAACAAAATATGGCAAAATTATCTTTTGGATTTGTTGCATTACTATGTTATTGGTTCAAAAAAGCAATTATCTAGCACTAGTAGCTCTGGTAAAGACAGGACACGCACAGAACCGAATAAGCTGGCAAAATAAAGACGAGGCGTTTACCCAGCAGTCTGTGATACTGGCTGAAATAATGATCTTGAAATAAATATTTGTGGACATTTTACACAGCGCCATCTAGCCCCAAACTAAGCAAAGCTTGTACTATGGGAACCAGATGTCTTATTCTATCAACCATCTGGTGCCCATAGCACTTTATATTTCTAGCACTCTATTTTTCCCGTAGCGAAAATCAAACCCGCGCCTCTTGCGTCTCAGCCGAGAACTCGCCCGCTACGCTCCCGAGGTCAAGTGAGTCTGTTATTCGACGTTTACCGGTTTTTGAGAAGCCACAGCGTAAGTCCACTTCTTGGACAAAGCAGTTCGGAACTTTTCGGATTAAAAACTCATTTTCCACTTGTGAGGTACTTTGTGGCGGCCATCTTAGAATTCAACGAACGTTGCTCATATTGACACTAACTGGTCCTCGAGAGCCGAATGGTACCAGTAAATGACAGTAACCGTTTGTAGTGTTGCATGGTATGCAATAAAATGGTGGGTTAATCTGCAAGCTAGTACAAATACATACATAATATCACGCCTGTTTCCCATAGGGATAGGCAGAAATCACGAATCTCCATTTGCTAGTACAAATAATATGATATAATTATGTAATATTACGATGTTAATGTGTTTAATTTAATTAATCATATAAAGTGTTTTTTTACATAAACTTCATCTTTAATTTATAGGTAACAATATGATCATTGAACTTATAGTATAAAGTAAAGAGCACTGGCGGTCTAAGTTGGTAGTGACCCCGCCTTCCGATCCTAAGGTGGTGGGTTCAAATCCTGACGTGTACCAATGGATTTTTTCTGTCTGAACTGGTATACCAGTACTCTAAAACGGTGAAGGAAAACATCGTGAGGAAACCCACGGCTTAGTTAGCTCCGCACTTATTGACCATGTCTTTCCTGTGGACAAGCCGACTAAGCTGAGAGGATGTAATAGGTGCTGGGCAAGCCTACTCCATCTTAATTCGTCCCGGGCACTACAGCGTCCCGTTAGTGAAGGTAAAAGTTACCTCCTGACGCTGTATACATCATCTACGATGGCAAAAGGCCATAAAGTAATTATTTCCAAAACAACAGTCAAGCCTGATTTCTTGCCTGTATCTTGAGCGCTTGGTCCACCTAAGTTGAAGTTTTGAAATTCAACTAAAAATGCACCAGTGACAGGAGAATATCGACGGAAGAAAGCGATTTTGTCGTATCTCAAAATATTCAATTTTACACCAGAGCCAAAAACCTTTATTTACAGCAGTTAGTCGTGTGAACAGTAAAAAAACTAGGAAAAATCAAGGGCGTATCATAAAATTTTTCATCGTAGAAAGACGAGACATAGACCGTTCGATGCGGCTTTTTTTGCTTATCAACAATCAAGTTTTAAGTCATTTAAGCCATTTTTTGAGATACGACATTTCCGCTTTCTGCCGTCGATATAACTTGTGAATTTTATTAACCTTTAGCTTGGCTACGATTCCCCTTCTAATAGGGCAATAGGGACAATCCGGCTGTCCCCATTGTCCCTGTAGTCCTATCATTCGGTAAAGTACGTAACTTAGGGGAGTTTATGTTTTCCTAACTTGAAGATAGTTTTTAATCCGATTTTTTTTGACCAATCTTAATTATTAGTTTTCACTCTCAAATACTACTTACTACAGAAAATATTGTAGCGCTCGTGGCGTAGCTTGCTTAGACGTTCTTGATTGATCGTTGCAATTAAGCAACGTTGTGCGTGGTCACAATTTGGATGAGTGACCGCAAGTGGCATTACGAGCTGAGCGCTTCCGTGCTTCCCGGTCCCGGTTTTTAAGTCGTTAAGCCATGACTGAGGCCTTCAAAAAATTTAAATAATAATAACGTATAAGAAAAACTCCGTCTGCTGAGTATTTATTTACAAAAAAATAAAAAATAAACAATAATAACTATATAAGTATTCTATCAGCCATCTGGTGCCCATGGTACAAGTTTTGTTTAGTTTGGGGCTAGATGGCGCTGTGTGAAATGTCCACAAATACAATTACTTATTATTAAATGAATAACTTATAATGTAATGAAAGGAGTGTGACCTTGAGCATGGATGTTTTGAAACAAATCCAAAGTCTGCCAAAACCCAAGTTTCAAAAGAAATCATACCATGATTCCATCTCGCCTCCAACTCATTTTCACTTCGGCAATTTATTGCCGCCAGTGAATAATGAGTTCGAAACAAAATTTCATACATTCCCGTGATATATTTAGCCATACAAGTTTGGTAACTGCCTTACTTTTAAGGCTTTTACTATAAATCATACAAAAAGGTTCGGTTAAACATCTATTAATAGCTTTTAGAGGATCACAAACAACAGATTTTTTTCAGCTGATGTTATTTATCCCTACTTTTGGATCATCTTAAACATCATCTCACAATGTCTTCCATCACTGTTTGAGAGAACTGGTAAAGCGCACAATATTTTTGGACTGGATTTGACTCGCGATCTTAAACTCAAAAGACGGGGCCGCTAGCCCACCAGTGCTCTAAAACTTAATATAATACGGGTAGTTAGCAACGCATCTTTGTAGACGACTGTTGCTTCTGCAAAGTCACAAACAAGATGACAAATCTGTCAATTAATTAATTGAAGCGCTCATGGCGTAGCTTGCTTAGACGTTCGTGGTTAGTCGTTGAAGTTAAGCATCGTTGTGCGCGGTCACAATAAAATTGGGATGGGTGACCGCAAGTGACATCACGAGCTGAGCGTGACAACTCCGTGACAAGAGTTGGCCCCTAGCTCATACGAATTTACTTACAATGTTTTTTAAAGCTCAATTAAAAAGATTTTTTAAAGCTTATTTTAAAATATCTGATAATATCATAAAAGCTTGGGACTGAATAATGCTCCAACTGGTTTATAAACAATGATTGTAAAAGGATAATTTTCCAAAAAAATAGCCAAGCGTGGTTTTTTGCCGGTATTTTCCACGCTTGATCGCGTTACGAAAAGGCTTAAATTCAAAGTAGATTTTAGACGTTTTCGAAATAAATTGTATTGAACTTTGAACTTGCTACTTACAAGACGAAAATTATTTGACTAAATCCAGTGCCTTGTAGGCCAGCTTTGGATTCGGAACGAGCGTCAATCGATGCCAAAGAGTTATACACTGATTGGTATTTTCTTTATCACTCTTATTTAGAATCAATACAAGAATGCCTAGACGTCAACTTAAAAAATAAGAGTTTAGTTGGAAGGGATATTTCTTCTCAGGAGAAAATCATAGTCTTTTTTTGCCTCAGGTGAAAATAAAATTCTTTTAACTAATCAGTTATATTATCTGTGGATAAGATTCACGAGGGATAGGAAAGAATGGCGCAATAAAGAAAAGGCCTATGCCCAGCAGTGGGAGGAGACGGGCTGAAATGATGATGATAATGAATCAGTTATCATGAAGAAACAAAGTATACTTACAGATCACCAGTTTTTTGGATTTGGTTATTTTGGAATGCCTATGCGGAATTGACACTACAAATTAAAGACCTTTCATTGAAACAATGTTAGTTAGCTTTGGTGGTATAGTGATAATGACCCCGCCTAAGATCATGGGTTCAAATTCGGTTGTGTTGTGCACCAATGGTTTTGCCTGACCTCTTTAAAATACAGCCTTGTCTTGAAGTAAATTAAACTGTTGTCTTAAATAATACAAAATAACAGATCCAATATAGCGGAGGTTGAACTAAATCCCAATCAAGATCATTCCCAGACTATTAAGACGAGATACATTTTCAACAAGTCGAGACCGTAACATAGCCGATGTGGCCTCGCGCATATCTGTGGCAATCCTAGTGTTTGGCATATCAAACGACGATGTCCACGGCCTCGGTGGCGTGGCGGGCGATTGCTCGCCAGAGACGCAAGAGGCACGGGTTCGATTCCCGCTGTGGAAGAAATGTTTGCATGTTCTGTAAATATTTCTTCCTGGTCTGGGTATTTTGGTACCATGGTACTCGTAGTTTCTGATACCCGCGACACAGGGAATTCTAGTGTGGGGTCAGGACTATGTATGTTAATGTTGGGTGTTATTTATTTATTTATATGTCAATATATCAACCGTGAAGAAGTGTAAATTCAAATGTGTTTAGTAAAACGTTAAGAACTGGTGCGATTGCCCGCACGCGTCAGTCGCCAAGTCGCTTTGCATCTAAAGAAGTTGCTAGACGTGCAAATGGGACTTACATAAGCGTTTCCTTGCCTGTACTTGACACAACTGAGCTTTTAAGATTATACGACATGCCGGTTTTCTCACGATGTTTTCCTTTATCGTCTAACAGAGATAGCCATTGGTACCTGACCGGGTTTAAACCCACGGCCTTAGGATCGGAAGGTGAAGCGGCTACTACTATTCCATCAGTGCTCTCAAAAAAGTTTCAATGACGTTATGACAAATAAATAATAATAATACATTTTTGAGGACATATCACACAGCACCATCTAGCCCCAAACTAAGCAAAGCTTGTACTATGAGAATCAGATGGCTGATAGAATATTTACATAGGTACTTTTTTTTGTAAAAACATACATTATGATACATAATAATTATGTATTACAATACCCAGACTCTTAAGCAGTGGAAATTGAACCCGCGCCTCTTGTATCTCAGGCGAGCACTCGTGCGCCACGCCACAGAGGTCCGTTCTGTTGAACTTGAACAGCTGCTTTAACACGTCCGCAACATCTCAACGACCCGGCTATCGAGCCGACTGTATTTCCCCAGAGATCGGCGGCCATATTAAAAACTCCATAATAACGTCCCAAGCCACCTTCGTTGTTCTCGGCTTCGAATTAAAATGGAGTTTTCATGGTAAATGCTTTTAAAAGCCTTTGCGTCGTCTGCGTAATGACCATTGGACTTTTACTGTCATTGGATTTTTTAAACACTCGTGGCGTAGCTTGCTTAGACGTTCTTGTTTGATCGTTAAAGTTAAGCAACGGTTGTGCGCGGTCACAATTGGGATGGGTGACCGCAAATGGTATTACGAGCTGAGCGTTTCCGTGCTTCGGAGGGCACTTTAAATTGTCGGTCCCGGCTTTTAAGTCGTTAAGCCATGACGGAGGCCTTTAGGCGGCCTAAAAACTCCGTCACTAGAGTTGACCACTAGCTTATACGAACTTACATACATTGGATTTTTTTGAGTTTAAAGGTTTTTTATGTAAAATCACAGACTGAACCAAGGCGAGAGAGGGCTAGCGAAATCAAAAAGGGGGCCTATAAATAAATAACTATTTGTGGACATTTCACACAGCGCCATCTAGTCCCAAACTTAACCAAGCTTGTACTATGGCCACCAGATACATACTTATAATACATAATACTACAACACCCAGACCCGGAAGAAATATTTCCAGAACATACAAAAATTTCTCCCGTAGCGGAAATCGAACATGCGCCTCTTGCGTCTCAGCCGAGCACTCGCCCGCCACGCCACCGAGGTCGTTAAATATATGGAGGATGATACTCAGTAGTGTTTTGAAAATATGCCAAGTTTCTAATCAGAAAACACGAACTCTCAAAGATAAAGTATCGACTCAGCATGTTTGATTTTTTAGTATTTTCAATCTCGTAAAACGTCCCCCAGCGATGGTTAGAAAAGATAAATAACAAGGCGGTATTTCAAACAGTCAAGTGTGATGTCAAATCTGTATGGCGAACATAAATAAAAACGAAATCGTCACGTCTCCTAAGGGCGTTTGTCCATTGCCGCCGTCACCGAGACGTCACCGAGACGTCACCGAGATATCATTGAGACTCAAGATAGCTCAAGATTCTTCCATTAGATGATTCATTCAAGTGACAAACGTGGACATACAGTCACTGGCCGTCTTAGTAAATGTGTGTTTTCTCCTTCTCGGTGCTATTTCGGTGACAGCGGCAGTGGACAAACGCCCTTACCCCCACTATAGGGGCAAGGGGGGCCCCTTGCCCCTTGCTCCAGTTCGGTAAATAAATCATGGTCATGTCTTCGCGAATACGAAAGCAGTTGGCGCCGCGAATGTAGGGAAACACCAGGGGGTGTGTCTTGAATGCAGATTGTGGTGGCGAAACATAAGGGGTATTATTTCAACCCAAGAAACTGAAGCTTTGAAAACTTCTTTTGTTCTTTTATTCTTCGTTTGTTTTGGAATAGCTGCTACGATTTCACTGCATAATGCTTGTTCATCATCATTTCAAAATTCGACTATTCAGCTCAAAATTCAAAAGTGATTGAAATCACTAAAATAATTTTTATATTGGAAGCGTCTTAAATCTACGTTGAATAAACACCTGTTTGTAACGCAACAAAGTGCGGTAGATACGGGCAAGAATAGATACGGCACTTGGCTAGTTTTGTTAGGAAAATGATCCATTTACAATAATGTCTAAAGTTATGTATGTTCGTATGAGCTAGTGGCCAACTCTAGTAACGGAGTTTTTATTCCGCCTAAAGGCCTCCGTCATGACTTAACGACTTAAAAGACGGGACCGACTGTTTAACGTGCCCTCTGAAGCACGGAAGCGCTTAGCTCATAATGCCACTTGCGGTCACCCTTCCCAATTGTGACCGCGCTCAACGTTTAACTTTAACGATTAATCAAGAACGCCTAAGCAAGCTACTCCACGAGCGCTTCTAAGGCGATAAAAATATGTTATGGGATGAAATAGAAGGCAGACCTAATTATTTTAATGTACTGGGACGGTAACGATCCTAGTATAGCATACTGGGCAGCTTTAAACCAACGTCGGTCATTTTTTAAACGCTTCGCCTAGACAAGCGTTTCTGGCCGTGATTCCGTCCCGTGTGTTCCCAGACCAGGGGCAGAATATGTGAATGTCTGATGTTCTAATACGGAAAATCAACTGCTGATCGTTGTTTGCTTTAGAAATTGACTTTTGGCGCTTCCCACATAACGGAACTAGTGAAAAGCCCCGCCGACTTTGTCCGCCTTGACATTTTTATACAATCTTCATCTTCCCGCTGCGTACTACAGGAGATCTTCGGAAAGCCGAATTTCGGGAATTCCTCTCTTTGTGCACCTCTACACTATGAAGGAAGAAAAAAACAAAAAAGCCTTTCTTCTACTAATTTATCGCAATTGCATAATCATTTTCACTTTCTTCCAATTTTTTTATTATCTGGTTTCAAGCTCCGCAATAGTACCTAATCGCCTCCATGGCGTAGGCCTCCCCTGAATCTATCCATTCTTCACTTTCCCTAGCCTTTCTCATCCATTCCGGTCCACATCGTTGTGTAATGTCTCTCCATCTCTTTTTTGGTCTTCATTCTGTCCATTCTGTGATCCATTCTGTCACTCTCTTTGTCTATTTTGTATTTTCTAGTCACCAAATTGTGTCCCGCCCAATTCCATTGCAGCTGTCGTATTATTTTTCTTTGAAAAGAAGGAACATAAAGGAACATACTATCCAAGTTTCATGCTTCCAGGACTTAAGTTTAGGCTGCGCGTTGATTGTCAGAAACTGCATACTCTCACGGAGCGAGGCAGTCGCAAGAAGCAAATGCTTGCTTGTCAGGACGTGCCTCCCCCGAGGAAGACGCACTAACTGCGGGCTCGTCAATCAGTCAGTAATACACACATACATTATTATCACGCCCATATCCCTAATGAGGTGGGCAGAGCCACAAGTAAACATAACAAAACTTGCAGTCACTTCTGATTTAAAGTCCTGAGATGGTATATGCTTTTTCTTTACTTGCAGTCCAGCAGAGAAGTATTCAGTCAGTAATGTAATAGTTTTATATATTTAGAAGATAGATAAGCGGGTTCCTTGTCTACAAGCGTGAGATTCGGATGTTCTCGCACGATTGGCCTTCACGCAATACATGGGGTGTTATCAATTGGCGGAAAAGAAAGGTTTTTTCAATGCTTTTGGTAATTCCCCAAATTAAGTGAAAATATTCGAATACCTACTATATTATTATACGAACATACATTCTGGATATAGGTTCTGTGGCGTGTAGATTTTTTACGAAAATTAATTATAATTTAAGTGCACGAAAGGAGCTTTTGAGGCACACTTTAATTCCTTTAACCACACTGGTTTCGAAAGAAATAGCTACACGCCTAGTAGTAATAGTAAAACCTAGAGTAGAGTTATGTAAATTAATAAATACTTTTGTAAAAAATATATTTTTATATGACAAACGAGAGATCTCCCTTTGAACCA
Source organism: Scotopteryx bipunctaria (assembly GCA_949320045.1). Classification (NCBI taxonomy): domain Eukaryota; kingdom Metazoa; phylum Arthropoda; class Insecta; order Lepidoptera; family Geometridae; genus Scotopteryx; species Scotopteryx bipunctaria. The sequence goes on from OX439465.1 coordinate 307,036, forward strand.
CTAGAATCTAAATCATCACAGCGGCAGTCCTGTGACCTCCCGGATCCAGGGTCTGACGAGTGGAACGATGGCGTAAACCCCCGGCTTCTCCCGCTCAGCGCAGCCCACGCCAAAGGACACCAGCCCGATCAGCTTGTTGTTTGCCACTGCTGGCCCCCCGGAGTCACCCTGGACAAAGAACATAATTAGACATTACAAAATCAATCGTAGTCAACAATCAACATACTACATATAGTATAGGATCTTTTCACGATGTTCAAATATATGTTGATATATTTGAGCTTGAAATATGAGCCTTTGAGGCACACTTTAAATCCTTTCACCACACTGGTTCGAAAGAACTAGTGACACGAAATAGAGAGCTTATAGTTATCCACTGACTGAACAAAGACATAGTCACTGGACGAACAAATATCTAATACTCGTGTCATTAGTTCTTTTAGACCAGTGTGGTGAAAGGCACATCATCTAGTTACCTGACAAGAATCCCTGGTTCCGTTATAATACCCAGCGCAGAACATTCTGGGTGTGATGGAGGTGTAGTACTTGTGGGGAAGCAGCTTGCACTCGTGCGAGGGTATGATCGGCACAGATACCTGCCTCAGGATGTTGTGCATGACCCTTTGCTGAAAACGGCCAGTTTTTATTTTTCAATAACTAAAACCAATAAAAAATAGTGGCTAATATTTCTAGATCGTACACGTCAAACCCTTTCATTTGATACCAAACACGATTATGATTCCTGGAATATTTTCTGGAAATCTCACTTTTATTTTACGGCATGCTAACTAAATGAGCACAGTTTGGTTCGTCAAAATTTGAAAAAATTCTCCTTATGAGGTTTAAGATAATTTATTTATCTTAAGAATGAACATTCACTTACAGATAAATCTTAATTATTAATGTTTGTATTTTGGTTTCGTTGGTCAAATTGTATCTACAACAATATAACAAAAAAGTAACAAAAATGACAAAATGCCGTCGCTTATGCTTTGCGTAGGGTAACTGTTAAAGGGTCAAGGCCTCACCTTCACTTGAGAGTGTCCCCAACCAGTAACTGACACCATGGTCCCGGGGACCACGTCACTCGAGCTGCCGATGGCAATGGGTCTGGCCCGGGCCGAGACGGGCACTGGAGTCTCCAGGAGTAGCAACTGGTAGTCATAGTCGTGGAAGTGGAGCTGGTGACAAATTTACAAGCGGTTACGTCATATCTTCATCATATTCATATGACCCACTGCTGGGTATAGGCCTCCTTTGCCAAAGCAAATGAGGCTACACCGGGATGGTAGCTACGCGCTGCGAATGAGGATCTGACCCTCAACATTTGCTTGACTATCCGCTGTGTCCTAACAGCTGCACTTTGGGCGATCTTTGCGCAGCAACCAAAAATGCTTTTGAAGCGGCTAAATACTGGGAATGAAGGCATATTTAATTTTATATCATCGCCACGACGAAGAAGATCATAATCATGATATCAGCGTGGAATCACCCATTGCTGGGTATTTTCCTATTTTCGATTTCACCAGCCTCCTTGGTCCTGTGCGTCTCTTATTCAGATTTTGCCCGGGACTTTATCAACGTTGTCGACCAACGCACTATCAGACGTAAAGGATATCTTTGATTCGCAGGCATAACTTGATTAAAATTTGACCATAAGCGGCTATCACCACTTCTAGCAAGGCGACCTGCCCTACATCAACACAGACGCAAACAAAGAAGAAACAGTGTCGTAAACAAACTTTACGCACACCATACTAACATTTACAAAGACTTGTCGCTTCAACAACTTGACGAACTAACTATCGAGTTGGTGATATGACAACCTTTTGTCAAACTTGCTCCCTCACATGATAACATTTCCGTCGCTTATAGTTATCTGTCCCATATATTTTTCCACGTATCACCTAGCCACTTTGTTAGACGCAGAGTGAATTGGTTTCAGCAGTTATAGAGCCTAAACGCTGATTACCTTATCAGGGTCGTTCCACAGTGGGTGAAAGAAATGCGCGCAGACTAGGTAGGGGCTGCCCTCGCTGATCTTTGTGGAGCCGGCGATTATCACGTTGTCTTTTGATCTGCAAACAAAAGACTATCGTCAAAGTATTTACCAAGTTGGTAGACATTCTGTTATATCTCTGGATATCCTTATATCTATGTATCTAGACAAGCATAAACATGCGTGATTTCCTCATGTACTGTAAACCACATTGCATAATCGATTTAATCCCCATTTAAGGATCTGGACTTAATCTTCTGTTTTGGAAACTTTACCTTCCACAACCTGACCGTCTCGAAACGTCGAACCTGACCGTCGAAAAAGCGAAGCTCTGCCCCAAGTTTGCTTTTCAAAAGTTTTTTGTATCGGAATAGTGACGGTCATTATGGAATAGTGGCGCGAGGACTTGTAAAGGTAAGTCAAATCTTGACCAAAAGTATTTGTTCACTTCAATTAGGCCCTCATTATAGAAGACTTACTTGCAATGAGCAGCAGTGATGACCCAGTCGGGGGCGAGGAGGCAGCCCCCGCAGTAGGCCCCGTACAGCACCGTGTATGGGGCCTCGCTGATGTCCACCTGCTGGCCTCCGATAATCCGCCATTGCAGCTGAAAAAAGACGGAGTTGCTTAGTCTAAAATTTAATTGCTTATGGATTTGAGTCTCGTATTTAAAAAGTGTACAGTTTTCGATGAAAAACTTGAGTCGTTATTCAAACCTGAGTATTGTTCTTGAATATGAGCTTGAGTATATGGGCCATTCCATTATGGTCTTCAAACCTGTTTAAAGTCAGAACCCTTGTCATAGATTTAAAAATCATTTTTCCACAAACAAGTTGCTGACCTATCGATCTATGCCGAATTGATTTAAGTAATTAATTGAGTCATTTTATCAATCTCATTAGAAAATAAAACTAGTTTCGTTTCGGCTACAACAAAAACACCATAAAAGCAAAGATCGGTCAAGTAAGCGTTGGCGGGACGACCTCGATTCTTTCGAGAGAGGATGGTGGGGTTCTTTGAGTCCTCGATTTTTTGGGAGACCTCGACGGACCGAGATGGTTGGCGGACCTTGCCCAACAGCAAAACGATATAAAAAATGCAAAGGTCTCACATCAACGATCCCCTCAGTCTCCTTCAGGTTATCAGTGTACTCCTTGTCTTCATGGAAATACCGGTACCTCCGCTTGGGCACTGCCTTCTCCACGTACATCTGGTGGTACTTCTGAACGCATCCTGGAGACAACTTGCCGTGTACCGTTTCTGGAGGAAAAGAACAAGAAATTGGACAGATTCAATGCATCTCTTACCAAATTGGTAATACTGTCTCTGGATAGAAAGGGATAAGAAATAGGAAAGGTTCAAGGCACCTCTCACCACACTGGTTGTTTAAGCACAAGGTTCTTTTCAGGGCTATCGAATGTTAGTATGATAGCCCTGACCGTAGTGTCAGTGACTTTCAGAGTGAGAGTAAAGCTACTCGTGTCACTGGTTCTTTTGAAACAGTGCAGTGAAAACAATAAAATGTGCTCCTTAGCTTCCGAAAAGGCTTCTTTTGTACACTTGACAAATAATCTTCAGCCTTGTTTGGTACTCAGACATGCATTCCACACAATGTTTTCCTTTAACAATTGAGGGTAGGTAAGACAGTTTTTACTATTGAGAAGAAAAAAGTAAGTTTGTATGAGCTAGTGGCCAACTATTGTGACGGAGTTTTTAGGCAGCCTAAAGGCCTCCGTCATGGCTTAACGACTTAAAAGCCGGGACCGACAATTTAACGTATCCTCCGAAGCACGAAAGCGCTCAGCTAGTAATGCTACTTGCGGTCACCCATCCCAATTGTGACCGCACACAACGTCGCTTAACTTCAACGATCAATGAAGAATGTCTAAGCAAGCTACCCCACGAGCGCTTCAATTTTGAGGAGAGATAAATGGATTGTGTGGAAGAGGGGTATGAAAAGAATGACCGTGGGAGAAGACAAGTGGAAAGGAAGATGACTCACCATTAGAAAACAAGTCATTGCCAGCAGAACTGACCAGCACTAGACACAAGACGGCGGCTACACCACTCCGGATCATGACTGCGATTGAAACTAGTTTATCAGGTCACTTACCAATCCACCATTGAACTGTACATGCTGCCTTTGGGTTCACTTGCGAACGACTATCAAAAATATTCACTTGGAAAAATGTGAACTTTAATAAGAAAACATACCGAAAAGTAATAAATAATGGGTCTACTCATAATTAAAAACAAACTCTTCCAGATAACCTTTAGGAACACGATGAGCAAAAACAATATGTCGGCGGTTTATAACAAATTTAATAAAACATGGACTTACATTTTTGGCTTACATCTGACTACGCCCTCAGACATTATAATATATCAAGTATCTAAAGATTTAAGAGTCTCCTATTTATGAATCTTACGTTTATGGAGGAGAAAATGCAAAACATATCTACAAAAAACTGATACATTAGAAACGAACAGACAAACTTCGAAGCATTTCTTCCGCGATAAGAGTTACGCATAGGGTAACGTGCTAACGACGTAGAGTTACGCTCTCGAATCAAATCGCATTTCACAGCTTGCCTGATTGCATACGGATATCAAACTAAACTATAAACACGTATTTAAGGTATATACCTACTTTCAGAAATTTTCATACTTTTATCTGGGCTTTCAGTAACACGTGTTATTAATACACATACGAACTATGTATTTCATGGTTCATACAAATTCTGTTCAGTCTTTACTTGTCTTTATGATCGAGCTCACATCCTCAAACTTTGGAGTTTGTCACATTAGTCGAATTTTTTATCTTAATTCATAATTGTGTGTCAGTGAAAAAGCAGAGAGCAAAACATACTACTATATAATTTTATATAACTTATTTGTCATTTTCACTCAGAAACACCTGAACCGATTGTCGTGAAATTTCCACATAATTATAGTTGTAACTTGGCAACACGGCCTTGATTATTGATTATTTTTATTATATACTAGCTTCCACCCGCGTCTTCGCTCGCATAGTACCAGGATAAAAAGTAGCTTAGATGTTATTCCAGCACACATACTATGTATGTTCCAAGTTTCATTCAAATGCCTTTAGCAGTTACGGCGTGATTGAGACACAAACATCGTCACATCCTTACAAACTTTCGCATATAAAATATTAGTAGGATGATCGGTAACATTATAATATTTATTTGTATTGTATTGTATTCGTTCTAGATTAAAACATTCGTCTGCAATAAGATGTAAAATCATAATCAACTATAATAGCTTCCGAAAGCGGTTTCACTCGTATGGCGCCCGGATAAAAAATGGACTACTTGTCATTCCAGGACAGGAATATGACAAATTCCAAGTTTCGTTGACAGATAGGTATAAAGTAGAGTTGTCCTTGATATCTCAGGCGTAAAATGGGCCGAAATATTTTAAAGAATGTCAAACTGGGGTTAGTTTAGAAAAGTTTAGAGTAACAAACTCAGTGTGTAGGTACTCTATTATTTATTTTAGTAGGTAATATATAGATTTAGTTATTATAAGTTGGTTACATGTAATGAAATGAACCAATAAATGTATTTTCTTTTACTTTTCATGTTTGAAGGGCCCAAAAGAAATATACCTACAAAGAAAAAGCCGAAATTCCTTTATAAAAAGTATCAAAAATAGCACATTATTTCAAGTTCGCTTCAGTAATAAAGTGTGTAGATTTACCGTCACTTCTGGGTCCAGTCAGAGCTCCACAAAAATCCCCACATAATCATAATCCAATTTTCCTTTCAAAGAAATCCGTAAATACCGCTGCAAGAATCAATTTCCTCCCTTCAAGTAATCCGGGGGCAGGAGGGGGGTTGCTATCTCAGTTATGCTCAGATAACCCCTATTTTGTCGCGACACCCCTATAAAGTGGGTACCGAGCACTGGGGAGGGACAAAACGACGAAAAACTATATTATGTAAATTTTTGCGCATTTCCATTAGCATACGTCAGCATTGCTAGGTTTGTTGGTATATAAATTAGACTCCTTTTATTTTTAAACCGTATCTACCAACACGAAGGTCTTTCGAACCAGAGTGGTGAAAGGATCAAAGAAGTTTCTTTGTATACTGGAGGCAAGTCAAGAACATTTTAAGGTTCTACAACATGCCGGTTGTGTCACGATGTTTTACTTCACCGAAATGATCGGCATGTCCCGAAATTAAAAGTTCAAAATTATTAGCGTCAACTGCACTAGAGGTGCCTTTTAAGGGCACATTTTAACTGAATTAACTGTCCTTTCACCACACTGTTTGATTACTAACTAATTGCTTACCTATTTAAAAAAATAAAACCGGTTAAGTGCGAGTCAAATTCGCACACGAAGGGTTCCGTACCATCGTTCATGTAAATAAATGTTTATTGTACCTATGCCACCTATTATAGGTGGCAGCACCAGCATTTTTAGCAGCCTATAAAATTAAACAAAAATAATGCAAAATGAAACACGTCTCATCTATGAGAACACTTTAATTTTTATTGAGTATTATTTTTGTACAAATCAGTAAATTTTACACCAAAAAATAATAATGCAAAAAGTCAGTCGACCCATCCAATTAGTGACCGCGCCTAGTGTTGCTTAACTTTGATGATCGATTACGAACGTTATATTTTTTTACATCCCAAAACATAGGCTTTTTATTACTGTATCTCGTTCGACAATGGAAACAGTACGGCACGCGCATCTCGATAACGCTCAGAGAGGAACTTTACAATAATTGTTTAAAGTTATAATTACACTACGAATGGGGACGATAAGTTTTATTGTCTGTTATTCCAACGGCATCGAGTGCACGTGACTTCTGGCGAGTACAGTCGGCTGCAGAAGTTCCTGAACATAATTTGGATTCCAAATTCTAATTCGAGGAAAATTAACTCAGTGGTGGCCCACAATGAGAACACTGATGCTCAATTTACGTTTTCATGGAAAATTATTGACAGCGCATCTATATTTGAGCATTAAACTTAATATAAGGCAAGATTTTTAACACTTTGGGCTAAAATTAGAAACCTTGGGCTCACAAAGATGAAGCTTTGCTGTGACCTACTAGGATTTTGTAAATTAATAATAATAAATAAACATTTGTGGACATTTCACACAGCGCCATCTAGCCCCAAACTAAACAAAGCTTGTAATATGGGCACCAGATGGCTGATAGAATACATATTTACTTTTTTATTAGTAAATACATACTATTATGTATGTATGATACTGCAACACCCAGACCCGGAAGAAATATTTTCAGAACATACAAACATTTCTCTCGTAGCGGGACTCGAACCCGCGCCTCTTGTGTCTCAGCCGAGCAATCGCCCGCCACGCCACCGAGGTCGTCGTAAATGTTGTTATTTTTACACATACCTCGATAGTAATGGGAAAATATATTAAATTTCAATGAAAGTTAGTTGCTGACTGTGCCTATATCCGATATTCGACTTCCACATAGCTCTACACTGACAAGTCTCTATGAGATCACTTAGTATTATTCAACAAGCATTCGTCCGTGACTCCACTCACGTGGTACATACAAGTAGCCTAATGGATAAGTTATACCAGTTCATAAACTATTTGTATTTCTACTTTAATTCAAATCCGTTCAGCCATGATAGAGGCACTCTCATTCTCACAAACATTTTTAATATTAACTAGCTTACACGCGCGGCTTTGCTCACTTTGATACACATTTTACCCCTTTTTTAGGGTTATTTTGGAAAACACAGAAACACCATGGCCATCTATTTTTTATTCAATGGATCCAAATCAAGTTTCAAGCCGAACCGCCCGTTAAAAAGTTCCGATACAAACTTTGACACTCCATTTTATCCCTTTTAAGGGTTATTTTGAAAAATCCTGAAATACTTGTCCATTTGTTTTGCATTTATAGTAGGTATTCAGACAAATTTTCAAACAAAGCACTATGCGTTAAAACGTTATTACATGCACACGTTTTCACCCCTTTTCGCCCTTTTAGGAGTTGAATTTCAGAAAATCCTGCCTAAGTTGGTGGTTTTGCTGAAAGAGGAAGCTACTTTCCAAATTTCAGCTTCCTAGCTTCAGTAGCTTGGGTTGTGTGATTGCAGAAAAATGCTTATGTTTTATTTATAGAAAAGAAGAAGGAAAGAAATAAAGTAGACTTATATATTTTGAATAAACTGTGTTTAGCTTCCAAATAAATGAATATCTCGTTCAATTACTTTTACTCCACTCTTTTGTGCTCAGTCGGAAAACTCTAATTGGGCTAAATGTTCAAAAATTTAATAACACAAACAGAAGCTCATGAAAGGGAGCCCTTAATCTTTAAATTATTAACAAAGTCACAGACCTTTTTCAATTTTCCCTCCAAAATCTCCAACCTTTGTGTTTGTTTATGAAAATGGAGGCCCTGCTGGTTCATGCTGCCCGAGGCTCAAAAATCTGTTAACAGAAATAGGTCAGTAACCTTCGAAGGTGTAAAGAAGTAGTATGGTAATGACTTTTTTGCGGTAGGCACTTACCTATCAGTAAATATGAAGATTTTTTCTGATAAATCGGCTTTTTTTGAATGTGATACCTAGGTAATTTAAGAACGGGCGGTTCTAGGAACCTATATTTAGAGACCTTTTGTCACGTCGTAAAATCGAACCAAATCTCATTTCAGAAAGACACCAGGCGCCTCACAAAAAAAGGTTTTGTGACAAATAATTGTTAAACCAGTTAACCTAATCAAAGCGTTTATATCGTTGATGTAAGGCGTCGGGCCTAGGACTCTACCCTGGGGTACTCCGAAATCAACTGTTTATTGATTATGAGAGTACTGGTGGTCTAGTGGTAGCAGCCATGCCTTCCGATCCTGAGGTCGTGAGTTCAAATCCGGTAGTACACCAATGGATTTTTCTGTTTGAATTTATTTTCGCTATACCAGAATTCTCAAACGGTAAAGAAAAGCATCGTGAGGAAGCCTGCGGATTAGTTAGCTCCTCACGTATCTTTCCTGCGGATTTCTAAGGCAGACTAACACCCATATTCTTAGTCGTTTCCTCGAACATTCCTCCACTCAAACTCAACCGAGGAAGCCTCGAAAGTCCCTCAAGGGCATCCTCTAAATCGGTATTCTTAGTCATCCCTCGAACTTGAATAATGGATTCCTCGACTGAGGTAAACTCGGGTGAGTGGAGGCGTGACGTCATTGTTTTAAGGAGATGTTATTGCTATTATGTTGGCTAAAAGTTGGGCACCCCGTGTTATTGTCAAACTCACTGTCAAAATTAGTGACATTGACAACTCGCCAACGTTAATCCGCGTGTTGTTTGTTTACATCGCTTCGCGTCGGGTGGTTTTAAATAGTTGGTTGTCGTATTTTAATCGTTTAAAATGTCTCGCCAAGTATTTTCAAATGACGAAAAAAGGTGTTTACAAGAACTTATAATAAAGTATAAATTAAATACCACTACTACCATTGGTGCAGGGAATCCTGCCGCAAAAAAAACAGCATGGGAACGGCTTACAAACGAATACAACTCTATAGAAACAAATACCAGGGTAAGTAAACATATTATTTACCATGTTTAGTTTTTTCCCGTAATCTACTTTGTATTGGTATCATTTTTTACTTTTGTGCTACCTAGACTACTTACTATAAAAACTTTGTTGAGGTATTAAGAGAACACTGTCATTGACGTGGTATTTTCTCTAAGGAATAGTGTTCTGTGTATTTTCTCCTCAACGCATATAAACGATCTTTCTACAAAAAAAAATACTTTATACTTTTACTATCAATGGTTATCGGCATGATATTTAATTAAGTAATACATTAATCATATTTTTAGAGAACTGAATCTCAACTTAAAAAATGTTTTGATAACATGAAGACTAGGAGGAAACTAGAATTAACGGCACAAAAAAAAGAAAGAATGCGCACTGGAGGCGGACCCTATAGACCAAGTCCTGAGCCTAGTACGTCGACGGCACAGGACTCTATGTTGGATGGAGATGCACTGGCTGAGCTAACTGACGTAGAGATGGGCTATGCTATCGACAGTGATAGTGTTACTCCTAACACAGAAAGCCAAGAAGGTATGTTACACCTACGTAATATTGTTACATATTACTAACTTCTCTCTTAAGGGTTTTCCCTCTCTATTATATTTATAATCTTTGTCATTTACAGAGAGTGTGCGAGCACCACCTGACGAACTACAGTCAGTGTTGGTAATTGTATCGGACCAAGGTGAAGAGAGTCATGAACTACAGACTGAAGGTATTGTGTAACTTTGTTCATGTACATGTTACAGTAATTGCATTGTATAATTTAAGGCCTTAAATTATCTCCCCTTCGATGCCTTACCATTCCAAAACACCTGAAAGGCTTACCAAACTGGCCCCTGGTTGCATAGAAGAAATCTATTGTATCTCATACCTCGACCATGACTAATTCCAAATAAAATTAAATATGTTTTTTAACTTTTGCAGAAGCCCTGACCGAAACCTTTAATCCTGTGTCTAGTGAAGACCTGTAAGAGGTATGTGTAGTGTAACTACTTGATTGTGGTATTAAATAATTATACATAATGATTACAATAATAACTATCAATTTTGTTTGTTTTAGGTCAACGTAGTAGTGTTGGCAGAACTGGGTCGCGTCTGTCTGAATATGAAGGTACTTCATCTCGAGCCTCAGGTATGTATCTGCCAGCAGACAGACTTACATAATTCTGGTAATGGAAAACGAAAAATAAATGGAATATCAATATCAGTACATATTAGCCATTAGGCACATATAAAACAAAGTTCCATCGCCACATCTGTGTGAATGCTTAAAAATTACAGAACTGATTTTCACACAGTTTACACGTGGTTTACACCAATGGATTAATGAGAATGGCTTTTAAGCCCCACTAGAAGCTTTACTAGATAGTAATCAATCAAAATAAATCGAGTTCTAGTTTAATTTAGCCTATGCATTTTTTACAACAGTATCTATAACATTCTTTTTCAGGAGCAAGAAATATTAGATGTCAAGTTATACAAGACGAATATGCACTCCGGGAGGAGAACTATAAGAGGGCTAGAGAGCGAGATGATGAACTGCATAAGTTAAAAGTGGCAGAGAGGGAGTGGCTTGTGAAAGCTGCAGAAGAAATTTATAAAAAAGCTTGCATTGAAAGAGAAGCAGCTCAAATACAATTAGATGCCTTAAAAAAATATTTTTTTTATAAATTTGCTCAAAATGTAGACTTTTATAATTAATTTTCTAAGAATTAAACTGTTTTTCATTGATTTCCTTTTATTGTTTAATTTTTCAACCTAGCTACCTCTAGGTACATAACTGGAACCCTGGAATAGCACATAGGCTACTTTTTGCCTTGGTAATGGGACCAACACCTAACGCGGTAGTATTAAATTAAAACAACAAAAGAAGTTTTCATTTCTATACTTATTTAAAAAAAAGAAAACACACATATACATACTATGCAGATTTTAGACATTTTCACTGAATAAGATAAATCAGTGAAAATGTCTAGCTATGAATGCTGCTCTGATTAGGCTGCCCCTTTCATTTTCAGGAACTGGAACTACAGGGACTTCTTCTCCCTGGTAAACATTGTCCGGTAGTTCCTCATTCGTCATTATACTTATGTTGTGCAAAATAGCACAAGCTACTATTATATTTGGAATATTTTCCAATTTATTTTGTAACTTTCTACTCAAACAAGCAAACCTTCGTTTGAGGACACCATTCAGTCGCTCTATGGTGTTTCTTGTCTGAATATGGGCTCGATTGTATAGCTGCTCTGCAGGAGTGCGGGGATTTAGCACAGGTGTGAACAAGAAATTTGTTTGAGCATATCCACTGTCGCCCAAAAGAAGTCCTTGAATATCTCCTTCCTCAAACCTCAGGCAGCAGCGACTATTCGCGAAAATTCTGGAGTCATGTACCGATCCTGGCCAACGGGCGACTATATCATAAATTTGTAGGTGAGCCCCGCAAACAATTTGGACATTTATAGAAAATTCACCTTTTCTATTCCTAAATGTTTCACCTCGCTGTCTTGTGGGGCTCTTAATGGGCACATGAGTGCAGTCAATACATCCAACTACTCCAGGGAACCGTGCAATCTCATAAAATTGACCTTTAACTGCACTCAATTCTGAACTCGGTGGGAATTTAATAAATTGTTGTAATTTGAGGGCCAATTGCTTGGATATTCTGCTTACAATTTTTGAGATTGTGCCTTGGCTCAATTTGTGAAGGTCTCCACATTCAATCTACAAAGAAATAAAAAAAATGTAACTGAGTAAGTAAGTACCTATAAATTAAGGATGTAGGTATTGATAAGTAAGTACGGTACTATAAACAATAAAATTGTGTTGTGGAATTACTTCATTGCTTGTTTCACATTAAGTCAGTAAAAAGTTTTCCTACCTAATGGTTAGGTAAGTATAGGTTACTTTGTAGATTTTGTGATTCGTGTCTTACCTGAAATAATCCTGTAGCGTAAAACTTTAGAGCTACTAATAATTGTATTATTGGCGGCACCGGCAGCCCTCTATTATTAACACTCGGTGTGAAAGTTATGAGGGGAAAAATAATTTGGATTACGGTTTGTTTGGCAAAACGAAACCTTTTCCGAAACTCGTCGTTGCTGAAAAATTCCATCGGATTTGTAGCGTCGCGAATATACCGTCGGGCCGGATAAGCGTATGGCTCGTCATACACGTAATCAATAAAGTCTTCAAAATCCATAATTTCACTCATTTTGAACAAATCAACAAAATTTCGAAGCACTTTCGGCTTGAGGAAGCTTCTAAGGTAGGTCGCGAGCTACCTCGAGTTTGACAGTTCTTCACTCATCTCAAACTCGACTCGATTGAGGAATTTCTCGAGTCGAGGACGTTTTTACCGACTATGAATATGAATTTGTTGAGTGGAGGTTGAGTCGAGTCGAGATAATGTCGAGGAAACGACTAAGAATATGGGTGTAAGAGTATGATAATAGACCCTGGGCAAACCTATTCCATCAAAATCGTCCCGGGCATTACAGAGTCCCGTTAGTTTAGGCAAATGTTGGCCTGACGCTGTAGATATAAATCATCTAATAGGTAAATATTATTAAAGGCCTTGATGAAATCGTAGCCACAAGAAATCCTTTCGTTTATAAGTACGGCCGGTCAAAAATGTAGCCTATTACCTTATGGTTGAAATTCACTTACACGTCATAAAACAACAAGGTTGATTTTCCCTTGCAATCACATTCTGGCAATTACTAAAATATTGTCTTAGCGCGATTTTGGTTTCACATAAAGTTTCGTCAAAACTGGTAGAGCATTTTCTTGGCCCAACGTACCACCTACCCTACATTAGAATAATTAACTTTTGTAATAAAAAGGTGTTAGGTACCTGAGTGCTTTTTTCATCTCCATTAAAACTCTATAGAAATAAAAAATGTCCGTTGTACACCATAATCACATCGCGGTTATCAGAGTAAGCTTTTAAATATCGTCAAGGGAGGTTGATGAGCGCCATCTAGCTAACGAGGCGGGAAGTAACTGCTCGCTGACTTTTATGTCTGTGTGTCACTAATCAGAACCGGGGAACAAGGAATTCACCAAAATGATTCGTTATTGTATAAAAGTCTAGTGAAAGTAATGTAAAAAGTCACCGAATGAAAAAGTTCCACTGGCCTCATAGCTCAGTGGCTCTGCCTTCTGCGCTGTAGGTTGCGAGTTCGAATTCCGACCAAGATAAATATTTATCTAAAAAAAAAATTACTTATATATAATACTTACTTACGTATAATATTCCTTCTGGGTTTGAGAGTTGTGGTACCATTGATTGGTTCTGATACTCACAAACATCGTTACATCCTCACAAACTTTCAGATTTATCACCATGATAACAAGTTCTTTGATACTTTTCCGCTGAACTGGGAGTAAGGAAAAAACATAAAATGCATCCAGCTGCTCTTCTCCCCGAGCATGTTATAAAAGTCTACTAAGAGATAGTATCCTCTCCAACATGATGGACCATCTATATGGGCGCTGGGCTGATCACCTGTCAACATGGTTCACCATAGCCATCTTGGGACTTTGAATCAGGAGTGGCTGAAAGTTTTCTTATGATTACTTGTGGCTCTGCCCATCTCATACGGGCGTGATGATATGTAGGTATGTATGTAACAAGTTCTATGAATTGTTAGCCCGTGTGTTTCCCAGGTGCAAGAGCACGTGTCACCGTCAGCCAATCACGGGCCGGCGGCGCAGATCAAAGGGATTAATTGCCGCCTGCAGTAATTCGATTTCGAGCGGATCGGAGATGATCGTGCGTGTTCGCACGAGATACGTTCTACTACCTTTGTCTAGCGTACTACTAGGTACCTAAAATTACTTGTGACTTAAGAATAGTTAGGTAAGCAGTTATTAACAACAAATAATAAAAATAAAATAAATGGGGACTCAATACCTACAAGAAAAAACTTTTACCTAGGTGATTTACTCATTAACTTTAAAGTTTTAAACATTATTGCTTAGGTACACGCAGATGCTCTATTGATTTTTTTCTGTCAAAATTAAGTTATTTCCGTGAACTCTTCAAATGATTTTTACAGAGGTAGTAATACTTACAAAGGAGTTTGCTATCGTCACAATACCAATTCTAACAGTTTATTATTTTAAAACAGATTTAAAATTATTATAATAAAATGTAAGCTAACAGTATTTACCTAACCTAATAACAAAATATGAGCATTAGATATATACGTAATTTGTGGTCCAACTTCACTTGTCTGTGAAGTTTACAATATTGTGGCCCCTAAAATCTTGTAAAGAGCGAACAGTTAGGTAACGGCCCGATCACGTGACTCCAATTACAGGTATCATCCAATTAGCGTAACGAGCGGTCACGTAATGTCTGCGTGATCTAGACGAATCAGGCGAATTGTATCCCGAACTGGGATAGGTAAGGTACCTGGTACCTACAGGTTAGTGAACCCTTGTGCAAGTGTTCTAGAGATTTTAAGGAATGAAATATTTTGATGTTTGAAGCACTGCGGTTTTGGTGTCTTTATGTCATCATCATTCTTAGGCTGTATCTGCCCACTACAGGATTTCTACCCCACGGTAAGTATTCGAGTAGGACACTATACCGTGGGTATCAGAAACTAAGACCAAGGCAAGACAACTAGACCCGGAAGAAATATTCGCGAAAGAAAAGCAAAAATATAAAATTAACTTTCTTCTCAAATTAACAAGTCGGGAAAGAAACGGCACTAACAAAGATTCCTTCAAAATATTTGCACAACGAATATAATTTCACTTTTCGCTTCCATTGTTGACAAAGAATAAAATCACAGATGAGGCACTCTGGCTTGGCAGGCTGCCTAAAAGCCTTGTGTCTGTTACCTACGTGAGCAATGAAATAAAATTGGAAATTTAAGAGCTGACCAAAGGTTTTTAAAGTACGAGGATTTTCCTAGCGTCACTCGAGAATTTTTAGGTGAAGATTTTATATAGCACTAGGTTAAGTAGGTAGGTATTTGTAAGCCCTAGGCGGTTCTAGGCGGTAGGCCCTAGGCAGTACTTTTACACACTTTTAATACACCCATGCTTTAGCTAGCTTAATCTAGGTAGGTAACGTTGTCCCTCCGTAGACCAAGACTCGTTTTTGGAGACCCCCCGGGTTTAACCAGCTCACATTACACCATAACGATTCCGCCGGCGGAGTCAACGTTTTCTTCCTCACTTGCCCCCTCTGGGCACAGCCATTAGATTCAATACTCAACCCTAGATCCATACCTAAGTGGTGCCCTTACGCTAGTTGTCTTAAAACCTTTTTTCTCGGGGTCGGTCGCGCCCTCTGCTCTCACCAAAACCCGGTAAAGCTGCCAGCGGTCATCTCAACAAAAAATAAAGTCCCCCGTTGGCACCCATCGTAGTACCAATTTGCTTTTCTGTGTCTATTGGCCATGAGAAGTTTTTTAACACAGCGACTACACTATCGAGCTTCGGCGAAGGCTATTTATGACCTCGCGATTTGCTGAAACTCGCCACAAATGTAGCCACTTGTAGTCACTTGTAGTCCTGTCAAGTCTGACAGTTATTAGTTATTAGCTTGTATGCTTTGTTGTTTGATGACGCGGTTATGGAATAATAGACAGAGAGCGTAGCAGAGACGAAATTTCAATTCAAGAATTACCTACGAGCATGTTTCTTGGGGCCATGCATTTGTTATCGAAATAATTTGTTTCGTATAACTAGATGGCTCTTTTGCAAATCAGAAACTTTTTGGCGGCTTGGACTTTTACTTTTGTACCCACGGACGACGTAAGACGCTACCTTTTTTTGGTTAAATTTTGTATCCATAGACGGTTGAGTGAGCAAGAAGCACTGAAATGACTGAAAAGACCTCAAAAAGTGTTGTACATGTAAAGTTTATAACATAGGGCTGTGTACCCTCTGTAAGACAAACTTTACTCATTGTCCTCGAGGTCTAACGAGGGTTGGACAGTTAAAGGGTTATTTGAACAAGATTTGGTTGATTTTGAGCGTCGCCGGTAGCCCTGCTTTTTCCTTGTTTTTCCTCAATTCGCCAGATGGGGCGCAGTTGTTTTTGGAAATCATTATTAGTATAACGAGACCGGTTTTACAATTTGATAATCTCGTAAAAATATATAAATCTGTTCATTATCATTGTGATGTTTTTGAGAAAATACGAAACTTTTTTGACCAAATCATCATCACCATCGACAGCCCATAGCATCCCACTGTTGGGTGTAGGACTCCATTCAATGCGGTCTTGTGCCTCCCGCTTCCAATAACTATGGCCTTTTTTAAGTCAACGACCCATCGCGCAGTTTTGTAACCTACCAACAAGGTTAATTCAAAATTGGTTGATAATCCTCGGTGGCGAGGCAGGCGAGTGCTCAACTGAGACGCTAGGCGCGGGTTCGATTCCCGCTATGGGAGAAATGTTTGCATGTTCTGCAAATATTTCTTCCGGGACTGGGTGTTGCAGTATTATGCATTTTAAGTATGTATTAAAAAAAAGTACCTATATAAGTTTTATATCAACCATCTGGTGCCCATAGTACAAGCTTTGCTTAGTTTGGGGCTAGATGGCGCTGTGTGAAATGTCCACAAATATTTATTTAATTCTTCCTTAGATCCAGGGCAAAACATTATGATGAACATTTCAGATTTAAATTATTAGAACTAGTTACTTTTTTTCAGTTAGGATATCTACTAGAAATTACTATCCGGGCGTAACTTGAACCTTCGGCTCTTTCTCTAGCCATTTGAGCTAACGACCAGTCGTCGGTAGCTTTGCTCAGTTTAGGGCTGTGTGGACTGTCAAGCAATATTCATAGAGAAAGGCCAGGTCAGGTACCCTAAACCGACGAGCATTATGAAGTATGCGATGAGAGCGAAAGAAGCAGGAGTATTGTCAGGACCTTAGCAAAGGATCCGTTGTCTCTGCCTACCCTTTGGAAAACAGCTGTGATAATATAAATAAATAAAATAAATAGTAAATGGCGAATTGTCTGTACCCCTGCTTTTAGAAAGTATTCATTCTTAAACTGTTGTAATTGAAAAATAAATAGGAAGTGTATCAACTAAGAACTATGGTTTTCTTTGTTATTGAAAAATAAATAGAAAGTTGAACTAATAGGATCAATGTTGCCCATAAAGTTCAACTTTTACAAAAAAATATCAAAGTTGAATTAGTTGAAGGTTGAACTTAGTGGAACAGGTGATATTATGTATGTACAAAATAAATATAACAAAATGTTTCATCAAAATCACTTTTAATAGTTGTATCAAATGTCTTAGTAGGCACAAATTGCCTAAAAATACTATTTTGACAAAACCTTTCATTTAAAACTTGAGCTAGAAGTACGGAAAACAAGACCTTACTGCCGTCCATTTAAAGTATATTTTAGGTCGCACAATTAATTCACAATTCGATAGGTATTTATATCATGATGTACATCCGCGATTTGAATCCAGAAATTCAGATCCAAAGTCAGGGTGCCACTAGGCCAACAGGGCTCAATTGAGTATAAGTCTTGTAGAATTGATTTAAAAGTACTCCTAGCTCATTACAGTATTATGATCAGATTCCCCATATTCACAAACACATTGATCTAACATGCATAATTATTATGATTTTCACAATACATAGACACGTCAACTTGTAGAAGTAGAAGTGACAATGACTAGTGCGCAACTAACTGAGGCAATTATACATTTTGAAAGATTATTAGTTACCCATGTAGGTATTTGTGAATATGGTGTCAGATAAGGTTCATCGCCCACTACTTCTAAACCGAACCGGAATTAGGACCAGCACATCCCGAGCATTGACGGACTTTTAACACTTTTGGCTACGGAACAGGCTAGTGGGCTGAGACCATATGAGTACTTAAATTAAATGCCGTGAAACATAGAAAACGAATAACAAAGTTTGTTCAAAACTTCAAACAACAATTTTGGAATTACAGATTAAGCATGACATGTCTTACACACATTTTGCGTGTACTTAAAATAGTTCTTATTCTTAAGACTATAGAGTTCATTTTAGCTGTTAAAACTAACTAGTGTAAAAATATAAGTCTATTTTGAAACCTTTTATACAAATCAAATATCTTTTATCTTCATTTTCTTGTGTAATAATTTTATTGTTTTTGGCTGAGATCAAGATTTATTAAAAGCGGGACCAATTTATTTCTTCGAGTGTTGTACATTGACCTCCAAAAGGATATTATAAATTATTTTAAGTGAATCTAGTTTATGTTCAGTGTGAACTAAGTGTCGCGACACATCTGCTGTGAGTACGGCGCCGAAAGTTCGGCTAAGAGCGTTATCACACTGGCGATTTGCGAGCGTTTTCTTCGAAGCCATTTGTGAACGGAACGCGCTCACCGCGGGTGAACGACTTCGCTCGCGTGGTATCCGGGCAAAAAGTAGCCTACATGTTATTCCAGCACACATACTATGTACATTCAAAGTTTCATTCAAATCCGTTCAGCCGTTACGACGTGATTGAGGCACAAACATCGTCACATCCACACAAACTTTAGCATTTATAATATTAATAGGATATGATTTATGAGTCGATTTCGCAGGAAACATGGGGTAGTTCCCATTTGTTCTATGGAACATCACGTTATCGAACAAAATGACACATTTTCTTCCCTATTTATCCATAGAACGACATATTAGCTATTCATCAGAGTTTCACGCCATAGAAAAAAATGGGAATCAGATTTTCCCAAAATCTTTCATGAGAAGCTAAGTGACACTGACAATGACAATTATTGTCATACCATTGATCAAACATCTGCCCGGGTAAAATAATCCTACAAAAGAATTCTAAAAATCGAAAGAATGGATATTCGTAGCAATAATGATAAGATAAGTAAAGAGGTCTTATTTATGTTGTCCTATAGAACAATTTGAAAAATAAAAATATTAACTTTTCCATAGTACAGCATAAGAAAAAATATTATTCCGTCCGATGATGTCATGTTCCATAGAACATTATGGGAACCACCCGAAACACGTTGGCAAATCGCCAGTGTCATAACGCCCTAAATAAGCTCGCATGGTTTTTTAAGTAACCTATGACACAACCTATTCAGGGGAGATTTCGGTGACGTACTTTCAGCAGATGTGTCGCGACAGTTAGATTTCGAGCCACTACAAACTAACTTCCACCGTAATTTTATCAGCTTAAAGTTTAAAATTGCAAAAAGTCCCTCTCACTTTGATTTGAAACGAGAACAGATTTCGAGACTTTACAAACCATTTTCTATTAACCCCTACAGCTTATGGTTCATAATACATGTACAAAAGTTCTTTCCACTTTGATTCAAAAAGAAAACATGGAATTCTTGTCTTTACAGACCATTTTCATACACATCTCCCTCGCATACTGTTCAAATTAAAACTAAAATTTTAAAAAAAGTTCAGTCATTGACGCCAATTATGGCCGGATTTGCATATGGGTCTCTACAGACCATTTTCAACCTTAACCCCATCAGGATACGATTCAAAAGTGCGCAACAGTAAGTTCAGTCATAAACGCCGGTCATGTGCAAGCTATCCTCGGCCGTATTCCGATGGCAGTAAGGCTGGGGTTCCTCTGCGGCCGCCTGCAGGATGGCCTCGAGCCTCGGCTGCAGGTCGCCCGGCAAGGCGCGCTGGGAAGGCTCCTGGTGCCAGCACTCCTGCATGAGGTCCCAGCAGGCGTCCGTGAAGTGGGGAAGCCGTTCTGGACGAAGACCTGGAAATAAAAAACCTGGTATAATAATAGCACTTATGCTTTAAGAGGCTACCGTATCAAATTATTATTAAGACATATCAATAAATACAGGCTAAGCGCTCGTGGCGCAGCTTACTTAGATTATCTTGATTGATCGTTGAAGTTAAGTAACGTTGTGCGCGGATACAATTGGGATGGGTGACCGCAAGTGGCATTACGAGCTGAGCGCTTCCGTGCTTCGTAGGGCACCGACAATTTATGTCGGTCCCGGCTTTAATGTCGTTAAACTATGACGGAGGCCTTTAGGCGGCCTAAAAACTCCGTCACAAGAGTTGACTAGCTCATACGAACTTGTTACGGGCAAAAAGCCGTGGCGGTTTAGCAGGTTTAAGTGGTTTCCCAGACTCGCTAGCGACAGTAGGAAGGGAGGAAGTTGCTAGGACGAAAAACGTGAAAAAAGACAGGTGCTTGACTCAAGATAGATTCCGGATATCGTATCGGAACAAATAATAAATATTTATGAAAACATGTCCTACGAATATCGTACGAAATCGTAGGTGAGTGGCAATCGGAACTTAGCCCTACAAATTCTGAAGTAGTAAATGATTTGATAGTATAGACCAACTACAGCAATATTGTTAAAATTACCTTTCTTAACTTTACTCCACAGTTGCTCCTTATTGTGGAATGCCTCGAAAGCCGCCGGCAGTCTTATATCACCTGCGCACAAGTACCTGGAAACATAAAAGAATTTGGAAGTCCTACACTTATAATAACAATGTAAGCAGTATTCGACGTATACGCATTTGGATTTACATTTCGTTCGATTATGGTAACAATAGGTTCCGAACACATTGGTCGGTGACAAAGTAAAATAATTAAAAAAATGTATTTTGTCGATTGTAACATTGGTAAATTGGTAACATTTTGAAAGTGGTCGGTGGTAACATTTTCAGATGTCTTATTAGAACAAGATTCTAATTTTAAAAGTGGTCGTTGGTAACATTTTCCGTTGTCTTACTAGAACAAGATTCTAATTTTGAAAATGGTCGGTGGTAACATTTTCCGATGTCTTGCTAGAACAAGGTTCTAATTTTGAAAATGGTCGGTGGTAACATTTTCCGTTGTCTTACTAGAACAAGATTCTAATTTTGAAAATGGTCGGTGGTAACATTTTCCGTTGTCTTACCAGAACAATATTCCGAAGGCGTAGACGTCCACCATAGCGCAGTAGTCGCCGTTGAACAGCTCCGGGGCCATGTGGACAGGCGTGCCCACCACCTGCGGGAGAGAACACAGTGCTAGAACTAATACACAGGCACACACATAGACCAGGTATCTCTCTCTTTCTCTCACTCTCTCGTGGGATATAAAATGCGCTCCGACATGACCAGATCAACGAACGTAGTCCACAGGTAGGTTTCATCTTAATTTTTTTTTAATACCGACGGCCTCAGTGGCGTGAGGGGAAGTGTCACGAAGGTGGCACGAAATCTTAGCGTAGGGTTTGATTGAACTATGTATGATATTTGGTTATTATTTATTTTTGTAATATCTGCTTGTTCACTTATTCAAGAACTTTGTATCAGTTCTTTTAATTTATCTTTTTTTTGTTATAGATAATGATGCAATGGAACAAGATGGGTTGAACATAAATAATACTTACAGATCCGGACATAAGCGCCCCGTAGGAGCAGAAGCCGAGGTCCGACAGAGAAGCGCGACCCTGCGCATCTAGAAGTACATTCTTCAGCTTGATGTCGCGGTGGACTAGACCCAGGGAATGCAGGTAGCGGATACCTGGAATACAAATTAAATCGATTTCAATTTATACAACCTATGTATGTATGTTCGTATGAGCTAGTGGCCAACTCTAGTAACGGAGTTTTTAGGCCGCCTAAAAGCCTCCCGTCATGGCTTAACGACTTAAAAGCCGGGACCGACTGTTTAACATGCCCTCCGAAGCACGGAAGCGCTCAGCTTGTAATACCACTTGCGGTCACCCATCTCAATTTGTGACCGCGCATATCGTTGCCTAACTTTAACGATCAATCAAGAACGCCTAAGCAAGCTACGCCACGAGCGCTTCGCTTATACAACCTAAAAGTGTATTTAGATTGTATACATCTTTGACGGAAAAAATTATTAGTCAAAGCTTTAAACGCACCGTTGAAGACTGTTAGAAGCCTTGTCTTGTAAATTTTTTTATGATGCTTAAGGCGACACGTGCGTACGCATCAAAAGTTTCAGACGGAGGTCGGTCAGACTGCCTTCACGGCAGCGTGTAGATCCCTAACAGCACACTATGTTACCTTCGATGATATCGCAGGCTATCCTCATCCTGGCGGGCAGACTGAGGCCGGCCCTCACGGCGGCGTGTAGATCCCTGACTGCGCGCTCGGACACGAGCAGCACGCTGCGCCCCCCGCCCCCGCCCGCGCTCCCCGCCCCGCCCTTCTGCACGATGGAGCCGAACAGACGAACTATGCGGGGGTGGGCGGGAATGCTCCTAGAATGCAATCAAAAACATGATGAGGGGTAAGCAAAGATGACAGATTTCTATTTGCAACAGTCCTGACATATTTATTTGGCTTCATTCACTACGCCTTGCGGTACCTGGACCAAATCAGCGACGTTTTGGAAAAGGACTAGGTCAAGAGAACCATAAACCGACGGTCAAAGTCTAAGTCAAAATTTTTTATTCCTTAAAATCACTGGGATTACTTGGACACGTCTTAAATCTACGTTGCATTACGGTGTATGAAGAAGTTAATGAGTTCTAGATTACGTTCATGTATCAATTCTTTGTGCAATGTGTTTTTTTTCTAGTCATAGAAACCGTAGGTAAAGTTGTAACACCTTGAATATTCAAATTATCTGTAAAGATGTGTAAATTTTTGAATAAATCATTTCTACGTTACTGATGATCTCGTGGCAGTGATCTCGCCTTTTGATCGTGGATTTGAATAAAGTCGTAAATTAATATTTTTTTTCCGTTTTAAAAATTATGTTCGTTGTACTTGTACTCTCAAATGGAGAATGAAAACTACGTGAGGAAACCGGCATATCGTAATACCTGAAAAGTTTGAAGGCATAATAACGTCAAGTGAAAGTGAACGTAGGAAGCTTCTCTAAAGCACACTTTCAAAAAATGGTTTGACAATGACCAGTGACACGAATAGTATTAGACAACTTACACTCCGTAAAAGTAAAAGAAACATTAGTTACCTGGTGTAAAAGAACTCCATGGCCAGTTCGTGGTAATGCCTCTCGTCAGCTGGCAGCACCGACTTGATGGCCACGGGCGCGTGCCCGCCCCACCCGCCTCTCGCAGCATATACAACCCCGTACTGACCACGACCTGAATTAAACAAAATAAATATATCTGTGACAGACTGAGGACTAGTGCCAGTGGTAGCGGCCCCTTTCGGCCACGCCCTCTTTTCCTAAGGTCGGATTTAAGTCTGAGCGTGCACAAATATAATGAACGAATAAAAACACTTTATTGCACATCTTACAAATTAAACAACTAGAATTAACAAAATGAAGATATTGTACAACGGGCGGTATCGATAATCGATCTCTTCCAGACAACCTTTGGATGGAGAGGAATTTAAAGAAGTTGAAGATTGTCCGAGGTGCACTTTTAATAGATAATGTGATAATAATTTCTAAACCTATTTACAACAAATAGATTGTTCTATTCCAAATATTTATGTGCGCCAACAAGGCAAACACCGTGAATAAATCGACATGTCATAGAACCTACGAAGTTTGAAAACATTTGTCAAGTGCACAAGAGGAGCCTTGGAGGTGCACATTAAATCCATTCACAAGTAATAGTAGTAACTGATTTAAACAAAGAATATTATTGCATAGCACCGGTTCAAATAAATATTCTATTCTATTCTATTCCACCCATTATCCCGTTTTATTACCGGACAGTTTTCGTCCTGACACAAAAAAAGCAAAAGATTTGTCAAGTACGGAACAAAGAACTTTTGACAGAACCTATTTTTGTTTATTTGTGTTGGGACGGTAAGCGTCCGATTATTGGACAGTACAATGGGGTAAAGGGCGGAGGTTCTAAGTAAATAGGTAAGTACCAATTTCTCTCCCCAAGTCCGGCGTCCCGTACATAAGTAGATCACACATGGACGTGCTCTCGAGGCAAAGACGAGCGAAAGTTGGAGCGTATCTAAAATAAAAACAAATTGATATTAGGGTCAAACTCACGCTACCTAGTAATAAATGTGTATAATTATAAAAAGCATACTTTTTCCTTATAGCTAGTTTGACGTCCTCCGTGTGATGCAGCCTGCTGGCGAGCGCTGTCTCGAGCGCGGCCAGCGCTGACTGATACCGCTCGTGTGCTATACTCAGTCTTTCCAATATCTGCGAAGAATTAGATATCCATTCATGCATAAACACATACAAAGTAACACAAAAATGGCTAGCATGTTAGAAATGAAAATAAGGTTTTTTGTATGTTATTGTGTACATAGGTAACAACGTAACATCCATTTTGTTACTTTTGTACCTTAATACATTTGTTACCAACGCAAACAATCAACCATAATGTTACTAGTACAGACAACTTGTTACTAAAATAATTGACATGGTAACAAGGGAATACTGCGTTAACTTTGTGCCTGCCAATGCGCAGTTAATAAAACACAATGTTACCAGTATAGTCATATTACTAAGTCCGTTCAGAAAATGCGGCCGAGTCCTAAAACTAACGACAGTCGGCAACGGTGGTCGAAACCCATCGAAACAAACATGAAATAAGCCTTAAAGCACTCTTCATAAAGGCAACGACATCATCCTACCTCACCGCTCGCACATTTTATCGCCCCATCGGTCACGTGATTTTGAACATATCTTACTTATATTATAAATGCGAAAGTTTGTGAGTTTGGATGTTTGGATGTTCGTGCCTCAATCACGCCTAAAGGGCTGAACGGATTTGAATGAAACTTGGAATATACATAGTACATGTACTGGATTAACATATAGGCTATTTTTTATCCGGGTACCACGCGAGCGAAGCCGCGGGCGGCAGCTAGTATACTATAATATAGACAGCGTGTTACCTGTGTAGATATGATCCTAGCGAGTCGATGCGCGGAAAGTGAATGAGCGGCGTGTAGCGCCACCTGCCGTCGCCATGCGGCTGACAGCACGCAACACGCCTCGCCTGACCCCTCCGAGCCGACTAGACGGAATCTAGAATAGAAGAGTCAAGTTGAAGATAGTATTCATGACCTAAATGTCGGCGCCACGCAACTAATAGCAGACCCTTTCGAGCAGACTAGATGGCATCTAGAATGGCAGAGTCAAGTTGATAGTATTCAAGACCTAAATGTCAGCGCCATACGATTGATAGCAGACCCTTTTGAGCCGACTAGACGGAATCTAGAATGGCAGAGTCAAGTTGAAGATAGTATTCATGACCTAAATGTCAGCGCCATACGATTAATAGCAGACCCTTTCGAGCAGACTAGAATGACAGAAGTCAAGTAGAAAATAGTATTCATGACGTAAATATTGGCTTACTTATGCAGCAGCCGCCTGAGCGAGTCCAGCAGGCTCCTCAGGAGCGAGAAGGCGGCGCAGGGCTGCAGCTGCACCTGCCGGCCCACGGACAGCAGCTGGCGCATGGCCTCGCTCGCCGGCCGCCCGCCCAGCTCCTGCCGGCACGACGACTCCAGGGACTCCAGACATCTGGAAACCATGCGATTCATTGTGTATAAAAAAAACCAGTCAAGCGCGAGTCTAATACGCTCATTACCGTACCATCGTTCATGCAGTAAGCGGTTTCATCTCTTTTGTTTTTATTATTTGTTGTTATAGCGACGATTATAGAAATACTCTGAAAATTTCAACTCTCTACGGTCCATAAGATACAGCCCATGGACAGACGGAAGAACAGCGGAGGCTTAGTAATTAGGGTCCTGTTGGCACCCTTCGGGTACGAAAGCCTAAAAAAGGATAAGCCTGATGAACGAGACGCGATGAGGTGTTAAAATTATTGCCAGTAAGAAAAAAAATAACAAACATCCTCCTTCGCAGTTGGATAATAAAGAGAAAATCAAAAATTGTTTCCACGAATTTAATCCCTTGACAGAAGTTTCAGATCCATAAGTTCTATCAATACATAATATTCAACATTTAAAAAACTTAATTGTACAAAATACAGCTTAAGGGTTGAACTAATTTTAATGATACCTGGAATAAACATGATCTGGAATAAGACATAGGCTACTTTTTATCTGAGTACAACACGAACGAAGCCGGGCGCGCAAGCAAGTAGTTAATACTTTCAGTGAAAAACCTTGTATCACTTACCTTTGTAAAGTACCGAAGTATGTTTCCTTCAAACAGTCGACAAACTTGACCAGCTTCAGACTGATTTTGCGACTGAGTCTTGATAGAACTGAAATAAACAAAATAATGTTACAAAATGTCACATAGATAGGTCAAAACTAGCTAAGTACAGTTGAAAGTCAATTTGACGGGCGAGCGAAGCGAGGTGCAACAAATGTTATAGGTATCTTGAAGGCCATAGAGTAAAGTAAAACGTTTACACAAAATCAAACTATTATAAATGCAAAAGTGTGTATGTGTTTTTGTTGCCAATCGTATCCGTAACATACATATATAAAATCCCGCCTGTTTCCCATAGGTGTAGGCAGAGATTTCAGATCTCCATTTGCTACGATCCTGTCATACTTCTTTCGCTTCATTCACTTTCATAACATTCTTCATACATGCTCATCGGCTTAGGGTACTTTTGACCTGGCCTTTTTGCAATGTACAGCCATTCGTGCTTTTTTGGAGACTTTCCGGCTGTTCATAGAGGTGTGTAGCGCTCCATTCACTTTATTTCCCGCAATTACTCTCCTTTCGTAAAACATGGTACAAAAATTATTATTTGTATCATATGTGATTCATGATATCTGAGGCCTCCATTTGATGATATCTCACCAGTCCGCTGCACATCCAAAGTGGCGTGCTTCACCGACACAGCGCTGCTAGTACAGCTGGTGCCTTCACTTCGCCACGGCCGCGCGGCGTGCGACAGAGTGAACGTGCTGTCCTCGTTCTCTATGGGGATGGTGGTGGCCGGGCTAGGCGTGTCCTCTTGTTTCGACTGGAAATATTCACATAAAGGTAAGCTAGTACTACTAGCAGTGTCATTTTTATTTAGGCCCTCACTACACGTTACAATGAAAAAAGAATAAACATTTAACTAAAATAAAACTACTTCTCTGCTGGACTGGGAGTAAAAAAAAAATTAGAATGCGTCCAGCTTTCCTCGAGCATGTCGTAAAAGTCGACTAAGGAATAGTATCCTCTCCATCATGATGAGATACAATAAGCAAGTATTCTCTAAGAGGGTTGACGTCAGGCAGGCGGCCGGTAATAAAACACCTTAGCCAAAACTGTGTGCCGAACCCACATAGAGTGGGATAAGGGCAGGAAGATGATGATGATTTAACTAAAATAAAACACAGTTTCGATCTAGTTTGTAACATAACACTTCTTACGAGCGCGTCATTAGTTATTTTGTACTAACCCATAAACTTAAGTCTTACTAACACTTTGTGGGCCCTGGATGTCTAAATAAAGAACTTTTATTATTATTAGTTCTTGAACCAGTGTGGTGAAGGGATTTAAAGTGCACCTCAAAGGCTCGTTTACGGTTCTGCGACATGCCGGTTCGTGACAGACTTGCAAACACCGACTACGATTATAAAACTTACCCTATAATACTCGCTATAACTTTCCTCGCTCGACACAATGTCGTACTCTTCCAAGCACGTTTCACAGGACGCCTCCTCGCCATCACTAGCCTCGTCCCCCTCGCTGAGGGCGAGCGAGGGGGACAGGCGGGAGAGGGGGGACATGGCCGGGGGGGAGAGGGGGAGAGAGAGACATGAGTTGTAGAAGGTGGAGTTTGAGACCATGAAGCGTTGGTCTTGGTGCCAGGGTAGATCTATAAAAAAAATAGTTTTTCATTTATACAATTTGACATTTACTTTTTACACTACGAGATAAAAAAAAATACTTTTTTCCTGTTAGCTAGCAATTGACAGTGATCTGGATAACTATCTATAGTATATATAATATTAGTATGTACTTAGTTGTCAGTTAAATTAAATTGTCCAGTTTAAAATAGAACAGAATAGAATGTGGTACTGGCATTTCGTTTTTCTATAATTTGGTAGCGGAAGCGCTCGTGGCGTAGCTTGCTTAGACGTTGTTGATTGATCGTTGAAGTTAAGCAACGTTGTGCGCGGTCACAATTGGGATAGGTGACCGCAAGTGGCATTACGAGCTGAGCGCTTCCGTGCTTCAATGTCGTTCCCAACTTTTAATTCGTTAGGCCATGACGGAGGCCTTTAGGCGGCCTAAAAACTCCGTCACAAGAGTTGGCCACTAGCTCATACGGAATCACTCGGTACAGAAGATTGTAAATAAAGTTACCATCAACACTCCAGTCCATGTTGACAACATCAGTCTTCAGCTCTTGTAACACCTCCTGCATCAGTTGCACCAGCTCTTGCTTCTTGTCTCCCTCCGCGAATTTCTCATTTATTGTCTGTAAAAACAAATTATGCTTTGTAACAAAATTACAACTAATCCTACTATTATTATAAAAAGTGAAAGTTTGTGAGGATGTTTGGAAACATCCATACAAACAAACTTTCGCGTTTGTAATATTAGTAAGATTCTATCAGCCATCTGGTGCCAATAGTACAAGCTTTACTTAGTTTGGGGCTAGATGTTGTGTGAAATGACCACCAATATTTATTTATTTATCCTACTAATATTATAAATGCGAAAGCATGTGAAGATGTTTGGATGTGAAGATGTATGTTTGTGCCTCAATCATGCCCAAACGGCTGAACGGATTTGAATGAAACTTGAAATATACATAGTACATGTGCTGGATTAACATATAGGCTATTTTTTATCCGGGTACAACGCGAGCGAAGCCGCGGGCGAAAGCTAAAAAACTGTCTAGAATTACTTTTTATTCAGGCAGGTACCAAGCAAGCGGATCCACAGGCGGATGCTAGTAAATGAGTAAGTATTTGTTCGCACGTGCCGGGGTGAGTTTGTATGAGCTTGTATGTGTGATGTTGTGAGTGTCTGTAGAAAAAATAATGTAGTCTCTGAAGAGGTCACTGAACCATGGCCCGAGCTCACATCGTACAAGTGCTGCTCCTGTATCGCGACGTACTGGATCTTCTTGGGCACAACTTGTAGCTCCCTGGCCAGGTCGAACGAAGCCAGGATGAACTGTTGTAGTAGTTTCACGTGCACCTGAAATCATACATTTTGTTCGGTTAAAATAGTCATATTAAAATCTATACTTCAGCCAAACTGGAGATACAATTTATAACATAACTAGCTGTCGCCCGCGGCTTCGCTCGTGTGGTATCTGGACAAAAAGTAGCCTATATGTTATTCCAGCACACGTACTATGTATATTCCAAGTTTCATTCAAATCCGTTCAGCCGTTACGGCGTGATTGAGGCACAAACAGACATCGTCACATCCTCACAAACTTTCGCATTTATAATATTAGTAGGATATTTAAACCGAACATAATTAACCTAAAACTTACTTTTTCATTACATGTTTATGAAACATTTATGTAGTAAAAGTTAAATTAAAGTGTAAAAACTTATGTTGTAAAGTCAAAGTCAAAGTCAAAATTTTTTATTCTTTAAAATCAAAGTCATTGGGAACACTGGACATGTGTCGTCTCAAATTTACGTTGCATTTACACCTGTTCGTAACGCGACCAAGCGTGGAAGATACAGGTAAGAAACCGCTTGGCTATTTTTTTGGAAAATGATTCCTTTACAATCATGTTTATAAAAGGTTTATTTACATAAAACTAACCACGCAAGAAAAGCCGCGGGGTTTCATATTTATAATATTCAGTGTGATTTAATCCATACCTTTATTTACCCACTAAGCTTTTGTGTATTGTTTGTTATTTTTCTGTGCATCTTTATCTTTGAAAGATAAATTTACTTATCTCAAATTTCTTTGAAACATATCCCCGAATACTCAAACGCATCTCAAAGTTGAACACGTCTCAAATGACGATTTTTTGACAGATTTTCATCAGAAACTGTCAAAAAACAGTGAGTTGAGACGTACTCAACTCTGAGTCGCGTTTGAGTATTCGGGGGATACACACACACTTACCTCACTGAGTTTCGTACAACACTCCAACAAGAAAGTCTGCAGACTATCAGTGGCAAACTTCAAGGTCATATTCAGCAGCGCTGTCCTAGTCTTGAGATGCTTGTCCTCTCTCCTCCTGCCGACATCCTTGGACTTGTGGTGAGCGGTGCCTAAGGAGGAGGTGTCCAGGATGGCCCACTGGCTTCTCACGTAGTGCTTTAGTGGTGGACTACCTGGAAATATATGTCATTATATTTTAATTTCAGCACTGTCAGTAAAAATAAAAATAAAATGCGTTTATTGCAGACCATGGATCCATATTGTGTTAGTAGTAACTTACAACTAAATTAGTAAACCTAAAACTACTTAAAAATAAAACCAACAAATAACATTAAGAAACTACCTATTGAGACACTAGCCGTGTGATAGTAATAATCTATTTATTGGTAAACTAGCTGCCGCCTGCGGCTTCACTCGCATGGTACCCGGATTAAAAATAGCCTATATGTTAATCCAATACATGTACTATGTATATTCCAAGTTTCATTCAAATCCGTGGAGCCGTTTAGGCGTGATTGAGGTACAAACATCTAAACATCCTCACAAACTTTCACATTTATAATATAAGTAAGATTGTATGTTTGCAGGTCAAATACTTATTACGTAGTCTGACCAACAATTACATAGATGATTTTCACATTTGGTGGACTGCCATCTTTTGATATAAATTAGATAGTCACGACTATAGCACAGGTGAGGGACGGATGGGAAGAGTGGAGGGAGGCCTTTCCCAGCAGTGGGACATTGAGTGCTACAAATGATAATACTCACACATGAGCTCCCATTGGTCGATCAGCTCGTTCATAAAGGCAGTCTGTTCTTGGTTCAGTCTTTCATTATCACAGGGTTTCATAGGAGATTCTATTGTGTTTCTGCAACAAACATTATTTTTTTAATTCAAAGCAAAAACTGATTAAGTTGCTAAAGTTAACTTTTATCATAGAACACTGAAGGTCTAGTGGCAATAACCCCGCCAGTATTGGTCCTAAGGTCATGGGTTCAAATACAGCCGTGCACCAATATTTTTTCTGTTTGAAAAATAAATGTGCGCTTTATATGCGAGAAAAGCATCATGAGGAAACTGACAGTTGAAGAACATAAAATATTCGTAAAAAAAATCAAGTATACGAAAGGAATCCGTTTGAAGCGCACTTTAATTCACCACACTGGTTCGAAATAAAGTGGTAAGAGTAGTATAATAGTATGTATTATCAACACCATTTTTTATTGTATCCAATCCAATCCACCCTCAGCTAGATATATATAACCTCAAAATATTGGGAAATTAAAGTTTTATTTTAGCGCCATCTATAGTAAACTGATGAACTAACCTCAAATTACCGTCCTTTATCAGTCCTTGGTCTGATTCTGGTAACTCCTCGCTCCAATAACTGGCCTTCTCCGTGGACTCCGTGGCTTCCACATCCACATGGACCGTGGAACTGATGGTCTCCAACTCCTCGGCATCAGAGAACAGGATGAACAGTAACTGGGCATGTGGATTGACTTCTTTGACTTGATGAAGGTCTAGGCAGTTCTGAAACATAAGTTAAATTGTGAATGAGTGTGGGTATTAAGAAAATTAGGGTAAAAATTGCTAGAACAAAAACCTAGATCATCAATTATCTTATATTATAAGAATCTTTGTCCTGACTGACTGACTGACTGACTGACAGACAACGCACAGCCTAAACCGCTGGACGTAGAGACTTGTAATTTTCAGTGTAGGTAAACCTTGGTACGTAGGGGTGTACTAAGAAGGGATTTTTCAAAATTCAACCTCTAAAGGGGTGAAAAGGGATGAACACCTGGAATCAATTTTTGGTCTAAAACTGCACATAACCTATATCAAATTAAAGAGCCGATTTTTCTCATTTAGTTGATGTCATAATTACCTGTAAATTCTTTATTTTTGGCATGTTTTTCATGAAAAATAGAATACTTTTATTTTGACATATGACAGCGATGATACCAAAGATTAGTAATAGATGATACAAAACATATGTAAAAGGAACTGTCAATGTCAAATTACCTGTGAAAGGAAGCATAAATTATAACTGGTCTAATAAGTTTCCAATCTTTATTATTCATGGAGTTCAGACGTAATTCTACGTCTGAAAACTAGATGTCGCTGCTAATTCTGATCAAATTTTGACGCGCTATCGTTGCGTTTTGAAAAGTTTACCTTAACTCTCAAAATTTTTACTAAATTCACCGTAATTTCTTAATTTTTAGATTTAGGTATGTTTGTTACTCTTTCACACAAAACCTACGGAATATACTTACATACCCTACTATTCATATTCGTTCGCTAAAGTTAGCCATTGCTTAAAGTTAGCCCTGTCACTGTTTGTCATTATGAAATGGTAAGAGATGGCAATACTTTAGTCATCGTTTAGCGTACACTATATTAAAATGAATAATGAGGATAGTAGGTACCTACGTGTGCTGGAATGGGGCATAGGGTACTTTTTATCTGGGTACCGCGTGAGCGAAGCCGCGGGCGGCTGCTAGTTGTCTATATGTCAATCAGTCAGTCAGGACAGTGATTCTTTCTTATACATACATAAAATCACGCTTGTTTACCATAGGGGTTAGGAAGCCCACAATCTCTATATAGGCCTGACATAGGTATTTATTTTGCTTCGCTCATTCTCATCACATTCTTTAAACATGCCTGTCAGTTTCGATTTACATAACAGTAATTTCAATAGAGAACAAAATCAAAGGACTACATACCTCAGCATTGAACACAGCCGGTTCCCCCCTCCCCTCCGTCCAGACCACCCTATCCTCACCCCCCCGTTTCTCCACAATAGTACTCTTACTAATATCGTACAAGTTAAAAGTACTCCAAAAGTCTTCATCACTTCTCGAGACCACCATATTACCGCATATATTATCACAAAATATATTCTTTCCTACTCTGTCTATCGCGAAGAAATAGACAGGGGTGAAACTTTTCAAAATACTACTACGTTTCGTATACAGTTCTGTATGCATAGACTTTAGTTGCAAATGGTTAGAATTTCCAGGGTCTGTGGGAATGTCTGGAGGTATGATGATGCGAAGGCCGTCTTTTAGGAACTGATTGTTGATTTCCACTTCTAGTATCGTTGTTAGGTCTGTGGCATCTTGTCTTAGTAAGTCCTGAAACGAAAATAAACATAATTTGTTTGGAATTATACCGAATTCTATAGACGCAGAAACTGAAAGAATGCAAACGCAGCAGTGGCTGGATAACAGCAGATTAGATCGATTTAATATTTTTGAAAGAAGTTAATCTTAAAGTTATTTGTTAACTTTTTGTCACAACGAGCCACACTGTTACTCGTTGCAACTTTTTTGTAAGTGGTAAAAAATCCCAACGAGTCACACCCAGTGTGTAACAGTGTCTGATTAGGCAACATATTTCCAACTTATTACA
The DNA here is from genome assembly GCA_949320045.1 of Scotopteryx bipunctaria. Taxonomy (NCBI): domain Eukaryota; kingdom Metazoa; phylum Arthropoda; class Insecta; order Lepidoptera; family Geometridae; genus Scotopteryx; species Scotopteryx bipunctaria. The sequence goes on from OX439465.1 coordinate 341,018, forward strand.
GTGTAACTCATTCGTTACAAGATGGGATACGATCAGTCAGGGCGACACAGTTTTTAATAAATACTGCAGAAACCATCATACTTTCACGAATAGTTTTAAATAAAATAAAAATTGTTTAATTCAGACAATTAATGGTAGTCCATAAAATAATAATAACAAATGAAACAAAATTAAAATTACACTAATGTCAAAAACACACAAATAGAAATACACAGATTAGAGGGACCATCCGTTACTGGGACAGCACCCCTTAAAGTGTTGTGTAAACACCCCTTAAACTTGTGCCTGTTCGATTTCTTATTATAATGTCATCAAAAGGATCTAGAACGATGCGTTACCTCAACAGGCAGGACGTCCCAGTGCCGCTTGTTGCTCTGTAACTCTTCCACCAGCTCGAACTCAGAGTTGCCGAGAGAGAGGTGCACTTGCGTCGCACTGCCGTACTGAATCCGGATCTGAAATAACAATTAAAATTAGACTATTACCCCCCACTTCATCTTCTGCTTCTTCACCGTTTGAGAGTACTGATAAGAGCATATCAATTTTCACGTATAATAATAATAAATAATAATAAATATTTGAGGACATATCACACAGCACCATCTAGCCCCAAACTAAGCAAAGCTTGTATTATGGGAACCAGATGGCTGATAGAATACATAATAACTATATATTTTTTTTGTAAATACATACTTATAATACACAATACTACAACACCCAGACCCGGAAGAAATATTTGCAGAGCATGCAAACATTTCTCCCGCAGCGGGAATCGAACCCGCGCCTCTTGCGTCTCAGTCAAGCACTCGCCCGCCTCGCCACAGAGGTCGTCAAGCCTTTTCATTTGATACCAAAGGAAAGGCTCATATTTTATTTTTAGTTTATGTCACCCTCACCGCCAAGATGTACTTATAATTTTACAAAACTCCAATAATGTCGAAATCTGATTAGTAGTTCATTAGCCGCAAGGGAACAGATAGTATAAAACATTTATAACCCTCATTTTGTTTCACGTTGTCAGGCACGAGCGGGACAAGGTGTAAAGATAAATGCTTACTCACCCACCGACAGCCTCTTGGCAAGTCCTCGGGCAGCAGCTGGACGCCGAGCAGAGCGTGCAACAGGCGCACTTTGGCGCGGGAACTGCTGCCCAGCACTACCAGCGCCGTGGGGCGCAGCGCCTGGCTACCGATCTCGGACACTATTGACGATATTTCTGGGTCTGGAACATAAAATTTCCAATGTCTGGCAAAGAACGAAAGCTTACAAAAGGGGTTTAGAGTAAGTAAGTAAAGTTTAAATATTTGCCTGTGATATTGGTTGATATCTTGTTTGTTTATAATGGATTTAGTATAGCATAGTTTCGCTTTGTATCAAAATGTAGGTGGCAAGCTCTACTGCGCCCCAGAAAAACCTTAACTCGAAAACCTGCGTGAAGGTTTTGGCTGTTATACCTATAATGTAAACAACAGAGCATTCATGTCAAATATTATTCAGGAACTTCTAGATCTTCAAGTTAGCTATTCTACCCTCGTAGTGAAGAACAGTAGGGTTTCCATACTGCCCGTATGGAAACCCTACTCACTAAAGTCGCAAAGTGCAAAAAAGAGATGGTCGCCCCATCTCTTTTATCATCATCATCTACACACATCAACATTGTCTAGGGATATTCAACATTTTGTTAATTTTTACAAAAACGGAAAATAATTTCTTAAGAAAACTAGGTATGGCAAGAATCTTTATTTTGTGTTGTTTTTAATAATAATAAAATAAAACTGTTTGATAATATTTTTTAATGAAAATTAAAGTAAGAATAAAAAATCGAAAAATCAGAAAATTTACAAGGTTCAATAAATTGTGTTAAAACTATTTTTACGTTGCCATGACTTTGTAAAATTACATTTTTACAATTTAATAATCAGTGCTGCCTCCTCTAACGTTGATAACACATCTGCACCAGTTATTCATACTCAAAATTAGGGTGTCAAAGTCTCGCTGGGGTATGCGATCCCATGTTCTTTTTAAATGGCAAAAAAGTTGGTCTTCTGTGGTCAAATTTGACGGCAAATTGCTGAAAGCCATTCGCTGCAACATGTCCCAAGCGTTTTCAATTGGGTTTAAGTCGGGTGACTGTGCAGGCCAGTCCAAAACCGCGACATCATGTTCCTGAAGGGCAGCTAATATCAATCGCGCTGTGTGTGGAGGGGCATTATCATGCATGAGCTGAAATTCCTGGCCAATTTTGACTCTGTGAGGGATGATCACAGGCTCTACGACCTCGTTCCGGTATTTTAGTGCAGTCATGCTGCCTCTAATCCAAATGAGCTCGGTTCGCGCGCCAATACGAATCCCCACCCAAACCATGATTGTCCCACCTTTGTACGAATGGACCTCTTGTGGATGCTGGAGTCGACTTTCTCTGCCTGGAACTCTCCAAACACGTGTTCTTCGTGAATCGGGGTGGAATCCAAACCGAGACTCATCAGTAAAAAGAACCATTGTCCATTGGCCGTTGTTCCATAACAATTTTTCTTGAGCTCAAAGAAGTCGCCTTCCGCGATTGCCCCGTCGTAGAGCTGGCACACGAAGCGGTCTACGAGAATGAAGATCGACTTCATGTAGCCTTCTTCTGACGGTTTGGTCGCTAACTGACAGCTGATGGTCTGACTGAAGCTTTTGCACTAGCTGCTTTGCTGTGAAATTGGGTTCTTTCATGGCGGAATTTTGGAGAAAACGATCCTGTCTAGGGGTGGTAACTCGTTTTTTTTCCAGTGTGGCGCTCTCTTACATCTCCAGGAATACGAAAACGTAACCACAATCGAGAAATTACGTTTTGATTAGTGTTTAGGGTATTGGCAACCACGCGTTGGATAGCACCGGCTTGTAACATGCCTATCGCTCTTATAATTTCTTCTCTACTTAAATATCGACGCTCCATGACAATACGAATATCACAAGATCCGTTAAAATTAAAAATGACTTAGAAAACACTTATTGATAATTAAATAAAAGTTAATTAATCTTAGGCAAAATTAACGTTGTTAAATTTAAATCGGAGTCCCCCGTTCTATCTTTGGTTTTTTGCGTTCTATTTTTTTACTTTTTATGGATTTTGAAAATGGAACAAAAGAGGTTTAATTCCATATATAAACTTTTTCTAAAAAGCAAATAGTTTGTAAGCAAATCATTTCGAAATGGAATATCCCTAGACAATGTTGATGTGTGTATTTTATATTTCAAATAGCTAAGTTGGTTATATAGCATCGATACAGTAGGTAACTAGCTAGTCCAAAAGATACTTGAGTTACAGCTAGAACACCATGGCACTAATACCGATATTCGACAACGGTTACTACCGATATTGAAAACAAATATCGGTTAGATAGCCGTTACCAGAAATAGCCAATAACGCCCATCCTTACTACTCACCAACGGAAAGAATGTCGGCGACGTCGTGCAACGCGCGCTGCGTGTCGCGCACGAGGCCGCGCAGCGTGCGCGCGCGCGCTCCGATGCGGCGCGACCACGCACATCCGCCCGCCATTCTGTCAAAACAATACAATACAATAGAAATTTAATTAACAACAAACCTTACATGGCACTTAAACTCAATATACATAATACTCTAAATGCGAAAGTTTGTGAGTTTGGATGTTTGTGCCTCAATCACGCCTAAACGGCTGGACGGATTTGAATGAAACTTGGAATATACATAGTACATGTACTGGATTAACATATAGGCTATTTTTTATCCAGGTACAACGCGAGCGAAGCCGCGGGCAGCAGCTAGTTTTATTATAATGCATAGCGGAAAATCATAGGCACCCATACTAGGTATGACCTGTATTATGACATAGACAATAGAAACATTAGTTCTCAACCAGGACCCTTTAAATTTATGTGCCTCCTTCTGAGCTTAGTTTCAAATAATAACTAAATAACAGCCAACAGTCACATACATAGTCCTGACCCCACACTAGGATTCCCTGTGTCGTGGGTATCAGAAACTACGAGCACCATGGTACCACAACACCCAGACCCGGAAGAAATATTTGCAGATCATGCAAACATTTCTTCCGCAGCGGGAATCGAACCCGCGCCTCTTGCGTCTCCGCCGAGCAATCGCCCGTCACGCCATCGAGGCCGTCATTTAAATCTTTTCTTTTATTGTTAGAAAACTTAATATTTATTTTAGGTTTTAATTAAATTGTCCTATCTAACTACGTTAGGTAGGATTTAGAAGCCTAGGGCCCTTCCGGCTTACCGCTCGCTAGATGATGTTGCGACGATAAGACTGGGATGACACTGAATTAAAAATCACTGGTACAACAAACTTGACACGGAGCGGAAACTCGTCATCCTACTAATAAACATGGTAATAATAAAATTTGTGGCGAATCTTTGGCTATTTCTATGTTTAAGTCTGAATCACGCTTACACTGCGATACCGATTTAGGTGAAGCTTCGATAAACAACACATGACCTAGGATAGCATTTTCGACGTCAAGGCGTTCGGTTGGCTTAGCTCAGCTCTACAATATTATCCACACTCCTGCGGGGCTAAAAAGGCCACTTTGAGCAATTAATATAATTATAACAATTCATTTTTCAATTTTATGACTAATCCTAAGCTATTCCTATAATTTTCGTAAACTGGTCCGAATCGTAGATGAATTGGACGCAATTTGATTCGGCAGCTGATTCATATTTGGCCGTAAAATGGTCGGAATTTTGTTAAATCGTACGCAATTCAATCCAGCAGCAGATCAGATAAAGTGGCCTTTTAAGCCCACTTGTACCAGGTAATTCAGTTTGATTGTATACTCCATTAAGAAAATGTAAAGGATTTTAGAGGAATGGAAGTTAGAAACAAGTTCTACTTAAATTTTTTGGAAGAAAATCCAAACTTAATAATCATAACAATCGAATTATTATGCTAATTAATTCCTCTTTCCCCTTTTTTTAATAATAATAATTTATTTAATTAATTAGTACGACACAACCAATTACTTAAAATACCCTCTAATTAGTTTCCTATCAACAAATGAACTAGCTTTCGTAATAATTTTGCTAAATGCGTAATTACGGTTCGTCATAGCGACCATGAGGTCATACTTCGACTCAACCGTACTAGTTAGATTGAGTTAGAATAGATCACATCACAGTCATTGTAAGTCCCCGATTCCGGACGACTATCATTACCTGGGACTACCTAGGTAGGTATATACTAACTATAAATAAATACTAATAAATAACACTCGCAGTCACATAGCTATGACAGGACACTAGGATTCCCTGTGTGTAAGAGAAACTACAATACCTAGACTCGAAAGCAGAACATACAAACATGTTCCAAAACGGGAATCGGACCTGCACCTCTCGCGTCTCAGCCAGACGGACGACCTCGGAGGCGTGACGTTAGCCTGGCTGAGAAGCGGGAGGTGGGAGTTTGACTCCAGGGGCTGGAAAAATATTTGTATGTTCAGCAAACATTTCTTCAGAATGGTTGTTGCTAATCGGTTTTGTACAAACCAAGAAATTAGGTTTCTACTTCAAACCAATATACTATTTTACCCCTGCGAGGGACATGCCTAGTAGGTTTCTACCTCTAACAATAATGTTTTTATTGTCTTTGTTCATTCCTTAATTGTTATCACGTTGGCAAGATTTACGCCTCAAAAACTCATTGTTGTTATTTTTAGGTTGGCAATATTGCCACTTGACATTTCTTTGCGCTCAAAAATCCAATCAGATAATTACTTATTTTTGTTTAAAAAAATGAAAAACGGCGCGTAACCGGCTTCCGGTTTTAAGCGTCCTTCCGGCGTCACTCATGGCGGGCAGTGAAAAGGAAAGTCAAGTGGCCAAAAGTTTTCTGGTTTTTCTTACAAAATATACTTGTCTTATTTGTTGTTTGTTATTTTCTCAAATAAATTACCTACTTCTCGAAAACGGTGCTTTTACCTCGTGGACCTTCTATTGACCAAAACCCACAATGGTACCAATTTACTCATAGTTTCTGATACTCACGATACAGGGGTGATTGTAGTATGTTACAAAAGCTCAATATTTTCATTGCCATTTAATATAAATTTACAACCTCAATTCCAAGAATATTTCCGCAATGTTTTTCTTTACAGTTTGAGTTTATCAGTGATAGGTACTGCAGCACTCACGAATCCTTGGCAAGGGTCAGTTTTATCTGTCCTGATAGCTTCTACATTGTAGTGGAAACTAACCAAGAGATGATAACCTTTAGGGCAACTACCTTGGGAGCGATTGACAACAAATGCCTGACCTCGTTTGACCCTATCACCGTCAAATAACTGTCAATGCTCTTAATTTATGCGCTTATTTCTCAAAGCATAAGGTCGACAGTCAAATGTAAAAAGTCCGTCTAAAGCACTGCATGGGCCATTTCCTTTACAGGACTGTAATGGAAATGGCCCATGCAGTGCTTTAGACGGTACTTCGCACACTACCATAACCATACTTAGAATGAAACATAGAATATAGGTGCAACATGTAACATTAACAGTGTTATCTGTTGGAACTAAATTTTCAGTATTTTTTCTGTGAAAAGGGTCCCATTGGCACTCTTTTACAAGTTTGTCCCAACGAGTAACAGTGTTTCGTCTGGGAGTGACTGGTTGGGACACCTAAATCGAAACTTGATTTGTCAACTGAATAACGTTAGGAACTGGTGGCAGAGTCACCGTCGATCCAATTGTCATGGTTTCGAATCCTTGCACAAAATGATTTTTCTGTTCCATCCACCATCTTCTCACGAGCTTTCAAGCATGATTAAGGCGACCTCAGTTTTAGATAATCCTACTAATATTATATGCGAAAGTTTGTGAGGATGTGACGATGATTGTGCCTAAATCACGCCGTAACGTCAGAACGACGGATTTGAATGAAACTTGGAACATACATAGTATGTGTGCTGGCATAACATATAGGCTACTTTTTATCCGGGTACCACGCGACTAAAGCCGCGGGCGGCAGCTAGTCTATCATAATTAATATTATCTGTAAGTAAAATACTCTTTAAGTGATAAGAATAAGAAATGCAAAGGTTATCGCTGTTATTAGCTATCAATCACTAAGCTAGATAATTTCGTACTGAACTTATTTATTACTAGCTTCCGGGCGCGATTTCGCTAGGGTAGTAGGTACCCGGATACTAGTCGGAATATACAGGGTGTCTCACGGCGATGTCACATGTAAGGGAAGTACCTTAAATACCGTAAATAGAGAATTTAACTGAAAGAAGACTTCATTTTGATTTTAAAACAATTCGAACTGCATTCAAAGTTTAAAAAAAATGCCTGTCTGAAACGGAAATCGAATCCACCAAAAGTGAAAAAAAAACGCCTGTGATTTTACTGTACCGATCGATAGGCTCATTCAAAAGATTTTTTTTCTTTTGACCCAGTTCAAGAGTACTGGTATAGCGCACATACATTTTTAAAACAGAAAAATCCATTGGTGTATTGTATGTATGGATTTGAACCACGATCCACACCCACAAGTGCTCGCGAAAATACACTCAGTAGTATGAGTTAAGTATACCAGAGGGATTGTTTAAGTCTTTATTTTTAGGGTTCCGTACCCGAAGGATTTGGCATCCTATTATTACTAAGCTTTCACCGTCTGTCTGTCTGTCAGCGGGCTGTATCTTATGAACCGTAATAGGTAGAGAGTTGAAATCTTCACAGAGTGTGTATTTATTGCCGCTATAACACCAAATAATAAAAATATAAAAAGAATAAAAACAGGGAGCATAAAAATAAACATATTTTTTTTCAGGACTTAAGAGTCTGGTATTATTGAAAGGGGCCTAAAGGAGCCCAGTTGGTGGTACCAGACAGAAATGATGATGTTGATGACAAATGTGTCATTAAGTGGGGACTATAAATACATCATGTCCTGATTTCAGGTCAGGGTTAAGTTTGTTTGCTTAGCTGGAGAGATTACTGGTAGATTTTATGGGCACTAGGTATCTATTAAGTAGGTAGGTAATGTAGTTAAGTATGTTAATCCAAGTAGATATCTAACTAAAGGACGGCCTCAGTGGCGTGGCGGGCGAGTGCTCGGCTGAGACGCAAGAGGTGCGGGTTCAATTCCGGCTCCGGGAGAAATGTTTGTATGTTCTGCAAATATTACTTTCGAGTCTGGATGTTTTAGTATTATGTATTATAAGTACTTATGTATTTACAAAAAAAGTATATAAGTATTTTATCATTGCTTAGTTTGGGGCTAGATGGTGCTGTGTGAAATGTCCACAAATATTTATTATTCATTCTCATATCAACTTTGTTATCGGTCAAAAAATATATGTGTGTTGTGTACCTGTATAATATAAATATATGTGTACCTGTGCATCTCTTATTCAGATTTTGCCCACAACTCTTTCAGTCATCAACCCAATATGTATACATGTAAAGTAGCTAATGTTACAGTCTATCCAAACAATACATGTACTAGCTATCACCCAGTTTCACTCATGTGTTTATGTGATTTCAGCACACATACTATGTATGTTCCAAGTTTCATTCAAATCCATTCAGCCGGTTCAGCGTGATTGAGGTACAAACATTGTCACATCATCACAAACTTCCACATTTCTAATATTAGTAGGATTGTTCTACCAAACAATACACAATTTTATCATCAACTTAATACTACTTATATTATGTTGTGACTACATTGATAACTTGAAATACAATAAAAATAAACTTTCACCACTCACTTCAACCAACAAAAGATAAGCACATTTTATTCCATGAAGAATATTAAGACTAAAATAGCATGCATAAACACACTCAAAACGAATACTTACTAACAAAACCTGTTGTAGGTACAGCTAACTATTCTAGGTAAGTACTACCTACCTATATAGGAATACATTACTCTTGCCGGCGTACTTTTTTTTAAAGTATGTAGGTATCTCGAAAAAAAATGTTTGCAATGAAGACATAAAAAAAAGCATAATAAGTAATTCAGTACCTAAGTAAAGTAAGTGTTACAACATTCCGATATGTAGAGGATTCTGCAGTATTACAACATAAATATAGGTACTTACTTTGGCTGTCTGGTCGACTGCACAGAAGGTACCTAATTCAATAACTGAGGCCACACTTCAGATTTCTAGTTTCGACACTTGATACAGTGAGCTCTCCATTTTAAATGGAGGTCAATGGTTCACAACTTTGACCGCCGTAAATGGAATGAATTTAGCAAAATACAAGGAATAAAAGTAAACAATGTAATTAAACTTCACGACTTTCCTTTTGCTTGGAGCGAGCGAACAGCGAGCAAAGCAAACAAAAACGAAACGATTAAGAGTTGACAGACGGATCAGCTGTGACTGACAGTGACATTGACAGACCAGTGCTGCCAAGCTAATTATATATTTCCTGGCCATCTGTGTTACATAGCGAGCACTGGTATGGTGGTGGTCTAGTTGGTAGTGACCCCACCTTCCGATCCTAAAGTGTGGGTTCAAATCCGGTCATAATATAGTAAATGAATTTTTCTGTGCGAAAAAATTATGTGTGCTCTAGCAGTACTCTCAAACGGTGAAGGAAAACATCACGAGAAACCCGCGGCTTAGTCAGCTCCGCACGTATTGACCATGTCTTTCCTGTGGACAAGGATAACTAAGCTGAGAGGATGGAATAGGTGCTGGGTAAGCCTACTTCATCCTAACTCGTTCCGGGCACTAAGTACAGCGTCCTGTTTGTAAAGGTAAAAGTTGCCTCTTGACGCTGTCCTAAATGGGAAAATACCTTTGTCGCTGTTGTAGCGACTGTATTCTGTATTACTATTTATCTGGAACAATAATATTAAACAAAAAGAAGAACAAAGGAAGTAGTTAAATTTACGTTTCAACTTAAATTTAAAATACCAACCAAAGAGTACCCTGTAATGAGTCTCATTTTACAGAATTTATTATGTATGAAGTGTGGCCTATAATTATTATGAAATGAACCCTGCTCGGACAAGAAACAAACAACCACAACTGCTCACTATTTCTGCAGAATATAATGGTAAATCATGTTTTATGGCAACATTATCAAGTTACACAAACGTTCTGATATTGCTGCTAAAAATCAAGAAAGCGTTTCGTTGTCAATTTTAACAACATTTTAGTGGCGATGCTAACCCTAATAATTGGTAACTTTTAGTAGTTCAAATCTTTGAACTTATTAAGTCCAGTGTAGTACCGTACCTATATAGAAGTATATCTTTTAGAGTACCTAACCTACCTATGTAGTAAGCAATAAAATGTAAGTTGAACCAATTTGACAATGGTTTGTTCAGAAGGCAGAGTTCAGAAGCCAAAGAAATTCAGCCTGTGAAACCGCCTGCCGCGCCACCTATACATAACAATCAGTACCAAACTTAGATAAGAACCATTGCATTAGTGTCAACAGTTGACCCAGTTCCCTCGCTTAGTAAAAATAGCGGTCGTCTAATAGCTCAAACACTATTTTTAGTGCGTATCACAATAATCTGAAATCACACAGTGTTATCTGGTTTGTTTTCGGAGTGTGTGGGGCCGCGTGGATCGCGCAAGGCATTCGGCACCTATAGCTACTCGCGTACAGCCTGCGGGCGGGCAAAATCGATAGCTCGGCTCACTCGCCTCTTCCCCGCACGAGCAGTGCCCGCTTACTTCTCACTAGCTTTAGTTTAGTAAACACGGGAACATGATAAACTAGTTTGTAAAATGGAGAGTGGTGTCAAGAGGTTTATCAGGAGTGAGAACTGCAACCACATGGTGGAGGAGACTAGAAAGGCCGCTGATCCTCACGAGAAGCTGAAGGCGCTGCTGAACTCCCCGGAGGAGGACACGGATGACTCGCTGCCGCCGTCGGACGCGCCTAAGTTCGGGACAGTTATTCACAATAGGATTTTCGTGGGTGGTTTTTCTCTGACGACGACGGATGAGGATCTCTGGAAGTTCTTCTCGACGTTCGCGACGGTGACGGCTGCGAGGGTGATCTACGACAGGGCTGGCGTCTCCAAGTGCTACGGGTTCGTCACCTTCGCGAGCCCGAGAGTTGCAAGACTGATCGTGAAGCAGGTGAGTCCTTTGTCTTTTACCGAACAAAGGTTTTAAAAACCTATGACCTTTTTATGATCTTACACGGCTTTTATCGAGAAATTGTCGCCGTAACTCGTGTCTTATTCATAAAAATATGTAGTTATTAGTAGTAGCTACCTATTAAGTACTTACTTAGGTACCTACCTACCTAGGTAGGTGGTTTGCTACACAATTTCTAAAGGTCAAAAGTCGATCGACTTTTTAGGAGGTGTTGGTAAGTGCTATTAGGTGCTATTGGAATATTTATCTCGGGAGACGGACATTCTTTGTTTACGAGTTAGTTATAAAACAGCCTAAGTAGGTAGGTACCTACCTACTTAGTTCTATTATATGTATGTATGTTCGTATGAGCTAGTGGCCAACTCTAGTGACGGAGTTTTTAGGCCGCCTAAAGGCCTCCGTCATGGCTTAACGACTTAAAAGCCGGGACCGACTGTTTAGCGTGCCCTCAGAAGCGCGGAAGCGCTCAACTCGTAATGCCACTTGCTGTCACCCATCCCGATTTGTGACCGCGCATATCGTTGCTTAACTTTAACGATCAATCAAGAACGCCTAAGCAAGCTACGCCACGAGCGCTTCACCTAGCTCTAGATAGGTACCTAGGTACAAAGGCGTTTGGTTGTTTCGATTCACTGTTTTATTTTTTTTTAACTTTAGAGTTCCTATACAATATAACCTATGGAATGGCCCGCAATCTGAATTTATAAATACCTACTTTTTATCTTACCGACTGAATATTTTTGCAGGTTGCTATCACTTCACATCACACAAAGATTACACCCAGTTTACTAATTTAGTTAGGTAGGTAGGTACTATGGTATGTATGTAAGTAGGTAGGTAGATCCTAAGGATCTTTACTAGTAAAGCAGGTACCTACCTAGTATAGGTTAGGTTAGGTTACCCATCTAGACAAGTACCTACCTAACTACCTACTACAATGATAAATAAATCTTTACCTGAATCTTTTCCTAATTATGTTTATTTCGGTACCTACACCTTCCTAGCAATCTATTCAAATGTATTTTAGGATATGCCTACCTACATCTAAAAATACATACCTATAATAGGATAAAATAATTTAATTTTCCAAAGGGTCACCGAAATCCGCGTGACATCCTTTGAAACAGTATGCGGTCGAACCCTGCTCGGGAAGATCAAAAATAACGTGTGCGAACTGCATAATTACTCAGGCAATTTTGCCCCATATGATCTGAGGCATAAGGTCGAAAGTTGGGCAGGCAGGTTATTCATCGAACCTACAGTATTCAAGATGTCTCGGCTTCATGGTGCTTGTAATGTCCCTCGCTCGATACAGAGTTCGACCACAATTGAGGGTTGAATCTGTTAATTTGCTAGTCCTGCTAATTCTATAATGGGGAGGTTTGTGATGATGTTTGTGGTTCAACCATGGAGATGGCTAAACGGATTTGAATTAAACTTTGAATATAATTAGTACCAAGTGCTGGAATAACATTGGGTGTTTTATGCAGGTTCAACGCGAGCGAAGCTGCGGGTTACAATGATACTAGTTTGCCCACGCGGCTTCGCTCGCATGGTGTCCATTTTGATACCTCATTTTAACCAAGTTCAGAGAAAATCGCACCACCCGTTAAAAGTTCTCATACAAACTTTGACTACCCATTTTGCCCCTTTTCAAGGATTAGGTATTTTGAAAAAGCCTGAAACACGTGTTCAATTGTTTTGTAAGTATCTTTCCAGAGGCACCGCTTGTTTTCAAATTATAGTCGCACTGCCCGTTAAAAAGTTCCCATACTACTTTGGAACTCTCTTGCCCTGGGAGTAATTAAATAAAATCAAAAATACATACTTTATTAGGGCACCTTAAATTGTTGGTCCCGGCTTAGTCGTTAAGCCATGACGGACGCCTTTAGACGGCCTAAAAACTCCGTCACAAGAGTTGGCCACTAGCTCATACGAACTTAATTTACCATCAGGTATAGAACAGAATAGAATAAATATGTAAGGTACCTAAGTTATAAATAATTGCAGCGATTCACTAAGAGTAGAGTATAAAGAGTTTTCGCCATTGAACTTCACTTGATCTCTGGTTTCATTTCAACAGCTGCTGTTATCTTATCAATGATAGCACGGTACCGACAGTAACTGATTAATGTAGGCATGTGGTTAGATTTTAGGCAAATCACTCACACGAAAAGGTACTTACATTTAGTACATACACCCGCTATCTATATTCCACTTCTCTCTAGCCAAAGGTTTTCCGGAAGAAAACTCTTCGTAAGGTTAAGCTCGCCTTCGTACATGTCCTTACCTTATGTTTGTCTTTTATGTGCTTTATATAATCTTATATTATAAGAATCTTTGTCCTGACTGACTGACTGACTGACTGACTGACTGACTGACTGACTGACTGACTGACTGACTGACTGACTGACTGACTGACTGACTGACAGACAACGCACAGCCTAAACCGCTGGACGTAGAGACTTGAAATTTTCAGTGTAGGTAAACCTTGATACGTAGGGGTGTACTAAGAAGGGATTTTTCAAAATTCAACCTCTAAAGGGGTGAAAAGGGATGAAAACCTGGAATCAATTTTTGGTCTAAAACTGCACATAACCTATATCAAATTAAAGAGCCGATTTTTCTCATTTAGTTGATGTCATAATTACCTGTAAATTCTTTATTTTTGGCATGTTTTTCATGAAAAATTGAATCCTTTTATTTTGACATTATGACAGCGATGATACCAATAATGAGGATAGTAGGTACCTACGTGTGCTGGAATGGGACATAGGGTACTTTTTATCTGGGTACCGCGTGAGCGAAGCCGCGGGCGGCTGCTAGTGCACAATAAAGAATAAAGAAAAGGCGTCCCGCGTGGTTTCGCGGCGCGCCCCGCTTGTTACTATGCCTGTCATGCTTGCCTGTCTGTCGTGTCACACATAAACCGCACGGATTGACGATCACCGAAACTGTAGTCTGTCTCACTCGTCTTTCCGAGCATCATCATCTTCATCATACGCAGAATGCTCCCTTATTCATGGGAATACGCCTCCTTTTGCTCTTACCACATTCATGGCCCTGCGCTATCCAGATCCTCTGACGGCAAAATGTTGTTGACATCATGCTCTTCAAGCGTTTCGCTCATTTTCGGTATCGCGCAGTTCTGCGGCTGCGGTATGTGTGTAAAGCGTTTAACTGATTACTACAGAATGTTGACAAGTGGTTAGATTTTAATCAATCACCATCACAATGGAGGTCGTGGTTTGATTCATATGAAATATTATTTTCTATTCGTTCCAGCAATTTGCTGAAACGTACAAAATGCTCTGTCACCATAACAAAATTTGTTACGGGTTCGCTGGGTAGGTATTATTTGACCCAGATGAGAACGTGTCTACCTAGATATTAAATCATGATAAAGATATTGCTTTGAGTTTCCATTTTAGGAAAGGAATCAGCCACCAAAATGTGTTGTATTATTGTTTCTGGAGGGCATTTTGAGGTATTCTAAATTCAGTTTTAAAATATAAAAATTATTTCAAATAAATCCCCCAAGTAGGTAGGTACGTATAGATCCCCCAAGTACGCATAGATTGTTGATAACGGAAATATTTTTTTCGAAAATCGCACCAAGCAAATTACCTACATGGGTTCATTTTGAGTTTGAGGTACCTAAGTACATACCTACTAGGTTCATTTTGAGTTTGGTTCATTAACAAAAGAAGTTAAAATATTCAATTTTTCATATACATTCGTGAAGGAAACATTTCGGAAAACAAATATTTAGGACTAAAACATCACCTTTGGAATAATTTATGCCTTTAAATATTATTATTGGGTCGGTCGGAGCCGTGCATATCAAATGAGGAGTAGTAGGTATAAGCTGATTATTCCCATGAAATCCCGTCGAAGTGGTCCTATCGATTTACAGCTTACCTACTGTTACTTACAGTTTCAACGTTTAAATAATAGCAACTGTAATCTGTAATACATACTAAATTACTCCTTTGCTCGACTGGGAAAAACATAGAATGCGTTCTAGCTGCTTATCCTTCCGAGCGTGTTGTAAAAGACGACTACACCCCGAATACTCAAACGCATCTCAAAGTTGAGCGCGTCTCAAATGACGATTTTTTGACAGACTTTCATCAGAAACTGACAAATAACCGTGAGTTGAGACGTGCTCAACTCTGAGTCGCGTTTGAGTATTCGGGGGTAAGGGATAGTACGGTATACTCTCTAACATGATGGATCATCTATGAGGTCGATGAGCTGATCACCTTTCACCTTGGTTCACCAATATCCATCTAGAGATCTTAAATCAGAAGTGAAGTGACTGAAAGTTTTCTTATGATTACTTGTCACTCTTCCCGTTCCATTAGGGATACAGGCCTGATATTATGTGCATATTTATGTAAATGATAATTTTTAGAGAAAAATGAAGATTTTGGTATTAGAAAAAGGTACATACAAATAATACGTATGACGTGGCCGAGAATAACAAACAGGGTTTGCGGCTCAATTTCATCATAATTAATTTTGACGAAACTTCAAATATTCACAATTCGTCAATTAAGTTAGGTTATTTTTATGCAGTTTTCTAGCGAACAAAGTCACAGATAGACACAAGTTATCTAACCCCCGAATACTCAAACGCATCTCAAAGTTGAGCACGTCTCACATGACGATTTTTTGTCAGATTTTCATCAGAAACTGTCAAAAAACCGTGAGTTGAGACGTGCTCAACTCTCGAGTCGCGTTTGAGTATTCGGAGGTAAGTTACATATAATATAAACATCGATTCGACACAGCCAATGTAAAACAGCTTGTAAATCGCGAAACACAACACATAGAACGACAGTGCAATAACCATTAGGTAAATCATGCTGTCGCAGACAGTTGTGAGCTGTGTTACCGCCCGCCCTGGCCATCAGCCCGCCCAATATACCCGAATAAACCTACACCTATATTAGTACTTCTGTCTCTAGTCGAACCAGTGTGGTGAAAAGATGGCACTTTTCCTGCTATTGAGGCATGTTTATGATGACCACGATGGGCGAGTGTCCGGATGAGACACGAAAAGAGCGGGTTCGGTTCCCGCTGCGGTAGAAAGTCTTTCCTCTGGGTATGAGTGTTGTAGAATCATAGAACATCGTACTGTCTAGTCCGAACTGTGTATGAGACATGTGTAATAAATAACACTACAAGTTTAATAAAAACCTCACCGATTTTGACAGACACTCATAAATAATAATCATTATAAATATCAAAACCGGCCTTCCGCGATACAGGCTTACCTCGTCCACCAGCAAATTCCACTGTAACTTGTGTTTTTTGGCAATAAATATATTTGTATTGTATTGTATTGTATCATAGTCCTGAGTATAGCGTGCGCGGCGTTCAGCTACGTGGGTGACACGTCCAAGTAGGCCACGTTTATGTTGGTGACGTCATCATGCCACGCATCCGTATGAGCGTGGCTATAGGACGCTGGATCATCATCATCTCGGCCATATGACGCTGCTGAATATAGGCCTCCCCCATAGACTTCCAGAGCGACCGATCTTGAGCGATCTGCACCCAACGGCTTCCAGCAAGCTTTACTAGATCGTCTATCCATCTAGTGGGGGGCCGTCAAGAACCTTTTTGTCCCATAGGCCGCTGGATCGATCCTGCCCACATTTTCATATACAAAGCAAAGCTGTTTACACGGGTGTAGCCTACCCGTTTGCCGAAATGAAGTCGCGGCTTTATTCCAAGTGTCGCAACACATTTGCTGAAAGTTCGGCTCAATACATTTGCAATGTTTTTTTAAGTAACTTATGAAACATCAGCCGAAATTAGACAACACGTAAAAAACTATTTTAGAATAATATTGTGAGCGTATTTAACAAAACTTTCGGTGTCGTACTTTAAGCTGATGTGCCGCGATACTAACTCGCTCGATTAAGTACAGCCAGACCCGGCTTAAAAAGGTCTATCGCACGATCACATTATGAATAATGCGTAGTAAGCAGAACCCCGGCACGCTTTGTTTTCTTTAGTCTGTGAAAGCAATGATTGAACCTTTGAAAGGTCACGCTACGAGTCGATCGATTAGGTTAAAAAACTAATGCACTCAGTGAACTGAAATAACTTAGGAGCTTGAAAGTTTGGGGGTAGAATATATTAAGATCGAGATGATTTGGAAAAAGTACAGATAAAAAGTGCAGTCAAGCGAATAATATTTATGAAAGAGAAGAGTGAATAGTGAATAGCTGCGCTGACCTAGTAGCCTCGCGAAGCAGAACTCAGCATAGTCAATACGCGCAAACTGCAGGCGAGGCACGTCCTGTCTAAGCGAGAAGCCTCGCGCGGCAGCCTCGCGATGTTGCTCGGTCGGACAGTACGCAGCTATTGAAGTGAAACGGGCGTGTGTCAAACAAATAAAAAACAATTAAAAAAACATAGAATGCGTCCAGCTGCTTCTCTCCCTAACTAAGGCTAAGGGATAGTATCCTCTCCAACATGATGAGATACAAAAAGCAAGTATTCCCAAGGAGGGTTGACGTCAGGCAGGCGGCCGGTCATAAAACACCTTAGCCAAAACTCTTACACCATGATCCAAGGATCATGCTGTGCCGCTCCCACATAGAGTGGGATAAGGGCAGGAAGATGATGATAGGCGTGTCAAACAAATCCTCGTGTTGAAAATCATGTAGTATTTTAATGACAAAATGTCATAAAATGGGCTAAATAATCTCATCACAAAAGAGTACCTACTGGTTGTAGTAGTGACTTTGTATCAAATTAAAATCCGAAGTCCTGCCTACCCCCAAAAAAAACATCAATGATTAAATCAGAAAGCTACTAACAATTATTTATTACAAGTATTACAACATATAAAACACTTTAATGAAACTAGAAGATCCAACCAAAGGTCGCAATCTTTGTACAATAAAAGTGGAAATATTAATTTCTCGGCTTACACGGGTCGATTCCTATCTCGATACGCTTGTAGGGATGGGGCAGTATCGATATAAGAAAACTAGTGATGTACAAATAAGCTTAGACAATATCGATTATTGAAGAATGGGCTCGGAAGTAGAGAAATATGGTAATATTTTATCATTATGGAGTACTTAAGTATGTTCTACTTTCCATAGATGTTAGGTGGTGATTTAACTTTTTTTCTATGTGTTTAATAAACATGATTGTGTTCAATGTATAATTCAAGATTTTTGCTTCTGTTTAGCACCCTAAACTAAAGAAGATTAATAAAATGATCAAAGAATAAATGGCACACTTTATTTACATTTACATATTATTCCTCCCCACAAACAATAAAATTCTGAGTCGTGGGTATCAAAAACGACGAGTACCATGGTACCACAATACACAGAGACCCAAAATAAATATTTACAAAACACAAAAATCTATTCCTGAACTAAACCCACAACTCTCATCATCATCATCATCCACGGTTCTGAACTAATCTTGTCCATCCACGATTTTGTCTATAACGTCTGCACATTTCGCTGCAGAACGACCCGCATTTAACATCATCACACGTTCTTAATAACAAAAAAACTAATACCATCTTCTACTATATGATTTATACAGCGTCAAGAGGCAACTTTTTTTGCCTACATTAACGGGACGAATTTAGATTCAAGTAGGCTTGCCCGGCACATACATGATCTTCTCGGCTTAGTCCACAGGAAAGACATTGTCAATACGTGCGGAGCTGACTAAGCCGCGGGTTTCCTCACGATGTTTTCCTTCACCGTTTGAGAGTACCAAGTATAGCGCACATAGATTTTTCGCAATTTCTACCAGTAGACCACCAATGCTCGCAAACAAACATGAGAAATAATGCATCACCAAAGTTTGAGTAGGTTGGTAAGTTTGGGCCACGCCCCCCTGTCTCAAGTCATACCTAAGTCAGCGGAGAGTCGAGCTTGACAGCGGTTATGTCGGCTCCATCGAATGATATCAGCAAGATTAAGTGATATTCGACTGGAATAATGTAATAAGTTATTTTCCTTTTATTTATTATGGTGTAATAATAACATTCAATAGTCAATGAAAATTAATAATTTACTTTTAGCCTTAGTTTGGTTGCCTGGGAGAAATCGCATCTAGCGATAAAGCCACCATTTGCCAGCAATTGTCAGTTTTGTTTGCTTGCAATAAAGTTTTTTCATTTCATTTTTCATTTCAAATGAGTGAAATGTCCAGCAAAAAAAAAATCAGAACTGGAAAAAGTTCATTTCACCTGCAGCGCAAAAACGGGACGCTGTAGTGCCCGGGACAAATTAAGATGGGAGTAGAATATACACTATTAGACGTATTATTTATACTGTATGTTTTGTTTTTAAGAAGTAATTTGCGTATGCGTATTGACAAAAAACTAAGAAATACGTGACATGATTGTCGATACTTTGTCAATAAGCCCCTTCCCTCCTTCTAAATGATATAATTTGTTAGTCGCGTGCCCTGGTGTCTGGCACAAATAAATAATAGCACGGCTCTAAGCATTACTTTACAACATCTGAGATTCAATAAATACAGAGTCTGTTTCAAATATTCCTATTGAAATATGTAAGATTGTAAATACGTTTGTATGTTTGTTTGTTTTACAACGGTGCCTCATCACAGTCATAATGAGTCTGTGTTCAATGGCCATGCTCGACCACTATACGCCATCGTCATTGAGTGCTAATGGCAATTTTGTATGATGGCGGATAATGGCCAGGGGCTAATGAATTGTGTCAAGCAATGGCGATTTATCGGTTTTTCGAGACACTTCAAAGGAATCGTGGCATGACTTGGGCGTGGGTGTTCACACAGTGGCCCATTGCTCAGTTCGCCCCTGACCGTTGACAACTTCTACGTCCATCTTGAGTGGCTCGCCAGGCAGCAATGAGCCTTGCACCATTGTGTGAACACCGTCGCCGAACAGGCAATGCTGGCGTATCGTGGCGCATGCATACAAATACTTGCAATTTTTTACCCAAGTCAACGTTATTGAAGCCGCTGAGGGTAGGTAGCTGACTTAAATTAATAATTACGACCAAGTCACATATATACATAGGTACTTAGCTCTAACCTCACATGATTCTATGGGTCGTTGGTATCAGAAACTACGAGTAACATACGCAGACCCGAAAGAAATATTTGCAGAACATATAAACATTTCCCCGCCACGGGCACTGAACCTGCACCTGTCGTCACGCCATGCCGCGAGTTCGTCTTTGTACATTGGATTCACGGTACAGTAAACAAGAAAAAATAAAATAAAGCGCTTTGCATTTTTCTTGAGAAATAAATAGCTACGCAATTTGTATAAAAAGAAAAACTTCACAAAAGATGGAACGCTTTTGTTTAAAGCCGTGATAATGTTGTATGCTTTAACTTTCTATCAACCATGTTTTTATATATATAAACTATTTCAACAAAGGACATTTCTCACCAATAAATAATAATAAATATTTGTGGTCATTTCACACAGAGCCAGCCTCAAACTAAGCAGTACTTTTCGTGCAGTACCTGAAAAAACAGACCATTGTTTGTAACAATGACGTTATATCTCTGAAAATAACGTTCAGAAGCCACCCGCAGTCGTTTAAATACGTAAATGGCTATTTTCATGATTGTCAACTGCCTTTTAAAGTGTCCATTTGTGCCATCTGCGAAATGCTTCATAATTGGAAGACGAAATGGCGTGTTGTATTGTATTTTACTCTAGAGGTTTCTGCACCTGGAGTACACTATATCTTTTAAACGTATAAAATATGAGACTGCCTGACTGACGACCAATTCTTTTGGTGTATGATGGTGCATTAAAAAAGGCATTCTCGAAATTAAGTGGCCTTATAGCGCTGGTAATTGCTCTGATTTCACGTTGTGGGTTCGATTCTTTGTTGCAGTTACCTCCACCTTAAAAATAATTTACCCTCCGAGTACCTACCATACTTCTAGGACTTAACCTAATGTTAAATATTTTAAAAATATCTAATTCTCGAATTTCAACTACGGTACGACTAAACCAATTTCGTCATCGGCCGAAGTATGGTCGGACGTCTTCAGCTGAACTCGGCCGATCGAATCAAACGTATGCTGAAAGACTGACATCGTCCAATCGATTCCATTGACATTGATGCTAGATGACGCAGCGGGAAGAAGTTTGTATAAAACCGGTCAAGTGCGAGTTGAATTCGCACACGGATGGTTCCGTACTTACTTGTATATAAATGTTTTTTGTATGGGGCCCCCTTTTATTTTTCATTATAGAAAATAGCCGCTATAGAAATACACACTGAAAATTTCAACTCTATCTATTACGGTTTATGAGATACAGTCCGCTGACAGACGGACGGACGGACAGCGGAGGCTTAGTAATAGGTTCTCGTTGGCATCCTTCGGGTACGGAACCCTAAAAAGCAACATAGTCGCTGGACATTCCATTAATATTTACATAATCCAAGTTCCCAAAAAATAATGATTAACTTTGTAATTAATTAACTTGTTAATCCATGTTCATAAATCATACGCGTCACAGCGAAGTATTTCCTGTTTGACCTAATTCGGTATTGATTATTAATCACCAGTGGTGATAAGGTCGTGAGTTCAAATCCGGTCTTACAACAATGTTTTTTTTATTCGAAAATTTTATGTGCGCTACACCAGTACTCTTAAAAATATCGTAGAACACGAAAAGATCGAAAACATGCGTCTACTGCCTTATACACGAAAGGAACCTTAAATCCTTTCAAGTCAGAATTATGTATGTCATTAGGTGTTATTTTTGTTAAATATACCTTTAAAACTTTAAATTGAAGCCAGCAGAATGTTGATAACAAACATTTTGTGAGGGTTTCCGGTCTCATATGAACAATACCTACAAACTCTAGTTTTTATAAAATCCGACAACGACAAATTACGTTCGTAACATTATGTGTGTAAATGAATCTTTTTGCAACTTTTTCTAATGCAATCCAGCTTAGTCATTTCCCCATGTACTGACTGCATTGCCTATAAATCCTTTCACCACACTGGTTTTAAAGAGCTAGTGAGACGACTTTACTTAGAATCATTATCATTTTGTAAACTTTACACTTTACAATGTAAAGTTTTCCGAAGTTCACCGATATAAAAATTTTATCGGTGAATTTCGCTAAATTAAATCGGTGATGCTCAGATGGTGGTCTTCAAATCAGAGCGCTCCACGGAATACTACATCCAAATGATCCTAGATATTTTATGGAATAAAGAAATTTTGAATTTTTGAGTATGGCCTTGTGTGAATCAATTTTTTTTGCAATATAAATGCTAATCCCAAAACCACAACAATTCTGTTTTTTTTTGCAATTTAAATGTAGGTACATAGTTCTTAATTAATAAAATTATATAATAGGCTAAGCTAGGTTTACTATTGAAGAGATTTGTTCAGCATTATGGATTAGGGAACGTATATAAGTTTACAATGTAGAAAGAGGGATTGACAGGTCAATATAACGTAGGTAATATGACGTCCCCAGTTATTTAAAACTCCCCAACTAAGCCCTAACAAATCGGCTTACTCAGTGGGTTGCTATTGGCGAAGGGATGATATCCTGTATGTGCTCGATTTACGTCCGCGATTCCCTTTACGGGAATTCATAAATCCCTCAGGTAGGCCATTTTTAGCCGTAGTAGATTAGTGGAAGGTAGGCCGGCTCTCGATCTGAAGGTCGCGGGTTCGAATCTCGGACGGCGATTGGATATGTTTCACAAAAGTATAATCTCGTCATGAAACAGATCATCTATGTTATGTTCCACTTGTTACAACATCATAAATCAGTTGTTTAAGAGTGTGTAGTAGCATTTGGTCATCAAAATCGATGTAGAACTCTGTTGTTAGTTTATCAAATGTGTTAATTCAAAATAAAAATGAAATTTTAACCTTTTTTCTTTGGTTCCTCAAAGTGGAAACACGGTAAGAGATAAAAATAGATTCAAAAATACATTTTTTGATCTATATCTTGAGAGCCCTACCATATTTTCAGATGAGTTTTACTTTAATACGTAGGTAATAACTATTTCTTTAGTTGTTGAAACCAGTTTTTTGATTTATTTTGTTGTTATCTTGTAACTAAAAATTATTTAATTTGGCGGGTTATTTGTTTTCAATATTTTCTCTCTCTGTCTTTCTTTTATACACACGAAATCCGTAGCGCTATCTCTTTCTAAATCGGTCTAGTCGCAATGGTATGTACGGTAGCCTCTTAAGACACTTCATGTCACCTTAAGAAGCTGTCAGGTACCCCGATTTTGCAAAATTATTCATTTTTACGCGATCGAATTCATTTAAGAATTTAAGGGAAGAATTATTTTGCTAGGCAATCGCTATCGTTTACTGTCGCTTAGGTCAGTCCGTCGTTCAGACCAACTTATTTTATTTGTCTCGATGTGTGTAAGGGACAATCTGACGCCGACAACGATAGCGACAGGCTTACACAATAAAGTTGTCTTGCTACGTTTTAATAGGTCGAACACGAGGTCAAATAGTTCTTTCATTAAGTCAGGACAACAAATTGGTGGTCTTTGTTTGTTAATAATTCAATTATGTTTCGACGAGCGTTTCCATGTATCCTTGAGAACACCAATATTTTCGTAGACCCTCTACGGCGTAGACCCCCTACGACGAAGACGCTCGTCTACGAGTCAATAGTTTGACCTTTGACCTGGTTTGGTCAAATGGTTGTAAATAAAGATCGTGATACGAAACAAAAGCCTTATCCATTATGGATTACTGTGTTTTTAACCGACTTCTAAAAAGGAGATTCCAATTTTTTGTGTTTACATAACATTAGCTTGGCAAATCTATTTATCTAGTTCTTTCGAACCAGTGTGGTGAAAGGATATGAAACATGTTTTAGATTTTTTTCCGTTTACGACATTTAAGTTTCCTCACGATGATCTCCTTCACCGTTTTCGTGTACTGGTATAAAGCACATACATTTTTTGAACAGAAAAAATATTGGTGTACGCCAGGTTTGAAATCCTTAGGAACCACGAACCCACGACTATCGGAAAATCGAGCCGCTACCAATAGACCACCAGTGCTCTCTGTATTAAATAAGATGCGTGAGGTTTAAGTAAGCCTGCGGTCATGTTTCACTTAAACACAGCCTCCGCTATTTTTGCGAAGTATGTTATAGGGGGGCTTATTCAGGCTTACCGGGACAAACGGGATTTAACTTCAAAAGATTGCGGTACAAATTGTTCAAGTTTTTCGTTCATGTATCCAATTTTCTTGTCTATTTAACTTATTTATTATCATCATCATTTGCAAGTCGACTAAGGGATAGTATCCTCCCCAACATGATGGACCATGTCTATGGGCGATGGGCTGATCACCTGCCACCATTTTTCACCATATCCATCTTGAGACTTTTTTGCAAGTTTTCTTATGATTACTTGTGATTCTGCTCACCCCATTAGGGATACAGGCGCGATAATATGTATGTATGTATTGATTTCATCCGCAGCCTCACGGTACGATAACAACGAATCCATCATCTATACATACGATAGCTGATTTGGAGAAATAATTGTTTAACGAGTTGCAAAAATAACACAAAAAATCTTGATAATAAATAAATAATATAAAAATATTTGTGGACATTTTACACAGCGCCATCTACCCTCAAACTAAGCAAAGCTTGTACTATGGGCACCAGATGGCTGATAGAATACTTATATACTTTTTTTGTAAATACATACTTATAGTACATAATTCTAGAATACCCAGACCCGGAAAAAATATTTGCAGAACAGATAAAAGTCAACAGATGGATATACTCCGCAATATACTTTTAGGTCGGTTTTCTGCTGCCTCCTTCCACCGGCCAATCGCGAAAATTTTATTTTTATAATTCTATTTTAGATGTGACCAATGACCAAAGGGCTGGCGCCTACCTTGGACAAGGGACAAGTATATCTATCCATCGAGGTAACGTCGCCTTTTGGGGAGCTTACCTGCGGTCGGTGATCTGAGCTCGTTTTCATTTCTTATTATTATACCGAATGCATTAAAGTTTTAATGTGATTATAGTTTGTCTTACAATTTTTCAGAAAACAAGATCAGGAAAACACAATTACTTTAAAGCTCTTAAAACTGAGAGTAAAAACTAAAACAAGAGAACATCAGCCGCAAAGCCTCCTAACCCGTAATCAGAGGCAACATTTTAATTCTCGCAAAAGCAGCGCAAATGAATTTTTTAATCAATGTTTTGGCGTCGCTCAGACCGGCGGGAGTGGAGCGTCAATGTTTGCCTTGCAGTCGGTGCGTTTGCCTCGGGCGAGGCACGTCCTCACTAAGCAAAGTCAAAGTCAAGCGAGTACTTGACTCGCGCGGCTGCCTCGCGAGCCAGCTTAGTCAGTCAGTAACACTAATGAGGCTTTTTATGAAAACTGCAAGTTATCGAATCTTTAAAAATAACTACGTTACCAACAGCTTTGAGCACAAAATCCTCAGACCAAAATTAAATACATATTGCTACTACTTCTACTAGTCGTGTAATTTTTTTTCAAACCAGTCTGGTGAAAGGATTTATGGTCGCCTCAAATACTCCTTTCATGCATTTGATACGTGTTTTCAAACTTTTTAAAAAAGTTCATATCAAGTGCACGAAAGGAAAATCCTCTCACCATACTGGTTCGAAACAACTAGTGACACGGTTGGTAATAGTAGTGACGCGTGTATTCCTATAGGTTGTCCCGTAGTTTGCTCGTCAGAATCGCTTCAATCCCGTCGGTTTGAACGTGGCCTTTGCTAACGAGGGCGCCGTACTTTATTTGAAGTATTTTGTTCGCGAGGTACAGCACTCGCCTTTAACCATGGCACGCTTTATTTCAATTACGATAACTGTGTACGGTACACATGGATTTAACACGGACATATGGATTTTATACGGTATTAAGATTATGATGACACTAGTTGGCCTGCGACGTTGTCTGCATGTCAGAAGATTTTTTGGAATGATATTATCCGGTAGCAACCCATCCAAGTTGTGACCGCGCACAATATTCCTTGACCTCGCTAGTATAATGATGGGTTTCCCGTACAAACTTTCATCCCTTATTTCACCACCTTCAGGATTATTTTTGCAACAAAATTAGTCTATCCCCGAATACTCAAACCCATCTCAAAGTTGAGCACGTCTCAAATGACGATTTTTTTTTTTGACAGATTTTCATGAGAAACTGTCAAAAAACCGTGAGTTGAGACGTTCTCAACTCTGAGTCGCGTTTGAGTATTCGGGGGTATGTCATTCACCGGGGTAGAATCTATCTCCTTGCCAATCAAATCATCAAAATCTGTTTGGCGTGAAAAGGTATGTACGCATAATGTGGCGTCCCACACCAAAGGCTTTCCTCTCTCCGTCGGGTCTTCAAGATTCAAAAAAAGAACTTACCATTCTTATTTCTAAAAACAATTGTGCCAAATCGATAGCCGGCCAGTAGCTTGTAGGTATTTGTTAGCAATGAAAAAGTAGAATGGAGTTTTGAGAAAGTTACTATGTTTGTAGCGAAGTTGGCGTTTAGCAGACTTTCAATAGATCTAGGATTTTATTTTACATTGGCTTGGCTTGAGAGCACCTGGTGATAACTAGTGACACTATTAGATAGAAGATAGAGATTTATAATATCACTAGCTGCCGCCCGTGGCTTCGCTCGCGTGGTACCCGGATAAAAAATAGCCTATATGTTAATCCAGTACATGTACTAAGTATATTCCAAGTTTCATTCAAATCCGTTCAGCCGTTTAGGCGTGATTGAGGCACAAACATCCAAACTCACAAACTTTCGCATTTATAATATAAGTAAGATTCACAGAGGCCCGAGTTGCTTCTCTGCTGGACTGGAAGTAAAGAAAAAACATAGAATGCGTCCAGCTGCTTCTCTCCCCGAGCATGTTGTAAAAGTCGACTAAGGGATAGTATCCTCTCCAACATGATGAGATACAATAAGCAAGTATTCCCAAGGAGGGTTGACGTCAGGCAGGCGGCCGGTTATAAAACACCTTAGCCAAAACTCTTACACCATGATCCAAAGATAATGCTGTGCCGACCCCACATAGAGTGGGATAAGGGCAGGAAGATGATGACGAATATGCATTTTCTGTTTTATTTTTTCTTTCTGTATTTTTTTGTTTGTTTTCTGTGTACTAAATTGTACTAGAGCACTGGTGGTCTAGTTGGTAGTGACCCCGCCTTCCGATCCTAAGGTCGTGGGTTCGAACCCGGTCGTGTACCAATGGATTTTTCAGTGCGAAAAATTTATGTACGCCATACCAGTACTCTCAAACGGTGAAGGATAACATCGTGAGGAAACCCGCGGCTTAGTCAGCTCCGCACGTATTGACCATGTCTTTCCTGTGGACAGGGCCGACTAAGCTGAGAGGATGGAATAAGTGCTGGGCAAGCCTACTCCATCTTAATTCGTCCCGGGCACTACAGCGTCCCGTTTGTGAAGGTAAAAGTTGCCTCCTGACGCTGTATAAATCATCTACTATAGATGGTAAAAGGCCTTAGTTTCTGTGTATCCACTTAAATATGGATCTCTGTGTTTGCAATAAAGAATTTATTATTATTAATATTTAGAACATCATTTGGTTAATGTGATGTTCTGATTTGACTTTTAGATAATCATAAATCAGAAGTACATCACTATGTATAAGAGTTTAAAAGAAACCGAGCAGGCGCGAAAACTTCAGCCACTCCGGCCACAAAGAGAAGTGCCACTCTTCGGAGTGCCGATACCTCTCAAATGCCTCGAAAGCCTCCTCGGGAAGCATCTGTTCTCAGGTTCTCAGCCTCGCAACAGTTTCAAAACGGAATGAGGCGACAGTTTTATACGCGATTAGCTACCGCCCGCGGCTTCGCTCGCGCGGTACCTGGATAATATAGCTTATAATGTTAATCCAGCACATTTACTATGTGTATTCCAAGTTTCATTCAAATCCGTTTAGGCGTGATTGAGACACAAACATACGAACATCCCTGAAAAGCCTACCCCTCGTATAGACCAGTCTAGTCCAGCAGTGGACTTTTAATAAGCTGATGATGATGACTAAAGTAATAAGAAGTAGTTGTTTTCGTTCCATCAAAAAACAGTTTTAAATTCGATTCAAAACCGATAAAAAAAACAATAAATACACCCACCGCCATTTCTGTTTTCCACAGTAAAACTAAGCCTTCCCAAAACTTTTTGCCGTAAAAACAGAATAAAGGCGAGACAGCTGAGTACCATAAATATATACTCTATCTATAACTATGTAAGTTCTGTAGTTACAGACAGTCAGACTTTATTGTTATAGGCGAAAGATCGAAAAACACATAACCAAGGTCATCGACTTATGGCCAGTATCAGTCGTCCTATATTCTACTAACGGATTAAGGGTCGTTCATTACTATAAAAAAAACTAAGTCATTTTACCATCTATAGTAGATGATTTATACAGCGTCAGGAGGCAACTTTTACCTTCACAAACGGGACGCTGTAGTGCCCGGGGCGAATTAAGATGGAGTAGGCTTGCCCAGCACCTATTCTTATAGTAGGTACCACAATAGAGAACTAGAAGAAATATTTACAGATCATTAAATTATTCCGCGAGAATCGAGCCCGCATCTCTTGAAGGTCCACTACGCCACCGAGGTCGTAGTTGTCGCCCACGATGCGTATTTAAATCATCTCACTGCTTTAGTGAACATAGCTGTCGACTGTTCGGCGAATAGTTATTGGCACGCGAATTATTCGGCATAGCTCATAAAATTATCAGGTTGAAGAGGCAAGCTTCATGTACAGTCAGCGCCAAAAGTAAATGATGTTCAAATTTCCAAAACAATTTCGTAAATGAAAACTGAACAACTGGATGTTTTTTTTATATAACATAGTCTAAAGAAAAGCAAGTAAGTTCGTATGAGCTAGTGGTCAACTCTAGTGACGGAGTTTTTAGGCTGCCTGAAGGCGTCTGTCATGGCTTAACGACTTAAAAGCCTAAGGTAGAGAAGGTTTTTTTTAATTAACTGCGGCTCTCGCATTATGCAGGTTATAAACTATGCTAGCTCCATTTTTCATTCTTATCCATTTTACGGTGTTTACAGCCTGATTAAAGTATAAAGTAAAAAAAAATCCTTACAAACATTCATAATTTTTGATATAACATCAGAAAGATTTTATTCTCTACTCTTAAGAATCATTTCAAAATGAAGCGCTCGTGGCGTAGCTTGCTTACACGTTCTTGATTGATCGTTGAAGTTAAGCAACGTTGTGCGTGCAAGCATTACGAGCTGAGCGCTTCCGTGCTTCCGAGGGCACGTTAAATTGTCGGTCCCGACTTTTAAGTCGTTAAGCCATGACGGAGGCCTTTAGGCAGCCTAAAAACTCCGTCACAAGAGCTGGCAACTAGCTCATACGAATTTACTTTTTTATTTCAAAATTCGAATAAAGCCATCGACTTCTGATGGTGACTGTACATTCGATATACATCGGAATATATGTATAAATAAATAAATGTAAATATAATTTATCTTGAAGATAAGGTCAAAGCTCTGAGCTTCGTCGACATTACCGGCAATTATATTGATTTTATACTTTTACCGGTTGGAATCGACCCAAAATATCAAGTTCCGGTTTCCGTCAGCCTTTTAAATACTTTTAAGTACATAAAATCATGCCTGTTTCCCATAGGAGTAGGCAGAGATCACGGATCTCATATTGGTACGATCCTGACATATTTCTTTCGCTTCATTAACTCTCATTAACGTTCCTCATGCATGCTCGTCGGTTTAGGGTACTCTTGACCTGACCCTTTTCCTTTTAAATCGATTTTTATCCGATACTTATATGAATAGTGGACACCCTGTGACTTTGTCCGCATTGAGTTTTTTTTTAAATAAAGAAAGAAATAAATATTTAAGGACATTTGACACAGCGCCATCTAGCCTCAAACTAAGCAAAGCTTATACTATGGGCACCAGATGGCTGATACAATACTTATATCGGAACTTTCTTTTGTAAATACATACTTATACTTTTTTATGATAGGTATACATAATACTACAACACCCAGTCCCGGAAGAAATACTTGCAGAACATACAAACAATTCTCCCGAACGCCAAAAAAACTTCATCTTCCCACTGCGTCCTCCATGAGTTTAAGTTAAGAAATTCCCTTAGTGCATCCCTACATCATAAGAGACCAAGTAATTATATTGAAGCGCTCGTGGCGTAGCTTACTTAGACGTTCTTGATTGATCGTTGAAGTTAAGCAACGATGTGCGCGGTCACAATTAGGATGGGTGAGATTATTTTTATTTGGTCTGAGTATATATCTAAAAAACCTTGAGATACGGTTCGAAATTGAAGAATTGAAGAAGATTCAGATTCGAATTTATAAATCAGATCTGAAAAATATCTCGATATTTCCTGAAATGCAATTCTAGAGCGTGAATCGAGTTTGAACACTCGAGGATATCTCGATCCTAAGTTACAGTTCTAGAATTGAGAAGAGACATTAATTTGAAAGGTGAAGTCACAATAACATTTATTATGTTAACTGCTTATGAGCGCTAATATTGGAAAAAAGGCACAGATTGCTCAGACTTTATAGGTTAGTAAATAATACATACACACATTATCACGCCCATTTTATTCATATTTAAAAAAAATGTTGGTTGCTTTTGCAAAGTTAGTTAGTTAGTTCGTATGAGCTAGTGGCCAACTCTTGTGACGGAGTTTCTAGGCCACCCAAAGGCCTTCGTCATGGTTTAACGACTTAAAAGCCGGGACCGACAATTTAAAGTGCCCTCCGAAGCACGGAAGCGCTCAGCTCGAAATGCCACTTGCAGTCACCCATCCAAATTGTGACCGCGCACAAAGTTGCTTGATTTCAACGATTAATCAAGAACGAAGAGTTTATTTTCAGTTGTGATGCTGACCGTACCAAGAATATAATGTTCACTGAAATGTCACTTGATAGTTGAGTCAGAACTGTACGTTCAAAGTTGCAGTTCGAAGTTCAACTCGAAGTTGAGATGTTTGTCCCGCTTCGGTATTGACTTAACACAAGCCTGACTTTGCATAACTATTAGGTACTTACTTGTAATACACTAGAGTACTGGTGGTCTAGTTGGTAGTGACCCCGCCTTCCGATCGTGGCCGTGGGTTCAAACCTTGTCGTGTACCAATGGATTTTTCTGTGCGAAAAAATTATGTGCGCTATACCAGTACTCTCAAACGGTGAAGAAAAACATCGTGAGGAAACCCGCGGCTTAGTCAGCTCCGCACGTATTGACCATGTCTTTCCTGTGGACAAGGCCGACTAAGCTGAGAGGATGGAATAGGTGCTGGGCAAGCCTACTCCATCTTAATTCGTCCCGGGCACTACAGCATCCCGTTTGTGAAGGTTTAAAGCTGCCTCCTGATGCTGTATAAATCTAGATGGCGCCGTGTTAAATGTCCACAATTATTTATTTATGCCTAGTCCCAATATTCTGTAGATGTCTGAACGATCCTGTCATCAGTAGAATATTGCAAACTGGCATGAAATGGTTTACCCATAGACCCATCTATCTGTTGACCCATTTAGTTCCATGTTCAACTGAAAACAGCCAAATATTAGCATTTCTGTCACTTCACGCTTCGAACACTCAAGCACTCCAACAGCATTCCCTACTCCACGTAGTTGGTCAACTGACATTTGCGCTGAACTATCTATCAGGTGTGTGCTCTGCAAATATTGGAGTGGCTTTCCTAAAATAACGGAGAATTTCATGCTTTTGGACTTGATATCGAACATTTTATTGTGATAGTCTGAATGGTTGGTCAGTCCTATCATATACCTATCGGTTTAAGATACTTTATTCGCATAAAGGATTTACATTGCCTTAAATAACGAGAATTAAAAAGTACTTTATTTATAATATTCATTACTTACAGCGAGCGGACAAACTAATACATATAATTTACACAAAATAAATCTCTTTTTTTTACAGAACTACCCTTCTGTAACATTGTCTAATCATTGTTATCGTCTCACCTAGAGGCCTTATAAAATAAGCAATTTACCCGCGCGACTTCGTTCGCTTGGTAAAAATTTTGACACCCCATTTGAACCCTTTTAAGGGGCGGGGGGGGGGGGGGGGTTGTAGGGTGTAATCATAAAGTAATCCTCTTGAATCTTTAAAAATCATTAAATAGGATTACTTTCTTAGTGAAAAATATCAGCTGTAAAGCTGCATTCTTTTGTGTAGAAAATAAATCTAAGTATTTCAGTACTGGGACAAACACATGTTATTTTTTCATTAAAATTATATTTATTAAAAACAAATATATCTCTGTTAACAAAAAACACAAGAGTTATATTGGATTTGCTGATGGTCCCCGCACGAGGCAAGCTCCGTACGAGGCCGGTTTACAATAAATAAATAAATATATGCGGACTTTTCACACATCACCATATTCTAGCCCCAAACTAAGCAAAGCTTGTACTATGGGCACCAGATGGCTGATAGAATACTTATATACTTATTTTTTATAATTACATACTTATAATACATAATACAACACCCAGACCCGCAAGAAATATTTACAGATCATACAAACATTTCTCCCGTAGCGGGAATCGAACCCGCGCCGAGGTCAAATAAAAGGAAAAAATCTAAAATATACTACTTAGTATCTAAAATACAATAATGCCCATAATAAAACAAAATGTCCCTCCTGCGTCTAACATGACCCAAGCTTCTACGTGACCGATTCTATATTCACCTGACCGACTCGAAACCAAATCTGGATCCAATATAACGGACGTATATATTACGTCGCTAGTCAGTTTTCTTCTGATACTCTTAAAACCTCTTCCCTTATTCATTCTCTCATGTCTTTATTGCGTTGAGTTCTCTGTTCGTACAAAGGCCTTTTACCATCTATAGATGATTAATACAGCGTCAGCTTTTATCTTCACAAGCGGGACGCTGTGGCGGATTAAGATGGAGTAGGCTTGCCCAGCACCTATTCCATCCTCTCAGCTTAGTCGGCCTTGTCCTTAGGAAAGACATGGTCAATACGAGCTGAGCAACCTAAGCCGCGGGTTTCCTTACGATATTTTCCTTCACCGTTTGAGAGTACTGGTATAGCGCACATAATTTTTTCGCACAGAAAAAACCATCGGTACACGACCGGATTTGAACCCACGACCGTAGGATCGGAAGGCGGGGTAACTACCAACTAGACCACCAGTGCTCTTCTGTTCGTGGAAAATGCTGGCAAAAAACCATGCGATTTTTTTAAGGATGCAATTTATTACTTATTACTGTGGTCATATTACGGTGGCCGGTTTATAGAAAAGCAAATCTTTGCATGCCGTCCTCCATATAAAATTCCATCTGAAGTAAACTTTGAAGAATATTTTTGTAATAACTCCCAAGTCCCCGGCGAGATGACTAAGCAAAGTGTTAGAAGAATCTTTTATTAAAAAACCTTCCGAGCAAGAACACAATAGAGAGTATGGACCCAAGGAGTATGAACTGTAGGTATGAACAATGAAAATGGCTAGCCTTAGCGAAGAGATCAGTTGAGCACTGGAGGTCAAGTGAAAATTGCACAAAGCAAATCGTTATAGTCTAAACGAAGAAAGAAAGAAAAAAAGAAGATCTATTACTAATATAATACGAACAGTAAGCATGTGATGTAATGAACCAAAAGGCTCTGCCTCACCATCATGTTGCTCAACAAGAAGTTGATGCAATGCTGGTTTTCTGACAACGAAATTGATGAAGATGACTGAACTGATGAAAAACTCGTTCAACTCAAGATTTAGACAAAAGAGACATCGTATTTGTCTAAATCACGAGAATGACATAGACTTAAAAAATGACATAATATTATGGCGACTGTAAGAAGCCATTTTTGAATAACGTTGAACTAAATGGTATCTAATAGGGATAATAAGGGATAGTATCCTCTCCAACATGATGAGATACAATAAGCAAGTATTCCCAAGGAGGGTTGACGTCAGGCAGGCGGCCGGTCATATAACACCTTAGCCAAAACTCTTACACCATGATCGTGCTGTGCCGACCCCACATAGAGTGGGATGAGGGCAGGAAGATGATGATGAAATGGTATCTAATACTTACTAATCAATTTCGATAAACACGTTAGACAAGTCTAATTCATAACTGATTTATATTCGTAATTATGTAGAATAACCTTAAAAATAGTATACTCGTAAATCGTAAAATTATTACTAAAACTATTTGTCTGAATTATCCCACTACTGGGCAAAGGTGTAGTAAAATAAAATATTTTAATTTTTTTTCCTTTAATTTACTTCTTACAGTGGAGACGTGTGGTTTCTTTCACCTCCCCGCGGAACCCAGTTTTAGACATCTTCAATCTTTTGAAAGAGAAATGTACAATTTAAAGTTGTAAGGGTTGGATCGGGTTGTAAGGGTTGTGTGTTCGAGGCCTTATCCACTGTGTACCGAACTGCTGGGGGCGCTTTAGGGCAGTTACTGGATTAAGAGTTCCGGCAGGTCAAGAGTTTTGAACTTTTGATGGAAAATGATTTTTCAATAATTTATGACAGAATCTCTAAAAATATACGTTTGAGCACTGGTGGCCTAGTGGTAGTATCTTTCGATCCTAGCCAGGGGCCAAGCCGACACGGCCAGGGGTTCGATACCCGTCGTGGTTTAATCAATGGTTTTTTTTCTGTTTGAAAAAATGTGCACTACGGTACCTTTTTTTACTTTCAAACGGTTAAGGAAACCATTGTGAGGTAATTTTGAATCAGATTTCCTCACGAAGATCTCCTTCACCGAATTATTGATAGTATCAGTATCGTTGCTATCTGTCGAAAAGTGCCATAATTTTTTGACACAAAAACATGGTTACTGGAATATTGGAACCAGTAAAAAACGTTATAATACAACTCGTCAGAATATTATCATTAAGTTCCGATTCAGCGAGTTCTATTTCAACGTATTTACCCCATTTTCCTCTGAATACTGAGATGTGCTTAAGTCTCGGTTTCCTAAATACGGTTTCTTTACGACCTGTCATCTTCATAAATTGCGGGGCGCGGTCGTAATGTCAATGTCACTTTGTCGCTTGAAGCAATTTTAAAGGCTGTCTCATAAAAGGTACACGAAAGGTGACTCTTTGAGGCGCAAGTCAATACTTTCACCACACTGGTTCGATTATAATAAAAATCTTTATCAGGAATTTTTGAAGTACAGCAGGAGAGAAAGTTCTCAAAATACTGAGCATTTTACTCAAAGGAAATAAACTTTACTTTCGAAAATACACTCGGGAATCGAACCGACTAAAATCCGAAAAAACAATATTCTGTACCTACCACTGTCAACGTGCTCGTCACAAAATAATGTTAAAAATGTGACAAGCAATTTGACAGAACTTTTTATTTTTTCGTTTCTCGACGACCTCGGTGGCGTGGCGGGCGAGTGCTCGGCTGCTACACAAGAGGCGCGGGTTCGATTCCCACTGCGGAAATGTTAACATGTTCTGCAAATATTTTTTCCGGGACTGAGTTGATTTTAATTAGTATGTATTTTACAAAAAAAAGTATATACCTACGAGTAGGTATTTTATCAGCCATCTGGTTCCCATAGTACAAGCTTTGCTTAGTTTAGGGCTAGATGGCGCTGTGTGAAATGTCCACAAATATTTGTAATTTCTATTTGGTTACAGAACGGGATAGTGGACGTACCTTACTGACAATTTAAGTTTGCGTGATCAACACTTAGGTAGTTAAGGAAGCGCTCGTGGCGTAGCTTGCTTAGACATTCTTGATTGATCGTTGAAGTTAAGCGACCTTGTGCGCGGTCACAATTGGGATGGGTGACCGCAAGTGGCATTACGAGCTAAGCGCTTCCGTGCTTCGGAGGGCACGTTAAACAGTCGCTCCCGGCTTTTAAGTCGTTAAGCCATGACGGAGGCCTTTAGGCGGCCCAAAAACTCCTTCACAAGAGTTGGCCACTAGCTCATACGAACTTATACTTGTAGTTTGATGTCTAATATTAAGCAACATAACTCAGACCACAGGCGCAGGGGTAACCACGGGGGAGGGCGGGGCAGGACCGGTTTTAGCAAACATCAAATTCCACACAAAATAACTCTCCGCCAATAAACATCGCGGAAGTGACTTAGAACCACCCACCACCACGATCCATAATCAATATTAATATTATAAATGCGAAAGTAACTCTGTCTGTCTGTCACGCCTAAATCACTAAACAGATTTTGATGAAATTTGGCAAGCATATAGATTGAATGCCGGAGAAGGACATAGGCTTATTTGTTGTTATAGCGGCAATGGAAATACACGTGGAAATTTAAACTCTCTACCTATTACGGTTCATAAGATACAGCCCGCTGACAGGCGGACGGACGGACAAGCGGATGGTACGGGCAGCCACCCTACTGGTACGAAATCCTAAAACATATAAGGAATAATAATGGATCAAGACGGGGTAGTTTAATGCCAATTTCAAATTTGGAATATTCGTCTTTTACCTTTGACTTTTGATCATTTGCTTCGCTTCTAATTCTAATTAAGTTAGGGGATCAAAGATCTCACTGACGTCCCGCGGTGGGGTGTATTGTGCATTATCCCCCCGCTAACCCTCCCCCAGCCAGCACAACTCCTTGAAGTACCGGAGAAGGACTTTGGGATGTTTTAAGGACGAGATGCTGACAACCTGTAATGAGCGGATAACCTAAACAAAATGTTTTTAAATATTTGTGGACATTTCACACAGCGCCATCTAGCCCCAAAATAAGCAAATTTTGTACTATGGGAACCAGATGGCTGATAGAATACTTATATACTTTTATGGTAAACACATACTTATAATAATACATAATACTACAACACCCAGACCTGGAAGAAATATTTGAAGAAATTTTACAAACATTTCTCCCGTAGCGTGAATCGAACCCGCACCTACGTCACAGCCGAGCACCCGCTCGCCACGCCACCGAGGTCGTGGGCGTAAAATGGTTTTTATAAAAAGCCAGGCTTAATGCCACGTGGGCGTTGAAACATGAATTCAAAGCAGAGGTCGTGGGCGTCGTTGCTTCGGGCTAGACCAAGATAGACATTTCTAAGAGGCTTTCTTTTCTACTGGTTATTTTATGATCTCTCTTCACGAACACTGGTCGTCTGGTGGTAGTAGCTTAGGATCAGAAGTAGTGTTGCTTATCGATAGTCTAACCAAGTTAATTTAGGCAAAACCAATAGAATTGATAGTTTATCGACAGTATTTCGATATTACCGATAGTCGATAGCGTTATATGAGCAGCAATACTATTGATATGGCAATACTATCGATAGTTTTACTTCCAATAGTATCGATAATACCGATATTATTGTTATTTCTAACAGTTTTAACTAAAAACAATCGATAATATCGATACTATTGGACGTAAAACTATCGATACTATAGGACTTTAAAACTATCGATACAAAAAATATCGATAGTATTGCCATTATCAATAGTAATGTCACAAAGGCTATCGATACTATTAACACGTGACTATACTATCGATAGCATCAATATCCTGAATATTTTTCGAGGTCAACTATCGATAGTTTCACTATCGATGTTTCCGCAACACTAATCAGTTAGCTCTGGTTCTAGAATCCAAAGGTTTAATAAATAGTCGCTATGACGTCATAGCGACACCGATTAGGTCTGGAGTCCAGGATTTAAGTGTTATTGTACGCCTACGAAGTCTGGTTCCACCTTTGGTCTTTCTATTTGGAAAGCGCCACCTCAGACTTTATTATTTTTAACCTTAGTACATAATCATTGCTCGATATAAACCTTTGAACATTCTCTTCAACGTGTTTATATGGAACGTGTGTGACAACCTCGGTGGCGTGGCAGGTGAGTGCTCGGCTGAGACGCAAGAGGCGCGGGTTCGATTCCCGCTACGGGAGAAATGTTTGTATGTTCTACAAATATTTCTTCCGGGTCTGGGTGTTTAGTATTATGTATTATAACTATGTATTATACCTATAAAAGAGGTTAATACGCAATTTTGAATTTCGAAAAATCCCGCCTTAGTGGGTCCTTTTGCTATAAAAGGAAGCTACCTTCCAAGTTTCAGCTTTCTAGCTTCAGCGGTTTCGGCTCGGCGATGATGAATCAGTCAGTCAGTCAGGTTAAGCTCTTGTATACATAAATAAGTATGTATTTATAAAAAAAAAGTATAAAAATCCGCCATCTGGTGCCCATTAGTAGATACAAGCTTTTCTTAGTTGCTAGATTCTATGACATTGTTGGTTTCCTCACGATGTTTTCCGTTCGAAAATATGTGTTTTCACCATATTTAGATAGATATTTACCGGCTAGATAGTTATTTCTTAGTTCCTTCTCCGCTTTTAATATAATTTGTTTGTTTTGTGCGTGTCCTAAATAAATGTTATTTCTTTCTTTCTATATTCAAATTAAACATCTACAAAACTGTCCTGAGGTCGTCTCCCTCATCTGCACAAACAGTACCTACCTAAGACCAAGCCGTAATAACGAAAGTTTTGTACTTGGATTAAATGGTTCAACTACTTTTGTAATTACAAAATCCAATTTCATTATGAAGTCACGGGTGAGAAAGGGACCCTGGCTAAATGGAAAGCAGCGCTTTGCTTCAGCGACTTGATTTACCGGATAGTTTGTAAATAACTAATTAATTATAAACATAAGTAGGTACATATAGTATATTCTTCTTCTTCTTCCTGCCCTTATCCCACTCTATGTGGGGTCGGCACAGCATGATCCAGGATCATGCTTTAAGAGTTTTGGCTAAGGTGTTATATGACCGGCCGCCTGCCTGACGTCAACCCTCCTGGGAATACTTGCTTATTGTATCTCATCATGTTCGAGAGGATACTATCCCTTAGTCGACTTTTACGACATGCTCGGGGAGAAAAGCAGCTGGACGCATTCTATGTTTTTTCTTTACTCCCAGTCCAGCGAAGGTACATATAGTATATCCTACTAATATTATAAATGCGAAAGTTTGTGAGGATGTGTGGATGTGACGATGTATGTTTGTGCCTCAATCACGCCGTAACGGCTGTACGCATTTGAAACTTTCAATACACATAATTATGTGTGCTGGAATAACATATAGGCTACTTTTTGTCCGGATATCACATATAAATACGGTATAAATCTTCATCCTCATCAACAGCCTGTCTTTTTT
The DNA here is from genome assembly GCA_949320045.1 of Scotopteryx bipunctaria. Classification (NCBI taxonomy): domain Eukaryota; kingdom Metazoa; phylum Arthropoda; class Insecta; order Lepidoptera; family Geometridae; genus Scotopteryx; species Scotopteryx bipunctaria. The sequence continues at coordinate 380,385 of OX439465.1, forward strand.
TTATATTTGTGTAAAATTAAACAAAGCTTTGTACTATGGGAACCAGATGGCTGATAGAATACTTAATATACTTTTTTTTGTAAATACATACTTATAATACTATCATCTCCTAAACCCGGAAGAGATATTTGCAGAACATGCAAACATTTTCCCCGAAGCGGGAATCGAACCGCGCCTCTTGCGTCTTGATTTCAATATTTTACATACCCGAAATCCGTCGAAATCGCTCTCGACGCAATAGTACTGTAGTCTGTTAACAAATTAACCATTGATTTATCAAAACACTTTTAAAGCAGACTATAAACAAATCTATAAAAATAAAACCTAAATCGTAGTAAAGCATGGTGTCCTAAAAACGGATAATGTTACCTACTTATAAAGATGATGACGTGTCAAACGTTTTCATCACACTAATATTATAAACGCGAAAGTAAGTTCGTTTGTGTCTCAATTATAAGATAACGGCTGAACGGTTTTAGGTGAAACTTGAAATATACCCAGACGTGACCTGGAGTAATATGTAACTACTTTTTATTTAGATACTACTTGAGCGAAGCCGAAGCCGAAGCGAATATGAAGTCGTGTTCTAATTCAATCCGTAGCCACGCCCAACAACTTTTCCATCGGGCATTGATATATAGGAAATTAAACCTTTTATCCTAACGGAATAAGGTTGCAAATCGCAGTGACCGTTTTGTTTGACGATACGAACGAATAATAAGGAAACCGCGGCTTAAGGCTTTGTGGGCTATAGCTATTAACCGAAAAGGCTATTCAGCTACCTTTCCGTAGCTATTAATATGGTAAGGTCGCAAATAGCATACACAGGAAACCACTTTACGCCTTTGTCAAAGTAAATTGGAGCTACCTGCGGCACTAATAAACACGGGTTTGAGGTATTAAATTTGTATGTATTTAAAAAAACTCTGTTCTTACCGTTCAATGTACTAAGTTCTATGGAAAAAATAGGGATGAAAATGTGTCATTTTGTTCGATGACGTCATGTGCCATAGAACAGATGGGAACTACCCATTAAAGTTTGTACAAAGAGAAGTCAACGCGGTAATTCGTGGGGCACTCCTCTAGTTGAAGTATAAAAAGGCTTCCACAGACAGAACAATATATGCACGAGGCATTGGGACTCGACGCAAAGGGAATGCGTCGCCCTTTCAAAGTAGACTTAACCTCATAAATATGTGTCATGCTATTTCTAGCGCCCATGGTGTAGCTTGCTTAGACGTTCTTGATTGATTCGAAGTTAAGCAACGTTGTGCGCGTTCACAATTTGGATGGGTGACTGCAAGTGGCATTACGAGCTGAGCACTTCCGTGCTTCGAAGTTGGTCCCGGATTTTAAGTCGTTAAGCCACGACGGAGGCCTTTAGGCGGCCTTAAAGCTCCGCGTCACAAGAGTTGGCCACTAGATCATACGAACTTACTTTTTTTCTAAACAATAAAGCCGGGCGCACAGTATCAGCGCGGTATGATAAGGGATCCTTAGGCGTCCTTAGGCATGCCGAGGCGTTAGTTGGCGTGCCGATAGTGTGCGCCGGGCCTTAGTTGTTTTTACCTATTCAGTCGACACGTTGAATACTGTTTTCTATTCTTTGATTTGCCTTTCATTTCTAATGCATGTTTTACGTGTAAGCGAGTGAATGAATATAAAGGATTTTTCAAAGAATAGTTTTCTTTTCTTACAATTTTACTCGTGTTTTTGATTCAGTGTTCGATAAAATTGTGTGGCATGTTTTTGAGATTGTATTTTATTTTTCCTACTACATTATACATTCATTATTTCCCTGACCTTTTTTCTAGTTTATATGGGGTCGGTATTAATATTAATTTATTCTCCCATTACGTTCTATCAGAAGTCATCTCAACACTCATTTTTTAGGGTACGTATGTATGTATGTATATCACGCCCGTATCCCTAATGGGGTGGGCAGAGCCACAAGTGTCATAGGAAAACTTTCAGTCACTCCTGATTCAAAGTCCCAAATTGATGCTTCCTTTATTGAAGTCAGTAAAAAATGATAGTTTTAAAATGACTTGACAGAAAAAAAATGGGGCAAATGTTTTGCCGACCCTATATAAAGTGGAAAAAGGGAAGATAAATAACGATTGTACCATCCAGTAAAAAAAAAGCACGATCACAAAAACATTCTTTATTTTTTTTATCGAACGCCTGATCGGAAACCGCCAGTAGGTAATTGTAAGAAAAGAAATACTTAGCTCTTTCTTATACAAAAATGTTATCACAAAAAAATAATATTTTACCACATATTTTCATCAAATATATTTTATCACACCATTCTCTGCTGGACTGGGAGTAAAGAAAAAATATAGAATGCGTCCAGCTCCTTCTCTCTCCGAGCATGTCGCAAAAGTCGACTAAGGAGTACCTAGTATACTCTCCAACATGATGGACCTATAATAGGCGATGTAGTATGATCTGGGGAGTTTTGGATCCGAAGTGACTGGAAGTCAATATTCACTTTTTTACATAAATAGAAGCTAAAAAATTCTATGGTATACAATATTTTGTTTTTGAAAATCATGAATGTATGTAGGTATGTATGTATTCTTTGTAATCTCTAATCAGTGTCTAATCCAAGATGTCTGTTTGTTTCAGAGCGGTGGCGTGATGTTCTCGCCTTTGGGTCGTCTGCGCGTGGCCCAGGCTGTCAGGAAACAAGTGAGTCACCTGCGCTAACCCTGCACCATCTATAGTAGATGATTTATACAGCGTCAGGAGGCAACTTTTACCTTCACTAACGGGAGGCTGTAGTGCCCGGGACGAATTAAGATGGAGTAGGCTTGCCAAGGACCTATTACATCCTCTCAGCTTAGTCGGCCTTGTCCACAGGAAAGACATGGTCAATACGTGCGGAGCTGACTAAGCCGCGGGTTTCCTCTCGATGTTTTCCTTCACCGTTTGAGAGTACTGGTATAGCGCCCATAAAATTTTCGCACTGAAAAATACATTGGTACACGACCGGATTTGAACCCACGGCCTTAGGATTGGAAGGCGGGGTCACTACCAACTAGACCACCAGTGCACTTCGGTCCAACACCCGTTCCATAATTAGAACATTATAAAGCCTTTAGGTACTCCGTCCATCGCTCGTTCTACTAGACTTCAAACAAAGTTTTGGCAGAATTTTGCTGTGTTCTTTTTGTGCCGGAATGGTAACTATGGTAACGGATGGTAACTTGTAGGTACCTACACTTCTAAGAGTAGTGGTGAAGTGCCTCAGAGAGGCTCTTTATGTGCACTTGGCACACGTTTTCGAACTTTTAACTTCTACGATGCCGGTTTCCTCATAATGTTTTCCTTTTGCGTACTGGTAAAGTGAACATATTTTTTTCAAACATAGAAATCCATTGGTGCACTTCCAGATTCGAACCCTCGACCTTAGGATCGGAAGACGGGGTCATAAACTATCCCCGTCTTCCGATCCTGAGGTCGACCATTAGACCAACAGTACCCTCAAATTAAATCACTCAAAATTCAAATTTAATCAATGTTCGTAACGCGACCAAGTGTGGAAAATACAGGTAAGAAACCACGCTTGGCATGGAACCCCAAAAATGATGGTAGTAAATGTCATAGGGTCAGCAAACTTTCGGCAGAGCTTACTGACCCTGTCTTAACATTTAAGAGCTCTCGTCGGTGCAATGATGCATTTGTTTTTCCTCTCCAATGCTTTGTCCTTGCTGACCCTGCGTTCTTTTGTTTCCAGCTGAGCCAGCTCCCCGTGCTGGGCTCGGAGGCTGCGCCGCTGGGCATCGGCGCGGGCGCCCCGCTCTGCTACCAGTTCCTCTGCGCGCCGCCCATGCCGGTGGCCTCGTGTGCGCCCTGCGAGATGCCCCCGCCGCCGTATGCAGTCTATCAGCTGCCGTTTGATAGTGAGTGCTTTGGAATATCACGATCGTAGAACCATGGCGCTCAGTGACCATTCAACTCCGTTTTTTTTTTCTGATTCCGGCTATACAGAAAAAAAAGTTTTGACCTGTGTTTGAAGTTTTGACCATCGATGTGCATACTTCATTAACCCACCGCAGCAGTTTTTTTTTCCTCATTTCGATTCATAGAAACTTCAGTACCATCATCTCCCTGCCCTTATCCCACTTAAGTGGGGTCGGCACGCCCATGTTTTCTTCCATTCTTCTCTATAAGCCGTCATTTCAGTGTTCACTCCTTTCTTACTTCTAATTTAGTTAATAAGAAGGTTCTATCTGAAATCGAGAGGTCACGGGCTATATCCGAAAAAAACACTGCTAGGCTCAGGCAACACCATTCGTAATCAAATTACCATCACCATCCCTTCTCTTAATTCATCTTCATGATGACTGTCACTTTTGGCCTATGTCTCTTGTATAGGATGTATTTGACTTTGAGCTATCCCTATTCCAGCTACCCCGGCGCTGTATGCCCCCCCGGCCCAGTACGCTCTGCTCCCAGCGCCTTACACCGCCTGCTGCGAGCCGGCGTGCTGTGCGCCGCTGGACAAGCAGCCTCGCGCGCCGCCGCCGCCCTGCCACCCCGCCTTCATCTACTAGACCTGGACGACCTGGAGGCCAAGGCTGTGGTTGTAAGTCACTGCCAACCGTTTGCAAGACCTGGATCACTAAATGGCCATTACTAGCTAAAACCTGGATTCTCAACTCACTTATGGCTTTTGTTGAGAAGCGCTGTTTAACTCTCTGAGCAGTCATTCACCCCGCCACTGCTCCTGCAGGACCTGGATACCGGTCCACCAAGACTTTGGTTGTAAGTCACAGATATTCACAAAACCTTGATCAATTAATGGTCTAACTAAGGCCTGGAGAATCTGTAGTCCCCAAAATCTTCAACTCGCTAATAATTTCAACTACTAGACCCGGAGAATACTAGTTGGCCAATGATTTGGTTGTAAATCACTGCCAATTGTTTGCAATACATTAAATATCAATAATTGGCCTTAACTAGCTGAGACCTGGACTTATCCAGAATACAAATACAAATTCTCAACTCAGAGGTTTTGACTGTAAGATACAGTTTAACTCTTTGAGCGATGTCCACGCTGTATAATTTACTTCATACAAGTCTATGGAGTCTTCGCTACGTCTCCGCCATTCGGCACATCTGTAAACCGTGCCTTAGTTTCACGGCCAATCAGCTGCAAAACTTTTTACGATCGCATCCAGCCTACATCCACTATGTCTAGAGAACTAAAGCTGTCAAAAGGTACTATGCCCTCAGAAGTAGAAGCTCGTATTTGGTAAAAATATATTGTTTTTGGTTCTGCGCTGCCAACTTAGCTTTCAGTTCTAATAAATGAAATAGCAGTTCTTTAATGGTTCACATCAAAGATGCTGCCCCGTCGGTTATGATGGGCGGCACAGCCTTTTCAAACAACAAAATGCCAACAAACAAGCAGCTTTAAGTCAGTAGGCACCTTAAAGGTAGACTTTCGAAGCATCAATGACGCGGCGTTTATAGAATCACCGACGCCGCGTACGCCTAAATACAATACGTACCTTAGGCAGCGTTAGTGACGCCATTAACGGTACTGATGCTTGCTTCGAAAGTCTACATTTAATATTACTATCTTAGTTGTTCTCATTCCAGTGTTTTGACGACCATTTTAAAGGAGACTCTTAATCTAGCAGTGTTTTGGTCCAGCCAATAATTCTAAGTTTTCTGCGCTTCCAGCATAAATTACTGACAGCCTATTTTTGAAACCATTTTTTTTTATAAAAGCATATTTTATCATTCATAGCATATTTCCAAATGTGAATAAAAAAGACAACATTGCTCCAAACCTAACCGTGTGATGTATGTAGTGTGTTATTTTTACCTTTGATAGTAAAATTGTGGAAACTTTATTGTATGAACGAAATCAGTAACCCAAAAGTTTAAAGAGAGATCGCAATATAGTCTACCTATAATGCTTTATAATATAGCTAGGTGATTATCCCTCTGTATATCAAATAGTTGATCGTTTTGAATACTTTTACTGTGCATGCTTCCAGTCGCCATAATATAATGATACATTCAACATTTATATCTAAAAAAGTATGCTTTGTAGGTAAATCTTCATTTGAACCCTCACTTACTGCTTTGCTACGAGTACGATTCACGTCATCACGAAATAAAATCGTAAATTCTATACCTAAAAAAATAAACAATGACCAGCGATTAATAAAATTTACACATCTTATTTTGATGATTATCGAAATTAATTAACAATATTTTTGGCATAAATGCGCAGTCTAACCTTACAAAAGAAGTATTCTATACGAAAGTATTGTCTGTGACGTAAAAATGGACATTAAGAACTACAGTAGAAGACGCAAGTGTTCATGTGTTTCTGAGAGTTTTCGGTGTCTACGTGTCTGCTTTTATTTATAATATATTCTGATAGATCTAAGATGTATTTAGCTTCCAAATGTGTTTGTGAGGTAAACGTGGATATGTGTGCTATCAATAACAATTTATTATAGTTAGCTATATTTATTGGTAAATCAAATTGTATTTATTTTCTAGCGTAAATCTATAAATATTTTCTTAGGTTCGTTTTAACAGTTAATCTTTAATTAAAATAATAAGAAAAAAAATATAATTAAAAATGTATATTGCTTAAATTTTTGACAGATCTTTGTATCACTCTTGTGGCGTACATTTTAACCATCTCGATGTTGTGACTTTCTAAATACAATTTGATTTTTCAAGTATTTATAAGACGTATCGTTGTATGAGTGTAATATTCGTGCGTTATTAGCACAACGAATTATAGCACAAATCGCATAGCTGCTAGTCTATAGATACCTCTATAAAAGACAAAAAATGGCTTGTTATCCTTATAAAGGATTTCTTTTAGTATAAGATTGTTTTCTAATTCCCTAATGAACAGAGAAATATTTTGAAAGTTATGTTTTTTACCTTGTTGCTGTTGAAATTCACGGGTCCAAGATGTACTAAGCAGTTGATACATTTTGAAATGATGTCTTCAGCAAACATTATTTCAAAATTTATGTAAATGTATTGTTGTTGTTTTGGAAACTTGAATACAATGATTTATCATTTAAAATATAATGAATAGTTTAGTGTTTCGTTACGTTTGTTTTTGCGATGTTACTTTATACCAGTTTATTTTATAATTGTTGATTATTAATAAAGGAATCGTCAAGAATGTGATATGAACAATCAAACAGTAGAAATAGATTCTGTAGTAATCTATCTAATAGTTTAGATTTCTTTCCTTCATTAGCCTTCAGAAAAAATAGGACCAAAAATGTTACCAAAAAAAATTCGTGCAATAATCGTATTTATCTAGTTTTAGTATCACAAATCTCTTATACGTAAAATATATTGTTATAAGTGGACGTTAATCTAGTATATATTATCACCACGGCTGCTATCTTCTCATGCTCAGGTGATTAGATAAGCCAGGTTGTATGTGTAGTTGTTTATTAGAATATATATAAATGTTTTCGTGTTATATATATTAGAATGACGCAGTAGTTTCAGTAGTACTGTAGTGACAAAGTGTCTTTTCTCTGTTATTTGTTATATAATATTTCAGAATATTTTTATATAATTATTAATTTGGAAATCTTGTCTATACACCTGGGTATCTTCAATGTGGTCTTTTGCCTTTAGCTGTTAAGGCTTCGTCTCAATTACTATATGTACTTCATATACGACTAGTATTACTGGAAATGCTGTCAATTTGTCGTCTCTTTTTACAAATATATACTGTTAGTTAAGATATTTAGTGTCTATATTCTCGCGTTTGCTTCAATGCTCAAATATTTATTTGAAAGGGCTTAACATAAGTTCCTTGTGTTGTTTTACCTCACTTCTATATTCTATCAATGTCGTCTTGTATTTGGTGTCTTTAAGTACATGATATAATATATCTTAGTTAGGGTCTATGTAATTCACATTCACTGCTTTTCAGTTGACCTCATGATCATCTGTCAGAACTTGACATATGTTCATGCGGACAGTTGCATCTGTCAACATTATGTGGCCTAGTGACTCTACTGCCTGACATATCGGATAAAAATCAGTATGCTAGTACATAGAAATTATTTTAAAATTCTTGTATAATACAATCTCTCGCTAGGAAGTGTTAGTGTATGTGAAACGATGTAATTTAGACAATATTATTATAAAGATAGTTATGTAGATGGATTATAATATAAATTCTATTATCTATTATTATATATACGTCAGTAATAGGATTATTAATAAAACTATAACGTTTATAAACTTGCCATAGCAGTTACTTCCTCGATAATCTTTTAATTTAAATTTATTTAATTACTTTGAGTATATAGCCAAATCTTTCAATCTCATTATTTATAACAAAAACTCAATTTCATAAAAATCTGTACAAGTCAAACTAACCCTTTCAATGGTAACACATCTCATGTCGTATTAAATAACTTGACATGCAAAACATAATTGTCCGAGAAACATGCATAGCTGAATTAATTTATGAATATAGTGAACCGTGTATACTTTTGCGCGAAAATTGACATTTATCATAAATGACAATTTCAATGTCATGTTAAATGTCATTAATTGACATATACTAAATCATAAAAGTCCGTCTCAATATTCACGTTGTTATAACGAGTACGTACAGGGAGGTTGACAATATTGCAATGGTAAGGTAGAATTTATTCAAAATGTCCAGAAACCAACTCGGATGGTAATGAGATTTGACGTCCATAAACATTTTATTTATTCATGAAGTTTCATGTAATCAGTATTAGCAAGTCTTTGATGTTATCATTGAGAATTGAGAGAGCCGTGTGAAAACATTGTCCAACAGTGGATTGTGTTATTTTAATTTCGTTTTCGAAAACTATATCGATCGGTACTATTTTAGAGACTTTCGAAATTAATTTAAGAAATATTTTTTTTCCTCAAAGGTAACTGAATGAATAACAAAATCATATTTTTGCGCCAAAACACCTGTTATTCATTTAATAATTTTTAAAAATTATTTTTCTCTAAAATGTAACCATTTTTGATAAAACCTTTACAATTTTGTAGTTGTCTTTTTTGTTACCATACCATTTTTACCCCTTTTTTGAGATACTTGTATATATCGCTAAAACCAATACTTGTTGAAACATAGGACATATTTCTTAGTAATATTTTGAATTGTTGACTACTTTTAAGCCCTAAAATAGATAGCTATGCGTTACTAATCGGCTTCTATAATCGACCAGTATTTTAGCGGTAATATATATATTAAAAATATATAAAATTAAGACTTAGATGCTTGGTAATATTGACGCAGAAAAGTGGAATGACACAACAAAATATAGTAAAAAAAAAACACCAAACTGACAAGTTGGATTGAAAAAATAGTACAGAAAACAAGAAAGATAAAACCAAAATATAGTTCGTCACTGGAATTAAAAAAAAACTCTAAAACGCCAGACTGGTATTACCCAAAAACCTCTCCAGTGACGATTTGGAATTAACACATGTAAAATCAATAATAAGTTAAGGATCCATAATATATCTATAACTTTTAAGTAATATAAATAACATAAATAAAAAGGAAAAAAAAACATGAAGTCAGCCACTTTCTGCGCATTAGAAGCAACGGCACTAAGTTCTACTGAAAATAAAAATGATACAAAAATATTAGTTTATCGTAATTAAGCCACAAATGAAGCTAATGTGTAGCAAAAATACTCTTTGACTATTGTGTGTTAGTCTATGTGATTCAATATCGTCGTTTTGCTAATAATATAAAAATCGATCAATATATTTAAAATACTTAAAATTATATTAAATTAAGCTCGCTCTCGTGATCATTATCCATTCATTACGCACATGAATACAAAAATAAAAATATACGAATTAATGTATAAGCTAATTAACTACACCATTGTATCATCGAATAATTGTTGATTGTTATTTATTACAATAATAATTGTATAGTTATTATGTATGTGATATTGTTATTGAAGTAATAGATATTTTAAAGGCTAAAAATAATAATAATTTGTAATTATTATTCTCCTTGTTGACTCGTGTGTGTAATAGAATATCTCTCTAAAGTAGTATGTATTGTGAGTTTTAAGTCACTTTCAAAAAAATATCTAATCTTCTAATAATCGATGAAATACATTTCAAAATAAAACACATCAAAAATAATATAATAAATCGTAGACCGCATAATATCACTATGACAAAAAAAGTCTTATTTTTTATTTATATTACTTTGATATAAGATAAGCACCTAGTTATTTATTTGCAAAAATGAAGCAACGTTCACAAAAGGAACGTTATCTCTTATTTATATCCGATTAAGTCCAAAAGATTAAGTTTAATTAAAATAAAGCAAGGCGCCAATTTGTAGTAATTTAAAATTTTATATTTCTGCAAAACCGATAACATTTTTACTATCTTCCGATCAAAATGACTTGAATACGTCGTATTAAAAATACTTATTTTCGCAATAAAAAATGTATTACTCTGACTCTAGACTCAATAAAAAATCGATGTATTCACGTAAATCTTTAGATTATATCCTATTTTGAATAATACAGATATTAGCTTCTTAAAAAAATATATAATTTATATAATATGATCTATATCAGCATCGAAACTGTAATAGAGCTAAGTACAATAAATAACCTGAAGCAATAACGAATACACTTAGTATAAGTTACATAATATAATAAATATAAGTAATGTAATCATGTGTTTTATTTATGAAAATCCCATATTATAATTATAATAAATATTTGTGAAAATTTCACAGAGCGCCATCTAGCCCCAAACTAAGCAAAGCTTGTACTATGGGCACCAGATGGCTGATAGAATACTTTTAGTTTTTCTTTGTAAATACATTCTTACATTACCTACTACACCCAGACTGAAGAAATATTTGCAGAACATACAAACATTTCTCCAGTAGCGCGAATCGAACCCGCCCCTCTTGCGTCTCAGCCGGAGATTCGCCCGGCACGCCACCGAGGTCGTCAAACGATGTTTTCCTTCACCGTCTGAGAGTACTGGTATAGCGCACATCATCATCGTCGTTTTACCATAAGCTTAAAAGTAAGACCTTTATGTACTACAAAATCTCATTTACAAATAGTTTGAGGAAGATTCAAACCAACCGAAAACAAAGCTTAATCAGCATTATACCTTCCTCAGACAGCGGGGAAGCCAAAATACCATTGCAAGTACCTTTTAGTAGATGGTTTACACAGCGTCAGGAGGCAACTTTTACCTTCACAAACGGGACGCTGTAGTGCCCGGGACGAATTAAGATGGTGTAGGCTTGCCCAGCACCTGTTCCATCCTCTCAGCTTAGTCGGCCTTGCCCACAGGAAAGACATGGTCAATACGTGCGGAGCTGACTAAGCCACGGGTTTCCTTCACAGTTTGAGAGTGGTATAGCGCACATAAATTTTTCGCACAGAAAAATCCATTGGTACACGACCGGATTTGAACCTGCCACAGAATTTGATCGGAAGGCGGGGCACTACCAACTAGACCACCAGTGCTCTAAAAGTACTCTGCAAGTAGGTACCTATGTCAAAGCTATACATATCTTGTTGGTTACAATGTAAAAAAAAAACAATGTCAATATTACTTTGAGAGTATTTTGCAATACTATCCACTGTTTTCATTTGTTTTATCTATGGAGGAGATCATAGCTCAATTGTAGGATAAAATAAATACAAACATTATTACCGTATCTCTAACGAGGTGGGCAGAGAGTAATCATAAGAAAACTTGCAGCCACTCCTGATTCGAAGTCTCAAGATGGATATGGTGACAATCAGCCCATCGCCCAGACTTTTAGTCGACATTTACGACATGCTCGAGGAGAGATGCTTATAACAGACAAAATAAAAACCAATTTTCAGATCATATTTATAATCGTAGCAACCTTCGTAGCAACACTCGTAGCACCCTCGTAGCTGTTGCTACGAGACGTCGAGTCATGAAACAAAATTATGACGATCTCTTTAATATTCTTGACGCGCGCATAAACCGTCTCGCTTGTACAATAAGCAGTTACTTAGTTTTTGGGGAATAGTTTTAGAAAATATCCTAAATAGGGTAGAGGGGGCGGGTGGGGGGAGGCTATTCATTGGCGGGAGGCCAGATGGAGGCGGGGAGCGAAGGGAACTGAGCACCATGGATGTGGTATAAAAATAAATAAATATTTGTAGACTTTTCACACAGCGCCATCTAGCCCCAAACTAAGCAAAGCTTGTACTATGGGATTTTTTTTTTGTAAATACGATACTTATAATACTACAACATCCAAACTCGAAAGAAATATTTGCAGATCGTGCAAACATGTCTCCCGCAGCGAGAATCGAACCCGCACCTCTTGCGTCTCAGGCGAGCACTCGCCAACCACGCCATCGAGGTCGTCAAAATATGAAACTAAAGTGAAGTGCGATTGATTCTAAAAACTGAATCCTTCCCTTATCACGTACTCCGCCTTCCAATCTTGTAAGGAGATTCATTTTAACTTTAATCATTTTCACCGTGAAATAAATAAACCAAATGCCGCTTAAAAGAAACTGGCCAATATCAAATCACTCACCCATAACCTATACTGAATCAGATGACCGAAACTGTAACAGTACAGTTGAATAAAAGAAAAAACATACCTTATTAAGGGAGTAATCACACTGGCGGTTTACGGGCGTGTTTCCAGCGAGCCGACTCGTAAATGTACTGTACACCCGCGGCGAATACGCGCCGATCACGCTTAAATCGCTTTGAAAAAAAAAAACGCTCGCAAATCGCCAGAGTGATAACGCTCTTATGCATTACCAGCTTCCTTCAATGGCTTCTCTCTTCTTCTCTCGTTGTACCCAGATGGAATACGATTTCATCAAAATCAGTTCAGTGGTTGCGTCAAAAAAGCACAAACAAACATCCACCCACACTTTCTTTAAGCTAATCAAATGTTACAGTTACCCCAGTATAACAGTAATAGCAGCCTACTCATTTATAATCCAAAAAAACATAAAGTAAAAAAAGTAAAATTAGTTAAAATTAAGTTAGTTACCTATATTTCTATTTTCTTATTGAATGATTTATTTAATGACATAAATAATCTCTAAGAAATTAATTATAAAAAGAAATAAAGTCGCGTAAACAAAAAAAAATCGATCCAAGAGCACTGTTACACAATTTTAATTTTTTTTCTATTAATTCTTTGGATTGTAACACAAACAGAAAAGCGTAAAACTGCCTTATCCATACTTTCCAAGCTCCTTGCGGATACGAGGACTGCTCGAATTACTGCGATGTAAATTGTCAAAAATAATAATTTTAATTTACGATTCTAACTGAATTATGCCTCGGATTCATTGCATTCAGTACTTTGCTTAAGGGTCTCGTAAGAGGAACTGTAGGGATTTTAAGAGATTTAAAGTGACAAATGTACTTTTACATCTTTAATTCATCATCATCATCATCGTCATTATCATCCGCTGCTGGGTATAAAGTCGAAGTGACCAATGTACCTTCTATATGTTTTTAGGGTTTCGTACCCGAGTGTGCCAACGAGACCTTATTACTAAGCCGCCGCTGTCCGCCCGTCCGCCTGTCAGCGGGTTAATTGAACAGTAAGTAACAGGTAGAAAGTTGAAATTTTCACCGAGGATGTTTCTATTTGTTTCTTTTTTTGTAGTATTTTTGTCTATTGGTATCTTTGAAACGATCTAAAATCGTTTGAAAAATAAATGAATTAAAAAAATATATTTATACAAAATAATAATAAAAAAAATTAAGGGGATCTTCATAGAACAGACGTGTTGCCTTTTTAGCTGTCACCTATAAGTTTGCATAAAATAAACAAATTATATACATGTACGATGGTACGGAACCCTGGGTATGCGAATTCGACTCGCGCTAGCCCAATTTTATTTTATTTCTCTTTAGTTCACCATCATCATCATTATCATCATCATCCACACCCACAGCTGAGCTGTTTGAACTATCCAAGAGTAGGGATTTAAAGTAACATAATTATGTACGTTTTAGGATGTTATGTGTATTCTCAACTGGGGCTAAATGGATTTGGATGATTTGAATAAACACCGTATTTGTGTTGCAGAGGAGGGCTGTTCGAGCAGTTTATAACCTGGGTCCTAGGGAGTCATTACGTAATAAATTTAAAGAAATAAACATTATGACTGTTCCTTGTCAATATATTTACGAAAACTTGATGTACGTACATAAAAATGTTAGTAAGTTTAAGAAAAATAGTGATAATCATAGTGTTAATACTAGAAATAAGGATAAACTTGCTGTACCCACGATTAGGCTAGGTAAAGTTAATAAATCATTTAAAGGGCAATGTGTACGCTTCTATAACAAAGTCCCAAGCGAGATGACAAATTTGTCAGTTAATAAATTCAAAACACTAATAAAACAAAAGTTGTATAAAAAAGCTTACTATAAAATATCCGATTATATAGAAGATAAAAATGCTTGGGACTGAATGCTCCAACTCCTTTTATAACATGATTGTAAAGGGATCATTTTCCAAAAAAATAGCCAAGCGTGGTTTCTTGCCTGTATCTTCCACGCCTGGTCGCGTTACGAACAGGTGTAAATGCAACGTAGATTTAAGACGTGTCCAAGTGATCCCAGTGATTTTATGGAATAAAAATTTTTGACTTTGACTTTGACTTTGACTTTGATGAAACTTAAAATATACATAAATAACGAGCAGTAGCATTATATAACATTTTTCTGTGCTATAAGCTTAGCCACTTACGATAGATACTATATATTTACATTTACCCACGACCTTTGGATCGAAAAGCGGGATATATATGTTTAAATTTTGTGGCTGTAAAACACATACTTCGATCTTGTAGGTCAATTTAAACATCAATAAAACTAAAATACATCTATTTTTATGTCTGCAATAAACACATTGATGTATTTTGGCCCTAGACGATCAATAAAGTTGAGCAATCATATGGATTATTGCGCAATAATAACTTCTGTGGCAACCAAAGTCGTGTATCAGACCGTGCTAGTTTTAGTAGAATTATTTTGTAAAATACTTACATACTGGCGCGGCTTCGTTTTACCCCGTTTTGAGGGTTATTTTGAAAACCTTTCAAAAAAAATTCTATTTAGAGTATCCTAACCCAGTTTCGAGCCAATCGCACCAAAGTTCCAAGTTCCCATGTAACTTTGACAACCCATTTTACCCCTTCTTAAGGGTTGTTTTGAAAAATCCTGAAACACAAGTTCATATATTTTTAATTTATAGTACCCAGACCGAGTTTAAAGTAAATCAACCAAGTAAAGCACGACGCGTTAAAAAGTCTCATACAAATGTTTTGACAACCGAAAACTTCGAAAAACCTAAAATTCCGGGTAGTTTTGCTATCAAAAGCTATCTTCCTTTCAGCTTTCTAGCTTCAGTAGTTAGGTAAGTTACTTCGGTAAGTGTGCTTCGTCGCCATAGCTACTAAACGTATTTTTTATCTGCATTAAATCACATCGTTCATCAATCAAGATATTCAAGCCTGTCAGTCAACCCAGCAGTATGGAGGACACCAATTTTTTGCTTGTCAAGCAACGTCATACTCGTCAAATTTCTGAGTGACAGGCAGATTGGTCTTCAGGTTAAAACCTGACGCGCGCGCACATCACAAAAAGCCCTTAAAAAACGGCTTTTGAAAAATCCATCTAATTTTGCGCGTGATCCTCATCATCTTTGAACTCTTACCATCTATATCACGTCCCATCCATCATCAGCTCAAATCTCGAAGCATCGTAAAGCTGGTCGCAGTCAGAGGTATGTAGGTTTGCATATTTCGTTACTGCTTTTTGAACATAACGACGGCCTCGGTGTCGTGGCGGGCGATTGCTCGGCAGAGACGCAAGAGGCGGGGGTTCGACTCCCGCTGCGGAAGAAGTTCTTATGAGCTAGTGGCCAACTCTTGTGACGGAGTTTTTAGGCCGCCTAAAGGCCTCCGTCACAGCTTTTTTTGTCTCGTACTGGACTTGGTACCAGTAAGTGATGTTATGTACCGCCAGATATTATTGATCGTCGAAACCTCCTATATAGCGGGTGTAGTTAGGGACGTGATAAATTTAAAAAAATTGGATTTATTCCAAAACCGCCTAACACTTTAACCGAGTTTTGGTGGTAAGGGCGCGGATACACCGAGACCAAGTATTGAAACAAAATATTGAAAAACCGGTCAAGTAAGAATCAAATTCGCACACGAAGGTTTCGTACATAAATGTTTCTTGTTTAAGGCCCCTTTTTTAGTATTTGTTGTTATAGCGGCAATAAAAATACATACTCTTTCAAAATTTACTTCTCTGCTGGACTGGGTGTAAAAAAAATCATAGAATGCGTCCAGCTGCTTTTCTCCCCGAGCATGTCGTAAAAGTCGACTAAGGGATAGTATCCTCCAACATGATGAGATACAATAAGCAAGTATTCCCAAGGAAGGTTGACGTCAGGCAGGCGGCCGGTCATAAAACACCTTAGCGAAAACTCTTACAGCATGATCCAAGGTTCATGCTGTGCCGACCCCACATAGAGTGGGATAAGGGCAGGAAGATGATGATGATGATGACTCTTTGAAAATTCACGGTTTAATAAATGTTATGTAATGTATATAGGCAAAATTGACAGCCTCGGTTGCGTGGCGGGTGATTGCTCGGCAGAGACGCAAGAGGCACGGGTTCGATTCCCGCTGCGGAAGAAATGTTTGCATGTTTTGCAAATATTTCTTCCGGGTCTGGATGTTGTGGTACCATGGTACTCGTAGTTTCTGATATCCACGATACAGGTGACTGTTATTTATTTATTTAAATGTATTTGACAAGGATCGTTCACAAAGGAAGTCTCACTGGCCCTCCGCCCTAACACTAAATGGGCAGACGCTACAGCAGCGGGCGTTGACCCCGACATATCTGTATCGAATAGGGTAATTGGACTCGTGGCACTCGAAACACCAACATTAAGAGACCATCTTCTAGAACCCTTCTAGATGCTTCTAGAATTTCAACTTTGCACTTTTAACTCTTGAACACGTCCAATAACAGACGGTGCATTCCTAAATATAATCTTAAACTTACACAACGTCAAGCTTATTACATGTGCATTATAATAACAAGGCCTTTTACCATCTATAGTAGATGATTTATACAGCGTCAGGAGGCAACTTTTTGCCTACACTAACGGGACGCTGTAGTGCCCGGGACGAATTAAGATGAAGTAGGCTTGCCTAGCACCTATTCCATCCGTTCAGCTCAGTCGTCCTTGTCCACAGGAAAGACATGGTCAATACGTGCGGAGCTGACTAAGCCGCAGGTTTCCTCACGATGTTTTCTTTCACCGTTTGAGAGTACTGGTATAGCGCACATAAATTTTTCTCACAGAAAAAGCCATTGATACTCGACTGGATTTGAACCCACGTCCTTAGGATCGTAAGGCGGGGTCACTACCAACTAGACCACCAGTGCTCTCATGATGATGATGAAGTTTAAGTGAAAACAGGCTTCGGGGATTGATGAGGATGGTCATGCAGAAAACATGCGTCAAATGCACCAAGGGAGCCTTCGAGGCGAACTTTAAACTCCTACACCACGTCGGTTGGACAGAACTGGTGACAGGACTAGAAGTTGTGAATTCATACAATTTTTTTACCGATTGCGAAGGAGGGTATGGTTTTTCGGGTGTATGACTGTATGGCACGGCTGGAGGGAATTTTTACTAATGTCTCAATGTACATACATACATATTATCACGCCCGTATCCCTAACGGGGTGGGCAGAACCACAAGTAATCATAAGAAAACCTGCAGCCACTACTGATCCAAGACTCCCAAGATGGATATGGTGAACCATGGTGACAGGTGATCAGCCCATCGCCCATATAGGTTGAAGTTGAAAAGGATACTAGGTATTCGTTAGTCGACTTTTACGACATGCTCGGGGAGAGAAGCAGCTGGACGCATTCTATGTTTTTTCTTTACTCCCAGTCCAGCAGAGAAAAATGTCTCAATGTTCTGAAACCATATCCATCTCGGGACTTTGAATCAGAAGAGGCTGCAAGTTTTCACTTAATTACTTGTGGCTCTGGCCCTGCCCACCCCATTAGGGATACGGGCGTGATAATATAGGTATTATGTATGTCTAACTTGGAAACTAGGCAAACTCCACGACCTAATTACTTCCATAACAATTTGACCTTCAAAAGACAATTTAATCAAATTAGTGAAATCATCATCATCATTATCAAAATAGACAGAAGTCATACCAAATAACCTTTTGACCCAAGCCGTCGTGTCGCTTTTTCGAACCAGTGTGGTGAAAGGATTGAATGTGCGCCTCTTTCGAGCACTTGACATAATTATTAAAAAAAATAGGTTCTACGACATGACGGTTTCCTCACGATGTTTTCCTTAACCCTTCGATAGTAGTGGCATAGTACGCATATTTTTTTGGAATAGCAAAATCCATAAGTGGGTTTGAATTCGAACCCACGACCTTAGGATCAGAATGAGAAGCGCCTCCCACTAGACCACCAGTGTTCTCAAAACCAGTTAACTAACAATTACTTGAAACCTACAATAAAATATAGAGAGAATAAGAAGTCTAAAAACGATACGATACAGTGACATCTATTGGCAAGCAATTGCACTATCCCCCCTCTATCCCCCCATCAATCAGTACGAGCGCAAATGTTAAAAATAAAAAATGTTGAAACGGGTTTGTAGAGAGAGAGGGAGATAGGGACACCGCACGTGCGAGAGGGACAGCAAGAGGATAGCTTAAATTATTGTATTATACATAATAATATTCGGGTTGTGATAGGTATAAGTGAAATCCGCAGATCAAACAGCGCATTGTAGACAAATTATAGAGCACTGATGGTCTAGTGGTAGTGACCCCGCCTTTCAATCCTAAGGTCGTGGGTTCAAATCTGATCGTGGACCAATGGATTTTTTTAGTCGAAAAATGTATGTGCTCTATAATAAAACAAATACTCTCAAACAATGAAACCGGCGTGTTGTTGAACCGAAAAAGTTCAAAAACATGTGTCAAGTGCAAGAAAGAAGCTTTTGAGGCGTACTTTAAGTCCTTTTACCACACTGGTTCGAAAGAAATAGTGACTCAACTAGTTAGTGCACTGTTTGAGAGTACTGGTATAGCGCACATAAAATTTCCAAACAGAAAAATCCATTGGTGCAAGGCCGGATTTGAACCCACGACCTTAGGATCGCAAGGCGGGATCACACTAGACCAACAGTGCTCTCAATTCCGTCTAATTCATTGAAAAAAATTAAATACTTATCATTGCTAAAGTTTCCTCAAGAAATAATTTTGAGCTTCAACTTTTTTTGCTAAAAGTTTATTTTACAGTAACATTTTATACATTAGTTAGTTATTTTCTTTGCTTCATCAAAAGTTCACAAACACAATTTAAACTTTAAATTGTCTACAATCCGCGCATATACTGCGATACTATAATCGCATTGTCTCCATTTCCTCAGAGGACGTTGCGAACAAGCCCACTACACACCCCTGTAGCTCCCAGCACACACTTTCAAAACCAACCTTATTCCTTGATCTATAAAGTTGAGTTTCAATTGCAAAATTTGAAGACTTAGCCCTTTTTAAAACTAAATAAGTCACGAACTGTGCGGTCGAAACGAATGCTTGGGTTAAATACTTTGCTCAATTCTGAGGGTCCAAGTACCCAAGGTCACAAACGTCAAATCAGCTGTCAGATCTGTCACTGTCATTTGGAGTGAGTCATCGTGGGGTCGTTGAACTTCAGCTGCAAAGGGTTGAGTTCATCGTAAAGTTCAGTGGCATATTTTATAGTGGATTTTGGTGATAGGTTTGATGGGACATCATAGGTTTTTGTTTTTAATTATAGAAAATATTTATCGTATGCATCTGCATTTATGGATTTGTTAGATATTAGTTAATTAGTGGTTACGCGAAGCAAAAGGATTTTTTTTGCTTAGCATGTGTAATATATCGAAAATTTATTATTATTATATAATATATTTTTCACTCCTCTTGCTCAAAAAGTCCGTTATTTTAGCGTAGCAGAGCGGGGATAAAATAGCATTATTTGCCTCTAGGGGAAGAAAGTTTATTTTTTATTTTTGTCTGTTACCATTAGCCTACAAAAACGAAAAAGTATTCGTTCACAAGTAGAATAATCATGAATAAAGACTCGGCTCATTACTGTTTCATAAAAAAAGAACACTTTTTTTGAATATGGAACTAAAAGCGGCGGTAGAAATAAAAAAAAGGCGTTGGCGCGAAATCTTTAGAATTTTTCTCTAATTAAAAGTTGAATTGGTGACCGTATTATATATTTTATTGGATTATTTTATTTTCTCGCAATCGTAGTGAATAGTAAACTGTAACACACCTATTTTAACCTATTTTAACTCGGTTTATAATTACTCCCTCGCTAAAGCTCTGGAGTAAAACTACCTTGTATAAATATATATATCGGGTCATTTTAGCCCCTTATAATAACATTCTACAATTATTTTTCCAGTAATAAGTAAAAAAATGCATTTTCGGATCGAAAGAATCAGAAGGCCACTAAACTAACTTATTATGTAAGCAAGTGCCACAGTGTCCCAAAAAAGATGTTTAAATTCACTTATGTAGTTTCAAATCCACAAAAAAACTAAGGCTTTTACCATCTATAGATGATTTATACAGCGTCACGAAGGAACTTTTTACTTCACAAACGGGACGCTGTAGTGCCCGGGACGAATTAAGATGGAGTAGGCTTGCCCAGCACCTATTCCATCCTCTCAGCTTAGTCGGCCTTGTCCACAGGAAACACATGGTCAATACGTGCGGAGCTGACTAAGCCGCGCGTTTCACCGTTTGAGAGTACTGGTATAGTGCACATAAATTAAAAGACCGGAACCCACGACCTTAGATCGAAAGGCGGGGTCACTACCAACTAGACCACCAGTGCTCTCAAACCCACAACCAAAGCTAATATCAGTATATTTTAATCAACTTTCGTCCCACTGCTAGGACAGTCTACCCTCACTCACCGTCCCACCCCGAGTTCCTTATACTCGGGGTGGGATATCAGTATCATATTATTTCTCCATAAAACCTTTTACGTGTTTGTAAGAGGGTACACCGTAAACGTAATCCCGGTTTATGTGTACGAAGCGAATTCTCTACGTATTTATTATTTTATTTTTGTACGAACACTTCATAAAGCACAGGTCTCCATAACTTCCTACTTATTTCAGATGGAGGTAATAAACGAAGGATTTAGAACTCGGACTAGCTGCTGCCCGTGGCTTGGCTTGCTTGCTTTCACTCGAAGCGCTCATGGCGTAGCTTGCTTAGACGTTGAAGTTAAGCAACGTTGTGCGCGGCCACAATTGGGATAGGTGACCGCAAGTGGCATTACAAGCTGAGCGCTTTCGTGCTTCGGAGGGCACGTTAAATTGTCGGTCCCGGCTTTTAAGTCATGACGGAAGCCTTTAGGCGGCCCAAAAACTCCGTCACAAGAGTTGGCCACTAGCTCATACGAACTTACTTACTTACAGCCGTGCCTTCCGATCCTAAGGTCATGGGTTCAAATCCAATCGTGCCTCAATCGGTTTTTCGGTTCGATAAATGTATGTGCATTATATCAGTATTCTCAAATGGTGAAGAAAAACATAGTCAGGAAACCGGCATCTTGTACAACCGTAGAAAGTTCGGAAACATATCTGTTCTGACGACCTCTGTGGCGTTGCGGGCAAGTGCTCGGCTGAGACGCAAGAGGCGCGGGTTCGATTCCCGCTACGGAAGAAATGTTTGCATGCTCTGCAAATATTTCTTCCGGGTCTGGGTGTTGTAATATTTATCATAAGTATGTATTTACAAAAAAAAAGTACTTATATAAGTATTCTATCAGCCATCTGGTTCCCATAGTACAAGCCTTGCTTAGTTTGGGGCTAGATGGTGCTGTGTGAAATGTCCTCAACTATTTATTATTTATATGTCAAGTGCACGAAAGGAGCCTTTGAGGCGCACTTTAATTCTTTTCATCGCACTGGTTCGGAAGATCGACACGACTAGATAGACAGGCCATCCCTGCACAAAAAAAGCAATGTAGTAGAACCTAACAAGTAGTATTTTTGTGTATTTATTTTTTAAACGATCTAAATTGTACTAATTTGTTCAAAAATAATAATAAAATTAAAATTCAAGGTAAGAATATGCTGGCCCCTATCACAGGTGACATATATTAACATTTTTATTTATTTAACAACAATATCCACAGCTCTTAAAAATATTATGCTTAAACTTATTAACTATCCATGCAGCCAATAAAGGATTTACATTTTATAGACACGGCATATAAGCGACCGTCCTACTAAATATTATAAATACGATTAATTATACAGTTATACAAAATGGTACGGAACTTTTCATGTGCGAACTCGACTCGCACTTGACCGGTTTTATTTGCATAGACATAGTTAAAGAATTGAAAAGTGACATAAGATATTTAACGTCCGGATACAACGGGAACAAAGCCGTCCTAGAATAAAAGTAGATTGAGCTAGGTCACAAAATTTATTAGAAATTCGGCCCAAATATTCTAACAGTTGATTGATTACAAACAAACAGACAATCGCACCAATATCTGTAGTAGAAAGTCTCTTCGACCCCATTATATCAGCCCTGACTTGTAGACATTTATCATAGACTGTGTCTACCCAGACCTGATTGTTGGGAGACGTCATTATGATAGATAAAAATCTAAAACAAAATAATACAATTTTTTACAGTTTTGCGATATAATATCGATCTAGAATCTGCTTTTTACTTCTTTTCGAAAAATGTCAGTTTATGCTTCTCCAAGTTTCACTCAAATCCGTTCAGCCGGTGTTCTCAAATCCGTTCCTGAATACATCCACACAAACTTTTCATTTGTATTATTAGTAAGGTAGGACTGTTTTTTCTACAGAGTTTTCAGGAGAACCAAAGATTGAAGCCTCTCGTTAAATATAATTGGGTCAAAGATTCAGTGTCTGTTCGATTTTTATATTTAACTCACTCCATTTCTTCATAAAATAGTTTAAGACAGGCAATATCTTCTTATCCAAGCATTGAGTTAAGTGCCTTACGCAAACTACTCTGCGCAAAAAATACCAACAAAAAATGGAAAAATCTACATAATAATGCACTACGCAGTTACTTTTTATTTATGGGTGCACATTTTAAAGCCTTAAAATGCTTGTACGTCACAGTGCTACGAGTTATTACCATAACAGAGCTCGTAGCCGCCGCTACGGCGTAGCGCTACGCCGTAGGCCCTTAGTGTTGCTACCCAGACTTTTGTTAGAAAATCCTAGAGCCAGTCTTTTGTGAAAGAAAAATCGCATGCAAATCCTATAAATTATGTAGGCGAAATCCTTTCAGCATAAATCTAAGATGTCCTAGACAAAACCTAGAACATTCCTAAAGAACTAAACAGCGGATTTAAATTACGATCAGACATCTTGGAAGACGAGCTCGATTTCGTCTCGTCACCGATCATAATTCAACATGAAACGTGGCCATCTCTAATGAAACATTTGTATTCATGGTATCTCTAGTGTCAGATACGAGAGCACAGCGTGACGCGCTTGACGGGCTGATCAAGCATGGGGCTGATGCAATTACAGCCTGACTCATGCCCAAAAAGCCCTAGAATGCGGCTTCCCGGCTGCAGCTGCGTGTAGTTTTCTCTCGATTATCGGAGGGCTTGAAGGATGCAGCGGGGGGCGGGGAGCGGGCGGGGGAGAGGGGGCTGCGGGGCGGGGGCCGGCCGCGGCGCCTCAGTCGAGCCGAGCCCGCCGCGCCGAGCGCACGCCATGACGCACTGAACGAACAAATGTGCGCTCCGCGGGACAAGTCGCGCACGCACCGCACAACGCCGGCTGATCACCGTTGACAGTGTTTCTTTCTGTTTAATTAGTACAATTTTTATTTATTTCTAGTAAGACTCTTGGACTTTACCGGTTCGTGGCTAATGTGAGTTCAAATTGCGGCGTGTGTTTGCGGGTCACGTGCCCTATTTAGGGTGTCGTCACGGGATCGCCCGAGTGCTTCTTGCAGCCAGGCCTTGCTTCTAGCGCTTCGCACGCCCGTCTGTGCCGGCCCGCGGGACCTCCGGCCATATGGCACGCGATCGCTGCTGCGATTTTGACAGTTTGCAGCAGACTTGCACAATGCGACCACCCAATAAACCATCGAATTCTAGACGTTTTTTTATGTTCACCATTCGAATCCATTTTCACGAGACCAGTCGTTTCTGGAGTGTCTGAGTATATTTATGTGTTGTGGTTAGTTTGTTGCAGTTTAGGCTTTATCCCGTCGGCTTAGAGTCGAGATTCGGACGCGCCTGTCAGTAGAAACCTTATGCCCGAATGTCTGTAAATTCACCATCTTATTTCTTCATTTTTAGTTAACTCCTCTGCAATGCTTCGCTAGTGATGTAGTTGTGTAGTTGCGTAGCTTTGAGGCTCGGATGAGGAGGTCGCAGCTAGTGATGTGACACGTGGGTACTGGAGGTAAATAATTGGTAGCACGTGGTGTGCTCATTAGCGCGAGGCCGCTCTCTCCCTTCCCTAATAACCTGTGTACTGTAATGTTGTCGGCACGTGATTGATCACCTAACAACACACTCTTCCAATATTTCCCTACCTACTTTTAAGAATTTTGTGTTATGTATATCCCGATTAATTGTATTAAATTGTAAATTCTAGCAATTGAACACCTTAATAAAGCAGGACAACTATCCGATTCGTTGGATTACGGAAGCGATTCAATGTAACGAGCCCATAATTTGCATGTTCATCTGTTCTATCGTGTACGATTTAATATTCTGTACGGATCATTTGGCAGAACACATTAGAAGAGACGAGTGTGTGTGTATGCGTGCGTGTTTGTGTCTGGGATTTGGGTGCCCCCCTGCCCCCCTGTCCCCCTTCTCCGTCCCCCGGGGGGAGGTGGGGCCTTGCGGGCCGGCAGCGGGCACATGGCGATCGATGCGGAGTATCATTTGCGTGCGACGGCCGCCGCCCGCACTCCTCGCAGGATGACCTCCTCAGCTAGACTGAAGATGATTTCGGGAAGTTAGATGATGGATTGGTTTTTTTTGACTGGTGTTGTCACTGGTTCTTTCGATGGTACTTGTCTTATCCTTCATGGGCATCTTATCTCTCGATTTGCTTAACTAGAACGTCTAAGCAAGCTACGCCACGAGCGCTACGCTGTCACGATTGGGATGGGTGACCGCAAGTGGCATTACGAGCTGAGCGCTTCCGTGCTTTGGAGGGCATGTTGAATTGTCGGTCCCGGCTTTTAAATCCTTCGCTTTTAAGCCTCAAAGGCTTCTTCCGTGCGCTTGACACGAATTTTTGAACGAAGGTTCTACGACATGCCAGTTTTCTCAAGATAAAATGTGTAACTGAGACCCTATCACAGAGCACTGGTGGTCTAGTGGTAGCGACGCCGCCTTTCAACCTTAAAGGTCGTTGGTTCAAATCGGGTTTTCAGATCGGAAAAATTATGTGCGCTCTCAAACGGTGAAGTAAAACATCTTGAAGAAAACTCCATGTCGTAGAACCGTAGAAAGTTCGAAAACATGTGTCAAGTGCACAAAAGGAGCCTTTGAGGCGCACTTTAAAACGTTTCACCATACTGATTCGAAAGAATAGATAAACTTTGATAATGTATTCCAACATCGTAATAATAATTATTAATATTAGGTAAAGTGGCCTTGAAAACATGAAGAAAAAACTGGTCCTTCGTGAACTAAAATTTTATTAGTCCCCATTACAACTTTGTTCGTTTACTCGCGATTTACAAACAAACAAACAAACATTCCACGTGATTAGAGGATATGAATGTTGAATCCACGTGTTTCCATTACAATAGTAAATCTTCAACGTATCTGCTTTAATGAACCATTTCTGAGTCGTGTTGGCCTAGTGAGAGGAAACCCGACTTTTGATATGAAGGTCGTAGGTTTGAATCCGAATTTTTTATATGGCCGGGTCAAGAGTATCTTAAACCGACGAGCATGTATGAAGAATGAAGCGAAAATGGAGATCCGTGATCTCTGCCTACCCCTATGAGAAACAGGCGTGATATTATGTATGATTAGAGAACTAGCGGTCTAGTAGCAGTGGCCTCCCGCCTTGAGATCCTAAGGTCGTGGGTTCAAAGCCACTCGAGTATCAATAGATTTTTCAAAAAAACAAATGCAAAAAAATGAGAGAGAAAACTTTCAAACGGTGCAGTAAAACATTAATAAAAAATAAATAACACCCAACAGTCACATACATAGTCCTGACCCCACACTAGGATTCCCTGTGTCGTGGGTATCAGAAACTACGAGTACCATGCTACCACAACACCCAGACCCGGAAGAAATATTTACAGATCATGCAAACATTTCTTCCGTAGCGGGAATCGAACCCGCGCCTCTTGCGTCTCTGCCGAGCAATCGCCCGCCACGCCACCGAGGCCGTCATTGCGAGGAAACCGGCATGAAAACATGTATTCAGTGCACGAAATGAGCCTTTCACCACACTGGTTTGAAGGAAACTACGAGTAATAATACCACTTACTCTTATGTTTTGAATAATTACATAACCTCGTGTTCAAAACGAAGAAGGAAAACATCGTGAGGACCCACGACTTAGTCGGCTCTGCACGTATTGACCATGTATTATCTTTGATAAGTGGAGATGGATGAGTAAAGATGGGCCAGACTCCCTTAATCAACATTCACATACAGTACTACCACAAGTATCGTGCGCCTCGGCAAATTTCGTGCTTTGTATGAAAACCGAATTTGTCCAAATTATCATTTTCCTGCCCTTATCCCACTCTATGTGGGGTCGGCACAGCATGTTCCTTGGATCATGCTGTAAGAGTTTTGGCTAAGGTGTTTTATGACCGGCCGCCTGCCTGACGTCAACCCTCCTTGGGAATACTTGCTTGTAGTATCTTATCACGTTGAAGATGATACTATCCCTTAGTCGACTTTTACGACATGCTCGGGGAGAGAAGCAACTGGACGCATTCTGTTTTTTCTTTACTCCCAGTCCAGCAAAGAAGGTTTCCGAATTTGTCCGAATATGCAACTAAAATTATAACTGAACCAACAATTTAAAAAAAAGAATCTACATAATTTGTAACATATCATCATCATCGCGTTAGTTTGCAGATAGACGTACATTCGCCTGTTTTGGGGTAGGCAGAGACCAAGTATCTCTATTTGATATGTTGAGCACGTCTCAAATGTCGATTTTTTGACAGATTTTCATCACAAACTGTCAAATAACCGTGAATTGAGACGACCTCAACTCTGAGTCGCGTTTGAGTATTCGCGGGTAAGATAAGCAAAGTTTATAAGTAAACCCCTCAGTTAATAGTCCCCGATTAAATTGTAATGACAATTAAATTAGTCAACTTGTTTGTCAGTTTGTCCTTCCCCTCGTTTCGTGTAATTTAACCTATTTTCCACCCTTGAAGCGATTACATCAGTAGCCTGTCGGATCTCGGTCAAATCGACCCCCAAGATTTAATAATAAGTTTGTCACTTGTAATTCATTCTCAATGTAAAATGGACCTTATTGTGTGCTGATAAAGTTCAATATGGCTGTGTGAGTGTTTTAATGGTGTTTGAAAACTAGAAGGGGCGTAGATAAGGGTCAAAACGGTAAGTCAATGGATAATTCATTTTAATAATCATAGGTTTCTTAACAAGCTACCAGCCAAGTACGAGTCGAATTCGCACAAGAAGGGAAAAATGTTTCTTGTATGGCCCCCTTTTATTATTTGTTTTTAGCGGCAATAGAAATACACACTCTGTGAAAATTTCAACTCTCTACCTATTACGGTTCATGAGATACAGCCCGCTGACAGACGGACAGACGGACAGCGGATTCTTAGTAATAGGGTTAAAAAGACACATACATACAGATAAATAAAAATAAATACAACCACAGACGATTTATCCAACTCACATAAAAAATGCGAAAGTTTGTTTGTTGGTTTGTTCTTCTTTATCATAGCAATGGACATGCTTTTCGCATGGAAATAATTATGGGCTTGAGTGACCTTTTACTCCAATACCCCGCGAGTGAAGTCGAAGCGGTATCTTGTATTATTGTGACCATAATTACTACCCTTGTACTTTGAAAAGGTTTATATCGAAACCAGCATTGTTCTAACTTTAATCAATTAATGCTTCTATTGAAAATACACGTGTTTGCTACAGATTAATACATAGTATCAGAATATTATGATATTTCATTACGAATCACAATCATACTAATAATATTTTAAATGGGAAAGTTTGTGCCTCAATCACGCCGTAACGGCTGAATGGATTTGAATAATACTTGGAACAAACATAGTGTATGTGCTAGAATAACATATAGGCTACTTTTTATCCTGGAATCACGCGAGCGAAGCCGCAGGCGGTAGCTAATATATGTTTAGAATTACATAAAAGCTACAGAAGTAGATAAAAGCCAGTTCAACTTTCTCATTCTAAGAGTCATGTCGGAAGAAATTAATCAATAATTCCTACCTATTACGTATTTCACTGCCCAGATACAGACAGTCTAGACCAAATCTGTGGAACAGACGATAAAAAAGAAATTAGCTCTTAGGCCCAGACCATTACTCATCAAACTATCTAAAGTGGGCCGAGTTACCGTTAAATAGAGGATGATAGGCCAGTCTACTTCCCGGCTTAAAGGTCGCGGGTTCATATCCGGCGATGGTAAAACAAATTTAGGTGATTGATTATATAAAATCGTTGAAATTGTGAATGGATATTAAATATGATTGAGAAATTTTAAATGAGCTTTTAAAGTCATCTTATCCTGTTTTATTCTTCTAATACTCGTTAATGACCTCGGTGCCCTGGCTGACAAATTTTCTGCTGAGATGCGATAGGTGCTGCTTCGATTCCTTCGGCAGGAGAAAGAAACATAAATAAATAAATATTTGTGGACATTTCACACAGCGCCATCTAGCAAACTAAGCAAAGCTATATAGGCACTAGATGGCTGATATAATACTTATTATAATACTCTTTTTTTTAAACATTATACTGCAACGTAGATTTAAGACGTGTCCAAGTGATCCCCGTGATTTTATGGAATAAAAAATTTTGACTTTGACTTTGACTTTGACTATAATACATAATACTACAACACCCAGATCCGGGATACCGGATACTTTTGAAAATGCAAACATTTCTCCCGTAGCGGGAATCGAACCCACGCCTCTTGCGTCTCAGCCGAGCCGAGAAAGAAAGAAATAGCACTCAACATCTGCATCTTCTGCAAACTCCTGGATGATGTGATACAGAACTATGTTTGTGAGTATTGGGTCCGTATTGTGTTGTCAAATAAAAACTACTGATAACTTGAACACAACAGATATTTCATATTTTTTCATGTGACATCATAAAATATAGAATGTCGGTTGATCATTCTACTCCTATTACTGAGTCTAGACTAGCCTGAGGTGGTAGTAATAGGCAAGGCCATAAAATCCGCCTTGGGTCACTGGCTGTCAAACTTTCTTCCTAATTACCTACTCTGAAGGTAATAAGTTAGGTCGTTTTACCCATTTTCACAAGCTATAACTTGAAAGCTTTTAGGGTTATAAGCATTATAATTTGGATTTATAACGCGATATTTAGTATACTTAGATATTCAGTTCTTCCGTGAACGGTTAGCTAAATGTTCTT
The DNA here is from genome assembly GCA_949320045.1 of Scotopteryx bipunctaria. Lineage (NCBI taxonomy): Eukaryota > Metazoa > Arthropoda > Insecta > Lepidoptera > Geometridae > Scotopteryx > Scotopteryx bipunctaria. The sequence goes on from OX439465.1 coordinate 410,188, forward strand.
GTTTTCGTTTTATTTTAAAAACTATACATCCGGGAATAAAAATAAAAACCATTTTGGAACATACTAATAAAGCCATTTCATATGTACCTCGCTCTATACATTTTTAAAACTATTTTTAACTAACCTAACCTAACGCGATGATGATTACGTTATTTATAGATATTACAATAGTCATGTAGATGCTTATTTTTTAAAGGTTTGGTTCAGTTAAAGCACGAAGTTTGCTAAGACGCACAATATTTGTGGTACTAATGTAACTTCTGAATTAAATAAACTGATAACTGATTTGGTCCGTATCAAGAAGATGAAACTAGAAGAATACATTTGTATAATATATTAATAATTTCGAGCCATTGTTTTCTCATAAAAACGTCAACAAAAAACTAATAAGTCACCAAAGTTTTGCTAAATTACCTGTATTGATTTATTTTACAAGGTATCTTTTAGATGACCTCTTTTGCGTGGCGAGCGAGTGCTCGGCTGCGACGCTAGAGGCGTGAGTTCGATTCCCGCTACTAGAGAAATATTTATATGTTCCGCGAATATTTCTTCCGGGTCTGGGTATTGTAGTATTATGTATTAAAAGTATGTATTTACAAAAAAAGAATATATAAGTATTCTATCAGTCATCTGGTGTCCATAGTACAATCTTTGCTTAGTTTGGGGCTAGATGGCGCTGTGGGAAATGTCCACAAATATTTATTATTTATTTATTTATCTTCCTCATAAAACGACATGGATTGTATAAATTCATTATTTTTTGTGTACATCGATTTGATTAAAGTGTATGTGTGAAGCGCTCGTGGCGTAGCTTGCTTAGGTGTTCTTGATTGATCGTTAAAGTTAAGCAACGATATGCGCGGTCACAAAAAGGGATGGGTCCGCAAGTGGCATTACGAGCTGAGCGCTTCCGTGCTTCGGAGGGCACGTTAAACAGTCGGTCCCGGCTTCTAAGTCGTTAAGCCATGACGGAGGCCTTTAGGCGGCCTAAAAACACCGTCACTAAAGTTGGCCACTAGCTCATACGAACATACATACATTGAAGTATAAGATAGGCTTGTAGCACAGCAAAGCATGCACGAAAGAGCATCTTTGAAGCACACTTTAATCCTCTCACCACACTGGTTCTAGAACTAGCGACACAGCTAGTAGTAATAACCTAATATAAATAAATAAAACACCTTCACCAGTCACACACATAGTACTGACCCCACACTAGGATTCCCTGTGTCGTAGGTATCAGAAACTACGAGTACCATGGCACCACAACACCCAGACCCAGGAGAAATATTTGCAGAACATGCAAACATGTCTCCCGCAGCGGGAATCGAATTCCAATAACTAAACCACATAACCTAATTTGATCCATAAACCCTCGCTAAAGTTTGAGAAACTCTATCTTAGAATATTAAACGTTGGGTGAAAATGAGTGGTCTCCCAGTCTTGGCATCGTGCGCCTAACTCCTGAGATGTAGTTAGAAAGTTAGCTCCAAGTTACTCACGATGGAACTTAATTATTTGAACTGAATTTTGGTAAGAAAATGTAATACCCACTCGTAGTTATTTGCTGTTTGAAAGTATGAATAATGCTTTGCTAAAATATTCGCCTATTTTACAAACTGAAAACGTTTTTTTTTTAACAAGTATATGAGTACTTCTCTACTTTTCGTGCTTCGGAGGGCCTTAAAATTATTGTCGGTCCCGGCTTTTAAGTCGTTAAGCCATGACGGAGGCCTTTAGGCGGCATTAAAACACCGTCACAACAGCTGGCCACTAGCTCATACGAACTTGCTTGCTTCTCTGCTGGACTGGAAGTAAAGAATGTCCAACTGCATCTCTCCACGAGCATGTCGCAACAGTCGACTAAGAGATAGTATCCTCTCCAACATGATGGACCATCTATATGGTCGATGGGCTGATCACCTGTCACCATGCTTCACCATATCCATCTTGGGATTTCAACCATGAGTTTCCACAAGTTTTCCTATAATTACTTGTGGCTCTGCCTACTCTATTAGGGATACGGGCGTGATAATTATGTATCCATGTATGTGTTTTTTAACTTCAACAAAATATTTGGAATTCTAAAGGCAGCCACATAAAAAGAATTCGTTTTATTTTAATACCCGGAGAGAGAAGTACATTGCAGCAGAGTACAGTACAATAGCTTTTTTAATTTATGAGAGGTTTTATTACCCAATAACAATTCTTTACAGCAACTATGAATTTTTTTAAATAAATAAATATTTGTGGACATTTTTACCACAGCGCCATCTAGCCCTCAACTAAGCAAAGCTTGTACTATGGGAACCAAATGGCTGATATAATTCATTTTTTTGTTAATACGTACTTATAATACGTTATATCACAACACCCAGAAGAAATATTTAAAGAACATGATAATAAGATAAGATAAGATAAGATAAAGATCATTTATTTGTCTTGAATATGGTCATAATTTTACATTTTTGTTATTTGTCAATATGTCTCCCTAAGCAGGAATCGAACCCGCGCCTGTAACATCTCAGCCGATCACTCGCCCGTTTGAAGTATTTCCCATTTTCAAAACCTTTTTACCTATTCAGATCGAATGACAGTATTGTTTTACAAAGAGAAAAGTTAATTTGAAAGTTCTGATGAAACTTTTCAAAGTCAACAAACGTAATTTGATATTACTATTGAATTGTATTTATTTTGTTTTTCTGCGGCGCCTTTTTACATGTACAATGTCACTTTATACATACATACATATTATCATGCCCGTGGGGTGCCCGTATGCCCGTCACAATGGGGTGGGCAGAGCCACAAGCAATCATAAGAAAACTTGCAGATATGTTGATATCTATATGGGTGATGATCAGAGTTCATCACCCATATCCATCATTTTGGAGGATACTATCCCTTAGTCGACTTTTACGACATGCTCGGGGAGAGATGCAGCTGGACGCATTCTATATTTTTTCTTTACTCCTAGTCCAGCAGTCTATGTCACTTTATTGGTAAAATAAATAAATAAATTACATCTAACAGTCAGATACATAGTCCTGACTCCACACTATATATCCTGTGACGTGGGTATCAGAAACTACGGGTACCATGGTACACAACACCCAGACCTGGAAGAAATATTGGCAGAATATGTAAACTTTTCTTCCTCAGCGGGAATGAACCCACCTCTAGTGTCTCAGCTGAGCAATCACCCGCTAAACCACAGCGGCCATCGTCAATAAAACAAGATAACATGCGAGTAAGATGGATATTTTTTCACCACAATAGTTCTTACATGTACCTAATACTCGTGTCACTGACTGTTTCAAACTAGTGGGGTAAAAGGATTAAAGTTCACCTCGAAGAGGTTCTTTTCATCCACTTGACACATGTTTTCATAGGGTCTACGATATAAGTCTCCTCACTATGACGACAAAACACTGGTCTTACAATTATAAACTGTAATTAAACTCAGTATTACAAATTCATTAGAAAATAGCGGAAATACAACATATCAATCACCTTACGATGTTTTCACAATATAAAAAACTTGTAACTTGCAGCTCTGCCCACGGGCGTGATAATATGAATGTTAAAAAAAACTTGATGCAAACAAAGTCACCGGCGTTCTTACATATTATCTTAGCATGTAGATGAAAAAGTTTAGGTAAAAAGTATTTTCCGAGGCGATGAGTCAAAACATTGTAATTGAGAGGGCAACGACCCCGTGCCGATCTAATGTCACATATTAGGGTTTCGCTTCCAAAACAAAAAACCATAAATAAATTTAAAGACAGACAGACCAATTTGGAGGAGGGTTAGTCTTTGGATTTTAAAATTTATTGGTTTTTGTGAGCTTTTGGAAATACCATTTATTTTGTATGTGCGATTATCGCGTCGAAATGATGTCTGGTGTAAAACATAATTAAGACCAATAATTAATAAATGTGGTGGAAAAGTCTAGTGGAAAAGTCGCTGCCATCCAATCCTAAAATCGTGGATCCTGTCATGCACCAATGCGTTCACAATTGGGATGGGTGACCGCAAGTGGCATTACGAGCTGAGCGCTTCCGCGCTTCGGAGGGCATGTTAAATTGTCGGTCCCGACTTTTAAGTTGTTAAGCCATGACGGAGTGGACGAAAGTGCACCTCAAAGGCACCTTTCATGCACTTGACACATTTCGAACTTTTATGTTCCTCACGATGTTATCCTTCACCGTTTGAGAGTACCTACTGATAAAGCGCACATCATTTTTCTAAACAGCAAAATCCATTAGTGGGTTTTAATTTGAACCCACGACCTTAGTATCGAAAGGCGGGGTCGCTACCACTAGACCACAAGTGCTCAAATTTAAATGAAGTTTTTTATGCGAGTAAGCTGGTTAGTCATTACGATATAATTTTTGATCGATTGATTTGAAAATGTGATTGAATGAACTTATAATATAGACATGTAATTGGTTTTTACTGTTGACGGCTTTTCTTTGTTATTGTTTCAAAGCTGTTGCTTTTTTAATCTATAAATATAATAAATGTATAGAATAGGTGCTGGACAAGCCTACTCCATCTTAATTCCCGGGCACTAAAGCGTTCCGTTAGTGAAGGTAAAAGTTGCTTGCTGACGCTGTATAAATCATCTACTATAGATGGTAAAAGGCCTTATAAATCTAGGTCACCAATTTGGTGGATCTTTGGTGTCCCAGATCAATACATTTAATTCATTTTATTTATATACTAGTTGACCCGTGCAGCTTTGCTCGCGTGGTTTATATTTTCACACCCCATTTTACCAACAAATAAAATTTACTAACAGAAAGAAACTTACAACTAATACAAATATAATTTACAATATACAAAAGCAACAGTCGGGCTATCGAAAGGCCATTGCAAACGGTCTATTTTACCCCCTTTTAAGGGTTACTTTGAAAGGCTCTGAAACACGTGTCCAAATATATTTCTAGACAAATTAACTTTAACTCCTTTGTTTTGAATAAAATAAAAAAATATGTGATTTATAAATAATTTTAACGTAGTTTTGAGCGAATCGAACCAATCATCATCGTGATCATTAACTAGATAATTCCCACAACTTCGTCTAAATTTTCAAGAAAGAAAACAAAGAAAGTCAATCCTCTCCATCCTTTACAAGTGCACGAAAGAATGCTTTGAGGCGCACCTTAAAATCCTTTCACCACACTAGTTTGTTACTAGTGATACGATTAGTAGTAGTATCGAATTCAGTAGTTAAGGCGTAAAAAGGTAACATACAGACAGTTACATTCGCATTTAAAGAATGGATATAATACTAAAGGCAATACTGAAAACAACTTTCTAAACTTGCAACAAAATCTTATTAACAAAGCCCTAAATAACGATATCTGCCCTAAACCGCATAGCAACTAAGTAAATGGTCACATTTCATCAGAATGGCCATAAAAAGGGACATTCTGTACTTTTGTCTTGAGTTTTGAGCTAAAAACAAGCAATGTCGCGCGAGTCACCTTGCGTGACCCCCGAGACATGCCCCACTGGAATTTCTATCTTGTTCCCAATAAAATAGAGCTTATTATCGGCTGTCGCGAAAATTGCTATTGACTTTGATGACTAGATTTTCTAGTTAGGTTTTTTCGTATAAAATGTTATTGCTGATGGTAGAAAAACTTACGTCTTGTAAACGTTGTGCAACTAAATATTCCTCCTGTCAATATTTGTCACTTTCTAACAGAAAAAAAACTAAGACTTTTTACCATCTATAGTAGAGGATTTATACAGCGTCAGGAGGCAACTTTTACCACATAATTTTTTCGCACAGAAAAATCAATTGGTATACGACCGGATTTGAATCCATGACCTAAGGATCGGAAGGCTTTCATCCAACAGAAGGAGATGGCACTATTCAAGAGATTTTAATTATTTTTATAAAAAAATAAGTTATTCCAATTGATGATGTCCAAAACACTGCTTTTTAGAAAAAAATATTTTCTAGAACCAACAAAATTACGATCTCGTTTACTTAGAAAGTTATTCTAATTAATTCGTAGTGAAATAGTGTTATTAAAGTTCTATTGTAATTTGTACAGATTAAAATTTCTTCGTAGGGTGTTCCGTAGCAGGCACTACGTCGTAGCAATATGGTAACAGTAGCTGCGATTGTGCTACGACGTAGTACTCAGAGCTCTACAGCTACTCTACATCGTAGTAATAGCTATGATTGTGCTACGACGTAGTACTCAGATCTCTACAGCTCCTCTACATCGTAGCAAAAGCTATGCTCGCGCTACGACGTTGTACTAAGAGTTCTACAGCTACTCTACATCGTAGCAATAGCTACGCAGCCGCTACAACATAGTACAAACAGCTCTACAGCTACTTTACATCGTAGCAATAGATATGCTCACGCTACGACGTAGCCCTACGGAAATGCTACGAAAAAGTCACGGCCTCTACAAATGCGCTAGAACTAACTGACTAGACAAATCTCAATATATTTTTTTGTAATATTATTAGAGCGGTTGTAACTATGATATTAGGTATATTAAAGAAAATCCTGTACGGTCTTCTTCATTACCGATAAAACTGCTAAGCCAATTTAGATGAATTTCAATTGAAAAAAAATAATAATAATTAGAGTTTAACGCAAAAAAATACAAAACAAATCGAAGAGACGAGTCGTGTTTTCAGCATTATACATTTTTTTTGTTAGATTTGATAAATTAACCAAATTATTTCGAAATCATCTAGTTTTGAGCTGTAAATTTAATTCTCGTCAGATTACCAAATTATCCCTCAGCCCTAATATCCTTCAACCTAAATATCCATGTTTACAATACATACAACGGGAATATCCACATAAATCCGCCGGACAATGTCTCCCGAAAGTCAGACTTAATCACCGCTCTGTATAGAGACTACTGGTATTAGTAGTTAGGACCAGTTCTACCAACGGTTAAACAGTGGTTTAGTTAAGCCCTAGTTTATTATGATTACGTTTGAATACTACTGCTTATCTTTGAAAACATAGTTGGTAATGGCGGACTAGTGGTTTTTGTGTGTTACAATAGAAAATTGATTTTTATTATTCCTTAAAAAAAATATAATTTATCGGTTTATTTAATAAGGGTCTGTGCCCTAAATAATCGACATGAGTTGGTTCATACTAACCCAATATTGCATTAGTTCATCATTTCCCAGCCCTTTTCCCACTTTGTGTGGGGTCGGCGCAACATGTAGGTATTCTTCTTCTTTCTTGCCCAGATCATCCATACACAGTCCACAGTTTTAAATAAAAGAAAAATAAAATAAAAGCATTTTTAAACTATTAAAACGAGCGCTAGCTACCCCGTCCAGTCTTTATTATTTTCCAACTTGTGTAACCAACTAATGTTGTAATAAGCTAACCTCGAGTTAAGAGCTCGGTGCAAGTGATCCGTAAAGTTGGCATTACGTTAGTGGCAGTGACAAGTGAGTCGCTCGCCGTTTGTCTAGGGGCTATTAAACGAGCAATAATGCAACGCAATTGCACATTCTCTAGGGCTGCCAACGCTTTTACTAATACTACTACTACTATTTCTACTACTACTATTACTACTACCACTATTTTTACTACTACTATTTCTACTACTTCTACTACTATCCGTGTCTCTCGAAATTTCAAACCGGTGTTGTAAGGAAAGGCATCTCAATAATGTAAATTGCACATTCGCTAGGGCTGCCACCGCTATAACTATTACTAATACTACTATTTCTGCTATTACTATTACTCGTGTCACGAGCAATTTCAAGCCAGTGTGAAAGAGTGCACCTTCAAAGTGCTCATTTCGTGCATCATAAAAAGGATTATTATACGGTTAAAAACTATGACAACCCTTCAGCTAAAAAGGCTCTGACAAGAGTAGTTGGTATTTAGTAGTTGTACTCTATAGGGTTAAAAACTGGATAAACTCAAAACTACTACAGTAGTACCACAAATATTGTGTGCCTCGGAAAACTTCGTGCTTTGTATGATTAATTTGTCCAAATAGGCAACTAATAATAACTGAGCTAACCATTTAAAAATAAGTTTCTACATAATTATTGTAATATCTCTATATTATAAATCAACGCGTTAGTTCGTATTTCAGAAGCTAGACGAAAATTGCCGAGGCGCACAGTATTTGTGGTACTACTGTACTTTATTACTATACTAGCTGCCGCCCGCGGCTTCGCTCGCGTGGTATCCGGATAAAAAATAACCTATATGTTAATCCAGTACATGTACTATGTATATTCCAAGTTTCATTCAAATCCGTTCAGCCGTTTAGGCGTGATTGAGGCACAAACATCCAAACATACAAACTCACAAACTTTCGCATTTATAATATAAGTAAGATAATATAAGGATCACTTTAAATAGTCTTAAATTTACGCTAAATTCACGCCTGTTTGTAACGACCCAGCGTGGAAAATATAGGCTACAAACTTAACTTAGCTAAAAAAACCAATTTTAAAAATTATTTCCATAGTTTTTTTTTTCAATTTCTTAGTCTTGAAAGTCATTCGGTGACTTCAAAATAAATAATTGAAATCAGCAAATAACTTTTGATATTGAAACAAAAAGCAATGGAGTTGGACCGTTTTGGTGATTTTATATCACGCGGCGATTTTCAAGAATTGATACCCTATACTCTCAAACGGTGAAGGAAAACATCGTGAGGTAAGCGGCATGTCGCAGAACCTTAAAGGTTCGAAAATAAGTGCACGAAAGAAGACCTTGAGGGTCGCTTTGAATCCTATCTCCACACTGGTTGGAAACAAATAGTGATACGACTAGAATTATTAGTGAAAATTATCTTTTTACAATCATATTTAACCTTATGTTCTTACCCAACCCTATAGCTAAGAAAGAACAAGTGACACGTGTAATAGTAGTAATAATAGTAATAGTAGAGCACTGGTGGTCTAGTGGTAGTGACCCCACCTTCCGATCCTGAGGTCGTGGGTTCAAATCCGGTCGTGCACCAATGGATTCTGTTCGAAAATTTTACGAGCGCTATACCAGCACTCTGAAACGGTGAAGGAAAACATCGTGTCCGTTATACATAATTATCATGCCCGTATCCCTAATGGGGTTGGCAGAGCTACAAGTACTCATAAGAAAACTTGCTTCCACTCCATTTCTAAGTCATTTTCAAAGTTTCAAAGTCATGGATATGGTGAACCATGGTGGCAGGTGATCAGCCCATCGCCCATATAGATGGTCCATCATGTTGGAGAGGATACTATCCTTTAGTCGAGTTTTACGACATGCTCGGAGAGAGAAGCAGCTGGACACATTCTATGTTTTTTCCTTCAGCAGTTGCCTCTTGACGTTGTAGAAATCTTATATTATAAGAATCTTTGTCCTGACTGACTGACTGACTGACTGACTGACTGACAGACAACGCACAGCCTAAACCGCTGGACGTAGAGACTTGAAATTTTCAGTGTAGGTAAACCTTGGTACGTAGGGGTGTACTAAGAAGGGATTTTTCAAAATTCTACCTCTAAAGGGGTGAAAAGGGATGAAAACCTGGAATCAATTTTTGGTCTAAAACTGCACATAACCTATATCAAATTAAAGAGCCGATTTTTCTCATTTAGTTGATGTCATAATTACCTGTATATTCTTTATTTTTGGCATGTTTTTCATGAAAAATAGAATACTTTTATTTTGACATATGACAGCGATGATACACACAGATTAGTAATAGATGATACAAAACATATGGAAAAGGAACTGTCAATGTCAAATTACCGGTGAAAGGAAGCATAAATTATTACTGGTCTAATAAGTTTCCAATCTTGATTATTCATGGAGTTCTGACGTAATTCTACGTCTGAAAACTAGATGTCGCTGCTAATTCTGATCAAATCCTAGAACGTCGTTGTCGTGAACGTCTGTCGTTGCGTTTTGAAAAGTTTACCTTAACTCTCAAAATTTTTACTAAATTCACCGAAATTTCTTAATTTTTAGATTTAGGTACGTTTGTTACTCTTTCACGCAAAAACTACGGAAGTTCGCTAAAGTTAACCATTGCTTAAAGTTAGCCCTGTCACTGTTTGTCATTATGAAATGGTAAGAGATGGCAATACTTTAGTCATCGTTTAGCGTACACTATATTATTCATTATAATATGGTGTACGCTAATGAAACAATGAGTAGTAAGAAATTTTGGACACCTTGGGTGCTTACAACAATGTGATGATTCGAACTGCGTATATCAAATTGCTTTTATATTTTTCAGATCATTTTGACTACTCTAGACGCTCATATCAATTTGACGCTGACTGTACTACAGTATTGTACAACTTAAAAAGGTCTACAAAAAAGTCCACGGTGGTATATGTCTATCTCTTTTGCACCCGTGCGAAGCCGGGGCGGGTCGCTAGTAAATAAATAAATATTTGTGGACATTTCACACAGCGCCATCTAGCCCCAAACTAAGCAAAGCTTGTACTATGGGAACCAGATGGCTGATAGAATACTTAACTTATATACATTTTTTTTGTAAATACATACTTATAATACATAATACTACAACACCCAGACCCGGAAGAAATAAGCAGAACATACAAACATTTCTCCCGTAGCGGGAATCAAACCCGCGCCTCTTGCGTCTCAGCCAAGCACTCGCCCGCTACGCCACCGAGGTCGTCATATCAGAATAAAAAGGCCTTAAGTATCTTTAGGGTTTCAAAGGATAACTCTAAGTGTGACAACCCTAGTGCAAGTGTGGCCCGCCTCTTGGCACCAACCCCACATGCCCGCACACATACACGAGTGCGGTTTATTTTTACAAAAAACTTGAAACATTATTGTTTGACCGATTTGGCATTATGCTAACTCCACGAGAGCTGATTTATCTGCCGGCTCTAGGTATTTACGAGTACTGTTTGGAATACTAGGGAAAAGGGGCTTTTTAAACCTTTCACCACACTGGTTTGAAAGAACTTGTAATATGTGTAGTGAGGATTTCGGATTCGGTTATCATGGAGAAACAGTAAATAGATAATTGATGAACACTTCACAGCGCTATCTAGCTTTAAACTAAGCAAAGCTTGTACTATGGGGGCCAAATGATCCCGTTTTCACCCTTCGGATACGGAACCCTAAAACTATGTTTCGTAGCAAGAGCTACGGAAGTGCTACGGAAACTCTACGAAGATGCTACGAGAAACGCACTGTCAATTTCAAAAATAAACAAATTGATTGAGGGTTCGACCATTACTTACCATTGCATTACCGGACCAATACGAGTGCAGCTAGTATTCTAGTGGTAGTGAGCCCACCTTTCGATTCTAATGTCGTGGGTTCGAATCCAGTCGTGAACCAATGGAAATGGAGTTTTTCTGTTCGAAAAACTCACATGCGCTAAATTAGTACTCTCAAATAGTGAAGGAAAATATCGGATAAAAAGTTCAAAAACATATATGTCAGTGCACAAAAGGAGCCTCTTAGAGACACTGCAATCCCTTTCACCACACTGGTTCAAAAGAAGAAGAAGTTATAAAACTGGGTACTTGGACACCTCAATAAAATATAATATTTTGCTTATTTCAACTATTTTCATATAATCCGTAATACGTTCTAGTTGACTACAAAATAAACTAATTTAATGCAGTATTAAACGAAAACTTGGCAGTTCTCTCAGAGTTGTGAAATCACGATATTCAAATCATGTACCAATACAAACAACTACAAATAAGTAAGCGACAAACACCAACTAAGGGTTTCCACCCACTTCCCCGTTCCGGCATAAAAAAGCAAACAAAGAAAATTCCAGTTACTAAAATTTTCAACCTTCTTTCGTGATTTTGACACAACATTTTTGACCTTCCTTTCAGTGACAGTTTCATTTTGACAGTGACATACCTATAATGTAAGTATGTTGTATTATTGTTGACATAATAATATCGTAAATAGAGGTCCGTGATCTATGCCTACCTCGAGCCTCTTTCCAGCTCAAGTTGATAAATAAATAAATAAATATTTGTGTACATTTTACACAACGCTATTTAGCCTCAAACTAAGCAAAGCTTGTACTATGGGCACCAACTGGCTGATAGAATACTTATACTTTTCTTTATAAATACATACTTACATAATACTACAACACCCAGACCCGGAGGAAATATTTGCAGAACATACAAACATTTATCCCGTAGCGGGAATCGAATCGCCTCTTGCGTCTCAGCCGAGCACTCTTCCGCCACGCCACCGTCATAATAAATGCATTATTTCTATCAAATAAGCAAATCACGCTACTATTGCCCGCGGCTTCGTTCGCGTTGTACCTAGATAAAAAGTAGTTATACACTGTCAAACGGTTTTGCGTCCCGTCACACTGAAGGCATTGGACCAGTAGTAGTGACTCCGCCTTCCCATCCTAAGGTCATAGATTCAAAGCCGGTCCGATTATTTGGTGCTCTGCGGAGCGAGCGTCTTAATATCAGTTCGACATCTAACCCAAATCCTAGCTGTAACCGAACGCTAAGAGTTTTTAGAAGCTTATCTTATAATAGCAATCTTATCTTGTCATCGCAGCGGTATTGCCGCTCTGTGTAGGACTTCATTATTCGGTGCTCTGCGGAGCGCGGAATTAAATTGCCAGCTTTTTAATATCAGTTTCACATCCGACTCAGATCCGAGCTGTAACTGAACGCTTAGAGCTTATGTCATCTTATCATATAATGTCATCGGGATTAATTTATCTTTTAATAGCAATAAGATTATCTTATCTTATAATCGCACCGATTTTGCCGCAGTGTGTAGGACTCCATTATTCAGTGATCTGTGGAGCGTGGCATTAAATCGCTAGCATCAGTTGACATCCGATTTAGATCCGAGCTGTAACCGATCTCTAAGGACTTATGTCACCTTATCTTATAATAGCAGTGGAATTATCTTATCTTTTAATAGCAGCGGGACGATTTTATCTTGTAATCGCAGCGGTATCGCCGCAGTGTCTAAGACTTCATTCGGTGCTCTGCGAAGCGTGGCATTAAATCTCCAGCGTCTGAATATCAGTTTGACATCCGACCCAGATCCGGCTGTAACCGAACGCTAAGGGCTTATGTAACAATGCACCATGTAATGGTCCCGAGCTGGCTTTTGTGCACGGAAATTTAAATATTATGATCTTGCTGCGGTTTCATTTGCGTAAATCTTACTTATATTATAAATGCGAAAGTTTGTGAGTTTGGACGTTTGTGCCTCAAAACCCCACTTTTACTTCATCATCATTATCATCCACAGCCTTTTTTGGCCCGCTGCTAGGCAAGCTTATTACTTATATGTATAAATTTATAGCTAGGTATCTATTTTTCAAGGATAGTGTAGATTTCTATCACCAGAGTCCAAGTTTCCAGCAGAAAATCATTTCTGAACCGATTCAGTAGTTTCTGCGTCAAAAAAGGACAGCGAGCGAAAATACACAGTCTTCTTCTTCTATCGAGTCAATGTTTCAACTAGGTAGTTGATTTAAATGTAGTTAGCCCAGTAGGAGGCCACAGCGATTCCACTGTCGGTGGCCTTCATCAAGTCGTCACAGTGCTTAAAGCTAACTTCATGCAATTCATAATTTTATAGTTTCTACGACATCCCGGTTTCCTTACGAACCTTCACCGTTCCGTGTTCTGAAGGAAAACTCATAGGTGCACAACCAGATTTGAACTTAGGTACCCTAGAATCGGAGGGCGGGAGCACTACCACTAGACCACTAGGTTTTTAGTGAAGCCACAATCAAAGCCATGTCTATAAAGGAGACGTAATAAAAAGTGCATAACCCCATAATTTAGACGAACAGATTCGAACCAGCACTAAAAAGTTCGGCCATATTTTATGTGCGTCGTTATGCACCGAAAACTATAAAAAACATAAATAAAAACAATGATTACCTTCTGTCAGTATGTCGTAAAGAAATGCGCCCCTGTCACGTGATAATTGTCAATCTATAGAACTAGGAATTAAATGGAAGTGGCACGACAAAATTAAATGGTTATTATTTACTTTTTTTTTTAAATATGCCTAAAAATTTAAAAGAATAGTTACACAAAAAAAATAATAAGTAGTTCATGTAAAATTCCAAAAGTTTAATAAATATCTGGAAAGTTTGAATCATAGTCTACACAAACTTTTTTGAATTTTTCCCACAAGATCAAACGCATACTTATACCATTATGACTTAGGACTAAAACATTGTTATTTGACGGTCTCGGTGGCGTAGCGGACGATTGCTCGGCTGAGACGCAAGAGCCGCAGGTTCGGTTCCCGCTGCAGAAGAAATATTCTCATATTCTGTAAATATTTCTTCACGGTCTGAATGTACCATGGTACTCGTAGTTTCTGATACCCACGACACAGGGAATCCCAGTGTGGGGTTAGAACTATGTATGTGACTATTGGATGTTATTTTTTTATCGAAAAAAGTAATAATTAAACCAAAAACTTATTAATTGATATTTCCTGGAAAATACTCAGCGCACTAGTGGCTTAGTGGTGCTTTTAAACTAACATGTAATTTCTTTCTATATCTCATGGTGAAGTTGACTGAATGTTAAGAACTTTGCAACTGATAGTTTATTTTTACAACAAAAATACTTATTTTACTGAATACTTCAGTGAAAATTACAATAGAATCCAGTCTGAATAATCTTAGATCTAAAAAAACACTAAATATGACCAAAATTGCCATAGAATCGAAATGACATAGATATGACACTCCACGCCCCCTAATCGGCATCCTGACGAGCACAGCAGCATGGGGTCTCATCATTACGCCTACGGACGGCGGTGCGAATAAAAAAATCGTAAAGCAAGCCTCGTAAAACAAATCGTAAAATCCAAAACATCGGAAAAAAATATTACGCTAGGGTGTAGGCAGATGTGTGACAGTGAATGTTTGAAGGCATGAATTGGCAGTTTAATATTAGCCACATCATTTCGATTACAAAAATGAATTACTTCAATAAAATAAATAAATAACACCCAACAGTCACATACATAGTCCTGACCCTACACTAGGATTCCCTGTGTCGTCAAAACCCAGACTCGGAAAAAATATTTGCTGAACATGCAAACATTTATTCTGCAGCGGGAGTCGAACCCGCACCTCTTTCTTCTCTGCCGGGCAATAGTCCGCCACGCCACCAAGGCCGTCACACTGATTACTCGAGATGAAATTTTCACTCTTTGAATAAAAAACTAAAAATGAAGTCGACAAGAAATATCGGCAAGTCGTGATTTCAAGAGGTTATGGTGTCTTTATTAGGGTTCCGTACCGGAAGGGTGCCAAGGGACCCTATTACTAAGCCTCTGCTGTCGGTCCGTCTGTCCGTCTGTCAGTCCGTCTGCCAGCGGGCTGTATCTCATGAATCGCAAATATTCACAGAGTGTGTATTTCTATTGCCGCTATAACAACAAAATAATTAAAATAAAAGGAGGCCTCCTTACAAGAAACATTTTTTTATGTTCATGTTCGATGTTACGGAACCCTTCGAGTGCAAACTCGACCCGCACTTGGCTGACTTTTTACGTTAAGTATTATATCAAATACAAACGGGATGTGTCCAAGTCCTTACAAGATAATGTTCTAACCATTTTTTTGTCCGGAATTCCATGTTCTTTGGGGAATAATGTCGGAGTAACCTCCGGAGTTAGGAGGCAATTGAGACATTAGGGGGGCAATCAGGAACCACCTGGTGGTACTGACGCTTTTATGAGCGCTGGGATATTATTTATGTTATAATTGAAGGAATTGTATTATTTGTTAGATATTTTACTTGTCTGCTGGACTGTAAGGAACAAACATAGAATGCGTCCAGCTGCTTCTCTCCCCGAGCATGTCGTAAAAGTCTAATAAAGGATAGTATCCGTCCGTCCGTCTGTCAGCGGGCTGTATCTCATGAACCGTAGTAGGTATAGAGCTGATATTTTCACAGAGTGTGTATTTCTACTGCCGCTATAATAACAAATAATAAAAATAAAAAATGGGGACACATACAAGAAACACTTATGTACATGTATGTAAGATGGTACGAAACCCTTCGTGCACTAATTCAACTCGCACTTGACCGGTTTTTTTTAACAAAAGAAAACTGGTGTTATGGTAACGAATAGTCGTCTGTTAGTAGAATATTAAAATCGGGCAACTTGTAAGTATGGCTGAGTATAAACACAAGATGCTGATTCAGACAAGCAAAATGCTATTTCAATTAATTTTGATTGTAATCATTGTTGAAGATCTGTGCTCGGCCTACATGAGCCTATAGTAGATGATTTATACAGCGTCAGGAGGCAACTTTTACCTTCACAAACGGGACGCTGTAGTGCCCGGGACGAATTAAGATGGAGTAGTCTTACCCAGCACCTATTCCATCCTCTCAGTTTAGTCGGCCTTGTTCACAGGAAAGACTTGGTCAATACGTACGGAGCTGACTAAACCACGGGTTTCCTCACGATGTTTTCCTTCACCGTTTGAGAGAACTGATATAGCGCACATAAATTTTTCGCACAGAAAAATCCATTGGTACACGACTCGATTTGAACTCACGTCCTTAGGATCGGGAGGCGGGGTCACTACCAACTAGACCACCAGTGCTCTCACGAGGCTAGTGTCTCAATAGTTATAAGTAGTACAATACATATTATTTGTAGGTTTTATTTTTAAGTAGGTTTAGGTACTAATTCAGATTTTACGTCGCTACTAACACAATACGAATCCTTGGTCTGAAATAAACACATTTTATTTATTTTTATTTTATTGATCAATGTATACAGAGCTCATACAAAGGACAAAATGACTATTTGTAATAAATTACCGACCCTTATTCACAGGCTTTACTTCGCTGGATTATGTGTGAAAACATTATTACAGCAGCCACTTTATTCTATCCAACCATTACAGAGTGGACCTCAAATATTGAAACACAAACTTTCGCATTTCACCTAACTAGATTCAACCCGCGGCATTGCTCGCAAGAATATGTAGTAAGAACCATGATAAGTACTTCAAACTTTAAATTCGTTCAACGAATAAAATCTCGATATAAATAAATTTTAAACCTCCTATATCAATGTTAAATTAATACTTGTTCGTAACTCTCAAGCTCGGAAGATACAGGCGAGAAACAATTATTTTTATATGTGATATGGGCCTATGTTTGTTTCTATTTTATTTACATAATGTGCCAGAAACAAACGAGTTTTATTTTATTTATTTTTATTTTATGCATGGGTATTCCAGTACACGTAGTATGCTTAATCCAAGTTTCGATACAAATCCGTTCAGCTGCTACGTCATAATTGAGGCTCAAACATTCTCACATCATTGCACACACTTTATATAATACTAGCTGCCGCCCACGGCTTCGCTCGCGTGGTACCCGGATAAAAAATAGCCTATATGTTAATCCAGTACATGTACTATGTATATTCCAAGTTTCGTTCAGATCCGTTCAGCCGTTTAGGCGTGATTGAGGCACAAACATCCAAACATCCAAACTCACAAACTTTCGCATTTATAATATAAGTAAGATTATTATGTTAGTCTAACTATTCAGACCTTAAACAAACTTTGGTGTCCTAAGTATACAAAAAGGTCCGAACCCAGTATAGCCTACAATTGAAACTTTAACCGCACACCCAAACATGGCGTGTGATTGGCCTATTTTGTAGCGACGTCTGCCCTCCCCCCGGTCTCCCCCCTCCGACCCCCCCTCCCCCGAGGCCTAGACGGACGGGCGCCGGCGAAGGTTGTCTGAGGGAAGGTTAAGGACTGACAGGATTGATAGCGCGTTCGATTTTGATAAGTGTTTTTTATGAGTTCCTGGTCTAGTGCTTATGACCTTAGTACTATATTTTGCTGGATCTAAGGTACTTCTAAGACTTAGTCAGTGATCTCGCTGGATCTTTTAGTGAAGGTGTTAAATACATACATATAATCACGACCGTATCTCTAATGGGGTGGGCAGAGCCACAGGTAATAATAAGAAAACTTGCAGCC
The DNA here is from genome assembly GCA_949320045.1 of Scotopteryx bipunctaria. Classification (NCBI taxonomy): domain Eukaryota; kingdom Metazoa; phylum Arthropoda; class Insecta; order Lepidoptera; family Geometridae; genus Scotopteryx; species Scotopteryx bipunctaria. The sequence goes on from OX439465.1 coordinate 428,196, forward strand.
ACTAAATGTAAACTAAAGGCGTTAAATGTAGATTTAAAAAGCTTCAAGACGCTTTTGTTTTTAGAATTCCATACCCGAAGGGTGCAAGCGGGACCCTATTACTAAGCCTCCGCTGTCCGTACGTCCGTCTGTCAGCGGGCTGTGTATCTCATGAACCGTAATAGGTAAAAAGTTGAAATTTTCACAGAGGATGTATTTCTGTTGCTGTAACAACAAATACTAAAAATAATAAAAAAAATCGGAAACGATCATCGAATCAACCAATTACTCACCATTACCCATTAAGTAAGCAACACTTGGCGAATGGCGAGGTCAGCAATTGGTTGGGTGGGAGTGGCTTTTGCACATTTTTTTGTAGTATTTTTGTGTATGTATTTTTCAAAAGATATAAAATTTACTAATTTATACAAAATCAATAATAAAATAAAAAATTAAGGGGGTCCTCATAGAATACACGTGTTTCATTTTGCATTTTTTTTGCTTGATTTTCATAGAAATAGAAACAAATTTGTATTCAAAATGAAATAAAAAAACTACATTCCGTAAAATCTTTAAGATCATCTGGACAAGTATTAAATCTACGTTGAATTTACATCATTCGTAACACGACCAAGCGTCAAATATCCTTAATTAGTAAAAAAAATGTCAAGAAACATGTTTGATGAAAGAAAAAAAGTTGTTTGAACAGTGTCAAGGTTTCAAAAGATTATGGAATGTATTCTAGCGTTGTTCCAGCCAAAAAAGCCTTTGAAACAAAACATCAGATACACGACTGGATTTGAACCCACCATCTTAGGATCGGAAGTCACTACCAACTAGACCACCAGTGCTCTCAGTCTCAGCTCTCACCAGCGTACTGTTACTTAGATGGTATTTGCAAGACATGGTAACTTTGAGCTGATACTGCAGCATCAAGTTCAGGATACCCAACCCTCAGCAACTTACATCAGATATGTTTGGGTTCATAATGGTCTCAATAAGTTGCTGTTGGACATATGTAAATATTTCTTCCGGGTCCGGGTGTTGTGGTAGCATGGTACTCGTAGTTTCTGATACCCACGACACAGGGAATCCCAGTGTGGGGTCAGGACTATGTATGTGACTGTTGGGTGTTATTTAATATTATTATATGATGTTCAAGGCCCCATTGTGGATAAAAGCAAGTTAATATCGTCAGCTCTTTGTTTTCTAGCTCATTTCTAGGTATTTTTTTTCTACCTTTTTTCTCCTGTTTTATACCCAAACCATTGCCTCAAAGTTTGGTTTGCCAATTGCACATTAGCATAGAAAAATTCTCAAAGGATTGCTTGTAAGTTTTAACCAAAAAATTCAATTTATGTACCGAAGTAGGTAAATCATCCATCAATATACTATTTGGCAAATGACATTTTGTTACAACATTGCATCTGGCAAATACTGTTGGCTATAACTAACGTTTATTGAGACCAAGGTTAATCTGCAAAGCCCTTAGATACAAGGGCACTGGTGGTCTAGTTGGTAGCCTTCCGATCCTAAGGTCGTGGGTTCAAACCCGGTCGTGTACCAATGGATTTTTCTGTGCAAAAAAATATTTGCGCTATACTAGTACTTTCAAACGGTGAAGGAAAACATCGTGAGGAAGCCCGCGGCTTAGTCAGCTCCGCACGTATTGACCATGTCGTAAAACCTAAAAAGTTCGAAACATGTATTAAGTGCGTGAAATTTGAAGCTCACTTTAAATCCTCTCACCACACTGGTTCGATAGAACTAGTGACACTACAACTAGTACAATTCTGACCTCATAATGGCCGTGTCACTAGCGTGTACAAAGTAAAAAGCTTGTAATTTATTACTTCCACGAGTTCCATTTTCCTCTGAAAATCGAGCTAATTTCATTTCCTTCCCGTTTTTTCACACAAATTGAATAGTTTAGTGTTGACGTGTCAGCTGCCTCGCAACACACATTACAGCGGTTGGAAATGGACGAATTTATCTCCTCCAGGGCCGGACTCAGGCCTGAGCAACCATCAACTAAAAAAAAAATTATACCGATTTTGTACCTCAAAGTTTTTAATGTTACTTTAGTTTGTATCATAACTATTAGTTAAGTAGTTGTAGTGTGTATGTTTGGATCAATTCTTGAAGCTTAATTCTAAACCAACTTCCCTCGAATATAAGAAATTAAAAAAATATTTGAGGACATATCACACAGCACCATCTAGCTCCAAACTAAGCAAAGCTTGTACTATGGGAACCAGATGGCTGATAGAAGTAACGATTTTTTTTAATACATTCTTACATACATACAACACCCAGACCCGGAAGAAATATTTGTAGAGCATGCAAACATTTCTTCCGCAGAATCGAACCCGCGTCTCTTGCGTCTCAGCCCGTCTCGCCCGCCACGCCACTGAGGTCATTAAAAATGATTTTGAGCTTTCAGATTTAAGAGACAATGTCCGTGCCTGGTATTCTTAAACCAATTACGATTTTCATATTTTCCGTCTACCTAGCTTAGGGCATAAGCTTTAGTTTAACTTGTTACATAATTATTTTTCTGAATTCATCCCCGTTTTCGGGGTTCCATACAGAAATGGTGAAGCGGAACCTTTAAGGTGCGACTTCCGTCCGACCTGTAAGGGACATGTCTAAGTTGCCTTTGTTAACTTATTTCAATGAAATTAAATCCACTTTTTTCCAATTGATTAAAAATTTGTACAAAAATACCGAACCACCACTCTGAACTTATAATTATAATCATAAATAATTTATTGATCTTTGCCCAGCAGTGGGACCATATAGGTTAATATAAAAATAAAGGTTTGTAACAGATGTTTTGCGAAACAATTTTAGAACAGCCATATTCAGCGTAGTGTACGTACGTATGCAATGTTCATTAATATAAAATTAATTAATTTAAGTTTAACGAAATCTAATAATAATAATGACATTATTTTATTCAATTACAAGTCAATATTTTTATCATTTAAATAATCATGAGTAGAATAATAAGCCTTTTCCATTAATAATTTCTTCAGTCTCACTTTGAATATCATAACATTTGATGTATCTAGTAAATGTGTTGGTAAATGGTTGATAGCTTACATAATAAAGTAAAACCAGATTTATCCGAACCCTCAGTTTTCAATGGAATCGCACTTGTCCGTTCTTATTTTCCTTAAGCTTTTATACCTATCTCCAGGCCAGACTCAGACCTTGTAGTTTACACGTGTTTGAGCAACATTAGATTGCCCTGGTTTGAGTCCTAGCAGCTAATCGGCTAATCGGTCTAGCCGCTCTCTAATTAGAAGATGTCGATTGTCGGGGTTTAATGAACTTTTTGTTAAGCAACGTTGTGCGCGGTCACAATTGAGATGGGTGACCTCAAGTGGCATTACGAGCTGAGCGCTTCTGTGCCACGGATATTTCAGTTATTAAATCGTATTTAAGTAAATTTAAGACAGTAGAGCGCTTTGGGTTTTTTTCTGTAAGCTTACTATCTCCATTTTAATAATAAATCATTTCAATTCATTTCGAAGAGCACGTTATATTGTCGGTCCCGGCTTTTAAGTCGTTAAGCCATGACGGAGGCCTTTAGGTGGCCTAAGAACTTCGTCACTAGAGTTAGCTGCTAGCAGCGATAGTCGTCACGGGATGGCATGTCAAAAAACAATAAACTTATCCTAATTAATTATCACGAAGTGTCTACACGAAGTGCCTAAAAATAGCATAGCAAAAAATCTAGGTAGGTTATTAGATACAAAAATTCATCATGATAGCACCTAATTCTTTGCCTACAGAATAAAACTAACTAACTCACTTACTCGAATAAAATGTATATGTTAACCCAGCACTATGCACTAATGTGACTTAAATACAAAAACATACCCACAAACATTCTTACAAACAACTTAAACTTTCGGAATATATCAGTATGGTTAAAGCGCCTACAGAAAGCAGCATAGCAAATTAACTATAACTCGATCCACGGCCAATGAAACCAAATGTACAGAAACATTCAAGGGACAGTTCAAATCTATCCCGCGCCAATCAATCTCAAGATTTACGACCACAATCTCACCTCGCAATTCGAACCTTGCTCCATCGCAATAAGAGCTATAAGGTAAGTACAACGGGCAATGTAATGCCGTGATGGCTCATAAAGTATCCCGAATGATACCTATCCATTACCTTTCCGTCAGTGGATATATTAGTTAGAGATTTCTTGGGAAGTCGCCCTTGGCTTTCGTTGAAAGGATTGGTGTTTCGAACAAATGATACGCTCAGGTTGTTCGTACCTTTTACTTAGTTTGTTTTACCTGCTCTATCCTGATAATATTATTTTATTGAGCTATATTGACAAAAAAATGTTATGTGTGTATGCTTATCACGCCCGTATCCTTAATGGGATGGCCAGAGCCTCAAGCAACCATAATGGATATGGTGAACCATGGTGACAGGTGATCAGCCCATCGCCCATATCTGGCCCATAGATGGTCCATCCATCATGTTATGTACGTATTTAAAATGCATTCATCTTCCATTATGCTTCTGTCAGCCATCATCACTATAAGTACACACTTCTCCCCTCCATGTAATTTTTACCCGACTGCAAAAAAGGAAGGTTAATTGTGTTGTAAAAGTACGTGGGTACCTTGTGTATCCAATCCATTCCTTTGGCTGGAACTGGAGTCCAAACGGCTAGATGTATTTTGCGCAAGAGATGTCGTTGGATTTTACTATATTACGAAATTGTTATAAGCTATATAAAATATCCAATATGGCGGTTTTAGGAAGCCATTTTCAATTTATTTCTTCTGCTGCTTCTGTAGCCGAACGGCTGGACGGAATTTGACCAGATAACGTACCTATGAGAGTGTCATAGGTACTTACGCCACTTCATTGACTCTTAAGAAAATTAAAAATCTCCAATATGGCGGCTTTAATAAGTACTTATTCTCAATTAACTAAGACATAGACCAAAATGGTACGAAATATCATTATTATCATGGTGTCTAAAAATCTCATGTTGGAGATTTTACGCAGTCGGGTTGTTTTTTTTTTAAATACTTGTTTACATTGGTAGTTGACGACCTCTGTTGTGTATTAAACGATCTGTTATTCGTCATTCTTCTAACGTTCAAATCGTTTTCTTAAAATAAAGAAATAGCACCAAACAACATACTTACTCACATTACTTAGTATGAATATTCCACCAGGCGCTGGACAAACTTTAGCTGAACTGTTTCGCCTGTTTCCCTTTACGTTCCCAGCGCTTGGATGATAGATTGTTTGGTCAACACATCGATACATATTATACATACAGACAACATGTTTACTTTCTTACCTATATCGATGCAACAGGTAAGAAACGTGCTTTATAACGAGGCATATTAGCCTCTACTATCTACCTATCGACGACTTCGGTGAGACGGCTGAGACGCAAGAGGCGCGGGTTCGATTCCCGCTACGGGATGAATGTTTGTATGTTCTGCAAATATTTCTTCTGGATCTGGGTGTTGTAGTAATTATGTAGGTATTAAGTACAAAAAATATAAATAATAATGACTATAAAAGTATTCTATCAGCCATCTGGTGCCCATAGTACAAGCTTTGCTTAGTTTGGGGCTAGATGGCGCTGTGTGAAATGTCCACAAAAAGTATTTATATTTATTATCTAGTAGTATAAAAATATGCGTTAATTGCATAAAAGGAGCCTTTAAGGTACCTACACTTTAAATCCTTTCACCACACTGGTTCGAAACTAGTGACACGACTAGTAGTATTATTATTGGAGAGGATGATATTCCTTAGTCGACTTTTACGACATGCTCGGGGAAAGAAGCAGCTGGACGCATTCTATGTGTTTTCTTTACAATTTGGATAATTTGCTTACGTGCTTCGGAGGGCAAGTCAAATTGTCGGTCCCGGCTTTAAGTCGTTAAGCCATGACGGAGGCCTTTAGGCGGCCTAAAAACTCCGTCACAAGAGTTGGCCACTAGCTCGACACACTTACTTACTCCCAGGTCAGCAGAGAAGTAATGGAATAACGTATTCTCTTTTTTCTATCACCATTCGAGAGAAACCGCAGGCAGAAGCTAGTACTTATGTAAACTCTTTTTTTTTCCATGATATTTCAGCCAGTAATGTATTGACTAACTATCCGTCATCTTTACCCTGAATCCTTGAATGTCTGACTTCTATTTATCGACATTATTGACTTTAGCATTAACCCAATTTTAAGAAATAAGTACCTAGTTAATTATTTTATTACGCTTGTGATCTCTGTCGTGTTAAGTAAGTCTCAATCCAATGGACCGATGATACTAGTGATTTTCTTCAAATACATACATAAAATCACGGCTGTTTAACATAGGGTTAGGCAGAGATCACGGATCGCCATTTGCTACGATCCTGACATACTTCTTTCGCTTCATTCACTTTCATAACATTCTTCATGCATGCTCGTCGGTTTAGGGTACTCTTGACCCGGCCTTTTTCCAAAACGTCGCCGATTTGGTCCAGGTACGTGCGCCGAGGTCTTCCCCTTCCAACGGTACCATTCACACTCGCCTCATACACCTGTTTCGTTAATCTTCTTTCATTCATCCTCTCTACATGACCGAACCATTTTAACATACGTTTCTCAATCCTCATCGTTACATCTTCTTTCACTCCACATCGCTCTCTTATCACGCTATTTCTCACTCCATCTCTCAAAGTCACCCCACACATACTTTTCTTCAAATAGGTCGATGATAATGATTGCAATTCATGGATGGACCGATGACATTGTAAAGGTTCATGGTCGGACTGAAGTAGAACAAAATCGTCTGGCGTACGTAACAGACCCGGAATAAATATTTGCAGAAGATACAAACATTTCTCCCGTAGCGGGAATCAAACCCGCGCCTCTTGCATCTCAGCCGAGCACTCGCCCGCCACGCCAGCCACCGAGGTCGTCAAGTAGAATGTTGAATTCCATGGGGTGACAAACGGTGACATAAATCAATAGAACCTTTAATTACCATACAGCCTCCATTATCGTAAATAGCAGGACTCGTTATGGTAATTATGGGAATAATAATAACTCCATGTTTAACGTTACTTTGGCAACTGCTAAAGTAACAGGCCATTTCTGACTGTTACAGATAAATTGAAAATTAAATGGAAAACATACATTTATAAACAGAAGAAACATACAACTAATACAGAATGTGATTTACAAAACACAAAAGAAACAATCGGGCTAAAGGCATCTAAAGAATGTGAGCTGAACGGATTTGGCTATAACTTGGAATACGTACAGTTTATGAGCTAGAATAACATATAGGGTAACTTTGTATCCGGGTAGCTACCAAACGAGCGTAGCCATAATATAACAAGGAAAACGAAACAGGGTGTTTTTTTATATATCCTTTTGGGGCAATTTTTATTAAGAATCGGTAAAATTATCATCATCATATATAATTATTGGTCGCGTTACGAACAGGTGTAAATGCAACGTAGATTTAAGACGTGTCCAAGTGATCCCCGTGATTTTATGGAATAAACAATTTTTGACTTTTACTATGACATTCGCAACACGTCTTCATCCACTGTTGGGTACCTAACAGTCTTTATTCTTTATAGAACATAATATAAAACACACAAAACACAGACATATTAGTAAGGACAATGTACAAAGGCGAGCTTAACCCTACAAAGAGTTTTCTTCCAGCAAACCTTTGGCTAGAGAGAGATGAAATATAGACAACGGATACATGTACAAAACAAGACAAACATTTAAGTATACAGACAGATACATAACTAGTGAATCAACTACAAACTAAACTAACTAAAAGTCAACTAGTTTCATAGTTTTTTCTGTGTATTTCGTAGTGATTGTTTATAAGATATCATTTTCAAAATTTTAAAATTAATACCTTAAAAACATCATATTATTTTAGAAAGAAAGAAAGAAAATAATTTATTGGCAACATAAAAAGTACAGGAGTGAAAAATTAAATGACAGAGAGAAGGACAAAAAGAGATAATTTTACGTTTTACCTAGTGCACGAAAAGAGCCTTTTAGGCGCATTTTGAGTCCTTTGACCACACTGGTTCTTACCAGTAAACTTTTTGCAATACCCGCGTCGTATAGTCTACTAAATATTGAATGCAACGCACGCTCTAGCAATTTACAACAGCAATCAGTTGTATAGGTACATTATATATACACGTAGCTATAATGTGTAGGTATGAAGTTGAAATTGAAGCGAACATTATTCACGAACTTCTAAACTCGGTCAATGACTTTGGCCACTTTGTGATACAAACTTCGGAGTGATCTAGTTTACATTCAAAATGCAAGGAAAAATAGAAGTTCAAATAATTATGATTGGGTAGGTAGGTATTTGAAGCGCTCGTCGCGTAGCTTTTGAAGTTAAGCAACGTTGTGTGCGGCCACAATTGGGATGGGTGACCGCAAGTGGCATTACGAGCTGAGCGCTTCCGTGCTTCGGAAGGTACGTTAAATTGTCGTTAAGCCATGACGGAGGCCTTTAGGCGGCCTAAAAACTCCGTCACAAGAGTTGGCCACTAGCTCGTATGAACTTACTACAAGACGTGTCAGTAGTTCTTTCGAACCAGTGTGGTGAGAGGATTTAGAGTCAAAGGCTATTTTCGTGCACTTGACACAAATATGTTTTCGAACTGTTTAGGTTATTCTACATGCTAGTTGCGTACTGAAATAAACAATTTCTATTCTATTCTATACTTACTGGTATAACTCGGTGCTATTAATTACAGTCTAGACCGATTTAGAAAGAGATAGCGCTACGGATTTGTTGTGTATAAAAGAAAGACGGAGAGACCGCGCAAAATATTGAAATAAAATAACCCGCCAAACCGAATAACAATAAAATAAATAAATATTTGTGGACATTTCACACAGCACCATCTAGCCTCAAACTAAGCAAAGCTTGTACTATGGACACCAGATGGCTGATAGAATACTTATATACTCTTATAATACATAATACTACAATACCCAAATCCGGAAGGAATATTTGCGGAGCATGCAAACATTTCTTCCGTAGCGGGAATCGTACCCGCACCTCTTGCGTTTCAGTCGAGCATTAGCCCGCCACGCCACGAGTTCGTCAAATAATTGTTAATTACATAAAAACTACAAAATGAATCAAACTTATTTCGACAACTACAGAAATAGTTATTACCTACCTATCAAAGTAAAAATTATCTGAAAATATGGATGAAAAAAGATTGTCAGGTTAAGTTTACTTTTAATTGAGTTTTTTTTATTGAATAAACACATTTTATTTACTAACAACAGAGTTCATCATCAATTTTGGTGAGCAAATCCGCTAAGGTACGACCAATTTCCAGAACAGAATTTGCAAAACCAAATACCTAAGTAGATTTATGCCATATCATTTTATTTTTATCCGACCTTCAACATTTTCCCGCAAAAATCTGTTCAGTCTTTCCAGTAATATTGTCGACCTTTTACACGAAAATGATTTATTCATGAAAGGTTATCAAGGTCGCGCGAACTGAATAGGGGATTAGCTTGGTAGCCAATTTGAATTCAAAAATAGAACGAGGAAAAGATTAAAAAGCTCGTTTTCCGGTGAGGCTTCTAATTTGACTTTAAAAGATGCCTTGGCCTTGATACACTGCTACCAACCTGCTGAAGAGGCATTTGGCGAATTTTCGGAAACTTTCATGACGTACAACATAAATATTTCGAAGACATGGTGTCTCATGCATGAAATGAGGCTTGGAGTTCATTAAATCCTTTCAACACACCGCACCGGTTCGAAAGAATTATTCAAAGTCAAATTTTTCTATTCCTTTAAATCACTGGGATCACTTGGACACATCTTAAATCTACGTTGCATTTCAAGCGTGGAAGATACAGGTAAGAAACCACGCTTGGATTTTATTTTGTATGTGACAGTGACACAACTGTAAGTAGCAAACTTTTACTTTTTGCGGTTTTAGGGTTCCGTACCCGAAGTGTGCCAAATGGACCCTATTACTAATAAAATTGTTTATCTGTGCCGAATCATATAGCTACTCCTGTCACCATAGCCCATAGCCCACGTCATGTTTATGTATGATGACTTAGTTAAGTTTTTACTAACCTACAGAGGAATAACTTTACCTCATCTTAGATAAGCCAAATATAGCTTTTAAGATGTGTTTTTTCAATATATTTCTAAATGTAACTTTATTATGAAAAAAAAATCTACCCACTGCTGGTACTTCCCCTTTAGAATTAAATCCAGTGGACTCCTGTCACTCAAAGCAAATTGTTCGCCAAAGTCTAGTATTAAGTAGGTTATTATGTAAGTAATTTATTGAAATAGATTCAGTAATTCCGGGCCAAGTTAGCAAAATTATTTTCGTTTCAGCAAAAAAATGTTTTTAAGCTTGCGCTATATAATCTAAATAGCTAAGTATAATTTACTATGTATGTATATGGAGGAAATATCTTGCTACATCTCTTCTGCTGATCTTTTGCTGCCTCACATCTGTAAAAATCCACGAAAACTCCAAAGTCAAAGTCAAAGTAATTTTTTTTATTCCTTGAAATCACTGGGGTCACTTGGAAACGTCTTAAATCTACGTTGCATTTACTCCTGTTAGTAACGCGACCAAGCGTGGAAGAAACAGATAAGAAACTACGCTCCAACCAACTGCGCTCCCAAAATGACGGCTCAATTCGGCAAAATAACCTAAAAACAGACTCAATTCAATCTCTGTGTCCTTGATCTTTTCGCCTCCCACATAGTGTTCCACCTAGCCTAGTGTAATCAACAAATAATCTAGAACCAGATAGATCTAGACTACTGCCAAAAATATCGCGAGAATTTAATTTATAGCTATTATTTTGTAAGCCAGTTGCTGTTGTCGCTGTCGTTCTGATCCTTACCCACGTGTAGGGCAGGCACTGATTGTGAAGACTTGACTTGTCGCGAACGACAGCGGACGACAGCGACAGGCTTGTAAAATAAGGCAGCGCGTCTAAAAAATCTCGTGTAGTGGAAAAATATTTGTAGAAATTATTTATACAGTTTGACTTACCTGCCTAGATTTATATCATTCCTTTAGTGATCATCTGGATCAACTCATAGAAGTCCACTGCTGGACATAGGCTTCTCCTAATAAGTGCCATCGCTTCTTGTCTTCGGTACAGATGAAGCGCTCGTGGTAAAGCTTGCCTAGTCGTTCTTGAAAGATCGTTGAAGTTAAGCATCTTTGTCCGCGGTCACAATTTGGATGGGTGACCGCAAGTGGCATTAGGAGCTGAGCGCTTCCGCGCTACGGAGGGCACGTTAAATTTTCGGTCCCGGCTTTAAGTCGCTAAGCCATGACGGAGGCCTTCAGGCGGGTTCAAAACTCCGTCACAAGAGTTGGCCTCTAGCTCATTCGAACTTACTATTTTCAGTATAGATCAGTCTTTAGGTAGGTATTGATATACATAGAATTCATTTTTTCTTCCAAACCTAGCTATGTCAATATTAATTGTCTGAGTAGATAATCCAGGCGTCCTTCATGCCAAGGATAGAAAATATTAAATACCCTATACCGCTGCTTCTCACTCTCTCTATTAACTTTTCTGTCGGACTTCTCCCAGTAAAGAAAAAAGCATAGAATGCGTCCAGCTGCTTCTCTTCTCAAGCATGTCGTAAAAGTCGACTAAGGGATAGTATATTCTCCAACATGATGGACCATCTACATGGGCGATAGGCTGATCACCTGTCACCATTGTTCACCATTTCCATCTTAGGATTTTAAATCAAAAGTGGCTGCAAGTTTTCTTATGTGTACTTGTGGCTCTGTCCACCCTGTTTGGGATACCGGCATGATAATATGTATGTATGTAAGTAATACATTATATTATACCTCCTCAATCATTACACACCTACGTAACCAAAGATTGACTTCATTATTTAGCTCAGTGTTCTTTTGTACAGGGTGTACAACTAGAGAAATGATTTCATAGATTCACTAGCGACTGCAAATATTTCTTCCGGGTCTGGGTATTGTAGTATTATGTATTTATAAGTATTTATTTACAAAAAAAAAGTATTACATAATCTATCAGCCATCTGGTTCCCATAGTACAAGCTTTGTTTAGTTTGGGACTAGATGGCGCTGTGTGAAATGTCCAAAATTATTTATTTATTTAAATTTTTACTATCATAGTGTATGCACTAGCAAATATGGGCTAGTACAACTAAAGGTCTTATTAAAGGCATTTGGTCGGTCGAGTTCAGCTGATGACGTTAGATCATACTTCGGCCGATGACGGATTTGGTTTTATAGTACCGTTACACCCTGTAAGTGCCTTTTATTTAGACTGTTGATACTTGCGTGGGATCAAATTCTATATATATTTGGGGCGATGAAGGCTCTACTCAGTTTACGAACAGCTTTCGCGGAATATGGCTTTGGGCTAAAGATAAATAATGATTGAAAGGTGAAATGTGATAGTACTGATATTTCTATATTGGATTGAACGTTTGGAAATGTAAGTTATTTTTAGCTGCCTTTGCATTGTTTCGTGTTACTGGTTTTTGTAAGATTAAAGCTAAGAATTTACATACATCATCATCATCATTTTCCTGTCCTTATCCCACCATGTGGGGTCGACACAACATGTTTCCTTCTTCCATCTTCTATCACTCGCCATCTCGACGCTCAACCTAACTATTTAGAAAGAAAGAAAGTCAAAGTAAGTATTATAGAGGCCAAACTTATCTTACAAACAGTTAAAACGAATTCAATTTATGTAGGCAGTTCAATTTGGTTCCACTTGGCTCAGGGGTTACATATTTCAACTTCTGACTCCAGAAGTTTTCCGAAAAAGCTGTCTTTTCAAATAATATCCGGAAGTTTACTAAGTTTTTCTAGTTTATTATGATTGATAGACTTAGTCCGGTTTCGAAAGGCAATTTTGGTCGCTCTATTCGGCTTTAATTATTTGGTCAAAGTTTGTAGAATCTAAAAACTTCTTTCTTATTTTCTTTAGTAATCTTCTATTATCCATTGCATAGATTCTATGCATTTATATATCATTCTGCAATCAACGCACAGGCCTAACTACTGAAGTTACAAAGCTGAAAATTGGAAGTAAGTTATTTTTAATAAAAAAAAACACCCACTAAATCGAGATTTTTCAAAATTCAACCCCTAAAGGGGTAAAAACGTTTGTATAGAACTTTTTTATTTTATTTTAAATAAACAAGGTGTTGAAGGGGTGTCAAATTTGGTATGGGAACTTTTAACGGTCTGTGCGATAGGCATGAAACTCAGTTTAGGTAATTTAAATAATAAAAAATGGACACATGTTTAAAGATTATTCAAAGTAACCCCCAAAAGGGGTAAAAAAGGGTGTCAAAGTTTATAACACGTGAAGGAAGCCGCACATTATAAGCTAGTCGTAATATACATTGGCAGAAAAGACGATACATAGTTCGTGATCTGGAATAAAGTATACTTAGGCTACTTTTTACAGAAAAAGGGTATTGTTTTTATCCATTAGGGGTTACGGGCGTGATAATATGTATTTATCAAGTTAAAATTGCCATTTTATAACTTTGATTAAAAAGTGAATGCTTCCTGGTTTATTTACCTTGCGGATTATTTCAGCCTGGTAACACTGACAACTGAGTATTAGGCACTCTTTCGTTTTTGCCAGCCTCCGTGGCGTCTTTTATCCAGGTTTTGCTCGCGACTTTTTAGGTATTCTCCAGCCAACCCTGTCATAACTCATAGCAGTTTTCAATACGAGAACTCCCCAAAAAGTTCTGCGAAACTTTAGAAATAAACCATACAGACGACTTTTATCATTTTCCTAAAGAGTAGTAAAAAATATAACAAGACCATAAGTAGGAAGAGACTGCCGGGACACAGAATATAGAACAGTTTGTGAGCTATTTTTCCCCCCTAGGTAGGAAAGGATGCTACACAAAAATATAAAGATTAAAGTGTTGATTATCAAGTGTTTATTACAGGAATTTTATTACCAGAAAAGGAAGAAAATTATCGAAAGGTTTTACAGTTCTTTTTAGCCGCATCTATTACACACTACTGTCCTAGTTACTATGAGTAAATAAATAAAAGATAAACTTATTGAAACGCTTACAATTCATAGACGAGACTATTACAAACTACAACGCCGTCATTCACAGTACATCCACCGTTCATCTACACAATACTACTGTAATTTACCTTCGTCAGTCAGCTCTGACATATCCCACGATCAAAAAATTACACTCCAACACTTGGTTCATCACAACGGGTAAAAATTAAAATGTAAATTAACAATAAACGGGTTTAATGACCTGCCCTGATCTACTCTGCCTTGTAAATCAACCGGATGCCCACTTAGTCACGGCCTACTCAGGAGTATCAGTCCACCCGCACCTCACCGCTGATTCAACGATCCACAAAAATAGAGTTTTTGGTTATATTTGGTTTGTTAAATTCCGTAATTGACGAAATTCGCGCGAGCGAACCTACAGGAACGCTTGATTTAACGACCCTATCAGACACACTCACTCGACTGACACCAGCCACCACAAGGTCACGAAAAGGCAGGGAAACGCCCCACCAGGACTTTCGGTCTTGTCACAGCAGCACAGCAGGGGACGCTGGCGCTCTGGACCCTCGCCGACGACAGCGTGCGCCAGAAGGCGGCAGGTAGAAAGGTTGCGACACGTGCTCGCCACGTGGTCGCGCCCGTACGGAGCACCTCTTTTCTGGAAAATTCATAGCCCGGCGTAAGCGAAAGTGCTCTTTAGCCTGCGAAGCGGGGTGCAACCTTAGCAAATCTGCCCTTGTGTATTCATGCACAGGGTTGAGGATGTCCCACGAGCTCCGCTCGGCAATCGAGGAAGACCAAAAATCAAAGATCAAAAGTTCAAGACTCTTACCAGAGGCACAAAGCTGATAATACGCACAAAACACGTGCGCCCGAAGGAATCACACGCGTGGGTTCTCCCGTGGATGATTCCCGCTACGCCAGACACAGAAGCCAGGATATATTAGCCAGCAAATACGATTTTCATCAAAAGCTCCACGCCACGTTCTCCACATCGATCCGTCAAAAAGATCCTTGCCCTCTCGCTCTGACCGAGCGAGACGAAAGAAAGAACTCAAACGACATTGACAGTTCGATCCGTCTTGAGAGGGACACTGACACTCACAAATCGCCCGTGCCAAGCCAGAGTGTGACCAGCAAAAACCAAAATTATTACCTATCTCGCTGAACGGAACTTTCAAATAAAAAGGGGGGAAAAATCGAACGTTACAGCACCCCCTTTCCCGGGTAAGAATTCACGCAGGGAATTCTTTGGACGCCCCCGTCCTTACCTACTCCCGGAGGAACAAAAAAAAGAAAATCAAAAAGCAACAAAAAAAAAACACCTAACCGACGCCATCTGGCAACACCTCATGTTTTCTACGTACAAAATCTGCCCGTTCACTGCAAAACCTATCATAACAACCCCAAAATATAGACGCACTCGACGGTAACCAGCTACCGGTAGAGGGCGCTATGTTGATCCTCAGATCGAGATAGTATATTCGGTCGAATATTCTATTCCAGAAGATCGCCGGGTCAAAAAAAAAAAAACAAAAGAACGAAAGAAAAAAAAAAGAGAAAAAAAAAAAAAAAAAAAAAAAAAATTTACTTTTGCAAACTCACTACCGAGCAGACATATATTTTCCCTAAAACTGGGGAAAATTCCTGAGGTGGCTTTCGCCGAGAGCCCATGCAACAGACTACAAACTGTGTGGAACAGGAAAAAACATAGAGTATAACAACCATTACTACGGGAACAACAAAAATTATACCTATAAAATAGGACTAACGCCTACAACTAAAATAACTACTTAGTAACTAAAATTAGTAGATAAATGGAAAGAAAAAATAAAATAAAAAAAAAAATGGCCCCTAGGCCCCATAATGAGCAAAAATGTATACAAATAAAGGTAAAAAAAAATAAAAAATAAAAAAAAAACACACAAACCAAATGCTGTTCAATTATGGTCAGATAAAAACGCGCCTATATCCGCCTCCTACGGAACACCTGGACAAGTAACGGTGGGTGGCCTATTCTAACCCCGGGTCCCCACGGGGAACTTAAAAGTGTTAATCTAAATGGGAATCTACACATTTGAAATCCTTAACATGCCATTTACCTAGAGATTTGCCGGATTCATTTTCTAACTCATAGACTAACGGTGAGAGTTTGCGAACCACCCTACAACGTTCATATTTAGGGGCAAGTTTTGCTGCAAAATGTTTATGAGCGGCGCTAAGTTTGTAGGTACGTTTCCAGACATAATCGCCTACCTGGAACGAAACGTCCCTGCGCCTGCGATTGTAATACTTTGAGTTTTTACTATGAGCCTTTTTAAGGGAATCCTGTACCTCTCTAAAAATATCTCGCAATGGACTCAAACTAGCAACATACTCGCTGCGGGATTTGAAAATCAGCTCCTCAATATCTTGAAAGTCTTTATAAATGCTACCGTCTGTGACCGCTTGCCTACCATGTACTAGCATGAACGGCGTAAATTGGGTAGAATCATTTACAGCCGTATTTATCGCAAATTGGACCTTATGAACGTTTACGTCCCAAGTTCTATGGTCGTTTTCTACGTACGACGCGAGCGCGGTCATAATAGTACGATTATAACGTTCAACAGAATTGACCTGCGGGGAATAAACGGGTGTTAGGTGGACCTGCGGTACTCGGTATTTTGAAAACAGATCTTGCACGTCATGACCGACGAATTGAGAACCGTTATCCGAAATAATAGTTTGGGGAATCCCATGTACTAGAAATACGTGATCCTCGAGACGCTGGGTTATAACCTTCCCAGTGGCTCGCCTCAGAGGAAATAACAAACAATATTTAGAAAAACAACACACCACTACAAGCAGATAAGTATTCTGTAGTCGCGACATAGGCAGTGGGCCAACCAAATCGATGCTGATACACTGGAAGGGGCGGCTGCAGATTTTAGGTTCCCCCATAAAACCTGGAGTTGCTTGTGTGCTGTGCTTATAGGCATTACAAACAGAACAAGATTTAATAAAATTCACGGTATCCTGGTACATACCCGGCCAAAAATACCTCAACTTTAAACGTTTATAAGTTTTAGCTACACCTAGGTGAGCTGCAACAGGTTCAGAATGATTTTCCCTAAGTATACTCTCCCTACATTCCAAAGGAACCACCTCTTTCCACTGGAAATCTCCATTGAGCTTATTACTACTCTTCGTAAAACGATAAAGTCTCCCATCGATCAATTGAAAATTCGGACACGCGTTCGGGGTATCTATACAACGCTTAAGAATATTTCGATACCACGTATCAGCGGTATCCGTCGTATTCAGGGAAGCTACAGGAACAGCTCGAGACAGCGCGTCGGGGACAACATTTTCAGCCCCCTTTCTATGTTCGATAATCAAATTGAAAGGGGATAACCTACAACCCCATCGCGCCAGGCGACCGGTGGGATTTTTGAGATTGAAAAACCACTTTAAACTAGCATGATCCGTCACAACGCGGACTGGCTTACTACCCTCGATATAAGGACGAAAATGCTCAACTGCGTGTACTACGGCCAACGCCTCGCGCTCGGTGGCGGAATAGTTACGTTCGGTCGGGGTCAGAGACCTACTATAGTACGCGATCGGATGTTCCTGACCGTCGAGAGTCTGCGTGAGAGATCCTCCTACTCCGAAATCTGACGCGTCGCAGTGCACGGAAAACGGTAGGCTAAAATCGGGACACGCCAAAACCGGTGCACTCGTGAGAGCTAGCTTTAGATCGGTAAAAGCCCTTTCTGCCTCCGCCGACCAGCTAAAAGGTGGGGCACCCTTCCTAGTAGACGTGAGAGCATTCAATGGTCCCGCCCGGTGGCTAAAGTTTTTAATGAATCGACGGTAATATGAAGCCGTCCCCAGAAAACGTTTTACATCCTTTCTACAGACCGGCGTAGGGAAATCCACGATAGCTTTAACTTTATCGGGGTCTGTACGCAACCCAAATTGATCAATGACATGACCCAAATACTTCAATTGCTCCCTAAAAAATTTACATTTACCCATATTGATTGTAAGTCCAGCATCACGTAAACGATCCTTGACTCGTACGAGTAAATCAACATGTTCCTCGAAGGTAGGGGAAATTATAATGATATCATCAAGGTAGATAAATACTTTATTGCTGAATTCAGGACCAAACAATTTATCCATAAGACGCTGCTGTGTACTACCAGCGGACGTAAGACCAAAACACAATCGCTTGAAGTGGAACAGGCCCCGGTTCATGACGGTGAAGGCCGTCTTCTCCCTGGACTCCAGGTCAAGAGGAATCTGATGATAGGCTGCCTTTAGATCTAGCGAAGACAGATACTTGGCGTCGCGCAGCTGGTCCAGAATATGGTTGACGTAGGGCAGCGGGTACGCGTCATGCTTCGTCACCTCGTTCAGTTTCCTGCTATCCAAGCAGAACCTGAAGGAGCCGTCAGACTTCGGCGCAAGGGTCACCGGGTTATTCCAGGCGCTATTGCTAGGTTCGATGACGCCGTCGCGTAGCATCTGGTCGACTTGCCTGTTGACCTCCGCCAGCCTTTCCGGAGACAGGGGATAATAGCGCTGTTTAATGGGAGGATGGTCTCCTGTATCGATTTTGTGTGATACTAGTTGCGTCAAGCCTAAGCCTTTCTTCTCGGCTGAAATGTCTTCAAATTGCTTGATCAAACTCTCCGCCAGCTGCTTTTGTCTATTGCTCAGAGATTCGAAATCACGGAGGAAATTGTCCGTGGTCACTATGGCGTCTACGCGGTCTTTCAATGAAAAATATTTACTATCGGAAAGTAAAGAAAGAATGTCTGGTGCTATTTTGAATGCCTTCCAGAAATTTATCCCGAAGATGAGCTCAGTGGAGACCCCAGGAACTACATAGAACTTGACGATGGACGTCTTCCCAGCAACCGTGACGGGCAGATACACATAGCCTGTAACGGGAGACAGGGAGTCGTTCGCCGTCCTGATATACTGCAAATCAACGGATCTATGCAAAGAGACCAGATTCACAAAATGCCTAATCGCGTCGCTACCTATAATTGAAATCTCAGACCCTGAATCCATGAGCCCTCTGAACTTCAAATCGTAAACTGATATGGTTAAAAAGGGGCGTTTGTCATTGTTATATTCTACTTCGTGAACCAGCTTAGAAGACCTATTGGTAAAGAAGTCTTTGATAAAACCTAACCAAGATT
This sequence comes from Scotopteryx bipunctaria, assembly GCA_949320045.1. Lineage (NCBI taxonomy): Eukaryota > Metazoa > Arthropoda > Insecta > Lepidoptera > Geometridae > Scotopteryx > Scotopteryx bipunctaria. The sequence goes on from OX439465.1 coordinate 447,489, forward strand.
GCCAATCATCTTCAGCCTGCCCCTGGCCGCTAGGAGCCACCCCAGCACGAAAACGCTGGTTCACGCTACAGAGTTTTTTGGAACCGCAGACCCTGTGGTTATACCAAGAGAACAGTTCGGACAATTTTTCAGAGTTACGCCCTTACCCCCGCAACGGTAACAAATTAAAGTGAAAGGGGCCCTACACTTGTTGAGACTGTGACCATTGATCCGACAACGGACACAGAAGTCATCCTTACTCGACTCTACTGCTGCTAGTCTGAGTCCAGAGCGGTTATTAGTATGTTTATAACCCAAATCCGGAGCTATGCAAGAGGTAGTTGTTTTTGGAGGCTCAGAAAACAATTCAGAACGTTGTTTAGCACTTTCTAAAAGCCTACATTTCTTTTTCAGATCTAACCAAGATTCAGCTGGGTTCAGAGCCAGTTGTTTTGTGTAGAAAGGTCTAATGTTAAAAAGGACAATATTCAACTTCTCATCATCAGGCACGGGCTTAGATAAGCGTGAAAAATAGTTCTGCATGACACTAAGATAATTTACAATACTCTCATCAGAGCCCTGAGTGCGGGTTCTGATTTCCTGCAACAGTCTGTAATCATAATCGAATGGTAGGTATTCATCGAGCAATAAATCTTTCAAACTGGTCCAATCTTTCACCTCTCTATGAACCCCACGATACCAGCATAGAGCTTCATCTGTGAACAGCTCTGCTGCAGAGTTGAAGAGTTTAGCATCAGATATACCTCTAGATAAAGTTAGTTCTTCTAACCTTTGAATAAAAGCTTTGACACAAGACTTTCCATTAAATTTCAAGTTAAGTGTATGAATAGCTGAATGCTTGCTACAACTAGGATGACTATTCTGAATACTAGTATCCAACTTTACCCCCGGACTAGACTCTGTGTTTGAGCTATCATCATCAGCTTGGGTAATGCTACTTTTGAAATTACATAGGATCCTATCCAATCTCCTAAGCAATCTATCTAGGCGTTCTTGTAGGTTAGTATAAAGAGAATATAAGTCCTCTCCCTCTTTAGGAAGGTTTAGTCGACCCAGTCTATGAAAGAGGTGATGACCCAAAGCTTGAACACGATTCAATATCTTTAGAGAGCAAGGTTTCTGTGCAGCCCCAGATATAAGATCAGAGAGACTCTCTAGCTTGGCTCGAACGACCTCAAGCTCCGAAGCAACCTCTAATTCGACTGATACCACTTCATCGGATGGTATCTCTTTGTTGAGAGCACGAACCTGAGTCCTAAGAGCAGCGACAGTATCAGCAGTAGGCTTGGCGCCGCGGATCCTAATCTCATACTCTAACTCATCCTTAGCCAGCACATTGAAAGCAATAGGCCTTTCTTCCAACATGGTGCTGAGTGAAAACAATCAAAAAAAAAATAAAAAATAACAAAAAATAGCTAAATTATTGTGTAAAATAAAGGAAAAATCAACCCCAGCTACCCCTAGGCAGTAATAGGATCGAGGCAAATCACACTTACAAGCATAAAGCTAATTCCAAACCAAAAACAATTGAAAATTAAGTTTTCTTATAAGTGGCCTACTCGGCACAAAATTATAATACAAAAAATCGAAAATCAGCTAGTAAAACGCCCACTAGGGCTCCCAGCTAGTTCTAGAATGACTACAGGGTAGATTCCCCAGTATAAACCTAGTCCTAATATCAAAATAAGTTAAAACCAAGTTACCATCCGGTTGAGGCGAGAGAGGTCAGTCTTCACTGAGCGAAATAGACCAGAGAATAGACAAAATTTTACCTTATGTCGGCAGGTCACCCGTCCCAGTGTTCGGGCGCCAAATTGTGAGCTATTTTTCCCCCCTAGGTAGGAAAGGATGCTACACAAAAATATAAAGATTAAAGTGTTGATTATCAAGTGTTTATTACAGGAATTTTATTACCAGAAAAGGAAGAAAATTATCGAAAGGTTTTACAGTTCTTTTTAGCCGCATCTATTACACACTACTGTCCTAGTTACTATGAGTAAATAAATAAAAGATAAACTTATTGAAACGCTTACAATTCATAGACGAGACTATTACAAACTACAACGCCGTCATTCACAGTACATCCACCGTTCATCTACACAATACTACTGTAATTTACCTTCGTCAGTCAGCTCTGACATATCCCACGATCAAAAAATTACACTCCAACACTTGGTTCATCACAACGGGTAAAAATTAAAATGTAAATTAACAATAAACGGGTTTAATGACCTGCCCTGATCTACTCTGCCTTGTAAATCAACCGGATGCCCACTTAGTCACGGCCTACTCAGGAGTATCAGTCCACCCGCACCTCACCGCTGATTCAACGATCCACAAAAATAGAGTTTTTGGTTATATTTGGTTTGTTAAATTCCGTAATTGACGAAATTCGCGCGAGCGAACCTACAGGAACGCTTGATTTAACGACCCTATCAGACACACTCACTCGACTGACACCAGCCACCACAAGGTCACGAAAAGGCAGGGAAACGCCCCACCAGGACTTTCGGTCTTGTCACAGCAGCACAGCAGGGGACGCTGGCGCTCTGGACCCTCGCCGACGACAGCGTGCGCCAGAAGGCGGCAGGTAGAAAGGTTGCGACACGTGCTCGCCACGTGGTCGCGCCCGTACGGAGCACCTCTTTTCTGGAAAATTCATAGCCCGGCGTAAGCGAAAGTGCTCTTTAGCCTGCGAAGCGGGGTGCAACCTTAGCAAATCTGCCCTTGTGTATTCATGCACAGGGTTGAGGATGTCCCACGAGCTCCGCTCGGCAATCGAGGAAGACCAAAAATCAAAGATCAAAAGTTCAAGACTCTTACCAGAGGCACAAAGCTGATAATACGCACAAAACACGTGCGCCCGAAGGAATCACACGCGTGGGTTCTCCCGTGGATGATTCCCGCTACGCCAGACACAGAAGCCAGGATATATTAGCCAGCAAATACGATTTTCATCAAAAGCTCCACGCCACGTTCTCCACATCGATCCGTCAAAAAGATCCTTGCCCTCTCGCTCTGACCGAGCGAGACGAAAGAAAGAACTCAAACGACATTGACAGTTCGATCCGTCTTGAGAGGGACACTGACACTCACAAATCGCCCGTGCCAAGCCAGAGTGTGACCAGCAAAAACCAAAATTATTACCTATCTCGCTGAACGGAACTTTCAAATAAAAAGGGGGGAAAAATCGAACGTTACAAGTTGCTGGCTACTAAGGGGGCAAAGCCTCTAACTAGGGCACTAAAATCGACACTAAATTAGGAATTGTGTGGTTATTCCTAGCCCTAAAATAGGCCGTCAGTGGATAGGGCTAGTACAGAGCTAAGGGAGGCCTATACTCAGTAGTGGATGTGATCTGGCTTCGGATGATGATGATAGTCACCTACCTTTTACTTGAGAACTAGATTAAGTGCTCGTTATTAGGGCAATACTAAAACAGCATTCTAAGTAAAAAAGTTTAAAAATGCTGGTAGTGCTTTTGGAACCTTGCCGAATGATCTTTTTTTTTGTTTACTTGACTTTACCTCCCTTTATTTGTTGTAAATCATCATCATTATCCTGCCCTTATCCCACTAGGCGGGATCGGTACTCCCTCCTCCATCTTCTCATATCATTCGTCTTGTCAGTACTCACTCCTTTTACACACCATGTCCTCTTTGCTGTAAATTATATCTAAATAAATTAGACAATTCATAAAAAAAATAAAGTAAATCTGAAGACATTTTGGCGTGGCGGGCGAGTGCACGGCTGAGACGCAAGAGGCGCGGCTTCGATTCCCGCTACGGGAGAAATGTTTGTATGCTCTGCAAACATTTCTTCCGGATCCGGGTATTGTAGTATTATGTATAATAAGAGTATATAAGCATTCTATCAGCCATCTGGTGCCCATGTTACAAGCTTTGCTTAGCTTGGGGCTAAATAGCGCTGTGTGAAATATCCACAATTATTTATTTATTTATTTTTACATAGGTACATAAAATCATGCCTTACTATTCGTATTAGGAGTAGGCAGAGACCACGAATTTCCAGTTCCCACGATCCTGGCACATTTTTCTCTGTCTTTCACCTTATCACATTCTTCACGCATGTTCTTCGGTTTAGGGTAACTCTTGACCTCCCCTTTTTCCAAAACGTTACCGATTTGATCTAGTGCTTCTAAATCTTCTTCCAACAATCTCTTCAAGTATCCTTAGCGAAATCTGTTTGGACATTCAGTTGCTGTACTAGAATTGTACAACTATTTATTGCTGAGCCATTTGAATCTTATTCATGTATAATAAAGCACATTTTACATTGAAAGCCATTATCAGTGACCCAGGGTTCGTAGAGGTAAAAGTTTACTTGGGAAAGACATAAAAATGTCGTAATTTTTTTCGGTGCGCGAAGAAGCTTCGCCTATAAACCAAAACGAGGGTGTCCTAATGTGTGTTGTACACGGTAGGTAAATGATTGACCTCACTGTTTTACTTTACCCTACTTACTAGCGACCCGCCCCGGCTTCGCACGGGGATAGACATACCATCGCGGACTTTTTTGTAGACCTTTTTAAGGTGTACAATACTGTAGTACATTATTTTGATCTATCTCGTAGGGTTTAGCCAGCGTTTGCAATCTAAGCGCAAAAAAATGTGTTTATTTAACCTCTTAAATTATCAGTGTTTCTCTACTATATTATGTATGTATTATACATATAAACCTTCCTCTTGAATCATTCTATCTATTAAAAAAGACAGCATCAAAATCCGTTGCGATTTAAAGATTTAAGCATACATAGGGACAGACAGATAGCGGGAAGCGACTTTGTTTTATACTATGTAGTGATAAAGTTTGTGGTATGTGTGGATGTGACGATATACATACCTACCTACGATATATATACGGTGAGCGGATTTGGATGAAACTTGGAATATACATAGTATGTGTGCTGGAACTACATATCGGCTACTTTTTGTCCGGATATCATTCGGTCACTGAATTTATTATTTAAGTCGGTCCCGGCTTTTGAGTCGTCAAGCCATGACGGAGGCCTTTAAGCGGCTTAAAAACTCCGTCACTAGAGTTGGCCGCTAGCTCATACGAACATACACACATACATACTGAATTTTTGGCAATTCAATTGGCGATGAGCATGGTTTTAGTGTAGGAGTGTGCGTGAGCGTGTGTTTACTTGCAGGAGCACTGTTTTGTGTGGCTTCGCTTTTGTTGTTCGCGGCGCGCCGTCTTTATTTTTTCTTGGTCTGAGACTGGAGCTATGCCTATGAGGCACGTGGAAGTAAGGATGGCGTTGATTGCAGGGTCGGAGATGTCGCGCAGTCCCGGGCCCGATGGCGGCGGGTGAGCGGCGTGGGAGGCTAGGCGCCCATGCGCGCCTGGCTCCTCGTGTGTGCGGCGCTCGCGCTCGCGCCGCGCCGAGCGACCGCCGCGCACCCCCCCCCGCACGCCTCGCACGCCTCGCACCCCCCGCACCCCCCGCACCCGAGGGACAGGGAGGCCAACCCGCGCACGGAGCGCATCAAATCACTTATATTAGCCAAAGTGAGTATCCATCATACGTCGGCCGTCCAGCAGCGAGATGGGCTGACGGTATAGCATCCATCGCCGGAGCTGGATGAGACTTGCAACGGACCGTGGAGAGTGGTACATACAATGGGAGGCCTGTACCCAGTGGGTGAGGTCGGGTTGCGAATGATGAGTATTTATACAGCTAAGACTGTAGTCAGCTCAACGTAAAAGTTGCGAGCGACTGTCTCGCCCTTCTTCAGCACGCCTTACATCTGCCGCACCCAGGGGATAGGGAGACCAACCCACGCACATAGAGTGCATCAACATTAAAGAGAGTAGGGCAATCTATCACACTAGTGGGGCAATCACTCTAATTCTGAACGTTTTAAACTAAGTCAAAACCTGTTCGTAAACGTCTTAAAACTTTGGATCAAGGAGCTTTTTTCCAGACGCTCGAACACCTTTTTCCAACCTGTTGAATACTTAACCCTTTCCTGAAGGTTATACATTTCTAAGTGCAGATGCTTGGATTTCCTGTTGCTTGGGTATCAGAAACTAGGAGTAGGCACCATGATACCACAACACCTAGACATAAAAGAAACATATTTTGTAAAACATGCAAACTCAATAAGGTATCTTCGCTGCACCAACACCTCTTGCATTTTAGTCAGTTATCACTCGCCAAGGCATAGATCCTCATCCTTTTTCATCTTACCTACTATTTAATTTAGTACTGTGTACGTACAAGACGTGTGTCGCAATAAATGTTGTGCTGCGCTACTAACTTCTGGTGCCACTGTAAACAAGCGCTTACAGCGGCCACCGCAAATCAAACAGCATGAAGCTGAGTCATCATCATCATCTTCCTGCCCTTATCCCACTCTATGTGGGGTCGGCACAGCATGATCCAAGGATCATGCTGTAAGATTTTGGCTAAGGTGTTTTATGACCAGCCGCCTGCCTGACGTCAACCCTCCTTGGGAATACTTGCTTATTGTATCTCATCATATTGGAGAGGATACCTCCTTAGTCTATCCTTACTATCCTTTAGTCGATTTTACGACATGCTTTGGGAGAGAAGCAGCTGGATGCATTCTATGCATAAAGCTGAGTGGTGACCGCTTTTACGTCACTTTGATTTTGTTTATGTCGTGTTTGTGTCGTGAAAGAAATGATTATAATGCTATGTTTGCAGTTGGGGCTCACAGAACGGCCAATGCCGCTGGGGGCGCCCCCTCGGGACGTGGTGCGGCAGATCCTGGCGCGCGCCGCCGACCCGCACCCCACCGAGCACGAGCACGAAGCAGAACACGCGATGAGAGAGGTCATCGCAATAGCTCATAGAGGTAACAAGGTCATAGCAATAATTGCTCATAGAGGTAACAAGGTCATAGCAATAGCTCATAGAGGTGACGGCCACGATGAGAGAGGTTGTCGCAATAGTTCATAGGGGTAACCGAGGTCATAGCAATTATAGCTCATAGAGGTAACAAGGTCATAGCAATAGCTCATAGAGGTGACGGCCACGATGAGAGAGGTTGTCGCAATAGTTCATAGGGGTAACCGAGGTTATAGCAATTATAGCTCATAGAGGTAACAAGGTCATAGCAATAGCTCATAGAGGCTATAAGGTCATTGCAATAATAGCTAATAGAGATAACAAAGTTATAGCAATAGCTCATAAAGGTAACTATCTCGCGATGAGAGTTGTCCATAGAGGTAACAGAGCTTATGGTATTCAAGCCACCAGGAAAAGGTATCTATGGTTTGGTTTCTGTGAATTTGGAATTAGCATACGCTCTAAATTCGGGGAATTCCCTGAACCTTCGTTTCAAAAATCTTGGGGAATCCCGGATATCAGCGACAGTCAAATCTTAAAACGAAATCCTAGAATTTCCGAACATAAAGCTTAAAACAAAATAAAGCCCTGTTATAGAACAGAAACGGTTTGGCGTTCCTTATTCGGAACCATATGGAGTAAAAAATATGGAAGTCCAAGACAGAGAACTAATGGGGAATAGGATCATGAAGGTAGGAATCAAGGCCGTTAATGTCAAACTTAAAGGAATTGAAACAAATACGAACTAAGACAACTATTATGAGCATGGGATACTTAATATATGCAGGTGTATCATAAAAACTTAGGTATTTTCAAAACCTCAAAAGCACCTCTCCAAGTGTGAGTAAATGTAGCTTGAAAACTTACGTAACTCACAACCCTTGAAACTTAAAAGTGCATTGCAACTTGGATTCGGCAGGAAACAACACTTGAAGTTGTGCAAAGAGCGAAATAATATACTACACGAGATCTGGGACACGAAGCTGGGTTATTTCAAAAGTGTTGATAACTTCGACAACCCTTTAGCTTGCTTGCTTGAGTTTTTATCTTTACGTGCTGTTCTAGATCTGTGACTCACTTGTAACATTTCCTTAGAGATCATAATATTGGGATCAGAACAACCAACTCAAAGTTACGTTTAAAAAATAGACTTCGGGGTAGAATAGGATATTTGAATGGGGTTATGTGTAGCACCAAACATTTAGTGGGCGATTTTCATAATCATCTTATCCTTGCCTTTGTGTGTACAATATGTAATTGGCGATTTTATGCATCCGCAAACTCGGGTCTTAGGGTTCCGTAGGGTGCCAGTGAGACCCTATTATTAAGTCTCCGCTATCCGTCCGATTGTCAGTGGGCTGTATCTCATGAACCGCAATAGGTAGAGTTAAAATTTTCATAGAGTGTGATTTCTATTGCCACTATAACAACAAATAATAAAAATAAAACAAAAAGAGGCACCATAAAAAATAATTTATGTACATGCACGATGGTGCAGAAACCTTCGTGTGCGAATTCGACTCGCACTTGGCCGGTTTTTTTTTACTTAAAATGCAACAAAATGTTTCAGTCATGATTCCAAGAAATATTACTCAGAATCAATAACGAAAACTTTCATTTCGGAAAACCATTGATTCGTCAAAGTAGAACCAAATCATTTGTGATAACTAATTTCAATAAAACGCTAGAAATTCAATTCTAAGGTCTCAAACATAGAGGTGTAGAGGTGACGGAAAAGTGCATTCACACAAAAGCTCGGGTATAAAGTATGATTGTACGCCAGCGCACGCATAAATTGAGCCAATGGGGGAGTTGAATTAAGTAGATTTAGTATCCGTAAGGCCCGTGATACACCTGCACAGTGTTCTAGTGTTCATGCCAGAAGTCAGTCAGAACAGGTGAAAATTATACGAAATTTTATAACTATCCAAAATTACTTGCTATTTCTATGAATAAAGATTACATTATTGTGTCGCTAGTCCTTTTATTATGCATTAAGACCTTGCAAAATTTTCCCTAGCTAACCGAAGTCCTTTAACTAGCAGAACTTAGAAATATTACCAAGTTCTTTCATTGTCGATAGTTGTTGAGTTTAGTTTCCACCAAGTCTAGCAATTAGAAGTATCTGCTAGATTTAGGTGGCCACTTACACAGTTACACTAATGAATACAAACATAATACAATAATGAACAAACAACAACAAATAAAATAATCGATATTAGTAGATGGTAGGATAGTAACTTGTACAGTGTACCACGGGCCTAAATTATCGGTTAGTAGCAGTGACCGAGTAAACTTGATGTAGGGCGAACCTTTCGAAGCCATGCATAACCTGCACTAAAGTTATTGGACCAAGTTCTGGACTAACTTTACTTCGACAATTCATTTCGGTTATTTATGTTGCGGTTGAAAGGGAGATTTTTCGGTTATCATTATCATCAGTTGGAAGACCATCTTCTACTTGCAAGACCTACTTACCATTTTTTTATAATTTTGAATTAGGAAAGTTCTTCTTTACTTTTCTTCTTCTGGTGCTTCGTTATAATTGAGAATGTCAGCGATCCATCGGGTGTCCTACTTTTCTTCTTTCGTTTCTTAGAACTCTTGCCCTAGAGATTGAAGGGAATGTTCTTATCATTATCACCAGCCTTAATAATCATCTGCTGGACATAGCCTTTCCCGATATACTCCCGAACGATTTTGTATTGTCTATTGAAATCCGGTTTAAAAGCTATGTTTAGGTCTACGCATTGATTTAGTAAAATTATTAATATTATAGCGCAAACGACACAGTTTTTAGACTTAAGAATAGTACTAATAAAAATATAAATGAATATTATGTAAAGACATTCTCGAGAAGATATTAATTATTGTCAGCCTTTGACATACAGTCTTTAAAATCATTTAAGTCACCGCCCGGACTCGTCTGGTCTAAATCATTATACAGTCATCGCCCGGGCTCGTCTAGTCTGTATCATTATACAGTCTCTGCCTGGACTCGTTTGGTCTATATCATTATAGGTACAGCTACCGCCCAGGCTCGTCTAGTCTATATCATTGTTATCAGTGATCGCCCGGACTCGTCTGGTCTGTATCATTATCAGTCTCTGTCTGGACTCGTCTGGTCTGTATCATTATAGGTATAGCTACCGCCCAGGCTCATTTAGTCTATATCATTATACAGTGATCGCCCAGACTCATCTAATCTATGTCATTTATACAGTCACGGCCTGGACTCGTTTGGTCTATATTTATACAGTCATCGGCCGAGGTTTGTCTGGTCTGTATCATTAGAGGTATGTAATACAAAATCACGTCTCATCGCCGTCTGTAGCACCCGGCCTTTTAACATATTCGATATTCATCATAAAGGTGTGGTCTTACTGTTGGCGAGTGCCGGCTATAGATTGTTTGATCTTTTGCTGAAAGTTGAAATGTCAAAGGGTTAGGGGACCGTTGGAGTGAAATTTGTTGATTGGTGGCCACAAATCGGTAATCGTGTAAGACGGCTCTGTACTCACGGAGGTAGCACAAAATCGTGTTCTATTGATGATTATGATAATTATGTTTCCTGAATTATGACACTTTTTGTCATTGATATTTTCGTCCTCTGGTGGCCTTAAAAATCCTTACTGTCACTGTGATAACCTGTGTAGTGAACCTTGGAATACATATAGTATATGACTTGGAATAATACGAAGCCGCGGTCGGAAACTAGTGTAGTATAAAATGTACAAACAATTCAGGTACCAGCGAAAGTTAGCTTGATTTATTACCTTGATAAGACCGGTTCACCTGTTGCATGCCCTCCTAATGGTTGAACTTCGCTTAATACAAGCACTTGTGCATTCTCTACTTACTAATGAGTTTTCTGGCACTATTTTGGACTAATTGATTTAAACTGTCCATATATCTAATCCACACGTTTTTTGTCTTTCTCAAACTTTTTTTTCTTACGTGATCGCTACTCATTGAGATAGTACGTCCTTTATTTATGATATGAAGTTGGTTTATCGATTTATAATTGGTACCTTTGGGCGGATATATAAATTAAATTTTTGCTTCAAAGTTCAGAATTGGGCATATCTGGATCTAGGTAAATAAAAATAAAATTCGTGCTCCAACTTTCAGAATTTAGGTACATCTGGTTGAAGTCATTTTCAAATTGTGTCATTTTATATCTACTCGCATCGCTCGTTTCAAAATCGCTGGCCGTTGTCAGTAGGACCACACCCCAATCGATCTAAGCCACGGACGACCAGCATTTGGCATACAAATACCTTGTAATCCCTGATAGATTCTCGAATATTTCCGATTCCTGTATTTATTGTCTGAATGTTGTATTGTTTTGATTCGTGACCTTTCGGGCTTAGTAGTGCTCAGAGGTTTTTTTATGTCCGAACACTAGGGATGATAACAAAGAATTTTATTACTTAGGAACTTAACCAGGAATATACTCGTAAATATTTCAGATTCGCAAATAATGTTTGTTTCTCTGTATCTTTAGGCCTTCTCCATTATATACAAGTAAAAATAAACTTTTTTTTCATTCATATTTAGTTTGAAATTGGTCCTCATTTCTTTAGTTCGATGATGAGATACACTTTGAGTTGTTGGCTGATGATTCTTTGGGTATCTTCTTCATCGATTTTTTTCCGTATTTTCTTTTAAGCCTAATCTAACTAGGAAACTAGGTATTTTGTTTATAGCAGGACGTTTATAAAAATGAATTTGTTAAAATACGTAGATAAGGTAGGTAAAATTCGTGTGAAAATGGTCAGTGACCCCAAAAACCCTTATCACACCCACTCGGGTTATAGTTCGACAGTTCTTTGTTTATTCCAGAATAAAATTAAAAAAAGAACAAAGCACGAAGTCGCTTTTTTAATCCAGCTCCACAATTTTAGTACACAAAAATTTCATGACCTTTTTTTAATTGTGCATTCCTCGTGTTTTGTATCGAGTAGAATAACAGTGAGTCATTATGTGCGTATTGTTATTTATACTCTGTGATAGTGAACTCTGTGGGGTCGGGTCACGTGACAGGGCCGTGTCAGGGATGCACCTAAAGGGTTAATTAAATAGAACTAAATAGAATAAGATAATAGGTTAAAATGTGAATTAAAAATTAAAAAAGAAAAAATATTTATTACTTCGAAAACAATATTCTTAAAGTCCTTACGAATATATCATGGAAAATGGTGGATTGAAGTAGGTATGTAGAACACTCATATTTTGCAGATAACTTATTCTACTTAAAAAAAATATATTGTTGGCTACATCACTAGGTCTGTATCGATAAAGCCTGTGTCCCGTTTTCACATTTCTCAGCATAAACGTACAGCAGACAGATTAACTATTTATTATTTAAATAATAAATAAATATTTTAGGACATTTCCCAAACTAAGCATAGCTTGTACATGGCAATAGGCAGTGAAATGACCCATCTATGTTTAGTATTTAAAAAAATAGTTTGAACATCAACAGTGAATGAATGAATGAAAATGAATGAATGAGAATCGATGTTTATGAACATTTTTTTGTATAAAATATCATGTACTAACAAGATTTCTTGCAGATGATTTAGCTAGCCAATTGGAAATAGAAATCATCAAAAAAGTAAGTTCTCATTCCTTGTGACTGTCCAATGCTATTAATTAGATAATATCAATTAGGTATTTTTATGTAATTATTATTTTTTTAATTTTCAGAACGGCCGTTTACCACCAGGAGAGCTAATTTTGACTTGTGAATCTTTCAAATCGTCCCACCATCGACAAAAAAACTCATGTAAGTGTTTAATATTTTATATGGTCTGAGTAATTATAAGTAGTTAGTGATTTACTCGTTTTCTTATAAAAACGGGATAGCACGATTTAATTTTAATATAATTATTATGTGCTCAAAAGGAACCCCTACAAGGTATTCATATGTACTTTTAACATTATTACTTACGATATGATCGACCTCTCTAAGTAATAAGTGCTCGGTTAAAAAAAATAGGGATGGTTTGAGAACGAGTTAAGGGAAAATTCAGCATTTTACATGCAATTATCTGCAATGAGTTTTTTTAACAAGGTACTTGACCGGTTTTTTTATTTCTCTCATTTTCCTCATAAATAACTTTGAAACACCAGTTAAGTAAGTTCGTATGAGATAGTGGCCAGCTCTTGTGACGGAGTTTTTAGGCCGCCTAAAGGCCTCTGTCAACGGCTTCAAAGTCGAGACCGACAATTTAACGTGCCCTCTGAAGCACGGAAGCGCTCAGCTCGTAATGCCACTTGCGGTCACCCATCCCAATTGTGACCGCGCTCAACGTTGCTCAACTTTTGAACGATCAATCAAGAACGTCTAAGCAAGCTACGCCACGAGTGCTTTACGAGTTGATAAAAGGCACGGGTTGTAGAAGCATTATAAAAAAATCACCCTAACTTTGCCCTTAAAAGCCTTTTGTATTTTGTAAATTAAATTTGTAATTACTTGTATTAGCTGTAAGTTTCTTTCTGTTAATTAGCTACTGATATATCTCTACTCTATTTAAAGGTATTATCGCTGAGGTCATTAACCTTGTAACAATAACTTAATTATTGTTATTATGTTGTAAGCAACAAGCGCGATAGCTTACAATAACTTAACAAAACGTCAAGTATAATTATTGGTAGATAGGACCTACTTACTTGAGGATTTGGATTGCTTTAATAAAAACTAAACATAAATTATTATCACGCTCGTATTCCTAATGGGGTGGGCAGAACCACAAGTAAACATAAGAAAACTTGCAGCCACTTCTGATTTAAAGTCCTAACATGGATATGGTGAACAATGCGTCAATAAATAAATAACACCCAACAATCACATACGTAGTCCTGACCCCACACTAGGATTCCCTGTGTCGTGGGTATCAGAAACTACGAGTACCATGGTAACACAACACCCAGACCCGGAAGAAATATTTGCAGAACATGCAAACATTTCTTCCGCAACGGGAACCGAACCCGCGCCTGTTCGCGTCTCTGCCGAGCAATCACTACCACGCCACCGAGGCAATAACACTATAACGTTTAACACTATATTTGATTTAAAATTTTATAGATAGATAGAAAATTATTTATTGCACACAAGAATGTACATAGGCGAACTTAATGCTAATTAGCATTTTCTTCCAGCTAACCTTTGTGTAGTTTGGAGAAAAAGTGTAGGCAGTGCATTGTAGAAAATGTTATAAGAAAAAAAAATATTATACATAAATAAATACAAATAATATCTACCTAATTTCTAACATATCATTACTCGTGAAAGATAAAAATATCATATTTGTATTTTGTATCGTCACGGTGAGTGTAGTTACAGCCTAGAATACAGTGACTGGTCTGGATCGCGTTATACAACCCTTTTGGGCGGCGGCCAGATCCAGCGGGATTTAGTGCCGGCCATTCGGGCTTCAAAATTTATTTTGTGTTTTTGAACATTTTTGGGTTACTCGAGAGTATTTCGGCAGATAAAGCTAGCCTAAGATTTGCTGTAGAATTACTTGTTTAAATAAGTGCTTTTTAACCTACCCAGAAATACTAACTCTATTGCCGCTTATCTGCTGGACTGGGTGTAAAGAAAAAGCATAGAATGCGTCCAGCTGCCTCTCTCCCTGAGCATGTCGTAAAAGTCGACTAAGGGATAGTATCCTCCAACATGATGGACCAATATGAGCGATGGTCTGATCACTCATCGTGGTTCACCATATCTATTTTAGGACTAAAACAGAAGTGGCTGCAAGTTTTCTTATGTTTAATTGTGGCTCTGCCCACCCCACACAGGCGTGATAATATGGTATGTATGGTATTTATTTATAGGAAAACCAACAGCTTTAGTAACAAATTAAATACACTTATAAAAAACAGAAAGACAATAACAGATTTTCACGTGTAAAAACATTTTACAACACACACTGTCATTAAATAATGTAATACTAGCTGCCACCCGCGGCTTCGCTCGCGTGGTACCCGGATAAAAAATAGCCTTTATGTTAATCCAGTACATGTACTATGTATATTCCAAGTTTCATTCAAATCCGTTAAGCCGTTTAGGCGTGATTGAGGCACAAAAATCCAAACATCTAAACATCCTCACAAACTTTCGCATTTATAATATAAGTAAAACAATATGGGGAAATCCGAAATCATAACAGGAATATAGCTCACATAAATTTTTCGAATAGAAAAATCCATCGGTGCACGACCGTATTTGAACTCACGACCGTATGATTGGAAGGCGGGCCGCTACCAGTAGACCACCAGTGCTCTCAATGACGGATTTTAATGAAACTCAGATTACTGATAGTTCGTGACCTGGATCATACGTGAAGATAATATGTCCAGGTAAATCGCGAGCGAAGCCGTGGGCGATAGTTATATATCCACTAAACTCTTATAGTTTATTAATCCCGTTAAATTTTAGTAGAGTTGGGCGACACTTACTTTAACTGAGGGTAGTTACAGGTTCAAATAACTACCTCAGTAATTTAAGTTTATTTATCTGCTATGTACAATATAACTTCAACAACACCAGTATATAACATAATCATATACAACCTTTTTTTGATCAATTTTATACTTTTCACTTCAGTATCATTTACATAATGTTTAACATACGTACATACATTTTTTTTCAATTTATTTGACGGTTTTGTCGCAAAGCGACCACATCACCCTTATAAAAACAAAAATAACTAATAAGAAAATAAGTTGGATACAGAACAGATATTAGTACAGAATTCAGTTTGGACTCTTACACCTTTCAACAGAACATTTTTGAGCTTAAAAAGGGCTTGTTATTGTTTTACGATTTGAAAGAGGGTTACACCAAGCCAAATACAATGCTGTCCGGGCTGCATTGTGGGGAGATGTTGCATTACAGCCCCCTCCCCTTCCTCCCCCTACAATAATTACCCCAGCCGTCCCTAGCAGTATTTCAAAAACGCCGTTTGCGAGGCTATAAAATTTCAAAGTAAAATTGCATTCGGCATATTTTAAAGCCAGTAATGTCGCTTCCTCTAGGAACTATGTCGCGTATTATCATGTTTGTTCGTATCAAAACGAGCACTGATGCCATTTGTTTCTCAATCATCTTCTTTATCCGCTGACAGACCTATTGCCCAGCACCTAATACATCTTCTCAGCTTAGTCGACCTTGTCCACAGGACAGACAAAGTCAATACGTGCGGAGCTGACTAAGCCGTGGGTTTCCTCGCGATGTTTTCCTTCACCGTTTGAGAGGACTGGTATAGCGCACATAAATTTTTCGCACTGAAAAGTCCATTTGAACCCACGACCTTAGGATCGGAAGGTAGGGTCAGTATCAACTAGACCACCAGTGCTCTCAATTTTGATGCTAAACAATTCATTTACTTGTAAGGATCTCTTATTTTCATTATATCGGATGAAAAAATCGGGATAACAGAAGTTGGTCGAAGTTGAAAAAAAAACACTGTACTGTTTGCCCATCTCGTTGTTTCTAAATTAGGTCAAAGTATTATAAAAACTATGAATACGGGTAATGTATAACTATTTTGGGTCAGTAGGTAAATTTTATACCTTGACTCATAATGGACTTATTAAAATCCGATGCTTTAAATAACACGAAACGAAGTAGAGTAATCAATTTATATGAAAACTAGCTTTAGCCAGCGGCTTCGCTCGCTTTGCAAGCCAGTCGCGTTCTAGCTCATAATCCATAACGCAAAACATTACAATTGAATCGTGTCGCTTGATTGCTCTGTTGCTGTATAAAATAAAGACAAGCCAACAAACACAAGACATCCCAAAATTTGAGAGGATGTTTATGGTGTAACGGCTGAACGGATTTAAATTAAACTTCGAAAATGCATAATTTAAGACCTAGAATAAAATATAGACTGATTTATTAGGGATAAAGGCGTGTGAACGGGTGAGTACTGAAATGAAGAATGATAGAAGATGAAAGAGGAAAACATGTGCTGACCCCACCTAGTGGGACAAGAGAAAATGATGATGATGATGATGATCCGGGGACAACGCAATAGAAGCAGCGGGCAGAAGGCTGCAAAATCTTTTGTAGGAAACACATCTAAATAAGATTTGCTCACAGATTTAAATCCGATTTCCGTACAGGGTGAATATCTATGTACGTTTTACTTTTCATGTGGCAGTAACCACAGCAACCAATACAATATAATGGGCAGTAAATCGGCTGACCTCATTCTACAGGAAATAAATATTGAATCGTTATTTGTAGAGTCCTGTTGGGGTTTGTATTCTGTCTTTACCGTGAGTCTAAGAAATACACTAAAGTAAAACATTAAGTTCGAATGAACTAGGGGCAAACTCTAGTGACGGAGTTTTTAGGCCGCCTAAAGGCCTCCGTCATGGCTTAACGACTTAAAAGCCGGGAACGAAAATTTAACGAAATGTAGTTTTTAATATGACTTTTACTCTATGTACTTTTTAAATAGGTAGTTTCGATGATCGATTACAAACCAACATGTTGAAAAAAATGTTTCTTGCATCTTTCATTTTTATTTTTGTTTTATTATTTGATGTTATCAATAGAAGTATCTCTATTCAACTCTATTAAATTTTTAACCATACCTCATGAGATACAACCCACTGACAGACGGACGGACAGACGGACAGACAGCAGAGGCTTAGTAATAGTATCCCGTTGGCACCCTTCGGATACAGAACCCTAATGAATTTTAAAAATTTTAATTTTAAATGATTTGTATCAGAAAATAGCACGATTCCAAGAAACGAAATATGCGTAAACGAAACGTTACGACTGTCTCTGGTAAACACGTTTGAAATAGCGCGATTGGCTTGTCGTGTTATCAACGAGCAGTCACGGTCGCCATTATCTCCCGGGTCAGCTTGGCCATGTCAATATGCTTCTATGCGCCTATACAATGCATTTCTGTTATTCAACGCAACAAAAGAAAACTCTTTATGAGACAAGCTGGCTCTTAGATACTTAATGATCACAGAAGTTTAAACTTATATGATTAACCAGTGGATTTCCTCACGATGTTTTCCTTCGCCGTTTGAGAGTACTGGTATAGCGCACATAAATAACATAATCTTCTACGCTTGGTCGCGTTACGAACATGCAACGTAAATTTAAGACGTGTCCAAGTGATCCCCGTGATTTCATGGAATAAAAAGTTTTGACTTTGACTTTAAAAATTTTCGCACAGAAAAATCCATTGCTACACGATCGGAGAAGCAGCTGGACGCATTCTATGTTTTTTCTATACTCCCAGTCCAGCGAAAAAGTTTATAACTTTACTAACAGTATACCCACAAAATAATCTCAAGCATATTCGTGTCAATCCCATCATAATGAAATAATAATAAAGATGTTTATCTGGTTATTTCAGGAGCAGACCATGTATAGCTGACTTGGCTTCGTGATGATGTGACTTGGAACCTTGTCATACTTGAAAACCTTTCACGGAAACCTGAAAAGGTACTCTATCTATCTAATCGTGTCACTAGTTCTTTCGAAAGGATTTTAAGTGCACCTCAAAGGCTTTTTTGTTCTACGACATGCCGGTTTCCTTACAACAACAACAACAAATCAATTTATTGACATAATAAAATGGTTACAATATAAATGAATCCTTAGGCTCCTGAACTAGTAAAAACTGTGTTTCAGGAGCCAACGGCTTCTCCCATGAGATAGGCCGATAATTATGCCGACAATTTAACTTAAGTGTATAATATCTAAATGAATATAATACTCAAAAAAAAAGTATGAAAGGTAAAAAAAAATGAAAGGTAGAAAAAAAAAGTGAAACATTTCTGCTACATTTTGTGTTTGTCTATGGAAAGGTTTGATTGAATCACGAATTCCTTCACCGTTTGGGAATTGAAATATTTATTTATTATTATTTAAATGAGTCACATCAAGCTAGGGCTAGTGAATGCAGTAAACTTTGACCAATTGCCCATTATTTAACATCTAGTAAACAAAGATAACAAAAACACATCCTTATTATTGTTATTCTGTGTTGTATGTTTATTTGCTGTGGTCGTTTGCACTTTGATACTCACCTACATACTTAAACATACATACACATTGACGGCCTCGCTGGCGTGGCGAGCGATTGCTCGGCAGAGACGCATGAGGCGCGGGTTCGATTCCCGCTGCGGAAGAAATGTTTGCATGATCTGTAAATATTTCTTCCGGGTCTGGGTGTTGTGGTACCATGGTACTCGTAGTTTCTGATACCGACGACACAGGAAATCCTAGTGTGGGGTCAGGACTATGTATGTGACTGTTGGGTGTTATTTATTTATTTGCATAATTATGCCCGTATCCCTAACGGGGTAGGCAGAGCCACAAGTAATCAAAAGAAAACCTGCAGCCACTCCTGATCCAAGAGTCCCAAGATGGATATGGTGAACCATGGTGACAGGTGATCAGCCCATCGCCCATATAGATGGTCCATAATGTTGGAGAGGATACTATCCCTTAGTCGACTTTTACGACATGCTCGAGGAGAGAAGCAGTTGGACGCATTCTATGTTTTTTCTGGAAGAAATATTATGACTTATTGCAAACATTTTCTCCCATTGCAGAAATGGAACCCGCACCACTCACATTTCTTGTTTTTATGGAAGAAGGGGCAAACGAGGATGCATATCATCTGTTGGTAAGTGATTACTGCCTTCCACGGACACCTGCAGCATCAGAGGAGTTTCAAATTTCGGCCCCAACTATGCATCATAAGAAAATATTCTCTCAACCTAGTGGCACAAGTTTGAAGGATGAATCAGGTGCTTTGTGGCTCTGTCCACACCGTCATACGGGCATAATAATATGTGTGTATTTATGTATATATTTGAGTCTATTCCAAACAAGTCAAAAGTTTTAGTTGTTGCTGATGTAAAGCGCTTTTTGCCCTAAACTGAGCACAGTATAAATAAAATGCCGATTCAATTCAAAAAGAAAATAAGTTTTCCCTTGTTATTATCAATAGGATGAAACATAGGTAACGATACATTATTACCCAGCAACAATAGAGCACTGTTGTTCGAGTGTTAGCTGCCCCGAGAGTCGAGGCTGTCGTGTCGTGGGTTCAAAACCGGGCGTGCACTAAACTATTTTTCTGTTCGAAAAATTTATGTGCGCTATACCAGTACTCTCAAACTGTGAAGGAAAACATCGCGAGGAAATCGGCATGTCGTAGAACCTCGGAAAATATGTGTCAAGTGCATGAAAAGAGCCTTTGAAGCGCACTTTGAATCTCTTCACCACACTGGTTCAAACAAACTAGTGACTGAACTAGCAATAAGTAGAAAGTTCGTATAAGCTAGTGGCCAACTCTAGGGACGGAGTTTTTAGGCCGCCTAAAAGGCCTCCGTCATGGCTTAACGACTTAATAGCCAGGACCAATATTTAACGTGCTCTTCGAAGCACGGAAGTGCTCAGCTCGTAAAGCCACTTGCGGTCACCCATCCAAATTGTGACCGCACACATCGTTGCTTAACTTCAACAATCAATCAAGAACGTCTAAGCAATCTACACCAAGAGCGCTTCACCTCTGGCAATTACAACAGTCAACTTTAGTCATAGTTCAAAATCATTACGTAGTTATTCAGCAGGTTCAAAGCCGGTCATTAGCAATTTCAGATTATATCTTGTAATCGTGGCCAGGCCAATGACTTTGATTACTCAACTTTTGTTTTAGTTTCATTATAAATTCTCACAGGCCTATGCTATCTAGATAAGATGATTTATACAGCGCCAGGACGACTAACTGGATGCTGTAGTGCCCGTGACGAATTTTAGATGGAGTAGGCTTGCCCAGCACCTGTTCCATCTTCTCAGCTTAGTCGGCCTTGTCCATAGGAAAGACATGGTCAATACGTGCGGAGCTGACTGAGCCGCGGGCTTCCTCGCGATGTTTTCCTTCGCCGTTTGAAAGGACTAGTAATAGCGCACATAATTTTTTTGAACTGAAAAACTATTGGTGCTCGACCGGGTTCTACCTACCACTAGGCCACCAATGCTCTAAATTACATATTAATCTTCTGAAAACCTTTTTATTTTAACGTCTAGACTTGAGTAGTTAAATAGAATTTGGAATTAAATTGACATAATTGTGTACCATCATCATTACCTTTCTGACGACCTCGGTGGCGTGGCGGGCGAGTGCTCGTCTGAGACGCAAGAGGCGCAGGTTCGATTCCCGCTACGGGAGAAATGTTTGTATGTTCTGCAAATATTTCTACCGGGTCCGGGTGCTATAGTTTTGTGTATTATAAGTATGTATTTACAAAAAAGTATATACCTAAGTATTCTGTCAGCCATCTGGTGCCCATCTTATTACCAGCTTTGCTTAGTTTGGGGCTAGATGGCGCTGTATGAAATGTTCACAAATATTTATTTATTTCAACCCTTATCCTACTGTACGTGGGGGGGGGGGCACAGCATGACCTCTTCTTCCTTTATCTCCCGCTAGCCGTGGGTACTCACTCCTTTCTTGACCATGACATCTTTCACACACTCAACTTTCTTTGGTAGGTATAAATTTATCTTCAAAATATTATTTACTATCGTAAGCTGACGTGGTATCCGAAAAAAAAGCATTTTTTTAGGATTATTATTAGGATTTTTTTATACCAATGTTTAAGACCTATGTTTTATTTAGGTATGTATTATTTTAAATATGTATGTATTTTTATGTTTTCCTTTTAGCTTACAAAATTGTATTATGATTATTGTAAATAAAATGTGTTACCTACTTACTATTTTTTTTTTAATGTAAATACGTTATTGGCCGTTAGTTAAGTAAAAAACGATGTACTATATTTATAAGGGTTGGATTTTGTAAAATAAATGAAATTAAAAAAAAAAACTATTTCATTGATAAATCCTACTTCTTACTATATTATAAATGTGAAAGTTTGTGAGAATGTTTGTATGTTTGTGCCTCAATCACGCCTAAACGGCTGAACAGATTTGAATGAAAATTGGAATATGCATAGTATCTGTGCTGGGTTAACATTAGGCTATTTTTCATCCGGATAACATGCGGGCGGCAGCAGTTATATAATTATAGTTTATTTGTGGCCATCCTAGCACAGGTAGTGGATTCATAGATTCGTTTATTGCATACGGTTGGTACATGCCATTAAAAAGGTTTTCATTTATTCACAAAAAGACAATACAATGTCACTTACTTGCGAAAAAATGTAAGTAGGTACTAAATGTGTAGGTCATTCTAAATTACAAAAACGTCCCTTAATGGGGCGGGCAGAGCCACAAGTAAACATAAGAAAAATTGCAGCCACTTCTGATTTAAAGTCCCAAGATGGATATGGCGAACCATGGTGACAGGTGATCAGCCCATCGCCCATGGTGGTCCGTCATTTTGAATAGGAAACTATCCCTTAGTCGACTTTTACGACATGCTCGGTGAGAGATGCAGCTGGACGCATTCTATGCTTTTTCTTCACATCCAATCCAGCAGAGAAGTAAAGTTACAATCATAAATAAATAATAATATAATAATAATAACACCCGACAGTCACATACATAGTCCTGACCCCACACTAGGATTCCCTGTGTCGTGGGTATCAGAAACTACGAGTACCATGGTACCACAACACCCAGACCCGGAAGAAATATTTACAGTCATGCAAACACTTCTTCCGCAGCGGGAATCGAACCCGCGCCTCTTGCGTCTCTGCCGAGCAATCGCCTGCCACGCCACCGAGGCCGTCACCACCTAAATGACCACCTAAAGTTTTTACACAATTTCGCAATGAATACGGCCACGTCACTCATACCTAGTATGTATAAAACAACGTTGGCTAGGTTATCAGCGCGATAAGCGGGTCACGCACTGCTAGGTAGCTTCTTGCACTTGGGAACAATGTGATAAGGAATAGCAATGGACTCGAGAACGTGTCCACTCGTGACAACGACACCCCGGCATTATGAGGAGCTGGTTGAAGGCAGAAGAAGTGAGGCCAATTCTGCTGCAAATTTCAAGGAACCTATGCTATTCCAACCTTCGCTCAACCACAGTAATACCAGTCAAAGTTACTAAGGCCTTTTACCATCTATAGTAGATGATTTATACAGCGTCAGGAGGCAACTTTTTACCTTCACAACCGGGACGCTGTAGTGCCCGGGACGAATTAAGATGGAGTAGGCTTGCCCAGCACCTATTCCATCCTCTCAGCTTAGTCGGCCTTGTCCACAGGAAAGACATGGTCAATACGTGCGGAGCTGACTAAGCCACGGGTTTCCTTCACTGTATGAGAGTACTGGTATAGTGCAAATACATTTATCGCACAGAAAAATTCATTGGTACACGACCAGATTTGAACCCACATCCTTAGGATCGGAAGGCGGGTCACTACCAACTAGACCACCAGTGCTCTCCAGTACATGCAATACTCATGGATGCATAGTCTGCAGTAAAATATGTGGACATTTCACACAGCGCCATCTAGCCCCAAATTAAGCAAAGCTTACTACTATGGGAACCAGATGGCAGATAGAATACTTATAATACTTTTTTTTTGTAAACACATACTGATAATACATAAAACTACAACACCCAGACTCGGAAGAAATATTTGCAAAACATGCAAACATTTCTCCCGTAGCGGGAATCGAACCCGCGCCTCTTGCGTCTCAGCCGAGCAGTCGGCCACCGAGGTCGTCAAAAATGATCCCTTTACGAGTTGGATAGCGCTCTAGGTCACGTACAAGTTAAATTCTTGGCCGTGAGAACAAAGGGATTAAAAGATGCCTCTTAGAAACACCTTTTGAGCATTTGCTTAGTTACCTGCTTGTTAAGAACCTATACTCTTTCCACGAAGGAACAAAGAGGTTTATCGCTGACATTTCTACAGGTAGGCTAGGCTATAAACCTAAAGAGAAAAGGAACAATAGCGAAGAAACAAAACATAAGCTATTTTAAATAACAGAATACCTTGATTTGGGTTTTTTTTATTGCTGTCTTACCTAGAATATTTTAATAGTTTCTGATAATCAGGCCATACAATTCCAAACAAAACAATGAGTTAGAATTTATCCAGTTAATTTTAGAAGCCAAAAATCAGTGGGTATCCCACGCTTTGATTCTATCAGCCATATGGTGCCCATAGTACAAGCTTTGCTTAGTTTGGGGCTACATAGTGCTGTGTGAAAAGTCCGCAAATATTTATTTATTTATTTCGAACAAGCGCAAATGAAAAGTAAATTTAAAACATGTCTAAAAGATCCTGGTTTTATTAAATATTTTTTTGTTTACTTGCGTTTATTCCTTTTACTATAATTTGTCATAAATAATCTGTTTGTCCCCGAGCATGTCGTAAAAGTTGACTAAACTATAGTATCCTCTCTAACATGATGGAATATCAACGTATATAGGGGATGGGCTAATCACCTGTCACCTATTTATTTATTTATATCAGGAGTGGCACAAGTTTTCTTAGGATTACTTGAGATTCTGCCCACCCTTGTATGTAAGTTTAAGCCTAAACCTATATTTACAGATAGACAAAATGTTCATACCGAAATCAAAGTACCTACAAGAAAACTGGCCTTTAAAATGTGATGTGATGGTGAATAAAACATGCTTTCTCAGAGTGCAGAAGCTCATTACAATGTAACTGTGATTTAGTTAATTAGACGAGTCAATACCAACCACACGTGCATGGTTATCAAAACATCCGGAACACTACGATAAACTAATACATAATTGTCCTACAATGTAATACATTTTATGATAGTAATATTGCATATTAGGTATTACTTATTCCCGATTTCAATTCTTCAAATTCCGATACTTTTCTTCTGGAGTGTAAAGAAAAAGCATAGAATGCGTCCAGCTGCTTCTCTCCCCGAGTATCTCATAAAAATCGATTAAAGCTCTCGTACTTGCTTAGACGTTCTTGATTGATCGTTGAAGTTAAGCAACTTTATGCGCGGTCACAATCGGGATGGGTGACTGCAAGTGGCATTACGAGCTGAGCGCTTCCGTGCTTCGGCAGGGCACGTTAAATTATCGATCCCGGCTTTTAAGTCATTAAGCCATGACGAAGGCCTAAAATTTTTTAAAAAGAGTTGTCACTAGCTTACTATTTACCATATCCATCTAAGGATTTTAAATGAGCAGTGGCTGTAGGTTTTCTTACGTTTACTTATGGCTCTGCCCACTCCATTAGGAATAAGGGCGTGATAACAGGTATGTATGTATTCCTATATTCAACTAACTGGTGATAGATGG
The DNA here is from genome assembly GCA_949320045.1 of Scotopteryx bipunctaria. Lineage (NCBI taxonomy): Eukaryota > Metazoa > Arthropoda > Insecta > Lepidoptera > Geometridae > Scotopteryx > Scotopteryx bipunctaria. The sequence goes on from OX439465.1 coordinate 472,614, forward strand.
AAGATTACCAAAGCAAAATCGTCAAAAGATGTATGGCGCTTCTTGGCAGATAGTTGACCTCTACTCGTATTCTACTCTTGTGATTATGACAAGGAAATCCTATTTCAAGCTCTTAGGAATTTTAACAGTACCTAATCTGTATGTGCAAGTTTTTCTTGCCAAATATCTATATGAGTATAAGCTGTCAGAGAAGAGCAAAGCATTATTAGATATCACTGAAGAGCAACTTAATAAGCTTGAGCGTCTTCAAAATTACTGTATACGATTCATATTTGGTTTACGCAAATATGATCACATTTCCGAATTTCGTAATAAGCTCAAGTGGTTGCCGATCCGCTTTCGCCGGAATGCTCATATTCTAAATCTTCTGCACAAGATACTCTTTTCTCCCACTTCTCCGCTTTATCTCAAGGAACGGTTCCAGTTCCTGCATCTAACACACCCTCAATCCCTACGCTCTTCTGATTCACTCCAGCTTAAAATGCCTGTTCACTCCTCCACTTTCTATGATAAGTCGTTTACAGTGCAGGCTGTCCGCCTCTGGAACGCTCTGCCTGAGGATATCCGAAGGACTCAATCATCGACAATCTTTAAAAACAAAGTCATGAATCATTTACTGTCTTGCTGCACTGATTCCATTTGTATCTGATTTTTATCCTATAGTATATTCATTTAAATATTATATAAACATATTTATATATATTCTATATATGTATATATTCTGTATTTATTTATTTTTTTCATTCTTATTTTATTTTTATATAAGTAATAAATGTAACCACACTAGTATGCCCCTTCTATGTTTTTGTTCCATTCAATCCATCCTTGGTTGCCTGGAAGAGATCGCTTTTAGCGATAAGGCCGCCCGTTGCTATTACCATAATTATTATTATTTTTTTGTCTATTTTGTAAGTTCAAAGTGTGGTAAGCAATAAAGTGTTATCTATCTATCTATCTATCTAAAGCAAAAGTAAATAGCATTCTTTAGAACAAAGTCGTAGTACATTGAAGCATGTTGTGCGGAATGAAATATCGTAGCGCGTAGCTTTTGAGCTTGCGTAGCGCTACAAATGTATTGAAACGTTAATACTATTAACATTTAATACTAATAGGTAGAACTGAAACTAAGGTCATCAAATATGTTGTGTACAAATGCAGACATCCTCATATAGATGGATTGATTACGTGAAAAAGGACATGGTTAAGAAAAACAAACCCACGCCTCTTACGTCTCAGCCGAACTCTCGCCCGCCACGCCACTACGGTCGTCAAATTGGTATGGTGAGGTATTGAACTTGGCGGATACTTCATGTTGATTATCTCTAAAGTCTCCTTCATAAAAGTCCTCGAAGATGCCCGAGGGGCTACCCAGAAGAAGAGCTAAAGAAAAGCTAGGCCTTTTGCAGCATAATGCGGTTGCAAGCATTGCAAATCATTGAACGTGCTTATAAATTAGGTTCCGACCGATAAGGTCTGTGTTCGATGGAATAAACCAATGAGGTTCTTGACCCGAACCCACTATATTTCCATGACAAAGCTACAAACTAACTAGGTAGCTATTTTTGAAAATTAACCTTTGTTATTTCATTAACCCCCACTATCAATAAGCAAACATCCCTGGCACAATACATGCGTCAATCAGTAGAGATACTTGAAAAGCCGCGTTATGTACTTCGCTTAATCCTGGTTACAGTTCAAAGACATGTACTAAGCCCTTTTACCATCTATAGTAGATGATTTATACAGCTTCAGGAGGTAACTTTTACCTTCACAAACGGGACGCTGTAGTGCCCGGGACGAATTAAGATGGAGTAGGCTTGCCCAGCACCTATTCCATCCTCTCAGCTTAGTCGGCCTAGTCCACAGGAAAGGACATGGTCAATATGTGCGGAGCTGACTAAGCCGCGGTTTTCCGATGTTTTCCTTCACCGTTTGAGAGTACTGGTGTAGCGCACATGCATTTTTCACACAGAAAAATCCATTGGTACACGACCGGGTTTGAACCCACGTCCTTATAATCGGAAGGCGGGGTCACTACCAATTAGACCACCATTGCTCTCAGTACAAATGTCTATATGTTAATCCAGCTGTACCATGTATATTCCAAGTTTCATTCAAATCCGTTCAGACGTTTAGGCGTGATTGAAGCATAAACATATACGTCTATTCCCACCTGTTCTGTTGAGTAGTTCTGTCGGCAGAACTAATGTGAAAAAAAAATCCAGTAGTTCTGTGACTTATAAGACTATGCTTTACTCCTGGTTTCAATCTCAACTATTCCCACCTGTTCTGTTACGTAGTTCTGTCGATGGAAAGTAAACAATTTATTTCAATTATGGGAACAAATATGTAATAACGTACAAACACCCTCACAAACTTTCACATTTATAATGTAGCAAGATTATGCTGTCCTTTTCTCATTGTTGTTTCTGTCTTTACTGCTCGTCACGTATACTGTGCGAGTGTTCCCGCTTTGTAGCATAGTGTCGGGCAGTCTATAAATTGGAGTGGGCCCGGCTCCCGGCGGCATTTCTGTGCGGAGCGTAGCGCACGCATCATAGTATTGATAGATTAAGGACCTGTTTTTTATTTTTTTTTTAAGTGTACTTTTACCCCTGAAAAAATGGGGAAAAGTAAATTAGGATTATTTAGTGTATTGTTAGTCATTTCCGTTTTATGGAAACCAGCGTACTCGGCAGGTATGTGGCTATTTTTATTTTATGTTTATAATTTATGGTATTTTCCTTTTTTAAGACTTAAAGATTTAAATTCTTTATGTTTTTTTCCTGTGTCTGTATTGTACACATAAATACATCCATCTCCGTTAAAGCCTCTTCCCTGCCTCAAAGGTTTGCTGGTAGAAAAATCTTTATGTTAAGCTCGCCTTTGTTCATGTACTTTTTAATGTTTTATTAGTAAATGCTTAGTGTACAATAAAGAATTTCATAATTAAATACAATGTCTGAAAACATTTTAGCCTTCTGAAAACTTATGATATAGTTTAATTTATGTAATGTGTGGTGTTTTTATACAAGTACCTATCATATTTTTGAACCAAAATCTGCTTATCCATTTACATTGTACACTGAGTCCTACAAAATGAAATACTATGACTTATGTAGGTATTGAAAACAAACACACATGCAAAACATCCAGATTCAGTGCGTAATTCGAACCTGCACTTTACTACATTCTAGCTGACTTATAACATGATGTTGTCACGTGCTTTAGAAAAGCTTATTTTACAAAAATTGTGTGCCCTACTCCTAAATTTTTAGTTTATTTCTAAACATCGGTGGATTGTAATTTAAAAGATAAAATTTCTGCATAGATATACCTATCTCACTCATCTTTTTTATAAAAATAAACTTTCTTATTAAGAATTAAAATTGGAGCGCTCGTGGCGTAGCTTGCTTAGATGTTCTTGATTGATCGTTTGAAGTTAAGCAACGTTGTGCGCGGTCACAATTATGATGGGTGACCGCAAGTGGCATTACGAGCTGAGCGCTTCCGTGCTTCGGAGGGCACGTTAAATTGTCGGTCCCGGCTTTTAAGTCGTTAAGCCATGACGGAGGACTTAAGGCGGCCTAAAAACTCCGTCACTAGAGTTGGCCACTAGCTCATACGAAGTTACTTTAAGAATTAAAATCAACAAAGTTCCATCTACAACATTCTGCGAAATGAGAACCCATCGACAAAGTTTCTAAGAATCGTATTTGTTTTTATTGTAAAACAATGCATAGATACTTAAATCATAAAATTTGAATATTTGATTACTTTTGTTTTGGAATCCAAGCATATTGGATCTTTATAAGAACTTCCCAGTAGGTACTCAAAATCTGGACAATACAATTTTATCAATTTTGCTGTAGTCGGGTAAAAAATGAGTTCATCAAGAAATGGATTGCTAGATCCACCATTGGTTATAGTATTTTTTGAGTATATGATCAACAAACGAATTAAGTGAGTGACTTTTCATTTATTTATTGACTAGGGGGCCGAGATTGAAATAGGATTGAATTGTAAAATTTAGACAAAATTATTTCCAACAAAAACAAATGAATCAGTCATTAAACGCGAATTTTGTACCTAGATATTTTTTTTGTTTTATTTTGTAAATTGTGTAGTACCTATTAGGTATCTAAACATTACTTCCAGAATATTCCATCGCTCTTAACCTATCGCCATGTCGCTAGCCACAGTATCTTAATGTTTGCAATAAACAATGATACGGTCTCAACTTTGAACCTTGATTACTTATCACAATGTCAATACCTAGGTGTTCTTTGTTTTAGCTCACTGATAGTTCAATAATTTGTATTATTTTCCTCGTTACATACAAACTATTGCCTCTGGCTTTGTTTGTAGAAATTATATGCATACATTATACATCGAATCACGCGTGTTTATGTACATTATATAGGGGTAGGCAGTGATCACGGATCTCCGTTTGCTAAGGTCCTAATATACTTTTTTTGCTTTATTCACTCTCATTACATTCTTCATCCTGGTCGGTTTAACAAACTCTTTTTGAAGAATTTTGAAGCTAAAGTCGTGAAAATAAGCTTTAAAACACAGAAGGTTTTCGTTAGCTGAATCTGCGTTCCCGACATACCTACGTCCTCGATGGCGTGGCGGGCGAGTGTTCGGCTGAGACCCAAGAGGCGCGGGTTCGATTCCCGCTACGGGAGAAATGTTTGTATGTTCTGCAAATATTTCTTCTGGGTGTTGCAGTATTATGTATTATAAGTAGTATTTACAAAAACAAAGTATATAAGTATTCTATCAGCCATCCGGTGCCCATAGTACAAGCTTTGCTAGTTTAGGGCTAGATGGCGCTGTGTGAAATGTCCACAAATATTTTCATTTATTTACGTTTAAAAAAGAATATTTTCATCATCTTGCTGTCCTTATCCCACTCTAGGCAGCCTGTACACAGTACTCTACGAAGTAGATTGATGGATCTGATCACAAAATATCTAGATAGTTTGAAATCAAGATCGTGATCCGCTGATCGTGATCAATTGAGTGGCTGGGGTCACAGCATGTTCTCTTCTTCCATTTACTTCTGTCAGCTGTCATCTCTGTACTTACTTACTCACTCCTTTCTTAACCATGTCCTCAAATGTCTCTTTAAAAAAATTACAACTTCACAGACGTCCATTAATAAAATGAACCACGAAAAGCTTTCAGTTATCTATCCTAAAAACATATTAACAGCTCGATATTATCAAAGATAAGAAATCTCGTGATAAGAGTGTTCTATGAAATACATACTGATTAATGGATCTGAAATTAGCAGTGTTTTCCTAAATTATGACCGAGTAATAAGATATTAAGAATTTAAACTTGATAAAAAAACTATGGAGTGCAAAAAGTGCGGTCACCCATCCAAGTACATACTAACCGCGCCCAGCAATGCTTAACATTTGTTACCTCAGTTCCCCATATTAACTTTCATCCCTTATTTTACCCCCCTCTATGAGTATTATTGAAACAAATAGTAGCCTATGTCCTTCTCCAGGATGCAATCTATCTGCTTGTAAAATTTCATGAAAATCTGTTTAGCTGTTTAGACGTGAAAAAATAACAGACAGAGTTACTTTCTCATTTATAATTATTAGTATGGATGGAGGTTACGTGTCTATACGCTTCTATCGTTAGTATCACCATTCGCCTTGGCAATGACCATTTCAATGAAATCATTCAGTAGGAGGGCTTCCAGCTGATAACGGACAAGGCTCCCTCTCAAAACATCATCACCTATCACCTCGCTATCAGCTCCACGAAAACAGTGTTTATTATCACCAATTCTTATATATGTTCGCATTTTATTTAGCTTTCTGTTTTATTATCTTATCATTCATTAAATGGTGGAAATAAAATTGGTTTTATAAAATGATCATTATCATCATCAGCATATATTATTCCACTGCTGGACATAGGCTACAATATACTTTTAGGACGAACAATTTCGGTGCTGTCTCCACTATGTCATTCAAGGTCAAGACGTCTCTATCATTCCGTTTGTTCAGTATCTTTCGGCTGTCATTTCGATTCCATTTGGCCGTCGAATTGACCAGCATTGTGATATCCTACGGGAGCCAACGGCGGATGGGATAATACGATATAATTCGCCGCTAAACAGTGGCATCCGTACACATCGACAAATGTCACTGTAATTGGCGAACGAGTACAACTGGGGTCCTATTCTTGCGAGCGCGAGAAAATCACGTGAGAGATATCAAATTCTCTTGAACCCAAAAGGTCTATTAGAGATGACGCTTTTTTTGACAACATATTTGATCGTGAAATCATTTTCATTCAAGAGAAGTTAATAAATTTCTCTGCTGGACTGGGAGTAAAGAAAAAACATAGAATGCGTCCAGCTGCTTCTCTCCCCGAGCATGTCGTAAAAGTCGACTAAGAGATAGTATCTGCCTAACTTAATGGACCATCTATATGGGCGATGGGCTGATCACCTGTCACCATGGTTCACCATATCCATCTTGGGACTTTGAATCAGGAGTGACTGCAAGTTTTCTTATGACTACTTGTGGCTCTGCCCACCCCATTAGGGATACGGGCGTAATAATATACATAAATATATACACACAATACAGAAGCAAATAAAACCAAAAATGAGATGACCAGTAAAACTAAAAGAAGAAAAAACCATCTTATATTAAAATGTTTTCCCTCTTCTGAAAGTTTGATGCCTTTTCTATCAGCATAACTCAAATCGGTGTGCTTTTTAAATGATTCAGGTAGAAATCTATGGATAAAACAATGAGACTAAAAAGTCCTTAGTCGGGCCACCGAACTCTCCCCCAGCTCTCGAAATTGGGTAATTGCAGGGGCGGGCTCATCTCATCTCGACTCATTCGGGACAGATTGATGCATCACGATTGCGTTTGTTTTGATCGATATTCATCATCGACCTATAGGTACTTGTATTTTTTTGTTTTCAAAACTTTACTAAGGTCAAAAATCCTACTAATATTATAATCGCGAAAGTATGTATGTATGGATGTATGAATGAATGAAACGTTTGTTTGGCATTGTAACACACAAAAAACCTAAAACTAACTTAGATTAAACTACTAATGATACTGATTAAATAAAAGTGTGGGTGCCAAAAAGGCGTCCAGCAAAGCATATGTTGGAAGTAAGTAAAACTTACAACCAACGCTGATTTTCAGCTCTACCTAAGTAAGGTGGTTTGGTATGGATGTTTGTTACTCTTTCACGCCTAAACGGCTGAACGGATTTGAATGAAACTTGGAATATATGTAGGTATATAGTACATGGTGTTGGATTAGCATATAGGCTATTTTTTATCCGGGTACCACGGGAAATTATCAAATACTATAACTGATTTGTGACCTAGCTGAACCGGATTCCGACATTGTTGCCGACAAGTGTGGAAATATCCTGACCTTTTGTTTGATACATTTCTAATGAATGTTTACTCCAAACTGATTATGGAAATCTTGACTTTGAACTGCTGATAAGAGCATTTATTTGTCCTTCAATCAATTAAATTGTTTGTTAGATTGTGTAAATTAAGATTATACCTACTTGTATAGCAAATATTATTTATAACTAATACAATTTTTACAAATATGATACTAGCTGACCCCGCGAACTTCGTACCGCCTCAGAATTATAAATGCAAACCAAATGTTTTAGTTATTCTGCTATTCGGGACAAATCCAACAAACCAAAGATCATGAAATCGTCATGTTGTAAATAGCATATCAGCAGTTTGGGCGTGAACAGGTAACAGACAGACAAACAGAGTTACTTTCGTATTTATTAATATAGATAGGTACTCGTAATATATGGTTGAATAACAAACCATATCTTTATTAGATAATTTATTTTATACACTATCAGGAAGAAACTTTCAACGTCTGGGAGGATTTTTATATGGTATAGGTCTACTTTTGAAGCTTATAAAGAGAAAATTATTATATTGTCAAAAAAGAATTATATCTGCTTCTCTCCCCGAGCATGTCGTAAAAGTCGACTAAGGGATAGTATCATCTCCAACATGATGGACCATCTATATGTGCGATAGGCTGATCACCTGTCACCATGGCTCACCATTATCATCTAAGGAATTTGAAATTCTGGCTCTGCCCAACCCATTGGGGAAACTATGAAAAAAAAATTGTATTGTTTTGATCACTGATACCTAGAGCAAGTGAAGAGGCACTTAAGTGGAAAAGTTGGGAAAATAACAAGTTATTTTACGCGATAAATACACCCGTTTTATTAACCCAAATTATCACCTCCTCTGGAAAGCGATAGTTTATCCTACTAATGATGTGAGCATGTAAGGATGTGACGATGTATGTTTGTGCCTAAATCACGCCCAAACGGCTGAACGGATTTGAATGAAACTTGAAATATACATGATACCTGAGCTGGAATAACATTAGGCTATTTTTTATCCGGGTACAACGCGAGCGCGCTAGTTATTTATAAATTATTATAATCATTACATAGTTATTAGGTATTGTTAAGTATCATTATCTTGGCCCCCGTGTGTTCAACAACTTAAGTAATGAGTTTATTGTTGCCCTTCTCATTATTTATTTGTTTCTCTACTAATTAATGATTGCTTTGTTTGTTTCAGAATGTTCAACAGCTTGTAAAGGAAGTGAGTGTTTATTACTTTTTATACTATTTATTACTACAGCATAAAAGTTTAGCTGATACCTATATGTATCAATCTTACTTCTTACTTATATTATAAATGCGAAAGTTTGTGAGGATGTGAGGATGTATGTTTGTGCCTCAATCACGCCGTAACGGCTGAACGCATCAAACACAAATTTGAATCAAACTTAGAATATACATAGTATGTCCGCTGCAATAACATATAGGCTACTTTTTGTCCGGAAACCAAACGAGCGAAGCCGCGGGCGAAAGCTAGTTATTAATAAAATAAACTTCTAGTTATTAGTGAACAAAAATTTGTCTTATAATAGGGACTGATAAACGTGATAAGATTATGAAAAACTAGCAGAAATTGCTGAGTATTTGTCCAACTAAAAGTGTTTTTATAGACCCATCAACCCCCGGCCTCGCTGCCAACACAAAGTACAACTATGGCGTGGAAGGAACAGTGAATGTCTACCTGACCGGCTCCTCGGACAAGGAGACCGGCGTGAAGCTGCTCGGCCAGGTCTCCGTGACCGCTCTCGGTAACTGCGGTCACGAGCTCACCGTGCAGAACCTGGTCATCTCTGGCCCTGATGGCAAGGTAACCCTTTAACCCTTTGTCATTAGTCACTGCAACTATGTCAGCATACTTTAGAACCTAAAACATTCGAAAATATGTTAAAGTGCACGATAGGAGCCTTTGGGGCGCACTTAGAATTATTTCACCACACTGGTTCGACAGAACTAGTGACAGTAGTACAAAATACAATACAAAAAATAACAACAGCAAAATTTTGGCTTCAGGTTTTGCTGTTACTATTTTTTTATTGATGTTCCAAATGCACTATGTAGGTCTGTCCTGAGTCAATTAAAATGAAAAATTTCATATATCTACATAATTATGTACCTAGAAAAATAAAACCAACTAAAATAATTAGTTAATAAAAACTCAACCTTCTTTGTATTTGTCAATTTTTGAATCATTTTTTACCAAGTAATTCACTTTAATAAAAGTAAGAAATCTTTCAGAAATACCAGAGCCCGCCCGGCATCGACAAGCCCGTTCGGTTCTCTCTGCAAGATGGCCGCCTCGCACCCGAGATATGCACGGCAGAGGGCGACACCCGCCGCTCGCTCAACATCAAGAGAGCCATCATCTCCCTGCTGCAGACTGAGCAGAAGTCTACTACTCAGGTGAGGATACGGGGCGCTATAGTGCCCAGCCACAGGGACAATACTCATTAAGAAACAATCAGCTGTAAAATCTAGAATGTGTTTTTGAGATGTTATCAGCAACTGATTGCCTATTCCTTGACATGTGATCTTGAAAATGTCAAGGACAAAACTGAACGTGTGTGGGAGACTTGTGGCCTGTGAACTCTGTTGCATTGTGTCTTTTTCGCTCATACATGATTTCTGCCCTCCTAGTGAAGAACGCAGTAACTAGCATTTATGTCAAAAAAATAGTTAGATACTAGACATAATTCGGAATCGCCTAACAAAATACAACATTATGTTCTCACTCACGTATCAAAACATGTTTGACATAGTTACTACGTTTTTCACTAGGAGGGCAGATTTACCGTCTTGCATAACCGAGCGTGTGTGTCTACATTGGTACCACTGACTGCCCCCATAGATTTTTAGTTTTATCCAAGAGGAAATCCATAATACCTAGATACTTTGAAATTACAGATGTAAACCTAATTTTTTTCGAACCTGTTATTGCAGGTGGATATACTTACCTACTAATAGAAGTTATAGATGAAAATAAAGAGAATGTAAACCCTTTTTTTTATAATCAGTGACGTTTCATCTTCCAGGTGGACATCTTCGGCGCCTGTCCCACGGAGACTTCGTACTCGGCGGAGGGCGGCGCGACCCTCGTCCACCGCACTCGTGACCTCGCTCGCTGTGCGCACAGGGAGCAGGGCAGAAACGACCTCATCACTTCTGTCTTAAACGAAAATGCTGTAAGTACTCTACAACCTTCTCAAAACCTAATGCCTCTCAATCCGAAACTCAACATATATAACAAACTCTGTAAAAAATATCACCTTTCTAACACATTTTATTTACAGGAAATCAAGGAAAGCCAAATCCTTCAATCAACCCTGCACGTGGAATCCAAGGTTAACAACGGTGTCCCGGAGAAGGTGTCTTCAGCCGAGGAGTACCTCTACAAACCCTTCTCCGTGGGAGAGAATGGAGCCCGCGCCAAGGTCCATACCAAGCTCGTGCTCACCGGCAAATCCGGGGGCGCCGCTGCAGCGAGTAAGAAACATTGATTTATTTATTAGGGCTCTGCGAGATATACCATGTTAATGTGACTGATTGATATATGTACAACATACCAGATTGGTTACAATTGGCTGGATGATACATTGACTTCGGTAGCGTGGCTGAGGCGTATGTTCATTTCATGCTGCGGGACAAATGTTTTCATGTTTAGCACATATTTCTCTCAAGTCTTGCCCACTTCGTAGCCTAACTTTGATATCACAACCAAAAAGAGCTTGCTCTAAAAGTATGTGTCTCTCCAGGCCAATGCACGATCCCCCGCAGCATCATATTCGAGAATCCCCACGGCGTCCCCGTGGAGAACAACGTAAACAGCGCCCTCGCCGCCGTCAAGGACACTACCAAGGCCATCGAACGTGAAGCCAGTGAGAAGTCGGCTGGAAACTTTGCTGGACTAATCAGGGTAAGAGTTTGATAAAGTCACATTAAAAAAAAAAATTTTTTTTTTGAAGCGTAGTTATTAAACGGGCAAATGTTTTTTTTTTATTGGTGACTTAATGGGATACTTTATTGCCAAACTAAGTGGTTAACCTAACCTACTATTTTCTATCTAAGCAGATGTCGCTTATCTAAGTTAGGCATGTTCAATATTTTTGACATCTTTAATTTAAATTCATTTTCGCTCGTTTATACTATCCTATTTGAACCAATTCATGGTTATCAATGTGGTATGTTTTGTTTTAGATCTTCCGTGTGACCAGCAAAGACGATTTGATCAAGGTCTGGAACCAGGTCAAGGGAAACAACTTTGAAAAGTAAGCACCAACATCACTTATAATATCATAGGAACTGATAGATCTGATAAGAGATCCAATCAAACCTGATACCTAACTTTATTTCTTTCTGTCTTCCTGTCTCTAACTACCTTACTAGGTATTAATTTCATGGTTGCTAATCACAATAACTTCCTTAGGAGGGTCTACTTGGATGCTCTGCTTCGTACTGGAACCGGCCCCTCCATCGAGGCCTCCATCCAGGTTCTGAAGAGCCATGGTCTCAACTACTTTGAACAGCAGCTCGTCTACTTGTCTCTTGGAAATGCTAAGCACGTCAACAATGAAGCCGTGAAGGCAGCCACTGTAAGTATAGTTTTACAAGCTGGCCATTCTTAAAAGATACATGCACTACCTACTCATTGCTGATGGGCAATATCTATTTAAGGTCTCTGCTCAATACCAGATCGTCAACATCCCAGCACAAAGAAAAGGAAACGTTGACGATCTAGTTCGTGGAGACCACCCTGAAGCTCGAATAATAAAATAGTCTCTTATGACCAACAGACTCTTAAACACAAAGTACACAAATCTTTTTGAACAGTAAAACTCCCACAATGTGTTATTATATTCCAAGTACTATTTCCTCCCAGGGTCTTCTCGACCAGCACAACCTGCCGAGGGAGACCTACCTCGGCGTGGGTGCTCTCGCCGGTGCCTACTGCCGCTCCCACCAGTGCCACACCACCAAGTCCGACAGCATCGTCGCTCTGAGCCAGAAGCTAGGTGCCAAACTACAGAACTGCAAGCCCAAGACCAAGGTTGAGGAAGACAATGTAAGTGAAAACTGAACTGCTCGATTTTGCAGATGTTGAAATATTAATTCAAAAGACTTTATATAAAATCACACCTATCCTATTGAAATTACTTAAATCAACGTTCAATTTTCGTCTGTTCGTAAGGAAAGATACAGACCTAGGATATTTTATTAGGAAATGACCTACCTATGTATTTGTAATTAAAAACTGCTGAGTTTTTTTTTTGCTAAAGCCATCGAGCAAAGCAATTTTAAGCTTTTTAATATCTAATGAGTTCGAATTTCTCCAGGTGGTAGCAGTACTCAAGGGTATCCACAGCATCCGTCACTTGGAAGACTCTCTGATCGACAAGCTGGTGCACTGCGTTAACGACCACAACGTGAAAGCCAGAGTCAAGGTCGCGGCTCTTGAAGCCTTCGGTGCTGACCCTTGCAGCGCTAAGGTAAAATCCTTATAAGATTACAAGTTTCTAGGTACTCCTGATTCAACGTTCAATAAAACTACTCTAAAAAAGATAAACTAAAATCAGGATATTATTATGTCGTATAAGATGACCAAACCTTTTCCCTCTTCTATTTGAACCGTAATTATTAAAATCCATTTCTTAAAATTCTTAAAATTTTCAGTTATCTAACAAATATAATTTTACAGCTGAAGAAAACTGCCATAGACATCCTGAAGAACCGCCAACTGGACTCTGAGATCCGTATCAAAGCATACTTGGCAATCATCTCCTGTCCTTGCAGCAAGTCCGCCAACGAGATCAAGACTCTTCTGGATTCCGAGCCTGTTCACCAAGGTATGATCATCCGCAGCAATTAACATTAGGTACACAGTTCTGAACCTATACTCAAAGGAGATGTTTCACAAATGAATAGAACCTAAGTCTGGTTGGTGTACACTTGTATAAACATAGCTAAATGTATTTTAAACCTTTTCCAATCGTATTTATTTATTATTTTGCTTTATTTCATGCATGTTCCTAAAATGTTTTTCCCACGGAGAGCAACACAATGCATAAAATAATATGGCGGAGCATTGTTGAGTTGAATGTTTTGGCAGTTGCTGATTTTGACAAGTAGATAAATTGGCTTCATTTCACTTGCTTCATTTGCTTACAATCGAAATGTTCATAGAAGCTCTCAAAATGTTAAAACAGTTTTACGAACTATTTCACTGCCATAAACGCACAGGAATGTCTCTATTGTAAAAAATGGTGTACATAGAGGCCAGATATGAAACATCTCCTTTGTCGTGTTCGATATCAGAAAGTACCAAGTAGGATTACTTTGACCTATCAGTATTATTAATAAACTCTGTTTTGCAGTGGGTCGATTCATCACATCGTCTCTCCGCGCCATCCGCGCCTCGTCTTCTCCGGACAAGCACCTCGCCCGCCAGCATTACGGTCTCATCAGCACGCCCAACAAATTCAACATTGATGACAGGTAACACAATTTACACTCCACTTCAATACTACACAATGCCATTCAATTCAACTGAACTATGTACCTTGAAACAGAACCAAATAATAATTTCATTTTCCTATCTTGATTATAGTTATTTATTATCCTACTAGCTGCCGCCCGCGGCTTCGCTCACGTAGTATCCGGATAAAAAATAGCCTATAATTATGTTAATCCAGTACATGTACTATGTATATTCCAAGTTTCATTCAAATCCGTTCAGCCGTTTAGGCGTGATTGAGGCACAAACATCCAAACTCGCAAACTTTCGCATTTATAATATAAGTAAGATTGACGGACGGCCTCGGTGGCGTGGCGGGCGATTGCTCGGCGGAGACGCAACAGGCGTGGGTTCGATTCCCGCTGCGGAAGAAATGTTTGCATGTTCTGCAAATATTTCTTCCGGGTCTGGGTGTTGTGGTACCATGGTACTCGTAGTTTCTGATACCCATGACACAGGGAATCCTAATATGGGGTCAGGAGTATGTATGTGACTGTTGGGTATTATTTATTATTATTATTATTCCCACCACATTATTATCATATCACATAACTCAACAACGACAGTCAACTCAACTCACTTTTCCTATATCACATGATTACTGTTATGAATATGAATGTCCAAGGATTTAGTGGTAGAGGTAGTCCAAAGGAAAAGTTGATAGATTGTGTGAAAGAGGACATGGTTAAGAAAAGAGTAAGTACAGAGATGACGGGTGACAGAAGAGAACGTGCTGTGCCGAAGTATTCGTATGCCATTATATAATAGCAAGAATTTTAGAAAATAGGTAGTTTAGAAGTATAAGTAGGTACCTACTAAGTTTTTTTTTGAAAAATGAAACTCAAACTGTTCAAAAGATCAGTTTAATTTAAGTAATCACAGCATTTCGCTTGCATCAGAGTAATTAACCTCACTTATTTTCAGGAAATACTCGTTCTACCGCGAGTCTTCGTTCAACGTGGACGCCTTGGGTGTCGGCGGCGCGGTCGAACAGAGCGTCATCTACTCGCAGAACTCTTTCCTTCCCCGTTCAGCCTCCCTCAACCTGACCACCGAGATTTTCGGGCACAGCTTCAATGTTCTTGAGGTCAGTTGTCAATTATATTCCCTTAGGACTTGTCAGTTTCTAAGGAGTTTTCGTTGCCATTTTAGTACATTGATCTGGCCAACCATCTTAATAGTAGAATAATTCTGATTCTGAAGTAAAGGTTCAATCTTAATTGATTAAGTCATAGATTCATCCTTATCATAACTTACAACTAATCCACAATTTCGTTTACAGGTGGGCGGTCGTCAGGGCAACCTCGACCTGGTCGTGGAACATTTCCTTGGCCCTAAAGGTATTTTCAAGACTAAGGGCCCTCAAGCCATCTACGACATCCTGGTGAACACTTTCTCACAATCCAGCGAGAAAGTCAAATCTGCATTAAACAGGGGACGCCGTTCCATCAAGACTGAGATCGATGGCTTCGACAAGAATGTGAGTATATTTTTAAATAAAAAAGCCCTTAAAGCCGTTGTAGCTTACGTACTATAATTATAATTAAAATCTTGAATAAAAATGAAGCCTTATGTGACTTTTCTGTTTTCCTTTTAGCTGAAAGCCGAAGAGCTCCACTTCGACAATGAGCTCGACTTGGACATCTACGTAAAACTCTTCGGAACTGACGCAGTCTTCCTCTCGCTCGGTGATGACAAGGGCTTCGACTACAACAAAGTCCTGGACAATATCATGGGTGCCATAATTGGAGGCATCGGCAAGGCACAGCACACGTCGGTAAGCAGAAGCTTTTAATAATGAAGACTAAAATTTTATAATTTATCTTTAACATCATCATACCTTTGCGATCAAGTAAGTTCCTAAGCTAACATCTTCTTTTTTCTTTTCATAGACGGAACTGCGTACCCACCTTCTCTTCCTGGACGCTCAGCTGGCGTACCCCACGTCTATCGGTCTGCCTCTCAAGCTGGACCTCACCGGCGCTGCTACCGCCCGCATCGATCTCTCCACCAACTTCGACTTCAAGCAAATCATCAACAACCCTCAGAACGCCAAAATCGACATCAAGTTCATTCCCTCGTCCGACATCGAAATCACCGGATCCTTAATCGTTGATGCTGATGCCATCGCTACTGGCTTGAAGGTTGTCACCAACCTGCATTCCTCCACCGGAGGCCACCTCGTTGCGAAGGTCTTGGAGAACGGAAACGGTATTGACCTACAACTTGGTCTACCAGTTGAAAAGCAGGAGATCTTAGTGGCTTCTAATGATGTGGTCTACATTACTGCGGAGAAGGGACAAAAAGAAAAGCAGACCAAGATCTCGATCGATGGTGAGAGGAAGGGTTACTCCGGTTGCTTTGACCAACTGTCTGGACTGTTGGGAATGACTCTATGCGGAGAAGTCTCACTACCGTTCTCTGTTTCTGGTAAGCCATCTCACTATAACAACCATAATGTTATCCTGATTTTCATAAAAAAGTCCATAGGTACCTAATCCTTGGGCAATCAATTTATTGAACCTCCTTAACAAAATGTACTCCCGATCCTTCAGGACCCGAAGCTCAAGCGTCGATCTCCAAGTACTTGGCCCGCTTCCCGCTCAGCGGACAGTCTTCTCTGAAGTTGGTGCTCGAAAAGAACGACCTGAAGGGATACCATGTGAGAGGACTCGTGAGGAACGAGAATGGCAAGGCTACCTTGGACCTGCTGTTTGAAGCTGAAGGTAATTACACTTTTCAATGACTTAACCGTTTAACTGCCGAAAGGATTAGAATTTAAATTATTTTGAGTTGATGATGTTAAGCTAGTGCGAGTTAAATCCTTCCACCACACGAAAGTGGTGCGAAAGAACTAGTGTCATGACTAGTATGTAGTAGTAGTAGTAGTAGTAGTGAATATTATACTTGGTAAGCGCAAGAAGTATTGTTTAATTTTTATTTTTCACTTCCAGGCTCAAAGAACCGCCGCACTCAGTTCATCGCCGAGAGGACGTACACTCAGACAGAGATCGGAGTGAAACTCTCTCTTAACTCTCCCATCAAAAATTTGGCTGGAGAGGTCACCGTCCACAACTCTCCCTCCGAACTGACCGCTTTGGCCAAGGCTAACATTGACAACGAACAATACTACGGCAAGGTAATTATGATAATACACTACACTTCACCTCTATATTGATGTCCTTGGTGATGTGACACGAGTGACCGACTGAGGCAGGAGTGTGCAGTTTCGACTCCCGCGGCAGAAGAAATGTTTGCACGTTCTTTAAATATTTATTCCGTATCTGGGTGTTTTACCATAGTATTTATGCTTTTTGATAACCACGACACAGGAAATCCTAGTGCGAGGTCTGAACTATGTACAAGTATGTTACTTTGGCTGTTGGATGTTATAAACTCAAACATATACTATATTCACTCATACATGCCATCATTCTAATAGGTTGGCTTCAACGTCGCCGGCAACGAGCAACGCACGACATACAAGCCGATCTTCGAGTACCAGCTGCCCGGAGACGAGAAGCACACCGTGCAGATCGACGGTCACGTCCTCAAATTGATCAATGGACCCATCACCAAGTACCAGTTCGAGGGCATCAAGATCAAGCTGCCGAGCAGCCAGGAACCTATCGTGATCGAAGGATTCTTCTCTAACCAGGTAAGGCAGCCGGCTAATATTAAAATTCAAGGAGTCTCAGAGGATGTGACAATGTTTGAAATTCAATCTTGCCCTACGGCTGAGTGGATCTGAATGAAACTTAGAATATTCATTAATACATAGGCTACTTTTTACCATACGAGTGAAAAAAGAGCCCAACATCCGTGCTTGAACGTATAAGCATTTTCCACTACATCACATTCTATAATGTTTCACTTAAAACCTGCTCACTTTATGTTTCAATTCACAGGCCAACGCTAGGAACATGGAATGGCAGTTGATCTCTGACTTCACTACCATTAAAGGAAACCTCAAGAACAACGACATCAATCTGGAGTTCTTCAACAAACTGAACCCTCTCGTCAACTTCATCCTGAAGGGACACTCTGAATTCGGCGATGTGGTACGTTACACTTACCATTTATACCAAGCTTAGCATCATATAGAAGCTAGTATACACTAGTACCTAATCGTGATACTTGTTCTTTTGAATTTGTGAAAATCTAAATAAAACATAGTTTATTCAGTAATCTGTAAAGGATTACTTTGAAACGTTTTAAATCTACGTTGAATTTACGTTCTTAACGCGATCAAGCGTGGAAGACACAGGCAACAATGCTATTTTTAGTTATTTTTTTAGGCAAATTATAATTTTACTGTTTTTGAAAGTAGTTGGAGCTTCATTTAACCCCAATGCTTTCTTGTTTGAGTTAAATGTAGTGAAAAGATTGTAGTGCGCCTCGAAAGGACTCATTGCGAGGGGTTCCTTAGCTAACCGCAACGGTTTTTCAAACAGATAAAGAACGAGTTCGACATTGTGTACTCCGGCGACTGCAAGGACAAGAGCCGGCGTCTCGTGCTCCTGCAGTACCTCAAGTACCAGCTGCAGAACGAAAAGAACTACAACGTCATTACCAAGAACAAGCGTGAGTAACTTTTAATGTAAAAAATTACCACTTGAAAAAATAAAAATGTATGCATATTTTATTCTCAAGATAGGATGTACTCGCAGATATTTTTCCTTCGAGAGAACCTATACTATATCCTATAACCTATACCTATGCTATCTTTATATTGTCAGAACATTTTCTCTTTCGAGTCCAGCCATGCTACATCCATTCTTTCACTCCCTATTTCATCATATTTTGAAATATATATTTCCTTGCAGTGGAAATCATCACTGTCCCTTTCAAAATCCAATTCGATGCGGACATCGACCCTAAGAAGGTTGAAGTTGAGTTTCAATTCAAGAACGTTGACCAAAAAGCCGACCTGGAGCTCAAAGCCCGCACCCAGATCAAGCGGCCCGAAGATTACAGCTTCAAACTAAACAGCAACTTGAACAAGCACGGTGTTGAAGTCTTCTCCAAACGTGACGTCCTCAGCAACGATAAGTCCAACATCCAGAATTACATCGTTGTGAAGGGCGTTGGCAAGTACGAGCTCTCAGGAGTTGTGCTGCATAAAACCCAGCCCAACGACGTCAACGTTGGCGCTGTAGGACATCTGAAGATCAGCGGTGGAAAGAACGAGGAAATCAAGTGAGTACCATCTATATTCTTTTGAATTGTAATATCAAACATTATGTTTGAAAACGCATCATAGGTAAGACAGTTATAGTGAGCCACTATGGTAAAAATGTCATCGAATGCCACTAACTAGCCTAACTAATACAAACCAACCATCGACGCGTGTTCATAATGATGTTTAAATGTTGTCATGAGACATCATCCCTGTTTTTCCGCCAGATTCGACATCGGTGCGATCCAAACTGCCTCACAATACTCCTCCCACGCCAAGATCTCCAACTCCCAAGGTGAGCTGGTGGACTATCTGCTGAAGATCAACACCGGGGCCAACGGCAACGGGGTCCTCAAGTTTACCCTGAAGGATGCCATCGCCGCCAACGGCCAGTTCCAGGTCACCGATGCTGATGGCAAGGGCAATGGAATGATCATCGTTGATTTTAAGAAGGTAATCATTGTCCTTTTGATCCTATTGGTGAGAGACCTATTATTTATAGCGTAGGTCCAAAATGCGCATAACCTACATAACGATCAAGATAACCAGATAACCCACGGTGTATTATCAGCAAATTTAAATTTTGAATGAATCAAACTATCGACTACGCTACTGAGTAAAAGTCGAATCATTATTCTGTTTATATATTTTTTTGCTGTAATGTATAGTCCTCAGCGCATCTCTGAATGTTGTAAGGGGGTTAGTGAGGGCCAAAATGCTGACGATGGTCTTTTCTGTTTAGTCTCAACGCAAGATCAAGGTCGACGTGAAGTTCCAAGCCAAGAAGCCAGTCTTCAACGGAGACTTTGACGTCTACCTCAACTGGGAGAAGGACAACAAGGACAAGATCTGCTTCTCAACAAACACCAAGCAAACTGACAGACTCCTCGACACCAAGTAAGTTGATTCTAACACTAACTAGGCTGAAACTTAGCATATTTATCAAGTATCGCAAACTTATGATACCAGCAAGTTGATCTGATGATGTCGACGGGTAAGTAAATATTACAAAAATAGTAAAAGCTTACTTAAACCATATCTTGTTTTCAGGAACAAACTAGAATACGGCGGTAAGAGCACAGAAGTGAACGTGAACTTGAACGGAGAGCTGGCAGTCAGCGGCAAGTCTCACGCCAATGTGGAGGTGGTGCTGCCCACTGAACGATGCCTCACCTTCAAGTACGACCGCGACGTCAACGAGAAGAGCGGAGTGAGTACACAACTTTGCTTAGTAATTAACACGTAGACAATAGAAAAGATGTATGCATATTTATTGGTTTTGTAAAAACTAAAAATAGGATAACAAAGAGTGAAAATGTTTGTATAATTTTCTTAACACGAGCGGAGATTGGCTAATAAGTTTACAATGTTTCCTTTCACATCGAGTCAACTTTAGTATTGAGGTAACTATAACACGTACCTTAAAGACGTATTCAATTAAAACTAACCGTATATTCTTTAACAGATATACAATGGCAACGTTTACCTGCTCCTGTCTGATGCCCCTAAACGCGGCGCTGGCGCCTCCACCATCTCCTACAAGGGCAAAGCCGTCAACACTAACTTCGACAAGCAGATCATCGACTACGAGGGACAAATCGACTTCAAGCTAAAGGACGGCAAGAACCTGCAGAATTCATTCTCGCTGAAGAACCAAGATCAGGGAGGAAACAAGTTCAAGTTTGACTTCAAGGTTAGTTCTGCTTCCTTTGTCTTCTTTGGTTTTTCTACCCTTGCCTTCTTTAGGTCTTCTACACTCATCTTTTCATGATGTAGGATCATTCTTATGTTTCCGTCTATCAGCCGTAACTTTACTTCACACTTACTGTTATTCAGTGTTCTTTAGCCATGATAATAATTATTTATTATGGTGATTTTTAAAAGTGTAGATATTGCACTAGATAGGCTGAATCGATAGAAAGATCAATTATCAAGATAGGGTGACATGTCACTTTGTAAATTGTTTCTCCTGACCTCCAGAGCGAAGTGACCGGCAACGTGCTCCCCAAGACCGCATCCCTGGTCGCCAGCAGTACGCACGCAGACTCCTTCCCCTTCGCAAATGAGAACTACCGGCTGAAAGCGGCCTACGGAGACGACATCAGCGCAGATCTAACCGGCACCACCTACGCCATTTTCCAAGACAAAGGCGAGAACAAGTGAGACACACTTTTAAGACTAGTAGAATAATGTACCAGTCAACTTTGAGTCACATGAACTCAACCGGTGGTGAACTTCTAACCAGCTAATACTACTACTACTAATCGTGCCACTAGTTTCTTTGAACCAGTGTGGTGAAAGGATTTAAAATACAAAGGCAAAAAAAAACAGGCAAATCAAGAATGTAATAATATTATGTAGTAAGATGAATGAATTAAGTTGCATGCACAATAAAATAAATATAATAGAATAAAATACCCCAATACAGATATAGGACATTGGTCACCCCACCAATGCAGAAGTGAAAGATGATGAATGAATGTTGACGAATGAAAGAAAGAAAAAGTATGCAGAAAGCAAGGAGAAGAAAGAATGAAATAGAAAAGACTCGGATAAAGTCCGAGGAAGCAAGGATAGGCTAGCTCGCGGGCTGGACCATAAAATTATAAAAAAAAATACAAAGGCTCCTTTCGTGCAATGGATACATGTTTTCGAACTTTTTAGGTGGTAGGTAAGCTATTGAGAAACGAAGAATTTGGTGATAGCTTACCGAGGTTATTGTTAATCCTCAGGTACTTGGAAGACTTCAACGTGGTCGTCCGCCTGCCCTTCGAGAAGGCTCACGATATTAAGTGGGTCTCCCACGTGCTTTACCTGCTGCCGGAAAACTCGGAGGTTACTGAGGTTAGTTCTATTTCAGATAAGTAGATTTACCAATAAGTAACAGGTACCCCTGATAGAGTGATTTAGAAGTCAAAAACCAGCGAAATATGCCTTAAAAGCAAAAACTACGGTAAGAGACGTAAACGAAGATTAAATCTTTCGAAGTTAGTGTCAATATCTTTTGACTTCATGAAACAAACAATTTTCTTTCACACGCTAACACCATGTTCCTCCCAACAGTACACAGTCATCGAGTCTCTGCAAGTGAACGCCGACGTGTGGAAGGTCGACGCCAGCTGCAAGGTCGGCGAACATAATGGTGCAGGAACTGTCAAGGTGTTGGTGCCCCATGTAGACCCAGTAGTCTTTGACGCCAGCTACAAAGTTGAAGACAGTTGTGAGTACCTCCTACAGCTACTAAATTAAACTCACCGAGTTGTATTTGTACTTAATTAAAGTCAACTTTGTGAAACTGTTAACTATTTAATTCTCCAGGGAAAAATATTGAATGGTTTTCGTATTATTACGAACCTCTATAATCTATGTCAACCTTCGCCACACTGGTGGTTTCACTACTAATACTAAGTTAACCTTACGTGTACGTCGGTCAGAATAAGCAATAATATTGCTAGCAAGCAACTAATTTGATTTGAAGCCACTCTTTCTTAAATAATGTCTTCATCCCTCAGCCGACAAGAAGGCTCTCTTCTCTGAAGTGAAGGTTAAGTACGGCAAAGGCAAGTCTGCCTCCTTCTCCGTGGACACCAGCGGCTCCGCCAGCGATAACAATGTCGCAATCAAGGTGCATGCTCCTCAACTCGAGAAGATGAAGAAACTGGAGATCTCTGTCAACTCCAAGGTAAGACTAAAAACCTGAAGACGATCATCTTGGCTAATACAAAATAAAATTACAATAAAATCCAGTTTTCACTAAGATATTTTTAATTTGGTGGAAAAATCTGATAAACTAAGTTTAATACTGATTCATGTTTGTCTATCAGCACCCTGCCCCAGACACGTACTCTTCCTCTTGGATCATCGATGCCGATGGCCGCGTCTACAAGTCTGAGTCGTACATCGTTCTTTCCAAAGCGCACCCCATTCTGGACCTCAAGTACACCAGCCCCACCAACGGCAAGACTAGCAAGTATGTCTTCATCATTACTTCATTATTCTTCTCTGTACAGGCATTAGGACCTTCTGTCTGACCCCAAGGTTAAAAAATTTTGCGATTTTAAACCAAATCTATTTGAAAATAAAGCTATTCAGATATTTTTACTTATCTAATGCACGAGTTATGTTTGAGTTACCTTACTTATTTATGTTTACCACTATAACGACAAAGTGAACACTAATGAAACTTCTTCACAGGATCTATGTCAAGGGCAGCTCTCTAAGCTCCACTCAAGGCAAGGTCGAGATCAAGATTGAAAACGTTCGCGATATCTCTCTGGATGCCGTCAGCGAAGTCAGCGTCCAGAAGGACAACGTCAACTTCAAGATCCAAGCCAATTCTAAGGAGCTCGGCTGGAACAACTTTGTTGGAGAGATCGCCAGCAAGGACTCCGGAAACGGCAAGCGATTGGAGTTCCACTCTACCAATGACAACAAGAATGTGCTCAGTGGCAGGTTAGTTGACTTTTATCATTGAGCTATATAGATATCTTAAAGTTTTTTTTGAATTGCTATGCCAACCCCGGCAAATAAAGGAAGGGCAACTCCTTAATTTTTAAAGAGTGTACAAAAAACGCTTGCAAGCCTTTCCTCTAACAGCTCGTCATTCATCACTTGTTTTTTTCCCCCACAGCACCTCATTCATCAGCAAGCAAGAAGGCCAGAAGACCATCATCGAAGGCTCGGGCTCCGTGAAGGTGAAGGAGGAGCAGAAATCCGCCAACTTCAAGTATATCCGCACCATTCTCACTGAGGGCAACGAGAAGGGAGTTGAGGTTTGTTTTGTTTATCACATATAACTATGTGACTGTGAGCTCTTTTAACGCTATCATTTTGAAACTGCCCTGAAATGACGTAACTAATCATAAATATATTCTCCCAGACATTCTTCAACGTGGCATTCGGAGAGCGCAGCTATGTGGCGGAATCCCGCGTCACTAACCTCGAGTACAAGAACTCGCACGTTTATTGCGAGGAGAAGAAGCAATGCGCGCACGCTGAGCTACAATCTAAAATCGACATTTCTAGTGAGTACACATCTTTTGAGATTATACATTACGGCATATCTTTTCCATTAATAGAAGCTAAAGTCTTTAAATCAATCAGATTTTTTTTAATGCATCGAGCTCTCTTCACCTTCGAATCAACCTAAAAATGTCTTTCACAGAACCAGGAGTAATCGCCAACGTAGTCAGCGCCGGCCTGGACTTGCGCACCCTAGGCATCGCGCCCGAGCTCGGCCTCATCGTCCGCGACGAAGTCTCCACCTCCCGCCTGCCGCAGTACACCCTCGACCTGCACGCTAACAAGGACTCCAGGAAATACCACCTGCACATCTACAGCACACCTGTCTTTGGACGTAAGTACTTTTCTACTCAGTAATAACAACTGACAGCTGTATCTGCGAGTCGATAAAATCTTTGACCTTACTAGTTGTATGCAAGTCATTTAGCTGGCCTTGAAACCTCTTCCAGGTATAGTGAATGATATCACTACACCTAAAGAAGGTTTCAATATTACCATACCTCACTTACTTATAGAGATAATGCTGTCTTCTTTTTTGAACTGGGATAACGAGACACTGACACTACTCCAACTTATTAAAATTTCCACAGACTCCAAATCCGGCATCAAGATTCAGCTGCCGTCCCGCGTGATGGTCCTGGAGCACTCTGTGGCCTACCCCACCGACAAGCCCCTGCCCTTCCCCATCAAGGGCGAGCTGGTGCTAGACCTTGACAAGAACAAGCCAGGACACAAGGCCGCGGCCAGATTCCTGGTGGACCTCGAGGTTGACAACGCTGACAAGCAGACTGCTGTTGCTGAGTTTGGGTTCAGTCATCCCAAGATTGACAAGGTTGGTTGATGGGTCTTTTAGTCAGTTAGTTGTGGAGTGATTTCGGTACCTGTTAAATAGAAACTGAACGCACTGAATAAGCAACGACTTGTCTTGTCAGTTCTTGAGGGCCTTCAGCTTGATCCATTACATAAAGTAAGATAACCGACAACCAAAGGAACAACAACAACAAAGGAACTTTACCCGGTGAAATTTGACTGTTTGGGACATGAAATATTCATACCATGTTCTGTTTTAGGAAGCTCTGATCAGGATCGCTGGCTCCGCATTACGTCATAAAGACAACCACTTCAAGATTGAGACCTCTGCCAAGGTTTCCCACTCTTGCTTAGGAAGGGTAAATTTTTGATTCTTACTTCATGACTTTTTGCATGTTCATCTTCTCTGCCTTACTTGTTTCAACATGACTATGGCAACTTTATAAGAGTTTATTGTGTCTTTTACAAGAAGAAACATGTTTATTTTGCAGGACCGTGAAGCCAAGATATTATTCGAAGTTTCCCCTACCCACTTCAACTTCTTGGTAAGTCTTCCATAACGCTGTTCAAAAGAACTACATTTTAAAGTAGAAATTTTAAAATAGAGTTTGGTCACTCCAAAAGTGCCGTAATAAAGCAAACTTTATTATATAGCTAATAATACTTCAACCTCCCTCTCCCAGATCAACACTCCACTTGTAAAGGTCATTGACGTCTCCGCGTCGGCCGCCATTAAGGACAAGCTCCAGAAGGCCGATGTCAAGTTCGTGCTCTTGGAGGGCAAGCCCGTCCAGGTGGAGTTCCTAGTCAAGGACTTCCAGTATTACGAGTTCACTACAGGTTATATTGGTGATTAGTCGCTTTGTGTCGTCTTTTGTGTTTAATCTGCTTTTTACTAAGCTTTAGGTACGAGCCGCTTTTGAGTTTTACAAATGCTTGGAACTGGTAAGTTCAAACTGTTCCAATTTCCATTCGCAAAAGCGAAACCATTTCACATTTTGGTTCAAGCTGGGATGTAGTGTATTATTTACGAACATTATACCTATTTATTATAATATTTATATATCACTTTGTACAATTTAGCATTTTTTATGCCAACTAAGATTTTGACATTAATCAAAATTATTATATCAAAACAAGATTCGTACGCAGATTTATGTACATCATTATCTTACTGATCTCAAAGCTTAAGTCATGGGATCGTAAGTGTGGCTAAAACGTTTGTTTGCATGAGCATGCGTCAATGTCGCCGGAATGCAAACTTCTTTTTTTAACTCAACTCTTTTGTTGCAGCCGAGGCAGACCGCAAGCTGTCAGTGATCGGTCACATCGACCCTGAGAAGCGCGTGGACATCTCCGCAGACATTGTGCTCGGTGGACAGAAGAAGAACCTAGCGCACGGCGCGCTCTGGCTCGAGAACAACCAGGTCAAGAGTGACTACGGTGCATCCGAGGACCACTGCAACTACTTCTACGTGAGTACCAAACACTACTTGACATATCGACTTGACTATTGTGTGGACTATTCCACACAATCCTATTATTTACGAGGACTTGTGAGAATGACGAGGTTTAGATATGACTCTGAAGATCTCTTTGAGGATATTCGTCTTTTAACAGCTTCCTATCAAAGTTCTTTAGAACTATATTAAATTTCTAAAATCGACTGTAGCATAAAAGTCTAAAAAAAAAGCTAATCTTGCGTTACTTTGATACTTCTATACAGCAGCTTCTATTAAAATCATCGGTTCCATATCGGTTGACCGAAACATAACGCGGCCTAAGTAAAATGTTTAAATTCACAACCAAGAGACAATTAACATAACATACCCCTCCCTCCTTCAGAAAGCTCTTCGCAAGGACCTTGACGACCTCGAAGGTCGTGTGAAGGGACTCGGCGAGAAGGCCAGCAACGACTTCAAGGACGTCAACCGCCGCGTGCAGCCGACGCTGCATAAGCTTGAGCAGGCCTACGAGGATGACATCAAGAAGATCTACCAGGAAATCGCTGACGACAAAGTGCTTAAGGATATCTCACAAGCATTGTACGTAGTACCTTTTGGTTTTGAATTTTTTGTTTTAAATATTATTTGAAGAAATTCCAACAACATAAAGAAAATATCACTAGGAACAATGATCTTATCTACACTATCTACATCTACACTAATCTACACTAATATTATAAAGAGGAAAACTTTGTTTGTTTGTTTGTACTGAATAGGCTCAAAAACTACTGGACCGATTTTAAAAATTCTTTCACCATTCGAAAGCTACATTATCCACGAGTAACATAGGCTATATTTTATTTTGGAAAAAAATAGGGTTCCATAAGATATTTGGGTTTTTCGGACACAAGGTGTAAAAAATCAACCAGAAAAGTTACTTATTTTGCGTACGCTGCCTAAACTATAAAAGATAGAACCATAAAATGTTCTAATTAATTGTAGATCTTATAAATATCTACAAAAAAGTCCGCGACACACTATACCCATCTATGTCGAGTGAGGCACAGCAACCATTTTTTTATTTAAATATCTTGAATTTTTTTGGGACTACATTTAAACGCGTTTATTTTACTCATGCTATTAATCCTTATCAAAATAAATGATTTCATCACTAAGAACAGTTTATGGAGATAATATTTGGTCTTTGAATGATTAAAATTGGACGTTTGGTTTTGAAGTTATGGCGAAATTAAAATATTACGATTTCTGCTGCACGGCCCGTTGCGAAGTGGGCGTCACCAAGGCGGGGGTGCGCGTGCGGGAGGGGAGTTTAGATCTATGAGTAAGGTACCCGCGCGGCTCAGTCGCGAGGTCGGCTCCCTACGCAGCGGTCGTGCGCGAAGTCTATATAGTATAAAAATGAATCGCAAAATGTGTTGGTAAGCGCATAACTCAACAACGCCTGGACCAATTTGGCCAAATCTTTTTTTAAAATGTTCGTTGAAGTTCAAGGATGGTTTTTACGGCGAGAAAAATTAGAATTATTGCTGGAAAAACCCTAAAAATAGCCCTTTTCTTTTTCCCATACAAATGATTTGTAACTAAAACGTAGTCAATTTGAGCTTTATTGCTATGGTATAAAGTTCATATTAAATTACAAGCACTTGAATTATTAATTTTAAGGCGATACGAAGTTCGCGGGGTCAGCTAGTGTAGGATACAGTAGATCCCTTGTAGAGAGGGTGATTATACCATCCGATAGAAACATAGTGTAACAAAGATGTTATAATCGTTCTATAACGTTAAATTATAATCGTTCTACAGCGGATGGTTTCTTTTAAAATATTATGACAACCTCCAAAAACCATTCCTTCGTAACTTATACTGAAGTCTTGGTTATTTTCACAGCCACGACATCGCTCAGTACGTCGCAAAGCTGATAGACGAGGTGGTGATGGCCACGAAACCCATTATCGACAACATCATCAATCTCTACATCGACCTGGCTAAGAAGATCCAAGAGCTCTACGAGAAACAGGTACATAATGCTTTTCTCATCTCTCTGTCGTCAAGATCTTTTATGTTCTGGAATTTGTGTAGTGTTTTTTAGGGTTCCCTCTCAAACGATCTGGAAACCTAGTTTTTGCCAGTTCTGCTGACTTTATAATGTCGTTCAATTAATGGGCAGATGGCTCATTTTGTTATCTACTTGGATCTTTTTTCCATTTGTTTCATAAGCATTTCTTCCCAGATCGAGCCCTCCATCAAGCAATTCTACACGACCGTCGCCAACGGCCTCAAGAGCTACCTGGACAGCGTCATCGACGTAGTCGCGCACGTCGCCGCCTTCGTCACCGACTTCTTTGAGAAGCACAAGGTCGAGCTGCAGGAACTCACCAACACCATCGCTGAGATTTTCAAGGGTAAGAATACAATCTAAGAATATTCTAGAACGCTATATACTACTATTTAAATGGCAGCTATATTCTCCAAAAAAAAGTGCTTGTTATTATTAATTGTGAAATGCCTCTCAATGCTTTCACCACAAAGGTTATTAAAAAACTAGTACGTGATTTTTTCGAGTAAATTATATAAATTCCTACATAAAATAAAAAATATCGTAAATGCAAAAATACTTATACCTAGCTGAAGTATTTTTTCTGATCAACCCTGGCTTTCTTTTGTTTCAGACATCACCAGACTGATCGTGGCCGAACTGAAGGAGTATCGCGCCAAGGTCAGCCAGATCATCAAGGAGTTCACCGACTGGTTCAAGGACCTACCTATCCTCCAGGCTATCAAAGAGAAGGTAATATCCATTAGCGTTAATTCTTTCACTACACTGATTCCGACAAATTAGAGACACGATAGTCTATTGCTCGGCCTTTCCTTGACTATTAAAAATAAACTGCGAAAAGAGGAGTCCATTCTCCAAAACCTATTTTTATTGTGGTATCAGTTTTGTATTCGAATTTAGAATATTTTCATATATTTTACTAAATTAGTATTTTGTTCCACCAGTGGAACGAGCTGGCAGTACCGGAGCAGACCTTAGCCATTGCCCAACAGTTCCACAACACCGTCCGCCCGCTGCTGCCGACTCCCGAGGCCCAGGCCTTCGCTGACACCCTTCACGAGTATGTGCTCAAGGTAAGCTACTTCTTGACCAGTCATAAAGCCGAACATTATGTGTTTCAATTCCACAGATTCGAATTAGGAAACAATTTTAAAATTATACTTTCCAGAAGTCCCAAACTTCATAAACAATATTCTGGAGGATTTAATATTTGAACAAAACTTTCTACGTATACACTTACAAAATATTTCCCCTTCAGAAACTGCGCAAGGACAAGATCGACGACCAGAAGGAGATCCGCGTCGTATACCAGAAGCTAGTGACCGCGGTCTCCTCGATCATCCAGTACATCCGTGCGCAGCTCAACCAATACGGAGTCGTACCCACCGGGCCCCAGGTCACCTCTGTAAGTAACCTTTGCACCTCAGCTTGATTTTCACGGTCAACAAGCTTGTGGGCATGTGTGAAACGTAAGAAAATCCACAACAGACCGGAAAATCCTCCGGAAGACCTGCTAATACCGGCTGCTATAGAAAACTACGAAAAACCAGCAGCCATAGATTGATTGTGATGAAAGAAAGAAAGAAAGAAAGAAAAAGCTTTTATTTATGAGATGGCCAACCACTACTTTAATAAACCATTTAATGACTGAATGATCGACACAAAAAGAAAAAGAATGTTTAGACGTACCTCTGACCACCCCCTTTATACATCATGAAATCTCGATAGCCTGGATATTTAAGAGGATGACCGTACATATAACCTGCAGCATGCGCTTATTTTTTTACACAAGTCAAGTAATCCTTTAAACGATTTATTTCTGTATTCTTATATCCTGTCTCTTTCAGTGGTGGAATTGGAACCCAGTGAACGCTGGCTCTGCACCGGCCTTCGGAGGCTCTGCATCCATGAGCCTGCTGAAGCAGTTCCTGACGGGCGACTTCCCCGACGTGACCGCTATCGTCAAGGCTTACAGACCTCGCAGTCTCGACCCTCTAGGACAAGTGCCGTCTTCCCGTAAGTATTAAAACTAAATCGGAACCCCAGAACAGCAAATCAAATTAGAACTATTATAAACGGACCCCAAGACGCAGAAACAGGAAGCAGGTTATTTTCGTGAATGAAAAAAGTCTCTGTAAAAGCAAAAGCTTTTCTCTGACCACACTGGTACTTTCAATAGCAATTTGCTGTAGCCTTATTGTGTTTCACCAATTTGTCCCACCTTATAAACCACCAGTTCAATATCATCAGAATGAAAATAATAAACATTCAAAGCTATTATATTCATCCTATGCTATTTTTTAAATACTACGACTAATCAAAGTTTCTGGAAACGTACGAGTTCCGGAAGTCGTGTTGTGTATACAAGTGACGGTTGGGTGTTACTTAAAAGCCTTTTCCAACAGTCCGCGCGGTGGTCGTCAATGGCCAGCACATCTTCACGTTCGACGGACGTCACCTTACGTTCCCCGGCAACTGCCGCTACGTGCTGGCACACGACTACGTCGACAGGAACTTCACGCTGCTGTTGCAGATGGCTGATGGCAAGCCCAAGGCGCTGGTCTTGGAAGACAAGAACGGAGCCGTTATCGAGCTAAAGGAAAATGGACAGGTGAGAACCTTATCTCCAGGATCGATCAATACCTACTAATCCATAATAGAGATTGAGATTGAGTAAAAAAAGGGAGGTATTAAACGTTAATACACTACCGGGCTTCGATGTTATCCTGTGACAAATTATATGGCTACCCGATAGAGGTAGGAAGAATAAAAGACAGAAAGAAGAGACGAAAGAAGGAGGCTTATACTTTTCAGTTCCAGGATTCTACTGGACTTTTTGTAAAGTCAAATGCGCTTCGTTAACTGCTCCCAGTTATTACTTCTTTGTCCTATGAAATAAAGATTTTTACTCCTGCATATCCTAAATTCCTCACTTTTCTTCAGGTTAAAAACATATTTGCAGTTTTCTTATTTCTGAATTGTTTTGTTACATAGGTTACCCTCAACGGCGCCAACCACGGCTTCCCAGTGGAAGAGAAGGACTCCTTCGCTTTCCGCCAGGTCAACGGACGCATTGGACTCGGCACGCTCTACGGACTCATGGCATTCTGCTCTTCTAAGCTCGAGGTGAGACCCTACTTATTTCTTAACAAGCAATAGAAAGAAGAGACTAGAATATTACAGAATAAAACGAATGCTGTTGATATTGTTTATTTGCAGCATGTCTTACTGCAGTTGATGAAAGATGATAGCTTTGCTCAGTCAGGTCAAATGATAGCTAAATAGGTCCTAAGCTTTTGTAGGACCGGTTAAAGAATAATTTTGGTGAAGTACATTCTCCAGCTACGTTTAGTCCAGTCCAGTTATTCAAGTAGCAGCCATCAGTATTATTATTCTCTTTCAGGTGTGCTACGTGGAAGTGAACGGCTTCTACCTCGGCAAGCTGCGCGGTCTGCTCGGAGACGGCAACAACGAGCCCTATGACGACTTCAGGCTACCCAACGGAAAGGTATATACAGTCCATTTACCTTTATTACATTCCTTATTTACAAATTATAAAGAAAGCAGTTTTAAACAAAAGGTATCCCCTTGTTTTTCGAAGTTAACCATGATCCAATATACATCATGTAGACCCCACCTGATGGGTAGGTATTCCATATTTACTTCACTAGAAAATAATTTAGGTCCTAAACAAGCACATCGCTGGTTACTGATACTTGTTTCTACCTACCTTGTCTTTCGGAACCATTGCCGCAACGAACAAATGACTAGTTTAAAAGCAAACTAACATTACCTATATCACCAAATTTAGTGGAACGCCCCGCGATTTTGACTTCGTTAAAAACTTGTTTCTAGATCTTCTTGCTTAGGCTGTATGTTAGTTAATTAGTAACGTAAGAGCTTTATATGAGAGAGCTGATGGACTAGTTGGTAGTGACTCCGCCTTCCGATCCTAAGGTCGTGGGTTCAAATCCGGTCGTGTACCAATGGATTTTTCTGTGCGAAAAATTTATGTGCGCTATACCAATACTCTCAAACGGTGAAGGAAAACATCGTGAGGAAACCCGCGGCTTAGCCCGTTTGTGAAGGTAAAAGTTGTCTCTTGACGCTGCATAAATCATCTACTATAGATGGTAAAAGGTCTTAGTTAAGAGCTTTATATATCACCAATACTCCTGCCACCTATCTTCAACTTGACAACTGCTCCAGATCTCAACATCGGAGAGCGAGTTCGGCAACGCGTACCGCCTGGCGCGCAGCTGCCCGCAGGTGCAGGTGCCCGAGCACTCGCACCACCAGCACCACGCGCCGCTGCCGGAGGCCTGCGAGAAGGTCTTCGGAGGTACCTCGCCGCTGAAGGTCCTGTCCATCGTCCTCGACATTGCTCCCTTCAGGTAAACAAAAGGTTCATTATCATCATCCACAGGCCGACTTCACCCACTGCCGGGCATAGGCTTCCCTCTGTGCCATCCATCACGATCCTGTCCTAGTCTCGTCCGTCCAGGTCCCTTAGAAAAGATTATAAAACCTTATTTTTATAGTTGTAACTTGTGGCGGTCACGGTGAGGTCTGGTTGTGGGTTCAGGTACCGTCCGTAAATATTTTTTGAGAATTTTAGATCAAATGTTTATTCACAGGACCCCGAAACACATCCCTGTTACCTTTCATTTTCTTTAATAATAAATTCTGTCTAAACCATCCTGGTTTAGACAGAGTTTATAGTAGTATCAACACCCTTTCGTACCACATGGCTTCTTGCCCTAAACGCCTATCAAACTTGGCAAATTATGTAATGACAGAAAAAGAAATATTAGTTATCTCTTTAAAAAAGGAAATACGAGTAGTATAGTTAATTGATTCAGGCGTCACTTTGTGGAAGTCCATTTTAAGATAAAACTAAGTACATGTAAAATCTCTAAAATAGTAAGGAGATACTATCTATCAATTTGCTTACATTACTTATTAGATCTTTTTTCCCGTAGACAAGCGTGCATCCACGCTGTGGCGGGCAACTCCGCCAACGCCATCGGCGAAGCCTGCGACCTGGCCAAGGGATACGCAGCCCTCGCTATCTCGGGTCTATTGCCCGCGGTCGTTCCGGACGTCTGTCTCCAGTGCATCGACGCCGACAAGCCCAGGAATATTGGCGACACTTACGAGTTTAAGCTGCCGAACAAGCAGGCTGATATTGTGATCGCTGTTGAAACTACCAAGGTAAGAATTTAGGCTAATTAGATCAGGTTAAGAAAGCGTCTTATGCTGGTTTCTTGCCTAAATTTTAAAGGCCTTAAGTCAATGGTTTTCTGAAATATTTTTGACATAAACAATGTTTGCCAGCAGTAAAACCTTAGTTTTGCATAAGCTAATATCCATCTTTCCCAACAGGTTAACGAGAAGACCTTCAAGGAGCTGGTGGTCCCCCTAGTGTCTCAGGTGGTGGACCAACTGAAGGGCAAACGCTGCGGAGACATCAAGGTCTACCTCGTCGGCATCACCTCCAGGTTCCCCTACCCTGTCATGTACGATACTGACCGTAAGTGCATCTTTACAAAAACACAGATTCTGATAACTATAAGGGGAAAAAATTTCATAGTAGTCAAATAAAGAAGTGAAGTGGTGACTGTAGGGGGTTTATTTTATTATTTTAACGCAAGAACAGAACAAGCAGCGACAAGGAACTTAAATAGATAATCTGCCTCTTGATTTTCGCGATAGAGATCACCAGATATCCTCAAATAGATAAAAACTAAAGACATTTTTTGGTAGCTGAACCGAGAAGATCAAAAAAATTATGGCAACCAGGAGTTATTCAGTATTTTTGACTTATTTGGCTTGTAATAAAGTGTAGCTCATTGCTTACGAAAAGATCTAAACTTCTCATTAAGCACGCAATTTTGTTCTGTAGTGAAACTGAAGAACGCTAAGCTCACGTTCACGGATGAAAGCCGCTACGATCTCTTCACTCGCATCAAGACCGGACAAGAGAAGGCAGACCAGCTCATCGCTCAGTTCGTCAGCATCCTCAACGACATCAAGACTTCCCTTGGTAAGCACCTTGGTAACATCTTCTTCAAAGGCCTACGATCTTAGAGTGAATTGGGAAAACTGGCCACCTGGATTCGACCAGCTTATGTTCCACTAGGTTCTACTTAAGACTTCGTATATCGCTATCTTGCCTATAAAATTATTTATCAAAAAATTATGACCATCCAGATGCAAATAAACTTTCGCAATAAGAGATAATAGCATTTTAAAGATTACGATAAGTGTAGGATAAATCAGTGCCAATAAACCCTTCCGAGTAGTCGGGTAATTACAAAGGCAAGGCTTACTTAATATGAATTTCCTCCAGGTATTTTGAACATTGAGGGCAGCTACTCGCAGCTGTATGAAATCCCACTGCGACCAGCCGCCGTCAAGCACTCCATCATGGTCGTTGGAGAAACATGCAGACCCGTTAACTTCTTCGTAAGTAACTATCCTGAACTAGCTTCAAGAAGATAAATGATATCTTTGTATAGACAAAGATATTGTTTTGATTTACAACTACTATTTGTGGAATTAGGTGATTTTTTCATGTTATAATACAATGTGACAAAAGTTGAGGACGAGGTATAATCCAAAACTTTTTCTTTCAACAAATCTTAGATCAAGAGTTTTATTCAGGGGCCCTTAAAACTCTCGAATACTTGAAATGATAAGGCGTCCAACAGTATCTTAACGTATCTACTCCTTGCAGCTGGAAGTCCTGAGCGAAGCCATTCATGAAACCATCAGCGAGAACAACGCCATCACACACTCCCTGATCTCTATCGCCGACGGTCTCTCCATCGGTAACGGAAAGAACGCACAACAAGTCGTAGGTAAGTGTACCCTTCAATAGTGGAAAGAGGCACCTAAGTTGGTGCGAGTCCTGCGTCCCGAGTCCTATCCTGGTGCTAGCCTGATCCACGTAATAACGTAACTAAATTATTCTTGTCTTTTAGCTCAGTTCTTTTGCTAAACGAAGAGCACTGGTGGTCTAGCTGGTAGTGACCCCGCCTTCCGATCCTAAGGGCGCGGGTTCAAATCCGGTCGTGTACCAATAAATTTTTCTGTGCGAAAAATTTATGTGCGCTATACCAGTACCAAACAGTGAAGGAAAACATCGTGAAGAAACCCGCGGCTTAGTCCGCACGTATTGACCATGTCTTTCCTGTGGACAAGGCCGACTAAGCTGAGAGGATGGTATAGGTGCTGGGCAAGCCTACTCCATCTTAATTCGCCCCAGGCAATACAGCGTCCCGTTTGTGAAGGTAAAAAGTAGCCTCAAATCATCTTGGCGACCTCTGTGGCGTGGCGGGCGAGTGCTCGGCTGAGACGCGAGAGGCGCGGGTTCGATTCCCGCTGCGGAAGAAATATTTGCATGCTCTGCAAATATTTCTTCCGGGCCTGGGTGTTGTAATATTTATCATAAG
This sequence comes from Scotopteryx bipunctaria, assembly GCA_949320045.1. Taxonomy (NCBI): domain Eukaryota; kingdom Metazoa; phylum Arthropoda; class Insecta; order Lepidoptera; family Geometridae; genus Scotopteryx; species Scotopteryx bipunctaria. The sequence goes on from OX439465.1 coordinate 508,576, forward strand.
TACGTATTTACAAAAAAAAAAGTATATAAGTATTCTATCAATCATCTGGTTCCCATAGTACAAGCCTTGCTTAATTTGGGGCTAGATGGTGCTGTGTTATATGTCCTCAAAATATTTATTATTATTATTATCTACTATAGATGGTTAAAGGTCTTATTATTTGCTAATCGGTGAATTAACAATGTTCTAACTCCAGGGTTCAGCAAGCACTCTGTGCTGATGCTGGGAGATAAGAAGCCCGGCAAGGATGCGGAGGCACTGAGAGCCAGCCTCGAGACAAGTCCTGACTCTTGCATCGACTTCGTTGAAGAGGTAAGCAACCATTTACTTTATAAGTAGTTCACAAAATACGTGACATTGCGGTCGCTTTGTCTGTCATATATACGCACGCAGAATCTATCAAATTTTTCGGCCACAAAACGACTTGGTTACTGGCTCAGATCAGTCCATAGCAAACTAGTCCCATTAAATCAAATCCTAGCTAAAACCAACTAGACTAATGGCTACCCTTACTTCCAGCTGGACGGCGTGGTATACTCCAGCAGCAACTTCCTCGCCCTGGCCGCGGGCCAGCAGAAGCAGTTCATCCAGACGGCGGCCGGCTCCATCGCGCACGCCATACTGCACCAGAGCCTCACGCAGGAGTGCACCTGCACCTACTCAGACCCCTTCGCCGCTAGATCCGTCTGCATCAACACCGACAGGAAAGAAATCGTGAGTACCACGAGCGCTTCCGTGCATCGGAGGGCACGTTAACCAGTCGGTCCTAGCTTTTAAGTCGTTAAGCCATGACGGAGGCCTTTAGGCGGCCTAAAACTCCGTCCCAAGTGTTGACCACTAGCTCATACGAACTTACTTACTTACTAGTGATGTTTGTAAATAAATAAATAGACAAAAATATTTTCTTAGTAGAACCTCGGTCTTGTGGTAGGCAGTGCCCGGCTGAAACGCAAGGTGCGGGTTCGATTCCCATGCCAGAAGGGTCTGGTTGTTGTGGTAAATTAAACGTAGTTTGTGGAAACCCCTCGCGGAAATCTTAGTGTCAGAACTATGTAAATGAACATTGGGTGTTATTATTTTTTGTCAATGCACTAAATGTTTTTGTATTGTCCACAGACGGCCCGCAGACGCAAATAGACAACTAATCAAAATTACTCCTAGTATGCAGTAGTGTGCGAGCGAGACGCAACGTTACACTGTGTATAGCTCCGTCTCTCTCGCACGCTCTTCCTTAGTTTTAAACATTCCTGTTATTTATACAATTCCTATTCGTTGAGATAAGGATCATGACGTAATCATCACATTTTGTATTAGAAAAATAAAAAATATGTTATTAACTTACTGATTTTTATTTATGTACCTACCTTTTTTCCTACATAAATTGACTGTCATAAGAACCTCTTTGATGCTCACGTAAATCCTATCGCTACACTGGTTCGAAAGAACTAGTGACACAACTTAGTACTTGTAGAATTGAATATTATGATGAGGATAGTTAGGTATAATTAAAGAAAAGAACGGATTTGTTGATCGAAATTTTTATTTTCATTATAAAATTATAAAAATTTAAAAGCATAATAAATCTTAGCTTTATCTAACAATGGCACTTTGAATTAGAGTCACATTCTTATAAATAATAAAGAAAATAAGCCAGAAACATGCAAAACGTCACCTACAAAAAATACATGCACAAACCTACAGAAATACAGAAAACAATTCTATAAAAAAGAAACCATACAACCTACCAAATTTTACTCAATGCTCTAAATTTTAAATTCCATTACATAGAAGAAATTGGGAAAATTTTCTTAGTTGTTAACAAAATTACGTGCAAATTCTATCATAGGAAAGAAAAGTTACGTGAAAGTTACAACGTGAAAAGAAAAAATCAACACAGGCAGAAATGTACGCTTGAAACCACTATGAGAAGAAATGAGAAGTTTTTGCGAAAATACCATCGTGAATGAGGAAAAATTTTCAACTTAAAAGTTTATTGGAACATTTCACCAAGATATCACTCAAATTCCATAGTGGTTAGTAAAGATTTCGTGAAAATTGTATTGTAGTAGAAAAATAGATAAAATGTAGATGTAAACAGACCACCACCTTCATATACCTAGTAATAGTTTTTCCTGACCCAGCGCAGTCGCGGCCCTCGTTGTGACATTATCTTCACGGACGCCCCTGCTGCCGCCTTTACCACTTCTTGGATCTGTAGTCAGAAAAAATATTTAAAAACACCACTAACTACTACAATTACTACTACTATTACTATGGCCTTTTACCATATACAGCGTGATCGATGATTTATACAGCGTCGGGAAGCAACTTCTACCATCAAAAACGGGAAGCTGTAGTACCCGGGACGAATTAAGATTGAGTAGGCTTGCCCAGCACCTATTCCATCCCCTCAGCTTAGTCGGCCATGTCCACAGGAAAGACATGGTCAATACGTGCGCTGCTGAATAAGCCGCGGGTTTCCTCACAATGTTTGTTTCACTGTTTGAGAGTACTGGTAATAGCGCACATAAATTTTTCGCACAGAAAAAACCACTGGTACACGACCGGGGTTGACCCCACGATCTTAGGATCGGAAGGCGGGGTCATTACCAACTAGACCAATATTGGCTCTTACTGCTATTACTATAACTACTACAATTACTACTACAACTACTCCTACTAGGAAGGAAGGAGTAATAAAATGTATCTAAGTAGGCAGAAAATATTACATGGATACCTATGTAAAAATATACTTCAGAGACAGAGACAGAGACGCAAGAGGCGCGGGTTCGATTCCCGCTGCGGAAGAAATGTTTGCATGATCTGTAAATATTTCTTCCGGGTCTGGGTGTTGTGGTACCATGGTACTCGTAGTTTCTGATACCCACGACACAGGAAATCCTAGTGTGGGGTCAGAACTATGTATGTGACTGTTGGGTGTTATTTATTTATTTATTTATTTATTATTTATACTTGCGACTACTAACTCTTGAACTGGTGTGGTGAAAGGATAACGCCTTAGGCTTGAATGATAAAGTATGGTAAGAGCAAAGTACTTACACTCAACATCAAACTCTGTGCATTTCCGACCAACATGTCCATGGCTTCAGAATCCTCCTTGGAACCTGTAATTGAGGATATCACATATTCACTGACTTGAATAGGGTTGGTTCCACTCAATGCCAAATTTCTTCCCAGAGAATGCCAGACTAAATCACTTATCGTTAGTGGCTAGGTATATTAACCTTTTATAGTGCCACAGAACTGATAATATGTAGTTATCAATCCAGAATTGACGCTCACAGCCAGCCGATTCATAGAACACTAGATTGTAAGTGCGGCTTCGCTCGCGTTGAATAAAATGTGACAGACCATTTTACCCCTTTTAAAGGTTTCGCACCACACGTTAAACAGTTCTCATACAAACTTTGACAGCTCATTTTACCCCTTTTAAAAGGTGGTTTTGAAAAATCCTGAAACACGTGTTCATTTATTTTGCATTTATAGTATCCAGTTTGACGCCCTCGGTGGCATGGCAGGCTGCTCGGCTGAGACGCAAGAGGCGCGTCTTCGATTCCCGCTGCGGGAGAAATGTTTGCACGTTCTGCAAATATTTCCTCCGAGTCTGGGTGTTGTAATATTATGTATAAGTATGTATTTACAAAAAAAGTAGATAAGTATTCTACCAGCCATCTAGGGCCCAAGCTTTGCTTTGTTTGGGCTAGGTGGAATGCTGTGTGAAATGTCCACAAATATTTACTTATTTATCAAGACCGAGTTCCAAGCAAATTACACAACATGGTAGCTAGTTTTGTGCAATAACCTACCTTGTTGTCCGAGCGAAGAGCTCTTGACAGTCGTCAACATTTTCAGCTGAGCACTTATAGTGGGGATTCTCTCGCAGGTCTGAAGGAGATTCTGAAAAAAATTACACCTATTATGGAACTTATTCACACCATCATAGTTACGTCCACTTGGTTAAGGACGACAACTAATACACCAAAGCAGGCGGCCAAGGGATTTGCGGCCTCGAATTCACTCGCCTGGTGGTCAAATGACATTGCGCACAGTACTTACAGATATCTAATTAATAATAATAATTATATATTACTAGCTGCCCCCCGCGGCTTCGCTCGCGTCGTACCCGGATAAAAAATAGCCTTTAAGTTAATCCAGCATTATGTACTATGTATATATTCCAAGTTTCATTCAAATCTGTTCAGCCGTTTAGGCGTGATTAGTAGAATATAAGTAAGAAGTATGATGTAATATTATTACGTACAGTTTTGATCCTGACGTCAGTACACTCGTGCGCTAGTTTCCTCGCGAGTGCTGCCACCTCGTGGGACTCGGTAACTATTGACTTCGACGTGGATAGCAGCGCCTGCTTCTTATCTGCAAATAAAAGTTGAAAGAAAGTAGGTATAAAATAATAGATACATAGGAGTTTTGACTCCATACAAGGATTGCCTGTGTAGCGAACAAAAACAACAGTCATTAAATTAAAACTTGAAGACCATGTCACGGGAATCAAACTAACACTTCTGGCAACTCAGGCGGATGCTCGTGGCGAATTAATCCTATTACATTTTTACCAAGAAATTCGTGTCAGGGACAGGGTCAAGGTCAGGGTCAAGGTCAGGGTCAAGGTCAGGGTCACGGTCAGTGTCAGCTTCAAGGTCTGTGTGAGGATCAGAGTCAATGTTAGGGTCAGTGTCAGCGTCAGCGTCAATGTCAAGGTTAGGGTTAGGATCAGGGTCAGTGACAGTGTTAGTATCATGTGTGTGACTCACCAGTCTCCATGTACTCGGAGAGGCGCGCCATGAGCACGGCTACGCGGCGCGCCACGGCCACGATCTCGTTGTCGCGCGACGACCACTCACGCACGCACTCGTGCAGGTCACGTGCCACCGACTGTCAAAGTCAGATGTTATGTCAATACATACTCTGTGAAAATGTTAACTCTGTACCTATTACGGTTCATGAGATACAGCCCGCTAACAGACAGACGGACAGCGAAGGCTTAGTAATAGGGTCCCCCTTTGACACCCTTCGGGTACGAAACCCTATAAATCAAGAAACAAGATTATGGTAGATATCGTCCAATTACAATTTTACCAGTATTGGATAAGATTGTTGAGAAATATATATGCGGTAATATTCAAAAGTTTTATACAGAAAATGAAGTGTTGTCGCCTCAACAATACGGATTTCAACCTAATAAAAGCGCATTGCTTCTATTGTCTCGTTTTACCGATGAAGTTAACTGCCACTTAAATTCAAAAAAACATGTGATTTTAGTATTTATTGATTATGGCAAAGCATTCGACACGTTGAAGCATAGAAGATAGAAAGACTAGAGAATAATGGAGTCAGAGGTAATCTGTTGGAATGGTGTAAAGATTATCTCAATAATCGTAGCTACCAAGTCAAAGTAGGTGATACAGTTAGTGACAGTGTACGCATCTCTGAAGGAACAGCCCAAGGATCGGTACTAGGCCCTTTACATTACTTGACCTACGTAAACGATCTTAATAACGTTATTAAAAGCTGCACTGTCTACCAATTTGCCGATGACACTTGCCTAATGGCCGCTGATAGGGATGTTATGGTTGCACTTAAGCATATTCAAAAAGATTTTGACGCAATATGCAAATGGTCACATGATTCCGGACTAGTTCTCAATGCTGATAAAACTAAACTAATCCACGTCCGCTCAAGCAACAATTTTTGTCATATTAAAGACAATTTGAAGGTAGTTGCACATAGCCATGACTGTCTTCATTCCACTAACCCAAGTTGTTCTTCGAACACTTGCCTAGGAATTGAACAAGTGACTGAGCATACTTATCTTGGATTGGTGATAGATGACAGATTCAATTGGGCGAAGCACATTGATAAAATTTGTAATAAATTGAGAGCAATTATGGCAAAATTCTATATAATCAAATGCAAACTTCCATTTCATATATTATTAACTCTGTATAAGTCTCTGGCGGAAAGTATATTGTCATATGGTCTGAGTAGCTACGGCCGTACATATAAGTCATATTTAGATCAGATTCAAAATATTCAATATAGAATACTTAAGTTTATAGTTCCTTCTAAAATAAAAAATAAATATGTAGACGATGCTTTAGGATTATTTAAACATTGTGGTGTTATACCGATTCATCAAAAAGTTGAACTCTTATTACTTTCTGAACAATACTTCCGCGTAGAAATACAACACACAAAAACTCACTCAATTGCCACTAGAAGCATAGCAAACAGAAAATTAATTAAACCTATATTCAATAATGAGTACGGTAAAAGAACATCACAGTATTTGATTCCTAATCTTATTAATAAATTGCCAATTGAATTGAAAAATATATTAACGAACAAAAATATTAGATACAAATTAAAAAAACATTATTTACAACATTTAACCTAAAATAAAAAAAAAACTTGAATATGAAATACCTGCAGGTAAATTGGAGCATCCTTTGTATAAATGGCCTACACACACACACACGCACAGCAGCAGTGCACCGTCGTCGCACGGCTGTTGTTTACAAAGTCCCCACTCACCTGACGCGTTCTGAATAGTTCTGATGTAGTGTGTGTGCGTGCGCTTATTGTATCTTTGTGTTTACTATTAATTGCTTTTTTGTTATAACAGAGAACCTAGTGATAAGTCAAACTCTTAAGTTTAATATCACTAATTAATTGTTTAAATATATGTATTTGTAAAATAAATAAATAAATAAATAAAAAATAAGAAACTAATAACCACGATGGTTCATTTCGTCTTTTCAAAAAGCCAATTACACTTGTAGACATCATCATTTTAATTCACTATTTGCTTACGTATATCTGTTGGTTGGTGCCCTGTGCTGTGGGTTGTTTCTTGAAAATGTTTTCTCCTCCCAGCGCAGACTCCACCTCGCCCGTCGTACGCAGCACCTGTGGTGGAACTCTTTTAATTCCTTGCTAATCTTTATTACTATCCTCCCAGTTAATTAAAAAAAACTTTACTGGTGTTATGGTCATTGATATAAACAAAAAACAAAAATGGCCTTAGTATTCATCCTTGTGGTACACCTATTGATACCACTGACCCTGGGGAATGTTTTCCATTAACGTCAACATTGCGCTTACCTTTTGTTAAGGTCGAAAGCTACTCTCACAACAACGTAGTGCTAACATAACCTAACAGCATAGTGGTGGAGTGTTTTGTCAAATATTTCACGGTGGACACAATCAAATGCATTAGACAAATCGCGAAAAATGCCTAAAGGCAGATTTTTAACACAAATTCGCCGCGTTATTAACACTGCGCTCAATGACTTTAAATACATTTATGTAGTAGCTCTGTCGCGGCGTTACAGACGCTTGCTTGGAAAGTCTACCTCAAAGCATGTAAAGACTAAGCGTACCTCTGCCGTGCTTTCCTTCCAGTCGGGCAGGCGGCTGGGCCGGCAGCCGGCGGCAGGCGTGGCGGCCAGCACCCTCTGCCGGGCCGCCTGCAGGGCAGCGCGGAGCTCCGGGTCGCGACGGACAGAGAGGGACGACATGCTGACCTCTATGGAGCGGTTCGCTAGTCTGCATAATAAATAACGGAACTCAGTACAACCTGTTTAGTAAAACGCTCCTGACGTAGATGAGTTCAGAACTTCGAAATTAAATGAGGAACATTCTATAAAACATCTAATTCCCAGTCGCTTCCTTGATAGTGCTTTACCTAAATACACGAGTGCCAAAGGGATTTAACTAGCATCTAATTAGTCCCATTGGACAATTGATTTGCGGTTTATAGTCAGAGCCTAGGATTTATTTATCAGGATTCACCCAAACGCCATCTAGGATGCCCAAGAAAACCTAATCTTATTTCTTTTTATAAATATTCTCGTACTATACGCGAAATTCTGTTAAAGTCAAATCCTTAGCTTATTTTAGGATAATTTCTAAGAGAAATTTCCCCTGAAAACACTGAGGATTATAATATTTGTGACTAACTTGATGATGGCTTCTGAAGTTTGATTTCCTTTCTGTACATCGTTGTGTGCGCTAGACTCCTCACGTAGGCGCTGCATGGTCGCGCCTGAAAAAATATTTTATTTATTGAAAATTTTAGGATTTTTCTCTTGGTATACTTTTTGGTAATGTTTTGGAGTGTATGCGAGTTCATTTGGCTGTCGCTGTTTTTGACAAATGATACACGCCCACAGGATTTTTGACAAATGATATGTTGTTGGATTCGTCTGGATCACAGAAGTGGCTTTTAGCTATATGTAAAGTCCCATATAGCGGCTATAAGAAGCAAATTCTAACCAACTAACTGATTTATTTCGACAACTAAGCTTTAAATTCGTCTGGGTTGTACCATCTACTTTTATATTATACTTTCTGTGGACAGTAATCTAATCACGAACTCTCAAAATTCAACCATTTATTTGAAAAGTGATAGAGACATTATAGCTAGAGAGCCAAATATTGTTTAAGAAACGCCCCGTCTGCTTTAATTTTTTTCATACAGATTTCAAGCTGTGAATTCTTTCTTAGTGCAACCTTACACCCCTTACAATATAAGAGGAATACCCTCCCAAGTTTATGGCTTAGGCTGTGCAGTGATTGTCAGTCAGTCATTTGTTAAAGTTTTAAATATTTAGAAGATTATAATCATATTAATAAAATAAATAGTATACCAGCAGTCTGTACAAAGTCCATGGGATCCACAGCGCGGTCGCACAGCGTTCGGACCTTAGCGATGGACTCTGCGTACTTGGCGAGCAGGGCCTTGAAGTTGTCTATGACAGCCTGGACAAACGAAGCAATGTGATGTGTAATTAAACATAATTATTCCGAATATTGGAGGTACCTAAAACAGCTGTATAATGGCCTTTGCCAGAAACGTTATTACCAGTAGTAGTCAATATAAGCATGTTTTGTTATAATTTTGGGATGTCGAATTGTCTGAGGGATGTATATGTACCTGGTTGTTCGGAGAAGCGATTCTTTCTTGAGCTGCTTGGACCAGCATCGGTGCCAGTAGCTCCGTCTGAAAAAAGTTCATTTCCAAATTATATTTTAAGCCAACGACACTAGTGGACAGTTTGAATGTAACAACATTAAGATATTAATGAATGATATGACTGCGAAGAAGGGGATAATGTTTCTGGTATGCGAGTTTCAGTGATGCATTTTAGAGTTGTCGTTGAGTTTGTCTGGATCACGTTGACACAAAATATGATGTGTAAAAAAACTGCAGTACGGCTTCTGAAGTATGTATGGAATCCATTTTACGAAAGTTTTTGTTAGATTTGCAAAATATACCTACGCACTAAAGAGGAGACCTATTATGTGGATGAATGTGGGCTGATATTTGATAATAGCGGTTTGTTTTATTAAATAGATAACACTTTATTGTTTACCACACAACATTAAACTTACAAAATAGACAAAAATAATGGTAAAAACAAAAGGCGGCCTTATCGCTAAAAGCGATCTCTGCCAGGCAACCTAGGATGGATTGGATGGAACAAAAACATAGAAGGGGCAAATTGGTGTGGTAAACACTTGCTCTTAACATGTTTTGTGTATGCATAGTAAGCGTACCTGATCAGTGCACTGCAGCAGGTCCGCGGGCGCGCCGGCGCCGACGCCGGGCCCGGCCGCCAGCGCAGCGACGCGCGCAGTGCGAGTCACGCGCCCGAGCTGGGCCAGGAGTTCCGCTATCTTACGTTCCAGGAGGAACTTGCGCTTCTGCTCGTCTGGAAACAAACAGGAAAAATTTGTAAAAGAGACGGACTTCCACACTCGAAGTCACCAACATTTGCCTACCCTTATCCCACTAGGTGGGGTCGGCACAACATGTTTCCCTCTTCCATCTTCTCTTATCACTCGTCATCTCAGTACTCACTCCTTTCACACGCATGCCCTCTTTCACTTTCTTTCTTTGGCCTTCCTCTAGTAATGTATCCACCCACATTTGTATTCTTCACTCGCATAACATCCCCATACTACGCTAACCTATTACGCACTGTTTCAATTTTCAGAAGTCTTATTTCAGGCATTAAAGAAAAACCTAAGAACAACGAGGTGACAGCTTCCTCCGCATATCATACCTTCTTCAGCATCCACCAGGATGTCCAGCTCGGCGATGGGGTCGGCATCCATGAAGTCTTCCACGACGCGCGTCGCCACGCCTCTCTGGACAGCCTTCTTCAACTCTTTGATACGATCCATCAGCACACTGGGAACAAAATTGTGAGAAAAAACTTCGTATGTACCTACCACGTCGCTAAACAAAATTTGACATGATGAGCAATATGTTACGCGGCAATCGTTGCCTAGCAAATACATGGGTTAAAGATGCAATTGATGACGAAGTATTGTAAACTATGCAAATATTCAATCCAGGTCTAACAATAAGTAATCATAAAATGCTTCGCTAATGTAGTATGTTATCATCAGAAACTCCGTCATCAGAATGGAGGTATTCTTCCTTTTCCTATTGCTTTGTGCTTATCTTGGATCTGAGGACAGGGTCACTACCACTAGGTCGCCAGAGGTCTAACAGCGGAATCTATGTGGAGTATGTATTGACTCACCTGTATTTCTCCTGGTCGTATCTGAGAGCGCACTGCGTGAGCAACTCCTCTGTCTCGGTGATCACGTTACGTATCTCCTCCCTCTCGCTCCCCTTCATATCTTCAGACATCTGAAGCAAGATTATAAGCTCAGTAGTATTCAGTTAGAGGCAGTCGTAGTTGTATAGTCATCATAGTTGAGTAGTCATATCCGTGTAATCGTATTCGTGTAGTCGTGTTCATGCTGTCGTATCGTGTAATCGAATTCATGTAGTTGTATTCATGTACATAGTTACAGTCATGTAGTCGTATTTATGTAGTCGTAGTCTTAGAATCATTATTGTGTTCTAGAAATGAGCTTCTATTTATTACGTAGTAGAATTTTTGTCATAATGTGCTCGTTCTATTTACCTTAGAGGCGATATCAATGATATTTCTGACAGCCAGTTGACCTGATGTCTTGATATCTGCTTTGCACATAGGCTTGTTTAGCCATTTGTTCGCCAAATCCACTCTGAAAGTAACAAACTTATTATTATACGGGGAGCGTGGAATTTGGTTTACCAATAACAATAGTAATTTCAACAATTATTTTAAAGCACATGAAAAAATAAATACATTTTTTTTTACTTTATTATTCAGCTCTTTATATGTACTTACTGTCATCATCTTCCTGCCCTCATCCCACTCTATGTGGGGTCGGCACAGCATGTTCTTTGAATCATGCTGTAAGAGTTTTTGCTAAGGTGTTTTATGACCGGCCGCCTGCCTGACGTCAACCCTCCTTGGGAATACTTGCTTGTTGTATCTCATCATGTTGGAGGATACTATCCCTTAGTCGACTTTTACGACATGCTCGGGGAGAGAAGCAGCTGGATACATTCTATGTTTTTTCTTTACTCCCAGTCCAACAAAGAAGTAACTCCCAGTCCAGCAAAGAAGTATAAGTACTTACTGTATTTCCAGGTATGTTTTGTGTTCCGCATCTACGTCATCAGTTTCATCGTCTGGCGACCCTTCTAGTAATCCCGCTCGCTGACCGTTGACCCTGTTTTTATTATTATTATTATTACTCATGAATAAATAACACTAAATATTCCCACGATACAGTTACATACAACGGAGAACCATTGTATGTAACTGTATCTCCTGGTTATACCATTATGTCTCCCTCCTCGTGGGTATCAGAAACTACAAGTACCATGGACCACAACAAGGAAGAATTTTTAGAGTAATTTTACGAAATACACCCCCGAATACTCAAACGCGACTCAGAGTTGAGCACGTCTCAACTCACGGTTTTTTGACAATTTCTGATGAAAATCTGTCAAAAAATCGTCATTTGAGACGTGCTCAACTTTGAGATGCGTTTGAGTATTCGGGGGACAGTGGAGAGATATAAGTAGTAGAGGAAGCCCAAAGAAAAGATGGATGGACTGTGTGAAAGATGAAACGATTAAAAAAGGAGTGAGCGTTGAGATGACTTCTGACAGAGGGAAATGGAAGAAGAATATTATTGTTTGATTTTTATTTGTTGCTGTGTACAGTTTTTGCTAATAAACGGTTGACTATGTCTATGTCTAATAAATGTTGTGCTGATAAGTGGGAAAAGGGCAAGAAAATCGTAAAGTTAACGAGATACGGTACCTAATACTCTTGACCAGGGCATCATATGCATCCAGAAGCTTGGTCTTGCTGATGTTGAAGGTCACCCAGGTCATGACCTCGGAGTCATCGCTCGAAGAGTTCACGTCTTTCACCAGCGCCAGGGTCTGACTCAGGAGTGACCTGGAAATTGGGTAAAAGTTATTTTGGGTACATCAAGAAGTATACCTACCTACTGACTAGATGAGCTATATTTAATCAATCTGTAGACATAGTTTGCGTTGCTGCAGACTCACTTGAGAAGCTTAGGTCATATCAGAGTAGAAAAACTGTGGTGATGAAGACTTATTTTAATCCAAGAATCTTGCCAGACTTCGATGTATCTGACTGACTCTGATCTGACAGACGTACACCAATCTGTTTCAAACTGAGCTGTTTTATATCGACTCCGATCTGTTACCACTCTGAACTTTTGCAGACTGACTTTAACCGTATCGCACACTGTCTGAACTCTTACAGATTGGCTACGCCCTCTTGTATAGGTACTAACTCTGTCCACTTGCAGACTGACTCCGGCTTCTCACCGACTGACTCCGACCTCTCACCGACTGACTCCGACCTCTCACCGATTGACTCCGACCTCTCACCGACTGACTCCGACCTCTCACCGTCTGACTCCGACCTCTCACCGATTGACTCTAACCTCTTGCAGACTTACTTAGAGTTGTTGCAGAGTTGTTCGCAGCGCGCCTTCGTATCAGCGCTCATGTCGGATGCGGCGGGGACGAGGGGGCAGCGTTCAATCATAGAGTGAGCGCGATTCAGTTCTTCTAGCAGACTTACTGCGTTCGGAGTCACATTGTCCTGGAGAAATACGGATAAATAAGGTCAGTCACTTTGTCCTGGAGAATTAGGAATAATACACTGATTTATTATTTATTAGTTGCCGCCCGCGGCTTCGCTCGCGTGGTAAAAAATAGCCTATAAATGTTATTACAGCACACATACTATGTAATTCACATTTATAATATAGTAGGATTTATCATTATAAAACCTATGTTTTCCCACTGCAGGGCAAAGGCAATTTTCCAGGTCATATTTTGCACAAGAAGAATTTGACAGAATTTAAAAAGAGTGTTTTTTTTAAATCCCTTTGTTTTGTAAAATGTTTAGAAATAAGCTTATGTTTGGTACAAATCCTAGAATTGATATTAGGACTCACCATATCCTTCCCTTCGTTCAATGTGTCTCTGAGGGCGGTAGCACTAGTGGCGACGCCCGACTTGGCTCGCGTGAGCGTCGCCTTGACGCCGCCGTCTTTCACCTTCATCTGTGCTTCATCCAGCGCGCGGGAGAAGTCTTCCACTCTCTTGTAGAGGTCTTCAGTCTCCTCTTTAGCCTGAGAGAGAAATAATTTCGAGAATAATTAAGAACAATCCTTTGTTTATTCAAAATTAGTGTCACTGAAAATTAAGGCCATAGCGGTCATTGCGCTGTATTTGCTCAGAAACCAGTGGCCTTTTGGATTTTAAGTTTACAAGATATTTATTCTATGGTTATTATGGTTGCTGGTGATCATAAATTATCAAACTGTCTAGTGTAACTGGAATGAAAAAACATTCCGTCTATGAAGATGGTGAGACGCAATAGTTCTAGGTTCGATTCCTAGATGCGCTGCTGTTATTTGCTGTTCTGTCCGCAAACTACGTAAAGTTGTTGTTCTAATTCTAAATAGTATCGGATAAAAACAGATAGAATAAGTCATCAACATCGTCAACCACGCGTCTTTGCCCAATGCTGGGCGTAGGATAGCTCAAAGTGAGCGATAAACTATGAGCGTTACTTGAACAAGCGTAATAATAATACTCATTTATTCAATAAGGTCTGTTAGACAAGAAAAATTACAATTACTGTGTCCTTAATTACTTAGATAAGTAATACACGAGAGCCTACAGGTAATCCTGTGCTTCAGGCGGTTAGAGCACAAAGTAAAATAAATAAATAAATAACAACCAACAGTCACATACATAGTCCTGACCCCACACTAGGATTCCCTGTGTCGTGGGTATCAGAAACTACGAATACCGTGGTACCACAACACCCAGACCCGGAAGGAATATTTACAGAACATGCAAACATTTCTTCCGCAGCGGGAATCGAACCCGCGCCTCTTGTGTCTATGCCGAGCACTCGCCCGCCGCGCCACAGAGGCCGTAAAGTATCAAAAGAACAAATAATCACATTAAAAGACAAAAATAGTTAATGAATAAAGGATCTACATAATTGGTTTAATATAACATAGCTTAATTAATAATATCAAGATCTAAACTAAGGAATAAAAGCTAATTAGCATTAAGTTCGCCTATGCACATGTTTTCTTGTGTGCAATAAAGAATTTTCTATCTATCTATTTATATATCTATAAACAAACGAAGAAATGTACCTGTTGTATGTTAGATGAGCCGATAATGGTCAAGCAGGAGTCTTGTAGTGACTCGATAGACTTCTGTATCTGCGGCACGTCTACTGGACCGTTCTTGGCGATATCACTGTCTTTCTCTGACACAGAAATCTACAAAACAACACAACGTAAATAAGGCAGCGCCCAACAGTCATCAATAAATAAATAACAATAAATATTTGTGGACATAGCGCCAACTAGCCCCAAACTAAGCAAAGCTTGTACTATGGGAACCAGTTGAAAAAAAATCACACGATGGGTTGCGTACCATGTAGGTTAGGTACATAAAAAAACTTGTATGGTGCCCCCTTTTTTATTATTTTTTGTTATAGCAGCAATAGAAATACACAAACGGTTCGATGTTCTTCATTACGAACAGACGTAAAATCAAAATGACCCTTATTGAGATTTAAGATATTTTTAAATTGTCATGATGATGATTATAATTACCAGGTAGGCACATTGTGAGGATATTTCTGTAGTCTTGCAGACCGCATCGTTGACTTCAGTCAAACTTCTGGCAAACTCTTGGCGAGACATAGGCTGATCATTCTTCAATTTATCTGTAAAAAACATGTATCAAAACAGCTGGTCAATCGAACTGAGACTGTTTGGTCAGGTTCAAGGTCAAGGTCGAGGACGGGGTCAGAGTCAGGGTTAGGGACAGAGTGGTGGTCTGATGGTAGTAACTTCGCATTCTAATCCAAATCGTAGGTTGCATCCAACCAATGGATTTTTCAGTTTGAGCGTTCTATATATCAGTATTCTCAATCGATAATCGGATCTAATCAAATCATTGTGAGGAAACTGCCATGACATATAACAGAAAACGTATGTTACGCACACGAAAGGAGCCATTTTGAGGCGCACTTGTAGTGGTACGGTGAGGGTCAGGGTCAGGGTCAGGGTCAGGGTCAGGGTCAGGGTCAGGGTACTTACACACGATCTCCTGTTGTTGATTGAGTGCCTCGCAGCACTGGTCAAAGGGCAGGGCGCTCGTTGGCATTGGAATGCTTTGTATAGAGGCTTGCTGCAGTTGCAATGCACGGGATATAGAGCCGCATTCCTTATTCAGCTTACTAGCTGATGACGCAACGTACGCCTGAAATTATTTCACATTATCTATATTATTACGAATATTATTAGTCGCTCGTGGCGTAGCTTGCTTAGACGTTCTTGATTGATCGTTGAATTCAAGCAACGTTGTGCGCGGTCATAATTGAGATGGGCGACCACAAGTGGTATTACAAGCTGAGCGCTTTCAGTAGAGTAGCACCCAATAGTTTCATAAAATCTAAATATCGGGATAAAAGGGTTTTTACAAGTAGTTCGATTTACCAGCTTATTAATAGATTCATTAAGTCCTCTACAAGCGTCCAACAGTCGTCTCTTTGTATTAGTGTTGTTGGAATCCTGACAGGCCAACTCTGCAGTCTTTAGTACGCCGTATGTCGTGAATGTCATCTCTTGGACCGCTTCTTCTATTCTCTCACATTGTGCAAGATCCTAGAAAATAAAAGGGCAAAGGTCAAGGTCAAGACCAAGGTCAGGGTCATGGTCAGGGCTAGGAAAAGGTCGGGATCAAGGTGAAATAAGTTTAAAATAATGGACACTCCGAAATCAGACGTAAGGGTTTACCAGGTTGAAGTTAGTTTAAAAGACAAGCAATTTGGATGAACCACATAACCTAGGTACAAAAAACTTAACAGTATATTCCTAAAGGTATAGCCTTCTCGCATGTGGAGAAACTAATTTAACATAAATACATTTATGGAATACTAACCTTATTGTTCTTACAACCACGAGCTATAGCAGACAGTTCAACCGCTGCTTCGGAGGCGGCGTGTGCACTGCGGCCCAGCGACTCGGGGGACGCGATACTCAGCGTTAACGCGCCACACATAGAGCTCAGTTTCGTGGAGAGCTGGCTCAGCTTGTCTTCTTGGTGCCTGGAGGAACAGAACTTAAAGTTCTACAGATTTCAAAAACGTCACCGAGCTCGTCAAACTATAAAAATTTATAGAAAATCTTATGTTACTGACATAGTAGACCAGATAGTTAGTCCATAATCGATTGTTCTACAAATTCATAGGACGACAGACTTAATGATAAAAATGCTTGATCACCTGTCACCATGATTCACCATATCCATCTTGGGACTCTTTGATCAGGAGTGGCTGCAAGTTTTCTTATGATTACTTGGGGCTCTGCCCACCCCGTTAGGGTTACGAGCGTGACAATATGTACGTATCTATGTAAAAGCTTACCTGGCGTCTCCAATGATCTTAGCAGGTCTTGGTATGAGCAGCTGGTTGAGGTCACTCTCATTCAGGATCCTCTTCGTCTTTCCACTATCTGGCTGGAAACTGCTCTCTGGGCTTTGGATTTCCTATTTGAAGTATGACAAAATATTAGTAATGAAAATAGGAAAGGAAGGAATCAGTATCTTATAGAGTACTTTTTACACTTTACTACTATTACTAGTATCGCTAGTTCTTTTGAATCAGTGTGGTGAAAGGATTCAAAGAAGCTCCTTTCGTGCACTTCACACCTGTTTTCGAACTACTCAGGTTCTACGATATTTTATGTCGGTTTTCTGACGAAGTTTTCCTTAGCCGTTTGAGAGTACTGGTGGGTTAAAAAGGCCACTTTATCTGATCTGCTGCTAAATTGAATTGCTTACAATTCACTTACGATTCGCTTAGGATTTGCTATAAAATCGAATAATTAATTGCTCAAGGTGCTCTTTTTAGCCCCACTGGTATAGCGCACAATATTTCGATCAGAAGAAATCGATCGACGAAATCGAGTGCTCTCCTGCTATTGTGACTTCCACCCCAGGGTCGTCTACAAACAAACATGCACTGACTGACCTGTAGGATCTGCTGCGTGAGGGTAGCCACCTCAGGGTGGTCGAGGGGCTGCCAGGTGGCGATCCGTTTGCTGCTGGTCACCGTTTGAGTCTTGAGCAAGTGCACCAGCTTGTACAGGTGCTTTAGAAGTCTGCGGACAATTAGAATTATAAAAATGAGGTACAACTGGTAAAGATAGTTTGATAAGTTTAAAAAAATACGAACTTTGTCGTAGAGCGAATCTTCAAGACTAATACAGACACCAGCTCTCCACTCATTAACGCTCAAGATTTGTGCCGATTTGTTAGTGTAGTTGCACCGCATCAGCGAGCAGCGTTAGAAGAGTGAAAGCTCCTATAGCACAAGCTGAGAGACGACCTATTTTGATGTCGATAACATGATTTATGTCACAATTTTATTTAAGTTTAATTCTCTTTATTTGGCACCTTTTACTTTACTTTACTTTAACCCAGAGGTCATTTTTATTTAGAAGTCAATTGTTAACTCTATTCAGTTCTACCTGGCTTTTACTGTGGAGTCACCTGCCCTTGACCTTGAGGTCACTTGCCTTCGAGCCTAAGATCACCTGCCTTTGACTGTAAGGTTACCATAAGGTCAAACTCACTTATTTCTAGTAGCGTCGTTGCTAGTGTCGGTAGCGGCGGCGGAGGCTGCGATGTAGGAGGTGAAGGCGGCGCGGGGTGAAGTAGTACTAGACTCGCAGACAGCGCGAGTAAGTTTAGTACTAGCGGTGGGGTCAGTTGCCTTCGATGATGGGGTGAAACGCTGTGGAGGAAAAATATTTGTAAAAAAAAAACTAAGTATAAAATAAACGTAGTATTTTCAGTACATTCGGGATTGGTACAGATACTGAAACGGATCTTAAGAAGACTTCAATGCCTAGCACATAATAAAACCATCAACCACTTTTTCATCGAATACACAAAATCCTGGCCAATATAGTAAAACTAGCTGTCTCCCGCGGCTTCGCTCGCATAGTACCCAGTTGAAAAATAGCCTATATGTTAATCCAGTTAATGTACTATGTATATTTCAAGTTTCATTCAAATCTGTTCAGCCGTTTGGTCGTGATTGAGGCACAAACATCCAAACTCACAAACTTTCGCCTTTATAATATAAGTAAGATATAGAGCCATATAATACAAAAACAATAATGCATCTCAGACGAGCATTAGCCCGCTAACGCCGTCAAATCAATCATTTGTTTATGATGAAGTGTCAAATATCCAATATGGCGTCCGCTATTACATGAGACTTACAATAGTAACTCCGTCGTTCTTTCCGTCCTTGACCATGGTACTTATGACCCTGGCCTCGATGTCGTCCAAGTCGTCGAGTGTGGCGTCCAGGCTGACGCTCTTGGAGGCCGAGATACCACTCTTTGTAGCAAACCTGTAAAAATAGCTTTTAATTTAACAAATGACTTAGAAGTTGGGTAGTTTCAAAGTTCAGTTCAAAACAGCGCTACCAAAATCCCCGCCGCGCAAGTTTAATTAATAGAGTGGGAATACAAAACGAAAAATGGTTCCGTAGGAGACTTTTGTATGATAGTGTACGACGATATTTTTTTTCGTAAAGTCATCAACAATATCTCTTTATTTTCATACTAGCCAATAAATTTATCTGATTTGGTAAAGTTAAACTTACGTAACGACTGAATGGTTTTAGATATGTCTATAGGTATATAGGCTGTATCCTGGATCATCATCATCATTAGCATAGACCAGTCCACTGTTGGACATAAACCTCCTATCTTCGGCTTGACGCATCCAGTCTCAGCCAGCAGCAGATCGTGCCGAGCCGCGGTTTCCAAATAATCTACAGCTCCACATAGGAAACTTTGATCTACCTACCACACGAGCGAAGCCGTCGGCGGAAGCTAATTTAACAGTAAATTAGAATAGTATCACCGTGATAAGATTACCTTAACATATTGCAGGTCTCAGTGAGGGGTAGTACTTTGGAGTGAAGCGCATTCCTCGCCTTAGCGTCTTCCATGCTCTGCAGCTGAGCGTTGATGTCTCTGATGACGTCATCGCACTCCTGTCAATGTCACAAATAACTGGATATCTGAATGTTGCTTGAAATATTGATCCGAATAAAACATATTTAAGCTACGTTTTAAAAACTAAAAAAACTGACTTCAATGAAAAATAAATAAACGTGAAAAGTAAATAAGCGTTACACATTATGTCAGGATATCAGTGGCTATCGAAATTCTTTCGAATAAAATTGAGTGAAAATAATTAGGGAAGTCGTCAAATCAATATTTTATTTTACGGCTTTAAAATTTTACTTTAAAAGTATAAATCCCTCAGACATAAAATGTATATGGGACCACTTCGGGATCATTCTCTACACATCAGTGTAAGAATCATTAAAATCAATAAAACATACAGTCGAATTTAAAAGCTCTTCCTTTTTTAAGTCGGTTAAAAATACTACCAACTCTCGCTACTCTACAAAGTGTGAAACTTACCTAAGTAAGACCCTTCCTGAACTTAAATTTTACATCGTTAATCCTTACCAAACTAATGAAATAGATAAAACATGCTGAAAGTTTACACAAACTAAAACAAAGACGACAATTAAGACAAAAACTTTAAAAAGACAAGAATTTCTACACGTGTATTATATTTTTACCCAACTGCGAAGAAGGAGGGTAATGTGTCTGTTCTAGTTAGCACTTTTAAACCAAACTTAATTTGAAGGTCTTCAAAGTAGCTATTCATTCCTTTCTGATTATGACAAGGCCCACTGCATTTTTCTAGCTTTTTTTTCAAGTTTTGTTTTATTTTCTTTTGTAAGTTTTAGAAAAAGCTCAACAGAATCGCCAACATTACCTGTCCAAACTGGTCAACGTCGAGGATATCATCGAAACTACTGTCGAACCCACCGGCGTCATCAGAGTGCGTCAGTTTGTACGCAGCTTTAGAGATCTTCTGGCTGTTGGCGGTTATATCCTAGAAATACAAACACACGTGTTAATAACTAATGTGCGGTTCAAATGAAAGTTCAAGTAGGTACAATAAATAAGTTCGTATAAGCTAGTGGCCAACTCTTGTGACGGAGTTTTTAGGCCGCTTTAACGACTTAAAAGCCGGAACCGACAATCAAAGTGCCCCCCGAAGCACGGAAGCGCTCAGCTTGTAATACCACTTGCGATCACCCATCCAAAATGTGACCGCGCACAACGTTGCTTAACTTCAACGATCAATCAAGAACGTCTAAGCAAGCTACGCCACGAGCGCTTCAAACAATAAAAAAACCAGATCAAACATAAATGCCAGGTCAAATAAGAGAACCAGGTTTAATACACGTACCAATTCCAGTACGTATACCATGTCAAATACTAGTAATAGATCCAATACAAGTACCAGGTCTCGAATGATCAAGGACCTGGATACTCCTAGCTTACACGTATTCAATAAACCACGAGGAATTATGGGATTATGACTATTTATGAAGATCTTGGGTTTGTTCGTTGGTGAGGATTACCTGCAAGGTCTTCTTGTCAGCAGTAGTGGTGACCCCGAGGCCGCTGGCAGCCTCGCCCAGCTTATCAGCTTCCGAAGATACTTCATCTATGAAATCCTAGAAATGATAACTAATAAATACTTGGGGATCGTCCATTAATCTTGAGAGGCTCGAAAGTGGTGGGGCTTTTTCGTACCGGGACTATGGCTACTAGGCACTGGTGGTCAAGTAGTTAGTGATCCCGCTTTCCGATTCTAAAATCGTGGGTTCAAATTAGATTTTTTTGTGCACGAATAATTTCTGTTAGAAAATAGCCCGAAAGGAACCTTTGGGGCGCACATACTTTCACCCACACTGGTTCGAAAGAAGTAGTGACACGACTAAGTTATACAGATAGATCACTAGAGAACAAAATTTCTTCATCGATCGATACGCCAAGATTAGGATCTAATCTAATTTAATCGGATCTTTATTGCCATTGCCACAGCGTGCAATGCGGCCAGCGTTTTTGACACACTTTATCTATAGACTGTTTGCAACAGTCTTTAGATAGCCCGACTGTTTCTTTTGTACTTTGTAAATTTTATTTATATTAGTTCAAAGCGACAAGACCCTCAAATCAATTTAATTTTTTTATATATTTTATCATGAATGCTTATGTTTCAAGAGAATTTAAATATAAAGTGGTTGCAAAAGAGTTACATATCCAGTATCCACCCCTTCGGTCTATTAACACTCACTCTCAAGTCGACAATGTTGGATCTCTCCTTGTCCCCGCGCGTCGGCCGCGACTGCAGGAGTATCATCTGGAGGTTCTGGATCGCGTTCTCAAGCTCCCTCCTCTTATTTGTATCCTGAAAATAAGTTCAGCTCGGATAAGTGTGATTTTACATTTATTCTATACATTTTCGTAATAGCTCTGTGGGGGCACCATTTGACGCTTGCTTCGAAAGACTGTCTTAAGGGTTATTGTAATTTGAATGCGTCCAGCTTCTCTCTCCGAGCATGTCGTAAAAGTCGACTAAAGAGTACCTAGTATCCTCTCCAACTTGATGGACCTATTATGGGCGATGGGCTGATCACTTGACACCATGGTTCGCCATATCCATCTTGGGCGTCTTGGATCAAAAGTGGCTGCAAGTTTTCTTATGATTACTTGTGGTTCTGCCAACCCCGTTAGGGATACGGGCGTGATAATATGTATATGTATTGAAATTTAGAGGCAGTCAGTTGTTAGGCGTGGTGACGAGCGGTGGAGTATAGCGATAACTGAATGGTGACTGATGCATGGCTACAGAAATGTTGGACGTCCAGCAGCGAGATGGCTAGACGATATAGTCAAGATCGTGGGCCGTAGGCAAAGGGAGGCCTACGCCCAGCAGTGGACAAAAACGGGCTCTGGATGATGAGGAGCAGTCATCAGTCACTTACATGTGGGGTCCGCTTGCACCTCGCGTTGGCTAGGTCCAAGGCTCGCAGTGCATCGCTCAGCTTCATAGAGTAGTCATTGTATTCGCGTTTCAAAGCAGGCGATAGTTCTGGACAGACTGATAGTTTCTGTAAGGAAATGAAAGAGAACTCATAAAATACGTGAAAATAACATCAATAGAGTTCTAAGGCCTTTTACCATCTTTAGTAGATGATTGATTTATAGTCAGGAGGCAACTTGAAGGAAAACATCAATACAGTTATTATTTTGATTATGTATTCGGACAAATTCGGTTTTCATACAAAGCACGAAGTACTAAGTGGCCAACTCTTGTGACGGAGTTTTTAGGCCGCCTAAAGGCCTCCGTCAGGACTTAAAAGCCGGAACCGACAATTTAACGTGCCCTTCGACGCACAGAAGCGCTCAGCTCGTAATGCCACTTGCGGTCACCCATCCCAATTGTGACCGCGCACAACGTTGCTTAGTTAAGTCTTACCTTAGCATCCTCCATGATCTTGAGCGTCAGCTGCCTCATAGGAGTGTCTTCGACCACCAGCCTCTCTATCTCCCTTTTCTGCCCGATCCGGCCTCCCTTCACGTCGCTCTTCAAACCTTACAACCAAATTAAACAAAAACGTCAAGTAAACGGGCCAAGCTCGTGTCAGTTCACGCACAATTAAGGTTTCTGAAGTCAATACGGTGCGAGGGTGGCGGCTGGAAATGGAACCGATTACAAACTTGACGATTAAACGTAAAATACAAAATCCTGCGTAACACTCCCGCCATACCACCCACCGAGGTACCACCCACCGAGGTACCACCCACCTCAAACATTCTGCATTAAAGAGACTCACCTTCCAAGATCCTCTCCAAGTTCTCAGCTTCTTTCATCAGTTCCTTCACAGTCTTAGCGTGGTGAGGTTCTGAGGAGAAGGGCTTCCACGAGCTGGTGAAGGTAGAGAGCTCCGTGGAGAGACTATCTGCAGACTCGAGGAGAGCCACCTGGCACGGCGTCTCGTAGATAGATGGCGCCACCAGCTAAAGAGGTTAGGAATTAGTAAGTTGGTTAATAAGAAACTTCAAGCCACCAGGCTTTGGTCTGTCTTTAACAGACTTTGGCCTGATCTTGCCATCTCGTCTCCACGGCTCGATGATCAGGGTTCACAGAACATTCTTAATTCTAAAGATCTCTCCATACTTCAACCTGACCCCAACGCACTTTAGCCTGACCTCAACATACTTTAGCCTAACTTCAACATACTTTAGCCAGGCTTTAGCACACTTTGGGCCTCCACACCTTGGCAGTATAAAGAGTTTTCTCCGGGTCGGTTGCCACTGAACTTTCTTGGACTGCCTTTACGACACAATATACCTTGGTCCGACTTTGATACATCATTCTGATTTCAACATGCTTCAGTCTGACTTTAACATACTGTAGCCTGTCCTCAACACACTAGACAGGCTATATTCTCCATACCTTAGCAGTATACAACAGTTTCCCCGCTCCGTCCTGGCACCTGGCGCCTGCTTCACACAGCGCCTCCACAGCTTGCGGGGGACAGGGTTCAGAGGCGACTGAGCCAGCACTGAGGGATATCTGGACTATGCCGTCGCCTATCGCCTTGGCGCGGGTTATTATCTAAAAAGACATTTAAGATGTTAATTCTTACTTGACCGACTGATTGGCTGACTGACTGTCAATCAAAGAACTAAACCATAAACACATTATTTTTTAATTACTTCTTTCTCCAAAGTCGGGTCGACATCGTTGCTAACAACATACAACAGCTTGGCTGACTTATCACCAAACTCTATGGCAGCATCATTCAATTTCTGAAACAAAACAATTATTAAATTTTATTTAAACAGTACTTTGATTTTGTTTGATCGAGCCGAATGGAACTGTTTCAAATCAATCTTTTCTTTTAATATTACTCGTAGTGGACATTTTACACAGGAGAACCCTACAGCTACGTCGTCGACTTTCGGAGAACTTGTCGCTGACAGGTGTAGTCATAAGATTTGTCGCAATATAGTTTAGGTAAGAACGCAAAATGCTAACCTTCTCCAAAGCCCGATAGCCGCAGAGTAAATAATGCAGGTTAAGGCCTCAACACACTTTAGCCTTACTTCAACACACTTCAGTCCGACCTCAACATACTTTAGCCTGACCTCAACATACTTTATCCAAACCTCGACACATAATTCTTCGTGTACCGGCATTGCATATACCTTAGTAGTATAAAACATCAATTTCTAACCTCTCTGTCGTTCTTGGCAGCGTCACATATCTTCCTGCTCGCCTCGCACATCTGAAGCATGTCTTCCAAGAACACTTTACGAGCCTCTTCATTCACGGTGCTGCTTAGGAGTTTACCGTCTAAAAAGAAATATTCCTGCGTCATATTTAAGTCAGACTACCTCAACTGTTACTTCTCCCCATTACCGATCACAGTGTAAATTTTACCGGACTGGTTTTGAACGCGCAACCTCGGCGTTACCATGGTTGTGCTCTGACCAATTGAGATGATGGTCAGTTATGGTCTCTGGTGAATTGCTGCTTCTCTCTACGAGTATGTTGTAAAAATCGACTAAGGGATCCTTTCCAACACGATGGACCATGTATATGGGTGATGAGCTGATCACCTGTCACCATGGTTCACCATATCTATCTTGAAACTTAAATCAGGAGCGGCTGCAAGTTTTCTTATGATTACTTGTGACTCTACCCACCCCATTAGGGATACAGGCGTGATAATATCTATAAGTATATGTATCCTTTATAGCACAACTTACGACTTCCACCAAAATTATGTGATTACTGGCTTACCTTCTACAATAGAGGACATCAGCTGAGGAATTTCCTTCGTAGACTTCGTTGCAGATGCGTAATTCATAGTGCGGGCATCTGAGAATTAATTAGAATAGAAAAACTATAGGTACTTTAATGTTATCAAACAAAACATTAGTTACTAACATTTGGAGTTGGCCATCAAATGTAGTATGTTTCAAGTGAAGCCTTGCAATTTTTATTGGTTTTATTCGTTAACGTATAAGGCTCTTTTCAACCGAATAAAAAAAATTGGATATGGATGGTTTGAATTTGGATATTTTATTTTTTTACTGCGCTAAGTCAAAGACAGAAACAAGTAAACAAATAAAATAAATATTTGAGGACATATCACACAGCACCACCTAGCCCTAAACTAAGCAAGGCTTGTACTATGGGAACCAGATGGCTGATAGAATACTTACATACTTTTTTTTTGTAAATACATAGTTATGATAAATATTACAACACCCAGACCCGGAAGAAATATTTACAGAGCATGCAAACATTTCTTCCGCAGCGGGAATCGAACCCGCGCCTCTTGCGTCTCAGCTGAGCACTCGCCCGCCACGTCACAGAGGTCGCCAAAGAAACTAGTATGAACTTACAATTGGCCCCCACAAGTGCAGCCACTTGAACAGACGCCAGTGCGATATTCTTCTGGAGACGCGCCTGCCGGCTCAGGCACTCGCCGGCGCTGACCGCCGGGCTTAAGCCCTGGGACTTGGAGGCCTATGGACAAGGGTAGGTACACTATAAGTAAGTTCGTATGAGCTAGTGGCCAACTCTTGTGACGGAGTTTTTAGACCGCCCGAAGGCCTCCGTCACGACTTAAAAGCCGGGACCGACAATTAATCGTGCCCTCCGAAGCACGGAAGCGCTCAGCTCGTAATGCCACTTTCGGTCACACATCCCAATTGTGGCCGCGCACAACGTTGCTTAACACACTAGGTAGGTTACACTTATTAGCGACATGTTGTCTACATAAATCATTCCACACACTTATATTATACACGGAAAGTTGTGAACGTGTTGGAGTGTGTGTGTGTGTGTGTGTGTGTGTGTGTGTGTGTGTGTGTGTTCCCATTCATCCCCTTATTGGCTACGAGTACCATTTTATGTTGTTTTATTAATTCATCCATATAGTGTTGATATTGATCCATATTGATCAGTAGGTACTCTGAAAAGGTGAAGGAAAACATCGTAATTAAACCCGCGGCATAATCAGCTCTGCACGTATTGAACATGTCTTCATGACCTATTACATCCTCTCAGCTTAGTCGGCCTGGACAAGGCCGACTAAGCTGAGAGGATGGAATAGGTGCTGGGCAAGCCTACTCCATCTTAATTCGTCTCTGGCACTACAGCGTCCCGTTAGTAAAGGTAAAAGTTGCCTTCTGACGCTGTATAATACATCTACTTTAGATGGTAAAAGGTCTTTATTACCTGTTTCAACCCCTCTTCAGTCTTCCTGATGGTCTTCTCAGCGTCATCCACGGAGTGCACAAATAACTGGTACGAGCGCTTCTCGTCGTCCGTCGTGACGGCCGACTGAGAGGGAGACTTCACTGTCGACATAACATAACATCTTCTACTGCGACAACATGGCCAACTCGTCCAGTAGAGACAGGTAATAGCAATACAATTTAAAATTAAAAAAATTAAACTATTTTATTTCAGAAAAATAAAGCTAGCGGCCAACTCTTGTGACGGAGTTTTTAGGTCGCCTAAAGGCCTCCGTCATGGCTTAACGACTTAAAAGCCGGGACCGACAATTTAACGTGTCCTCCGAAGTACGGATGCGTTCAGCTCGTAATGCCACTTGCAGTCACTTATCCAAATTGTGACTTCGCACAATGTTGCTTAACTTCAACGATCAATCAAGAACGTCTAAGCAAGCTACGTCACGAGCGCTTCAAAGACAGAGTGAAGTGGTAAAAAGATGCTTGTAGGTACGTAATAAATTACTATTGTCTTTACCCAGTCCTTCCTCGCTTGTCAACCTGTCCAAGAAGTCTTTGGTAGCGTCATACGTGTGCTTGCCCGAGGAGTGGTCTCCTATCATCGACACCGTGCGCGCCGGCGTCGGCGGGGCCTTCTTGGATGCTGTGAAGTAGTGACGAGCAATCTTTAAAATAATGCCTTATTTCCCTAAGACTTTCTATACCTATAGGTAGTCAAAATTAAAGGCCATAGATGGACAAGACTGGTACAAAAATCTTGGATGACACAGAGGTATGCCTAGGACCATAAGTCGAGCTGTGATATATGTATATTTTTTTTTTACTTTAATAGGTTTGCGTTTGACCTCCCTCTACCTGATGTTACACAGTGTGGTCTAAGATATAGCATGCATACCACTCCAGCCAAATTCGATGTACCTATAATAAAGCTAAACAAAAATCTAACCTAAAACGTTGTCAAAAACCTAATAATACCATAATCCAATTATTTATATCACAATTTCGTGATTATATAGCTCTTCTCTGCCGATTTGTTCACAAAATTGTAATTTAAATAATCAGGATACGTCTACCGAGCCGTTTTTATTAGGTTTTGTCAACGTTTTAGGTTAGATTTTTGTTTACCTTTATTATACATCGAATTTGGCTAGAATATAGAAGAAACCTATTGATTTTCAATTCAAAGACACCCGTATCATACTTTTCAGGAAATACAGACCCCGGCAGGAGTTCCATATTCATCAATAGTCTTTCTAATAAGAGTTTCACTAGCGGAGAGAGAGATGGCGCTATTATAAAACGTACATAGAACACAAGCCTTCCTCAGCGCTTCAGTGTGCGCTTGCAGCTGCTGCAGCGCTTGTTGAAGCGCTGTCGCCTGCTGCAAGTGCCGCGTGTCCTCCAGCAGCGGCGGCAGACAGGCCGCCAGCTCCTGGCTGCAGTTGCGCAGGAGGGACACGGGGTGGAGGAGGGCGGCCTTGCAATGAGGGTCGGAGATAGATGATGCCGTCACCTGGGAAAACGCAATGTTGTTTTTGTATCTTCGTATGAGCTAGTGGCCAACTCTAGTGACGGAGTTTTTAGGCCGCCTAAACGCCTCCGTCATGGCTTAAAAAATGATAAATATTCTCCTACATGATGAGATACAATAAGCAAGTATTCCCAAGGAGGGTTGACGTCAGGCAGGCGGCCGGTCATAAAACATTTTAGCTAAAACGCTTACAGCGTGATCCAAGGATCATGCTGTGCCGACCCCACATAGAGTGAGATAAGAAGATGATGATTTTATTTTCTCTTTCCCCGCCACCCGCAGTCCGCGCTACCGCGTTGCATCGGCAGCTGGGTTGTTCTGCGGCCCGCCTCAGCAGTTGGGAGCTCTGCTTGCAGTACATACCCGTGCGGAGGCCCTGAGCGCCTCCGCGGCGTCGGCCAGGGCGGCGCCGCGGGCGTCCAGGTCGCGCCCGCGCCTCCCCCCCATCGCCACCGACAGATTCTTCACCCCCACTAGTAGATGGTCGCTTTGCTTGCAGGTACTCGCTGCTAGCTTCATTATCTACAAAAAATACATTTGACACAGCGTCATATAGCCCCGAACTAAAGCTGATCACTTTTTGTAAACAGTGACACAAAAAAAGGCCTTTTACCATTTAGTGGATGATTTATACAGCGTCATGAGGCAACTTTTACCTTCACAAACGGGACGCTGCAGTGCCCGGGACGAATTAAGATAGAGTAGGCTTGCCCAGCACCTATTCCATCCTCTCAGCTTAGTCGGCCTTGTCCATAGGAAAGACATAGTCAATACGTGCGGAGCTGACTAAGCCGCGGGTTTCCTCACGATGTTTGCCTTCACCGTTTGAGAGTACTGGCTGGTATAGCGTACATAAATTTTTCACACAGAAAAAAAATCATTGGTACACGACCGCATTTGAACCGCCACCTTGGCATCGGAAGGCGGGGTCACTACCAACTGGACCACCAGTGCTCTCAAACATTGACAAATGCAACCATAATTCGTCACAGTATAGATAAGGCTGACAAATTCAAACCTTAGCCGAAGCCTGCTAGTAAGGTTATAACTTACGTGGTCCTTCTCAGCGTCGTCTTGTGGACGCACCACTTCCAACAGCTTACCAGACGCATCTGAGAACTTGCCTACAGCTTCACTCAAGCCCTGGGAAAAAAAATCCAGCAAATTAATCCAGCACACGTACTATGTATATTCCAAGTTTCATTCGAATCCGTCCAGCCGTTTAGGCGTGATTGAGGCACAAAGATAAAACTCACAAACTTTCGCATTTATAATATAAGTAAGATTTATAATCACCTGTGGGTTGGACCCGTCTGCGCCGGCGCACACAGCCTCGCTGGCGGCGCACAGCTTTGCCACCTGCTCCAACATGGCGGCGCGAGAAGCCGACTCCTTGTTAGCGCACGCCGATTGAGTGTCTGTGGCGAAATTACATCGTATAATCCTTGATTTGGTGCTTGAATTGGTTTAGAAATTAAATGAGATTTATCCCCGTATATCCTGAAGCGCTCGTGGCGTAGCTTGCTTAGACGTTCTTGATTGATCGTTGAAGTTAAGCAATGTTGTGCGCGGTCACAATGGGATGGGTGACCGCAAGTGGCATTACGAGCAGAGCGCTTCCGTGCATCGGAGGGCACGTTAAATTGTCGGTCCCGGCTTTTAAGTCGTCAAGCCATGACGGAGGCCTTTAGACGGCCTAAAAACTCCGTCACTAGAGTTGGCCACTACCTCATACGAACATACATACTTCGAGAATCGAGATCCAGATACATTACAGTATCTTCTTGTAATCTTTTGATCTTACCTTGTATTACAAGAGGCATTAAGTCGGCGATAGTGTTGATCGCTCTTGAAGCTGTGTGATAATAGGACTTTTCGCGGTCTGAAAACATATCAAAATCTTAATAAAATATCGATTAATAATGCTTCTTTAAGGATGTGATGCGAGACATGTTAGTAAGTTTATCTCTGTTAATAAATGTTAAACAACTCTTTTATTTTAATATTTACAAAGACAAACTATAATAACATTAAAAACTTTAAGGTAATCAGTATAGAAATAATAAGAAATAAAAATGAGCTCAGTTTTTTATCTGAGTTCGCCTACAGATAGAAAACAGAGCTCAGATCACCGACCGCAGGTAAGGTCCCCAAAAGGCTGGCGACGTTACCCCGTTAGTAAGTAGCATGATAGGCTGAGAATGCAAGGAATTGTTAGTATCTACCACAAATATAGTGCGCCTTGGCAATTTTCGTCCAGCTTATGAAATACGAACTAACGCGAAGATGATTATGTAATATAGAAAGAAACTAAGGCCTTTTACCATCTATAGTAGATGAATTGATGATTTATACAGCGTCAGGAGGCAACTTTTAGCTTCACAAACTGAACGCTGTAGTGCCCGGGACGAATTAAGATGGAGTAGGCTTGCCCAGCACCTATTCCATCCTCTCAGCTTAGTCGGCCTTGTCCACAGGAAAGACATGGTCAATACGTGCGGAGCTGACTAAGCCGCTGGTTTCCTCACGATGTTTTCCTTCACCGTTGTAGTGAATTAGTATGTAATAATAGAGATGTTACAATAATTATGTAACTATAAGTTGCATTCGGACAATTCGGCTACTGTACAATGTTGGTGGCGTGGCGGGCGAGTTCTCGGCTGAGAAGCAAGAGACACGGGTTCGATTCCCGCTACGGGAGAAATGTTTGTATGTTCTGCAAATATTTCTTCAAGTATTCCATCAGCGGTGGCCTTAGTACAAGCCAGCACAAGCTTTGCATAGTTTGGGGCTAGAAGGCGCTGTGTGAAATGTCCACAAATATTTATTTTTTATTTTTATTTTATTTATGTTTATTTATTCATACCAGCAGTTGAGGAAAGCAGTGACGCGATGGCTGCATTCAGTTGCCCCAGCCTTCCGCACAGCCTCTGTTGGACTACCTCAGCTTGATCGCTGGGCAGGGGCGGTGGAATCGGCTAGTAATTACAAAAATAAATCTATAAAACGAAACCACAAACTATTTACATAAGCAAACATCGTGGGTTCAAATCCCGTCATGCACGAATGGATTTTTCTATTCGATAAGTTATCGTGTACTCTCAAACGGTGAAGAAAACCGGCATGTCGTAGAACATAAGATCGAAAATGTGTATCTAGTGCACGAAAGGAACTTATGAGGCGCACTTTAAATTCTTTCACCACACTGGTTCGAAAGAACTTGTGACATGACTAGATAGGAATAAACAAAGTGACTTAAACACTTGTTTATTTTATATTGACTTTTCCCAGTGTACAAACTGTATCAAATAAGGAAATAAAATGATTTGATGCTTTATGCTATTGTATCATACAATAGCATAAAGCATCAAATTGTATGTAGCTGTAGTTTTTCCGACCCACAAGTCGCAGGTTCAAACCCAGTCACCAATGGGTGTGTTTTCTTTTCGAAAAAATTATAACAGCACCGGGGTCATTAAGGTAATGCTGAGTGATAATTGAAGAGCAATTTACACAATAAATATTTTTTTACCCTATTCAAGGATTTCTCTGCCGCTTGTATCTTCTCCTTGGCTTGAGACATCGATTTGACAAACTGCAGTTTGTGTTCGTGTGAAGTCGCCCTAGCTGCTTCACTATCTGAAATATTAGATATACATTATGTACATACATAAAGCCTGTTTCCCATAGGGGTAGGCAGAGATCACAGACAATAAATAATAATAATAAACACCAAACAGTCACATACATAATCCTGACCCCACACTAGGATTCCCTGTGTCGTGGGTATCGGAAACTACGAGTACCATGGTACCACAACACCCAGACCCGGAAGAAATATTTGCAGAACATGCAAACATTTCCTCCGCAGCGGGAATCGAAGCCGCGCCTCTTGCGTCTCTGCCGAGCAATCGCCCGCCACGCCACCGAGGCCGTCGGACACAGATCGCCATTTGCTACGATCCTGACATATTTCTTTCGCTTCATTCACTCTCATTACATTCTTCATCTCGTCGGTTTATGAATTGAACTCCTAAGAGTCCTCAACTAATTAAGCGGTTTTTTAATTTTACCTTCAGCCATATTACAGGCCCTCCTCAGAACATCCAACTGCTCCTCCAGCTGCTGCAGGGGCGTCTGCAGAGCCACCACCTGCTTCCGATGCTGCGCGTCTTGCAGGAGAGGTGCCCAGGAGTGCGCCAGCTCCCGCCCTGACGAGGACAGTGCAGCGACGGACGAGAGAAGGGCTTTCTTGCAGGCAGGTTCAGATATAGATGGTGCTGTGAGCTGTAAGAGAAAAACACCGAAAATCTTTAAAAAGTACATACCATACAGAAAATCACGCCTGTTTCCCATAGGGGTAGGCAGAGATCACGGATCGCCATTAGCTAAGAGTTTAAAAAGTTCGAGTGGTTTCAAAACAGATGGCGCTATGAGCGTTCATGTTAGTACTCAAATGGTAAAGGAAAGTATCGCAAGAAAACCTTTTCCTATTTTATCAGCGCCATCTAGCTCCAAACAAAGCAAAGTTTGCAAACTATGCGAACCAGATGGCTGACAGAATACTTATATACTTTTTTGTTTTGTACATATACTATCTAAGTATCTATCTAGTCGTGTCACTAGTTCTTTCGAACCAGACCCCCGAATACTCAAACGCGTCTCAGAGTTGAGCACGTCTCAAGTCACGGTTTTTTGACAGTTTTTGATGAAAATCTGTCAAAAACTCGTCACTTGAGACGTGCTCAACTCTGAGATGCGTTTGAGTATTCGGGGGTAAGGCTCCTAAACTATGTAGATACCAGTGACGGATTAACCCTTAATCAAATTAAGCAATTGCCTAGGGCATCACGTCTGAGAGGGCACCAAAAGAAGCACAAAAAATATCCGTCCTTAGGGCATCACGTCTTACTCTCACGTCACCAAAAACCAAAAAAAAGCATGGATTGCTTAGGGCATCAAAGTAGTCTTGATCCGTCATTGGTAGGTACCTATCTATATTCCAAATTATATAATACCTGCGAGGTTGCCAGCAGCGCCTGCGCGGCGTCAGCAACGGCCGCCCCCCGCGTGTCCAGCTCCTGCCCCCGCGCGCCCCCCGCGCGCCCCGCCACCTCCTGCACGCCCGAAAGCAGCTGCGAGGCATGTCCACACGCCGCCGCCGTCACGCTCATTATCTGTCAAACAAATGTCAAAAGGTCAAAAACTCAAGTATTTAAAAAAACAAGATACAAATATCCAACCGACACGGGCACTATAAACTCCAGTCATTTTGTCGCGCATGGTGTGACGTCATGGTCTATCACCCACAGGCAAAACACCAAACAACTAAACAATCAGTGGTATTGACAATTTTGTTGTCATAGATTATTACGTGGCGTAATAGTCTGCATTATACGCTCTGACCAATGGCGTCGCGTTTCAGATATTTGAATTGCCCACAGCTTAAAAATAAATATTAGTCAAAAATATGGTAAGTATAATAAACTCTTGATGTAATAAAGTTTACCAAAAAAAATATTTGACTCTCATTTGAATCACACGCATATTCCATATCAAGAACTTCAAAGAAGCTAATGACAAAAAAGCACTTACATGTTTCTCTCTCTTCTCTTCAGCGTGCGGGTTTACTGCATGCACCAGCTTGCCGGACGCGTCTGAGAACTTGGCGACCGCGTCACTCACACCCTGCGATACAAAACAATCCATTCATACATACATGCATGTATCCCTAATTGGTTGAGCAGAGCCACAAGTAATCATAAGAATTAATAAATAAATAAATAAATATTTGCGGACATTTCACACAGCACCATCTAGCCCCAAACTAAGCAGAGCTTGTATTATGGGCACCAGATGGCTGATAGAATACTTATATACTTTTTTTTTTTGTAAATACATACTTATAATACATAATACAACACCCAGACCCGGAGAAATATTTGCAGAGCATGCAAACATTTCTCCCGTAGCGGGAATCGAAACCGCGCCTCTTGCGTCTCAGCCGAGCACTCGCCTGCCACGCCACCGAGGTCGTCAATATAATAATAGCAATCTTTTCACCACTATGTATTTAGAACAGGTCCTGCCACCCCATAGCTCTTAAATGCTAGAAGCTTTGACAGCGTTATTCATTCTATTTCTAAGGCAAATAGATATTCCATGTTACCTGAGGATTTTTTCCATCTGCGCCTGCGCAGAGCGCCCTGCTGGCCTCGCAGAGATCTCTGATGAAATCCAACATGGCGGCGCGAGTGCCCGCGTCCTTGTTGGCACACGACGATTGGGTATCTAGGAAATTTTACAATAGATTAAATCATTTTTATAAAACAAAATGATGAATAAAATGAAGTACTTTATGTACCTACAGTACAAAGAACTCAGTTTTCTATCTAAGTTCGCGTACAGATAGAAAACAGAGCTCAGATCACCGACCGCAGGTAAGCTCCCCAAAAGGCTGGCGACGTTAGGATAACTGTACTTATCCTTTGTCAATACAAAGATTATAATTTAACTTATTATTTCTTGTTCCTACCAGATTATACGGTTTTATTTTTTAAATCAAAATGCAATTGGAATAGCTTTGCGAAGTCCATGTGGGTTTAACTATTCACGAACAGAGTTTGAGACAAAAACCAAAGTCATCTATTGCATTTCAGCCGTCATTATTTGTTCATACAAATTTTAATGTACATACAAACATTCACGCCCGTACGGGGTGGGCAGAGCCACGAGTAATAAGAAAACTTGCAGCCACTCTTCATTTTTTCACAGATTCAATGTCCCCAAGATGGATATGGTGAACCATGATGACAGGTGATCAGCCCATCGCCCTAATAGACCTTCCACGATTTTGGGCAGGATACTATCCCTTAGCCGACTTTTACGACATGATCGTGGAGAGAAGCAGATAGATGCATTCTGTTTTTCCTTTACTCTCAGTCCAGCATAGAAGCACCCAGATTACTTTACCTTGTACAACATGAGGTATGATTTCCGATATAGTCTTGGCTGCTTGCTCAGCAGATTTATAATCTGGATTCTCTCGGTTGGAAGTGGCGGCGAGCAGCGCAGCAATGGCGGCGTTAAGCTCGCCCAGTCTTCCAGACAACCTGTGTTGCACTGCCGAAGCTGCCTCAGGGCTAAGGGGCGATGGTGGAAGCGTCTCCAACGACGTCTGTGCCTTTTCTATCTGGTCCTGAGCCTCGGATAGAGCCAAGCCGAACTTTAGTCTTTGCTGCTCTAGTGGAACCTCTCTGGATGTTTGGACATCTGCAAGGGATAATAGCAGACTTCAACATATTGTATGTATAATTTGTTTCACAGACACATCAAAACTAAGGCCTTTTACCATCTATAGTAGATGATGTATACTACGTCAGGAGGCAACTTTTACCTTCACAAACGGGACGCTGTAGTGCCCGGGATGAATTAAGATGGAGTAGTTGCCCAGCGCCTATTCCATCCTCTCAGACTGGTCCGAAAGAACTTGACAAGAGTAGTAGAAGCTTCAAACTCACCTGCATCTGGCAGCCGGCAGACTTCCATCAACTCCTCAAGTGTTGTCTCCAGCTCATTCAACGGCTTCTTCAGGGTGCTCCAGGAGTGTCCTTGTAGCAGAGGTTTCCAGGCGCCCGCCAGGTCCTGCGCTGATGAGGACAGCTTCCGAGTTGAGGATAGCATGGCCTTGTTGCAGGGTGGCGATGATATTGATGGGGCTGTCATCTGCGGAATACATACATACATAAATAAATAAATAAATAAATAAATAAATATTTGTGGACATTTCACACAGCGCCATCTAGCCCCAAATTAAGCAAAGCTTGTACAATGGGAACCAGATGGCTGATATAATACTTATATACTTTTTTTGTAAACACATATTTATTATACACAATACTACAACACCCAGACACGGAAGAAATATTTGCAGAACATACAAACATTTCTTGCATAGCGGGAATCGAACCCGTGCCTCTTGCGTCTCAGCCGAGCACTCGCCCGCCACGCCACCGAGGTCGTTACACTGGGTCACTTATAATTCAAAATGATCCTTGTGATTTGAGCTTCTGTTTAATTAACAACTCTGCCTACCTTGGCGGTGGTGACGAGGAGCCGAGCGGCATCAGCCACTGCCCCGCCCTTGGCGTCCAGCTCCTGTCCCGACTTGCCCTCCACTGTGGTCGGCAGCTTCTGCACCGCCGATAGCAGCTCAGAAGCCTTCTTGGAGGCGCCTGCTGACAGGGCCAGGATCTGAAATATACCAATAAAATTATGATCATAGGTTACCACAAGAGACACCAAACGAGCATAAGGCAGAGAAAACCCATATCCCTAATGAGGTGGGCAAAGCCATAAGTAATCTTGAGAAAACTTGCAGCCACTCCTGATTCAAAGACTCAAGATGGATATGGTGAACCATTCTGACCCCACACTATGTAGAGGCATAACATTATGTAGGTGGTTTCTCGCAACAATGTAAATCCTACTGTGGCGTGAGGACATTGTATGTGACTTCTATTCGTCAACCAGATTGTTTTACCGCTCCTAAAGCCGCCATTACTTCTTACGGTCTGATTTTACCTGTTTTTCTCTCTCCTTGTCCGCAATAGCGCGGGGGTTGACGACATACACCAACTTCCCAGACGCATCTGAGAACTTAGCCGATGCTTCACTAAGACCCTGCGAAAAATAACATGAACTAGAGTGGTTCTATCATTTGCTTAAAAAAAGTACAGTACGGTCAACGGATCTAAGCATTCGTGAAGTTAGCCGTTTGTCATTCGCAGTGAAGTTTTTCTTACTAGAAACGGCTAACTTCACGAATGTCTAGATCTGTTGACCAAACTGTATAACCACACTAATGTTATTGATGTGTTTAGATGTGTATCTATTCGATTGAACAGCTGAACGGATTTCACGGAAACTTATTACAGGAATAAACATAGCTTATCTATCATACATACATACATATTATCACGCCCGTATCCCTAATGGAGTGGGCAGAGCCACAAGTTAAGATAAGAAAACTTGCAGCCACTTCTGATTTAGTCCTAAGACGGATATGGTGAACCATTGTGACAGGTGATCAGCCCATCGCCCATATAAGTTGTCCATCATGTTGGAGAGGATACTATCCCTCAGTCGACTTTTACGACATGCTCGGGGAGAGCAGCTGAACTCATTCTATGCTTTTTCTTTACTACCAGTTCAGCAGAGAAGTAATTTAGCAATAACATACTTCTTACCTGGATACATTCTACGCGAGTGGAGCTAGTAACTTAAAGTAATAAGATTTTTACCTGAGGGTTGTTTCCGTCTGCGCCTACGCAGAGCGCCCTGCTGGCCTCGCAGAGCTCCCTGATGAGATCCAGCATGGCGGCGCGAGAGCCCGCGTCCTTGTTCCCACACGACGACTGGGTATCTGATTAAATAAACTTTAATTCAATTCTCTAAATATTATGGAACGATAAGCTGAATGTAATCACAGAAGTTTAAGAGGAACGTCGATCTCAGCAACGCAGTGCACAGCGCACGGCTGTGGTTAGGCTGGGAAGTTCCGTCCGTATCGAGTTTTATGAATTACTAGCTGCCGCCCGCGGCTTCGCTCGCGTGGTACCTAAAAAGTAGCCTATATGTTATTCCAGCACACATATCACGTATTCCAAGTTTCATCTAAATCTGTTCAGCCGTTACGGCGTGATTGAGTCACAAACATACATCGTCAAATCTAAGTACACATCCACACATCCTTACATCCTCACATCCTCACATCCTCACAAACTATCGCATTGATAATATTAGTAAAATTCTACTACAATGACCTTTTCCAAAATCTACGTAATTTTGACAATTGTCACTTACCTTGTACAACGTGAGGCATAAGTTCTGTTATGGTCTTCATCGCTTCTTCCGCCGATTTATAGTCCGGTTTCTCACGATCTAAGGAAACAATTTCAGAGTTACTAATACTTTTAAAAGTTTTAGGTCCTTTTCGACGAACCTTTAACCTTTCATTTTCCAAAAAAATTGCCAAGCGTGGTTTCATACCTGTATATTCCACGCTTGGTGCAAATGCAACGTAGATTTAAGACTTGTCCAAGTGATCCCCGTCATTTGGTATACAAAATTTTGACTTTGACTTTAGAAAATGCATTAAAAAAATTACCAGCAGTGGCAGCTAAGAGAGCGGCGATAGCAGCATTAAGTTGGCCCAGTCTTCCAGACAACCTTTGCTGTAAGACCGCTGCTTTGTCGCTGCTTTGCGGAGGTGGAATCGGCTGTAACAATTTACAATTTCAACGATAACATTTCAAATTACATACATATTATCATCCCTAACGGGGCGGGCAGAGCCACAAATAATCATAAGAAAACTTGCAGCAACTCCTGATCCCAGAGTCCCAAGATGGGTATGGTGAACCATGGTGACAAGTGATCAGCCCATCGCCCATATAGATGGTCCATCATATTGGGAGGAGGAAAAATTTTTTTTTAAAACTACCTTGTCCAACGCCTTTTCCGCCTTTTGTATCTGTTCCTTGGCTGTCGACATCGTCTTGACGAACTGAAGTTTTTGCAACTCCGGTGGTAGATCTGGCGTTTGAGGAGCTGTAGAATAAGACATGTTACTACACACTCAAGGTTAAGGATTATGGGTGAAGATAAATGGATCGGATCTGGATGGACAAAAGTATGTAGGATTAGAACTTTACCATGAATTTTCTGGACTTTTTTTTCCAGACTTTACTCGCTGGTAACTAGTACAAAAACAGACTGTAGTTTGACTAAAATATGTACAGCGAGATGGGCTGACGATATAGCAACGAACAGATAGACAAGACCAGCGTGGGATCGCGATAGACAGCACGAACAAAGAGAAGCCCACGCTCAGCCGTGGGTGAAGACTGGTGAGGGATTATGGTAATGGTTAAAGTAGTAAAACTCACCTCCATCAGGTATATCGCAGGCCTTCCTTAACGCCTCCAGCTGAGCCTCCAGCTGCTGCAGCGGCGTCTGCAGCGCTACCACCTGCTTCTGATGCTTAGGGTCCTGCAGGAGAGGTGCCCAGGAGTGCGCCAGCTCTCTCCCTGAGGAAGACAGCTTGTCCACGGACGAGAGGAGGGCTTTCTTACAGGCAGGTTCCGAGATGGACGCCGATGTCACCTGTAAACCCATAATAATAGTGTCCATTGGTGGCGGTTTCCACTAACCATCAGGTGAGCCGCCTGCTCGTTCACACCCCCTACACTAGGATTCCCTGTAACGTGGGTTTCACAAACTACATGGTGGAGCACCATGGTACCACAACACCCAGGCCCGGTAAAAATATTCGCAGAACGTGCAAACGTTTCTCCTGTGCGGATATCGAACCCCCGCCTCTTGCGTCGCAGACGAGCTCTCGCCCGCCGCGCCTCAGAGGCCTTCTGCTGGCCGAATGCTTTGTGCTTTAGATCGGCGAAGAAAGTACGGGCCTTGCTTATTGTGAAAACTGTATGTAAAACTTTGAATTAGGATTGGCTGCAATTGATATAAAAGAAGGACTTGGTCGCGTTACGAAAATGCAATGTCTTTGAGACAAGAAGATTTAAGACGTGTCCAAATGATCCCCGTGGTTTTAAGGAATAAAGAAATGTTGACTTTGACTTTGAACCAGGAGTGGCTGCCAGTTTTATGATGATTACTTATAACTCTGCCCATCCTATTAGGGATAAGGGTGTGATATTATGTATGTGTGTTCACACACATATACAAAAGTAACCTCCTTTGAAAGTCACCTGTGATATCGCCAGTAAGTTCTGCGCGGCATCGGCGACGGCGGCTCCCCTCGCGTCCAGTGCCTCCCCCCTCTCTCCCCCCACAGCCTCCGATAGCTGCTGAACTCCTGACAGCAGCTGGGAGGTCGAGTTGCACGCGCCGGCAGACAGCTCGTCGATCTGGATCACATAACTTGACACTTTGTTACAGCTCTACGACCGGACTACACTGAGCAGATCACTGGGACCCGGCTTTTAAGTCGTTAAGCCATAAGCCGCCTTTAGGCGACCTATAACTCCGTCACAAGAGTTGGCCACTAGCTCATACGAACTTAAGTTTGTGAGGATGTTTGGATGTTTGTGCCTCAATCACGCCTAAACGGTTAAATGGATATAAATGAAACTTGGAATATACATAGTACATGTACTGGATTAACATATAGGTTATTTTTTATCCGGGTACTACGCGAGCGAAGCCGCGGGCGGCAGCTAGTAAGTTATATAAAAGAGTCTATCGCGGTACGTTATCTCTAGAACTCACTTGTTTCTCTCTGGCCGCATTGACGCGAGGGTTGACCACGTACACCAGCTTGCCGGACGCGTCTGAGAACTTAGTCACCGCCTCACCCACACCCTGACAAATATAATAATAATAATGATAAACTTCTCTGCTGGACTGGGAGTAAAGAAAAAACACAGAATGAACACTCTATCTGGGGTCGGCATGTTCCTTGGATCATGCTGTAGGAGTTTTGGCTAAGGTGTTTTATGACCGGCCGCCTGCCTGACGTCAACCCTCCTTGGGAATACTTGCTAATTGTATCTCATCATGTTGGAGAGGATACTATCCCTAAGTCGACTTTTACGACATGCTCGGGGAGAGAAGCAGCTGGACGCATTCTATGTTTTTTCTTTACTCCCAGTCCAGCGAAGAAGTATTATGTATTTACATACATATTAAAATAAATAAGTATTTCTGGACATTTCACACAGCGCCATCTAGCCCTAAACTAGGCTGATCACCTGTCACCATATCCATCTTAAGACTTAAAATCAGAATTGGCTGCAAGTTTTCTTATGTTACTTGTGGCTCTGCCCACCCCATTAGGGATACGGGCGTGATAATATGTATGTATTATGATTTACCTGAGGGTTGTTTCCATCTGCGCCTGCGCAGAGCGCCCTGCTGGCCTCGCAGAGCTCCCTGATGAGATCCAACATGGCGGCGCGAGTGCCCGCGTCCTTGTTCCCACACGACGACTGGGTATCTGATTTAATAATAAAAAACTTGTTTATTAGATGCAGATATTTAGACTATTTAATGACTAAAAAGTAAAAACCATTAAATTTCTACTTATCTCACAATAATAAACGGAAACATGCAACATATTGGTCGATCACAGTGCCATCTAGTCTCAAACTAAGCAAAGCTTGCAGCATAGAAATGAGATGACTGATATATTTTTTGTAAATACTTTGTAGACATTTCACACAGCGCCATCTAGCTCCAAACTAAGCAAAGCTTCTACTATGGGAACCAGATAGCTGATAGAATATATAAAATACTTTATTATATTCAATTCACTCGCCCGCTACGCCACCGAGGTCGTCACGAGTAACGATACAGACACTTGGTAAGGAGAGTTACCTTGAACAACATGAGGCATAAGATCCGTAATAGTCCTGACAGCTTGCTCCGCCATTTTGTAATCCGGCTTCTCCCGATTAGAAGTGGCGGCCAGCAATGCCGCCACGGCGGCGTTAAGCTCGCCCAGTCTTCCAGACAACCTGTCTTGCACTGCTGCAGCGGAATCGGGGCTCAGTGGCGCCGGTGGCGGCGCTTCTAGCGCCCTCTGTGCTTTATGCAGTTGGTCCTTCGCGCCGGATAGCGTCATACCGAATTGGAGTTTCTGCTGCTCGTTTGGATCTTCTTGGGGTTTTTTGATGTCTGAAATTTTGCATCGAAATAATTATGTCTAGCTAATTGTTCAACATAGTTTAGTTTACTTTAGCGCAATCGAGAAGGTAAAAAACAAGTATCAGGCACTCGGAATCGAATACTGTGCAGTAAAAATGTGCAATGTACAACCGCTGACTATCCCTTTTATTTTTAACCACTGTTTATCATACTAATATTATAAAGAGGAAAGATTTTTTTGTTTGTTTGTAACGAATAGGCTCCGAAACTACTGGACCGATTTCAAAAATTCTTTCACCAATAGAAAGCTACATTATCAGGGACCAGTATAGGCTATAATATATTTTCAAAAAAATTAGGGATCCGTTAGAAAATTGCAATATTGTAACCCAAGGTAGAAAACCCAAAATAGTTTTTGGCGCGCGCTGCGAAAACTATTGATTATAGAACAAAATAATGTACTACACGCGAACGAAGTCGCGGGCAACAGCTAGTCCCATATATTTAGGTATTTAATTATTTAAAATCATAACTTCTTCATTATACTTATGAGATATCTCTCAAACTTACCATAATCAGGTATCTGACAGGCCTTCCTCAGAGCATCCAACTGCTCCTCCAGCTGCTGCAGCGGCGTCTGCAGAGCTACCACCTGCTTCTGATGCTTGTGGTCCTGCAGGAGAGGTGCCCAGGAGTGCGCCAGCTCCCGCCCTGAGGAGGAGAGCTTGTCCACGGAGGAGAGGAGGGCTTTCTTGCAATGGGGCTCGGCGATAGATGGCGCTGTGAGCTAAAATAAGAATATTATGATGTGGCGAGTAGTGCTCAGTTGTTTGTTATGCTACAATCATCAGCATGGCTTAAGTTTTAGTGCAATGAAGCATAAGAAGAAATTCTGTAATTACAAATAAATAAATAAATAACACCCAACAGTCACATACATAGTCCTGAGCCCACATTAGGATCCCTGTGTCGTGGGTATCAGAAACTACGAGTACCATGGTACCACAACACCCAGACCCGGAAGAAATATTTACAGAACATGCAAACATTTCTTCCGCAGCGGGAATCGAACCAGCGCCTCTTGCGTCTCTGCCGAGCAGTCGCCCGCCACGCCACCGAGGCCGCCCATTAAGGCATGATAATTATCACCAGAAATAAATACTTGCAGAGCATGCATGAAGTCGAACTCTCGTTTCTCGAGTCTCAGGCATCCACCCGCCACGCCACCGAGGTCGTCAGGACCAAGGTATCCACAATGTACCCTGTAGAGTTACCTGAGCAGTCGCCAGCAGGCCCTGAGCGGCGTCAGCGACGGCGGCCCCTCGCGCATCCAGTTCCTCCCCCCTCTCGCCCCCCACGCTCTTGGCGAGGGGCTCCACACAGGTCAGGAGTTGGGACGCCTTGTTGCAGGCGCCGGCTGTTAGGCCCATGATCTAGAAAGAATATTCATGTGAACAAATATTTTGGTTCTTTTGTACAGACCTATTATAATGGATGGATTTTTTAGAGAAACTTTTGACTTAACGGATTTTTTACTTTATATCCATTTTATTTGCTATTTTGTACTGGGACTATGTCGGTGCGATAATCTTACTTATATTTTGAAGTTTGTGAAGATGTTTGGATGTTTGGATGTTTGGATGTTTGTGCCTCAACTACGCCTGAACGGGTGAACGGATTTGAATGAAACTTGGAATATACATAGTACATGTGCTGGATTAACATATAGACTACTTTTTATCCGGGTACCACGCGAGCGAAGCCACGGGCAGCAGCTAGTGAGCTATAAATAATGCTTGACGTGGACATGCAATGGGAACTAGGGAAAATAGATTTGTGTAGTCTATCAAGCGGGAAGTGAATTTTCTTATGATAGAGTATAGAATAAAAAGGCTACAGGTAATTTTACGGATTGCTTACTTGATTTTCTCTGTTAGCATTAGCTCGAGGGTTCACCACATACACCAGCTTGCCGGATGCCTCTGAGAACTTAGTCACCGCCTCACCCAGACCCTGACAAAAATAATACAAGAATTAAGAAATAATAATAACACCCAACAGTCACATACATAGCCCTGACCCCACACTAGGATTCCCTGTGTCGTGGTTATCAGAAACTACGAGTGCCATGGTACCACAACACCCAGACCCAGAACGAATATTTACAGAACATGCAAACATTACTTCCGCAGCGGGAATCGAACCCGCGCCTGTCTCTGCCGAGCAATCGCCCGCCACGCCACTGAGGCCGTCGTTTTATTCTACATAAAAATGGCATCTTTCCTATTAAGTCCAAAAGCTTTACCTGAGGGTTAGTTCCATCTGCGCCTGCGCAGAGCGCCCTGCTGGCCTCGCAGAGTTCTCTGATGAGATCCAACATGGCGGCGCGAGTGCCCGCGTCCTTGTTGGCACTTGTCGATTGGGTATCTGTCAATGGAAATGTAAAATTGAATATCTGTAAAGTATTCGGGGGTATGTGGAGACATACCCCCGAATACTTAAACGCAACGTAATAAATACTTCTCTGCTCAACTGGAAGTAGAGAAAAAGCATAGAATGCGTCCAGCTGCTTCTTTCCCCGAGCATGTCGTAAAAGTCAACTAAGGGATAGTATCCTCCAACATGATGAACCATCTATATGGGCGATGGGCTGATCACCTGTCACCATGGTGTATCATATCCATCTTAGAACTAAATCAGAAGTGGCTGAAACTTTTCTTGTTTACTTGTGGCTCTGCTCACCTAATTAGGGATACGGGCGTGATAATATGTATCATCATCATCTTCCTGCCCTTATCCCACTCTATGTGGGGTCGGCACAGCATGACTCTTAGCCATGCTGTAAGAGTTTTGGCTAAGGTGTTTTATGACCGGCCGCCTGCCTGACGTCAACCCTCCTTGGGAATTGCTATTGTATGTATGCAATAAATAAGTGGTACCTTGTACTACATAAGGCAGGAGGTCG
The DNA here is from genome assembly GCA_949320045.1 of Scotopteryx bipunctaria. Taxonomy (NCBI): domain Eukaryota; kingdom Metazoa; phylum Arthropoda; class Insecta; order Lepidoptera; family Geometridae; genus Scotopteryx; species Scotopteryx bipunctaria. The sequence goes on from OX439465.1 coordinate 553,458, forward strand.
GAGATGGCTTGTGCGGCGTCGCCCGCGGCGGCGTAGTCAGGCGCCTCCCTATTGGCAGCGGCCAGCAGTGCGGCCACGGCAGCGTTGAGTTCGCCCAGGCGGGAGGACAAACGGGACTGGATGGCTTCTGCCTTCTCGATGGATTGAGCTGGCGGGATTGGCTGGGAAAATTTTATCAATACCTATATTGCTAGTATTTTTACATAGAGCTAATCCTACTAATATTATAAATGCGAAAATTTGTGAGGATGTAAGGATGTGTGGATATGAGGATGTATGTTTGTGCCTCAATCACGTCGTAATGACTGAACGGATTTGAATGAAACTTGGAATAGACATAGTATGTGTGCTGGAATAACATAATTATAGGTTACTTTTTGTTTGGATACCGCGCAAGCGAAGCCGTAGGCGAAAGCTAGTATATAATATATTGTAGTCCTAGCGTAATATAATCCCGTCGTAAAAAAAGTCTTTGTCCCGCGCAGAAAATAGCAGAACAAAATCCAGTCAAAAGCTTGGCATAAGGCTAAAGAATTCATTATTTTCCTTCTAGTTCGCCTATCACTTTATTATTCTTGGAATCTGCTTGCGTACATGTTTATAAGTTAACCGTAAAACATTTAAAGGAATACCTTGTCTAATCCCTTCTGTGCCTTTTGAATCTTATCCTTGGCTCCCGACATCGTCTTGATAAACTGTAGCTTCTGTTGATCTCTTGGTAATTCGGCTTGAACATCTGTCAAATAGAACGATTTTAACATGCAGTGTTTTTGTCTGGATTTGTCCAATTTGACATTAGTCCCGGGCACTGCAGCGTCCCGTTGGTGAAGGTAAAAGTTGCCTCCTGACGCCTCCTGACGTAAAAGGCCTGTGTATATTTTGTGTGGATAAAGATATATAATCAGGATAGCAAGAGTTGGTCTTACTATCCATCATATTAACTTTATTACAGCCACGCGGTACGATCTGTGCATTGTACAAGAGATCAGGCACGAAGGACCATTCACTATTCATATTTACCCCAGGCCTTGTGATAATCCAAAGTCTATAGTGAAGAGCACTTACTATCAGCAGCAACACAGGCCCTCAGAGCATCCAGCTTATCCCCCAGCTGCTCCAACACTTGGTCTAGACCCTGCGCCTGTCTCTTGTGCATGGGGCTGTCGTGCAGCGGCCTCCAGGCGCCCGCCAGCTCCTGGCCTGAGGAAGAGAGCTTCTCCACGGAGGTGAGGAGGGCGGACTGGCAGCGGGGCTCCGAGATCGACTGTGCTGTCACCTGGTGACAAAAGTATTAATAAATCGATATTTTAAATGGTGAATGGGTTAAGGTGCCTTCATACATACATACATATTATCCCGCCCGTATCCCTAACGGGATAGGCAGAAGCACAAGTTATCATAAGAAAACTTGCAGCCACTTCTGATCCAAGACTCCCAAGATGGATGTGGTGAACCATGGTGACAGGTGATCAGCCCATCGCCCATATAGATGGTCCATCAAGTTGGAGAGGATACTAGGTAGGTACTCCTTAGTCAACTTTTACGACATCGCTCGGGGAGAGCAGCAGCTGGACGCATTCTGTTTTTTCTTTACTCCCAGTCCAGCAGAGAAAAAAGGTGCCTTCATATGCTAGATGAATATAATGAAGTGATGAAACAGGCCGGAGAGCAGCAGGCCTCGAAGACATCGATGGCGTGGCGGGTAAGTGCTCGGCTGAAACGCAAGAAGAGCGGGTTCGATTCCCGCTACGGAAGAAATGTTTGCAAATATTTCTTCCGGGTATCATCTGGTGCCCATAATACAAGCTTTGCTTAGTTTGATACTAGATGGCGCTGTGTCAAATGTCCACAAATATTTTTTTATTATTTATTAAGCCGTTTTCTGACCAGTCTAGTATCTGAAGGTCCAAGGTTAGTTGTTCTGACCTGTGCCGTAGTGAGCAGTGCCTGCGCGGCATCGGAGCAGGCGGCTCCCTTTGCGTCCAGCTCCCCCCCTCTTTCTCCCCCCACCGCTTCTGATAGCTGTTGGACCCCTGAGAGGAGTTGGCTGGTCTTTCGGCAGGCGTCTTCTGATAGCTCCAGGATCTTCAAAAAAAATTAACATTTAAGTATTCAGAATAAATCACATGAAACAAATTACAGTTACAACAACGAGAACTGCAAAAGGAAGTACTAAAACGGTGTAGTAGCCTTAATGCCACCTCTTGGTTCAACATCATCATTTTCCTGCCCTTATCCTACAAAGTGGGGGGCACACCATGTCTCCCTCCTCCATCTTCTCCTTTCATTCGTCATCTCAGCACTCACTCCTTTCACACGCATGTCCTCTTTCACACGATCTTTCCATCCAATTGGGATGGGTAACCGCAAGTGGCATTACGAGCTGAGCGCGTTCATGCATTGAAAGGTACGTTAATTGTCAGTCCCGGCTTTTAAGTCGTCAAGCCATGACGGAGGCCTTTATGCGGCCTAAACTAGCTCACTGCCTTGGCATTTGGTGTTACTGACCTGGTTCTCTTTGTCCTGGTTGCCTCTGTGGCTGATGCCGAACACCAGCTTACCAGATGCGTTGGTGTATTTCGCTATTGCTTCGTTACGACCCTGCGAAAATATAATTGTAATTATTTAGAGGAACAAAAAACCCGACTACGTAGAATTCAGGTAGTATTGTGGGTCTGACATATTTGATTTTGTGACACATGCTGATGATGATTTTGTAAATACATAATTATAATACACAATACTACGAGTACTACAACACCCAGACCCGGAAGAAATATCTGCAGAACATACAAACATTTCTCCCGCAGAATCGAAGCAGCACCTCTTGCGTCTCAGCCGAGCTCTCGCCCGCCACGCCACCGAGGTCGTCATGAAGATGGTAGGAATAGCGTTACCTCAGGAGTGGTGCCGTCTGCGCTGGCGCATATTCCCTTGCTGGCTTCGCAGAGCGCCCTTATGTGCTCCATCATGGCGGCGCGCGCGGCTTCGTCTTTGTTGGCGCAGGCTAGCTTCGTATCTACATCATATATTATTATACATTATCAAACATCACTTACCCCCGAATACACAAACGCAACTCAGAGTCGAGCATGCTCAACTCTGAGATGCGTATGATTATTCGGGGGCTAGAGTCAGGTTAATAAAAATGGAGACCAAAGAGAAAAACTTGGAATAATTTTATTTTTCTCAAGCAGTTATAATTTGCACACTCAATGAGTTTTCAATGCTGTTTTTTAGGGTTCCGTACCCGAAAGGTGCCAACGGGACCCTATTATTAAGCCTCCGCTGTCCGTCCGTCTGTCAGCGGGCTGTATCGCATGAAACGTAACAGGTGGAGTTGAAATTTTCACACTGTGTATTTCTATTGCCGCTTTAACATCAAATAATGTAATAAAAAAGGGAGCACCATACAAGATTTTTTTTTTTCAAAAAGTACATAGAGTAAATTCATATTAAAAGTACATGTACGATGGTACGGAACCCATAGAGTGTGAATTCGACTCGCACTTAACCGGTTTTACCTTAAATTCGCCGCGATTTCGGTGTCTGTTTTGATCAGCTAAACTCTGAGTATGTTCGGAAGCACATCCTCGGCATGAGAGTTATTGCGTGGCTGCATGATACAGAAATGGATATAAAACTGATAGGATTACCTTCAACAACTTGCGGCATCAGCTCATTGATGGTATTGATGGCTGACTCTGCTGTCGCGTAGTCTGGACGATCTCGGTCTAAAAGTGAAAAATAATATCTTGGCATCAACTGAAGTTATAATAAGTGTGTTCTTTTACTACTGGTCGAGTCACAGTTATCTCGAACCAGCGTGATGAAAGGATTTTAAGTGCGACTTCGTGCACTTGATGCATGTTTTTTGAACTTTTTTTTCATTATTATGATGATGATGATGATGATGTTGATGGTGGTGGTACCTGCAGTGGCGGCGAGCAGCGAGGCGATGGCGGCGTTGAGCCGGCCCAGGCGTCCGGCCAGTCGGTTGTGAGCTTCAGAGGCTTCTGTGTCTTCGATGTTGGATGGCACAGGCTGCAATCACACACATATTATAAATGTAAAAGTATATGTGAGTGAGTAAGTGAGGGCCACTTTGAGCAATTCATTTATAGATTTTATAGCAAATCCTAAGCGATCTTGTAATTTTCGTAAAATTGTACGCAATTCAATTCAGCAGCAGATCAGATAAAGTGGCCTTCTGACCCACCTGATGACGTCAGTGGATTACTTACCTGAGTGAGTTGTTCCTCCAGGTCGTGCCACTTCCTCTTGTTGCCGGTGACCGTGTTGATGAACTGCAGCCGCTGGCGCTCCTGCGCCGCTCCCGGCTTGTCGAACACCTCGCCTTCGTCGTCTGGAGGGAAAGAGGTATATGTGTGGATATATCTGTGTTTTCTTATACTAATACCTTTTCATTCATTCATTCATTCAAGACTCACCTCCTCCCAAAGCACCATACGCTGCCTTCAGCCTATCCAACGATTTGGCCACGTCCATCATCTGGTGGTGCATTTTCTCCCCGTGGTCGTGTCTATCAGGGTGCTCCAGTAGCGGCCTGCAGGCGGCGCCCAGATGCTGCACCGAGGTCGATAGGGCTTCGGCCGCCGCCGTCACAGCGGACTGGCAGTGAGGTTCGATGATAGTTGGAGCACAAAGCTGAATATAAAGAGGAATTATAAAGCTATGGACAAGACTAGCACAAAACCGCGATGGATGACAGAGGGAAGTCTGTGCTCAGCAATGGGTAAAGACATGCTGTGGCTGATGATATTAAAGGTAAAGGAAAACATGGCATTTGCCAACATCACGTTTCATGCCCAAATTGCGCTTGGCCAAAAAATGTACCATACCAGAATTGTTTTCACAAAAAATGGTTCCTGAAACACTTTTCCTGGATCTCATCTGTTTTCGGATTTCCCCAGTTAAAAAAAAACACTGCATCTGCAAAGGCCTTACTACTATGAGTAAGTAGGTAATCATTTTGGCTTGTACACATAGCTGGGGAAACGTTCAAAGCCTTCAAAGTCTGAAGCCGCGAGAGGCGAGTTGCCTTACTCTGTGGTGTTCGAAAGCCTTGTTACCTGCACTTGTGAGATGACGTCTTTAGCGGCCTCCGCGGCCTTCACGCCCGCGGTGTCCACGGCCGCAGCTTCGGGCTCTTCTGGAGCAAGCTGCGTCAGCTGTTGCGCTGACATCAGCAGGAGAGAGGTCTTTGCGGCCACCTCGTCGGCCAAGTCTAACATCTGTAACATACTTCCATGAGACTTCTCATTTTATGACCTCGATGGGGTAGGCAAATGACGAATCAAGCTCATCACGAGTTTGATTTGAATATTTCTTCGGAGCCTAACTGATTTCTGATTTCTACATGATATTCTAGTGCTCAACTATGTATGAATGTGATTGTCAATAAGGAGATATTGTTTATTTTTATATCAGAATGACTTTGCCCAACATTTTTGTTAAGTTTTATCTATATTTATAGGTATTTGCTAACCTCATTCTCTTTCTCAGAGTTCCCTCCTTTGCCGAAGGTGAAGACAAGTCTACCTGAAGCGTCTGCGTAGTCCTTTGTAGCTTCTTGAAGTTTCTGTAAGAAAAATATATCAATATATAAAAACAGACAAATAAATGATTTATGATTTATGATTTAAAAAGCGTATTATCTAGAAACGGATTTTACAATATGCTGGATCCCTCAAGATGTTTTCCTTAATAGTTTGAGAGTTAGGGTATAGTTCACATATTATTTTTATTTTAAATCCGTTGGTGCACGACCGGATTAGATAGAACCCACCATAGGATTGAAAGGCGATGGACTATTTAAAGATTGAAATAGTATTACCTCACGGTCATCCATGCCGGTAGAAGAGCAGATCTTTTTGATAGCGTCACACAGCGTCATCGCGTCCAGGAGTATTTGCTTCTTAGCCAGAGGATCCTTGGTGCTGGCCAGTGCTTGGGCCTCTGCAAATTACGACATAGGGGTAGGCAGGGTGTAGGGGGCATTGGTATTACATTAGGTAAAAATATGATGTGAGCTTCAACTGAGGGACCAGCTCGAAATACTCAAAATAAGTACTAATCCAAGGATGTAAGAGTCAAACAATTGTAAAAGAATTGGGGGTGGAGGGGTAATCCGAATTATCACAAGGTGTGTACTGAGATGTCAGATGTCACGTCAAAATTGCTAAAGCACATCACCTTATTGATATACTTATATTATGTCCATAATAATGTTTATACTTAACCATTTTTTTACATTTAGTAGTGTATATAGTCTAAAACCACTTCTAATCTTCTAAATATCTAAAACGATCTCGACTCCTTCGAGAGAGAGAATGGTGGGAGACCTTGAAGGGGACAGAGATGGTTGACGGAATTTGGGGGAGTCCTTTGCCCAGCAGTGGGACGATGTAGGTTAATGATTATGCTATTGAACCTACCTTTGCAGAACTCAGGCATAAGCTCGTGAATAGTATGCATTGAGTTGACGGCGGCTTCGTAGTCCACATTCTTAGGATCTGTGACGAAATACAGCGCATTTAAGAGTGCAAATATCAGAAAGAAATGCGATCGACTCCATTAAATAAAAACATAGTACATTATCTATTGATAATTTTACTTTTACTGTTTTAAGTTCGCTAGTCTCGCAGGGTCTGATGGTTGGAGGAAGTGGTTCCGACAGAATAACAGCGTCTGCTGCTCAAACAGCTGACACAATGCTGAGTCGGAACCAATTTTCTGCTGTAGCACACATCATAATTAAGTTGTAGGTAAGTGTAAATAATTTGATTTGAATATGTAATAATTCTAATGATTTGAATCTTACATCTTACTTATATTATAAATGCGAAAGTTTGTGAGTTTGGATGTTTGGATGTTTGTACCTCAATCATGCCTAAACGGCTGAACGGATTTTAATGAAACTTGGAATATACATAGTACATGTATTGGATTAACATATAGGCTAATTTTTACCCGGGTAGCACGCTAGCGAAGCCGCGGGCGGCAGCTAGTAATAAAATAAAGCAAAAACACATTTACAAATCTAAAGTGGTTGGATTTGAGTTTATATAATGATGATGATGTCTGTACAATTTCATATGCTTCTTTTGGATTTATATACAAAGCTATAGTATAAGTATATAATGTTACCAGAGTGCGCCAGAATGTAGTGTGCAATGGCGGCGTTAAGTTTCCCCAGCTTGTCCACAGAGGACGCCTCCAGCGCCGCAACGTCAGCGCTGTCCACGCGTGGGCCTGTGTACTCCTACACAAACATATTCAATCATCAAATACTACATTACTAGTCATAATATGTATGTATGTCATCATCATTATCTTCCTGTCCTTATCCCACTCTATGTGGGGTCGGCAGTGCATGATCCTTGGATGGTGCAGTAAGAGTTTTGGCTAAGGTGTTTTATGACCGGCCGCCTGACGTCAACCTTCCTTGGGAATACTTGATTATTGTATCTCATCATGTTGGAGAGGATACTATCCCTTAGTCGACTTTTACGACATGCTCGGGGAGAGAAGCAGCTGGATAATGTTGTATGTATGCAATGGACACTATAGCTGTAGGGTATTACCTCTTCAAGCAGTGCCTTGGAGTCGTCGACGGCGTGCACGGCGGTGGTGGCCGCGGCAATGAACGAAGCCTTGCGGACAGACTTACGAGTGTTCTCATCCTCTACAAAACTCGGCCGGGATCTCTATCAAAAAAACCATACTCATATTATAAATGGGAAAGTAACTGCCTGTTACCCAGGACACCTAAATCACTGAAAAGATTTTAATAAAATTCAACAAGGATAGTTTGCATTTTATAGAAAAACATAAGCTAGAAAAAAAATATAGAATGCATTTATTCAGGCTACATTTTAACTATACCTATAAAAGTGATACCTATAAGAATGATTATTTACACTTATGATCTTGCATTTAATGATAGAATGACTATTTACACTTATGATCTTGCAATTAATGATATAATGATTATTTACACTTATGATCTTGCATTTAATGATAGAATGACTATTTACACTTATGATCTTGCAATTAATGATAGAATGATTATTTACACTTATGATCTTGCATTTAATGATAGAATGACTATTTACACTTATGATCTTGCAATTAATGATAGAATGATTATTTACACTTATGATCTTGCTACGTCTCTTGGTGCGGGTGTCGAGGGCGAAGTACATCTGAGTGGTGAGGTCAGCGACCTTCATCGCTGCATCGCCCACCTCGCTCTCGTCCTAGAACATCATCATAATCATCATTAGAAGTATTTGAATTCTTCCTCATCTGAACGTTGTGGAGAAAGTTTCGTTGAAGCTCAAATACGTCACGGCGCATTGAACTAAACAAAGAATGAATAAAAAAAAGCATTTTTCATTTTTTATAATAAACTATGGCCTTTTACTATCTATAGCAGATGATGTATGCCGAGTCAGGAGGCAACTTTTACCTTCACAAACGGGACGCTGTAGTGCCCGGGACGAGTTAAGATGGAGTAGGCTTGCCCAGCACCTATTCTATCCTCAGCTTAGTCGGCCTTGTCCATAGGAAAAATATACACGATACCTACGTGCGGAGCTGACTAAGCCGCGGGTTCCCTCACGATGTTTTTCTTCACCTTTTGAGACTACTGGTATAGTGCACATAATTTTTTCGCACAGAAAAATCGGTTGGTAGGTCGACACGACCGGATTTGAACCCACGACCTTAGGTCACTACCAACTAGACCACCAGTGCTCTCAAAATAAAGTACAAAATAATAATACTTATGTATAAAATTTTAGTTATTTTTTGAGCCCATCGAATTTAGCTAGAGCTACTCATAGAGGCAAAACTTTGGGTATGTTAATTAATAGAGTGAAAGGAGAACCTAATTGCATTATCTTAAAGGTCTCACCGTCTGGCCTGGGCCGGTACATTCGGTGAGGGTTCTCATCAGCTCGTCAAGCTCGTGCATCTGTTCCCGGAGCTTCTTCTTCTCTTCTTCGCTCGTCTGCTTCTCTATGGATTCGTTTACACCTGACAAAACAACATTAAATATCTGTAAGTACCCATAAAGTACTCGCTATACCCCGTTCTATGATAAATAGATATTTGTGAACATTTCACACAGCGCCATCTAGCCCCAAATTAAGCAAAGCTTGTACTATGGACACCATATGGCGGATAGAATACTTATATACGAGTAATACTACAACACCCAGATCTGGAAGAAATATTTGCAGAACATACAAGCATTTCTCCCGTAGCGGGAATCGAACCCGCGCCTCTTGAGTCTCAGCCGAGCACTCGCCGGCCACGCCACCGAGGTCATCTTAATGGATCTTTACTCAGCCAAATTTTATAAGACTTGCAGGCATAGTGTATGATTATAGTCCAGGAAACACGGGTTCCAACCCCATAAAGTCCAATCCAAACGTCTCCAAACCCCCTTCCAGGCTAAAGCTGTAATTTGTACAGGTACTTACCATCTCTTACAAACGGCAGATCAGCGTTCATGGCTTCTACTATCTTCCGTGAATCCTCGATGTGAGACTGTGACGGTACTGAAAATATCAGATATTATAAAGAAATTCAATATTTTACCTATCTGAAACACATCCAATTTTATTTTAGCAAAAATGTGTACGTATAATTCAGGTTTATAGTTATACTAGCTGCCACCCGCGGCTTGGCTCGCGTGGTACCCGGATAAAAATAGCCTATGTGTTCAGCACATGTACTATGTATATTCCAAGTTTCATTCAAATCCGTTCAACCGTTTAGGTGTGATTGAGGCACAAACATACGAACATCCTCACAAACTTTTACATTTATAATTATATTTAGTAGGATTCATGTTTACCTACGCTTGGTGGGAATCGAACCCAGAACTCACTTTGAACAAGGCAGAATTACTATCAACTAAAAAGTAAATTCGTATGAGCTGGTGGCCAACTCTTGCGACGGAGTTTTTAGGCCGCCTTAGTCATCCATCCAAATTGTGACCGCGTACAACGTTGGTTAACTTCAACGATCAATCGAGAACCTCTAAGCAAGCTACGCCATGAGCGCTAATCAACAGAGGCCAGTCAACATTATAAAAAACATGATAGGGTTTATCTAAGTTGAAGAATGTTGAATTATATTTACCAGTGAGCAGAGACACAATCTTGACGGAGTTTGAATTGAGTCTGTTCAGTCGACGAGTGAATGGAATCGACATATCTCCTCGCATGCCCACCTCCCCTTTCTACAAACGTTATTACAATAATAATAATAATAAAAGTTCTTTATTCAGACATCCAGGGCCCAAAAAGTGTTAGTAAGACTTAAGTTTATGGGTAACTAAAACAGATTTCGTCCTCTGGGAAAGCTTCCACACCAGAGGACACGCATAATTGCTTGCAATTACTTTTAGGAGGCCGTCTTCTTCCGCCAGATGGCGTGAACATTTATAATATACGCAATGAACCATTTACTTTATAATGGTTATGTCATCGTAAAATTGTAAATACCTTTAGATTACAATATCGCGAGACGAGACAGGTTTATTATCTAACGGGATTTATAATTTTTCGGTGACAGTTACATTTATCAAATGACATTTTTATTACGTACGACTCAAAAAAATTCGTATAATGCACTCGCTGTGATTGTAATAAACAAAATCGGTCAATGCGAGTCGAATTGGCACACGAAGGGTTCCGCACCATGGTAAATTTATTTTTATTATATTTTGTTATAGAAATAGATACTGAAATTTAAACTCTCTAACTATTACGGTTCATGAGATACAGCCCGCTGACAGTCGGACAGAAAGACTGACGGACAGCGGAGGCTTAGCAATAGGGTCCCTTTTTGGGTCCCGTTGGCACCCTTGGAATACGGGAAAAAAACTAAAGCCTTTTACTATCTATAGTAGATGATTTATACAGCGTCAGGAGGCAACTTTTACCTTCACAAACGGGACGCTGTTGTGCCCGGGACGATTTAAGATAGAGTAAGCTTGCCCAGCAGCTATTCCATCCTCTCAACTTAGTCGGCTATACTATACATAGCTATACCAGTACTCTCAAACGGTGAAGAAAAACATCATGAGGAAACCCGCGGCTAAGTTAGCTCCGCACAATTGACCATGTCTTTCCTGTAGTGGACAAAGGCATGCTGTAATGATGATGATGAACACAGTAGCCAGAGCAACTGGCTTACTCACCAATCCCTGTTGGTGATGATTGCCCTTCTCGGAGACCACCATCTGCTGAACCGTGACTATCTGAGTACCTTGGCTGGCGTTTTTACCTGGAACAAAATTTGTTGAGAATAAATTAATAAATATTTTTGGACTTTTTTACACAGCACCATCTAGCCATATTAACATGTTTTTTAACATTATTAACACTCCTAAAACGGGATCAGGGTATCGATTCTTGAAAACCATCAAAGTATAATTTTGGCGATTTCAAAATTTATTTATTTTTTACTTTGAACTCACCAAATGACTTTCAAGACTACCAAATTGAAAAAAAACGATGGAAAAGGACCATTTTAGTGACTTTTATCACAGGGTGATTTTCGAAAATTGATACCCAGATCTTCCGTGATCATAGCGCGGGCTGAGCGCTTCTGATTATCGATCCAAGCTTTTAAGTCGTTAAGCCATGAAGGAGGCCTTTATTCGGCCTAAAAACTCCGTCACAAGAGTTGGACACTAGCTCATACGAGCTTACTTTTTTATGGTAAATAACCTGTTATAAGTGCTAATAAACAAATATACTAAGTACCTATAGTTTGATACTAACCAACTTCATGTGTCACAATCTTGCTGGGACCGACGAAAGATTGCTCAACTACCTTCATAGCGTTATTAGATATGTGCTGAACTACGTTTGCTCTGAAAAAATACAATAAATCACTATACGATTGACTGGGCGATATTTTCTATGACTTGTTGATTTCCATATTCATCTTGGGACTTTGAATACTTGGGACGGCGCGCCGCGTACAACAAAAGTGAAGCCACCTTTTTATCTATGTGTGTGTAGGTTTTGAGGTTTTGTTTTGTTTCCAAGTAACCTAAAATTCATAGTATAATAATTAAGAAATTATATTATTTGAAGTACTTACAAATGAAAAGCGATTCCGTGGGACGTTCTAAGCGATTTGCTGCTGTTTTTAAAAGTTTTCACTACACAGGAAGGCATAATTCTATTTTTAAGACTCGTGACGTACTTAGAGTTATGAGCATGGTTTTAGTGTATAAGCTTTTAGGATAATTAATGTAAAAACACTTGTGTATCTTGAACAACTAACTCTATTTATTTATTTTTTAAATTCAACCAATCTGTAGGACTATTGTTACAAAACTGGGCAATCGCCATCTTTTTTTTTAGCAACAATACTATCTCAGTTCTTACTTTTTTACAGTTTTATCATCTTAAAAATCTAGTTAGAATTAAATTATTACAAAATTAATTGAACTAATTTTCTAAAATAATTAATCAATAAGCAACTATTCCATAAAAATCAAAGACAACCAAAAACTAGTATATTATGTTTGTAAATCATATGACAATTATTAAATAATTACTTAAAAATCAGAATAATTTTATAACAAGCTACAAAATATATATTTTAATTATAAAATACATAATAATTCTAACAAGTGTAGGTTTTTGCGTAAGCGTGTATGTTTACTTGCAGGAGCACGGTTTTGTGTGGCTTCACTTTTGTTGTTCTTTTCTTTTATTTGGTCTGCGACCTTTAGATAGTCAGACATTTTGTAGTTTAAAAATCATGTTTATGCTAGCTGCCGCCTGCGGCTTCGCTCGCATGATACCCGGATAAAAACTGTGGCTGGTTGATGTCTTACTATGACTACTTGATGATTTTGTAACACGATCATGGTTGGTTGATTATGACTGGTTGATTTACTATGTCTAATGAAAATAGACTTACTGCGACGAAGTGATGTTATCCTGGGTGATGTAGGAGCTGTCTGAACTGATTGTGTTGTATGGAGCCATCATACGCTTACGAATCAGATCGATGTAGTCTTCCAAAATGTCGCGTATTCGGTAGGCATCCTGTGTTTTCACACTGTATTCCTTATCACTGAAATAAATAATAAATAGATAAATATTTGTGGACATTTCACACAGTCGCGGGTGTCCTCACGATGTTTTCCTTCACCGTTTGAAAGAACTGGTATAGTCCACTGGTACACGACAGGATTTGAGCCCACGTCCTTAGGATTGGAAGGCGGGGTCACTACTAACTAGACTACCAGTGCTCCAAACTCATCATCACCATCATCTTCCTGCCCTTATCCCACTCTACGTGGGATCGGCACAGCGTGATCCTTGGATCATGCTGTAAGAGTTTTGGCTAAGGTGTTTTATGACCGGCCGCCTGCCTGACGTCAACCCTCCTTGGGAATACTTGCTTATTGTATCTCATCATGTTGGAGATGATACTATCCCTTAGCCCGGGGAGAGAAGCAGCTGGACGCATTCTATGTTTTTTCTTAACTTCCAGTCCAGCAGAGAAGTACTGGAAACTACCGCTAGGAAATTGATAATGACCTGTAGTCTCCGAAGTTAAGCGTGAAGATCTCCCCCTTGGCGGCGTGGTACGTCTTGACGTGAGTGAGCGGCCACTGCTGCAGGATCTCCTTGCTGTGCTCGTCCAGCCTCAAGATGGCCTCCGCGTTGATGCCCAGCAGTCGAGGAACTAGCTTCTTCTTGTCCTTTTGTTTTTCCTATGGACAGATTGAAATATGGGGCTGGAAGATTCCGTAGCTGGCTTAGGAATGGATATAGAGTCTGGCGCGGTTCGAAGAGGGGGGGATCACAGGGGACATGACCCCCTCCCCCCCCAAATCGTACGCGTCAAATTGAAAAATCTTTTAAAAATTTACAATATGTAAAAAAACAATTTTCTGCCCCTAGCCGCGATGCCAATAGAAATAAATAGCTTCCATTTGTTTTATAATGTGTGCAATAAAATCTGATTTACTCGACATATTCTATTATTAGTGACCCGCTCCAAAATTTCAGGCTGTTACCGTGCCTATTATAGACGTAGGACATCAAAGTACGGATGATGGTGATGATGGATAAACTACAACGATCCTAGCAACGCAGCTATCAAATGTAGCGATGACAGTTCTCGAACAGTTTAGAAGTAAAACGCTTGGCTTGCATTCCGAAAAAATCCTATGTATGTATGTTCATATGAGCTAGTGGCCAACTCTAGTGACGGAGTTTTTAGGCCGCCTAAAGGCCTCCGTTGTGGCTTAAAGGCTTAAAATCCAGGACCGACTGAAGCACGGAAGCGCTCACCTCGTTATGCCACTTGTCACCCATCCCAATTGTGACCGCGCACAACGTTGCTTGACTTTAACGGTCAATTACCAACGCCGAAGCAGCTCCACGAGCGCTTCGATAAAATCCTCTTGTACCATTACCTTGACCAGGAAGAATGTGACTCCATAAGTGGGCAGCGCTCGCGCAGTCTTGGTGTACAGGTTCTTGGCCTCCAACGCGCTGAGCCCCTGGTGCTTCCGGTACTCCTTGAGGACCTTCTTCTCGATGCCCCACGCGCTCGCGTACTGCTCCGGCGTATATTCCCTCATGCTGGACAGATGAATTAAGTCAGGTCACTCCTCTTAACCTTTCTAACCCCCGAATACTAAAACGCGACTCAGAGTTGAGCACGTCTCAAGACACGGTTTTTTGACAGTTTTTGATGAAAATCTGTCAAAAACTCGTTACTTGAGACGTGCTCAACTCTGAGATGCGTTTGAGTATTCGGGGGTAAGTGTCTATCAATCAAATTGGATGAGCGGCATAAAGAAATCTAAGCATTAGTGTGAGTGGCATAGTGAAACTTTTGCCGCCAAATTGGAGGTTCGTACAATCTATTTTACGAAAAAATTGTGGTGTTCTTTATTTCAGAGGGTTTTGACATCTAATGGTGAAAGAAAGCATCATGAGGATACCGACATGTCGCAGAACCTAAAAAGTTCAAGTGTCAAGTGCACGAAAGAAGCCTCAACTCAAGCATCAATCAAGCGACAAGTTGCATAAACACATTTAGCGGTTTTCCTTCGCGCCTTCTAAATCTGTACGAGCAATATGCATCACACAAACCATTATACTATCATTCAATTCAAAAAACTTTCAACAAGACGCATTTTTATGACGCTAGTAAGTACGCTAGTTTCACAGGCTTCTAGGGTCTGGTGACTAGAGGTAGTTGTTTCGACAGAATGACAGCGTCTGCTAAAACAGCAGTCACAATGCTGAGTCGGAATCAATTTGCTGCTGTAGCACACATCATAACACCTAATAATAACACCCAACAGTCACATACATAGTCCTGACCGCACACTAGGATTCCCTGTGTCGTGGGTATCAGAAACTACGAGTGCCATGGTACCACAACACCCAGACCCGGAAGAAATATTTACAGAACGTGCAAACATTTCTTGCCTCTTGCGTCTCTGCTGAACAATCACCCGCCATGCCACTGAGGCCGTGTAGTGTAGGTAATTTGATTTAACTAGCTGCCTCCCGCGGCTTCACTGGCGTGGTACCAGGATGAAAAACAGCCTATAATGTTAATCCAGCACATGTACTGTGTGTATTCCAAGTTTCATTCAAATCCGTTCAGCCGTTTAGGCGTGATTGAGGCACAAACATCCAAACATCCTCAGACTTTCGCATTTATAAATTTACTTATATTAATAAGTAAATTTATTTAGTATTTAATGTTTAATATCTTTTTTTATGTGTTTCAATTGCCTAACTGTATATTTATTTACTTTTAAACTCTATGTTATGTGTGCTAACTTAGTAAATAAATATTATGTCTATGTCTAAGAAATAACTGACCCAATTGTGTAACTTCATCAGGTACCTACTTCTTAGATTTTGACCAATAACCAAAGGGCTGGCGCTTACCTCGGACAAAGGAATAAGTATAGCTATCCAACGAGGTAACGTCGGTCGCCAGCCTATTGGGACCTTACCTGCGGTCGGTGATCTGAGCTCTGTTTTCTATCTGTACGCGAACTTAGATAGAAAACTGAGCTCATTTTCATTTCTTATTATTATAACGACTACCTTAAAGTTTTTAATGTTATTGTAGTTTGTCTTTGTAAATAAAATAAAACTTCATCAGGTTATCGGTTTCATGTGTCAAATTATCATTTATTAGAGGAATGGAAATACTCACTTCTCTATAAAGCCAGTCTTATGCTTGTCTTCCTGGAAATCACCGAAGTGTATCTGACATTGGATGCCGGCGAACTCCGCAGCTAACAAACAATTACTTGAGTTAGGTAGGTACGTACTTCATTTTGATATGGAACATTCTTTACAAAAAAGTTCCTACCCTAAAAAATTGTTGTACCTAGGTCTACTGGAAACTCTAAGACACAGAGAGCAAGCATTCAGGTTTAAGATATTTATTAATTTCTCATAATAATAACAAATTAGGTATGCACTTAAATTTAACTATAGTAGGTATTTAACATTGGTCCGATTGTACGGTTTCCGTAAACTGTGGCTCAGGATGCCTCAGGATTACATTCTAGGGCGATCTAGGATGCCAGTAAAAAGTATGTGTAAACGTAAAATTTGTATGGTTGTATCTAAAGGTACATTCATACCTTTTAATTTTCTGATCCTGTAATTAGGATTAATTTGTATTAATAAAAGACAAAAACGTTAATACAAGAATAATAAAACTCTTTATTTTACAAAACGCTTAATTTCTATAATTACAAAACATTAGAAAAACCTTATTTATTAGTCCAACATTGTCAAAACTCCCTATTCACAAACAATACTTAGCACTTGTGAATCGCCCCTATTTTAACCTAACTAATCACTGTTCAAAACATCAGTATTCTGACTTTCCTTCTCAACAATTTGCTTCAACTCAAAGTCCTGTACAATCTGAAATATCTTACTTTTCGCCTGGTTCAAGTACAAGGGAGATAATTTCTTCAAAGTGCTGCCTATCGTCATGAGAAACACATCCATGGGGTCGCTGCTATTCAGTTCTTGGAAAGTACTCGTAGACTCGAAATCTCTACTGCTTGACGCTTCTTCGTTCGCGCGCTTTCGAAACGTCAAAGTCGGCTTCACTTCCAACATGTCATTGTCATTGTCAAAACTCAAATTGTCATCTATCATGACCTCAGCCGGCAGTTCGCAATTATTGCTGTTTTCTTGTAGAAAATCCGTGTAGTCTTCAGTAGGTGTGTTGTTGTATTTGAAGTAGGGTATTGCAAAAGCCACTTCGTCCTCGAAGCGGTACTTGTGTTGGTTCTGGTCGGGGTAGCGGATTCGATTCCGGATCGTGCGGCGCATCATGTCCCGGATGTTCAGCCATCTTGATTTGCATTTTCGTGCTGAAAGAGAGAATATACCATAAATTGTTGTTTCCAATTTCAAAACAATTAGTTAGGTACGTTAAAGTACCTAGGTAGGTATAAGAATCAAACCTGCGAACTCATTATGCGAGAGGAAGCGATAAATTCAAATCAAAAAGCTTGAAAATCATAATTGTATTTACGTAGATGGACTACATAAAAACAAGCATGCATGATACATCCTACCTAACTTCCTTTTGCGCCAAGTAAGACGATACCTAGGAAACGTGTGACTCAACAAAATCACACTTTGGTTAAATTAAATTATTACCTATACCTACGCTTCAACACCACCATTACAAGCTCACTTTTACGACATGCTCGGGGAGTGAAGCAGCTGGACGCATTCTATGTTTTTTCTTTACTCCCTAGTTTCAGTTATCTTTATGTTGAACTATCTCAAGGTATATTGGATATTATTTTAAATTGACATTAAAGAAATTACTTAAAGAAATTACCTACTCACTAGAGATTTGTATTGATACTTCGCGCATGCGAACAGCGCAATCTTTTACAAGACACGCTCGACAACAAAGCTATGGAATGAAATATTACCCATATTGGTAACAACAAAGAAATAAAAATAAAATTAAAAACTCACCCGGTCTACTTAAACTATCGCCGATCTTCTGCCAGGTGACCTCCCGAGTGTCACTGTCCGTGTATTTCGGATGCCGCGGGTTGTACAGGACGGGATTCTCTTTGACAAGCTGAATGAGTTTCAGATCGACGTTTTTTGAGAAGAAAGTTGGAGGCATGGTGTCGTGTCGCTCGCGTCTCGGGGCCGAATGCAAGGGGCGGGGCCGGGACGGGACAGGGGTGGGACATTGACATGACGGTTCATGACTTGTCGTTGTCGATGAAATAGTTATACCTAAGTGTTTCATCGTAGGTATGCAACTGGATTAGAAAATAAATAATGTCAGTTCAATATCTATAGGTGATGATTTCGTTTTTAAATCATCACCATTCACAGCACTGCCCGTCCTTGCCCACTGCTTGGTATAAGCCAAATACCTATACTGATTAAGTACTGTATTTGTTACTGTTAATCATTAAAGATTTTATGGTGAATTGATGGTGAAACAATAATAAGATAAATTAAGTTTCACAACATTTTCATAAACAACTCGATCAATTAATTATAGCTATCCCAATCTCAAGCTTAAAACTGGAGCTCCTATATTGCCTTAGCAATATTATTTTTGTTGTCAAACTAATTTCGTATGTACAAGAAAAGCCGCAATGTAAAAAATCATCGACAAAAACTATCGATAAAGTTGCACAACCTGCAGAGTTGCACAGCACTCGTTCCGTTACCACTCCGGACGCGGGGCGGGGAGGCGCGGAGCGGCAACGTCGCGTGACCGGCGCCTCGCGCCCGACGTCACAGACTACGCATACCTAGCGACAATGTAAATAACTGAGAATATTATTTTACAACAATATTACAAGAATGAACAACAGAAAAGTTTCTTCTTTTAGAATCTTTTGTCATCGTAATAGGTACCAACTTTTGTTTTCAGAATTGTTTACAACTCTGCGTAGGTGAATGCGAATTAGAAACAGATTAATTATGATAGGTACTAAAACTGGAAATTTTTGAGGAAGTTACAATCCCGGCCTAAATACGGGTTTCCCAAAACGCAACGATACAGCGCGTTCTAATCTACAATAACATAAATCCGTTCCGTAGGCTATCCGGATGGGATGCGATGAGCGGCAACGTCGCGAGTCGTGACGTCACACATTGGACAGCCCGAGCCGAGACAGATCACGACACGGGGTCACGCCGAGGTCGTTTACAAACGAGATTCATTTTATTGCAACCGAAAAAAACTTGTAGAGATGCAACTTGGTTTTATAAAAAGTATTAAAATAATAATTATAAGCCAAGAACAAGATATATCATTTTGTGGCGGTCCCGTCCATTCTACGAACATGCAACAATACAAGTCGACTTCATATCGATCCGACGCGACCTCATTGCCAATGAATTAACCATTAAAACTCGATTCGTTTTTCACACGAACTTTTGATTTCTTGATTTTTATTCTTTTTAGGTTCTTTATTTATACCTTATTATACTTAATCATGTTTTGTTAAGTACTTTTTTTTAGTGTACAAAACCGCATCAAGAAGGAATCTATTAGGTGTTTTAAGACAACATACACACCCACACCTTAGCTTTGTAAATAAAAAAAAATGTACCCAGAGTTCCTATTTACAATTTTACATTGTTGTCAGGTATTTGTGCAAAAAAAATCAACAATGCTTGGACAAACCCGAAAAGTTATCATAACTGCAAGTAACGAGGGGTTTTGTTTTATTAAGGTTTTATCCTTAAAACTCTTAAAATGTAGTGAATGACGAGGAAAACCTTTAAAAAAGATTATTTATTTTATTTACTCATTTATTATTTTGTACTATAATAATACTTAAAACTAACAAACCCCTACCTACATTTGAAACGCATAACATAACTAATAATAGCTTATAGAACACAAAATAACCATAAGTTTATCAGTCAACATACTTTGTCAACTCTGAACACAAAACTGCTCTTCTAAACATAGTTTCATGTAAAATAAAACATTGAGATCGTATTTCATGGCCCTACGCTCTGGTAGAAAATAGGTTCACTTGTCGTGGACATGCTACTGTCTAACCTCCCTTGTTGCTTCTCCACTATTTGCTGTAAATCGTGCTCTTGGACAATGTGGAAGATTTTGCTCTTAGCTAAATTCAAATGGTATGGCGAAAATTTCTTCAAAGTAGCACCAATGCTCAGCAAAAACGCGTCAACGGGGTCTGACTCATCATCATCATCACGCTCGTACGCAGTCGAATCATGGAGGCTTGACGCTGAAGCTGACACATCAACTTCCTCAAACTTGTCGACTTTGAGCGTCCTTTTAGTTTTTCTTGCTTTTTTAAGTGGCTTCTCTTCTTCGACCTCCGACTCTTCTTCGCATTGAACAACCACATCGTTCCAGACTTGGGAGCTTTTGTCATCGACGTCATTATCATTATCATTATCATCGTCATCGTCGTCGGAGTCAGGGTTGACGGTGACGACTTCCTTGTAGAAACTCCTGAGGAACTCTAGTTGCTTGTCATATTTGTAGGCTCGCGCCGGCCGACCGCGCCCTGACGTGTTTTTACGAAGTATTCGTCTGTGAACATCTCGAATGTTTATCCATCTTACTTTGCAGTCTGCCGCTAAAATAAAAATATAAAGTTTTATTGATTTAACTAGCCAAAAAATGGTATGTAAGATGAAGATGAAGAAAATAATATATTGATATGGCCTACAACACTCTACAAGTAATTTTTCATACTATCTCTAAACAAAATATGTTTCAAAGATGATATCGACAAATCCATTTTCGAGAATCAAGTGAGTTCACGAATCATAGTAACGCAAATGGAAAACAAAATGTCGGATCGTGTTCTCCATCGAATTAAATAAAATGATAACGATACGATAAAAAACTTGTCTTTGAGATTACATTACATACGACACGATCATAGACTTATTTTAATGTAAATAAAAATAAACTCACCCGGTTTTTCCAGTTCATCTCCGATCCTCTGCCAGGCTACTTCCCTGGTATTAAAATCCATGTACTTGGCCTCATTCCAATCGTACAACACAGGGTTCGCCTTCACTAGATTGATAAGTTTTATGTCTAATTTCGCGGTAAATGTTTTGTGCATGTTTCGCTTCATAGTTTTGTTCATGAAGAGCGACATCGCGAGCTGTTGTCGATCGCCGGTCGCATCGCATAGTGCACAGCACAGATCGGCAACGTCGCGTCGTGTCGTGGTCGTCGGTTCGTGTCGTTCCGCTTTTGCCTCTCGCTTTTGCGTTCCGATTCACTTTGTTTTCCAACATTAGGTTTGTACCGAGTAGGTTTATTTTATTTCACTGTGTAAGTAAATCGTAGCAGGTGACTAACCTAATGATTTATTGAGTGTACATTGCAATTGATTTGTAGTAGGTAAGTAAGTACCTAGATATTTTGATGCCTACTATTTTGGGTAGGTATCTAAATAATTCAATAGGTAGTTAAAATAATAGTTATTTAGTTGATTGCAAATAATATTAGAACTTTCAAGAAGTTCCTACATACGAAAAAGTTTAAAATCTGGCGCATCCGCATTTTCGTAAAACTGGTTTTCCAGAGACCTTTGACGAGATGCCGGCCGTGCGTCCAAGATGATATCCCTTGCTTGCACGTACAAGAGATGAGTTGCACGGGGTCACGAGCTTCCACCTTTCTCGGAGTGTATCAAACTCTCAGACCAAATAAAAAGAGAAGACGCCGCGCCGCGAACAACAAAAGTGAAGCCACACAAAACCGTGCTCCTGCAAGTAAACATACAGGCTCACGCACACACCTACACTAAAACCATGCTCATCGCTCTTAGTAGGTACGTCACGAGTCTTAAAAATAGAATTATGCCTTCCTGTGTAGTGAAAACTTGTAAAAACAGCAGCAAATCACATAAAAAGTCTCATGGAATCACTTTTCACTTGTAAGTACTTCAAATAGCATCGTTTCTTAATTATTATACTATTTGGTCTGAGATCAAACTAGACAAACTAAGCCTGTTCTTCATTCAACTCTCCGTGATCCTGAGACCCTCTGACGACTCACCCTGGTCCTCTGTGACGGGATGCCGTGCGTCCAGTATATTATCCCTCGCCTGCACGTACAGTAGGTTCAGTTGCACGGGGTCGCGCGCGTCCACGTTGCGGTCGGAGTAGAAGAGCCGGCGCTTCAGAAGGACCGTCCGATTCGGCGGCACCGACGCTTCGGACAGGGTCTTGTGGGCGTCGATCCATCCCACTGGGGGACAAGGAACCTTTACTACTATACTCCAGCCAAATTCGATTTATAATTTACTAGCTGTTGCCCGCGACTTCGTACGCGTGTAGTACATTATTTTATTCTATAATAGCGGTCGCCCGCGGCTCCGCCCGCGTGGATGTCGGTTACCGCTGCAAAAAGCCTACCCAGGAAAGACACGGTCAGTCGCGAGGTCGGCTCCCTACGCAGCGGTCGTGCAGCAGAAATCGTAATATTTTAATTTCGCCATAACTTCAAAACCAAACGTCCAATTTTAATCATTCAAAGACCAAATATTATCTCCATAAACTGTTATTAGTGATGAAATCATTTATTTTGATAAGGATTAATAGCATGAGTAAAATAAACGCGTTTAAATGTAGTCCAAAAAAAATTCAAGATTTTTAAATAAAAAAATGGTTGCTGTGCCTCACTCGACATAGATGGGTATAGTGTGTCGCGGACTTTTTTGTAGATATTTATAAGATCTACAATTAATTAGAACATTTTATGGTTCTATCTTTTATAGTTTAGGCAGCGTACGCAAAATAAGTAACTTTTCTGGTTGATTTTTTACACCTTGTGTCCGAAAAACCCAAATATCTTACGGAACCCTATTTTTTTCCAAAATAAAATATAGCCTATGTTACTCGTGGATAATGTAGCTTTCGAATGGTGAAAGAATTTTTAAAATCGGTCCAGTAGTTTTTGAGCCTATTCAGTACAAACAAACAAACAAAGTTTTCCTCTTTATAATATTAGTGTAGAAAAAAAAACTAAGTCCTTTTACCATCTATAGTAGTTGGAGAGGAAAATTGGAATTTACATAGTACATGTACTGGATTAACATTATAGGCTATTTTTTATCTCGATACCACGCGAGCGAAGCAGCTAGTACATACATACATACAATAGAGAAGGTAAGGTAAGCAAGGTCATCATTATCTTACCATTATCATCAGTCTTGAGCCTCTCGCTGAGCTGTTTGAACTGCAGGTCGCGGTCCCTGAGTTGGGACTTCTTCTTCAGCGTGAGAGTGCCAGAGTGCCCGGGGGGCTTCTCCTTGCCCTCCTCTATATCCTCCTCCTCGTCGAGACACTGGAATTACGGTTTTTATGAGGTACCACTATTATAGGTACGTACCGTTAGTTATCGAACCAGTGTGGTGAAAGAATCAATGTGTGATTAAAAAAACTACCTACCTACTACGGTACATGAGATACAGCCCACTGACAGACGGACGGATGGACTGACGGACAGACAGAGACACAGGGAAATGGAAGAAGAATACATGTTGTGCCGACCCCACATAAAATGGGACAAGGGCAGGGAAATGATTTCATCACACATTTCTTGGCTGTGGATGATGATGAGGCACTCACTAGACCGTACTCCTCGTGATTGGTGATGCCCAGCCTGGAGCAGATGTTGATCATCAGGTCGCAGACTAACTTCGACTGGTCCACTTGCAGGGTTTTCACGGTGTCTGAACAAAAGACATTTTCTTTAGCTAATCTACAACTATCTACAGTGGTCCGATTTATCGCAACAGCTAGAAAAAAGTTCTCGTAGTAGATTCCTTCAGCTACTATAATCTAATTAGCAAATAAAACTGAATTTCTCTAGTACTAATCATGCAAAGCTCCTGCGAGATATCGCACATATTCACTAAAAGCAAACTTAATATTCATACACGTGCATTGGTTTTATTGCGGCCGGGCGGGCGGTGCACGCGTCTCCAGTTCGATAAGCTTTTTATTAAGATTTAATAGGACTTGTCTTTCCTGTGGACAAGGCACAGCATAATCTTTGGATCATGCTGTAAGAGTTTTGGCTAAGGTGTTTTATGACCGGCCGCCTGCCTGACGTCAACCCTCCTTGGGAATACTTGCTTATTGTATCTCATCATGTTGGAGAGGATACTATCCCTTAGTCGACTTTTACGACATGCTCAGGGAGAGAAGCAGCTGGACGCATTCTATGTTATTTCTTTACTCCCAGTCCAACAGAGAAGGTTACAAAATTAACTATTTATACAATTTGAGTAGGATTTACCGTCCAGCATCTTGATGCGGAGGTTGCGTAGGCGGCTGGTGTAGTCGAGGCGGTCGCCATCGCGCAGCATGTAGTAGGCGAGGGTGCGGTGCTCCTCCAGCCAGATCCCGCAGTTCTCATCCTCCACCGAACGCAGAAATAACCAGTAGTTCTCTATACAGAACATGAATACTGGTAGACTCTCACGTCAATGACTGACTGTGTGTAAAGACAGCGCGCCGCGAACAACAAAAGTGAAGCCACACAAAACCTTGCTCCTGCAAGTAAACATACACGCTCACGCACACACCTACACTAAAACCATGCTCATCGCTCTTAGTACATCACGAGTCTTAAAAATGGAATTATGCCTTCCTGTGTAGTGAAAACTTGTAAAAACAGCAGCAAATCACATAGTCTCACGAAATCACTTTTCACTTGTAAGTACTTCAAATAACATCGTTTCTTAATTATTATACTATGAATTTTAGGTTGCTTGGAACACAAAACCTCAAAACCTGACACACACACACACACACACACACACACACACACACACACACACACACACACACACACACACACACACACAGAGAGAGAGAGAGAAAAAAAGGTGGCTTCACTTTTGTTGTTCGCGGCGCGCCGTCTTTTCTTTTTTTTGGTCTGAGCTTGCGCATACCTTTAGCTAAGTAATTGTTTTATTTCACACAAGTGTGAAGTTTCACACAGCGCCATCTATCCACGAACTAAACAAAGCTTTGTACCAGTCAGTTGGTATCTAATCTACTAATACTTTTTATTGAACAGAAAACAATCAGTAGTCAAGCTCTTGTCATCAATTTCATTCATGTTTCGAACGTTTTAGGTTCAAGTTAAACATATCAAAACAGATGAGATATCTCTCAAATATAAATTGTAACCAGATAAAATTAAAATGTGAATAACCCTCGACATGATGTAGAAAAAAACCGGTCAAGTGCGAGTCGGATTCGCAGCGTTTTTATTCGTCTAAGGTTCGGCGACATTCCCTCACGTGACGAAACGTACACCCAGACTCAGAACAACCATCTATGTTTATCCTAGAAATGTTTCGGAATCGAACCCACAACCTACAGCGCTGTAGGCAGCGCCGTCGTAACCAACTGAACCACGAGGCCAGTCGACCTACCTGCGCCATCTTTAACGTTCATCTTCTCCTTGACAATTGCGTGCGCCTCCCGAATCGTGATGGAGGGCTCCAGCTTCACCTTCTTGGTGACGGAGCCGTTGTCCTGCACTATCCGGAGAGACAGTGGCGCCATCTCTGTTCTGTGGAAATTTGGGAAAACTAATTGAAGTAGTAGTGTCATTGGTTCTTTCGAACCAGTGTGGTGAAAGAATCAATGTGTGATTAAAAAAAACTACCTACTACGGTACATGAGATACAGCCCACTGACAGACGGACGGATGGACTGACGGACAGACAGAGACACAGGGAAATGGAAGAAGAATACATGTTGTGCCGACCCCACATAAAATGGGACAAGGGCAGGGAAAATGCTTGTGAATGGAAAGTGCTCCTTTCATGATACATATTTTCGAACCTTTTAGGACACACCGGTTTATGCACATAATTTTTCCGTACCTACAGAAAAATCTATTGGTGCACGACCGGATTTGAACCCACCGCCTTAGGACCGGAATGCGGGACCGTTACCACTAGACCACCAATGCTCTCTAAGCTAAAGTTTCGAGTATAGATGTGAGCGAGTAATAGTTTGGTAAAACTTAGGTATGTTAGACTTATCAGGTACCTCTTAGGTGCCTACTCTATACCTTTTCATTAAAATACAAGTAGATATAAAAACCGATGGTCGATCTTAAATTAAATGTCATTCTAAAAGGTGAAGATTTTTTTATGAAAGAAGAAAAGAGTATTAAGGAATAATAAATAAATATTTGTGGACATTTTACACGGCGCCATCTAACACCAAACTAAGCAAAGCTTGTACTATGGGCACCAGAAAGCTGATATAATACTCTTAAGTATATACTTTTTTTTGTTGACACATACTTATAATAATACCTACTTACTACAAAACCCAGACCCGGAAGAAATATTTGCAGAACATACAATTATTTCTCCCGGAGCGGGAATCGAACCCGCGCCTCTTGCGTCTCAGCATAACACTCGCCCGACCGAGACGGTGTGGCAGCATTTTCAGAATTCAGGTTCTTAATTGAATTCTAAAAATGCAACAATGACCGGGTCACTAATCTTATCGTCCAACGGTTGTTGACTTTGACCCCGCTTTGTTTACACTGACCCCACACTTGTTATTTTTCAGCCCTGATTAATCTCTGCTAATTTAACTTTGAGAACGTTCTTGGATCATCCGAAATGGCACAGATAACATAATCCTATTTCCTACTATTAAAAAAAATAACACCCAACAGTCACATACATAGTCCTGACCCCACACTAGGATTCCCTGTGTCGTGGGTACCAGAAACTACGAGTACCATGGTACCACAACACCCAGACCCGGAAGAAATATTTGCAGAACATGCAAACATTTCTTCCGCAGCGGGAATCGAACCCGCGCCTCTTGCGTCTCCGCCGAGCAATCGCCCGCCACGCCACCGAGGCCGTCAAGTATTATTATAAACGCGAAAGTTTGTAAGTATAAATGTATGGATGTTTGTTACTCTTTTACGCCTAAACGGCTGAACGGATTTGAATGAAACTTGGAATATACATAGCACATGTGCGGGATTAACATATGTGAAGCCGCGGGCGGCAGCTAGTAATATTATATTACAGTGCATAAGGTAACACCACTCCAGTTTAATCTAAAAACTAAGATCTGGGTCGCCGACTACAAGCCCGTTCTAGAACCAGTCAGTCATTGTCGCGGCACAAAAAAAGCAAATGATCAATAGCCTAGACTGGACAGAGTACTGGTGGTCTAGTGGTAGTGACACCGCCTTCCGATCCTAAGGTCGTGGGTTCAAATCTAGCAGTGCACCAATAGATTTTTCTGTTTTAATAATTTATGTGCGCTAATTCTCAAACATCATTAGGAAACCGGCATATCGCAGAACCAAAGAAGTTCAAAAATACCTATGTGTCAAGTGCACGAAAGGGGTCTCTAAGGGGCACTTTAAATCTTTTCACCACACTGGTTCGATAGAACTAGTGGTGATTATACCATACAGGTAATGTGCTGAAAAAAACTGTGCCGATTGGGTAGTGTTCAGACCCTAAGTGTAGTCAAAACACAAGATCATTATATTTAAATCTAATCACGTCACTAGTTCTTTCGAACCAGTGTGGTGAAAGGATTTCTTTTCAACGGGTGGTGCGATTGGCTCGAAACTCGTTTAGAATATTTTAAATACAAAATCAATGGACACGTGTTTCAAAGTTTTTCAAAATAAACCCTCAAAAAGGGGTAAATGGAGTGCCAAAATTTACACCACATTGACCAAAGCCGCGGGGGTAAACTAGTAGGTAGTTAATAATTTACCTACACAGCTACATAGCCAGGTACCTATATTCTAAGTATACAAGGACCTTACCTATTTAATTAAGCTCCTAGGTGTAACTCACTGATAAATCAAAATTCCAGTCCTGTAAATCCAAAGGCAGTGTCACAGATCACAACACGGACAGGACTGAGGATAACCCTCGATTGAAATAGCGAGTGACTTCATGGCACATTCATTTTCCGCTTGTGCACTGATAGCACTTTTTAGCCGACTGGGGAAAAGGCGGATTGTGTTTCAAAGGCGACAGATATCAGGGACCATATTTCTCAGGGAATAGACGAGTGTGAGAGCAAAGTGCGAGTGGAATTCGCGCATGAAGGGTTCCGTACCATCGTACATGTGCTTGAATGTATGGGGCCCCCCTTTTATTTTCATTATTTGTTGTCATAGCGGCAACAGAAATATACAATGAAAATTTTAACTCTATTAATGTTCATGAGATACAGCCCACTGACAGACGGACGGACGGATGGACCACGGCGACTTAGTAATAGGGTCCCGTCAGCACTCTTCGGATACGGAACCCTAAAAACTGACAAAATAACCTACCTACTATCTTTTATATCAGAAGGCGCTACTACTAGGTACTTAGGTAACTAGGTAGGTATAGGTACTAGTCGCGTCACTAGTTCTTTCAAACCAGTGTGGCAATAGTATTTTAAGAGCACCTCAAAGAGGCTTCATTCGTGCACTTGACACATATTTTCGACCTTTTTTTTATGTTCTACACGAGGTTTCCTCACGTTAATTTATATAAATAAATAAATTATTTAACTAGAAAGAGGGGATAGATACTAGATAATAAAACACACGACTTAAGAATAAACTATTTTATTTTTCTATTAGGAAAATACAATCTCACTATCCTATTTATTGCTAGAAGAAATTCTTAGCGGTTAAGTAACTAGAGCTGACTAAGCCGCGGGTTCCCTCACGATGTTTTCCTTCACCGTTTGAGAGTACTGGTATAGCGTACCTACATAATTTCGATCGGAAGGCGGGGTCACTACCAACTAGACCACTAGTGCTCTCAAGTGCACCTGTCACCATAGTTCACCATATCCATCTTGGGACTTTGAATGATGCAAATAGCTTACAAAGACAAAAAAAGATCAAAGTAACATGACATGTCATGACAAAGCTCAAAGGTCTTCGCCCACTTTGCCTTAACATAACAACGTCCGTGCTTTGACAAATTATTGGCGTCTTTTTGACCATTTTCTTTTTGCTTTGTGACTGAGATTATGGAATGATGTAGTGGGCAGAGACCCTATGTTCTGAAACCAACAGTTTACTAATCATTTTATGGCACATGTCGTGATTCACTTTCCAGATAAAGGCCTTCATTCATAATGTAAAACATAAACATGGATCCTTGTAAGTCGTAACAAGATGAGTCAACCTCGACACAGACCTATGACACATGGACGCAAGTGCCGTATAGATGATCCTGATCTTTCCGACAAACATCATCATCATTAACATGATGAGACGTTTTATAACCTACGGCCTCGGGTCACCGGTCCAAGATTCGTGGAATCACCGAATAAACCGAATACAGATGCATTAACATTGGCAAAACATCGTGAGGAAACCCGCGGCTTAGTCAGCTCCGCACGTATTGACCATGCCTTTCTAGTGGACAAGGCCGACTAAGCTGAGAGGATGGAATAGGTGTTGAATGGATGAATAGATGATGGAATAGGGGTTGTCTGGCAGAGATAGATTTAAACGATAATACCGCCCATTGTTTTTACCATTCTTTTTGTCTATTTTTGTAAGTTTAATGTTGTGTGGTAAACATGAAAGTATTATCTATCTATCTATCTAGGTGCTGGGCAAGCCTACTCCATCTTAATTCGTCCCGCCCGAGCACTACAGCGTCCCGTTTGTAAAGGTAAAAGTTGCCTCCTGACGCTGTATAAATCATCTACTATGTAAGTATTGTAAACACACTGACCTCACGTAGATTATGATGATGATGATAAGTTGTTTAGTTACCTACTCCATGGTTATACGTTCTAAGACTTAAGTACAAAGCTGGCTCAAAACCTAAGGATACCTATTACTCTACATTCAATGCTACTGCATACCAAGTAAAGTTGAATTGTCACGTAAGAGAATCTTATCAAATGATTATCTACTGCTAGAAATACTTAGGTATCCTATATCTCTTGTTTTATATACCTACATAAGTTCATTTGAGGTATTTTCCGAAGTTAATAAAGGCATAGTGATTTTTAAAATCACCTATTTTTCTAGTTATTACAACAAGAATTAAAATACGTAAAACAAAATAAAGAATGTGTAAAAATAGTTTATTAGAAAATAAATAAATAACTATAAAATCATAGAGCACACATTTATAATTTTCTAAGCTGTTTTCTCAGACCAAACAAAAATAAAAGACGACGCGCCGCGAACAACAAAAGTGAAGCCACCTTTTTATCTATGTGTGTCGAAGGTTTTTAGGTTTTGTATTCCAACTAACCAAAACTTCCTAGTATAATAATTCAGAAACGATGTTATTTGAAGTACCTATTTACAAGTGAAAAGTGATTCTGTGAGACTTTTTATGTGATTTGCTGCTGTTTTTACAAGTTTTCACTAAACAGGAATGCATAATTTTTTAAGACTCGTGACGTACTAAGAACGATGAGCATGGTTTTAGTGTAGGTGTGTGCGTGAGCGTGTATGTTTACTTGCAGGAGCACGGTTTTGTGTGGCTTCACTTTTGTTGTTCACGGCGCGCCGACTTTTCTTTTTATTTGGTCTGAGGCTGTTTTACATAACGCAAGCTATATTAATGGGGCAGTTAGAATATAATTTATTTACAAATTAGTTTATCTTACAAATAGAGCGGCTTGCACGTACTTTATAATTACTCAAATAATTG
Organism: Scotopteryx bipunctaria; assembly: GCA_949320045.1. Taxonomy (NCBI): domain Eukaryota; kingdom Metazoa; phylum Arthropoda; class Insecta; order Lepidoptera; family Geometridae; genus Scotopteryx; species Scotopteryx bipunctaria. The sequence goes on from OX439465.1 coordinate 584,242, forward strand.
TAAAACAGCTGCCATAATTTCTTGGTGGTTTACAGAACGAAATTATGCACACTTGGTGTGTGTGTGTGTGTGTGTGTGTATGTGTGCGTGTGTGTATGTGTGCGTGTGTGTGTGTATGTGTGTGTGCGTGTGTGTGCAAGCCGCATACAACCATTCTCCATACAAAAATACGCTTTGTTATCACTACTATTCAATAGTAGGTACCTATAGGTACCATAACATTGATAAAATTACATCTAAAGCACACTTCGGAAGAAGAAACCACAACATTTCAGTTTCACTCTAAAAAGTTCTGATAGCTACCTTTGTGTCTATTTCAACTGGTAATCGTTCAGATAAAGGTCACCGCCTACTGTCCCGTTACATAACAGAATCTTATAATCACAGCACAAAAACCGGTCAAGGTGGCAATAGAAATACACACTATTGTGTAATTTTTAATTATCTACCTATTACGGTTCATTAGATTCGATCAATTTTGATCGAAGTTCATGAGATACATTTTTGTTTAAGACTTATGACAAAACTTTACTTAATTCCACGATCCGGTTACGGAACGGGGCAGTGAGCGGAGACCCCTAAGCGATAAGCTATGAAAAACGCCATGGTTGGACAATCTCATAGACAAAGCCGCTTTCGATTACCGATTTAAACAGAAAACACACCAAATAATATTTTGTACGGTTATTTTTGTCAATACCATATTTTAGATGCATACAAGCTAACAACGCGGTGAGCAAACAGGAAACTAAATCAATTTTAATTATAATTTTGATGACATTTTCCGCAAGTTGTATTAACTTGTATCAGCAATGCGTCAATTCCTATTTTTACGTTTTTTATGATATTCGTAATTCAGTATTTTTTATCCTGTCGTGACGGCCGTGGGTCCTAACATTATTGTTTGTTACAAACGGTTCTCCGCACAGAAACCGGACCATGACCGTCACAATTCCGTCAAGAAAAAACGAATTGTGTTAAGTTTGTTTTTAAAATTAAGTTGCTTTTTGATCCGGGAATATGACGATCCGGTTTCGCAAGTAATGAGCGCTGACTTAAACGCAGATAAAGGCCTTGTCCCCATGAATGTATGTTCGTATGAGCTAGTGGCCAACTCTAGTGACAGAGTTCTTAGGCCGCCTAAACATCTCCGTCATGGCTTAACGACTTAAAAGCCGGGACCATCAATTTAACGTGCCCTCCGAAGCACGGAAGCGCTCAGCTCGTAATGCCACTTGCAGTCACCCACCCCAAATTGTGACCGCGCACAACGTAAGCAACTTTAACGATCAAACAAGAACGTCTAAGCAAGCTACGCCACGAGCCCTTCAAACTGTTCGCCTAATGGGTACACAGCCTAAAACAATCATGTATTTTACTCCTATTTTACAGTCGGTCCCGGCTTTTCAGTCGTTAAGCCATGACGGAGGCCTTTAGGCGGCCTAAAAACTCCGTCACAAGAGTTGGTCACTAGCTCATACGAACATACATACATACATATTATACTTCTATTAAAAGAAAAAATATATATTTCTGTCTATATTTAGAATTACATTTCAGGCTGGACAATCTGTTAGTCATTTCTACTATATTTAAATGTGTTATAAAAATTAGTGCACTTTTAAACTTACAAGTTAGGACCTAATTCTAGATAATATTATAAAGCACTAACTCATGGCACTTGCATTTTCCTATCACACTCACTTTAACTCTAAAATTATTTCATTTTACTTAGCAACCTTTGTTAAATACTTTCGTTGTAAGAAATAAAAAATTGTAATTTCTCAACTCATATTAAAAAAAATTGGAACACTGTCCCTGTATTTAAAATAAAACATTTTTTTTATATTAAATTAACGATATAACTTTCACAACTATCTATGGATAGAGGGTTTCGACGTACGGTACCCTAAAAAGCAGTGATATTCTATGTAATTCTTAAATCAGCTTTGTTGTACAAAAATGGCAACAATATTATTGTACTTCGAATGTGGAAAGATCTTCTCACAAAGCAATTTATCTCACTCTTCCAGCATATACATGAATGAGATGAATTTAAACTGTACTTCTTCATTTTTATAGTTTTTTAATTTTGATTTGATTTGTCTAATTGTTATAATAAAAGTAAAAAAAAGTAATGTATATTACTGTATTGCTATTATTTTTGTTGTCTAAATTAATTGAAAATTTAATTAAATTGAAATTATTTATGAATTCTGATGGTATCAAATTGAATAAACAACCAAAACAACTTTTGTTATCTTTTCATCGTTGGGCGTGATATAAAGATACCCTCGAAAACAACATACTTTATATTACAAAGAAATCCTTCTGATTACAAAGTAATCTATTTGATTTCAATGTACTTTTTTATTTATTAGACATCCCGATTACTAAATTATCATTCTGAAAAAAAAAGTTATCCTCCTGATTACAAACGTATCCATCTGAATACCAAATCATCCTTCAATTTACAAACTTATCCTTCAGATTACGAAATTGTCCATCTGAATGCAAAGACATTCAGTCATTGCTGAATATGTATTACATGTTGCTTGGACGTGACATCTCCAAGCGTTGCTGATTCTAAATATGAGGGTGCTTAGATCTGGTACCAGGGCGAGCGACGAACCCATCGCAGCCGGTAGCCGCCCTGCTCCGTCCTGATCTTGATGGAGGCGCCTTCAGCCGCCTTCACAGTCTCCTTCACCTGATGAACAGCGATGGTGGAAGGTTAGCATCACTATCATCAATTTGCTAAAGATATTGAGTGATTTTTTCGGGTTATTCTCGTTGGGTCACACCCCTTCAGTCACACTGTGACTTAAAGGTAAAAAAATATCTTGAGTAACACTGTAACTCAACGGGACTTTTTTCCCCGTTGTGTCACACCCTACAGTAACAGTGTTGCTGAACGGGAAAAAATTCCGCAGTTACACAAGACGATTTTTTTTACCGTTGAGTAAGTGTGACCGAAAGGGTGTGACTCAACGGGAATAACCCATTTTTTCAAGTGGGCGTGCACGGCCAAATCCGAAACTATGAGGAATAGCTAAAAGTGCTCAAAGAAGTCTCGGGCCCGATTTTGATGAAAACTAAAACTGCATCATTGGACTTTTGAAAAATCAATATTCCTAGTCAGGAGTCGAACCAATTGATAATTGAAAAAAAAACACATTGTATTACACCATTCGATAGTGTCGCTAATAAGGAACGAATTCTGGGATATTTACAGAACATGCAAAAATTTCTCCCCCAGCGGTAATTGAACCCGCGCCTCTTGCATCTCAGCCGAGCGATCGCCCGCCATGCCACCGAGGCATTTGTAATATAACTTACACTCTGCATCAAGTTCTGTGCGTTGCCGACGAGCATCTCAGTCGCCTCTTGATCTTCTTCGCTTCCTGAACACAACAACACATCTTTACTACAAGCAACAATACAACATCTACCAACTACAACGACTATAGTTATGAACCAGTGTGGTGAAAGGAGAGATCGTCTCAATGAGGCTTCTTTTGGGCACTTCCTCACTATGTTTTTCTTCTCCCTTTGATAAGTCCAGTGGTGCAAGATCGCATTTGAACCCACGGCCTTAGGATCGGAAGGCGAGGCCGCTACCACTAGACCACCAGTGCTCTCAATCGCGCGTTAATATTTACTTGTATGTATGTACATTTGAGGAATGTAATGAGAGTGAATGAATGAATCGAAAATTCTGTCAGGATCGTAACAAAAGGCGATCTGTGATCTCTGCCTACCCCTATGGGAAACAGGCGTGATTTTATTTATGTACGTACGTTTATATGTGGTGAAGTGCGCTAAAGAATACTTTTTTAGGGACACTAAAACTTTTACTACGTTATTAAAAATAAAGCATAGTTTTCATGCAAAGCAAACATGCAAACACAAAAGCATGGTACAGTGGCGGAATGAAAAGGTTCGTCAGTTTTCAAACCGATTCGTTTGACGTGTCGCGAGACATGTTACCTTTTGAATCTGTCTTTTGAAAGAACAAACTGTTGCATAGAAAATTATGTTTCACTGCTCGACAACAAAGTTCAAATTGACGGGCATCAAAGTTATTCGACAATTTATCGTGTCATAAAGGATAGTATGTTTTACTGAGTTAAAAAGCGAAAAAGCGCTCGTGGAGTAGTTTGCTTAGACGTTCTCGGTTGATCGTTGAAGTTAAGCAACGTGGTGACCGCAAGTGGTATTACGAGCTGAGCGCTTCCGTGCTTCGGATGGCACGTTAAATTGTCGGTCCCGGCTTTTAAGTCGTTAAGCCATGACGGAGGCCTTTAGGCGGCGTAAAAACTCCGTCACAAGAGTTGGCCACTAAGCTCATACGAACTTACTTTTACTGAATTAAAACCATAATTGATTCTTATACTAGTGCAAGCGAAATCCAACCTCAAGTTGACGAGCCTTTTCATTCCCTGACTGTACATAGAAATATAGAAATACCTTTATAGTCCGGCATGCCGACTGTTAAGAAAGCACAATGTACCCGTTAGTGAAGCGGCCGATAGATGCCAGCACATACGCTTTATTAGCGGACAAAATAGACTTGCTTAAAAAGATTATAATAAGAGCATAATAGGATATCTAAAAAAGCTCTAAATAAAGATTTAAAACAGTATGTTTAAGAGACAATTTCACTGAACGGTCTGAGTTCAACTGTCACTGCTATCAGTTTTCATACATTTATCAGCTCTTGATTTTTTTACTCTTTTTTAGTTTTGTACATATGTCACGCCCATATCCCTGATGGGGTGGGCAGAGCCACAAGTTAAGATAAGAAAACTTGCAGCCACTTCTGATTTAAAGTCCTAAAATGGATATGGTGAACCATGGTGACAGTTGATCAGCTTATCGCCCATATAGGTGGTCCATCATTTTGGAGAGGATACTATCCCTTAGTCGACTTTTAGTTTTGTACGTAAGAATAAAGTTGATTCGAAGCTTTGACATTGCTTGGACTGCTGGTTTGTATTAAAAAGGTAAGCAGATATTAAGACTAAAAGAATAAAATAAAATCCGTAGCTCAAACAAAGAAAGGTAGCTAAAAATGTGTTATATACAGGGTGTCCCACACGGAGGGACTGCCGTAAATAGAAAAAAAAGTTGAAAGAAGACATCATTTTGATTGTAAAAGCAATTCGAACTGCATTCAAAGATTTTGAAATAATCGCCTGTCTGAACAATTTTCATTCTTTTGGCGGGTTCGCTTCCCGGTTTAGACAGGTGATTTAAAAAAAATGTTTGAATGCAGTTCGAATTGCTTTTTAAATCAAAATGAATAGTTTAAATAAAATTTTCTATCTACTTTACCATGAGTTTACCCAGACTATACTAGACAGCGACTAGAAAAATAATTAATTTACTAGTCGCTAAGCGAGTTTATTCTAGAAAAATTACGGTAGACGTACTGTCAAAGGAGGACGTATTGTTCCTACTGGGTAGAAGGATAATGAATAAATTGAACTCACCCTGCGCCCCCAGCATGGTGGCCTTGACGGTGGACAGGATCTTGAGCTGAGTACCGATGGTGGGGATCCTCTCGCACACTTGCAAGAGGTTCTAGAAAACAAAGCAATTTAAACAATCAAAAACTAAGGAAACATTATGTTACTACATGATTTACACAGCGTCAGGAAATAACACTAAGAGGACAATATGCCCGGCTCAGAACAAATAAAAAGAATTTGGCCTAAGACTTATAGGAAGAAATATTTGCAGATCACGCAAAATTTTCTCCCGCGAGAATCGAACCCGCGCCTCTTCTCAGTCGAGCACTCGCCCACCACCGAGGTCGTCAAGTGTAAGCTACTTCTTCTACTCCAACACCATGGCAAGGGTGGCAGCAATACTCACAGTTCTGATCCTCTTATCAGTACACTCCAGAGCCAGCTTCTTGGCGAGGCGGGTGACCTCCTCAGAAGCCTCGGCAATCGCCTTCGCCGTCGCGATAAGCTCCCGTTTGCTGCCTGTTGCGGAGAACATTATTACCATTAGTCATTTTTTAATTAACCACAGAACTACAAAACTGAGATATTTTGAGAGGATGAGAAAATATTTGGGCAGATTTAGCAGATTTGTTTTCCTCGAGAAAACTGTCTTTGTATCATTCATGTATGTATGTTCGTATGAGCTAGTGGCCAACTCTAGTGACGGACTTTTAAGGCCTCCGTCATGGCTTAACGACTTAAAATCCGGGACCGACTGTTTAACGTGCCCTCCGAAGCACGCAAGCGCACAGCTCTTAATGCCACTTGTGATCACCCATCCCCATTTGTGACCGCGCATATCGTTGCTTAACTTTAACGATCAATCAAGAACGCCTAAGCATGTTACGCCACGAGCGCTTCAAGCTTATATCCTTTTCCTACCTCTTTACTTTGTATAGTTGAGACCAATAGTCTTTGAACCAAAGTTGTGAAGAAAGAAAAACTTACAATTGCCTAAATAGTATTTTCTTTGATAAATTGACATTGCACAGTATAGAGTAAAGCGCAGTTCAGTAATATCAGACTTATACAGATGGTTTTGAATGGGTGTGGGTTGGATTGTCTACATTATAAGATACATAGTTTGATCCCGCTATTGTTGTATCAGTTTGTAACTTTACTTGCTTCCGTGGTCATTAATTACTAAATTCACAGTCCAGCGGGCTCGCATTAGTTTATCATTGTTGGTAATCAGCACAGCGAACTCAAACTACTCTAAGTTCTTATATAATTTTATACTTGGCTTTATTCTAATTTTTAATGCAAGTTTTCACCAGCGCGAGGCATAAATATAAAGTTTCTTTGTTTACATTTTTAGAAGATAAAATACGACTGATTCAAAATGTATATCATATGTTTTAAACGGATACCAGTTGGTAAGATAGTATAATAGAGTTACTGTTATTGGATATTTTTTTCTGTGAAATATGTGCCAGTGTGTTTTGACAAAGGTAAATAAATAATACATAAATACTTGTGGACATTTTACACATCGCGATCTAGCCCCAAACTAAGCAAAGCTTGTACTATGAGCACCAGATGCTGAAAGAATACTTATATACATTTTTTTTTGTAAATACATACCTACTTAATACATAATACTACCCAGGCCCGGAAAATATTTGCAGAATGTTCCAATTGTTTTAATTTAAGTTCCTTAATCTGCCTGATCTGTTACCTGATTAGGTGATTAGGTGAATAGGTGAATAGGTGAATAAAAAGCGTATACACATCGAAGGCACTTACCGCTCAAGTTCAACGCCACCTCTGTCCGTAAGCGTATGTAACATATACAATGGTATACTTAATAGTGCTAGCTTTTATTTATAGTGCATACAAATATACAGAGCTAGGAACAAATTCAAGGAAAATATAACTCTTTTTTTTTATAAATATTTGTGAACATTTGACACAGTGCCATCTAGCCCCAAACTAAGCAAAGCTTGTACTATGGGCACCAGATGGCTGATAGAATACTTATTTACTTTTTTTTAATACAAAATACTACAACACCCAGACCCGGTAGAAATATTTGCAGAACATACAAACATTTCTCCCGTAGCGGGGATCGAACCCGCGCCTCTTGCGTCCTGAGCACTCGCCCACCACGCCACCGAGGTCGTCAAACTATTGAGCTTTGGCGAACTTATCGCGCAGTCAGAGGTACATCCATATGTTTGGTACAGGATAAACAAGAATAGAAAACTCAAAGTTTCGCAGTGTCGCAGTTATGCCGAAGAGTTAGAGAGTCTGGCATATAACACAAGACATTCCTTGCTTATCAAGTTTTTGACACCAACATTTAGTATGCAAGAAGTGGACGACCTTGAAATTGTTCCACGCTTTGAAAAGTTAGCATAATATACCCAGTTAGCAATATTCACACAAATATAAATTAGCAGGTCTAGTATAAATGATGACGTGATAAAGATGCTTCTAAAGTTTTGTCATTAATAATAGTTAAAAACCGGTCAAGTGCGAATCTAATTTGTACACGAAGGGTTCCGTACCATCGTATATGTGCATAACTATTAATGTTTTCTTGTGGGGTCTCCTTTTATTTTATTTGAATTATCTTTTGGTATAGCGGCAATAAAAATAAAAATTTTAAGTCTCTGTCTATTGCGGGCGGGTCATGAGATACAGCCCGCTGACGGACGAACGGGCGGACAGACAGCGGAGGCCTAGTAATAGGGTCCCGTTGTCACCCTTTTAGATGGTCCATCATATTGGAGAAAATACAAATCCCTTAGTCGACTTTTACGACATGCTCGGGGAGAGAAGCAACTGGACGCTTTTTGTCTTTTCTTTACTCCCAGTCCAGTAGTGAAGTAATTTCTTATTATCTTAAAATGGACTTCCGCTAAGTCACGCCTGAATCAGTTAACTATCTTAAGGCAGCCGATCTGTACAGTCACTATGCACTAGAAGCATCTCAGCTTCTCTTCAAGCATAGAAGCTCCTTGTCCAACGCTCACCCTTGGAGTCGGAGCGCACCAGCTCCGAGAGGCGCGCCATGAGGATGGCCATGCGCTTGGCGGCCGCGATGATCTCGTTGTCCTTGGAAGACCACTCGCGAACGGCCTTGTGGAGGTTATGGGCTGCCACCTAGTGAGCATACGGTATTAAATAGTGAGCATACGGTACTAAATAGTGAGCATACGGTACTAAATAGTGAGCATACGGTACTAAATAGTGAGCATACGGTACTAAATAGTGAGCATACGGTACTAAATAGTGAGTATACGGTACTAAATAGTGAGCATACGGTACTAAATCCGCGAGAATGCGGAGATCAAAGATCGAATCAACGACAAGCTGGCCGACCTGTGCGCCAGTGGACAGGGGGACAGCGACGAAGCCAGGGCCATCACCAGGTTTTACCACTAATGCCTTTTACCATCTATAGTAGATGATTTATACAGCGTCAGGAGGCGACTTTTACCTTCACAAACGCTGTAGTGCCCGGGACGAATTAAGTAAGATGGAGTAGGCTTTGTTTGTAACGCGACTCGTCGAGTTTTTGCAATAGAAAATTGTCTTATAGAACGGTGTAAAAGAACGGTGAAGAAAAATGTCATATAGAATACGATAACACGGTGATTTTAAAAACGCGCCCGCGTTGTGTTTTGTTTGGTCATAGATAATAATGCTCCTGGCATGATGCTACTGTACATCCTCGGCGCAGCGGGGCGAGGGACAGGAGAGGGGCGGCACTAGCTCACCGTTTAAACACGTTTCATCAACTCACTGTAGTGTATAAAGAAATATGTGGGTACTTTAATAAATAATATGCTTAGGGTGGTGGGTAGCTATAAGATGGCAGTCGGAATAAACCAGGCACTTGTGTAACGCATCCTGTTGTCTCATTTATATCCAGGCGAGGAATATCGCACTCACCAGAATCGGCTGGCTGGGGTGTGGTTGTCTTCTAAATATATCCTCTCCCTCGTCATCAGTGTCGCTAGGCGGCGGGGGGCGCGGCGGCGCGGTGGCGGCGGGCGGCGGGGGGCGCGGGGGGGCGGCCTGCTCCGACACGCGCAGGCGGGAGAGCGTGGCGGGGAGGGGCGGCGGGGGAGGGGGCGCGTGGTGCTGGCTGAGGGTCGACTCCACCTCGTTCGCTGAGTTTATTATCTGGAAGTAATAATTGGAGATGTAAATTATTATAAGTTTATGATGATGCTAGAAATACCAGTGAATTCACATTTTTTTTATAATATGTGGGTGAATTTCACTCTTTCGCTCAGGCGCAGAACAAAGCCTGTTGTCTGTTACAAACAACATGTCAACACCAGCTGCAGTTACAAATGAACAACATACGTCAAATAAACTTATACATAAAGCAGAGTCAAAACAATAGTCGATTTGACGTTTGCCATTTCGTTTGCCGTGATACCTTGTACGAAAGTCTACAGAGGGAATCTAAAAATCAACCACACAATACCAAATTATCAAGTTTTCCATTCACTATGAGACAGTGAGTATATTCATCGTCTGAGAGTACTGGTTTAGCTCAAATAACTTTTTCGAACAGCAAAATACATTGCTGCATCGGGTTTGAGCCGACGACCTTAGGATCGGAAAGCGAGACCACTACCACTAAAGCACCAGTGCTTTCAAATGTTATAAGGTGATGTTGGTAATGCTATAAGGTGATGTTGGATATGCTATAAGGTGATGTTGGTAAAGCTATAAGGTGATGTTGTATATGCTATAAGGTGATGTTGGTAATGCTATAAGGTGATGTTGGTAATGCTATAAGGTTACCTCAGTGTTGGCTTGTCGCCAGGCGGGCGCGTGCGCAGCGCCCTGTAGCGCGACGTGCTTGGCGCGCGTGACGGCGGGCGGGATGGCGGCTTGCAGGCGGCGCAGGGCGGCGTCCAGGGCGGCCGAGAACCCAGCCTCCTCAGAGTTGTCGCGCTCCGTGCCGCCCACCAGCAGCACGCGGTTGGCTAGCCTGCAGACGACGAAACAATGAAACGCACCCAACAAAAGAAAACAATAAAAATCAGCGCTACAATTAAGGTCGAAAACACTTCTGTAAGGTTAAAATTTCTGTGTTAAAAGAATCCCCTGTGGTTAAATCAAAACTAATGAATAATAACTTTAGCCAACTGAATGAAACGTTTATGAACTAACTTGCTTCTCTCACCGAGCATGTCGTAAAAGTCGACTGAGGGATAGTATCCTCTCCGACATGATGGACCATCTATATGGGCGATGGGCTGATCACCTGTCACTATGGTTCACAATATCCATCTTTGGACTTTATCTACATTTAGAAGTGGCTGCAACGGGCGTGATAATATGTGTGTATAAAATACAACAGATGTGCCACAACGAAACGGATGCTATTAAAGGTTGCTTATCCTTCTTTAGATTGGCGATTCTTACCTCGCAATGGCTGAGGTATTATCAACCATTTTCTGTGAGTCGTCGTTGCGGATGGCGTCTTCACACAAGTAAGTATGTTTCTGCATTAGCTCACCTACAAAAAGAAAATAATTTGATAGTAAAGTAAGTTCGTATGAGCTAGTGGCCAACTCTTGTGAACGAGTTTTTAGGCCGCCGTATTTACCTAACTGACTGTAGTTTGCGCCTATAATTGAGGTGGCATTTTTATTTTAATCATATTATTATTATTAACTCATTTATTTCAGATTACAGATCCATAACATTAAAAATTACAAAAATATTCACAAATAAATTAATTAATGACAATAAAAATAATATAAAATAAACAAAATAAACATAAAATTAAAGACCTAACCTAATACCTAACTAGAATCCATTATGAGAAGCCTAATAAAGTCTGCATTCAGTTATACTGGATGGGACAGTCCGTACGCGCAGCAATCATCTGTAGGATGGTGTTTCCGCTGCCTCGCACGCATATTGCAAGTAATAAATAAATAAATAAATAAAAAATAAAAAGATTTTATTTCGGACTACATCAAGATCCATAATTTGTTAGTAAATATGTACAAGCACTTATAATTAGGGTTAGCTATTAGACTAATACTAAATGCTTAATACTACTAAACATTTTAGTAGATCACCCTCCTCACGAAGCAATGCCACATGGGAGAGGTGATTCTACCGGCCACTGTTTGAAGGATGGTGTTGGGGCTGCCACGCACTCTGCGCATCAGGGATGCGCTCTTTTTACGGAGGATGGCAGCAAACCCATCCGTCTCGTATCCTGCAAACATCCCCGATGCACTGCAGAAACGGGGCAGTCCCAACATCATCCTAAAAATATTATTATATTGTACACGTAGGGTCTCTAGCGGTCGTTTGGTGTAGCTAACCCATAGGTTCCCGGTGTAGAAGCTTTGGCAGTACGCTTTAAAAAGCGTAATGGTGTTCACTTACCAGCGGTGCGCACAAAGTCGAGCGGATCGACGGCCTGGTCGCACAGGTCGCGCGCTCGCAACACAGCCTCTCCGTACTGATTCTTGAGGTTATTGAAGTGTTCCTCCGCAACTTTGCTCTCAGGATACAGCAGACGGATCTTGCCCGCCGCTACCAGCTGTGGAGACAGCTTCTCCACCTGAAACATCACAAAATGTCATTCATACTCGTCAACTTTGACGACCTCTGTGGCGTAGCGGGCGAGTGGCCGGCTGAGACGCAAAAAGGCGCGGGTTCGATCCCCGCTGCGGAAGAAATGTTTGCATGTTCTGCAAATATTTCTTCCAGGTCTGGGTGTTGTGGTACCATGGTACTCGTAGTTTCTGATACCCACGACACAGGGAATCCTAGTGTGGGGTCAGGACTATGTGACTGTTGGGTGTTATTTATTTATTTATTTAAAACTTTGACGACCCCTGTGGCGTGGCGGGCGAGTGGCCGGCTGAGACGCAAGAATCGCGGGTTCGATCCTCACTACGGGAGAAATGTTTTCACGTTCTGCAAATATTTCTTCCGGGTCTGGGTGTTGTAGTATGTATTTACAAAAAAAAGTGTGATACCGAATCGCGGAAAGTATTTTTGAGTACATAATGACCTGTTGCGCGTTGTGTATGAGCTGGTCGGCCAGCCGCTTGTTGTGTCCGACGCCGGCGGCCACCATGTTGGCGGCGGCGGCGGCGCGCCGGCTGAAGGCCTGCAAGGCAGCCGCCTTCTCGTGGAAGTTCGACTCCCGGCCCGGGACACCTGCCCGACAAGACATCAAAACATATTGGGAAAGTTCGTGAAAATTGCGAAGCAAGTTAGATAAAAAAGATATTCATTGATATCAGCTTAGATTAACTGATATCAGTGACGACCTCGATGGCGACGCAAGAAGTGCGGCTTCTATTCCCGCTACGGGAGAAATGTTTGTATGTTCTGCAAATATTTCTTCAGAGTCTGGGTGTTGTAGTATTATGTATCTATTTTATGTATGTATTTACAAAAAAGAAGTATATAAGTATTCTATCAGCCATCTGGTGCCAATAGTACAAGCTTCGCTTAGTTTGGGGCTAGATGGCGCTGTGTGAAATATCCAACTCAATATACTTTATTGAATAGGATAGAGATCAGATAGAATAGAATAGAATGGTATTTTTTTGCAACAACATTTAGTAGGTAGTTATCTATTTATGAACTACATAATATTCTATATAATATTCAGGCAGGCGGCCGGTCATAAAACACCTTAGCCAAAACTTTTACAACGTGATCCAAGGATCATGCTGTGCCGACCCCACATAGAGTGGGATAAGGGCAGGAAGATGATGATGATAATATTCTAAGCTGCCGCTACATAAGATTACCTAAAGGCGCGTTTACGGCGTCAGTGAAGTGCCTCAGCGGCGCCGCCACATCAATAAACTCCTCCACAACGCGATTGACAACCGCGCGCTCTGTAGCGCGTTTCAACTCGTGCAGTTTATCAGTCAGCTCTCTGGAAACAATTAATTACATTTATCCTACTAATATTTGTTATATTTCTTCCGGGTCTGGTTGTTGTGGTACTATGGTACTCGTAGTTTCTGATACCCACGACACAGGGAATCCTAGTGTGGGGTCAGGACTATGTATGTGACTGTTGGGTGTTATTAATATTAATTAATAATTATTAATATTAACGTGAAGGAAAACATCGTGAGCAAACCCGCGGCTTAGTCAGCTCCGCACGTATTGACCATGTCTTTCCTGTGGACAAGGACGACTAAGCTGAGAGGATGGAATAGGTGCTGGGCAAGCCTACTCCATCTTAATTCGTCCCGGGCACTACAGCGTCCCGTTAGTTAAGGTAAAAGTTGCCTCCTGACGCTGTATAAATCAACTATAGATGGTAAAAGGCATTAGTGGTAATACCTGGTGATGGCCCTGGCTTCGTCGCCGTCCCCCTGTCCACTGGCGCACAGGTCGGCCAGCTTGTCAGACAAGCGCTGTACTTCGGAGCACAGCTGCAAGATCTCCGCTTTCTCGCGCCCTTGCAGGCCGTCCGCGATCTGGAGACACATTCATTTCAAGTGGATTGGAGAGAACTTGAGGCCGCAGAAATATACATACATATTTATCACGTCCGTATTCCGAAAAAGGTGGGCAGAGCCACAAGTAAAAATAAGAAAACTTGCTGCCACTTCTGAGCGTATTAACGCATATTAAACAATTTTCTTTTTTGATAAAATGCCATGAAAATGAAATTTCATGTGCTGCTTCCATGACGATCTTTCACGACGAAGCGGAAATGTAATTATACTCACAGATATATCAAGCGTTTATAGTATCCTCTCCAACATGATGAGATACAATAAGCAAGTATTCCCAAGGAGGGTTGACGTCAGGCAGGCGGCCGGTCATGAAACACCTTAGCCAAAACTCTTACAGCATGATCGAAGGATGATGTGCCGACCCCACATAGAGTGGGATAAGGGCAGGAAGATGATGAAGATGACTGCTATTACTGAGGCGAGAAGTAATAGCAGAAGATATAGAATAGAAATAATGTTATTTATCTCATACCCGTTGTCCCTGCGACACGATGCTGTTGATGGCTCTTTGTCCCTCGATCCTGGTGTGAGGGTCTGAAGCCGGGTGCAGAAGCCACTTGTGAGCCGTCTCCAATCTGCATAATTATGACAAACATCTTTATTTACCCTCTACCCACGGCACAGAAATAAAGAAAGAAAGAAGAAAATAGTTTATTGGCAACATACACATTTTATTCATTATTATTATTATACACATAACTGTAAATATTTCTTCCAGGTCTGGGTGTTGTGGTACCATGGTTCTCGTAGTTTCTGATACCCACGACACAGGGAATCCTAGTGTGGGATCAGGACTATGTATGTGACTGTTGGCTGTTATATTTTTTTTTTATTTTACATAAAAATACATTATTTAAGGCGTAGCTCGCGTTGTACCAGGATCTATCTATCTAGTCGTGTCACAAGTTCTTTCGAACCAGTGTAGTGAGAGAATTTAAAGTGTGCCTCAAAGGCTCCTTTCGTGCACTAAAAAGGATAAAAAGCCGCCTATCCTACTTTATATTATAAATGCGAAAGTTTGTGAGGATGTTAGAACGGATCTGATTTGGAACTTTGTAACACGTAGTGCGATTTGCTTAGACTCGGTCTGCAAAATAAATGGACACATGTTACAGAGATTTTCAAAATAACCTTTTAAAATGGGTAAAATGGGGTGGAAAAATTTACACTACGCCAATGAAGCCGCTAGTGAAACATGAATTTATTGATAAATTCTTCAATGATAAAGGCACCTCACTGCCATAATTTAATTTAAACAATGTTTAAGTAACATGTCCACTTTGGATAAGATAAATAATGTTCATAAGTATTTGTTTATATTGTATTATTTATATTAATTCTATGTACTAGTTTATAGGTATTATAAGTAAGTAATTAATGTTTTTTTTTACACCGCCGTCTTTCTGCTTTGTTTTGTTTATCCTCTCCATCCAAAGGTTGACTGGAAGAGATCGCTCTTAGCGATAAGGCCGCCCATTGTACTGTTTTTGTATTTACTTTCTGTGTTTAAGTGTTTATTATTATTATTATTATAAGTGAAGAGGGAAGTACCTGGCTTGCATAGTCTTGCCGCCTTGCTTCTCGGCTGCCCTGACGCCCTCGTTCACAACCGAGTCTATCTCGTTCAGTTGGTTGCGGAGGTCAGAAGCTAGGTTCAATGCCTGTAAAATATAACGTTTGTAAGTCTGGGGTAGGCAGAGCGAAAAGTAAGAAATCTTGCGGCCACTCTTGATTCAAAGTCCCAAGATGGATATGATGAACCATGGTGACAGGTGATCAGCCCATCGCCCATATAAGATGGTCCATCATGTTGGAGAGGATACTATCCCTCAGTCGACTTTTACAACATGCTTGGGGGGAGGAGCAGCTGAAGACGCATTCTATGCTTTAGAATGAGTCTTCTTTCTTTTTTTCTTAAATAAATATTTGAGGATATACCACAAAGCACCATCTAGCCCAAAACTAAGCAAAGCTTGTATTATGGGAACCAGATGGCTTATAGAATACATAATATACTTTTTTGTAAATACATAGGTACAAGCTAAAACACAGAGACCCGGACGAAATATTTGCAGAGCATGCAAACATTTCTCCCGCAGCGGGAATCGAACCCACGCCTCTTGCGTCTCAGCCGAGCACTGGCCCGCCTCGCCAGAGGTCGTCTAAATTGCTAAATGTATAAATACCTTCGCTTCACGGCCGTGGCCGTACTGTCTCTCGTCACAAAGGTAGTCAGCATTTATACCGCCCGATCTGAAATTAAAAAATAATAAATACAATGTGAAGGGAACATGCATGCATTTTTTATATTTCGATTTGATAGTTAAGTAAGTTCGTATGAGCTAGTGGCCAACTCTTGTGACGGAGTTTTTAGGCCGCCTAGAGACCTCCGTCATGGCTTAACGACTTAAAAGCCGGGACGGACAATTTAACGTGCCCTCCGTAGCACGGAAGCGCTCAGCTCGTAATGTCGCTTGCAGTCACCCTTCCCAATTGTAATCTCGCACAACGTTGCTTAACTTTAACGATCATTTGAACCGGTGTGGTGAAAGGTTTAAAATGCTCCTAAAGCGTATCTTTCCTGCATTTGATACTTGTTTTCGAAGTTTGACGTGTCGGTTACCTCGCGATGTAAAATTAAATTTTGACTTTTGAGAACGGTCAAGACTTTTGACAGTCAGTACCTACACATCAGCCGTTTTATTCTCTATGACCAAACGAAACTTGACAGCTCGTAACTGATCTGGGGCATTATTCACTATGACCAAACAAAACGTAACGCAGGCAAACTGCCCGCGTTTGCCTGCGTTACGTTTGTGGAATCACCGTGTTATCGTATTCTATATGACATACACTCATAACTTAAGCGCACGGCGTCGTGATTACTTGCTACTCAGGACTAACGTAACAACAGCCCTCTTTGATAACAGTGTTTTTGTAATGGCACCCAAAATTTATAATAAACTAGCAGCCGCCCGCGGCTTCGCTCACGCGGTACCCAGATAAAAAGTACCCTATGTCCCATTCCAGCACACGTAGGTACCTACTATCCTCATTATTCATTATAATATAGTGTACGCTAAACGATAACTAAAGTATTGCCATCTCTTACCATTTCATAATGACAAACAGTGACAGGGCTAACTTTAAGCAATGGCTAACTTTAGCGAACGAATATGAATAATGGTATGTAAGTATATTCCATAGTTTTTGCGTGAAAGAGTAACAAACATACCTAAATCTAAAAATTAAGAAATTTCGGTGAATTTAGTAAAAATTTTGAGAGTTAAGGTCATGGGCGCCGGCAGAAATAATTTCCAGGTGGTGCAGATTTTAGTTTTCTTACAATCTTTGCCGTATATGATTGTTAATAAAAAGATGAAATTTTAGTCTGAATGTTTGAGACATTTACAAATTTCTGACTATTCATTATGAATTTATTATATAGGTACCCAGTCGTCACGGCTCACACCTATTTGTTCACGACGATCGAAATTTAAAAATTCTAAATTGGTGGGCCAGGAGTACCGGGATCGATATTAATCGATTTCCATTACTTCCCTGAACGCACCCTTTAAAGTACCGCTACTCTACACCAGATGGCACCAGCATAAATGGGATGAACTTAGCAGAGAAAGCGCAATACAGTTTCAATAATTCCTGTTGATCCCGAGATTCCCAAGGGGTGCAAGTGCACCCTCTGGCACCCCCTTGCCGGCGCCCATGGTTAAGGTAAACTTTACAAAACGCAACGATAGCGCGTCATTTGATCAGAATTAGCAGCGACATCTAGTTTTCAGACGTAGAATTACGTCAGAACTCCATGAATAATCAAGATTAGAAACTTATTAGACCAGTAATAATTTATACTTCCTTTCACAGGTAATTTGACATTGACAGTTCCTTTTCCATATGTTTTGTATCATCTATTACTAATCTTTGGTATCATCGCTGTCATAATGTCAAAATAAAAGTATTCTATTTTTCATGAAAAACATGCCAAAAATAAAGAATTTGCAGGTAATTATGACATCAACTAATTGAGAAAAATCGGCTCTTTAATTTGATATAGGTTATGTGCAGTTTTAGACCAAAAATTGATTCCAGGTTTTCATCCCTTTTCACCCCTTTAGAGGTTGAATTTTGAAAAATCCCTTCTTAGTACACCCCTACGTACCAAGGTTTACCTACACTGAAAATTTCAAGTCTCTACGTCCAGCGGTTTAGGCTGTGCGTTGTCTGTCAGTCAGTCAGTCAGTCAGTCAGTCAGGACAAAGATTCTTATAATATAAGATTACCGAATGACATTAGAAAATGTAACGACTTCATCCTTTTCAAGACTAAGCTATTCTCTTATTTAATAGACAAGACATTTTACACAATTGACGATTTTTTTGATAATAAGGACTAATTTGACATTGTTTTCATTTTTATTTCAGTTTTATAAAGTATGTTTTGTAATTATTATTTGTACGCCTATATAGGCAGGTCACAGTGAACCCCAATTCTATATAATATGTACCATCTGTTATTTATTACCTGTGTATCACGAATAAAATGAATTGAATTGAATTGCCATTTTTGTATTGCAAAAACCGACGACACGCGTTACAACGAAGTTACGTTTTGTTGGTGCTACGCCACGAGCGCTTCAAGTCTAGCGAGGAAGTGTATACAAGGTACCGGACGTGACGTCTGATGGAGTCCGCGTGCGCGGGCGCCAGGTGCTCGGCCGCGCGCTGCGCCGCGTTTAGGACGCCGCGGAAGGCGCGCTCGCCGGCGGAGTTGCGCCCCGCCTCCGGACTCTGGGACAACAGACGGTCACTTCTTAATACAACAGTCTTTTAGACAAAGTTAATGTCGCAGGTGACCTCTAAAATCGTTATAAAAAATCTCCAATATGCAGACGTGTGCGCCACCCGCCCGCCTGCAATAAAAAGCCACGCAAAGCTCCTGTGAGATGCTCGACCGTCGTCTCGTATGTTACCTAGCATTATTTATATTAGTTAAATATAAATATTTGTGGACATTTGACACAGCGCCATCTAGCCCCAAAGTAAGCAAAGCTTGTACTATGGGCACAGTTATTATTTAGTCATCATAATCTAAAGATTGTGGTGGTAAAAAGTTTCCCCATATACATGCATGCATACATACATACATACCATCACGCCCGTATCCCTAATGGGGTGGGCAGAGCCACAAGAAAAATTCAAGCCACTTCTGATTCAAAGTCCTACAATGAATATAGTGAACCACGATGACAGGTGATCAGCCCATCGCCCATATAGATGGTCCATCATGCTGGAGAGGATACTATCCCTCAGTCGACTTTTACGGCATGCTCGGGGGAAGCAGCTGGAGACATTCAATGTATTTTCTCTACTCCCAGTCCCGCAGAGACGTAAATTTCCCTATATCCGTTTTATAACGGAATGAGGGTAGACTTACATTGAGGAACTCGTGCGCGGCGGACATCTTGGCGTGTATCTGCGCCTGGAGAGCTTTCAGCACGGCGATGTTGTCCTTCTCGCCTCCGTCCTCCACGTACGACGTCAGCTGCAGCACGCTGGAATATCAACCTTATTACAACTAGCATAAGTTTCACTTTATAACACACGCATCTGAGGCGTATTTGCTTCATGAAAATGAGTTTTATTCAAGTAGTAATAAGCACTATTCTGCTATAAATAAATATTTGTGGACATTTCTTACAGCACTATCTAGCCCGAAATTAAGCAAATCTTGTACTATGCACACCAGATGGTTAATAGAAGTCTTATAT
Source organism: Scotopteryx bipunctaria (assembly GCA_949320045.1). NCBI lineage: Eukaryota > Metazoa > Arthropoda > Insecta > Lepidoptera > Geometridae > Scotopteryx > Scotopteryx bipunctaria. The sequence continues at coordinate 604,026 of OX439465.1, forward strand.
AGGTACTTTTCTTTGTAAACGCATACATATAATACATAATACTACAACACCCAGACCCGGACCCGCAGCGGGAATCGAGCCCGCGCCTCTTGCGTCTCAGCCGAGCACTCGCCCGCCACACCACCGAGGTAGTCATAATTACCGAATTATTTCATGTATTTCGTCAGCCATTCTCTGTGCCAGGTAGTTTCTGTTCTCAGCCGCTTCTTCTATGCCCTTACCACCTGTAATGAACATATTCTATACTAGCTGACCCGACAGACTTCGTCCTGTCAAAAAGATTTGTAATCATTTGTATGGGAAAAAGAAAAGGGCTATTTTTAGGGTTTTTCCAGCAATAATTCTAATTTTTCTCGCCGTAAAAACCATCCTTGAACTTCAACGAACATTTTAAAAAAAGATTTGGCCAAATTGGTCCAGGCGTTGTTGAGTTATGCGCTTACCAACACATTTTGCGATTCATTTTTATATTATAGAAGATAGATTCATACTGTTTACGAGCACCGACAATTCTCGCCTAAAAGTTATGTAAGACTAGCTTCCACTCGCGGCTTCGCTCGCGTGGTACCAGGAGAAAAAGAAAGCAAGGATACGAAGAAGCCTATATTAAAGCATACGTACTATGTATGTTCCAAGTTTTATTCAAATCCGTCCAGCCGTTACGGCGTGATTGAGACATCATACTCACATCGTCAGAAACTTTCGCGTTTATAATATTAGTAGAATTTAAATATAGGGTGTAATAGTAAACTAAAATCTATATTTACAAAAGTACGTAGGTGCGACGCGATATGAGGATTCATGGCTGTTTAAGTATCAAAGTACCTACGACAGAAGATGTAATTTTTTTAAACCAAATAAAAAGAAAAGACAGCGCGCCGCGAACAACAAAAGTGAAGCCATCTTTTTATCTATGTGTGTTGCGAAGGTTTTGAGATTTTGTGTTCCAAGTAACCTAAAATTCATAGTATAATAATTAAGAACGATGTTATTTGAAGTACTTACAAGTGAAAAGTGATTCCTTGAGACTTTTTATGTGATTTGCTGCAGGAAGGCATAATTCTATTTTTAAATTTTAAGTTTACTAAACGACGACTCGAGAGCGATGAGCATGGTTTTAGTGTAGGTGTGTGTGTGAGCGTGTATGTTTACTTGCAGGAGCACGGTTTTGTGTGGCTTCACTTTTGTTGTTCGCGGCGCGGCGTCTTTTTAATTGGTCTGAGCTTGTGACAGATCAGTGTACAACGCTCTTTTGATAGTCGGTAAAGTGTCCACTTTAGCTGCAAGTGAAGTAGTACCTTCGGTGAGGATGTGGATGTAGATCTTCATGGCGCAGATGAGGTGCGGCGCCAGCTGCTTGACGGACTCCAGGCAGCGCGCCAGCGTCTCCGCGTGCGGCGGGTGCGTCAGCTCGGCCGCACGGGACGCCACCTACACGACAACACATCTTAACCTATATCCCACTGCTGGGCAAACGTCTCCCCCGATCTCCGACAACCACCCCCGTCTAAGGTACGAGTTGGCAGCGGACGACATGAGGCAGCAGCAGACGACGTGTCGCAGCGACACTACTGGTTTCTATGTATTTCTATGAAATTCCCTCCGTAGTTAGCGACACAAAGCTAGCGACGCGTCCGCTAGAAATACATAGAAACCAGTAGTGTCGCTGCGACACGTCGTCTGCTGCTGCCTCATGTCGTCCGCTGCCAACTCGTACCTTTATACTAAACTAAGGCCTTTTACCATCTATAGTAGATTTATACAGCGTCAGGAGGCAACTTTTACCTTCACTAACAAGATGCTGTAGTGCCCGGGACGAATTAAGATGGAGTAGGCTTGCCCAGCGTCTCCATCCTTTCAGCTTAGTAGGCCTTGTCCACAGGAAAGACTTGGTCGATACGTGCGGAGCTGACTAAGCCGCGGGTTTCCTCACGATTTTCCTTCACCGTTTGAGAGTACTGGTATAGCGCACATAAATTTTTCGCACAGAAAAATCCATCGGTACACGACCAGATTTGAACCCGCCACCTTAGGATCGGAAGGCGATCACTACCAACTAGACCACCACCACCTGGAGGTCTAGACACATTATCCTTAATCGAATAGTATCTAAATGTTAACTTCTACTGAAATCTATCATGATTTTAATGTAGCGAAAATAGTAGAGAATTAATAAAGTATATACGATCGACTTACCTCCCTTGCAGCCCGAGACAAAGCCGGCGAAATGTCTCTCAGAAATTGTACCAGGTCCTCCATGGTGTCAATGACCTCCGCTACTCCTAGGTAATCTAGCACCTACAAACAAACAACACGCATACAACTAGCTGACAAAACAAAAAAGTATGAAATCGACTAAATTTTTCTTTTTCTATACTAATATTATAATGAGAAAAGATTTTTTTGTTTTTTTGTTTGTAACGAATAGGCTTCGAAACTACTGGACCGATTTCAAAAATTCCTTCACCAATAGAAAGCTACATTATCAGGGTCCAGTATAGACTATATTTTCAAAAAAATTAGGGTTCCGTAAGAAAATTGCAATATTGTAACCCAATGTAGAAAACCCAAAATAGTTTTTAGCGTGCGCTGTGCAAACTATTGATTATAGAACAAAATAATGTACTACACGCGTACGTAGTCGCGGGCAACAGCTAGTAATGAATAAAACTCTATTTACTTTGACGAACTAGAGCTATTCCTAACCAAATAGTCTCTACAAAGTAATCATGGAAGGGAATTGTACCTTTTTGCATTCCTTCACAATCTTCCTGACTTCAGACTCGTCAAAACACAGAAGTAAAGCTGATGTACCTTGTAGAATACCCCGGGAGCCTTCAATCAGCTTTTTCCTGCCAAATAAGGAATAAGTAAATAACACAGATTAAATCGTAAATATCACTGAACAGTCCTAACAGCACGCTAGGATTTTCTTTGAATATGAACCGAACAGGCTCAAATGGGATCGGGCGGAACACGTCAGCTGATGGCTCCGGACATCCTGGACCTGCATAGCCTGGACCCCTGAGGGGCGGCGGCATCAGGGTCGGCCGAGAAAGCGTTGGTGGGACGAGCTCGATGCCTTCGAGGGAGGGTGGTGGGAGTTGGCTCGGGACAGAGATGTCTGGAAATCCATGGGGGAGACCTTTGCCCAGCAGTGGGACGAAATAGGTTAAAAAATTTACCGAACCTGCACATCTCTGCTCTCCTAGTGAAGAAGCAGTAACCATGCCAAACATGTTTTGATACGTGAGTGAGAACAAAATGTTGTATTTTGTTAGGCGATTCCGAATATATATCTAACGATTTTTTGACTTAAATGCTAGTTACTGCGTTCTTCACTAGGAGGGCAGATCTCACATCTCAGCACAGCTCAGCCATGCCACCAGTCGTTCTGAACATACCTAGCGGGTCCGGAGTAAGGGTCAGATCGCAGCATATCCGAGGCCTGCTGCAGCAGTGTGGCGGCTGTCTCCACCCGCCGTAGGGCTCCGGGCATGTCCTGGCGGAGGACGGCATCGTCCGAAGACTCAATGGTCTCGTGGCCAACCTGGAAAGCACGAGTTTAGAAAGCGTTTTGTCAGCAATAACAATGTCAGAGAGTTGATAAACGTGTACTATTGTCAGCCAATAAATGTCTGTTACCCGCAGTAATTTAAAAAGTCGAACGTTCTGATTCTCCATCGATATTTTGTTGTAGTCTATAGGAACTTTAACTGTGGCCATCTTAATAGATGGACCATTAAGATGGCCATAGCTAAAGTTCCACGGTAGCGAGCCAGCTACTTTGATCGCTGACGACGCGATAGAGATCGTGTGAGCGATTTCGAAGCGACTGTGAATTGCTGCAAATATTCTACGCGACCATCAGCGACATCGCCTAACGTAGCACAGACACGAATAGCAAGTGTCCACAAACACAAAACACTTTGTTTTAGCCAGAGTATACGTCTCTCAATAGTTGCACTTAGTTGCTCGCTCTCTGGATTTTTCGAAACTTTTTAGTTTGCTTAATTAAGATATGTAAAGTCGTGTCCACGTGTCATTGACACGAACAGCTGTACACTGATCAGTTCCGTGAGATCGCAATGCAACTGCTACTGCTACGCATCAGTGGACAGAGTCCTTGAACCGTCTTACAGAGATCAAATGTCTGTAGGTTTACCGGGGATAACGCTCATGGTATAAACAATTAAACAGTTCAAATACTGGTCGAGCTCCAAATATTAAATTCACAAAACTAGCTTGTTCTAATGACGCTTGAAACTTGAAGGCTATCATCAGTTTAACCCAGGTTGTAGGTTCTTCGGCTAGAACTGGTGCAATAGGAGGTTATGGCAAAAAAACGTTACCTTGACGAGGTTATTGACGGCCAGAGACACGGCCTGCACTGGCCGCGCCAGATCTGGCATGGCGTTGCCATCTTCAGCTTCTTCGTGGAGGATCACCAGTCGGGAAACCTGAAACAGAACGCAATATTGAAACAAAACTCAACATTCATACATAGTCCTGACTACTAGGGAACCCTGTGCCGTGGGTACCTAAACACCCAAAAGAAATATTTACAGAATGTGCAAAAATTTCTCCCGCAGCTGTAATCGAACCAATACCTATCGTTTCTTACCCACTCACGGGTTATTCAGCCTGTCGGCCGCCATACCACCGAGGTCGTCAAGAATCGATAACTTCTCGTTCGAACATTTGGTTTTGGCTAGCGATAGCCTAAACCTAAGAACGTTTTTATTTTACCAAATGTACCCTTCCTTTATAGCTTCGAAACAATACAATACAATACTTTATTGGTAACACCAAGTTACAGGTCAATATAGTGTACTAACATAATTAAAGTAACTTTTCATTTTCAAATAATTAAATTAAATTCATTAAACTCTATTTATACTAAGGTACATAGATTGAATGACCCTCAAAAGTATGACAGAATATAAAAATAATATGACAGAATTAACACAGTGACATTATTTTCTTAAATAGACATCTTACTTATATTATAAATGCGAAAGTTTTTGAGGATGTTTGCGAGCGAAGCCGCGGGCAGCAGCTAGTAATATTTATAACGAAATCCTTGTATTAGAAAAATCTCAGTCTGCCTTCCTATCACTAACATGGTTCATATGTGAAACTAGCTACAACAGAAACAACCGTAAGAAAGCAATAATATATTGAGTACTAGCTGCCACCCGCGGCTTCGCTCGCGTGGTACCCGGATAAAAAATAGCCTATATGTTAATCCAGCACATGTACTATGTATATTCCAAGTTTCATTCAAATCCGTTCAGCCGTTTAGGCGTCAAAGAGTAACAAACATCCATACATCCATACTGTATGTATGGATGTACCTTAACTTTCGCGTTTATAATATTAGTAGAATTGTGGTGAAAAAAAAGCTACAAGTACCTACATCAATACAGTTAAAAGGTCAGCCTGTAAACACAGAATCCATTAAGCAACCTTTCTAGATTATCTAATCCGCTCAAGCCATCACTCACTTTCACTCTCTCAGTCTCACGGTACATAAGCTGGGTGCCACAATGGGGCATAAAAACGCTAGTCAACTTTACTCGCTGCCTCAACGTTATTAATCTGTACACGTAATACGCAAGTCACGTATCAATGTAGTGTTGTTGAGCTTTGGCTGTGGGTTTTATACATTTTATACCCAATAGCTTTTGCTAACTTCACATACAATGGGATAAGGGCAAGGATAACGAATAACTAGAATAAGCGTTCATCATCATCTTCCTGCCCTTATCCCACTCTATGTGGGGTCGATCCAATGATTCAAGGATCATGCTGTAAAAGTTTTGGCTAAGGTGTTTTATGACCGGCCGCCTGTCTGACGTCAACCCTCCTTGGGAATACTTGCTTATTGTATCTCATCATGTTGGAGAGGATACTATCCCTTAGTCGACTTTTACGACATGCTCGGGCAGAGAAGCAGCTGGACGCATTCTATGCTTTTCTTCACTTCCAATCTAGCAGAGAAGTAACACATCGCTAGTTTTCGTAATAAATTGAAATCATCATGAGTAATGATCTAAACGAGCAATGAATTAGAACTCATTTGGAACCGGTCGACACTAGAGCACCGTACAAGGCGCGCGCAGTTCGCCAGATTAGGACACCATGTGTTTCATTCATAGTTTTTGCCTGCACTTGTGGCTGGAATAAGTATACTTTTCATTTCAACGAGCATACTCGTACGTTCTGTAGCTCTAAGCTGGTTTAATCAACGAATGTCGAGAGATATAATCCTTTTAGCGTTATGACATCTCAATAACTTTGGATCCTGAAAATCGTGAACTCAGCAATTACTTAAAATCGTATTTGCTTTCATCAACAAGAAATTAGCATATTGAAACACTGACGAAATGTGAGCTATATAGCTATAGTACGTGACTGAATGTAGGAAAGGCTCTGATAAAGACTACCAACGGCAAACATCAGCTACGCATGAATCAAAGATCAGCTATCTAAGATTTTTTCTTGATAAACAATTTTCCCACTTTTTAACTTTGGACTGATTATACCAAGAAGTCGCATGATGGTATAAGGGTAGCATATAATAACATATTTAGACAGATGATGGGCCTGAAGTGTTGCTACAGTGCTTTCGCAATGTTCACAGAGGCCCGAGTTGATACTTTTAATGCTATCCAGAGGAAACGGATCGCCTCCTTCATGTCTAGAGTTGGCAGGTGGAAAAATACAACCATCCAAAGCCTGGCAGATAGACTTAGTCTGACAACAACGTACCATCGTTGGATTAACAATTTTCCACCTAGACTCCACCTAGACGTATTTCATTATTCTTTTGTTTGTTTTCTGTGTACCTACCTACTTATATATAGATCTCTGTGTCTGCAATAAAGAATTTATTATTATTATTTAATTATGGAATCACATCCACGTTTACTCTTAACAAAATCAACTTAGAAAGCCTAATACCACAGAAAATAGAATACCTTAATCTTCCTCAATCTGTGCCTGTCTAAGGCCTTTTACAAAATCAAACAAGGGCTATCAGTTCGATAATGCCGTGGCCCACAACAGGCCAGCTTTCTACCGCAGGGGTTGGCATTTGGGCCTGTCGGATAGGGCGCGGCGTTGCCTTGGAGTGACCTTTCGTCAAATATGGCTCTGGATATGCTTGATGGCGAGGGCGTGGCTAGATATAGCAGAGTTCATTCGATCGAGGTGATGTTTATCGGTGAGGCGTGGTAGAAGTCAAAAACATCAGTTATCACAATCTGACTATATTCTTCACGGCTTTTCTCTATCGTCCTTCAACTCTACTCTCATTCATATATCCATGCCATCTTTCTCACAATCCACCCATTTTCCCAATAGGCACGGACAAAATAGGAGTTTACGATAAAGAATAAATAAATATTTGTGGACATTTTACACAGCGCCATCTAGTCCGAAACTAAGCAAAGTCAAAGTCAAAGTCAAAGTCAAAAATTTTTATTCCATAAAATCACTGGGATCACTTGGACACGTCTTAAATCTACGTTGCATTTACACCTGTTCGTAACGCGACCAGGCGTGGAAGATACAGGCAAGAAACCACGCTTGGCTATTTTTTTGGAAAATGATCCCTTTACAATCATGTTATAAAAGAAGTTGGAGCATTCAGTCCCAAGCATTTTTATCTTCTATATAATCGGATATTTTATAGTAAGCTTTTTTATACAACTTTTGTTTTATTAGTGTTTTGAATTTATTAACTGACAAATTTGTCATCTCGCTTGGGACTTTGTTATAGAAGCATACACATTGCCCTTTAAATGATTTATTAACTTTACCTAGCCTTATCGTGGGTACAGCAAGTTTATCCTTATTTCTAGTATTAACACTATGATTATCACTATTTTTCTTAAACTTACTAACATTTTTATGTACGTACATCAAGTTTTCGTAAATATATTGACAAGGAACAGTCATAATGTTTATTTCTTTAAATTTATTACGTAATGACTCCCTAGGACCCAGGTTATAAACTGCTCGAACAGCCCTCCTCTGCAACACAAATACGGTGTTTATATCTGCAGCACTCCCCCACAACAAAATGCCATATGCCATGATGCTATGGAAGTAGCTGAAGTAAACTAGTCTAGCTGTATCTACGTCTGTAAGTAGACGTATTTTTTTGACTGCATATGCCGCAGAACTAAGTCTCTTCGACAATTTATCTATATGTGGGTCCCATTGAATCTTTTTATCTAAGGTTATGCCCAAAAAAGTAGTAGTGTCCACGAGATCTATATGTTCATTTTTTATTTTTATATGAGAATTTACTTGTGTAACATTTGGTAGTATAAATCTTATACATTTGGTTTTCTTTTCATTTAGCAATAAGTTACTTACATCGAACCATTCTACGACTTTGGAGATTGCATTGTTTACTTCGCCAAAATTAACCTGGCGTCGTTTCATTTTAAATAAAAATGAGGTGTCATCTGCAAACAATACAATTTCATGATCATCCCTAACAAGTTTAGGTAAATCATTAATATAAACTAAAAATAGAAATGGTCCTAATATTGATCCCTGTGGTACACCCATTGTTACTATTGACCCTGGAGAACGTTTTCCATTAACGTCGACTCTTTGTATTCTGTTACTTAAATAGGAACTGAGAAGGTCAAGAGCAAAACCCCTAACCCCATAGTGTCGGAGTTTCCTGATTAATGTTTCATGATGGACACAATCGAATGCTTTTGACAGATCACAAAAAATCCCTAAAGCATCACGAGACTCTTCCCATGCATGGAAAATATGCGATATTAACTCGACACCAGCCTCTGTTGTTGAACGGCCCTTCATAAATCCGAATTGTTTGTTGTCGAGTAGGTTATTTATGTTAAAATGGTCTTGAAGTTGCTTTAGAATCAGTTTTTCAAATATTTTGCTAAAGGTCGGTAGTACTGATATAGGACGATAGTTACTAGGGTCTGAATGACTACCAGATTTGAAGAGAGGTGTTATTTTACTATGTTTCATTAAATCAGGGAACACACCACAATCAATACATTGATTGAAGATCATAGCTAGGTCAGGTGCAATTATGTCTATCAATGGTTTTACGACGCTAACAGAAATTCCCCAGAGGTCCGTGGTCTTTTTTACATTGATTAATTTATAAGCCTTGACAATGTCATTAGAACTGACATAATCGAATGAAAAATTTGTTTTACATTCAGGTACGTTTTGTTTCAACATTGACTCTGCGATTATGTGGGAAGAGTTTAAAGATTTTGTAGTAGAGACTGGAATATCAGTAAAAAACAATTCGAGCGCTTTAGCTACATCTTCATCTTTGTTAATAATTATATTATCTATTTTTAATTTAAAACTGTTATTATGAATTATATTTTTTCCAGTCTCTTCTTTAATAACATTCCAAGTAGCTTTAATTTTATCTTGACTGTTTTTAATTTTTGAACTCAAATATAATGATTTGGCTATTTTACATACTTTCTTAAATATTTTAGAATAATTCTTAACTTTTTCTTTAAACTCTTCACTGAAATTATATTGTTTTATACTGTACAATTCATACAATGTTTGTCTACTTTTATGTATTCCTGCTGTTGCCCACTCACAAAATCCTGGCTTATTAGATACCATGATCGATTTGGATGTATAAACTGAATTGAATTCGTTATTAAATTCTTTAAAAAATGTATTATACAAATAATTAGGATCTTCATTATGATATATTATGTTTGGAATTTTATTTTTTAGATTTGATTTCAACTGTTCCAATCGATTAATGGTCATTGGTACATAGGTAATTTTCCTTTTTACATTTTGCCTAGTTTGTGTTTCAATTTTTATAAATTGTCCAAGGTGGTCTGATTCAAGTTGATTAATAATATTTTTACTTATTATATTAACATTAGTAAATATGTTGTCCAAACATGTAGCTGAGGTGGCAGTTATTCTAGTTGGCTCCATAAATGATGGTTCAAGATTGAATGATTTAAATAAACTTGTTAATCTAGTATTTAATGAGCATTTTTCAAGCAGATTTACATTAAAATCGCCACATACAATAATTTCCTTGTTAGATTTAGACAATTTGAACATAATTTCTTCCATAACCTTTTCAAAAACATCAAAGGAGGCGCAAGGCGGGCTGTAAGCGCTTATAACAATGAACTGCTCCAACTCTACGCAGGCTATTTCTATGTGTCTTTCTGCAGTCAGGTGAATAATATCTTTGCGTTCTTTAAATTTAATTTGTTTGTTTAGTAATATTAATGAGCCACCTCGTTCAAAATGGTTCCTGCAGAAAGCACTACCAACTTGGTGATCACTGAAATTAAACATAAGCTCATGATTTTTTAGCCAATGTTCTGTAATACAAATTATGTCAATTTTGTTTGAGGTCATGTACAATTCCAGCTGTAGTTCTTTACTTCTTTACTAAAGCTTGTACTATATGAACCAGAAGGCTGAATAAAGAATACTTTTATACTTTTTTAGTAAATAAATACCTACTTATATACATAATACCCAGACCCGGAAGAAATATTTGCAGAACATAAAAACATTTCTGCCGTAGCGGGAAACGAACCCGCGCCTCTTGCTTCTCAGCTGAGCACTCGCCCGCCACGCCACCGAAGTCGTTAAATATCAAGGCTATTCCAGCTTTTAATGCCCTGTCTATGCAAAGCATGTTTTAATGTGTTTGTAGAGTCACCCTAATATTTATATTAAGTCAACATCCCAAATATCCAAAATCTAAACATAATAAATGCGATGTTTGTATACTTGATGACACAGCACTTGCGCTAAAAGCTTTTGGCAAACATAATATTGTGAGATACCTGGACGTACAACTTAATAGGTCAGCTAAAAAACAAGTTTTGGCAATAAGGAAGGAAGTTACTTTCATTAAAAACGAATAAGTTTCAAAACTAAAACGCGAGTTTAGATAAGAAATAACCAATATCATTAGAAAAATAACCCGTGACACTAGTTCCGGAATAAAGTACGCCACAAAGAGGTTATTTTCTTTGTATTCTGCGTACTATGTGTGCATAAATAATAATGTGTAAAATAGGGTTTTTATAACAAAACGCGTGGCGCATAGTGCTGCCCTGCCTACTCTTGGTGCCACTAAAAACCAGCGCTACAGCGGCAGCGCGGATTCGAATCCCGCTACGGGAGAAATGTTTGTATGTTATGCAAATATTTCTTCCGGGTCTGGGTGTTGTGGTACCATGGTACTCGTAGTTTCTGATACCCACGGCACAGAGAATTCTAGTGTCTGGACTGCAGTAGCATAAAACTGAGTGGTGACCTTTTTTACGTCACTTTATTCTTTCTCTGTGTCATTTTGTGTACCAACTTGCTTGTGTCGTAAAATAAATTGATTCTACTCTATTTTTTTTCCATTATTATGAGTAACTTATTACCTTAACCGACAGTAGTAAACAAGAACAAGGAAATACAAATACACTAGTGAGATAAGGTATTTGTGTAAGAGCGTCATAACTCCTCAATTCCTCAACATTATTAGCGTTCACCAAAAATATGACTCATCTGAGAGCTTCCAATAGTCATCTCGAGTAAAACACGCGCCATTCACAAAACCAGAGGGTGGACCTACTGTTCTAGTCATGGTAAACTAGCTATTTCCCCGATTTCGTACGCATTAGGTTACTTTTATACAGGCATAAAACACCTAAGCCAAAACTCTTACTGCATGATCCAAGGATCATGCTGTGCCGACCCCACATAGAGTGGGATAAGGGCAGGAAGATGATGAATGCCCAGATATTAGGTTCCCGCCCTTCAAAGCGGAATAGTAATGACATCTGACGTAATACCGCAGTCGCCAGCTGTTATAAATAAGCGTGCATAATGTCATTTTGTTACACTCACAGGGTCATCCAAGTATCGGCTATCTTAATGCCAAGGCGTAAATAGTTGTCAAAAGGTACCTACATAATTATCTTGAGAATGTGACTTTTAGTTTTAAGCAAATATGTACTACTAGCTGCCGCCCACGGCTTCGCTCGCGTAGTACCCGGATAAAAATAGCCTATTAAGTTAATTGAGCACATGTACTATGTATATTCCAAGTTTTATTCAAATCCGTTCGGCCGTTTAGGCGTGATTGAGGCACAAACATCCTCACAATCTTTCACATTATAATATAGTAGGACTTAGGAGTACCAGTCGTGTCACTTGTTCTTTCGGACCAGTGCTGTGAAAGGATCAAAGGCTCCTTTTGTGCAAATGTTTTTGAACTTAAGATTCTACGACGTAGTTACCGGTTTCCTCACGTTTTACTTCACCGTTTGAGAGTACTGTTAGGTATAGCGCACATTTTGTCGAACAGAAAAATCCTTTGTTGCAAGACTGGATTTGAACCCAACCTTAGTACCACTAGACCACCAGTGCTCTTAGCAAATAGGTGTGATCTACCTACGCAGACAAACACAAAGGCTTTTTGGAGCAAGTATAAGACAAGTTTATTTAGGAACAATTGATTTGAGTAGGGTTACGTAGCGTAATGTTTCTTATCGGTTCGAGAATTGTTTGGAAATATCTAATATTAGCAAATACAAAATGATGATGATAAAATATGATAAAATATCGAAAGTTTGTGAGAATATTGTTACGTTTGAATTTCAATCACACTACAAATGGTGATGATACTTGAAGTATACAGGGTGGAATTTTATAATGCCAACTGGAGGGTAAGTACCTACTGTAAATACTGCAGATAGCAAATTTTACTCAAACGAAACATTCCTTTATTTTTAAAAAGAACCAAAATTGCATTCAAAGATTAATAAAAAAAAAACGTTTAAGTACCACACCCGGGAATCGAATCGACTAAAAATACTAAAATCCCTCGCTCAATTATTACTTTTCTTTCCTATCTGTCAAAAATATTTGACATTGACATTTTAAATGACTGTTCCACCTCTTCTGGGATACGATTATTGTTCCGAGGAAGCGATGTTATACCTCAATCCTTTTCAAATTAGTTCTTTGTCTGAACCATTCAAATAGTTTTGCTATTAAAGACTATTAAATGTGATTAATTAAAAAGTAAGCTAATAGTAAGTAGATCTCGTGTCATCCAAGGTCGGAGTGCCAAGTCCTCACAACTGGCAATGTTTACTCTTGTGACCTGAACGCCGCAGGGAACCTTGACCCACAAGCGTGGTGCAGCGTGGGCGAAAATCACTTAGGCTGTGCAGTATTACGGAATTTGCGGATGCCAGACAACAGTTAGGCGAAATCTCATTCAATCTAGCTTACAATCTACAGACTCCATGTATAAGATGAAGTTTTGATAAGCTATTATCTCATAGTATTTCATTTTTGGCAAAGACCTATCCAAGGTTTATCTTGGTTGTGATGATTAAAATAAAATTACATAGTAAGAATCGATCAAGTGCGAGTCGAGTTCGCACACGAACGGTTCCGTTCCATCGTACGTAAATGTTTAACTACCCTCTAAGGCGGGATTTTATTAAATTTAACCCCTAAAGAAGGGGTGAAAACGTTTGTATGGAACTTTTTAAAGCGTAGTGCGATTTGCTTGAAACTCGGTCCAGATATTGTAAATGCAAAGTAAATGTACGTGTATAAGGATAATATACGTGTTTAAGGATTTTCAAAACAACCCTTAAAAAGAGGTCCTATTCGAAGTCGCGGGCAACAGCTAGTCATTGATAAAAAGCTACAATGATGATGGTAATCAAAGAGGAAATCCTCTCTTCGAGATCAAAGTCACAACAGTTCGAGCTTATATTCTCGACAGCCGGGATTTCGAAGCTAAAGCAAACGCACGATAAATGTTTACGTTTTTATTGAAACTACAGATTTATAAACACAGCAAATGTAATATCTAGGCTGTGCGAGGAAAATTTATCATATTTGATCCACCCGGAGCTAGACATGATCTTTGTAAATATTACGATATTACAAGCTGAATATCGATATGTTTAGACTAAAAGGCTGATACGAGAGGATTGTTCAATGGGTTTTCTTGATTTAGTTTTCAAATACGTCCTAAGCATGAAACTTCATCATCTTCCTGCCATTATCCCACTCTATGTGGGGTCGACACACACGGCGGTCTTACACCATGATCCCATGATCCAATGATCCAGGGATCATGCATGAAACTTGGAGGATAATATTCCTCTTATGGTGTACAGGTGCATTGAGAAAGGAATTCCCGAAATTCAACTCCTAGTGGACACAGAAGTTGAAGTTTGTATGAAAAGAAAAAAAATACGCGGAAAAGTCGCAAGGCATCCGTATCATCGGAATGGGATGTCTCACAAACTGATGTTGGTGTCTGTTTAATAACAAACGAGATTTCAGCTAGAGTTACTTGAAACACTCGAGCCCGTCAGAAGAGTGGCAAAATAAAGATAAAAATTGATGGACATAATATCCCGAACCACCCACGCCGATTACGTCAGGATTGGCCAAACAAAAGTTATGAACCAGTTTCTAAAACTATTCCTGGCATGATATTATGACTTAGAAAATGTTTAAAATTCACAAACGAATTCCAAATACAATGTGGAATTGCGATGTTGCAATTTCGATGACAAAACAGTGAGAGAAATAAGCAATTATGTTTTAAAAGACATAAACAATCCAGAGTTGGTAAGACGTGTTGGTGTCATATCGACCATATGGTATGCCAACATCAAATTCCAAAGACAGTGCCTTTGAGAGCCTTGGGAGCATGGTTCATTAGCATACGTTCACCGAACTAGCGCCGCAGCTAGTCTTATGGTTTGTTTGATGTATAGTGCCTCAAACTAAGCAAAGCTTGTACTATGAGCATCAGATGGCTGGTAGAATACTTATATACATACTTTTATTTGTAAACACATACTTAATACATAATACTACAACACCCAGACCCGGAAGACATATTTTCAGAAAATACATTTCTCCCGTAGCGGGAATCGAAACCGCGCCTCTTGCGTCTTAGCCGAGCACTCGCCCGCCACGCTACCGAGGTAGGCTTTCAGTCTGAAACCAGCCTTCAACATGCGCCTATTCACTCGTCTATACGTAATAGGATTAAAACTCAGTGAACATTGCATTCTACCACCGAGCTATGCCCACAGACCTGACCACTGAAACAAACAGAAGGGTACATGTCCAGTTCCAATATCGCGAAGAACTGAGTAAACTCATCATGGAACCAAAATAAAAACAAAACACGGTAAACTGTTACGAAACTTTACGTCGATTCCAATTTTAATTTTGAGCGCGAACGAATTACAAGCGGCCAGTAATATTGAGTCAGCGTTCAAAATTAGAATTATTTTGAATTATATCACCTGGCAACACAGTTTTGTTGTACAGTCAACAATGTTTAACGAGAGTTTAATTGGTTTAGTTAGATCATCCAATGAGATAAACGACTAATCCTACTAGTGTATGACTTGTTGAGTAATGAGTAGTATTTAGGTATTACCAATAAATCCATTTGATTGTAATTTGTGGTTTTATGCTGGTGATTCATAAATTAAAATGACTGATTCACTAGAAAATAATAAGTTTTAAGTGTCTCAAAGTACCTTGAAGTCAGAAGTTCAATAAAACCATTCGTTACTTTTAAACAAGAATAACAGAACTAAGTCTGCTGATGCTGCGATTTATAACAAAACAAACATAACATTACAGAAAGGGCAGTCCTGAAATAAAGCAGCATCGGGAACAGACCCTTTATTTATAGTCGTGACTGTACAGGTTGTAAAGTTGGAAAAGTATAGCAACACTTCTTGCTTCGAGATATTTTTCCACTCCTAAAGGACTCAGTAAGAAGGAAAGGACTTACTTGGACAATAAACTTGTGAGTGCGTCAGAATCTTGTCAATATTACAGCTGACCTCTACACTTGGAGGTCTCTGTACAACATTAATGTGGTTCTAAAGCTTTTAAAACTGTACAAAATGTAGAAAATAAACGTGACTATAAGCTTGACACTAGTAAAAACCATTATAATGGATAATAACATGTTTTTGTTATAGTAGATGATTTATACAGCTAGCGTCAGGAGGCAACTTTTTACCTTCACAAACGGGACGCTGTAGTGTCGGTACGAATTAAGATGGAGTAGGCTTGCCCAGCATCTATTCCATCCTCTCAGCTTAGTCGGCCTTGTCCACAGAAAAGACATGGTCAATACGTGCGGAGCTGACTAAGCCGCGGGTTTTCTCATGATGTTTTCCTTCCTTGACATATCATCATTGCCAGTATCGGCTATAGAAGTCCTCTAGGCCTCTCCAATACACTTTCAACTCGAATTTACTGCGTGAAATGCCGATGGTAAAACCACAAGATGCAGTACTGTGTAGCTCTACAATGTAACAGAATGGATATGGACTGTCCCAGTCTGGACTAAAAATAAAGAGCTTCGATTCCATGCAAAAGATACTGAATCGATATTTTTTTTACTATTTGCGTGGGATTTGAAACGGGCGACGTATTGCATATTTTACTTGACGAAAATCTATTGTACTATCTCACGTTACCAACTACGTGATAGTAGCACAATTAAGTGCTCTTAAAAATCGGTGATCTCCCCAAAATACTTCTCATTTTCCTCAGCGAGCATAATTTCAGTACCACTGTCAAACTGCCAGTCAAACTATTTTATCTAAGTCTGCTGGACTGGGAGAAAAGAAAAAACATAGAATTCGTCCAGCTGCTTCTCCCCGAGCATGTCGTAAATGTCGACTAAGGGATAGTATCGTCTCCAACATGATGGACCATCTATATGGGCGATGGGCTGATCACCTGTCGCCATAGTTCATCTTATCCATCTTGGAACTTTGAATTAAGTGGCTGCAAGTTTTCTTATGATTACTTGTGGCTCTGCCCACCCCATTAGGGATACAGGCGTAATAATATGAATACCTAGAGTTACTTCGGGAAATAGTGCGTTACTGTTCTCTGAGTTTGGCGATGACAGTGTTGTTTTGTTTCCAACGCCCACCCAGGCACAATACATTATATCCTAGCTTCGATCAAATAAACAGTATCCTAGGTACAAATATCATAATACTGTCTAGGTATAATATACCTATTTACCTTTACATATTATGTAAAGCATTATGAGCCATGTTGGCCTAGCAGAAGGTAGGCACCGAGACTTTAGATCCGAAGATGGTTCGAATCGAATTCCAACCATGAACTTCAGTCTCGAGAAATCATCGAGCATATAACCGAAACAACAAACATTGCTATCGATATCGATATGAATATTTTATTGCACAGCTCTAGTCCAATACTTGACCTTGAGTTGGCCAATCAGAGCGCAGCGACCGGCCCAGTGTTTTGGCGTAATTCCTTATCGAACAAAACAAAAAACAATACCGCTCTATTCAGTTATGCTCGATACGAAAAATGTAATTTGCACTCAACACGAGCTCAACGCGGTTAAGTTCATAATGTGACAGAGAACTAAGCCGGGATAGACAGCCTCGGTGGCGTGGCGGGCGATTACTCAGCATAGAAAGAAAGAAAATGAAGCCTATATGTAATTCCAGCACACACACTATGTTCCAAGTTTCATTCAAATCCGTTCAGCCATTACGACGTGATTGAGGCACAAACATCGTCACATCCTCACATTCTCACAAACTTTCGCATTTATAATATTAGTAGGATTATTTTCATACTAATTCTGTTATAGCGGCAATAGAAATACACTCTGAAAATTTCAACACTCTACCTATTAGGTACGGTTTATGAGATACAGCCCGCTGACAAACGAACGGGCGACCGTCGGACGGCTTAGTAATAGGGTCCCGTTGGCACCCTTCAGGTACGGAACCTTAAAATAAAATGGTAAATGGCAAAGGCCTTAGTTTAAAGAACAAGTGCTAATTCTGGTCGCTCCTTATTGATCGTCGTACTGTGCCCACGTTCGTGTCGTGTCATCGAACTTGCGAATGTTCTGTAATTGCTATATTTGGGCAACCAATGTTTAGTTTTATTGGCGACGAACGGTACATCACACAAGAACAAAATGGCGAGATTGCCAGTGATGACTTATGGATCTGACAAGTATAAGGCAAGCAAAATAGTTTATCTATCTAGTCATGATACTAGTTCTTTCGAACCAGTGTGATGAGAGGATTTAAAGTGCTCGTCAAAGGCACATATTTTCGAACTTTTTAGGTTAGCGCACGTAAATTTTTCGAACAGAAAAATCCATTAGTGCACGACCGGATTTGAACCGACCACCTTACGGTCGGAAGGTGGGGTTACTACCATTAGACCACCGATGCTCTTGCAAATAGTTACCAACCACGCTTTGAGCTTTTATTCAAAGTCGCGCAGCGGTCTAGAGAAGGGCTGCGATCTGGTGATGATGATGAAATCCGAAATGTGAAAATCTCTTAGTGAACTAGAATCCGACATAGCTCTTAAAATAAGCAAGTTGAAGTGATAATGGGCAGGTAATTTAGCTCGAAAAACTTCGCCAAATTCGACGCGTTGCTTTTGGCTATTCTTAAAGTGAAGTCGTCCATTTTACCTCAGAATAGAGATATTAAAGCAGGTAAGGTTTTTCTTTGTACGGTGAAATGCCGGTTAGAACTTGGAACTACGCAATATTCTACCTTAGCCATGAAAAGTAAATACCTAGGTCCAAGAAAACGTGTTCAATAGTGGGCTGGTCGACGACATTGTCAAGGTCGAGGATATTAGTATTGTCACGAAATGTTTGCGTCATAGTTTCAGCACATCCTAGGTTTTAAAAGCTCAGAAATACGGAATTGTGAACTGGACGGAAACAATCTGATATTATTCGGACAGGAGCTACGGGGACAAAGGGAAGAAACCTATTGTTCCCGTAGCTGCTACTCTAGATGTTCGTACAGTTTTCCCTTTCATACAATTTAGAAGAGGCCTAGTATGTCCACTTTAAATAACTAGGTGCCTAAAACATCTTCAGACACTACTATTGTGGTTATTTTCTTGGGCCCTACGTGAATGACACGTCGAAGTGCAGTAAACTACGTAAAGGTCTTTAAAGGTTGTTTATAAATAGTTGAACAATTAGTCCTGACCCCATTCTAGGATTCCCTGTGTCGCGGGTATCAGAAACTACGATTACCATGGAAAATATTTGCAAAACATGCAAACATTTCTTCCGAAGCGGGAATCGAACCTGCGCTTCTTACATCTCTGCCGAGGAATCGCCCGCCACGCCACCAATTACTTATTACTTTTAATATTTAATTGAAGGTAATATCCGTTTATCCCCCTACTTTGCACGTTCTATTGTAGCTTGTAAGTGGTTGCCGCTTCGATTTCCTCGCGATATGCAAACGTCATGTCTCGAGTAGCGCTCATTTCCTTCCTCCGTGGGTAACGCCATGGTGAGTCACTGGTGAGCGATTTACAGGCGATTGCAGTTGTCAGGAAATTTGAGACGAGCTCCGTGGATTGCTGATCGAAGGATTAGCCATCTTACTAATATTTTAGAAAGTTTATACGGATCTGAGAATGTTTGTATGTTTGTGCCTCGAACACGCCACAACGGCTGAAGAACTTTGAATAAAGCTTGAATAACACTTGCTAGAATAACGTAAAGACTAAAACTTCCGGCTACCTTACGGGATAGTGGTTCGAAAAAATTTGGGACACGACTAGTTATTAGTATAAGTTAAATGGAAGAAAACACAGAAACCAGCATAAATTAACTTTAAAAAACTAATCAAAATGATCTTTGGTTACTTATAAATTAAACTTGAAATCTTTGACAATATCGAAAGTAGAGTCTATTTCTGAGAATGCCTTTAGTCTAGTGAAGCTGGAAGGGCCATAAGTCCCATTGAATCACAAATAACCGGAGGCCAGCGCCAGCGGATACCGCCAAGGCCGCACCTGCCCTAATTACCGATAACACCATGCCAAAATGTGATGTTTCACACAGATGCGAAGTCTGTCAGGTCCATGAAAGAACCGATTGTCTTTTCGACGTCTGGCGTGGTTTTTTTATTCTCTGCTGGACTGGGAGTAAAGATAAAACATGAATGCATCCAGCTACTGTCGTAAAAGTTGGCAAAGGGATAGTATCATCTCCAACATGATGGACCATCTATATGGGCGACGGGCTGATCACCTGTGACATGGGACTTTGAATCAGGAGTGGTTGCAAGCCTTTTTTATGATTCCTTGTGGCTCTGCCCACCCCATTAGAGATACGGGCGTGATAATAGTATATGTATGTATGTATATTAGCAGGATTAAGATTCTGTAATCATCATCTCCCTGCTTTCATCACACTTATTATGAGGTCTGCACATGCATTTTCCTTCAACTACCTATATCAGAGGTCATCTCAGTATTCACTTCTTTCTTAAAATAATCCAAAGTTAAATCCAGGGAAAACTGCAAACCTGTGCAAGTCATTGAACTTGAGTTCATGGAGCAAGACACAATCACCCATTGTTGTCCAGATTAATTCATTTGTACTCAATACTGGATGACTCTATTAGATCAGCTGATTACATAGATAATAACTCAAGCGTAGATGAATTCGCGATTGTATCAATGAGTTAAATAAATAAATCAACACTGCTGTGCATAGACCTTCCTCCGTTTGTGCCATATTTCACTATCATGTGCTAATCTCGTTTAAGCTTAAAACAAATGTCTTAATAATTATCAAGCATTGGTTAAAGCAGACCGTAAAAAGTATGTTTGTATGAGCTAGTAGCCAACTCTTGACGGAGTTTTTAGGCCACCTAAAGGCCTCCGTCATGGCTTAACGACTTAAAAGCAGACCATAATGTAGCTTTAATGAGTTTACTGATAATGTATTTAAATATTTAAGTATTTTTTTTTAATGATACCGTGTTGGGTTTCTGTTGAGGTCTTAATTAAAGTATGTATGTGTAAGTCTAGTATATTGCCGAGGTTAAATGTAAAACAACAAAACCTTAACAAAAAAATTACTATGCAAAATACTTATCACGAAATTATAACTACAACATAAATTAAATAAAAGTAATTTCATAAACTAAAACCAGACTACTGAAAAATCACACTCTGAAAGGTATGAAACAAGAAAATATTCTCATTTGAAATTGTTATGTAGTCAGAGAATATCCATGGTTGTATTTACAGAAACGCAAATAATTATGGTTCAAAATAAAGTTGGAGTATTTTTCTGAAAGTCACTGATTTTTTCACCACTTTTCTGCCTAGTGTACATAGACCAGGCCCGCTATGAAACATCTTCTTTATACCAATAAAACCATAGATCTATTTATTAAACCCATTCAACAGCTATTGTGAATATGTAGGTACCTACTGAATATACTAGGTAGGTAAGTATGCAGAATCAGAAAAATAGGAACAGTTTCCAAGAAAGTCCATGTTACCTATATCTTTGTATGTCTAATTTATCATTCATAAACAATATTGAATCATCATCATCATCATCATCTTCCTGCCCTTATCCCACTCTATGTGGGGTCGGCACAGCATGATCCTTGGATAACATGGTATTTTAAAGCTGTTATTTGGAAGTAAATTAATGAATTATGTAATTGTATTAATTATATTCAACCATACCCAGTTAGGTGGTTAGTATTACTGTTTCAACCATACATAGTGGTGGCCGTTGGAGGAAGAGGACCCATCTGGTTAATTAGAATATAACTATGACCTTCATAGCAAAAAAATACACATAATAGGTACCTAATAATCTATACATTCTCCAATAAGAATCTGATAACACCAAATTTACATACCTACTTATTATGTACCTACCTATTTATAGCTTGCTATATACCTAGGTACATGTAATAAAGATGTTGGTGATTTTATCACTTTCCAGCTCGATTCTAAGATTCTGAATATTAAATAAATACAAGGTTACGAGACATGACGCCACCTCGGCCGGCTACTTGCACACACATCGCCAAATAAAGCCATTTTCATACAGCCTCACGAACCAAACCTATGACATAATACACCGATTATATCCAAATTATCACATACCGTAAACAATATCAAAGTTTTCACTCCCACAGAAAACTAGAACAGACTAACCACCAGTCTATAAATAATTTTCGCGATTTTTCAACGTAAATAACACTCACCTGTTGAGCTACAGGCTCCAAGATACTCTCGATGATTTTAGTATGAAACACCGGCATGATCGCTGCTGTTCAACTATCTACATGAATAAATCGAAACGAAAACAATAAGTTCTCACAAAGTTCATAAAATTAAAAATAAAGAAACACAACCAAACACCACGGAAATAAGAAAAATACTGAATAAAAAGAACGAAAACCTGATCCACTTGCTGAACAATGAACGAAAGAAAACGTTACCTTCACATTTTGACAATGACAACCATATGACGTACTGGATCGAAACAATCAACGATAGACTAAAACATCAAAATTCAGTGTTTCCACATGCATCAGAGACTCCCTACTGTTTTGGAATTTAAGAATACAAAAGTACTAAGTTATTTAATAGTAAAATAATATTCAAAGTAGTAACGGTTTTTTCAAACATTTTATTAAATATAGGTACACGTAAATAACTATACCAATAACACTATTTAGTCTTTAATAATACGTGCAAATAGACGTAAATAATTAATGAAGTAAACTATCTAGGTATGTATTTAAATTGATCTAAAGGTACACTTGTAACTCGATTTTTATGCATTTGTACTCTTACACAGTAAGAAATCACAAAAATCTAGGTTAATCTCTAGGTGCGTCGCGTCAGACAAAATTAGAAATAACAGTCGCGTTCGATGTAAATAATAGGTATACCTACGTTTGTAACGAGACCCGTGAGCGAACTTGTGCTAACTTTTAATTACAATGATTTAGAATATTATTATTATAAAAAAAGTTTTCATCATTATTTCTTATGAATATGCTTACAAATAAAAATATCTACGATTAAAACTATGTATCTATGAGTATTTCATAATTATTTTGCTAGAACTCTATAATTATGAGTGGCGATGTGCTCGTAGTTATCATAAAGTCATATAAGTACCTACCTACCATACTTATGCTATTACGAAAGAAGGTATTTAACGCACACGAGATGTCTTTTACAATCTTGAGGAAAATCTTGCTACCTACTGATCAATTCTGCATTTTTTGACTAAAGATATTCGACTATATCGCACTTGATGGATATATTGGGGCAACTAACGCCATAGCTCAGGTTGAGGCCGTGTGGTTGGCTTTTGTGTCTCTCCGTTAACAATTTATGAAATATTGGCAGAATAGCGCATTCAAAGAGCTCCGACTCAGAAGAGGCCGCGTACATTTTCCGTTGCTCAGCGCTGTCTTGACGTTTTTCGGAACGAGTGTAGCCAGCTGATTTGCGTTCTTCTCGTTTTCCTGGTGACCCTATAACAAATAAATGGCAAACCTGAGCAAAACAAACAAAATCTTTAAAGTTTAAGTCTTGACTTGAGTGATGAATGCCAGATCTTGCACAGAGAGAATATTAACTTACCACTTTTATGTCTCGAAGCAACATTAGGGCTGCTTTTGTAGTGGTCGGGGCGTTGTGCGTGACCAGCCTGCGTGAGCCGCGGGGAGTCTCCGACGCCCTTTGCCCGTTTCAAGGGCTCCGCTTCTTGTCTCAGCCTTTTTGTTGGGGAGTCTTGACACAACCTACAGCAAAAACATCGTAAAACTACATCCAGCTTATCCACAATAGACTTAATAAAATCTCAGTTTAGTTACCTTTTCGCAGGAGATTCTTGACCCTTAGAAACGCGTATTGTATCAGGTTCAGGCTTGTATGTCTCCACCTCTTGAGGAGTTTCCGGGATTATCAGGTCTTCGTGCCTCCTTGGCGTAGACTCTGATTTTTGGAGTTTTTCCTCCTGGTAGGACCTTACCTGGAATGAAAGTAGTAGATTAATACCTAACCATAATTTGAACTTGGATATTAAATTCACAGACTTGAATAGGACTTACTTGAGCCGAAGACTGTCTTCTCCTATTCTGCGCTTGCTGAGGTGGTGTGCTCACTGGCTGTGGGAATTCAGACCCTCGACGCTATAAAACAAGATTCAAATTACATTTACTGTAGCTAAGGAGGCACTAACATCTACACACACTGTCAAAACATCTGATAGAGGGTCAAAAGAGGGTCACAAACCTTAGTCAGTCGGTCCGTCATCCTTAGCGTATCCGCCTCCCGGTATCCCTCAGGCGTGCCTCCGCGCGTGCCCGCTGCAAAGTAATCAGAACCTTAGAACGACTCCTTAATACCAGGACAGGTTGTTCTTGGATACTAATTACTAACCGTGGTTGATTGAAGCGTTTGATGCTCGTCGCTCCATTATCCGGGGGTCACTTTCTCTGAAACGAAAAGTGATTTTGTATTCAAGATATATTTTCTGAAAAACCATCGTCAATTTAAAGACGTAGGTAGCTAGGTAGGTACCTAATCGGAAGGTGGGATTCATAAAAACCCAGTGCTTTCGTGGTGGGATTCACTTACCTGTGATGGTGTGGAGAAGGTTGCTGTCTACTTTTCTCCGAGACACTTCTCTGCATTGGAGTATGGTGGTGTGGTGCCGCTGAAAAAGATGTATGAATTTATATTTTACAAACTGTCTCCAATAGGTAAGTAGGCTGAGGAATAGCGAGACTGATAATTATATATTTGTATGACCAATTTAATTCCTTTTTGTACTTTAATTTGAAATAGCAAACTTACTTGTCGTAGGCGGTGGAGATTTCTGACAGGTATATTGGAATGTGTTTGTATCCCATAGGTCACTTTGTACGACGATAAACTCCTTCTTTCGCTTCTCAGAGTCTCTTCTTTGACCTGGAAATATTTATCAGCATTTGTATTAAAGAAAGTTATTATGCTAGTGTAGTGCTATTCTAGTAATATAGAACATGTGTGAAATTTATTTTGGTAAATAAATATATAAATATTATCTTACAAGACTTTCTTCTTTCTATGGAAGAGTAGTCGGCATCTATATCCAGTATGTCTTCTACTTCCTGCTGGAAATTGATAGGTTTCAGAGGTGGCGTTGGATCTCTTTCTTGACCTAGAATAGAAGAGATCAGTCTATATATATATATCATAATGAAGATCCTAATTATTTGTATAATACATTTTTTAAAGAATTTAATAACGAATTCAATTCAGTTTATACATCCAAATCGATCATGGTATCTAATAAGCCAGGATTTTGTGAGTGGGCAACAGCAGGAATACATAAAAGTAGACAAACATTGTATGAATTGTACAGTATAAAACAATATAATTTCAGTGAAGAGTTTAAAGAAAAAGTTAAGAATTATTCTAAAATATTTAAGAAAGTATGTAAAATAGCCAAATCATTATATTTGAGTTCAAAAATTAAAAACAGTCAAGATAAAATTAAAGCTACTTGGAATGTTATTAAAGAAGAGACTGGAAAAAATATAATTCATAATAACAGTTTTAAATTAAAAATAGATAATATAATTATTAACAAAGATGAAGATGTAGCTAAAGCGCTCGAATTGTTTTTTACTGATATTCCAGTCTCTACTACAAAATCTTTAAACTCTTCCCACATAATCGCAGAGTCAATGTTGAAACAAAACGTACCTGAATGTAAAACAAATTTTTCATTCGATTATGTCAGTTCTAATGACATTGTCAAGGCTTATAAATTAATCAATGTAAAAAAGACCACGGACCTCTGGGGAATTTCTGTTAGCGTCGTAAAACCATTGATAGACATAATTGCACCTGACCTAGCTATGATCTTCAATCAATGTATTGATTGTGGTGTGTTCCCTGATTTAATGAAACATAGTAAAATAACACCTCTCTTCAAATCTGGTAGTCATTCAGACCCTAGTAACTATCGTCCTATATCAGTACTACCGACCTTTAGCAAAATATTTGAAAAACTGATTCTAAAGCAACTTCAAGACCATTTTAACATAAATAACCTACTCGACAACAAACAATTCGGATTTATGAAGGGCCGTTCAACAACAGAGGCTGGTGTCGAGTTAATATCGCATATTTTCCATGCATGGGAAGAGTCTCGTGATGCTTTAGGGATTTTTTGTGATCTGTCAAAAGCATTCGATTGTGTCCATCATGAAACATTAATCAGGAAACTCCGACACTATGGGGTTAGGGGTTTTGCTCTTGACCTTCTCAGTTCCTATTTAAGTAACAGAATACAAAGAGTCGACGTTAATGGAAAACGTTCTCCAGGGTCAATAGTAACAATGGGTGTACCACAGGGATCAATATTAGGACCATTTCTATTTTTAGTTTATATTAATGATTTACCTAAACTTGTTAGGGATGATCATGAAATTGTATTGTTTGCAGATGACACCTCATTTTTATTTAAAATGAAACGACGCCAGGTTAATTTTGGCGAAGTAAACAATGCAATCTCCAAAGTCGTAGAATGGTTCGATGTAAATAACCTATTGCTAAATGAAAAGAAAACCAAATGTATAAGATTTATACTACCAAATGTTACACAAGTAAATTCTCATATAAAAATAAAAAATGAACATATAGATCTCGTGGACACTACTACTTTTTTGGGCATAACCTTAGATAAAAAGATTCAATGGGACCCACATATAGATAAATTGTCGAAGAGACTTAGTTCTGCGGCATATGCAGTCAAAAAAATACGTCTACTTACAGACGTAGATACAGCTAGACTAGTTTACTTCAGCTACTTCCATAGCATCATGGCATATGGCATTTTGTTGTGGGGGAGTGCTGCAGATATAAACACCGTATTTGTGTTGCAGAGGAGGGCTGTTCGAGCAGTTTATAACCTGGGTCCTAGGGAGTCATTACGTAATAAATTTAAAGAAATAAACATTATGACTGTTCCTTGTCAATATATTTACGAAAACTTGATGTACGTACATAAAAATGTTAGTAAGTTTAAGAAAAATAGTGATAATCATAGTGTTAATACTAGAAATAAGGATAAACTTGCTGTACCCACGATTAGGCTAGGTAAAGTTAATAAATCATTTAAAGGGCAATGTGTACGCTTCTATAACAAAGTCCCAAGCGAGATGACAAATTTGTCAGTTAATAAATTCAAAACACTAATAAAACAAAAGTTGTATAAAAAAGCTTACTATAAAATATCCGATTATATAGAAGATAAAAATGCTTGGGACTGAATGCTCCAACTTCTTTTATAACATGATTGTAAAGGGATCATTTTCCAAAAAAATAGCCAAGCGTGGTTTCTTGCCTGTATCTTCCACGCCTGGTCGCGTTACGAACAGGTGTAAATGCAACGTAGATTTAAGACGTGTCCAAGTGATCCCAGTGATTTTATGGAATAAAAATTTTTGACTTTGACTTTGACTTTGACTTTGAGTCACCCCGAGCAAAGCACTAGAGCTAAGATTGGATGGTATCGCTAAAGAGAGGTCTGATACTGACGTACCTATGACTTTCCTCTCCAAAGCTGGTGGAGGAGACGTGTCTGGATCCTGTTCTATGGTCACATGCATTAGGTCAGCTAACAGAGCAGCTTGCCCAACGCTGGACATACGACGATGCCTTGTTTTCTGTTCTCTAGATGGTGTAGTTTTATTTGACAGGGAATCTTGCGCTTTGACTATTTTCTTTTGAAGTTCTGGTGTCTGAGAAAAAAGTCGATTTTAAATTAGAGATCAATAATTCATAACAAGTCCTAAACATAAAACCACTGTATCATGAAACAAATAATAGTAAATTCATTTTTTAACAAAAAAAACTAGAAGAAATAAAGTAGGTATCTGAGAACTTTACCTTATTGACTTTTGGTGGGGCTGCCTTGGCATACATTGGCTCCTGAATCTTAGCAGGAACAGACTTCACAGTAGGTGTGTCCATTGCCTTCAGGGCTGGTATGGTCTTAGCTTCTGCTTTAGCTGGCTCCGGAATCTTTGCGATTGGCTTTGGAGGTTCTGACGGTTCCTGGAAAAATAAAACTATCAATTTGATCCATTTTGTTGAATATCCATCTATATCAGACAGTGGGTATTTTGGTAACCCTGAACTAAATTCTTAGAATTAGTCATATAACAAGAATAACCTCAGTATTCCACCCATAAGGAAGCTTCGCCAGTTGGTCTTTCTCCGGAACAGCTTTAGAAGACGGCGGACTTGTATAATCCAAGTGATTTTTGAAGGACACGTTTTTGGTTTGCTGTTCTTTCTTTGGCTCTTTGGGTGTTGGGTCTTTGAGAACTGGCTCTGGCGGTGCTGATGGTTTTGGCCTGAAAATTACATAATAATTCTTGTAGTAATCATAATGTGAATTATTTAATTATAAGCTAGCCGTAAAAATGCCGCAATACACAATGTTATTTTCATGTTCCCTACCTCTCAATAGCTTGCGTTTGAAGATTTATATATTCCACTTCAGCGCCAGCCGAAGCACTTAAACTGCACACCGATGTTATGTCACTGGTTTCTGTATCAAACACAAACACTATAATTTGACACACAAGCCACAAAATAATATACCTACTGATTGGTTATAGGCCCAGCCAGTCTGCTAACTGTCACTAACTTTCCCAAGGATTTTTTTTTCTTACCGGGATGGCTGATGTTTTCCCTAGGAAGAGGCAGTTTAGTCCTCTTCATTGCTGGAGATTTGGAATCTCGAATTGAGGATTCAGAGTCAGCATCCTCACCTAGTTTGCTCAACAGCATCTAAAAAGCCAAGAATGTGTTAAATTCCTGGAAAAACCATCGAAAAAGGCTGCAAAATATAACACAGGGGACATAACTATTAACTACGTATACTTCGATAACTAACCTGAAGTTCGTTCTCCTTCGCCTGCAAAGTTCTCCTGAATCTATTATTGAAGGTCCGCAGCTCCTTCATTTTCCGCTCTAGTTCTGGGCCAGGGGATCGGCAGGTATCATGTGTGGAAGCGGGAC
Source organism: Scotopteryx bipunctaria (assembly GCA_949320045.1). Lineage (NCBI taxonomy): Eukaryota > Metazoa > Arthropoda > Insecta > Lepidoptera > Geometridae > Scotopteryx > Scotopteryx bipunctaria. The sequence continues at coordinate 633,012 of OX439465.1, forward strand.
GGAGTGTAGCTCTGACCCTGTCTCTCTGATTAGCTGAGGGCTGTTGGTTATTTCTGCGAAGCTCCAAAGCCTAATGATAGAAACAGTATTCATAGGCATTTTAACTTTATTTCTAAATACATACTCTCTTTATATAGGTACTACTTTTGTGCACTTGACAAAGAGATAATGAAAGAAACACACCTTTGGCACAAACACCAGGCAAAGCGTCACCGTCGTGCTGAATATGATGAATGAAGCTATGCAGATGAAAAGATAGTCCTTGCGGTCCGAGAGCACCTGAAAATACATATTAAACAGAAATTCTCAGTCAGTACAAGGATGGATACAGTACTGAGGCAAAAAGTATTCTAAAAAGTAACGCTTTACCAAGGTGATAGCAGCACCCATGATGCACATGATAAGCGCATTGTAGACCGACATTCCGATATGTTGCGAATCGTTCAAAGCAGGTATTGAGACGTGACGCGTCTCCCAAGCCAGGAATGCTCCAAATACCTAGAAACAAATCATCCTAAAGCTCTTTGGGCCCATTTACCATTGTATATGGGCAGATCTAGCCAAGATTAACTTAAACAAAGGTAAAATAGAACAATAATGTTTTTTGCACGGGAACAAAATATGACCAAATCTCACCAACAAAAGCCCTTTGTAAGCATAGATGACTCCTATGAAGATAGTCATACGCTCCGACTGGCAGTACTCGTTCTCTTGCACTATGACGATGTCCTCGCTAGACGGGTGTGGCTGTAAACAAACCATTTTGACCTTTACATTTAATTTCATGACCAAAGATATCGCTACAGGTGCATCCAGACCCGGCAAGCATTCGCATGCAAGTGTGGATAGGCGCCTCTAAAGTCTTGAAGTGAAGACTTCCATAGAAGCGGCGATCGCAAGCATCGCTGCTTCTTAGGAAACCAAGGCAGCATGAGACTCTGCGTTTTCGATGATTGGATGTGACTTCATTTGGTAGCGAGCGTGCACCAATGAGTGCTACTGTGATTTATCTACATCAGATGTGGTGAAGGAAAACATTGGAAACATCCTACACTTAAAATAAATCGATATAGACTTTAGTTTCCAACCTACACTCGCTAAACGAATGTAGGCAGTTCCAAAAGCTGGTGTGCTAAACTGAAATAAAGAGATTCCAGATTTATATCTTTCCTTAGATCCAGTACACCATTGTAAGAAGTCATCGACTGACCTGCGAAGCTCCGAAGAACCCTTCTTCCTGAAAAAAGAAACATCAATGGCCTAAGCCGTTTAGACCATTTTTGCAAAAGGAATGCAGTTCAAAATGTATCTTACATAAGGATCCATTTGCTTTGTGGCTCGGAAGAACGGGTCCAATATCTGCCAGGTCGTCATTATGGTCAGGTCAATAGCAAGGAGAACACCCACAACTATGAACAGTTGGTAGTCTTTTATGACCTGAGGGAAAGGAAACACAGTTTAAACCACTCATGCATTCCCCTCAAACGAACAAACAAAAAACATTGATTCCCTTGCCTTTTTATTCAGCTTAACATCTGTAAAGATTGAATGCACCCTCCAAGTTTTTGAGAACATTGCTCCGAATGCAAGGCTGAACCCCGCCATCAGAAGCCAAGCTCGCGCCGTGCAGATGTATGGGAAGGCAGCTGTGGAGCAAACCTCCACTGGAGAACATTTCTCAAGACTGATAGACATCAAAGTGTATGGTACATGAGCGTGGGTCAGCTATAAGAAGTAGAAATATTATTTACAACTTGTAAGAGTTGAGACATTTTCATATTTTTGACCAAATATGGTTGTATATTATAAGAACTTTCACCTACCTACTTGGATTAGCTTGAAATTCCCTATTCCTCATGCATGTGACTACATGCAGCTGGTTTAATTGGTTTGTATAATACATACCCTACTTATAACAATCAGTTGTTTAAATAGGAGCTCTGAGGGGATAATAAAAAGAGTAAAGTAATTTGACCAGGCGTTTACAATTTTCCTGTCACAAAATAAATCTAGATAAAACAAAATATTGTACAGTGTTTTACCATAATATTTTAAATCCATTATTTTATGCTGAGGCTGCAAAAAAAGCATGCTAAAATCAAACAGGCGAAAAATACCAGGCAAAAATCTTTTTGAACCTTCCAGATAAGTACTGAAAGCATCGAATAATAAGCAGTTCTTCTTGGCAAGTTGCAACTACTTGGCAAAGATTATTAGTCTACTTCGGGACACAAAGGATTGCTGAGTGAGACGCAGGCAGAAACCCATTCTTATGCTACAACTACAGTTTTATTTCAAACGATTGCAACTTGTAGAGAAGAACAGAAGTTTCAAAACAGACGAAGCACAAGTAAAGACCTTACATACCACCAGCGACAAGCCCGCGGGATGATAAACAAATAAACCAAATTTGGAAACATGCTGACTCCTGTGACCTAGAAAAACAGCCTAGGTCTTTCTCAGAATATGATCAACAATTCAGGACCGTAGCCAGGAAAGAGAGTAAGATATTAACGTTTCTAAAGATCGTATTACTACATAAGAATTAATAATTAAATTATTACAAAATGATAAGAGAGATCTCTTTTTAATATCACTAGGTATAATTTTTGCCTGACTTTCAATAATATCGTTTATCGGTCTCTCTGGCTTTTTTGGTTTGAAAATTTTAGTTATGGAATTAATAACTTATTCCCTCCTTTGACTGGCTACGGCCCGAGGGGTAGTATTATTCCCAAATCGGTTCCACAGGGATGAAGCCAAGCATAGGGGTAGGTTTACCTCCGCGCGGTGCGTCCTGAGAAAGACCTAAGGAATGGCAATGAGATCAGATGACATCAGCGTGAGTGTGCCAGCGACATGCGTCCATGTTATGTGCTAAAAGTTATAGTTTTCTTTTTAGTTATTCTTTTAATAGTGAGTTGCAGAAGCTTCATCCTTGCATCATGAATAATCAAATGATTGCCATCTAGCGAGCTTATCAAATAGCGAGCAGGTAAAGTTGGTAGAATCTGTAATTATTCACAAATTACATAGCTTCTGCTACTCACAGAGACAGAAACGATTCAAATATGAAAAATGAGTTTACCTTGTTATCCAAAAAGTTAGAGAGAACATAAAAATTTGAAAACTGCGGTAAAAGAACAGCATAGAACAGGAGGCATTTCTCCGATATTTTAGTGGATGACTGTGTAAATTAATCTACCTACCGTAAGATATGGTATCTTCTTTTCAATAGCAGAAAGTGTGAGCATCAGTGACCTCAATATATGGATTTTTTTTATTGGTCCTTTATCACTGGAACTTAAATGGCAGTCCTTTTAGCTGAGATAACATAATAGTAGTGGGAAACAAACCATCCTTCTTTTTGGTTTCAGCTCAGGATCTTTTAGCATGGGACACGGCCACTCACCAATGCTACTCAAACTAGAATCCAGTCCGAGGAAGATGACACTCAGGTAGGTCAGCATGCAACCCACTATGATGAGGTTGTTGAGGTGTGGAGATGACATCTTGATATACCTTGGGAAAGAACCAATAAGTTTGAGAATAAAATTAAGACAAAAATGTCGATACCCAAAACAACAACAACCAGAAATAGAAGATCGGAAAAATAAGTAGGTTTTTAGATACCTTTGATTCCTGTAATGGATGTTCATAGCCAGAAAACCAGTGGCCAAAATAATGCCAGCCACGGAGCAACAAACCAGCAGGGAGTAAATGGTAAGATTCACTTGCGTGTGCTCGATCAGTCGAAGTGTCCGATCTTTGGGTGGGTTTCTAAAATAAATAATTAAAATTGCTGAAAGTGGATATAGAGATATAGCTGTGTAAAATAAACCAATGGGCACTTTTCCTATGTATTCTATACTATTTTTCAAGCATGTAGTATTAAGCTCATTTAACTTACTTTCCTATCCATTTGAAAGCCTCCCAGCTGCTCAGATCCAGGTGGTCTCTTTCAGCGCAATATTCCCCCACTTTCACCTCCCCGATATCCTCTCCTTGGAATTGTCTCAGCAGGATAGAAGCTTTCCTCTCGTTGTCATAGAAACGAACTGGGCCCTAGAAATTACAATAGCAACAGACCGTGGAGAGGCAGTGGTAAAGTCAGGTTGTGAATGATGATGATGATGAGGTTAGTGCAAGCTTCGGGCAGTAATAGAGGCAGCAAATTTCACTCACAGTCACTCCTTCAAAAGTAACATTACTCAGAGCCTCTAGAAACAGCTGCTCCCATTCTTTATCACGATACTTGAAATCCTGCACTGTCTTCTCTTTATATCGTAGCTTCACACGTTGGGCTACTGTTTGTATGGCAAGCGCCATTGCCCATATGCCTGGAAATAGAATATTAGTTCTCAACTTCACGTTGGGTTTCTTTGGCCCTGTGTTGTGCGCAAGGTTTTGTCCTTTAAGTTGCCATCTAAAAAAGTTGGCTATACAATGCAGTCGAAATAAGGGTTAGCTCACCATCATAAGTATATCCATGGAATCTGGAATATTCCAGGCCTCTTCGTCGATTGTACTCAACTTGATAATCGTTTGCAGTCTGGAAATTTGAATAAATTAACAAAGGTCTCCTTGAGTACCTAAGTTTTGAAAAGAAAACCGTCTAGTCTAAAGAATTGTTTAAATCTCCTTGGAGTCACACTCTAGTGCCTAACAAGTCCTTGGTTAAGTTGTAATACTCACGATGCCAGAAACAGTGACTTCGCCAGTAGTGGACAGTGGTAGTAGATCTGTGAGTATAGTGGTATCAAGGGCAGCAGTGAGGTTGGTGCGAGCGCAGGGAGCGCGTTTCTTCCACCAGTTATCACTATACGTTCCCAGTAGAAGCCAGGTGTAGGCTCGTCCATACATCTCTAGACTGGAAAGGCAAAGGAAGAATTACCTATGATCTCTTCTACAAGGGCTCAGCAGTTAAAAATATCTTACTTGTAAGCTTCACAGAAGATTCTCAACGCCCAGGTTTCGTTGAAGTTTCCAAGGATAATCCGGACGTCTTTTTCCTTGAGTTTCGACAAGGCAGTTCTTACTTCGGTGGCAAAACTCTGGGTTTCTTCTATGAGGAATCCATTGGAATCGAGATCTGCTAGAAGTCGGTTGTGGGCCTAGAAAAATAGAATAGAAATTAAGTTCTATGTGTTGGGCGCTATTTTTTACAACACTATATAAATAATTATCGAGCACCGAGGAATCTACGTATGCCTATATTCATCATATTATTCTCATGTATTCTAGCTTACTCTTTCTCCATCTTGATCATCAAATAACTGTAGGTAAGATTCAGCTTACCAGCGCGTATCTCGGTTCATTCTGGTACAGAGTTCCAACTCTGGTCCAGTTGAAATGCTGCAGTAGTCGAATGCGCGGCACGTTGAAAGCGTTCTCAGACGGCACAATACGGAAGAAGTTCGGAAACGCTTCTCGAGTGAACATGGGATGTGTGTCAGCGTAGGAAAGCTGGGAAATAAACACAATTTGAACTTAATTTAAGTAATAAGAAAGAGTTCTGAGTCCGCCGAATACTGAAGAATTCTGTTTTGGTCAAGGAAGCAAACACAATTAGGCATTTTTCTAAATAATACGGTCATGCATCCAGTCTACAGAGTAAGTTGTAGCTTGAGAGGTAATGTAGATACCTACCTAATTAAGTACTTCCGTAATATAACTTGTTTCCTCTTATCTTCTTACCTGTGTGAGATGCCAGTGTTTTGAGGCCTTGGCAATAGGGTCAGTCACGTGGGTGCAGGCGGCTCCGAATAGCATCAGTTTATGAGGACCACTGTGCATCATGTCGAAAAATGATTTAACTCCAACCGCTGCGTTGCACTGAAAACCAACACAAACTTAGAGTACCTAGCTGCCACAATCTCGACGTCTTGCTTTTACCTACTGCCGTGACGGGCGGCGTTATCAAGGAGTAGAATGCTACCGGGCTGAATCAGTTTTAACCCCCACTTTCTCAGCCCAAGATTTACGCCAACACGCATAGCAACCAATAGAGATAATTTCATACATTATGAATGCTTTGTAGAATTGAAAAGTATTAAAGAGAGGGACTAGAGTATACCTCAGTATCATTCCACCACATGTGAAGCCGGTAGTTCCTGAGCACGGAGTCATGTTCGTTCACGTGGTCCAGCGCCAGCTTCACACTTGGCATCACGCCTCGCCCTGGAAAATTAAACCCACATAATTTAACAAAGCAAGCAAATCGATAAGTTCATCCTCTAACGAGAGAAAAAAGGAAATAGAAAGACGATTCTCTTTCATATTGATATAACTACTAATTTTGAAAATGATCTTCCGTATTGAAATATTAATAACCAATTAGTCTCAACTTGAAAATAACTCTGTTTGCCGCTGCCGGTCAAGCGATTTAATATTTATGACTGAGCGCTTGCCTGTTCGAAGATAAAAAAAACTTCGAAGGTTAAAAAAAATACTATCAATATATACCTAAAAGTATAAACACACGATTATTCTTCGATAATAAACGCGAACACAATGTAAAAGGCAAGGTATTTGTAAATAACCTGTATTAGCATTCTCTACTCCTTTCCCAAAGGGAAAAAAGCCCGCGATGTAGACATCGGTTCTTCGGTTCAGGATTGCATCGAGGTTGGGTTTCTGCGGCAGTGCCTCGCTGATGCATACGAGACTCAGAAGTGCCACCAGCATTATTATAACTAAAAGACAAAAACTGAAATTACTTTTGTTAATTACGTACCCAAACGGTGCCAATGGGACCCTATTACTAAGCTTCCGCTGAATTGAAATTTTCAGTGTGTTTTTCTATTGCCGCTCTAACAACAAATATTAAAAATAAAAAAGGGACCCCATACAAGATTTTTTTTGTGGGCAAAGTACATAGGGTAAAATACATAACAAAAAGAATATGTACGATGCTAGGCTAATTAGACATGGGTAGTTAATTGTCCGTAGCAGTGTTTGCTTTTCACTTTCACGATTACGCTGACAAATTATGAGCGTGCTAAACGTCTAAAATTAACTGAGTGCCTTCAGAGTTTTCAAGCACCTTGGTAACGGATAAGTAGGTATAGAATAGAGTGGAAAACAATAGAAAAATATTATATTCATATTTATGTAGGTACCTAGGTATCTTATAGTTTTTCAGCAAAAGTTAGGGAGATATTTTTTTTTGGTGGTAACTAGTTTTTTATCGATGCGATGTGTGTGGTGTGATATTTATAATTCGAATAGTAGTAGGTACCTAGTGTACCTACTTATTATCTGTTTAGGTCTAAGTCATAGTTATTAACAAAATATCGATTATTTTTCCGCTAGGTAGAGGTAGGTACCTACTATAATGTATAAGTAATGTCACCGTAAAATGTTAAATACCGATATATTATAATCTATTTCACGAGATTGTAAACTGTCAAAAGATTTTGAACCGTAACATACTTAGGTACCTACTGCTTACAAATTATCTAACTGCTCTAAACTGGCGCTTCGGCAAAGGCTTAGAAAAGTCTGCACTATTTATGACAGAATCAGCTTTAGCAGGCCAGGTAAAACTAGCCTGAAACTTTATTAAGTAATCCTTGCTTACCGTTGGCTTCTTGGCAATCTTCAAAAAATAAGTAGGTAGTAGTACCTCCTCAGATACCTACTTTAAGACGATCGACGTCCACACAGGTTCAACCAACACTGAACTCCACTCTAGACTGAGTTTCTTAGGCCTATTCAGGTCATAATAACCGACTTTCAACTGAAAAATATGACAGAAATACTTGAATCGAAATAAAAACCCTCATTTCCACTGAAACTGTCTTTTCAGCTGCCGTCCAGGTTCAAAACTGTTTCAGTTCATATCTTGAATATAAACTGAACCTTAAGACTATTACAACAAAGCTCATTTTGTAACATCAAATGGACCTCTGTAAGGCTTAGTATTCGCGCCTAGTTTCGTAACGTAACTTTCAAAGCTCACTGAAAAATGTATCTAGTTTGAATAGGAATAAGGTGGAAAGTTCAGTGATGAGTGTGAATGGTTAGGTGCTTTTACTTTGAAGGTTTTGGGCAAACAAGAAAATTAGGCTTTCGCGTTGCAAAATCGATAACAGGGTCGTTTAGTGATGGGCATGAGTATTGTGAGAATAGGTAAAGCTCGTTATTTTACCTCTAAGGCGTACCTACATCGAAACACCTTAACACAGACAGTAACTTAGTTATGTAGGTACTTAGATTACCTACCTAGGTACCTGTTACTATTAGTCGTAGGGTATGTAGTACCTATCTAGGATTACTAGGTAGGTAACATCAGAGAGATCTATGATTTTAAATAGCATAGCTTCGCTTAGTTCGAATTAGGTAGTCAGGTTACCTACCTGCAATTCCGATGATTAGAGAGCATGATAATTATTTATACGATTATTCAATCATGAATTGCTCGAAAATCATCGACAATCGATATTTTTTTGGCTCATCACTAAACAACCCAGATCTAGCTGTTGTACTGATACGCATGCGCCGTTCTAGGGGCGTGTCGTGTCTGTCCCTGGTTAATTTGTTCTATTTTCAGCTATTTTCAGGCTATTTGGGCAGGTATCATTCAGATCCGAGCCACGCCAGACCCTAAAGTAGCATGATTTTGCGAGTTGCGTGCGACTCATTCAATGTTTCGCGCAATGGCGTCATTAATAATCAAGACGAAACGTTTAACTAGTTTATGGAAGTCATTCTAATTATTCAACTTTTTTTTTATTTATTTTTTTCAAATGCTTGTCGCGCAACAGGCAGTCAGCAGAAGGTTGCAGCAGTTTCCGAAGCTCTCTACTACCATGCTCTGAATTCTGAATACCGTAACCTTTTAACTCAATTTAAAACCAATCCCTTACCCATTGCTAGCTGGACTAGCTGCGATCATCGCCCTTCGCGCATCTTCCGAAAAAAGTAGAGAATCCATAAATTATTTCCTTATTATTTCAAAATTGCCGCCAAGGCAACCCTCCCATTCCATCACTTCCTCCCCGGCGGGCGGCCTTATGATAATCTCGTTCAAAATTAAATAGTCTACATGTGAGTTCAACAACTTTTTAACAAACTAAGCCGTATTGCCCGGCAATAAAGCTTATTAGGCATTTCGAAAAATAACTCAATTTGACATTGACAGTTGGGTCATAAATAGAATTGCCAGTGTTAGCAAATTACGTTCCTTTTTCCACATTCCTGGGCAAACTACGCATTTAAATTACAATTTTATTTTTTTAATACGAACCTAAAACGTTTTAATGAAAACTATTGAATTATGGCATAAAAATAAACCTTTTTTTATCGATATTTTACGGTAAAAGTTAAAAAAATCCTAAGAAAACATCGACAATTACGTTCTGTTACACGATTGTTTTGACATTTTGTAAAAGTTCCACATAAGCGGCTTAAACTGACAACACTGCCAAATACGTGGCCCCGAAGTTCTGTGTGATTTCTGCGTCTTGTTTATTATTTTTTAGTGTGATAATTCGTTATTAATTTGCTGAGAAGCCGTAAGTAAATCAAGATGAAGTTATAGCGATTTGTCTTAGTATATTATTCGTGCATAAATTGTGCGAGATTATTCGCAAACTGTTTACAAAGTTGATGATGGCAGCTGTCATTATTTCACTAACAAGATTTCGCTGTATTTTAGCATAATTCTCTCATGTTTTTTAATTATGTAAGGCAATAAACCAACTAGAAGTAACTCAGCACCTTTTTGCTTGCTTCCGTAGCGTAATTAATTGCGAAATCGGTCAATTTGTAAGCCTCATACTTGACTCTCACTGGGTTGTATTACGAAGTCTATTTAGGTTTTTCTTGAGATATTTTGCATTTTCATGGTTAGTAATTGAAGGATGACCAATTATTTCTCGCAGTTATAATGTATATTCTAGCAAAGCTTGTTTGTATGAGACAATTTGACCAACCTCTTATCAGACTCTAGTGACATACATTTCATTCAACTTTCAACCTAAATAAGTTGTAAGTAGGGTATACCAATCGTAGCTAATTTATTGAAATGCCACAAACATGGTACATCTGAATCATGAAATAATTATGTGAATCTGCCTGTGATTTTTACAGAAAGTTCGCTAGTCGCTTGTATTATTAATCAACAAACATTATTTATTTGAAAAGATTGCTTTATGTAACAATTATTAAAAACTAAAAACCCAACAATGCTATTATACTTGAAACCTATTAGCTGGTGAACAAATTGACAACCTCATTAAAATTCTTTCATGGTTTCTACTATACGAGTTAATTTTATAAACCTTGGTTTGATAATGGACAACCTCTGTGGTGTGGCGGGCGAGTGCTTTGCTAAGACGCAAGAGGCACAGGTTTGATACCCGCTGTGGGATAATAATTTGCATGTACTGCAAATATTTCTTCCGAAATATAAGAAGGCATACCAAGGAGTTTATAAGATTTGATATTTAATTAATATTACAATTTACAAATATTTACTGTAGTATCCTCTCTAAAATGATGGACCGTCTATATGGCTGATCACTTGTCACCATGGTTCACCATATCCATATACATCCATCCATTTTAGGACTTTAAATCAAAAGTGGCTGCAAGTTTCCTTATGTTTACTTGTGGCTCTGCCCACCCCATTAGGGATATGGGCGTGATATGTATGTATGTACATTTATTGTTATAGTTAAGCTATTTAAAAATTCTATTATAATGTTAATTGTTGTTTTATTTGTATAGTTATAATGCTGATATTTTGTACGCCTTGATGAGGTAGAATGTATTGGATCCAAACATGAATTACTATCTATTTACCTATATTCCAGCGAATTTTTTTTATGAATTTGAGGTAGGTAGATGAAATATGTACCTCCTTGGTGTTCTTGTGAACATTTTCTTACTATCATAGTCTCTTGATACTATACCTTATACATTTTTGTTAGTACTTAGTACTTGAAGAATGATTTGATAATACAGATTTTCTATTCCAGGTAACTTGGCTGCAGCAAAATGATGAACCCACAATATCCTCCTCCTGGGCAAAACAATAATACACCAACAAACCCATTGGGGTACCCGCCAAACTCACAAGAATTCAACGGAATGCCAAATGCGAACTATAGTCAGATGCAGTCTAATGGTCCACAGCCAATGAAGCCATATGACCAAGACATGTCTCAGAAGATGCAGAACATGAATTTGAATGGTCCTCAAGGATTTCCTAATATCCCAACTTCTCAAATACCCCCAGGTCAAGCCCCACCTGGGTCATTCCCTCCAAATTTTGGACCAGGACAAATACCTCCTGGCCAAAGACCTAGTCCTGGACTAATGCAGGCAAGGCCTCCTGTCAGCGGATCACAGTTCCCTCCATCAATGGGCCCTCCTTCATCCACTCAAGGTCCGGTGCCATCATCACAAGGTTTCAGTCAGCCACTAAGTCAGGCACCTTCTCAATTCCCCCCTGGTCCTCCAATGCAGAGGCCACTTAGTGCTCAACCTGGACAGGGAACTCAAGTGCCTCAAGGTCCCCAACAAGCTCAGGGCCCTAAACCTGGCATGCCACAAATGGGACCTCCACAACCCGGGGTGCCCCCTCAACCAAACATGCCACCTCAACAAGGCATGCCTCAGCAACCAGGCTTTCCTCCACAACAAAGCATGCCTCCACAGGGCATGCCCCCGCAATCACAGGCAGGTCAAATGCCTAGGCCTGGTATGCCCCTATCTTCACAACAGGGACCAATTTCTGGGCAGCCTATGCCTCCTCAATCCAGGCCTGGTCAACCAGGTTTCCCTCAACCTCAGTCTGGCCAGTTTCCAGGTCAACCTGGTCTTCCACCCCAAACTGGAATGCCTCAGGGTAAATCTGGACAACAGTTAGGTCAGCCTGGTTTACCTGGACAAGGTTTGCCCCCTCAACAAAGTCAGCAGGGGCCACCTTCCCATTCCCAACCAGGGTTTCCTCCACAGCCTGGTCAGCAAGGCCCTCCACAGCCAGGCCAATTGCCTTCTCAACCAGGACAATTACCTCCTCAACCGGGCCAATTACCTTCTCAACCTGGACAGCCTCCTCAGCAAGGATCACAAGGATTCCCTCCACAACCTAACCAGCAATATGGACAGCCTGGATTACCTCCCCAGCCAGGTCAAATGTCTCAGCCTGGTCATCAGTTTGGACAACCTGGTGCACCTCATAACCAGGGTTTACCACCTCAGCCCGGCCAGCAAGGATTACCCCCACAAGCTGGACATCAATTTGGACATCCAGGACAGGCTACGCAACCTGGGCAGCCTGGCTTACCACCACAACCTGGCCAACCAGGTTCGCAATCTAACCAGGGACAGATGCCAGGACTTCCCTTCATGCCACCGCCGATGTCGCAGCAGAGACAGTTCCCGGGCCAACCAGGACCGCCCGGCCCTCCTGGCCCCCCGGGTCCTCAAGGCCCTGGAGCACCTGGATATGGTTAGTTTCTATTAACATTGCGATGAAATTGCAGCTACATTGTCGGGCCTCTGCTAACTTGTCACGAAAGAGTTTGTTTTACCACAGAACGCAAAACGAGTGTAACTTGAAGTTATTCTAAACATGACATTTAAAAATCTTTGATGATACAGGTATGCCACCAATGCCCCAACAGCAGCAGCCAGGTTTCCAACAGCCCCCCCAGCCAGGCTTCCAGCAGCCCGCCTCAGGCTACCCCCCGGCGTACGGGCAGCCGCCCTTCCCCGGCCAGCAGCCCAGCTACCCCGGCCAGCAGTACCAGCAGCCGCAGAAGAGACTCGATCCTGATCAGATGCCGAGCCCGGTGAGTGACAATATCATTGAATAAATTAAAATAAATTATTAAACTCTCTGCCGGGGTTTGTATTTCCTGAAGAGTATAATATGGGTGCCTTCAAATCGAAATAGGTTTCTTCTAGGTAAGCGTGCTTCATCTTAGACCACACTGTTACTTAACATCAGGTTGTGTGTGCTCAAACGCAAACCTATTTCAGATAAAAAAGAATAGTATTTTATACTCTCGCGACTTTTTTTACATTATCTAAACACATCCCGTCCACGATCGCTGCAACGCGTTTGCAAACTTTAAATAATTTCATTGAATGTCAGGCCTCACAGCCAGGTTAGTATAAAGTTAGTTCAAAAGGAGAAGATAGCTGCGACACAGTTTTTAACTACTGCAACTATTATCGTGTACTAATTATGTTATTTTATGAGCCTGTGTATATTTTGTTCCAAAATAAACTATTTGAATTTGTAGTTCAAACAAATGTGTTTTTGAAAAAAAAGTAAGTAAAGTAAGCATACTAACTACACTGGTTTGAAGGAAGTTTGGTGGAAGCGCTCGTGGCGTAGCTTGCTTAGGCGTTCTTGATTAATCGTTGGAGTTAGCAACGGTATGCGCGGTCACAAATTTGGATGGGTGACCGCAAGTGGCATTACGAGCTGAGCGCTTCCGTGCTTCGCAGGGCACGTTAAACAGTCGGTCCCGGCTTTTAAGTCGTTAAGCCACGATGGAGGCCTTTAGGCGGCCTAAAAACTCTGTCATTAGAGTTGGCCACTAGCTTATACGAACATACATACATACTGGTTTGTAGGAACTAGTGACACGATGAGTGTATGATGTTTGTGTTCCTCAGATCCAAGTGATGGCAGATGACCAGCAGAACCGCAGCGGAGTATTCGTCACAAATGATAAGGGCCTGGTGCCGCCCCTCGTCACCACAGACTTTGTTGTTGATGACAAGGGAAATGCCAGTGAGTTTTATATCTGTTTTACTAAATGTATGAATGAATGAAGCGTTTATTTGGCACTTACAAAAAAAGCCTTAGACTAAGTTAACATCATACTTATAAAATAAATGCTAAAGTTTGTGAGGGTGTTTGGATGTTTGTGCCTCAATCACGCCTAAACGGCTGAACGGATTTGAATGAAACTTGGAATATATATAGTACATGTACTGGATTAACATATAGGCTATTTTTTATCCGGGAACCACGCGAGCGAAGCCACGGGCGGCAGCTAGTACTAACATAAAAATTTAAGACAACTTAATTTTACTTAGGTACCTACATAATAGGTCTAAGTACCGATGTGCTCAAAAGGCGTCTTACAACTAACACTACAATTTATTTTATGTTTCCTAGGGAAACAAACGGTCTTAAAACTAATAGCAATCATGATCTTACAGCTATGGATCAATTAAAAGTTTCATCGTCATTATGTAGGTTAATTATTTAATTATTATTATTATTAGCTTTATTTAATTTTGAGGGCAGCAGGAGAACAGGGCTTTACTCTGTAGTGTGTGTCACCGGCTGTATCGATAGATAGATACTGGCAAAGGACCATATGCTGGTGTATAAGAGCGGGCTATTTAAATAATTATATTTTTTTAATTTTGGTTACTCCACCTTCATTTCGTAGCTGGATTGGAATAATAGCACTGCAAAATCATTTGCCGGAGCTTGATGGATTTTTACTTTGACCATTTGTTTAACACAATGTTTTAAACATTTTTGGGATCTACGACATGGCGGTTTCCTCACAATGGCTTTCTTCACCGTTTGAAAAAACTATTAAAGTGCACATAATTTGATAGAATTTACTGGTACACGACTGGAGTTGAACCCACGACCTTGGGCTAGGGAGGCGGGGGCACCACCACTAGACCACCAGTGCTGTATAAAAACTATTGAATTTTCCAGGTCCCAGATATATCAGGAGTTCAATGTACACCATTCCCGTTACCGCTGACCTGTTGAAACAGACTGCTATGCCGTTTTGTCTTGTTGTAAGTACTTTTACCTAAAAATTTACAGACGGCCTCGGTGGCGTGGCGGGCGATTGCTCGGCATAGACGCAAGAGGCGCGGGTTCGATTCCCGCTGCGGAAGAAATGTTTGCATGTTCTGCAAATATTTCTTTCGGGTCTGGGTGTTGTGGTACCATGGTACTCGTAGTTTCTGATACGCGCGATACAGGGAATCCTAGTGTGGGGTCAGGCCTATGTATGTGACTGATGGGTGTTATTTATTAAAGAAAAAAGAAAAAAGAATAATAATATTAATTTATAATTTAACTAGCTGCCGATGCCGCCCGCGGACAAACTAGTATAGAAATATTAGTTAGTGGGTGTCTAATGTGTAGCCGTGTGAGCCAATACTGTGGTTCTTTCCAGATATCCCCTATGGCAGAGACAGTCGGCAACGAGCTTCCCCCCCCTCTCCTCGACTTCGCAGCGCTGACCGGCTCCCCCACCATGGGCCCGGTGCGCTGCGTGCGCTGCAAGGCGTACATGTGCCCCAGCATGAAGTTCGTGGACGCCGGGAGACACTTCCACTGCGCCTTCTGTAAAGCCACCACCGAAGGTACATCCCGCAAACATTCATCATGTTTTTCTGAAAAACCGCTGGTTAGTAGTCAGTTCGTGGACTTTCGTGAAGCTACTACTGAACCATTTTTAGGATTCCGTACCCGAAGGGTGCTAATGGAACCCTATTAGTAAGTCAGCTCGCTGTATCTCATGAACCGTAATTGAGAGTTGAAATTTTCACAGGTGTGTATTTATAGTGCCGCTATAACAACAAATAATCAAAATAAAAGGGACATAATCTACAAGAAATATTTTTTAAAGTACCATAGAGTTAAAGTTATTTTAAAAAGTACATTTAAGATAGTACAGAAGCCTTTAGTGCGAATTACAAGCACACTTGACCGGTTTTTTAGTTACCTTTGCATTGCAGTGGCGATGGAGTACACTCAGTACATAAACAGCATGCAGCAGTACGGGCGTGTGCCGGCCGAGCTGGCGCTGGGGGCCTACGAGATAGTCGCCACTAAGGAGTACTGCAGGGTACCACACTCTCACCCATTCTCTATAACCATTATAACAATACATATTAAGTTCCATGCGAATGGAAAATCATTTTCAAAACTATCCACATACATATTATCACACCCGTTTCCCTAATGGAGTGGGCACAGTCACAAATGAACTAGAACTTTGAACCCACGACCTTATAATCGGAAGGCGGGACCTCTACCACTAGACTACCAGTTCTCATAGATATGGTGAACTATGGTGATAGGTGATCAGCCCATCGCCCACATAGATGGTCCATAATGTTGGAGAGGATACTATTCCTTTGTCGACTTTTACGACATACTCGGGGAGAGAAGCAGCTGGAAGCATTCTATGCTTTTTTCTTTACTTCCAGTCCAGCAGAGAAGTAGAGAGAGAGAAAAAACTGATACATTCTAAAAAGCATGTTCACTTCCAGAATAACACCCTACCCAACCCACCAGCAATCGTCTTTGTGATTGATGTCTCCTACAACTCTGTCAAGAACGGTCTACTTGATACATTGTGTGAGAACATCATGGACATCATAGCCGCCATGCCCAAGGATGAGCAGACCGGAAAGAGCTGGACTAGAGTCGGCTTCATCACTTACAGTTCCACTGTGCACTTTTATAACATCAAGGTAATCTTATCTCTATGATTATGAGGATAATGTCTAGTTTCGTGCAGTCTCCTCGACATGCTAATTCCACTTAATCCTTTGTGGAAGAAAGAGCAAAAAGAAAAATGTTAGGAAACTATTACCCAGTAATCGTGTCGCTAGTTTTTACGAACCAGTGTGGTGAAAGGATTAAAGTTTGAGAGTACTGGTATAGCGCTCATAAATTTTTCTAGAAAAATTCGTTGGTGCACTACTGGAATTGAACGCATGATCCAAGGATCGGAAATGAGGTCTCTCATTCCTTGTTTAAATTTATGTTTGATACGTGATGAATATATTAGAGGCGGTTTGAAAGTAGAGCCTGTGACGGAAAATTTGAGGAGCAATAGATTAGCATTGGTATGGGCATGTCATGCGGAGGGATGAATGTCATGTGACGAGAAGAATGTTAGATATGAATGTGAATGGATACAAGGGTAGAGGTAGACCAAAGAAGAGATGGATGGATTGCGTGAATGATGATATAAGAAAGGAGTGAATACTGAAATGACGGCTGATAGAGAACGGAAGAGGAAAACAAGTTGTGCCGACCCCACCTAAGTTGGATAACTGCAGGGAATTGATGAAATGATGATGACGTCCCTTCCTCGATTCGTCATAAAGCTTTACATTCCAGGGTACTCTAGCCCAGCCGCAGATGATGTCTGTGGGCGACGTTGCCGACATGTTCGTGCCTCTGCTGGAGGGCTTCCTCGTGGTCCCGGAGGACAGCGGGCCGGTGCTGGGCGCTCTGCTGCAGCAGCTGCCCACCATGTTCCAGGACTCCAGGGAGACGGAGACTGTGCTGCTGCCAGCTGTGCAGGTGAGCTCGCCCTCTTGCTAGTATAGTCCAGCCATATCCGGGGGCTCCTCGGAATGAGAGAGTAGTAAGCTGGAAACTTCACGAACTTGAGTCATGGGGAAAGTTTTATAAAAAAGTGCATACATACACACATATTATCACGCCCGTATCCCTAAAGGGGTGGGCAGAGCCACAAGTAATCATAAGAAAACTTGCAGCCACTCCTAATTCAAAATCCCAAGATGCATACTCTTATTAATTTGAATAGTTTGAAGTCTATAGACCGTGAAACAGAAGTTTTAATTTTTTTATGTTATATATCACTTTTTACTTGTAAGTACTTACTTCAAATATCATCGTTTCTTAATTATTATACTATGAATTTTAGGTTACTTGGAACACAAAACCTTAAAACCTACAACACACACATAGATAAAAAGGTGGCTTCACTTTTGTTATTCGCGGCGCGGCGTCTTTTCTTTTTATCTGGTCTGAGGTTCTATTAAATAAATACTTGTTAAATCCCATTTATTGTTTACTTACAGGGCGGCATATTCGCCAAGGGAAAAAACAAAAGCAAAGATTTTAAAAAATCCGCCTTAGTAGTTTGATTGAACACAAATCAAAGCAAGTGACGTCACGAAATAAGTTATTTTTCATGTTCCCAGGCGGGTCTAGAAGCGCTTAAGGCAGCTGACACATCTGGTCAACTTATGGTGTTCCACACATCGCTGCCCACGTACAACGCGCCCGGGAAACTTATCAACAGGGAGGACAGGAAACTGCTCGGCACCGACAAGGAGAAATCCATCTTAGGTACGTCATTTTAAGGATTATAATCGCTTATCTTGAAACTGCTCGGCACCGACAAGGAGAAATCCATCTTAGGTACGTCATTTTAAGGATTATAATCGCTTATCTTAAACTGCTCGGCACTGACAAGGATAAGTCTATCTTGGGTATTTCACTTTAAAGATTCAAATCGCTTATTTTTTGCTCATGAGCGCATTTTGTTTTAACTTACAAGTACAATGCAGTATATAATATAATATAGTAATAATATAGCTCTAAATTTAAATGAAGAAACAACCATCCTATTATTATGTAATAATATTATTTACTTTGATCGAAAACATCGTGAGGAAACCGGCATAAAACCTAAGATGTTCAAAAATGTGTTTAGTGCACGAAATGAGCCTCGTTGATCGATTCGATAGGCATGATGACAGTATTAAAGAATCAAATAAATGATTTTAGAATAAAATATATGAAAGGATTAAAAAAATGACTCAGTTTCAATTATAAACTTTGAGATTAATAAGATTCTTTCAACACACTGGCTCAGAGAAACTATTGGCGTGAGTAGCAGCCATTTAACAACCAAACCGTGCTTTGATGCACCTTTGAGGCTTCTTGGTCATTTGCTTTTCTTTTCTCTGCCAGGCAATGGCAGCCTGGTTGTGTAAAGAGGTTGTGGGTGGAAACCCTAAGTTCTGTTTTGTTTCCAGCGCCTCAATCAACAGCATACAATGAGCTGGGTCAGTCGTGCTCGGCGGCCGGCGTCAGCGTCGAGATGTTCATTTGCAATCATTCCTACGTCGACGCGGCCACCATAGGTAACTGACAATAACTTTTATTGGGGCGATTACTTGACTGAGATTCAAGGGGCGCGGGGGGGGCGCGGTTTCAACTGTGGTACCATGGTACTCGTAGTTTCAGATACCCACAACACGGGTAATCTTAGGGTTGGATAGAATTATGTATCTGATTGTTGACGACCTCGGTGGCGTGGCGGGCGAGTGCTCGGCTGAGACGCAAGAGGCGCGGGTTCGATTCCCACTACGGGAGAAATGTTTGTATGTTCTGCAAATATTTCTTCCGGGTCTGGGTGTTGTAGTATTATTTAAGTATGTATTTACAATATTTACAAAAAAAGTACATTACAAAAGTATTCTATCAGCCATCTGGTGTCCATAGTACAAGCTTTGCTTAGTTTGGGGCTAGATGGCGCTGTGTGAAATGTCCACAAACATTATTATTATTTTATTTATTGGTAGGCGTTTTTTATTTATTTCAAATGATTTATCATAATCTTTTTTTTTAACTTAGGCCATATTTATATTTATCATAATCCTCTAATTTTTAGGACAACTGCCACGATTAACGGGCGGACAATTACGAAAATACACATACTTCACGGTGAGTCCGCAACAAAAGTAGCCTTCTGGCTCTGAATTAAAGTTACATACATACTTACTATCACGCCCGTATCCCTAATAGAATGGGCAGAGCCACAAATTAATCATAAGAAAACTTGCAGCCACTCCTTATTCAAAGTCCCAAGATGAATATGGTGAACCATGGTGACAGATGATCAGCCCATAGGCCATATAGATGGTCCATCATGTCGGAGAGGATACTATCCCTTAGTCGACTTTACGACATGCTCGGGGAGAGAAGCAGCCGGACGCATTTTTCTTAACTCCCAGTCTAGTGGAGAAGTACATGAAGTTATAGTGAGTTTATACCCTCCAGGCGGAGGTGGACGGCGCGCGACTGGTCGCGGACGCGCGTCGCGTCGCCGAGCGTAACACGGCGCACGACGCGGTGATGCGCCTGCGCACTTCCACGGGCGTGCGCGCCACCGACTTCTACGGACACATGTTCATGAGCAACACCACTGACGTCGAGCTGGCGGCTGTTGGTATGTGACTAACTCCCAATAACTCAAACGCGACTCAGAGTTGAGCACGTCTCAAGTCACGGTTTTTTGACAGTTTTTGATGAAAATCTGTCAAAAACTCATCACTTGAGACATGGGGTTTAGTGAAGCAGGGTTGAAGGGACGTAACTAGTTTCAGGTGGAAATTAGTTTCACGGTTTAAAGCGAGCTGTACGAAACTAGTTTTGTGCTGAAATTTATTTTAGATTTTAAAAGTGTTGGGAAATTGCATGAAATTTAGTGTCGGAACTAACAATGTGTTTGTTTCATGATTTGTATGATGAAACTAGAATGACAGAAGCTTTATGTATCACCGATATTTTCTTTTTTGTCATTTAAAACGATCAATTTTGATTTTGTTTTAAGGATCTTTGCTAATGGTCTCTTCCATAACCAGACTGTCGATGTCCCGGCATCAAAAAATAAAACAATGAGACAAGCAAACCTTTGACAGGACTTTGCTTTGCTATTTTTGTACCGGACGGTCACGAAAGAGGGTAGAATGAACAGCCTAAAGATTCATACTACTTATAACTTTCCACAGACGCAGACAAAGCCATCGGCATAGAGATCAAACACGACGACAAACTGACAGCGGAAGAAGGCGTGTACCTCCAAGCGGCACTATTGTACACGCATCGCAGCGGACAACGCCGCTTGCGCATCCTCAATCTAGCGCTAGGAGTTGCGCACCAGCTAGCGGACGTCTACAGGTCCATGGAGCTGGATACTACCATCAACTTCCTCACCAAACAAGGTATAACGTGCGAACATTTCTAACAGATATTCATCCTTATAGCTCAGATAAAGAATTGTGTGATTAACATGTTTTTTCTGTATCGGTGCTATGTCTTTTACAAGCTTTGCTTAGGTACTAGATCAGGGATGGGGAAATTTTTTCCTTCGCGTGCCAATATTTACTTAAAAAATATATGGCGGGCTAAGAAGTTGTTGCATTTTGGCTGTATTATTTACTGTAATAAAAATATTGATACTTATGTATTTTACATAATTGATATGGTATTTGACATACCGCCCGTGCTCGCAAAATACTACGTGATTGTTTTATGCGTGCCGTGCACTGCCAATGAGAATGAAATTTGTAACAATACGAAAACTTCACTTGAATTTGACGGCCTCGGTGGCGTGGCGGGCGATTGCTCGGCAGAGACGCAAGTTCGATTCCCGCTGCGGAAGAAATGTTTGCATGATCTGTAAATATTTCTTCCGGGTCTGGGTGTTGTGGTACCATGGTACTCGTAGTTTCTGATACCCACGACACGGAATCCTAGTGTGGGGCTAGGACTGTTGGGCGTTATTATTATTATTTTGTTTGATGGTCGAGGGCCGTAGTTTCCCCATCCCTGGACTGATGCTGTTTAAAATGCCTTCCAACATTTTCTTTTAATTTACAGCGGTATGGGCCCTCCGCGAGCACTCGCCTCGCCAAGTCCGCGAGGGGCTATCATCTCGCTGCGCTCGCTCGTTGGCCGCGTACCGGCGGCACTGCGCCTCGCCCTCGTCCGCCGGCCAGCTAGTCCTGCCAGAGTCCATGAAGCTGCTGCCGCTCTACACCAGCTGCCTGCTCAGATCCGACGCCTTGGCCGGAGGTGAGTTTTATCCGCTGCTCTTGCTCGTGAGGTGAGGTTACGCTCTACACCAGTTGCCTGCTGAGGTCCGACGCCTTGGCTCGCTACGCTCGCTTGTGAGATAACGAAAATCAACTCGCTACGCTCACTCGCCAGATGAGAAACATTGTAGACTCTTTAAGACGTGTGTTTACTACAATCTGAAGCAATTGACTTACCGCGATCCTTTCAGAACGGTTAATTTTTGTCTCGTTGCTCGCTGCATTTGCGTACAGGTGATACTGAAACCTTTCTAAGGTTTCTTGTCTCGCTGCGCTCGCTACTGCGACGATACTCTCGTGAAAGTCTCTTAGTATAATGTAATGTTCCTCCTCCAGGGCCGGACCTTTCGTGCGATGACCGCAGTTGCGCGATGTACCGCGCGCTGACGGCGGACGTGCTGACGTCGCTCGTGTACACCTACCCGCGCCTGCTGCCGCTGCACCACGCCGAGCCCGGCAGCACGCCGCGCCAGCTGCGCGCCTCCATGGACAAGATGCAGGAGCACGGCGTCTATCTACTAGGTACCGTAGCTGGCTGACAGCTGACAGCTGACGTCACTAGTGTACATTTTAGTTCTCTGGTTCTAGGATCATAGGATCCCACGCCAAACGCATACAGCAACATTCAAACGAACTTGCTGCAAACTTAATGGACGAGTCCACATCCTTCCAGCGATTAAAGAGGAAAACCCCTCAAGACCTCATATAGCCCGAAACGAGAAGGGAGTACGCGACATATGGATATGCTACTGGGCCTATTCCACGGACGCCAATGACGGAGTAAACTTCAGTAAACAGAAAGGCAGATAGCAAGAATAGAGATAAAAAAAAAGTTCTCTGGTTCGAAAGAGCTGGTGACACGATTAGTAGTACTTCACTTTCACCCGCCGCCTGCCGCGTGTGGTGTGCTCCGCTATGAGCCCCGGGGACCCGAGACAGCTGGGATGCTTAAACCTAAGTAATTCTTACGAATTCCGCCTGGTTCTCGTACTACAAGCTTAGTTTGGGGCTAGATGGCGCTGTATCAAATTCGGGTTCAAATCCAGTCGTGCACCAATGGATTTTTCTGTTCGAAAAATTTATGTGCGCTATACCAGTACTCTCAGACGGCGGAGGAAAACATCGCGAGGAAACCTGCATGTCCTAATACCTGAAACCTTTGAGGTGCACTTTAAAACCTTTCACCACACTGGTTCAAAAGAACCGTTAACACGACCAGCGGGTTCTTTATATTTTTCATTTCGTTTCACAGAGAACGGCGTCCACATCCTAATCTGGGTGGGTTCCCAGGCGCCCTCGCAGTTCTTAAACGATGTCTTCGGAGTCTCCAGTGCTCAGCAAATAGACACGCAGGTCACCGAGCTGCCGGTGCTGGACAACCCGGCGAGCGAGGCCGTGAGGGACGTCGTGAGGGACGCGAGAGAGAAGCGACACAGTGCTATGAGGGTAAGAAAGAACTAACTAAGGCCTTTTACCATCTATAGTAGATGATTTATACAGCTACAGGAGACCATTTTTACCTTCACGGACGGGACGCTGTAGTGCCCGGGACGAATTAAGATGGAGTAGGCTTGTCCAGCACCTATTCCATCCTCTCGGCTTAGTCAGCCTTTTCCACAGGAAAGACATGGTCAATACGTGCGGAGCTGACTAAGCTGCGGGTTTCCTCACGATGTTTTCCTTCACCGATGTTTTAAGTACTGGTATAGTGCACATAAATTTTTCACACAGAAAAATCCATTGGTACACGACTGGATTTGAACCAACGACTTTAGGATCGGAAGGCGGGGTCACTACCAACTAGACCACCAGTGCTCTAGTGCTCTAAGTAAGAAAGAACACCCAATATTATTACCTCACACAAGGATTCCCTGTGTATCAGAATCAGTCTATACAAAGTGTATTTGGCGGTGACCTCGGTGGCGTAATGGGCTAGTGCTCGGCTGAGACGCAAGAGGTGCGGGATCGATTCCCGCTACGGGAGAAATGTTTGTATGTTCTGCTAATATTTCTTCTTGTTTCTGATCTGGGTGTTGTAGTATGTATTTAAAATATATATATTTGTAAGTATTCTATTAGCCATCTGGTGCCCATAGTATAAGCTTTGTTTAGTTTGGGGCTAGATGGCGCTGTGTGAAATGTCCACAAATATTTATTTATTTGCTTGAACGACAGTAAATGAAAACACGGATAAAATTGATAGTAATCTTGTAAAATTGGTTAATGCCGTTTTTGTCTCTTTCTAACGGTTGCAAATTATTCTAACTTCATTATGATGCGTGTCCTCGTCAAGCGACCTCTTTATCGGTGATTTAATGTATAAATTGATTATTGTTGAAGTATTCATTGTTGAGTAAAATTTAAGCAAGATGTAAAAGTATAAAGTATTTATTCAAAATCACCAAGTGTGTAAAATTTAATTAAGTCGTATGACCTGTATTAGGAGAGTCCCCCACCTTTCTGTTGTACAACTTAAATTAGAGCACTTGTAGTACATAAAATGTATATCATCGCTAATATTTCAAAATGTGTTACACGAACATGTGTTTTTGTTTATTGCCGAACAAGCAAAAACACGTTGTCATCATCATCATCTTCCTGCCCTCCTCCCACTCCATGTGGGGTCGGCTCAGCATGATCCTTGGATCATGCTGCAAGAGTTTTGGCTAAGGGGTTTAATGTATGTCAAATAAATGATCTATCTATGTATCATGGTACCACAACTTCCAGACCCTCACTTTCAGGCACTTACCCCCGAATACTCAGTCCCGAAGACTCTTTTTGACAGATATTCATCAGAAACTGTCAAAAAACCGTGAGTTGAGACGTGCTCAACTCTGAGTCGCGTTTCAGTATTCGGGGGTAAATCTTCTCCGGCAATCGTTAATATCTCTCGTGTATCTTAAAATGTCGCAAGCATGGTGCATGTTAAGTTTGTGTTTTGGTGACTGTATGTAGTATTTATATATTTTGTGCATACTTTTCTT
Organism: Scotopteryx bipunctaria; assembly: GCA_949320045.1. NCBI lineage: Eukaryota > Metazoa > Arthropoda > Insecta > Lepidoptera > Geometridae > Scotopteryx > Scotopteryx bipunctaria. Next base: position 657,659 of record OX439465.1, read on the forward strand.
TTGCACCCTTTCTATATTACCTGCTTCAAAAATGTCTCTAGACAGAATTAATAAAACCTAGAAGAGCATAAAAATTGTTCCATCAATGCAAAGAAAGTAGATTACAAAACTCTTAACGTAAATCGTAAGGTAGGGTTCTAAAGCATTATTGAAGCATCAATTGCACGTGGTGTCGCAGTTGACGGTCACTGTCGCGTGGGACAAGGCGGCCGCTGGCGGGTTGGTTCGCCGCTTGCTGGTCGAGGACAGGGACGCTGACCACCCCTCCTACACCGAGTCACTGATGGAGATCCACCAACTCGTCCAGAAGCTTTTGTAATGTAGGTGATAGCTTCGTCCTGGGCGTTCGGGTTTCATTCTGGGCGGTCGGGTTTCATTCTGGGCGGTCGGGTTTCATTCTGGGCGGTCGGGTTTCATTCTGGGCGGTCGGGTTTCATTCTGGGCGGTCGGGTTTCATTCTGGGCGGTCGGGTTTCATTCTGGGCGGTCGGGTTTCATTCTGGGCGGTCGGGTTTCATTCTGGGCGGTCTGGTTTCATTCTGGGTTGTCGGGTTTCATTCGGGGTTGCTGGCGAGTTTATTCCTAATCGGATACAGGGAAGCTAACTACCCGTCCAAAACGGAGTTACTCATGGAGACCCACAGACTAGTGCAGAAGCTTTTATGATGTAGGTGATAGCTTCGTCCTGGGCGTTCGGGTTTCATTCTGGGCTGTCGGGTTTCATTATCTTTTATCTTCATTCTGCGTCGTCGAGCTTCTGCATTTTGAGATAGTTCAAGACTTGCTATTGGTTCATTCGTCACACGGATTGGACAAGAATGCTCATTCTGACTGATGGCTTGAGACCACATTGACTAGTACTAATAGTGAAACTAGCGTGATTTTCCATATTCCACAATTCAAATCATGTAGACAAACTCTTTTCTAGGTAGTGGGGGTTTTTTTCTAGATTATATTGTTCAACATCACATTTTTCCGTGGTTCTTAAGGTTTCATTGTTTCTTTGTCGTTCACTGATTTGGGCTTATGTCAGTTTTGACATAATTTGCGGTGTCACACCCATTACTCTTATAACTACACTAGCTGCCGCCCGCGGCTTCGCTCGCGTGGTATCCGGATAAAAAATAGCCTATATGTTAATCCAGTACATGTACTATGTATATTCCAAGTTTCATTCAAGCCGTTTAAGCGTGATTGAGGCACAAACATCCAAACATCTAAACTCACAAACTTTCGCATTTATAATATAAGTAAGATGACTTGCCATTTTATTTTGACTAACACATTTTTTGGAGGTAATATCATCCAGGTGTTGGTCTCGTTTTCATTACATTCGATTTTTTGTCCTAACAAAATAAACCTTGTGAATGCGTCCAGCTGCTTTTCACCCCGAGCATGTCGTATGAGTCGGCTAAGGCAGGGTTTCCCATTTGCCGGGTCGCGACCCGGTACCGGGCAATCAAAATAAAATACCGGGTCGCAACATTCCCGCCTTGTTTTAAAAAAAATACCCACGATCGACTAAATAGGCGATACCAAAATACGTAGTATTATAAAAAAATACTATTAATAAATGTGTATTATTTAACCTAATGGAACCAGCTGGGGTTTAAAAGTATTAAGCGGGTCACGAAGAGGCAGTCTGAAAATTATCCGGCCATTGCAGAACAATGTTACACTGGACTAAGGGATAGTATCTTCTCCAACACGATGGACCATCTATATGGGCGATGGGCTGATCACCTGTCACCATGGTTCACCATATTCATCTTGGGACTCTTACTTGTGGCTCTGCCCACCCCGCTAGGGATACGAGCGTGATAAAATAAACCTTTTATTATAATCTGATGAGGATAACATTTTCATGTACTTTGGATTTACAAATGTTGATCTTTGTCTCCCGTTGTTCCAGCTAACCGTGATGCGCCAGCACGACAAGCTGGAGACTGTGCTGCGTCACTTTTTAGTAGAAGACCGTGGAGTGGACGGCAGCGCGTCCTACGTGGACTACCTCTGCCACGTGCACAAGGAGATCCGCACGCTGCTATAGCCGCAGTGAGACTGACGCGCGAGGTGACGCCGCGCGGCTTATCTGCCGTCCGATTACTAAAATGCCGTTAAGTGACATTTGTTCTTTGACTTTTATGTACTCTATCGACCGGTATGCGTCATATGTTTCTATCATTTATAAGTACTTAGATTTGGATTTGTACACCTCCGTCTACATCCGTTTTGGACTTTTTCAATTCTAAAATACGGTTAACTCATTTTACATTACTGAAACACAAAAAGATAAATAAAAAATCACAAGATAAACTTATTCTAATGCAATATATACACTTCAAGCTTATAAAATACAAAACATTTTGGTATTTCAATAAAAAACTAAGTCTTCAAAAAGTCTAGAAAACAAAATTTCTCACGTTTTTGCTTGTAGCCAAAATTTTGGGTTTGTCACTTAACGGCATTTTAGAAATCGGACGGCAGTTATATACTGTGACGGTCGCATACATTCCTTCCGGGGCTCTTGTCAAAGTCTAAATCAAAACCGCTGTTTCCTCATGGTCTGGTCATACTAGGTTGTGTTACCAGTATGACTATAAGGATATACATGTCCTCTTAGTCATCATTTTTGCACCTCCTGTAGAAAAAATAAAAGAAAACGAAAATATAGAACTAAGAATAAGTAGTTTATCGCAAATTTTCTTGAAAAAAAAACCAATACAAATTTCTCCGTGTATGAACTCCATTTCACAATTCTTTATGAAATCATCGCGAACAATGTACTCCTAGCTTCTTTTTTAGCCTCTTAAATATTTATACACGAGGAAGTAAAACCATTTTACTAATGGGATGAAGTTATAGTATGACGTTGGCACCCTTCGGGTAAAAATGAGCATAAAAATAGATCACACAAAAAAGCAAAGCAAAAGATTGTTTCTTTTTCTAGATCCTTCTATAACAGGACCTAGATAACGGTCCTGTTATAGAGGGAGTAGTCGGCGGAGATCCTAAACTGATTTGACAGGCTCCCCTATGAATTGTATATGCGACCGTCTCAGATAAATGGGCGCGTAGCTTTATAACCGTAGGTTATAGCCAAGCGCTTAGGGGAACATAGACGTTTGATTAGACCAATGGACTTACTGCCATATATTCTAATACATATAACAAATCAAAAGTTTATTTTTATTGCACAATTCGTTCGCTTACATTTAGGTCAATGACCCATTGACACTTTGTAAGCAAAGTATTGAAGTTTTAACAAACCGTAATAGGATTCAAAGATTTATGAATTAGAAACAGAAAAATTGTTTTGAACTTCTTAGGGTCGCTTACCACTGCCATGTTCTGTAACTGACAAAAACGAAAGCAATCAAGAAAAGCAATTTAAACATTGCTTGTCAGGTTTTTTATAGAACACGGGGAGGGGTTCCCCTTAACAAATCGCAGTTCATATAAAACTAAGCTTTATGAAGTCCCAGTAAGGTCGAAAGTCAAACGTCTTTCCCGCGTCAGTAAGACACACACTTCCATAAAATAAGTCGCGCATTGTATAATAGATGTTTTGTACAGTACACGTTGTAAGTAAACACTTTAAGGGTCTCCGCCCACTAATCCGTCTATTAATTCACCGGAAAAAAACTTTTTTGTAATTTTTTTTGTTGGGATTGTGACGGAACGGATTAGTGTGGGTAGACCTTTATTCCTATGTGGCGTGCACTGTTTGTCTGACCAATATAATTTCATGAAAGGTTATAGAAGTTTGAAATAGTTATAATATTTTTACATGACGAATAAAATGTTGAAATATTGATTATTTGTATAGTGTATCGTAATGTTTAATTTCTATTAATTTAAGCTGGAGTTCACCAATAAATTAGCGCTACCTCTTAACCGCCGTTTAGCGTTGCATTGACACTAAAATTTAAGAAAGCTTCATTAACACAACTTTGCTCAACATTCAAGGTTTAAAATTTAACATGTGACTACTTAAGATTTCCAAAAGGATCTGAAGATGCTGTTAAATCGTTGGTTAATATTTTGGTGAACGTTGGCCATAGTCCTTGATCTAAATAGACTGTAATTGGGGATGGCTTGGTAATATTCATAAATAAAATAAAAAATTGCGCTATAAAGTCAATACCTGAATAAATTTAATCTAGCCGCGTAGAATTAATAAGGGTCTTCGCCCACTGCACCTTTCCATAACCGAACTGTTACCGACAAAACAATCTCTTCTATCTAGCCTCAAACTAAGCAAAGCTTGTACTAAGGACACCAGATGGCTGATAGAATAGGTACTTATATACTTTGTTTTTTTTTGGAAAAAATATTTGCAGAATATACAAACATTTCTCCCGTAGCGGGAATCGAACTCGCGCCTATTGCGTCTCAGCCGAGCACCACGCCACGCCACCGAGGTCATCAAACTGTCCAATAATAGAACGAGCTCATGGTCAAGCTTTTACTTTTTCCAAGCAAGCGGCCATACGTTTGCATATTAGTTTGACAAGTCATTCCACTCCGACCATCATGGTACAAGCATTGCTTAGTTTGAGGGTAGATTGAAATTAAATGTTCACAAATATTTATATTCATAGTATATCTGTCCCGGCTCACTGACGCGTCGTCACTGCACGCTTGCGCAGATATACAAATGATGCGTGAAGTCAATGATTCTCTTAGTTTTGAACAAGCCATCCTTTGTTCTGTTTTCCATATAAATATCAATAAAAATCGGAATTGTAATTAGTTAATTCGCCTGTATCGGAGTGTAAATAAAATATTGGCAATATTATTTAATTTTTGTTCTTTATTTTTACTTTAAAATGTTAGGATTAGGGAATATTGAGGCCGCTTTGAAGGAAGTCAAAGTTTTTGACGACGATGTATTTCTTCGTTGGGTTGTACGTTTAGATAGAATAAAATTAACCTTTGTTGTAGGCGATAGCGTCTCTAGTGAGGCCTAAAAACGTGTTATATACATAGATTGTTCACAATATGCAGACATTTGAATTCCACTATTTACGACATAACTTGAAGGCAAAGTGCATCAAAGAAATCCGCTGATGAAGCATCATTGCGACACGCCGACACCAGAGCCTAGCCCCGCGCGCCGCCGTGCCGCACTTCAGTTCCTACCTCGAACAAGTCGATTAGAATAAACTTAGATTGTAATATTTCATTGTAAAAGTTTTTATTAAATTCATTTAGAAACAAATCGGTTTTTTTTGGGAACCCCGAGCGTCGTTCCTATATTTGGCGCAGGCGGTAGGAAAATCCGGGTCATTCCAGGATATCCAGAGTAAAATCCGGGAGTGATAGACTTTTCAAGGTTGTGCCGGGTTATCCACACACAGGCGTTCGCTGGGAATCAAGAAATCGATTACCTCTCAAGAAGTACCGATGCAGATTATGTAAGTTCACTGAATTTTTTCCAGTACTTGCTTCTTTCCCTAAAATTAAGTCCTTAGATAACTCATAAATTTTTCATTCAAGAAAATTAGCGAGTTCTATGAGTAGTAGTAGAAACAGTTTAGTTGATAGAAATAGAGATTTAGAAGATTTATATAGTAACTCTGATAGTAGTAATTCCAGTAATAGTAGTTTTACTGAAAATAGCACAATGGCTATAACCTTAGAGAATATTTGCAAAGCCCTACGATTGGTTCCCGAATTCGATGGGAACCCCAATGTGTTGGTTAGGTTCGTGAATTTGTGTGATCAATTAGTGGCAACTTACGGACAAGATGGGAATCAGTTAAATAATTCGGGATTATTAAATGGTATCCTCAATAAAGTCGTGGGCGCAGCAGCACGACAGATCAATGCGAACGGCATCCCGAATGATTGGACTAGCATCCGTAATTCTCTTATTAACAACTTTGCCGACCAAAGGGATGAAACCGCCCTCTATAACGACTTGGCGATCCTAACACAAGGCTCTAGCACCCCCCAAGAATTTTATGAGAGGTGCCAGAATCTTTTTAGCACAATCATGACTTATGTGTCCTTGCATGAATCCTTGCCTACTACCATAGATGCTAAGCGGGATTTGTATAAAAAACTAACCCTCCAAGCCTTTTTACGCGGGTTAAAGGATCCTCTAGGATCACGCATTAGGTGCATGCGCCCTGAAACCACTGAAAAGGCTCTGGAATATGTACATGATGAAATGAATACTATGTATATCCAGAACAGAAACATGTATTTGCCCGAAAAGAAGCTAGGTGATAGTCAAAAAAATCAATTTGATTATAAAGTGCCCAATCAGGCTCTTCAGCCCTTCAGGCCCATGAATTTTAACATGCCAGGGCCTAGCTCACACCCTTTCAGACCGCAGTTTTCGCAAAGGCAGCCTCCGCCGCCTCAACAGCAGTTTAGAATGCCTTATAGCCAACCCCGAATGCCAACACGCACTCAACAAATATTTAGTGCGCAACCACCAAATCATCAGCGTGGGTTTCAAATGGCTCCTAGGCCGCAACCCTCATTTCAAGGCCCTAAGCCTATGAGTGGTGTGTCTCATTTTGTGACTAGGGAGAGATCAACTCCAGCGGGACCCAGTGGTTGGAACTGGGCTAAGCAAGGCAATCCACCCCCAACCAATTATTTTAAAACTAGGGATGTTAACGTGAATGAGTGTTCGAGCTATGACTGTGATGGTTATGAGTACTATGACTATGGTGATTATGACTATTACGACGGTTATCACAATGACTATTATACCTACCCTACTGAGTACGACTACCCATGTCACCCCGACAGCGGTGTCAGAGTACAGGAAGTAGATGACGAACAGCCCCAGTCGGATCTGAAATCTTCAAATGAGGTTTTTCCCAAGGCTACGACTACAAAAAAGTCAAAATAGAAGTAAATTTACAGACCCAGAGACAGCTACCCTATATTCGTATAGCGAACCCTCCTTTGAACTTTCTTATAGACACAGGCGCGAACCAGTCTTTTATTAGTCCAGAGGCAGTGGAAAATTATTTCCCACATGTACCATTAAACTACGATCCGTTTGAGGTTACTAACGTTCACGCCACAAGCAGGAATGAATACTCTATAACTCTTCCATGTTTCCCTGAGTTTAGAGATTCGGAGGAAATTAAGTTATTCGTGTATAGGTTTCACGATCATTTTGACGGATTAATAGGTATGGATTTATTAACTAAATGGGAAGCTAAACTTGACCTTAAAGACTTAGCGCTTATTACTAAAGCCGCAGTGAACCCTATTCGCGTTTATAACTCGCGAAACTTAAATCTTTACGAAGATATGATACCATCCGAAACATCAAAATTAGTTAGGTTACCCATTAACGCCCCGGATGGCGAAGTTTTTATTCCGGAACAGGTTATTTGTAATTGTGTGATTAGCGAGTGTATAACCACAGTTAGTAAGAACCGCGGTGTAGTAGAGGTTATGAATAAAACTCAGAACGATATAATTTTATCGTTAGACCACGCGACGCAAGCGACCCTATTCACTATGGAGTGCACGCGCACCGAGTCCGAGCCAAAGTCATCGCGCGCTAGGGACGTCACCTCGCGATTGCGAACTGATCATTTGAATGCCGAGGAAAAAGCCAACTTACTTGCGCTTTGTTCCAATTACGCCGATGTATTTTATATCGAAGGTGAAGCGTTAACGTTCACGAATAAAATTAAACACAAGATTCGGACTCACGACGAAATCCCCGTTTACACGAAGAGCTACCGTTATCCTTTTATACACCGTGAGGAAGTCCAGGATCAAGTATCTAAAATGTTAGACCAGGGTATTATCAGACCATCGGAGTCTGCGTGGAGCTCACCTATTTGGGTTGTCCCGAAAAAGATGGACGCTTCGGGAAGACAAAAATGGAGATTAGTCATAGACTTTCGTAAGCTCAATGAAAAGACTATTGATGACAAGTACCCCATTCCTAACATTACCGATGTACTCGACAAGTTAGGAAAGTGTCAGTACTTTACGACACTAGACTTAGCATCTGGATTTTACCAAGTCGAAATGGATCCTTCCGACATACATAAGACCTCATTCTCCGTAGAAAATGGTAGATTCGAGTTCCTTAGGATGCCAATGGGACTGAAGAACAGCCCTTCCACTTTCCAACGTGTCATGGACAACGTTCTTCGAGGCCTAAATAACGTCATTTGCCTCGTATACTTAGACGACATCATAGTATTTTCCACGTCACTGCAGGAACATATGGTCAACCTGGAGAAGGTATTTCAGAGGCTAAGAGAGTCCAATTTCAAAATACAATTAGATAAATCAGAGTTTCTCAAACTTGAGACCGCATACCTAGGACATGTCATAACTAGAGAAGGAATTAAACCTAACCCTGATAAGATTTCTGCCATACAGAAATATCCTATTCCGAAGACTCCTAAAGAAATAAAATCATTTTTAGGTCTTCTTGGTTACTACCGAAAATTTATCCCTGACTTTGCCAGGATAACTAAGCCCCTGACACAGTGTCTCAAAAAAGGAAGAAAGATTACATTTGACTCAGACTATGTTAATAGCTTTGAGAAATGCAAAACTCTTCTGACGAACGATCCCATATTGAGATACCCTGACTTTGACCGTGACTTTATTCTAACGACAGATGCATCTAATTTTGCTATAGGTGCAATACTCTCGCAAGGACCCTCAGGCTCAGATAAGCCCATAGCGTACGCATCACGTACCTTAAACGAGAGCGAGATAAACTATAGCACTATAGAGAAAGAATTACTTGCTATTGTGTGGGCGACAAAGTACTTTCGTCCTTATCTCTATGGCCGTAAGTTTAAAATCTTTACGGACCACAAACCCTTACAGTGGGTCATGAATTTAAAAGAGCCTAACTCTAAATTGACTAGATGGCGACTAAAATTAAGTGAGTATGACTTCACTACCGAGCATAAGCCAGGCAAGAAAAATACCAACGCCGATGCTCTCTCTCGTGTTGAGATTTGTAATGAAGAAACTAGCTCTATGGCTGGTAATACATCCAATGTACCACCATCTATAGCCAACGACCCTGACTCACGAACGGAGACTGTACATACTTCCAACGAGAACCCTATCCTTGAAATTCCTATTACTGACGAGCCCTTAAATAAATTCAATCGACAGCTGATCATGACGATAGTAGGTGACGTAAAGAAACGCGCGTCAGCTACTAAGCCGTTCGACACTCACACACGTACATCTGTGCAGTTATCGGAATCCAACTTGGAAGAGGATTTAATTAACGCTATAAAGGAATATGTTAACCCTAAAATTAGGACAGGAATCCTTATTAATCCTCCTTTAGGTATGTACAGGATTGTCCCAATTTTACAGGATAAATTCAAAAGCTCATGTATGAAGTTGGTACTCGCTAAAAAGGAACTAGAAAATGTCAAAGAATACCTCAGACAGCAGGAGATCATTCGTAACTACCACGAAGGTAAAACTAACCATCGCGGCATTAACGAATGTTATCTAGCCTTATCAGTTCGTTACTACTGGCCGCGAATGAAAGATCACGTGACCAAATTCATAAATGATTGTACCATTTGCGGACAAGCTAAGTATGATAGGAATCCCATCAGGCCCAAGCTCAACATTGTGCCACCAGCCACAAGGCCCTTTGAGATTGTACACATGGACAGCTTCACTGCCCAAAATGAGAAATACGTTACCATAATAGACGTTTTCTCAAAGTATGGGCAAGCCTACCTACTTAGGGACGGCACTGCGCTTAGTGTAATACAGGCTTTATTAACATTCAGCACGCATCACGGCTTACCGCTCACTATTATAACAGATCAAGGTACTGAGTTTACTAATCAGATGTTTTCAGAGTTTTGTAAAGTACATAAAATCACTCATCATCAAACCTTAGCACATTCACCTAACGCTAACGGAAATATAGAACGTTTTCACTCGACTTTACTTGAACACCTCCGCCTTTTAAAGTTAAAACAAAGGGATCAGCCCGTTATTAATTTAATGCCTTACGCTTTGATTGCATATAATAGTTCGGTACATAGCTTCACTAAGTGTAAACCGTATGACCTCATACTAGGACATACTGACCCACGTGACCCAACTGACATCGACATTACAGGACATTTATTACAGCAATATTCGCAGTCTCATAGAGAACAGATGAAACAAGTCTATGATCTCATAAACGAGACATCTCTTGCTAATAGGACCGCAATCATTGAAAATCGAAACAAGTCTCGCGAATCCGAGGTAGAGTACCAACCTGACCAACAGATTTTTATCAGTAATCCTTGTGCTAGTAGATCTAAGCTCGCACCTAGATACACACAGGATACTGTCTTAGCGGACTTACCCATTCACATCTATACGTCCAAGAAAAAAGGACCTATCGCAAAGAATAGATTAAAACGTGTCCCTAAGACCGCGAAATTGTTACAGGATGCTGATCCTGTTCCTGTCGCTCCTGAGCCTAACATGGACTCACGGACACGAGATAAAACTTGAAGGACTTGGAGACGGACCAGGACTTTTACCTTTCAAATTAGGCCCCATGCGACTAACAACTCATTATCATACGTTTTTACAATACATAGAACTAAAAGAAATAGACTCTAATATTAACTTAGTACGATTGCAACTCGCGGAAATAAAATCCAAGGTAGACAACTTTACATACGCAGTCTACGAATCTCAGCTAGATCACTTATATAACGAGCTAGATAACGCAGCGCTTCAATTAAAAACTTTAGAGCCGACTCGTTTTAGAAGAGGTTTAATAGATGGTCTTGGATCAGTTATTAAGAGCATTACCGGGAATCTAGACTATACGGATGCTGTAAAGTACAATGATGCCCTTTCGGTTCTAAGAAAAAATCAGGATAAAATCGTCGTAGAACAAAATCATCATATCAGTCTTAGTAAAGATTGGATGGATGAACAAAATAAAATTATTTCTAAAATCGTAGATAATCAAGTTGAAATAAATAAGACACTGATGATGTTACTTGACCCCGATTCATTTGCGCAACACGAGTTAGTTAAGGTTGCGAAATTCGCACAAATATTGGCGATAACTAGCAACAACATAGGTAGCTTGGTAAGTGAAATAAGTAGGTTAGAAAATGCGCTTGCATTTTGCCGAGCTTCGCAAGCTCATCATTCTATGATAGGTATAGATATAATGAAAAGTATGTTAGGTAAACTGAAATCTTTTTATAATAAAGATCAGTTATTAGATTTAGAAATTAGAGAGTACTACGACGTTATAAAACCAGCATCATTTTATAACGGAGATCAATTAGTTTTTGCTTTTAAGTTTCCCGTGGTATCTCCACTAGTTTATACTTTTTATAGATTGGTTATAGTTCCGACAAAAAATAGGCAGGCTGTCATCCCACCTTTCCCTTTCCTCGCAATCACTGGTAATATTCACGTGTACATAGAGGCTGAATGCCCGAAGTTAGGTACGAGGTACATTTGTGAAGATCAGTTCAATCACCAACTACAACCTCAACCGGATTGTATCTGCAACATCATCCAAGGAGAGATGACCAAAGGAAAACCCTGCGAGATGACTACCATTGACCTGATGAAGCCCGCCATGGAAAAACTGGACGACCGCCACTACGCCGTGGTGTTCCCTCAACCAACACAAGTTCGACTCACATGCGAACGAGACGAACTCTGCACACTCACCGGCAGCTATCTAGCAACTATACCACATAACTGCAAGCTGCGTACAGATGACTTCAATATCCTCAATGTCAATGACCATATCCAAGGACAACCCGTGAAGATATCCAGAGTTCCCGTTCACGTGGATGAAGTACCTGCACCCTATGTCAAAACCAATTCAATCAACCTGAGAAAGCTGCACGACATTCAGAATAAAATTCATCATCAAGAGCCTGTACTGATAGAACAACCCTCAACGTTCTATCATACAACCATTCCATTCTACGGCATATTATTCGGTGCACTTGTACTTGCTATCATTGTACTATGGCGAAGATTCTTTAGACACCCAACCAAGGAAGACTCAAAAACTGAGATAGAATTAACCCAGGTGGCGCCGACTTACGCTGTACCGGATTCATCTCGAACCCAGAGGAAGCTGCCAACGACATTTTTTCCCAACCTTCAAAAATAGTCGTTGATCTCAGAGGGGAGATGTTATATACATAGATTGTTCACAATATGCAGACATTTGAATTCCACTATTTACGACATAACTTGAAGGCAAAGTGCATCAAAGAAATCCGCTGATGAAGCATCATTGCGACACGCCGACACCAGAGCCTAGCCCCGCGCGCCGCCGTGCCGCACTTCAGTTCCTACCTCGAACAAGTCGATTAGAATAAACTTAGATTGTAATATTTCATTGTAAAAGTTTTTATTAAATTCATTTAGAAACAAATCGGTTTTTTTTGGGAACCCCGAGCGTCGTTCCTATATTTAACGTCAATCTTCCAACCATGATTTGAAAACTATATTATTTTCAGAGATATTATTGTTGAATAGTATTGTTCAGATTATGTATTTAATTTGAGTAAGTTATAGGTAATAAAGACATTTTATATCAATTGTCCTATCAATTTATAAAATAGTTGCATGTGATACCCCTCTACAAAGTAATTTATCTGGCAGAAGCCTTTGTTTTAAGGCTCTCTTTATCCTTTCCTTTGTCAACCATTCAGTACTAGAGTAAAATAAATATCGCGTTAATTGCTCCCAAGAATTTCGTTGCTCGTTGAACTTTCAAACCTTCCAAGGAACAGAATTAAAAAAATGTGATTAATTTTCAGGAAATTATATTTTGAATAGTGACGTCATTCCTATTTTTTTTTAAATCATCCTTGGCATCTGGGCCGGGTCATTTCTTAGCCTGAAACAAAAAATAATTTGATGTTACATTTTTGAAGCGCTCGTGGCGTAGCTTGCTTAGACGTTCTTGATTGATCGTTGAAGTTAAGTAACGTTGTGCGCGGTCACAATTTGGATGGGTGACCGCAAGTGGCATTACGAGCTGAGCGCTTCCGTGCTTCGGAGGGCACGTTAAATTGTCGGTCCCGGCTTTTAAGTTGTTAAGCTACGACGGAGGCTTTGGGCGGTCTAAAAACAACGTCACAAGAGTTGGCCACTAGCTCATACGAACTTACTTACCTACTTTACTAGATACCTTTTTGAGCTTGATCTGCACTAGTAGTCGTGTCACTAGTTCCTTCCAACCAGTGTGATGAAAGAATTAAAGCCAGCTGCCCAGGACAGGAGGGGAGCAGTAATACCAGCGTGAGGATACAGTACTCCATCATAGTAATGCCTGATCACAGAGGTGGTGTAAAGTGTAGTAGAACTCACAGATTTGGGGTAAATAACTTCGATGATGGGTCCCTTGTAGGTGCAAGGTAGGCAGTACTCCGGACAGCGGTTCCGTTTCCTGCAGCCGGCTGCCCAGGAGAGGAGGAGCAGGAATACCAGCGTGAGGAGATGGTAGCTCATTTTAAACTCGTCTGGTGACAATCAGAGTCGAGTGGGAATGTATATTTTCATTCGTTTCCGTGACATATTTCAGGATAAATATAATATCTAGGATTTCACTAATCTGCTTACGATGTTGTCCTTCCCCGTTTGAGCGCACTGTGATAGTGGAAAATCGAGTAAATGACATTGCAATGTGCAGGAGCAGGACAAAACGAAGAATAAATAGCCCGCTCCAACTATTAAAAGAAGCAAGCCAAAAAACGTTACAAGCTTAACAGGACTTTATGCCGGATCGGTTTTGGAACTGGAACAGCCTAGGAATTTATCTCTTAGCTGGTTCTACAGTAAATTGGTAGGTGGTGCTATAATCTAGGTAGCTCACCTAATAGCTGACGTTGATGACCTTGATCTGGTCAGTGCTGGTGACGCCCTTGTTCCGAGGAGTGCAGGTCCCCTCCCCGCAGGGCCGGCACGGCGCGCCGCTACGCCCGCGCCGCTTGCACGCCTGTGACAACTCCAACATCGACACTGCGATGTGCAGGAACACCAGGACGAACTCGTTGATCAACGGCATCTTAGCTCCTGGAGACAAGAGGTTGAAATAATACATGCACTTCTTTTCGTGTCAATGACTCTGACTTTTATAGGTAAGTAAGTACCTACATAATTATACCAAAAAGTAGCCAACATCACGGTTTTATCTGTCGTCTTGTTAAGGTTCCTGATGGTTGCAGGTTGTCAGGCACAAAGAACAGGAGTGTAAATGTGGCGTGTCCTTTACAGATGCACCTTAGTCACAGTGGACGTGAACAAGATCAATATAAATCCATTTCATATGATTACTTCTGCAACTAAGGTAAGCCACCTGGGTGTGAAGTCGATTTGTAAAACACGTCAGTTTGGTAAAATACGGTTTACATCCGATACCCCGTACCATAATTCCTAGTTATCGTTACGGCATAGAAAAAAGAAAAAACACGGCGACATAAAAATTGTGACAAGCAGACTTTAAATGGACTTTGCTTTCAAGCAAAGCTTGTATTCTGGCAGAGGCAGAGGGGGTTCTCTCATCGCAACATTGTGTTCCAACAGCCTTCTGTACCTAATTCGAAATGGTCGTACCTAGTTACTCGCTCAAGGTTACTTCTTGCACTTGGGATCAGACTCGTTGCAAGTGACGTAGGAGTGGCGCGTGCAGGCACAGCACGACTCCAGGTACGATAGCAATAACGTCACTAGTAGGACCACTACCTCCTGGAGCACTGCTGTGTCCATCGCCAACTAGCTGACACGAGCTGAGGGAAATAAAGAGACAGTGTAATATTATGATCATTTTCGCATGGTGGATGAATGAACGCCTGTTTCTGGGTACCTGTGTCATGTGCCACCTGAGGCAAAGTCGGATCGTCTTATTAAAGGAAGCAAGTCAAAAAACGTTACAAGCTTAGCAGGACTTTTTGTGCCGGATCGGTTTTGGAACTGGCACAACACAGGATTTTATTTCTTAGTTGGTTCTACAATAAATTGGTGGATGGCTCTACAATCAGAAGATAATTGAGGGTATCCTGAGTAATTTTATTTACCTAAGCTTCCCAATGTTCGGTGTACTGAGTGGCAGTCACTTCTTGCAGGGCGGGTTGGGTCCGCAGACGACCTTCTTCGCGCCGCAGCCGGCCACCTCCAGCAGCCACACGGCCAGCAGGCACACCATCAGGACCAGCCGCTCCAGCGCCAGGAACATGACCGCTTCTGCAATACTTTGCTCAATAAAATCACCCAACAGTCACAAATAACTCCATGTATCAGAAACTACAAGTACCACCTACCATGGTCGGTGCCACAACACCCAGATTATGCTGATAAATTGAACCCGCTACGCCACAACACAAGCTGACTTGTATATTTCTTAAAATCGAAGACTACGAAATCTACATAATGTAATAAAAGCAGGTGATCGCACTTACCAAATCAAAGTGGTATTTTCTATGAGCGGGTTATTTTATATCTGTGCTTACACGGGCCATTTTACTGTTGCATTTCCCTGTAAACGAAAAAGAATTGATTTGAGTCCACCCACCTAGCAACTATGCTAATCGTATCTACTGTAACTACTGAAATTAACCTACGCGGTGGAATTTGACCCAAACCAATACTCAGACGCTTACAGGACTTGCAGCTCTATTAAAAAAAACACATTATTTATTCGTAAACTTTACATTCAGTTATAAGTATAGGAATATGAAGAAAAATTTGAATTTAAATTTCAACATCAGGTTTCCGAACGTATCAGTAAGAACTCGATAAGTTTCGTTCAGAATTAAACCAACTGTTCATTATCCCTTCAAAATCACACCCTATCTGTTACTGATTTTCTTGTTCTGGAAGGAATCCCCGAAGCAGTGGTTTAGTTTCTGTAAGGGCCACGACGGCATGGGGCTCGACCGGTGCAAGGAATGTTCTTCTTGCAACACGTTACACTCAGCACGAAAGAGAAGAGGGCAAATAGGAGGAGGTAGAGTTTGCTAGAGTCAAAGTGTGCCATTTTTGGTTACTGTAACAAGAGACATAGGTCGGTATACCAGTTATTTACCAAAGATTGAAAATAAATCAACTGATTTTTATATCATTTCATACATTTGATACTATAGCAGCAATTTTCCTATTACATCTAAGTTATGATGAAGAAGTTTCATAAAAGTTATAGATAGTAAAATAAGAGCTGCGGTCCTCACCTATTATTTTACTTGCTACAAGGCGCTGGTGTTCGGCAAGCAATGTAAACCTTTTTTGTGCAGCCTCCGACGAAGCCCAGCAGTGTGAGGAAAGCAGTAAAGATGAGGAGGACCCGGCTCAGCAGCGCCATCGCTACGACACCACAGCGTGCACCATGGCTCGCCACCTGGAACCACACCTACCTCAATCACCGCCAAGAGATGGCGCTGACCGAAACTATCTTCAGCGCCAATAGATAGCGCTAGTAACAGACAGAAGCGCCAAAGTTCGCGGGTAACTGACTGACCAGAAACAATAAATATTACGAAAATAACGAAGTGGTCCTTCTAAGCTTAGATAACAATTATTTGTACTAAAAAAACTGTACATATAAGCATCACAGACCTACAGTTTGGGTCAAATTCCGTCTAAATTTATCAAAATACCTGGACGGCTCGGGTTGATTGTTCTAACATCGCTACAGTTAACAAACACAGACATACCTGAATATTTTGCTGTTTTTATTTGTTACTGAAATTTTGTACAATTTTCGCGAATTTCACATTGCTTTTGACGGATTGTCGGCACTGTCAGATGGAATGCGTTTGAAATTTTGACAGAAGTTTTAATTGGCCAGTCGTGGGCCTCCGCAGAGGTTAAATAACCGCCTACATACGCTGAAAACTTTCTGAAAATAATATCTGAATGTTTTCATCTGAGATATTGTCACAGTTTTTTACATGTAATAACTTTATACCTATCGTAAAAAGTAAATGAAAGCACAAGAGGGGTAGCATATTAAGTTGTTATTTACTTCTGAACTTCGGATTCCCGCTTCCATTCTATTATGCCTCAAGGACCAACTCGACCCAAACTTTCACCACGCAAGTACCAAATCCCGTTTGGCATTTGAACCCGCGACCTCAAGATAGGAGGGCGGAGGGCGAGGCTACAGCAAAGCTTTTGTCGTAAAATCTGTACTTGATTTTTATAGCTGAGAATGGCATCATTGTAATGGTCGTCGTGAAGTGGTTCTACAGTTTATGGCAATGTTTTAAATGGCCAGGAATAGACTAGGTACATAACTACGAGTAACTAGGTACAGTCAGCATCAAAAGTAATGATGATCTAAACTAAATAAAAAAAACGTTCCAAAACCCACTAAGCGAGTTTGTATTATGGGAACCAGATGGCTAATAATAGAATATATAATACTTAGGTACTTATAATTATACTTTTTTTTGTAAATCCATACTTACATAATACACTAGCTGTTGCCTGTGACTTCGTTCGGATTTTCTTACAGATCCCTAATTTGTTTGAAAATATATTATAGCCCATTGCTGTTCCCTGATAATGTAGCTTTCTATTGGTGAAAGAATTTTTTTAATCGGTTCAGTAGTTTCGGAGCCTATTCATTACAAACAAAAAAATCTTTCCTCTTTATAATAGAGTTTATAATGTAGATAATAATACAACACCCAGATCCGGAAGAAATATTTGCAGAGCATGCAAACATATCTCCCGCAGAGGGAATCGGACCCGTGCCTCTTGCGTCTCAGCCGAGCATTCGCCCGCCACGTCGTCGATGAATCATTATTTCTGAAAGTCATCTACTTGATGCTGCCTGTACATACCTGCTCGTAAACGCGGTGCCCACCTAAACGTGGCCGTTGTTAACTGGCCTTTAAACCGTCCTAGCCGAAGTTATTATCGCATGCATATTGTAATTTACGTAGAAGCTATTTGGTGCAAAGAAGACCATTTCATTATCAAAGAAACGTGCCTAGAAAGTATGGAGTAGTAGAAGTGACGTCACTTTCAGAAACTTTCAGAGTTTTATGAGGATGTTAGAAAGTTTGAGCCATATTGACTGGACCGATTTGAATGAAACTTGCTATGAACGTAGTATGCGATCTGGAATAACATCCTCAATAAGTATGCTACTTTTTATCCGGTTATCAAGCGAAATTGCGGGCAGCGGCGTAAATTCATAATTATAAAGGAAACATTTTAATAGCTGTTTGCATCTAAGCGCGTTGGTAAACCAGACACGATTATTTCAGAATCTAATCGTCAATTAAATTTTAATAGGAACGTTATACCATCGATAAAAATATAGTTATTATTAGAAAGATTCCGTGCATTAGATCATGCGTAGTGGCAGTAGGCAGTATGCAGCCGCTTGTAGCGCACTATTTATAACGAAACTTCCGATCTACTCGATTCATATTCAAAATAAACACAAATATTTATCGTACCTATTCATTTAGATCAGTGAAATATGTTTATCGGTGCAGTGGCAGTGCCCTGTGGAATTTTTGGCAGTTTACGGAAGGATTTTTGAAATTGACTGGTGAGTTCCTGGAATATTTTCGGTATTTTCTGTGTTGTGAATCATGTTTTTATGGCTTTCTTTCAGCTTTAGTTTAGTCAGCCGCGAAATGTTCTTGTGAGAAGGCGATTATATACAGCCGGTTTTATTTATCCAAACGCTATAAAAAATATTCAGCGGTCGCGAATAATATAACACAAGTGTTTTTATTCATGCACAGTTTTGATATTAGCTGTTTCATGTGATGATAGATTGAGCATCTGAGATTCGGATTTGATGAGCGACTTGGTAAGTAAAAAATACACATGGTAAATTAAAAAATACGTACCTACTACGCGTAGTATACAAATATTTGATTTGAATTTTTGCGAATAAACTGGTTAGAAACAGTGCTCTACCTAGGTAGCCTCAAATACTCTAGAGTACACGTGTATTACACAAGTAATACACGTGCAAAACTTCACCCACATCTTCTCGAAATGTAAACAACACAGCATTTTGTGATTATTATGACATATTTATTTGTCTGAGTAACGTGAAGTATGGCTATAACTCACATTATACTATCTACCTACACATGGTGGTCACCTATTCACTGCTACCTACACCATTCATTCACCTGTAAATAATTTCAGCTTTATATTAAAACTATCACCATCTTACTGCCTTTATCCTATGTGGGGTCGGCACAGCATGTTCTCTTTTACACAAATCCCTTCTTTGGCCTACTCAATTCAAACTTCACGTTAAAACGACTTACGTACAGTAGTACCACATACATGGTGCGCCTCGGTAATTTTCATCTAGCTTCTGAAATACAAACTAACGCGATGATGATTTGCACTATAATATCTTGTGTAGTTTTTCCACTGTCCAATTAGTTAGTACCTACCTAATTGTTTTTCACGTATGCACTCAAGTAATCACTTAATAAAGAGATGTTACAATAATTAGGTAGGTAGGTACCTACTTATTTTTTTCAAAGTGTTGGTTCTTATTAATTGGCTATTAGTTGCATATTCACAAATTCGGTTTTCATACAAAGCATGAAGTTTGCCGAGGAGCACAATATTTGTGGTTATATTTCTGTACTAAAATGCACAGAATCGGAAATTGTCTCATTCTACAAATTATGTTCTCCAAAAAACTTTCGAAGGTAATCTCGCGACAGCTTGCGTAAAAAACAAACTCGCAGATTTGTTCTACTATTCTTGTCTAAATATAAAATGTTTATATTTTATTTTTATTTTATTTTATTGAGGTAAAACAGCGTTACAGAACACATGAAACATAACGAATAAACTTAATACTTGTTACTTACATTTTATTCACATTGAATTAAAAATGAGTAGGTATAGATTTCCTAATACTTTTCGAAAAATATCAGCGGTCGTCCGTGCTTCCCCAAATTTTATTGAATCTGAGACATTTCCTTCGTAAAAATATCCCGCTGACTCCGGATGCCGGAAGCTGGCGATCAGTCACGTCGAGATCAAACAATCAGTTCAACCTCTTTACGATGTGTCGAGGTAAATCTAGAAAGTGATTTATTTGGCGAAATCTGCGTACCTATGCAGTTAGCAAAGTCGCTGACGTGGTATTTTTCAAGGTATTGCTGGATAGGTCAATGCTCTGACTGATACCTACTATTTTTAAGGTAGATAGCGCTCGTGGCGTAGCTTGCTTAGACGTTCTTGATTGATCGTTGAAATTAAGCAACGTTGTGCGCGGTCACAATTTAGATGGGTGACCGCAAGTGGCGTTACGAGCTGAGCGCTTCCGTGCTTCGGAGGGCACGTTAAGTCGACGGTCACGGCTTTTAAGTCGTTAAGCCATGACCAAGGCCTTTAGGCGGCCTAAAAACTCTGTCACAAGATTTGGCCACTAGCTCATACGAACTTACTTAGTAGTGAGGTATTTATTATAGGGTGTTGAAAGACGCAGGTATCTGAGATAGATAACATAGCTCATCAACTGATTTATTGCAGTTTTATTTTATAAAAGCACTAGCGTTCTCTCATGGCTTCACTCGCATTGTAACAGGATAAAAGTAGGTAAGTAGCTTATATGTTACTCTGAGCCAAATTCCAGGTATATCAGTTCAGGCGTTATGCCGTGATTGAGAAACAAATATAAGTACAAATTTTCTCATATCCTCACAAACTTTTGCTTTCATATTATTAGTAGAAGTGCACTAAACGGACCGCGTCGTTACCGTCCCGGCACTACAATATTATTAGCAATTGCAGGAAGTATTTTTTAGAAAATCATAAATAAAATTCGCCTGCCTTCTTTGTTCTGTGTATTGAATTGGAAACACAATATTATCTATTGAATTTCCCACAAGTACAGTCTCAAAGAGAACTCAATAAAGCTGTGTACAGTCGCGCGCGTTGTGGCTTCCGAGGCTCCCTTGTAATACACTTGCTGACAAAAGTTCTTCGTGTGAGGTAAGTGACGTTATCAGGGCGGACGTGGGGCTAGCAAATAGGCGATTTTCTTATTTAATTTATTCTTCCGCCTGTGGCAGTGCTGCCATTTTACCCGGATAAAAAGTTGACCACACGTTTACTGGTTATAAACCAAGTTTTATGGTAGCCTGGAAGAGTTCGTTCTTAACGTATCTGATCGGACCAGCGTTCGATATCTTTATTATTACTTTAAATCGAATACATTTATTAACAGAAATTATTACAAATATAATTTACAAAATACAAAAGAAACAGTCGGGCTATCTAAAGACCGTTGCAAACGGTCTATACGTAGCTCACCTGATCCAGATCATCAGATGGTTTTATTTTTGATACATACATAAAATCACGCCTGTTTCCCATAGGGATAGGCAGAGATCAGCGGATCTCCATTTGCTACGATCCTGACATACTTCTTTCGCTTCATTCACTCTCATTTCCAAAACGTCGCGATTTGATCCAGGTACGTGCGCCGAGGTCTTCCCCTTCCAACGGTACCATTCTTACTCGCCTTATACATTCGTTCATTTTTTTTAATTCATCCTCTCTACATGTCCGAACCATCTTAATTATACCTTTCTCAATCCTCATCACTACATCTTTTTTACTCCACATCGATCTCTTATCACGCTAGCATGTATTCCCAAGGAGGGTTGACGTCAGGCAGGCGGCCGGTCTTAAAACACCTTAGCAAAAACTCTTACCTCACATAGAGCTTAGACCCCACTCAGACCCCACATAGAGTGGGATAAAGGCAGGAAGATGATGATGATGATCGCTCTCTTATCACGCTATTTCTCACTCTATCTCTCAAAGTCACCCCACATAATTCGAAACACTCGTATTTCAACTGCATTGATTCTACTTTGTCTCAATTTTTGATATCGATAAAATTTTGAATTTCTGAATAATTTTGATAATATCCCTAGTCCGCTATGTTGGTGGCCCGGGCGTGTCGTCGCGAAGGCGTGATAATAAACATTTGCTATCAACAGCTCCGTGACGAAGGTATGGCCTCCATAAACACAACATAAATAATAACCGAGTTTCGACTCCCTGGCATGTTATTAGACTTCTGTTCGTAAGTCTATATATGACTACCTATTCGTGACACTAGTTCTTTTAGCCGGTCAGTGACCTTAAGGTATGTATGTATGATCGTATGAGCTAGTGGCCAACTCTAGCGACGGAGTTTTTAGGGCGCCTAAAGGCCTCCGTCATGGCTTAACGACTTAAAAGCCGTATCATTTATTAATTAATAATTAATGGTACCGGCTATTAAACTGTTGGATTAACCTGTGAAGTGAAAGTTTTACTTCGTTAAAGAAGAGTTATATTTCTATTAGGACCATTTATTATAAAAAAATGGTTTATTTGCAGTAGCTCCATTGGTCAGTACCATGATCGAACTAGAGCGAATTTTTCTTCTCTTTAGTTTAATTTTCAAATCAAATTCAAAATTCTGAACTGCCTATCAAATAATATTGAAGTTCGCTCTAATACAAAGACGAGAACATTGGTGGTCTAGTGGTAGCGGCCCCGCCTTCCATCCTAAGGTCGTGGGATCAGATCCGGTCGTGTACCAATAGATTTTTCTGTTCGAAAAATGAATGTTATACCAGTACCTACTCTCAGACTGTGTGGGAAACATCCGGAAAACTGGCATGTCGTAGAACCTAAAAAGTTCGAAAACATGTGCCAAGTGCATGAAAGAAGCCTTTGAGGCGCACTTCAAATCCTTTAACCACACTAGTGACACGACTAGATAGATCATAAAAGCTTATTAGTTTCTTTTAAGCCTGAAAAGGCAAGCGTTTTTTATGGCACGTTGTTGAAATATTAATGCGGCCCTAACAAAGTCACTCCCTGAGGTCTCGTAGAGGCACTACGCTGCGGCTACGCGCTACGCCGTAGACCCTGGCGTAGCACAGTAGTATTGTCGTACTGTACAAATAGTACCTACCTACATACTGAGAACGAGTTCTTGAGTATAGTATTGTATTTACTTATTTAGTCCATGGACATATTTATATGTTCTTAGGCAAGTCAAAGTAGTAACAATATTTTTAAAGAAACATCAATAACCTTTAAATTAACACAAATAATTTTAAATAACTTAAATAGTTTTCAATAATACATTTCTGGAAAGGAAGAAACATAGAATTTGTCCAGCTGCTTCTTTCCCCGAGCATGTCGTAAAAGTCGACTAAGGGATAGTATCCTCCCCAACATGATCATCATCATCTTCCTGCCCTTATCCCACTCTATGTGGGGTCGGCACAGCATGATCTTTTTTGGATCATGGTGTAAGAGTTTTGGCTAAGGTGTTTTATGACCGGCCGCCTGCCTGACGTCAACCCTCAACATGATGAACCTTCTATATGGGCGATGGGCTGATCATCTGACACCATGGTTCACCATATCCATCTCGGGACTAGATCAGAAGTGGCCAAAAGTTTTCTTATGTTTACTTGTAGCTCTGCCCACCCTATTAGGGATACGAGCGTTATAACATATATGAATGTTTCAGTGTATCCTATCTGAGATTACGAATACAATCTGTAGATAGCTATGATCCAATCAAAGTATCGGAGCTCGGAACGCCAGCAATAAAAAATATGCATCCCAGTGCGTTGCCATTTCGAAAATAATTCAGTGCGCCTGAAACGAGGTCACATCGCCCCTGAAGCCAGCGGCGGCGCCGCGCATCGCCCTGAAGTTGGGCGGACTTGGGCGGGAGATTGCGCGCGCCGCCCGCCCCAGCCGCCCTACTCTGCACAGGCCAGCAAAACCCAAGACAAAATATAATCAAAAAAAAATACAGAAAAATTCGCATCTCCCACATCTAAACCTGATTTTTGATATTCGATAAAATGGCCGTGTGCTTACCAAAAAGGACATTGTGAAGACAATTTTTAGTCACAATATGGTACGGGCAAAGTTCGGGACTTAATTGAATAATAGTGTATCTGTCGTGTGTTTTCGATTGTGTGTTGTGTGTGTGTGTTACTTAGCCTCGACTACCCTATGTAAGTACTCGTACATCCTTTATTTCCAAAAGTCTTATCATAGAATTCAGCTTAGATACACCAATAACAATTTTATTCTTGTACCCACCCAATTGACTGTGGTTTGCGCCTATAATTGAGGTGGCACTTAATTTAAATTCTTTTTATTTAGATAGAAAACTGAGCTCACTTTTATTTCTTATTATTATACCGATTACCTTAAAGTTTTTAATGTTATTGTAGTTTGTCTTTGTAACTGTGTGTACTTAAATAAATATGAATTTAATTATGTCATATTGCAACTAAATAAATAAATAAGATACTCTGACTGTCTGTCTAAACATCACATATTTCGTCATTAACATGTAACGTTTTATAAACACTTAAGATAAGAAAAACATTAATTTCCATGAAACAGCAAGTAGTTTTTGACTGTTCATTAATAAGAGGCGTTCCACTATCTCCGCTGTGGCGGAAACCCTATCTGTGTAAACTTGCACTTGATCAGAACACTATATCTGTGCCTCCCGACTTCACTCCACACGATTAATTGAACTTACCTAGAACATTGAGAGAAAATATTAGAAGATCACTATTTTCGCTACAAAGTGCACGAAAGGAGCCTTAGAGGCGCACTTTATATCCTTTCACCACACTGGTTCGAAATAACTATTGACACGGCTAGTAGCAGTACCACTACAAGATTCTACAGTTTCTATTCTCCACTACCTGTCACGACCTCGGTGGCGTGGCGGGCGAGTTGACGGGCTGAGACGCAAAAGACGCGGGTTCGATTCCCGCTACGGGAGAAATGTTTGTATGTTCTGCAAATATTTCTTCCGGGTATGTGTGTATTATGTATTATAAGTAAGTATTTACAAAAAAAAGTATATAAGTATTCTATCATCCATCTGGTTCGCATGGTACAAGTTTCGCTTAGTTTGGGGATAGATGGCGCTGTGTGTATTTACAACAAATATTTATTTATTTATCTGTGTAAACTTCACTTGATGAGAATCTAAAATGTGCATTCAAACTTTACTTAACACAGTTGAGCTAACTCACTTGAAAGATCGAGAGAGAAGATAACTCCTACAAGATTTGACAGTTGACGAATAGAAAGAGTCATTTAAAATTCCGTGGTTTTTATCAATTGTTTTGCTGTTAATCTTTTTATTTTGTATACTAGTACCTACACAGGACGTTCACGTGGCAGACCACCACGGAGATGGCGGGACGAATTGGATGTGCATCTTCCAGACTGGCCCACAGTGGCAAGGGACAGAAAACGCTGGAAAAAAGGAAGGGAGGCCTTTGCCCTGCAGTGGGACAACACAGGCTAAAAATAAAATAAAAATAAATAAATAAATATTTGTGGACATTTCACACAGCGCCATCTAGCCCCAAACTAAGCAAAGCTTGTACTATGGGAACCAGATGACTGATAGAATACATATATACTTTTTTTGTAAATACATACTAATAATACATAATGCTACAACAAGACTCGGAAGAAATATTTGCAGAACATACAAACATTTCTCCCGTAGCGGGAATCGAACCCGCGCCTCTTGCGTCTCAGCCGAGCACACGCCCGCCACGCCACCGAGGTCGTCAAATAAAAATAGTACCTACTCAAATAGTCAAGTGCGAGTTGAATTAGCACACGGAGGGTTCCGTACCATCGTACATGTACTCATAAATGTTTCTTATACGGAGTCCCCTTTTATTTTTTACTATTTGTCGTTAAAGCGGCAACAAAAATACACACTGTGAAAAATTCTACTCTCTATCTATTACGGTTCGTGAGATACAGCCCGCTGACAGACGGACGGATGGACGGACAGCGGAGGCTTAGTAATAGGGTCCCGTTAGCACCCTTCGGATACGGAACCCTAAAAAACCAGAAAGTCTAAAAGATTTCAATATCATTACATACGTACTTAACATAACCGACGTTTTTTTACGAAATCACAAAACATATTTTAATGAATACAAATATATTCTGTTTCCAAAAACGCACAATCAATATGAATAGAATAAAATAGAATAGCGTCCATTTGCGACCCACTTAACTACTTCTAAGTGAGATCATCGTAGGTAATCTACTGATGGATGAGTCACTATTTAGCTTTAAAAACTTCTCCCCTTGCGCAGTCGGTTAAAAAATATTTGATCGATTTCACATTGCAACTTTGTTTATGGTTTGTTTAAACTCAGTATTTATAAACATGAGTTGCCGAAAGAAAGGTTACATCTTGATCGTACGAAACTGAATTATTTCTATAACTAGCTTCCGTCAGCGGCTTCTCTTGCGTGTTACCACGATAAAAAGTGATCTAAATGATATAATACTTATAGAAAGTAAAAGCCCTATGGACCGGTTTACACGGCCTTAGTTTTACAGAGAAAGTCATCGGTGGAATTTAATGATGATAATGATGTGCCGTCCGTCAGTACCGCTAGCCTAGGATATTAAGAGTTTAGATACTCGATCCTAAACAAACTTGAAACTAACTAATAAAACTGAGATCCTTGGGAATGTGTTTTGTATTCCGTATGTACGCATTGTTCCTAACAGGAATAAGAGGGAATACCGAAATCAATGCTGTAAGAACAATCTAATAAATCCATTTACCTAGGTACGTATTGTTTCAATCTGTGACTTCGCTCGTATTAAGCTGGGTAATGACTAAATGAAGAAAGTGAATTAAAACTAGTAAAGCTATCCAACGAGGTAACATCGACAGCCTTTTGGGAGCTTATCTGCGGTCGGTGATCTGAGCTCTGTTTTCTATCTGTAGGCGAATTTAGAAAACTGAGCTCATTTTCGTTTCTTGTTATCATGCCGCTTACCTTAAAGTTTTAAATGCGATTATTGTACATATGTTTTTCTTTGAACTTAATTGTTTAAATTAAAACTAAAATAAGGTGTAATAAGAAAACTAGCGAGTGGGCTTTTCACCGCTCGCTCATCAACTGCAATGATGATTGTGCCTTGGCAGCGGTGGTATGGCCGGCCCGCGCGTGGCTTTTTAATAAATATTAATTTAAAAAAAAAATATACCAAAACACAGTATAGTATAACCACAATTACTTGAAATAATTATTATTGGACACAGTAGAGAAAGTCTAATTCACATATCTTTAGTGATAGTCAACTGAAATTACTTTTCTTGAAAAAAAATTATGATTTTACGGCAACTTCGTAATTTTTTCTTATCGGACCAAATTAAAACAATCGTGTTTCAGGCACCACAATTAGGTTACTTATTATATTCAATTACAATAAACAGTAAAAAAAAATGTTTTTATGACCATAAAATTGAATCTCCGTGTAGTCCAAAATACTACTTTGGCTCCTATCTCACTTTAAAGTTTACTACAATTAGTATAGATGAAAACAGCGCCATTTATTGCATATCAACTACCAACATATTCATCTATACTAATAGTAACTCGCACAATACAGTCAAAAACTTCACTGGTTTTAATGTCCACATAGATTTGTTATCGTTCGGCAGCCATTGCTTCCGTACGTTTGCTCCACACCCAGTTTTGTACGGAATCGGGCAAAAGTGTTGGGTAAAGGGGTAAATGGGTCATTTATTCCGTCTTCTGTGTCCTTGGCTTTATTGTGTAATTGAACTAGTTGTTGTAGTGATCCTGTTCGTACATTCTTTGTAATCCCCTGAGTATTGTAGAGGCTGTTAGTCTCGGAGAGCACTGGTGGTCTAGTTGGTAGTGACCCCGCCTTCCGATCCTAAGGTCGTGGGTCCAGTCGTGTACCAATGGATTTTTCTGTGCGAAAAAATGATGTGCGCTATACCAGTACTCTCAAACGGTGAAGGAAAACATCGTGAGGAAACCCGCGGCTTAGTCAGCTCCGCACGTATTGACCATGTCTTTCCTGTGGACGAGGCCAACTAAGCTGAGAGAATGGAATAGGTGCTGGACAAGCCTACTCCATCTTAATTCGTCCTTATTCGTCCTTATTAAATCTTAACTCGTCCCGTTTGTGAAGGTAAAAGTTGCCTCCTGACGCTGTATAAATCATCTACCTACTATAGATGGTAAAAGGCTTTAGTTAAGTTAGTCTCCGACGACTATAACTTTCTTCCGAAACCGGGCCGTAACAGAAAGAGGGAGCAATAAAAACAAGCAAGTTTAAAAGACGATCTTTACTTTTTTTAGGGTTCCGTACCCGAAGAGTGCCAACGGGACCCTATTACTAAGCCTCCTCTATCAGTCCGTTCGTCTGTCAGCGTATCTCACGAACCGTAATGTCAAAGTAAAAGACAAAATCACGGGGTTTAATAGGGATTAATAGCGGCAATAGAAATACACACTCTGTGAAAATTTCAACTCTCTACCTATTTCATGACTTAGTTCATGAGATACAGCCCGCTGACAGACGGACAGACGGACGCACAGCGGAAGCTTAGTAATAAGGTCCCGTTTTAACCCTTCGAGTACGAAACTCTAAAAATAGCCTATTGTAAACAAATTGCTTTCTCGGGAATTCAAGCTAGACTTTTAGTAGCTATGGCATTTCAAAACTGTTTTTCTAATTGTCTAAAGTTAACCAGTTGACGAGGAAAAAAGTCTTCACAGATCGTCGTATCCTACGAATAAGGGCACAAACGCCATTGGGCCTTTTTATTTTTATTGCATTTTTGGAATCTTCACTATCATTTACATCTAATCAGTTCAAAAAAAGTTCAAAAATAAATTTAAATCAATAAGTTATTTAAGTTTTAAACTTGGGGCACAATTACATTTCTGAGTTTTGCCCGGCGAATAAGGTTCCAAACGCCACTGGTAGCTGTGTTCCACGCGCGAAATGAGTGATAAACGCAACTGGGACTTTGTTCGTCGGAGATTACCGTGAAGTGCGGACATGCGTGTGCTGCGTATTGTTGTGAATATACAAGTTGCATTTTTATCAAACCTAATCGGAAATAAACTGGATTTTTTAAGTTTTCTAGTGTAACTTTCTTCATTTGTTATGTGTTATGTGTTATGTGTGCTATCTTAGCAAATAAATGTTATGTCTATGTCTATGTCTATGTCTATTTGCCTATCGATTTATTACTACAAAATATAAGTACAGGCTGTAAAAAGACTACTCCCGACAACATTGGAGGGTGAAAGTACTCATCAATCTAAACTACTTTTCATGGAATCAAACCTTTGATCGCGTTGTTCCATACGTCATGTTGACTTAGTAGGTCATCATCAGCCTATAGAAGACCACTGCTGGACATAGGCCTCCCCTAATGAGCGCCATCTTTTTGTGCCTTATCATTGGGGGGTTAATGCCCATAATCCCCACGCTGGGCATGCGGGTTGGGGATCGCAGAAGCACAGCTTCTCGCATCGCCGACGCTGCTGCCCGTCGACGACCCGGGAATTTAACTGTGCCTTAAGGGCTGCACTATACCGCAATGAACCGGTCGCCAGAGCCTCGTTTGTGATTTAGCAGGATGTACCACGGGCAGGTGAGGTTGGCTTGGATCCCTAAGATGTGAGTCGGAACCCCATACACCCCAGTCCAATGTCTGCTTGATAGCAGCAACTGACGCCGAAATTAAAAATCCATCACAAGCTCCATGGTTAGAAATTCAATATCAGTGTATTCTCATCATCTCATCATCTATTTGCCCTTATCCCACTTATGTGGGGTCGTTACAACAATTGTTTTTCTTCCACTCCCCTTTATCAGTCGCCATCTCAGTATTCACTCCTTTCTTACTTATGTCATCTTTCACGCAATCCATCCATCTCTTTTTCGGTCTACCTCTACCCTTGTATCCATCCACATTCATATTTATCACTCTTCTTGTCACATGATATTCATCTCTCCTCATGCCCATACCATGCTAACCTATTACTGCTCAACTTCTCTGTCACAGGCGCTACATTCAAACTTCCTCTGATATACTCATTCCTTATCTTATCCATTCTCGTCACTCCACACATCCATGTCAACATTCTCATTTCTGTTGCATGCAATCTTCTTTCATCCGTCCCTTTTAGTTGCCCAACACTTCAATCCATACAATACGGCAGGTCTGACTGATTTGTAAATTTTCCCCTTAATTTTAAGGAGCATTCTGGGGTCGCTAGTTGTCCCCGTGACCTTTTGCCATTTCATCCATCCCGCATTATTCTATTTTTCACAATCCCGGTATATATCGCCGTCGTTCTGGATTTATGAGCCGAGGTATCGGAAGTTGGAGCAGACTGGAAAGGATACTCCATTTAAGGAAATAGGGGAGAAACTGGATGGACCACCGAAATCGCAGAACAGGTGCTCAGTTTTTGTTCTGCTGATTTTCAGTCCGACACTCTCCAGTCTCTCTTGCCATTTCTCCAGTCTACCCTGGACCTCAAGCGCATCATCTTCGACAAGCACAATGTCGTCGGCGAACAGCATGCACCAGGGTGCTTCCTCCTGTATGTCTGACGACAACGCATCTATCACCAGGAGGCTAATAAGGGCTTAAAGCCGATCCCTGGTGAAAGCCTACAGCCACATTGAACTTATCGGTAACTTCAGCTTTGGACCGGACACGTGTGTTTGCTCTATCATACATAGCACGTACAAGTTGCACGTACTTCTCAGGCACTCCCTTCTCTTTCATAGCCCACCATAGAACCTCACGAGGCACCCTGTCGTATGCCTTCTCTAGGTAAATGAACATCATATGCAAATTTTTATGTGCACATCTATATTTCTCACTAAGTTGGCGAAGAGCAAATATGGCGTCCATTGTTCCGCCTCCAGGCATAAACCCGAATTGGCTCTGTGATACCTCACTCTCTTCTCTCATTCGTCTCGCTATTATCCTCTCCCAAACTTTCATACTGTGTGACATAAACACAGTTCTGTACATCACCCTTGTTTTTGAAAATGGGCACAAGAGAACTGTTGCACTTTTCTTCCGGGATCGCCTGTTAAAGAATAAAGCTAGCCACCACCATGCATCCACTTTCAAAAACTTCCATACTTCAGCTGGTATGCCGTCTGGCCCTACAGCTTTCCCATTCCTCATACCTTGCACCGCTATTTTAACCTAATCTACACTTATCTGTTTCACCACAGCCATGTTTGCTGGTGTTGTAGGTAAAACACCATTCCAATCATTCTCCTCATTCATCAGCTTTTCAAAATATCCCTTCCAACCTGTTTTTATTTCCTCATCATTCGTCAAAACCTTTCTTTTCTCATCTTTTATGCATTTAATATATATAATGTCCAAGTGATCTCAGTGATTTTAAGGAATAAAAAGTTTTAACTTTGACTTTGACTTTGACTTTGAATGTCCCTTGAACTCTTTTCTCTTGCTTTCGCTAGTTTGTAGAGGTCTTTTTGTCCGTCAGGGCTTTCCAGAGACTGGTACAGTTTTTCTTTGTACAGTTTTTTGGCCCTTGCTACAGCGACAGCTCTTTTAGCATTTTTCTTACACTCAACATACATCTTCCTCTTGATTTCTTTCATTTCCATAGTTTCAACATTTTTCCATTCCTTAAACGCATTCTTCTTAAGTATCTAGTAGGATACTCGGAGAATATAATTATCTAAGGCAGTAGTCAGAAGCACGTCCAAACATAACATTTGGCACATGCCCACATTTTGCAGAAGTATTCCATATGTGACAGGTTGCAAGCCCATAACCGCTGCTAAAATTTATAATTTTGAACATGACGATAATCTTGAAAAACCATAAAAAATATTAAACTGTCATCAAATCGTCCTTCACGCTCCTCTCATTACCTTCTACTCATGACACCACAGCATAACACAAATTTCTACACTCTTCACTGTTAATGCGGTTCGTATGTATGTGGAACTCTATTCCAATGCAAATACGCCAAGCCTCATCCACGGGAATCTTCAAGTCTAAAGTAGATCACCATTATCTTGCTCTGCAGAACAGTCATCAAAATTGAGCACCTGTAGGTTTTTTGTATAATGTTTTATAATTAGGTAGATATTATTTGTATTTATTTATGTATAATAATTATTTTTCTTGTAATTTTTCTACAAAGCACTAACTCCGTTTTTTTTCCAAACTACACAAAGGTTAGCTGGAAGAAAATGCTAATTAGCATTAAGTTTGCCTGTGTACATGTTTATCTTGTGCAATAAAGAATTTTCTATCTATCTATCTATCAGCACCCCGCCAACTCCGGGCGAACAAGGCCATCAAGGCGTTTAAGTTAGCGTCGATAACCAAAATCTCCGTGGAAAAAGGTTACTAAAGGCGCTTAGAACCAAGCGAACAAGAAAATAATACACGGAACAAGGTCCTAAGCGACAAAAATGAGGGAAAACGTAGTATTATATTTAAAAAAAATACTCAGAATGGTAAATAGAACGTTATGAAAACAAATAAAAAAATAATTTCATTAAAAAGTTTAAAACTCATCGAAATAATAAGAAAAAACCGCCTCCTGTAAAGTTGGTGTTTTGCAATTGTGCCCTTATTCGTAGGATACGACGAGATCACACGAAAGGAGCGTCTTTGGCTCACCTTTCACCACACTGGTCCGAAATAACTAGTCGCACGAGTAGTAATAGTAGTATTTACTTGATATGACGGCCTCGGTGGCGTGGCGGGTGGTTGCTCCGCAGAGACGCAAGAGGCGCGGGTTCGATTCCCGCTGCGGAAGAAATGTTTGCATATTCTGTAAATATTTCTTCCGGGTCTGGGTGTTGTGGTAGCATGGTACTCGTAGTTTCTGATACCCACAACACAGGGAATCCTAGTGTGGGGTCAGGACTATGTATGTGACTGTTGGGTGTTATATCTGAACTCGGTTCCGAGAGACAAGCGGCTATTACAAGTACGATATTGAATAAACAAAGTCGCGGGCTAATCATAAATAATGTATCGCTCGCAAGCCTCATAAATAAGAAAGTTGAGTTGACACAAATATGCGGGGGCAGTCTTGCAAAGAATTCAATGGATACTATAGGCACGCCCCGCGACTTTGTCCCAAACTTCATTTTCAAAGAACAAGTGACACGACTAGTAGTAATATCATCCTCAACAGTATAACAGGCCTTCTCTAATAAGCGCCATCACGACCTTTCTTTTCTCTCACCATAAGAGAAACATACTTTTCAAGTTTCATGCTTTTAGGAATCATGGTTTAGGCTGTGCTTTAATTGTCAGTCAGTCAGTTACGTAAGAGTTTTATATATTTAGATAACAAGCGAGAGCTTTATCGGAGTTACGAGCGGGAGCCATTTGTAAACTTTATAATCCACTTCGTTTATCGTATCGCTGTTTTGTTTTGAACAATCTATAAAATGAGCTATTGTGTACCAATTGTGTTACTTCTCTGCTGGAAGAGAGGAAAAAACTTTGAATGCGTCCTTATCCCGAGCATGTCGTAAAAGTAAACTCAGGGATAGTACTCTACAACATGATGGACCATCTGATACGTACGAGCGATGGACTGATCACTTGTCACCATACGGTTCACCATGTCCATCTTAGGACTTTGAATCTGGAGTGGCTGCAAGCTTTTCTTTTTTAAAGTCATATTAAAAAGAATGTGTACGATGGTACGGAACCCTTCGTGTGCGAATTCGACTCAAACTTGACCGGTTTTTTATTTTATTATTATTTTTTGATATGCGGCAATAGATATTCTGTGAAAATTTCAACTCTGCCTCTAAAAAATTTGAAAATTTCTAAGTGTCGCTTATCGATAGTCGACTATCGATAGACTATCGATAGTTTAGGCAAAACCAATAGAATCGGTAGTTTATCGACAATATCGCCACGTTTTACTATTATCGATACTATTAACACGTGACTTTACTATCGATAGCTCCATCGATATTCTGAATATTTTTCGAGGTTAGGTTCCGCAACACTAGTTCGAACAGTGTTTATTTTAAATTAACGTATAACGGCCATGGGTACTGATTTCACAAAACTCAGCCTCACCCTTTGATCTCATTACAACCTTTAGCAAATAATAAGTCAAAGTTCACATTTATTGCTTATTTGAAAGTTCTTTTGTATAGAAGTGTTTAGTCTGTCTGTCTGTCTGTAATGTAGCAGATACGCTTTCAATCCATTAAACGGAAAGATAAATAGACTAACGATAGGACTATTGATTTATTGGAGCAATTAATTTGTAGATTGCTTTGAAATCGAGGTTGCAAGTTTTGATGGCACGTGATCGACAGGACGACAGGTGATGGGAGATTGACAGGATCATACCTGGAGAACAAAGACTTGTCCAGTAGGTAGTAGGTTACCGGTTTCTTAGTTTCTTGACAAGATTTTCAAAAC
Source organism: Scotopteryx bipunctaria (assembly GCA_949320045.1). Taxonomy (NCBI): domain Eukaryota; kingdom Metazoa; phylum Arthropoda; class Insecta; order Lepidoptera; family Geometridae; genus Scotopteryx; species Scotopteryx bipunctaria. Next base: position 691,979 of record OX439465.1, read on the forward strand.
CTTGACCTTCAATGCGAAGACTTTAATATGTTATAAAGGCCGGCAAAGCACGTCTCCAGGCCAGCTCCTCTGATGCTGCAGGTGTCCGTGGGCGGCGGTAATCACTTACCATCAGGTGAGCCGCTTGCTCGTTTGCCCTTGTAAGCGCCTTGTTAGTCGACCGAGCGAGTACATCCAGAACTCAGACTCTGCTCTCGGTAAATCATAAAATAATAAATAAATAATAAATGTTTCAGGACATGTTACACAACACCATCTAGCCCCAAACTAAGCAAAGCTTGTACTATGGGAACCAGATGGCTGATAGATTACTTATATACTTTTTTTAATATTACAACACCCGGACCAGAAAGAAATATTTGCAGAACATGCAAATATTTCTCCCGCAGCGGGAATCGAAGCCGCGCCTCTTGCGTCTCACCCGAGCACTCGCCCGCCACGCCACCGAGGTCGTCAAAATAAAATACTTTTCTAAGCATCATTGTGAAAGTAATTTACAATATTCTATTCACGACCGACGAAGAAAACGGTAAGAATTTCGATTGGTTTTGGTAATATTCTGTAAAAAGGCGTACAACACAATATTGTGTTCTACAAACCGCTGAGGAATACTAATCCACAATTTATTTGGATTTTCTTCTGAGTAACTTTACTGAAGTTTTCGACCGATCTGACCTTGACAACTGGAATTCAGTAGCTTCCAAAACACTCTAGATTTTTTCCCTAAGACTTGTCTTGTTGTACAATCTGTACAGAAAGGCGACGGGATAATAATAAGATACAATTAAATAACAACAATAGTTACCAAAGTACCAAGTACCAATTTGTTTTAATGTTTGTACATCGCTTGGTAGGAACTAAAGATACTTTGTAATCATAACACCATCTATATTACCAAGTTTCACAGACAAATAAATATTTCATTATTTCATTTCATTTCATTTCAAAGTTAGGTTTCTATTCTGTGACAGTATATGTTATGGCTTCAATCAAAAACGGCTGAACTGTTTTGAATGAAACTTAAAATATAAAAACAAATATCGTGACTTGTAAAAATATACCTACTTTTCTTTTTAGCCTGGTAGGTACACAACTAACACTCCTCAGTCCTCACTATTTCTAATGAACTAATGGCCAGACACCTACCTCACGCGCTAACTATCAAGTTAAATCAAACACAAATCGAATAACAAAACCCAACACTCCATCCAAACGTACCTAATCCCTATTCCCAACAGCTAACGTCTAAAATCGGCGAGAACGTTATAAGTCGATCAATCAACGAAGAGCGGATTCGATTCCCGAGTACAAAAGGCTTTTATTACTCTGAATGTGAGATATCACCTTGTAGAACAGTAAATAAAATAATAATCGTCGAACCTTATTCCTCTGAGATAAAGGTGAGAATGGAGTGATTGTTTTTTATTAGCGAGGTGATGACTCCATTTCTATTGTGAAGTGGAGTTTTCAGATCCGGGAAATCTTTTATTGATATTTTAATGCCTTTATTGCGTGAAAGTGGAATGACGGCTATTGCTTTTGTACGTTTCTGGGTAAGTTTGAGGAAGTTTTTCGGATTTAACTCTGAGTTTAGTATGAGCGTTTGAGTATTCGGGGGTTAATGTTTTTAACACTGCAGTTTATACTTAAGACATCCTAATCCTACTACTTATTGTAACGAAATCTAAAAAACTAGTCAAGTGCGAGTCAAATTCGCACACGCATCGTAGGTACATAAATATTTCTTGTATAAGGCCCCTTTTATTTTTATAGAAATACACACTCTGTAAAAATTTCAACTCTCTACCTATTATGGTTCATAAGATACAGCCCGCTGACTAATGACAGACAGACGGACGGACGGACGGACTGACGGACGGATGGACAGTGGAGGCACCCTTCGGGTACGAAACTCTAAATATACTAGATATTATACGTCAGCCAAATCGGAGATACAATTTATGTAAAGTAACTGACAAAACTTACTATTTCGTTATATGTTTATGGAACTTTTAAGTAGTTCTAATAGTTAAATTAAGGTGTAAAAACTTATGTTGTTAGGTTTATTAACCTAAAACTAAAGTGATTTCATCGTAATAATGAAAAATACGTGGTTTGTTTACATAAATTGTATCTCCAGTTTGGTTGAAGAATACATCCCTACTGGTCGAAATGTGCTCTTGTGTGGCACAAGCAGCATTCGTGCTCAACGATGCGATATGGGGACTGATACCGACGCCCGTACGTGTGGCCTCGCCAGATCCCACAGCAATAAGTAGCTAGTTACGAGAGCACTGGTGGTCTAGTTGGTAGTGAGCCCGCCTTCCGATCCTAAGAACGAGGGTCCGGTCGTGTACCAATGGATTTTTCTGAGCGATAAATCGATGTGCGCTATACCAGTACTCTCAAACGGTGAAGGAAAACATCGCGAGGAAACCCACAACTCAATTAACTCCGCACGTATTGACCATGTCTTTCCTGCGGACAAGGCCGACTAAGCTGAGAGGATGGAATGGGTGCTGGGCAAGCCTAATCCATCTTAATTCGTCCCGGGCACTACAGCGTCCCGTTTGTGATAGTAAAACTTGCCTTAGCTGAGTCCCCAGAATGACTGTAATATTTTACTGAACTCTCTTTGAAAAGCCGAATTTCGAGATGGTAGATAATCAAATTACGTTTGTTAGTTAAGGAGCAAGTTCTAGAACTCCTTATCTGTTTATCTGGGGGTGGCACCCCCGACAAATCAAGTGAGCAAGCCCTTGTCTTGAACCAGTAGCTTTCGCCTACGGCTAAGCTCGTGTTGTATCTGGATAAAAAGTTTCTTATATGTTGCTGCAGGTTACGAACTATGTATATTCGAAATTTTATTAAAATCCGTTCCGCCGTCACGCCATAATTGAGACACTAACATACAAACATCCAGATTTACAATACTTCTTACTAGTTCTTTCGAACCAATATGGTGAAAGGATATAAAATGTGACGCCATGATTGAGACACCAACATACTCATACACATCCGGATTTACAATACTACTCCAGTTCTTTCGAACCAGTGTGGTGAAAGGGTATAAAATGCGCCTCAAAGGCTCTTTTCGTGCACTTCAATTTACAATGTAAAAATAATATTACTTAGTAGGATTTATTTAAGTTCTAACTTGTGATAGTAACAAAGCCCCAATGATTTTTCTGTTTGAATGTGCGCTATACCAGTAGTCTTAAAAGGAAAACATCGTGCGGAAACCGCGGCTTAGTCAGCTCCGCACGTATTGACCGTCTTTCCTGTGGATAAGACCAACTAAGCTAAAATTATGTTATATGTTTAGGTGCTGGACAAGTATATTCCATCTAAAAATCGTCCTTGAAACTACAGCGCAGGCAAAAGTTGCCTCCTCATGTATAAAATCATCAAGTAGGTATACGAGTGCCAACGGGACCCTATTACTAAGCCTGCGCTGTCCGTCCGTCCCACAGTGGTTTGTCTCTATAGAAGGGGTCGGACATAGGGTACCTCAAAATACAAAGTCTTTATTTCACAAAACTAAAATTGCCATTCGATCCCTTTATCAAAGATAAGCAAATATTATTCTGATGCATTTTTAGATTGGACTTATAGTTTAGGAGTTAATCGCATAAAACTGTTTTCCATGTATGGGAAGCCACCTATAAGTATCCATATCTCGTGATTTTGGCCCATTTTCGTTCTGAGACTTTTATGCGAGCATTAAGTCATTAAATGCCACATTTTCTTCAAAGACACATGGTGCACTTTTTGAGATAAAAAAAATAAAAATGAAAAAAAAATGAGAATATTTATAGAATTTATATCAGACATCTGAGTTCTGGTTCTTCTAATGTACAAAAAGTATGTTGTTAATAGTGTAAAATTATACAGTCAGTCAATTCATTAGGGAAAAAGTATTGTCAGTTAATAAACTATACAAAATTCGTTATATTATAGACACAATGCAGTTAAAACTCACTCAGCAAACTCAAAACAAATCGTGATATTTGTGAACAGGTGGAACATGTGCGCTTATCTAACTACTTATAGATAAATATAAGGATTACTAGGTAGTAATCCTTATATTTATCTATAATAATAAAAAAGTAATATAGTTGGCACCTGCCAAGGGTTGTTTGTGACTCTCGAAATTAAATTATAAACAAGGACTTATTGTATTAATAGGTAATACCTTTTTACTAATAATAAATATTACTTTTATAAAAATACATTAAATATTACATTTTCTTCTGAGACATAATTATGATGCTACTTTTTCGTCGTCAGCATCGTTTACTTTCATCATCCTACTCGTCTTCACTTAAATCAGAATCTACTTACTTCAGGTATAGCAGCTACATCAATGAACTCTATTTTGATTGTGGTCAGTCTAAAGCAACTCGTCTAGTTCATGGAATGTAAACTTCTTCACTTTCTTGTTCATCTTCTGTCGTTACTTTGGTCGTCACAAACAACCCTTGATAGGTAGTAACCCTTATAATTATCTATAAGTAGTTAGGTAAACGCACATGTTCCGTCCGCCTGTTCACAAAGATCACGATTTGTTTTGAGTTTGCTGAGTGAGTTTTTACTGCATTGTGTCTATAACGAATTTTGTATAGTTTATTATCTGACAATACTTTTTCCCGAATGAATAGATTGACTGTATATTATTACACTATTAACAACATACTTTTTTTGTACATTAGAAGAACCAGAATTCAGATGTCTGACATAAATTCTATAAATATTCTAATTTTTTTCATTTTTATTTTTTATCTCAAAAAGCGTACAAAAGTAGCACCATGTGTCTTTGAAGAAAATGTGGCATTTAATGACTTAATGCTCGCATAAAAGTCTCAGAACGAAAATGGGCCAAAATCACGAGATATGCATACTTATAGGTGGCTTCCCATACATGAAAAACAGTTTTATGCGATTTACTCCTAAACTATAAGTCCAATCTAAAAATGCATCAGAATAATATTTGCTTATCTTTGATAAAGGGATCGAATGGCAATTTTAGTTTTGTGAAATAAAGACTTTGTATTTTGAGGTACCCTATGTCCGACCCCTTCTATAGAGACAAACCACTGTGCGTCCGTCCGTCTGTCAGCGGGCTGTATTTCATAAACTGTAAAAGGTAGAGAGTTGAAATTTTCACAAAGTGTATTTCTATTGTCGCTATGACAATAAAAAAAATAAGAGCGCCAAATACAAGAAACTTTTTTTTAACGTTGGTAATCATCGAAGCTACCAGTTTAAAAGTACAAGTACGTAGAGTAAAAGTCACATTAAAAAGTATTCTACTCACACTTGACACTTTTTTTTAAAGAAACTAGGCCAATTACTTCTAGGGATAGCTAATATTTCGCAAACAAAAAGAAGGCGCTTTTAATTAAATTTCGCTGTATTTTTGCTGTATTTGCTGGAACTCGAGAGCGCTGGTGTCATGTGCGGCGCACACCATGTCAACTTTGTAGGGTTGGCACTATCGCCATAGTACAACAGGAAACCAGTTTTTATACTAATTGTATTTAAGATTCCCTGTGGCTGTGTCCACCAAGAATCGGAAGAAATATTCGCAGAAACTGCAAATAAAACAGCAAAAAGAGATAGAAAGAACAATACCCGGCTAAATAGTTTGTATCTTTATCTTATTTCATCTGATTTTAGGTGTTGAAATATCTAGGAATTTGTAGTTTCTGATACTCACGACACGGAATACTATTTTGGGGTCAGACCTATAATGTAATGCTAACTATTTGTAAATGTGTTTGAAATTGAAACGTATCAAAGCCTGCCTTAGACACCATCAAAATAATGTCGAGACATTTCAGAAGATTTACCGACTTGGGGATATTGTGAAACGTAAAACTGTGAATTCGTTTGGAATATGTGAATGAATGTGTAATACAAAAATAACACACAAGGAATCATCAACATCATCAGCCTACGTCAGCCCACTGTTGGACATAGGCCTCTTCCATGGCACGCCACTGATCTCGATATTCAGCTCTCATAATATACCATATTTCAAATATACATACATCTACATACATAAAATCACGCTGGTTTCCCATAGAGGTAGGCAGAGATCACGGATCTCCAAATAAGTGTGTTTTTTCATCCAAAAATAAACAAGGCGTAATAAATAGGTTAGCGTGGTATGGGCATGTTATGCGGAGAGAAATAAGTCATATTGCAAGGCGAGTGATGAATATGATTGTGGATGGATATACTGCTAGAGGAAGGCCAAGGAACAGATGGATGGATTGTGTGAAAGGAGTGAAAGCTGAGATGACGAATGATAGGAGAAAATGGAGGAGAGAAACATGGTGTGCCGACCCCGCCTAGTGGGATCATCATCCGCAACCTGACTTTACCCACTGCTGGGTATAGGCCTCCCTTTGTATGCGCCACTCTCCACGGTCCGTTGCACGTCTCATCCAGGTCCGGCCTGCGACGGATGCTATATCGTCAGCCCATCTCGCTGCTGGACGACCGACGTTTCTATAACCGGTTCTTGGACGCCATTCAGTTACCGCCCTACTCCACCTGTCATCACCACGCCTTGCCAGGTGACCTGCCCAACTCCATTTTAGTTCCGTTATGCGGTTCCCAACGTCTTTGACCTAGTGGGATAAGGGTAGGAAAATGATGATTCGTTTAAGAATAAGCGCCATTGCATGAAAATTAGCTGCCCAGCCCACCAAATAAGACTGCAATGTTAAAAAATAGTGTATTCAGCATGGCGCCGCGTGTTTATAATCATTTGCCTTCTGACATTACCCAAATAAACTAAATTGACATTTTCAATAATAATATACTTAATTCTCATTGTTGACTTTGTAATTTATGACATTTGTATTAATTTTTATTTTTTGTGTTTGTTGTTTTTATTTTCTTTTATTTTTATTTAGATATTTTTTTTGACATTATTACTAGATATTATCATAATTTTAATTTTGTATAATATAATTAATCATTGCACGCCTATAGAGGGCAAATTACATTGAATCTCTATTATCTGTGACATCTTTTTGACATTTAATTATGCAATAAATATACTTTGACTTTCAAATTAGAGTTAAAGACATTTTTATTGAATCAACTTATTTACAAAGACAAATTACAATAACATTAAAAACTTTAAGGTAATCGGTATGATAATAAGAAATGAAAATGAACTCAGTTTTCTATCTAAGTTCGCCTACAGATAGAAAACAGAGCTCAGATCACCGACCAAACTAAAAAGCTAAATGACTAAATAACTGATTTGGTTCGATTTAATTTCATCGACATTTGATCAGCCGTCGACGTTCGTCCGTAATTCGGCCGTTGACGGATTTGGTGCAATCGTGACGTTATCAGCGCTCGGTGACAGCCCTAACCAAGTAGGTCGGTAGGTCATGCGTGGCGTTCGTTGACCCCAGGGGCTCGGATCGGCACTACCTTTGTAAATTGTTCATAGTTGGTGACAATCTGCACTAACTTTCCCACTTGCTGTATATCAGATCGCTTGGAAGTTCAAACTTGAAACTACAATTCATTTATTCAGAAACGTTTTACTAACAGAAAGAAACTTACAAAATACAAAATACAAAAGAAGCAGTCGGGCTATCTAAAGGCCGTTGCAAACGGTCTATAGATAGCTCACCTGATCCAGAAACTAAAATTAGATATACAGCATCAGGAGCCAACATTTGCCTACACTAACATACATACATAAAATCACGCCTCTTTCCAGTAGGGGTAGGCAGAGATCACGGATTTCAATTTGCTACAATGCTGACATACTTCTTTTGCTTGCTTCATTCACTTAATAAATTCTTCATGCATGTTCGTCGGTTTAGGTTAGGTACTCTTGACTGACCCTATCAGCCATCTGGTTCCCATAGTTCAAACTTTGCTTAGTTTGGGGCTAGATAGCGATGTAAGAAATGTCCAAAATATTTATTTAACACATAATGTAATAAACATGGAATTTGAATACACATAACACACATGGCTTTACATAACAAGAACGGGTAAAATAACTTAAGCATAAGGTTTTTTACGATCAACATAAAGTTTATTTAGTAAAACGTAAAAAGCTCAAGAAAGTAGCTACTCACAAGCCTTTATGTCCACTCAAATCCCCGGTAAGTAGGTAGGTACTCTACCTTTCTCTGTATTTTCTGTTTCCTTTGTAAATGAATTTAAATAGGTACATTGTGCGTGACCTGTACGTGAGTAACATGTCCATGACGACCTCGGTGGCTTGGCGAGTGCTCGGCTGAGACTCAAGAGGCGGGTTCGATTTCCACTACGGAAGAAATGTTTGTAGGTATTTTTTCAAAAATTTCTTCCGGGTCTGAGTGTTGTAGTAATCTACACTAATATCAGGATTTTTCAAAACAACCCCTAAAAAGGGGTGTAATGGGGTGTCAAAGTTTGTATGAGAACTTTTTAACGGGCGGCGCGAACAGTTTGAAACTCGGTTTGAAATCTAACGCGTACGAAGTCGCGAGCAACAGCTAGAGTATTATAAGTATGTAAGTATTTACAAAAAAAGTACCTATATAAGTTTTCTATCAGCCATCAAGTGCCCATAGTACAAGCTTTGCTTAGTTTGCAAAGTTATTAAAATCGCGTCGTAATTCATAAAAATCCTCGTAATTTACATCAAGAGCTGGCTCTTTGCAGAACGGAACCCTATTACTAAGTCTCCACTGTCCGTATTGACCATGTCTTTCCTGTGGACAAGGCCGACTAAGCTGAGAGGATGGAATAGGTGCTGGACAAGCCTACTCCATCTTAATTCGTCCCGGGCACTACATCGTCCCGTCTGTGAAGGTAAAGTTGACTCCTGACGCTGTATAAATCATCTACTATAGATGGTAAAAGGCCTTAGTTTTTTACTGTCCGTCCGTCTGTCAGCGGGCTGTATCTCATGAACCGTCATAGGTAGAGAGTCGAAATTTTCAGTGTGTATTTCTATTGACGCTATAAAGTTAATATAAAACAAAGGAGGCCCCACACAAGAAACATTTTATCATATACGATTTTAAGGAACTCTTTTTGTGCGAATTGGACTCACATTTGACCGGTTATTTATTAAAACTATGAGGTTGCTCAATGCTACCAGCTTAAATCTAATAACATTCAGTATATTTTTGACTTTGACTTATTGCTACTAAATTAAATATAGCTGACTCAATAATAAAAATAGTCTTCTGCACTGTGTTAGTATTATTTATAAAGAAGCCCAGCTTGTATGTTTGTTAGTAGGTTAATCTTAAATATCTGGACCGATTCCGACTTTTTTTCAGGAGTAATATGCTATTCTAGAATGCTTTAAGATATATATTTATTCATACACGAGTAAAACCGCGAAAATTGTGCTAGTAAGACTTGTGTAAAGTAATATTCTGTTATATTTTTTATAGTTACATTTTCAAAAAATCTTTTTCACTAAGATTAGACAGAAACCACTTATTATTTACTACCCTGACATTCTTAACTCCTTCGCCCACACATCTTATAATATGCAAATATTGTATTAAAATTTGATCTACCCCTTAAGCTCAAGGGGGGAGTATACCAGACGATCGTAAGACCTGTCGTACTTTCGATCTGAGTGTTGAGCAACCAAAGGAACATAATAATAAAATAATACATAATTTGTGGACATTTGACACAGCGCCATCTAGTCCCAAACTAAGCAAAGCTTGTACTGTGGGAACTAGATGGCTGATAGAATACTTACATACTTTTTTTTGTAAACTTGCCTTTTACCATCTGTAGTAGATGATTTATACAGCGTCAGGAGGCAACTTTTACCTTCACAAATAAGACGCTGTAGTGCCCGGGACGAATTAAGATGGAGTAGGATTATTTTTTTTGTAACTTCATACTTAAATACTAAGTACTACAATACCCAGACTCGGAGGAAATATTTGCAGAACATATAAACATTTCTCCCGTAGCGGGACTCGAACCCGCGGCTCTTGCGTCTCAGCCGAGCACTCGCCCGCCACGCCACAGACGTCGTCGATATTGCTCGTATCTAAAACTTCATCACGATATAATCTCATACCACGTGGATATCGGAATTCTCATGCAAATTGGAATGGTTCAGCGACCACATAATGAGTTTAGCCGATGAGGGCGATATCATAAAATGTGCATTATTCAATTACTCGAACTGGATTGCTTTTACTAGTTTGCGGCTTTAAAAAATATTTTTTTTTAATAAAATACTACTAAGATTAGTATGGATTTAGAGATTTTTGTATACCAAAGTATGAGGTAATTTAATTACATTTTCCTACACTTTTTGGTAGGTACCTATTTCAATCACCAGTCATTGGTTCTTTCAGCTTACCAGGCTTAGTGAAAGTAGGTCAAAATCGTGTTCCAATGTCTATGAAGTCTGAATTTTTGCATTACAGCTCTCTCCTCGGGCAAATGATAACGGAACGTAAACAAAGCGCAATGAATTCTAATGAGTACGGAACGTGAGCCTCCGGGACTTTATACAGGATGTCCGATTGTTCCGTTCAGTGTTCGATGTTTCAGAGTACATTGTAATGCCGCATATTGGGAATATTGGGCCTATTCATGTTACCTCGAAAAATTAGCATGCGGGAACTTCTAAAGTTTCCCCTTTCGGGCAGACGATAGTTTTAAAACGGCATTTCTGAATCATTCGTATGTTTATTTATTATTTCTCAAAGTTATTTTTTATTTCGAAAATCACCTTGTAATTTAAAATCACCAAAATGACCTATATCCATGTGTTTTTTTTTCAATTTCGTATTCTTAAAGTCATTTGGTAATTTCAATATTAAATGACTCACCAAATGACTTTCAAGACTGTACGAAAGGGGAAACTTTAAAAGTTCCCCCATGCTCATTTGCCCGAGGTAACATTTGAATTTATTAGCCAATAATCCCAATATCCGGCATTGCAATGTACTCTGAATACAGCTAATAATTATATCTGAATATATCTGATACCCTGAAATAAAGTAAAGAAAAGTTTTTTTTAAATGAGAGAAATTAAATACCTAGTAAAATTGCGGCATAAATTAGGTTGTCGACATCAAAATTGGTCCTCATTCAGAATATATTATAGAAGTTTTTAAATAGCTCTTCTAACGCCGTCACGCCAGCGTATATGATGCGACGCATCATATACTGTTGTTACTATTACTCATAAAAGTAAGTAAGTTCGTATGAGCTAGTGGCCAACTCTTGTGACGGAGTTTTCAGGCCGCCTAAAGGCCTCCGTCACGGCTTAACGACTTAAAAACCGAGGCCGACAATTAACGCGCCCTCCGAAGCACGACAGGGCTCAGCTCGTAATGCCACTTGCGGTCACCCATCCAAATTTTGACCGCGCACAACGTTGCCTAACCTCAACGATCAATCAAGAACGTCTAAGCAAGCTACGCCACGAGCGCTTCGTATCGTAAATTACTCATAAAAACTATAGTAATCGAAATGGATTTATTTTCTTTAGTACTTTTGTTTTCGCTCGTTCAACAGGTCATTATTTTTCTTAAAGAATGCTGTTTTTGCTCAGTTGTTTGTCAGATGTCAAACATTTGTTGACGTTGACGTTGTGACGTGTTGTTTTTGCCCACGACACAGGGAATTCTGGTGTGAGGTCAGGGCTATGTTCGTAACTGGTGGGTGTTTTCATCTATACTAAACAACCTTGAATTGGATTGTCACTCAGAACTGACTAACTTGACTTCACCATTTACTTCTAGTTACTATCAGATAGGGTTTGGTCTGGTAGTGTCACTAATTCTTTCAGCTCAGTAATTAAATAAATATTAGCGGACATTTCACACAGCGCTATCTAGCACCAAACTAAGCAAAGCTTGTACTATGGGAACCAAATGGCTGATAAAATACATTTTTTAATACATAATACTACAACACCCAGACCCGGAAGAAATATTTGCAGAACATGCATTTCTCCCATAGCAGGAATCGAAACCGCGCCTCTTGCGTCTCAGCCGAGCAAGCGCCCGCCACGCCACTGAGGTCGTCAAATGTGGTGAAAGGATTTAAAGTGCACCTCAAAGGATTCTCGCACTTACCACATAATTTGAAATTTTTTAGGTGCCAATTTCCTTCACCGTTTGAGATATTTTGGAAGTTAAACTTATTTTGGCAGATTTAGAATTACGGCACTCTTGGTAATTTAGGTCTGCACATAATATGAAAGGAACAACATCATCATAAGAACTTGATAGTCCGTTGCTCAGTCCAGTCCAAACACATTAGTCACTAACCTGTTCGGGAAGTAGACGAAGGCATACCGCTGTTTTAGGAACTAGCATCATTATCTTCATCACTCTACAGCAGTCCACTGCTGGACATAGGCCTCCCCTAATGAGCGCTATCGCGCCCTATCTTCGGCTTGACGCATCCAGTCTCTACCAGTAGTCTTTCACAAATCATCATTCCACCTAGGACGCTTTCCGGCTAGGTAGAGCAAAGATTAAAATGTTTTTGTTACACCCTGTATTCAACGTCTAAAAGGGTTAACACTAAACATGCTGTATTATTTTTTTAGGGTTCCGCAGTGTTTTAATAACTCGCGTTTAAATTGTTTATGTTTGGTTAAAGTTACAGTTATTACTGCGCGAGGCTTTGCGTGGGTGACATTTTATTCTGAAAATCTAAGGGACTGCAGCCGTTTACATAAGTTTTGCACTTAAGTGTACCTTCTATTCTATCTATATCTAGTCGTGTATCACTTTCGAACCAGTGTGGTGAAAGTATTTAAAGTGCGCCTCAAAGGCTCCTTTCGTGCACTCTTTCGAACCTTCTACGGTTCTACGAGACGTGCCGGTTTCCTCGCGTAGCGCACAAAAACTTCTGAACCGCAAACCCCAAACGTGTACGACTGGATTTGAACCCACGACTGAACCTTAGGATCATTAGACCACCAGTGCTCTATGTTTTACCTACCTTTGAGTATTGAAACTTGTTTGAATAAAGCTTGTTTTGTTTTGTTTACCGCGGTATGACGTAGAACCTAAAAACTATTGCTCCGAGTAAAAACTCGAAAGCATGTGTCACGCTGCTTCCTTGACCATACTGCTTCGAATGAACTGGTATTAGTTTGTGTTTAGTGAATTGTTAACTTTTGAGCTTATTTTTGCTAATTTTAATGTTTTTCATTGTTAAATGGATTTTAATCTTACTTATATTATAAATGCGAAAGTTTGCGATTTTGGATGTTTGGATGTTTGTGCCTCAAACACGCCTAAACGGCTGAACGGATTTGAATGAAACTTGGAATATACATAGTACATGTACTGGTTTAACATATAGGCTATTTTTTATCCGGGAACCACGCGAGCGAAGCCGCGGGCGGTAGCTAGTCTGAAATAAATGAGTTAATAATAAACTACTAGTAGTAGGTACCTAATGTAGGATAAAGATATGCCTTCGTAACTGGGTATCTATTCTTGAAAACTCACCCAAATGGTCCATCCATTGATTTTTATCAATTTCGTAGTTTATAAGTCATTTGGTGACTTCAAAATAAAAAATAAATAAGTTTTGAAATCATCAAATGACTTTTAAGAATACGAAATTGAAACAATAACAATGGATGGACCATTTTATTGATTTTCAAGAATTAATACCTCTGTTCATACGGGACGTACCTCTGTACGGGGGGGGGGGTGTCTGTACGTCTGTCTGTATAGGGGAAATAATCCTGCATCAAAGTGTTCTGTATTCTGTGCCAAAGGCGCGTTTTATTGCAATTTACACTATCGACGAGGCGACCTTTGTACTGACAACGACAGAATACTGATCAATCTCATAGATACTTATATACCTATTTTGCATTTCTTTGTGTACTTGTGCCACAAGGTCGTCTGTCTATCTCCATGACTCGGTACGGACTTGGTTCAGATTGAAGGGAAGTATGACATTGTGTATTTTATTTTTATTTTTGTTGTTATAGCGGCAATATAAATACACACTGTAAAATAATAAACTCTCTACTTACTACGGTTCATGAGATACAGCCTGCTGACAGACGGACGGACAGCGGAGTCTTAGTAATAGGGTCCCGTTAGTACCCTTCGGGTACAATATAATAATATCAATAGCTATAATATTAAGAGTGTGCAATTAGCGGATTTGCTCACTAAAATCGATGAATAACTCTGTCGTTAGTTAATAAAGTTTTATTATTCGAAAAGAAAATGTTTTTTTTTTTCAAAGTGAAAAACACGATAAGAGAAAAAAAAGTGATTAAAAAATCTTAAAAAATGCATGTTTTGAGTATGTTTTTATTTAGATCTCGGGAACCCTACCATATTTTCTGATAGTTTTTACTATGACAATTTCTTTAGTTGTTGAATTTCTTGTAACTAACAATTACTGTTTGATTTTTGAGTTATTTGAATGAATGAATGAAAATTCTTTATTGCACACCTTACAATTGATAAAATATGATAACAAGTAAAAAAATGTAAAAATGTACTTTTGATATCAGTATTTTGCGCTGTCTCGCTCTCTTTCTTTTACACACCCGAAATTGGTAGCGCTATCTCTTTCTGAATCGGTCTAGACGCTGGTATGGCAGCCTCGATGGTATGGTAGCCTCTTAAATCTGCATTTGGCTAGTGAAGGTGTAATGCTTGTAACATAGCTCGACAGAGCGCATACTATTTTAGTACCGCAAATAGGTCGCGTACAGCCGTGTATTGTACCGACTGTGCTCAGCTGTTTGCAACATTCATACGTTATGACGTGATCAACAATTCGTTACCTACTATAAAACCTTTACCATCTACATTTCAATTTCAGTTTATTTATTACAACTAACGTCTATCTTTATCCCTATCTTCGCTGGACTGGGAGTAAAGAAAAAACATAGAATGCGTTCAGCTGCTTCTCTCCCCGTGCATGTCGTAAAAGTAGATTAAGGGATAGTATCCTCTCCAACATGATGAGATACAATAAGCAAGTATTCCCAAGAAGGGTTGACGTCAGGCAGGCGGCCGGTCATAAAACACTTTAGCCAAAACTCTTACAGCATGACCCAAGGATCATGCTGTGCCGACCCCACATAGAGTGGGAAAAGGGCAGGAAGATGATGATGAACGTCTATCTTTACACACAAATATTATCACGCCCGTCACGCGAGTCCTGATCCAAAGTCTCAAGATGGATATGGCGATCAGCCCATCGCTTATATAGATGGTCCATCATGTTGGAGATGATACTATCCCTTAGCACACTCTTAGTCGACTTTTACGACATGCTTGGGGAGAAAAGCAGCTGGACATGTTTTTCTTTACCTACAGGATACATTTTTACAATAGAATAGCATTAGGTATGTATGTCACAAATATGAATAGTTCATCATGTAATTATTGTCAAATGCATTCAATTAATCTACATCTCACCAACATCATTATCAGCAGCCCATAGAAGTGCAATGGGTTGTTATGACGAGATGCACCCAAAAGAATCTAGGTACTCTACGCGAGTGAAACCGCGGGCGTCAGCTAGTATTACATACGTAAAAATGTGGCTGTGTGGGAATGTTTGGCTGTGTTAATCTGAGTAACTGTTGAAAAGATTTGTCTGAAACTTAGAATAGGTACATATAGTTAATGACCTGGAAAATCCTTGGAAAATCACATAAGGTCTAGTAGACTTTATACCCGGGTGGATACCACTAATATTGTAAATGAGAAACTTTGTAATGGGCTTCTTTTCCCGGTCCGGCCGCAATTCGAGGGCCTTTACTCCAAAGCTTTTAACACGTTATGTTTGATAATTCGATTAATAATTCGGTGATTTGGATGTGAACTCTGTTTCCTATCTGTGGGCGAGCATGGATGGAAAACAGAAATCATTTTTATTTTAAATACCTATCTATTTGCTTTTAAGCTTTTTGCGGCGGTATGTACCTAATGTTCTAATGTAAATGCCATATCTACGCCATTGTTACGTGAGAGCACTGGTGGTCTAGTGGTTGAGGCTACGCCTTCTGATCCTAAGGTAGTGGGTTCAAATCCGGTCTTGCATCAATGTATTTGTATTCTCAAACGGTGAAGGAAACCGACATGTCATAGAGCAAAAAACTTTGAAAAACATGTGTCAAGTGCACGAAACGAACTTTTAAGGCGCACTTTAGATCCTTTCACCACACTAGATCGAAAGAACAATTGACACGACTAGTATACGTTAACGATTTGTGGTTTTTTTTTGTGTGTAGGGTGTTATCTGAGGAATTAATTAACCGAACTGCTTCTCTCCCCAAGCATGTCGTAAAAGTCGATTAAGGAGTAAATAGTATCCTCTCCAACATGATAGACCATCTATATGGGCGATGGGCTGATCAGCTGTCACCATAGTTAATCATATCCATCTTGGGACTCATACCCCCGAATACTCAAACGCATCTCAAAGTTGAGCACGTCTCAAATGACGTTTTTTTTTTTTGACAGATTTTCATCAGAAACTGTCAAAAAATGAATTGAGACGTGCTCAACTCTGAGTCGCGTTTGAGTATTCGGGGGATAGATCAGGAGTGGCTGCAAGTTTTCTTATGGTTACTTATGGTTCTGCCCACCCCGTCAGGGATACGGACGTGATAATGTGTATGCACTAACCGATTTTCAGAATTATTTCACTGATAGATAGCTACACAATCCCGGAGTGCTTAAAGTTATATTTTATCCTCTTAGATTTTAGTTCATTCCTTGATAATGTTTTAAGGGCGTCGACATGCCTATTGTTTAGTCCAAACAAAGAACACACAGTATCATAATAAGATGGAGTACAGGTGCTTTTACAAAACAAGGACAAACAAACAACAGTGTCCATTCAGAAAGAACAACGGGAAGCAATAAAAATGTTTTCTTCATGTTCCAATTATCCGAATCGCGAAGTTTTTCAACATTCTTACCATTTTACAGTACCTGCCCACGTTACAGTTCATTATATAATAAGTAATTCGTCTCACCGGTCATCACGATACAGGCTTGCCTGAAATACATAATTAGTTTTAATTTAAGCCACTGCAACATCAAACGTTGTGCCTGTGAAAATTGTTTCATAAAAAAAAACTTGTTATTACCGATTCTTCTACGAGCGGTAGCGAATTAATGTTTTGTTTTCTCAAATGCCCTAAGCTACTACTACTATTCGTGACACTAGTTCTTTCGAACCAGTGTGGTGAAAGGATTTAAAGGCTTACTAAGCACTCGCCCGCCACGCCACCGAGGTCATTATAAGTAATAAATGTTACTTATATCGATGAAAATTGTATATGTCTATCCCATCAAAACTTCATTTGGACATTATCCTCAATTTTATACAATTAAACTAGTTATCATACATACGTACATACATATTATCACGCCTGTATCCCTAATGGGGTGGGCAGAGCCACAAGTAAAATAAGAAAACTTGCGGCCACTTCTGATTTATTAAAAAGATGGATATGGTGATCCATGGTGAAGCCCATCGCCCAGTTATCAAAATTAATTGTAAGGTGTACAATAAAGAAAGAAGTATGTCAGGATCGTAGCAAATGGAAATCCGTGATCTCTGCCTACCCCTATGGGAAACAGGCGTGATATTATGTATGTATGTACAATAAAGTATTTTCATTCATTCATTGGAGTTGGTGAACGAGGCGCTCAATGCGAAAGCTAAGACTGAATCCTAAAAAAAACACTTAACCGTCAATGTATTTATAGCAAGAACCTAAAAGGAAAATGGTTGAGCGTTTTAGAATTCAACATCACGATGACGCTGTGAGACAGCGCAGCTGCGAGGATCACTTTCAGGAGCCTTGCTCAATTCATTAGTGAGGAAAATAGGCTTTATTAGGTTAGAGTAGAGTAGGTTGTCTAGTGGTAGTACCCCCGGATTCTGATCTTAGGTTGCGAGTTCAAAACCGATCGTGTGCAGATGGATTTTTCAGTTCGAAAAATTATGTGTGCTATACTAGTACTCGCAAACGGTGAAGGAAAACATCGTGAGGAAACCCGCGGCTTAGTCAGATCCGTGCGTATTGACCATGTCTTACCTGTGGACAAGGCCGATTAAGCTGAGGGGATATAGGTGCTGGGCAAGCCTACTCCATCTAAATTAGCCTCTGACTGAAACTAAGCAAAGCTTGTATTATGGGAACCAGATGGCTGATAGAATACTTATGTAATTGTTTTTTGTAAATACATAATATTACAACACCCAGGCCCGGAAGAAATATTTAAACATGGTCCATCACGTTGGAGAATGGACAAAGTTTAATGGAATGATAAAAATAATGTACATCGCTAAAACATGATTTCACATCAATTGCTATTATCGGATGAGTCAGATCCATTAATAAAATACATGTCTCAGGAAATATTAGGACCCCGAAAGGTTTATTTAGTAAGCCTGTCGCGCGGTTTTACACCTACAGAGCCTTACTGGTTTAGTCATCCTGCATTCCGTTCCGAAAGTCGTAGATTTGAATTCGGTCGTGCACCAATAGATTTTTCTACGCGGAAAAAAGTATGTGCGCAATAAATCAGCTAGCGAAATCATGAAGTGAAAAGTCAGTGAAAATGTAGAACTTAAAAAGAAATGCGTCAAATGTACAAAAAATACTTTACACTGGTTCGCAAGACTTAATGCCACGAGTAGCAGTAGCCTTATATTCGACATCATCATCATCATTCGCAATCCGACTTCACCCACTGCTGGGTATAGTATAGGCCTCCCTTTGTATGTGCCACTCTCCACGGTCCGTTGCAAGTCTCATCCAGGTGGACCTGGATGAGACTTGACGGATGTCTTGACGGCTGGAGCGACGGATGCTGTATCGCCAGCACATCTCGCTTCTGGACGACCTTTGACATACTGGCTCTGATATTTGACAAGTATCAACAATATAATAATGTAGATGAGTTAACAGTTATTAACTTCTCTGCTGGACTGGGAGTAAAGAAAACACATAGAATGCGTCCAGCTGCTTCTCTCCCCGAGCATGTCGTAAAAGTCGACTAAGGGATAGTATCCGCCAACATGATGAGGTACAATAAGCAAGTTTTTCCAAGGAGGGTTGACGTCAGGCAGGCGGCCGGTCATAAAACACCTTAGCCAAAACTCTTACCCCACATAGAGTGGGATAAGGGCAGGAAGATGATGATGATGATGAGTTAACAGTTATAGTAGGCATAAAAGGGGGTGAGAAAAGGGGGGTAATGGATCTTAGAAGTATTTGCGTGAAGTAGAGAATGATGTCACTATGTGAAACACGGTTTAAGATATCATAGTACCTCTATATACGGCGTAGAGCCTCTACGAGAAATACGTCGTAGAGCCTCTACGAGAAATATGTCATAAAGCATCTACGAGAAATACGCCGTAGGGTCTCTACGTGAAATACGTCGTAGAGCCTGTATGAAACCCACTTTATATGACTAAGCAGATACGTAGTAATAACTCTACAAAGGCTGTGATGTAGGCTCTACGAAAATATGTCCTAAGAATCTACGCAGAGGTCTAAGCTTACGTCGTCGTACAGTCAGCATAAAAACTAAATAAATAAAAATAAATAAATATTTGCGGACGTTTCACACAGCACCATCTAGCCCCAAACTAAGCAAAGCTTGTACTATGGGCACCAGATGGCTGATAGAATACTTATATACTTATTTTTTGTAAATACATACTTATAATACATAATACAACACCTAGACCCGGAAGAAATATTTGCAAAACATACAAACATTTCTCCCGTAGCGGGAACCGAACCCGCGGCTCTTGCGTCTCAGCCGAGCACTCGCCCGCCACGCCACCGAGGTCGTCAAGTAATATTTACTCAAACAACATAACATACATAATGAAGATTGATAGTCTTTAATAACTAAGGATTAGTATTTATATTATTAAATGATTTGGTTCTCTCAAGCAGCACTAGTGAGAGAGCAGAATGGTCAGGAAGTACTGGTGGTCTAGTTGGTAGTGGCCCCGCCTTTCGATCCTAAGGTCGTGGGTTCAAACCCGGTCGTGTACCAATGGATTTTTCTGTGCGAAAAATTTATGTGCGCTATACCAGTACTCTCAAACGGTGAAGGAAAACATCGTGAAGAAACCCGCGGCTTAGTCAGCTCCGCACGTATTGACCATGTCTTTCCTGTGGACAAGGCCGACTAAGCTGAGAGGATGAAATAGGTGCTGGGCAAGCCTACTCCATGTTAATTCGTCCTGGGCACTACAGCGTTCCGTTTGTGAAGATAAAAGTTGCCTCCTGACGCTGTATAAATCATCTACTGTAGATGGTAAAAAGCCTTAATATTGACCTCTGAATGAGCTTCCAAACAGATCAGTTAAAATTTGCTGCAAACCTTTAGGATGCTGTTATTGTATCTCTACCTGTACCACTAAAAGGCTACGGCGTAGCACCTCTACAAACTTCACACAAACACACACACACACACATACATTATCACTCCCGTATCCCTATGGGGTGACAGAGTCACGAACTATCATAAAAAATTGCAGCAACTCCTGGATTCAAAGTCCCAAGATGGATATGGTGAACCATGGTGACAGGTGATCAGCCCAAAGCCATATTACACCATACATCCATATACATATTATCCATATACATTTTATATGTTTCCATCCATTCATATCCATTATATATTTCGAGGGACAGCAGAAATCCACACCATTCAACTTTGTTGTCACTAGAAAGGTCCAAGCGTGTATTTAACGTTAGTTTAGTTTAGTCTTTAATTTAGTTAGTTTTCTATTTACGTTTTTAATTTAGATAGTCTTAGTCTTAGTTTGATTGCCTGGGAGAAATCGCATCAAGCGATAAGGCCACCATTTGCCAGCAATTCTCAGTTTTTGTTTATTTATTTGCTTGCAATAAAGTTTTTTCATTTCATATAGAAGATCCATCAACAGATACGAACTTCAATAAGAAAATCGGCCATCTTAAAAAACAGTATGTCACGGCCCCACTTAGTGTCATTGCGAGTGGGCGGGGCGCTTCTCTGCTATTTATAGACCAGGACTACAATAAACCGGCTCTGATGGCAGTGGGCAGTGACCTTAATGACCGACTCCAAATTACTCGAAATCCAGTTGTGATTCAGCGGATTTTTTATGTGTAATAAATAGAACCGGCCAAGTACGAGTCGTATTCGCACCTCAGGGTTCCATCGTACATTAAAAAATGTTTCTTGTGTTGCCCTTTCACTTTTTTTTATTATTTGTTGTTATAGCGGCAATGAAATACTACACACTCTGTGGAAATTTCAACCCTCTACCTACTAGGGTTTATGAGATACAGCGCTGACAGACGGACGGATGTACGGACGGAGGCTTAGTAATAAAGATTCCGTTGGCACACTTCGTGAACGGAACCCTAAAAAATATGGTGAAGGAATACATTCAGTTAACCAGAATGTCATAGAACCTAAAAAGTTGGACGACAATGTCTCAGCACGAAAGGAGCCTCCTTGAGGCGTACATTTATCACTACACCACACTAGTTCTTTCTTTGGCCGCAACTTCGTTCGCTTTGATTTTTTTGTGATACCTGCCAGCTTATTACATCTTTCATTAGATTCCAATCTGTCTCATATTTTATTGAAATCCGTTAAGCTATTTAGGCGTGAAAGGTAACAGACAGACGGACTTTGTATTTTTATCATCATACTTCATACTAATATTATAAAGAGGAAAGTTTTTTTTGTTTTTTTTTTGTTTGTTTGTAACGAATAGGCTCCGAAACTACTAGACCGATTTCAAAAATTATTTAACCAATAGAAAGCTACATTATCAGGGACCAGTATACGCTATAATATATTTTCAAAAAAATTAGGGATCCGTAATAAAATTGCCACCCAAAATAGTTATTGGCGTGCGCTGCGAAAACTATTGATTATAGAACAAAATAATGTACTACACGCGTACGAAGTCGCGGGCAACAGCTAGTGATATTATAAGGTAACAGACAAACAAAGACAGATACATTTATAATATTTTGACTAGTTGCTATCAAATCTGTGAAATCTATCGGTAAACCCATCGGTTACCGATGGTTAGTGAGGTGTGAATTTCCACTCCATCAGCCATCAGCCATTTACGAATGTCCGTCTGTGGGTCAAGGGGTCGTGGGTTCGAGGCCTCGCGACGGGGTCAGGACAGGCTTTTGTGTCAAATGAATATCATACCTAAAAAAAACTAAGGCCTTTTACTATCTATAGGAGATGATTTACACAGCGTCAGGAGGCAACTTTTTACCTTCACAAACGGAACGCTGTAGTGCCCGGGACGAATTAAGATGGAGTAGGCTTGCCCAGCACCTATTCCATCCTCTGAGCTTAGTCGGCCTTGTCCGCAAAAAAGACTTGGTCAATACGTGCGGAGCTGACTAAGCTGCGGGTTTCCTAACGATGTTTTCCTTCACAGTTTGAGAGTATATAGCGCACATAAATGTTTCGCACAGAAAAATCAATTGGTACACGACCGGATTTGAACCCATAACCTTAGGATCGGAAGGCGGGGTCATTACCAACTTAACCACCAGTGCTCTCATACCTCACCTAAATGTTATAACGAAAAAATACTAAATAGAAATTCTACTTTTAAAATAATAATAATCAATATTTGAGGACATATTATCACACAGCACCATCTAGCCCGAAACTAAGCAAGGCTTGTACTATGGGAACCAGATGGCTGATAGAATACTTATATACTTTTTTTTGTGTATATACATACTTATGATAAATAAACATGTTTTTTCTTTGTTGCAGGGGACCAACATTCGCGAGAAGATTGACCCAGCGACACTAAACAATAACCTTACCTTGTTACCTTATTCTAATCGTATTCCTTCCGGAGCGATGCGGTCGTGACGCATGGAAGAGAGCGTGGACGACGGTCTCCCTCTGAGCAGACGGCAGAGGTAACTTAAGTGTTAAATAACAAAGATATACGGAAATTACGTATGAAATGGCCAGTGTTATGAATGTGGATAGATACACGGGCAGAGGAAGGTCTAAGAAAAGATTGATGGATTGTGTGAAAGAGGACATGCGTATGAAAGGAGTGAATACTGAGATGACGAGTGATAGGAGAAGATGGAAGAGGAAAACATGTTGTGCCGACCCCACCTAGTGGGATAAGGGCAGGAAAATGATGATGAGCCAGTGTAACTGAAAGTCAAAAATTTGTACATACATACATCACGGCCGTATCCCTAACGGGGTCGGCATAGCCACAAGTAGTCATAAGAAAACTTGCAGCCACTGTTGATCCAAGAGATCCAAGAAAAATTTTGAATTATTTTTTATTCTATAAAATCACGGGGATCACTTGGACACGTCTTTATCATTTCGGTCGAGTCTCCCATATTGACACTTTTTTTTCTCAAACCTCCATCGTTTTATCGTTTTAAATCCTGTCAACATCGACATTAGCAAAATTGTGGCAAACACAGCTACAGAGGCCAAAAATAAAAGAAGAAGAAATCTACGTTGCATTTACACCCTGTTCGTAACGCGACCAAGCGTGGAAGATACAGGTAAAAAACCACGCTTGGCTATTTTTTTGGAAAATGATCCCTTTACAATCATATTTATAAAAGGAGTTGGAGCATTATTCAGTCCCAAGCATTTTCGTTTTATATATAATCGGATATTTTATAGTAAGCTTTTTTTAAACAACTATGTTGTTTAAAATGTTGTTGTGAGTTTTCTCAACATTCGCGTTTGAAAGATCTTCACAACGAACGAAACAAAATAAACCACAGTATTAGTAAAATTTTACTGAAAACACAGAAGTTTAGGCTCGTGTTGACGTTAACTAAATATATGAATTGTAAACTAATAACATTGATTCGTTTCCGGCGCTCCAGACCGAAATAATATCTCTTGGTTAATGTGATTCATCTGAACCAACACTCATTTATTTAAAACTAGCTGCCGCCCGCGGCTTCGCTCACGTGGTACCCAGATAAAAATTTGCCTATATGTTAATCCAGTACATGTACCATGTATATTCCAAGTTTCATTCAAATCCGTTCAGCCGTTTAGGCGTGATTGAGGCACAAACATCAAAACATCATTACAAACTTTCGCACTAGATGGCAGCACAGGTGAAGTTAGTACGCGCTATCGTTGCATTTTGAGCTTTACGCCGGTAATTCAAGCAAACTAAGACTTTTCAATTTATAATATAAGTAAGATAAATAACACCCAACAGTCACATACAAAGTTCTTATGATTAAAGGCCTTAGTTTTTTTTAAGTCTGAGATCAGAGAAACGATTATTCGCATTGTTATAATGCCGTTGTGGTCTTTCATATACCACGTGTTTCATATTTAGATGGAATGCCAGTTTTAACCTATCAACATTCTATTACATTCTGCTTACACTTCAGTGCAAAATAATAAGTTTATCTTACTAATATATAAATCTATTCTGAAATATCAATTATATCTTCTTTTCAAGGAGATATTCAAGAAGCTAATGGATGTGACCAATGAACAAAGGGCTGGCGCTTACCTTGGACAAAGGATAAGTATAGCTATCCAACGAGATAACGTCGCCAGCCTTTTGGGACCTTACCTGCGTTCGGTGATCTGAGCTTTGTTTTCTATCTGTAGGCGAACTTAGATAGAAAACTGAGCTCATTTTCATTTCTTCTCTCTCTGATTACCTTAAAGTTTTTAATGTTATTGTTGTTTGTAAGTAAGTTGATTCTAAAATATTATAAGTTTTTGAATGCTGTAAGGATGGTTGTACTTACCTGGATTTTGGGATGTACATAGTTCGTAACCTCGAATAACATTATTATAAATAGGCTAGCTAATTCTTATTCGGGTTAACGGCAGTGAAGTCATGGTCGGAAGTATTTTAACGGAATTTGGAATTTTCAATAATACTTAGCTACATTAGCTTAGATAGGTAGATCAAATTAGGCTCAGATTTTCGTTTAAATAATCCAACACCTTACCACTTATGTACTGTGTCAAGTACGAAATATGAGTACTCGTTGAGAATAGACAGGAATATTCCTAATTGAAATATTCCTTGTTTCGATACGATACGATAGTGGGCATGGAAATGTATGAAAAATACGCTTTTCTTTTACACTTTTCCTGCAGAAAAAAACGTTGTTTAGGAAAATCATCATCATCTTCCTGCCCTTGTCCCACTCTATGTGGGGTCGGCACAGCATGATTCGGATCATGCTGTAAAAGTTTTGGCTAAGGTGTTTAGGAAAATCAAATAAAAAAAATATACAAATATTGTGTCCTGTATTTCCTATAATATTGCGCTATGAGAGCGCTGAAAAAGTAATTACTTTACTCTACAAAATGAACATAATTAACCAAACAGATGGTCAATCGCGCATTTTTTTGGATTAGTTAGATATCAAAATCTGTGAAAATTCCTCAGCTCGAAGTTTTTAAGACGTTTACCAACGTAAGGTACCTAAGACGAGGCGGTAAGGCCTTCGACAAAGCCTGCTCGCAAAGGACGTAAAAAAAGTTACGACCGTGTTTTGACTTTGATATACAAGTTCTTTGCTCGATTGCCCCCAGCACGAAGCTTTTTTTTAATTTTGTTAGTCCCTGCATCCATTTTGGTGACAGCTAGTGTACCTACGTGCGTGTTCATTGAGCGGGCCGTGGCGGCATCAAAGCGCCATTTGTTTACGCGTCACAATTAAATTCTTTACAACTCACTGAAATGTAAATTGGGCACGTTTCATTGAATAATTTAATTCATTTTGAAATTCTGAAACGGGGGTTGGTAATAATGGTAGATCGTTATACAAGAAGCTAAAATGACCCATTATTATACAAGGTAGTTTTACACCCGAGCTTTAGTGAGGGAGTAAATAGAAACCGAGTTATAATGGGTTTTCAGCGCCGTGTGTTACACTCTACTTTTCACTACGATTGTGAGAAAATAAAATAATCCAATACAATATTAAATACGGTCACCAAAATTCAGCTTGTAAGTAGAGAAAAATTCTAAAGATTTCGCGTCAACACTTTTTTTTTAATTTGTTCTGTAGCCGCAGCGCAATACAAGCACTCTACTGAAGAGATCGCCGCTTTTAGTTCCATTTTCAAAAGCAAAATGTTCTTTTTTTATGAAACAATAATAAGTTGAGTTTATTCATGATTATTCTACTTATGAATGAGGACTTTTTCATTTTTGTGGGCTCGTTGGTAACAGACTATAATTAAAAAAAAATACTTTTTCCCTTTTAGGCAAATTATGCTATTTTATCCCCGCGCTGGTACGCTACAATGACGGACTTTTTGAGCAAGAGGAGTGAAAACGCGTAACGTACCTACAGTCTGTTGTCTTTATTTCTTGTACTTCTGGTCACATTTCATTTCATTTCATATATTCATTTAAACTTACATCTATCCTAACAGGCTAACCTAAAGCAATAGTGTAGCGTCAGAGATTATAGTCATCATTTTCCTGCCCTTATCCCACTAGGTGGGGTCGGCACACCATGTCTCCCTCTTCCATTTTCTCCTATCACTCGTCATCTCCGCACTCACTCCTTTCACACGCATATATAGATTATAGTATAATAAAATATTAAAGTCATCTAAAATTACATAAAAAATAATATCAAATTATTTGCAATCTCTCTCTCTCTTCCCAACTATTTATCCCACATGGTGGTGGTGACAGCCTTCCTCACACTCCTCCACTTCGCCCTATCCATGACGTCGTTATTGGAAACATAGCATTCTGTCATGTCGCGGTTCACCACAGCTGTCCAGATGGTCTTTGGTCTCCCTCTTTGTCGTTTGCCAGAGATAAATTGTCCCAGTATCTGGTTGCCAACATGATCTTTGGCCTTTGCAAATTCATTCAGTGAAAGAAAGAAACAAAGATAGAAAGAAACTATTTATTTGGTTCACAAATACTTAATAATAATAATAAATTGTGAGCCAAAAAGACTCAGTGTGTGCTGCAGGAGCCCTAAGCAACTACAGCGCTGTTCTTCCGTAGCACCTTTCCTCAGAGCGCGTCACAGGCCAACACACTCTTCATGGAACAAGAAATATTTATTTAAAAAAATTCCCGAAGTGGACGTGAAACCCACGGCTTATTGGCTTATTCAGCTCCTCACGTATTGACCATGTCTTTCCTGTGGACACGGCCGACTAAGCTGAGAGGATGGAATAGGTGCTTTGCAAGCCTACTCCATCTTAATTCGTCCCGGGCACTACAGCGCCAGCGTTCCGTTAGTGTAGGTAAAAGTTGCCTCTTGACGCTGTATAAATAATCTACTATAGACGGTAAAGTACGCAGTTTGCGAACAAAACGATTCTGAAAAATTTTTCCCTGATGGAAAGCTACTATCTCTGATAGCTTTTATTCCTACGAAAATGAAACTTAGAAGCGAAAAACGTTACTTTTCCTTATGCCTTCTGAAACTTTTGTTAGTAAACTATTCTCAAACTCTGTCAAAGAACGGGGGAAACCCGATTTCCGATAGGTAAAGGAAAGTTTAGCTTTGCGACCGACACTGAACACGACGTGAGAGGCTAAGGTCGGAGGTGAGATCGGTATAATTTTATTATTAGCCCGAAAATCAGGAAAAGGATTAAAATAAAGTAAATAACATCCAACAGTCACATAGTCCTGACTCCACACTAGGATTCCCTGTGTCGTGGGTATCAGAAACTACGAGTAGGTACCAACACCACAACACCCAGACCCAGAAGATATATTTACAAAAGATGCAAACATTTCTTCCGCAGCGGGAATCGAACCCGCGCCTCTTGCGTCTCTGCCGAGCAATCGTCCGCCTAGCTTAGCCATTTAGATAAAAGCAAAGAGGTCACAAATTGATAATAAGCTTAATATAGGGTTTGTATATTTTTTGCACGACAGTACATTATCTGCCTTTATGGGAATCTGTCCTTCTGATAATCGGGGATTTTGCTTATCTGCCCTTCTGCTGCAGAGACCAAGAAAAATTTATATAATTCCACTCGCACTTGATCAGTTTTTCATCCTGGCCGGGTTTTAACCTCATGAAGAATGAGTCAAGTATGTTTATCCAGCTGCGAGAAACTTGAGTCGACTTTGTACTTCATTAAATGCAGTCTCCACGTCCCGATGACTCGCACCTGCCTTCCGAGAACAGATCAATTAAGATATTCACAGAACTTCATCCATAAATCACATAGTTTACAAGCACGTCAGCTCTAGCTTTGATGGCGAGATTTTGGAGTTTTATGGAGCAATATTCTACCTACCAACAGTGACGGATTAAGACTACTTGATGCCCTAAGCAATCCATGCCTGTGGGCCCCCCTATCCGTATGTCAACTAGAATCGGCGTAGAATCTGTCTTTAAACCTTTACCGCCTAAAAACATTAGTTTTTTGTAAAATAAGATGATGAGATGTAACGTGAGAGTGAGACGTGATGCCCTAAGGACGGTTTTTTTTTGTGCTTCTTCTGGTGCCCCCTCAGACGTGATGCCCTAGGCAATTGCTTAATTTGATTAAGGGTTAATCCGTCAATGCCTACCAATGGACGACGAATCGTTCGTTACATTAAACTAAGGCCTTTTACCATCTACAGTAGATGATTTATAGAGCGTCAGGAGGCAACTTTTACGAACAACGAATTAAGATGGAGTAGGCTTTACCATAGCAACGTGAAAACGCCATAATATTTTTTGACAGAAAAAAACAGGTCAATGGCGTGTCGAATTCGCACACAAAGGGTTCCGTACCTTCGTACATGTACCTACATAAATGTTTCTTGTATGGGGGCCCTTTTTATTTTTATTTTATACTAGCTTTCGCCCGCGGCTTCGCTCGTGATGTATCGTAGCGGACGAAAAGTAACCTATATTAATTTGCTTGAATGTGGTATACAAAGATCTTATATCTTATCCCTTCAGCCGTTACGACGTGATTGAGGCACAAACATACATTGCCACATCCTCACATCCTCACAAACTTTAGCATTTATAATATTAGTAGGATTTATTATTAATACGCACTGAAAATTTCAACTTTCCACCTATTACAGTTCATGAGAACAAACGGACGGACAGACGGACGGACAGGAGACATAATAGAGTAAACTTGCCTTAATCGTACCTTTTTCAATAACCCGAGTGGTAAAAAATATAATTTTTAGTCCGTTTAATCTTTCGAAAAGAAATAGAACGCCGGTCGATGGATTTAATCTAATAGGATCCCGTTGGCACCCTTCGGGTACGGAACCCTAAAAAGTAACAAAAGAAAAATCATCTCACAAATTACTGCGGTAGTCTTTCAGTATCTTTCAGTAATATTTATATGGAACCATCTCAGTTAATGTTTTGTTCATTGATTTATGTGATCATAGAATACAAGCAAACAGCAGAAAAATAATAATGAAAATCGGCATTTGTGATCGGTAGGTAACCAGCTGATCCGATCCCAGCTTATAATAGATCTTACTCACTTCCATTGTTTTGTAGTAGGTATTTCCGTTCTCATTCAATGTTTACTGACACTAAAATACTGCGGGGTAATGTTCATTGACAAGCCAACATTGTTTCTGAGGGAATCATTACGAATTCGACGAATGCATACGCTTGGTGATTCAATTGTGGTGTAAAACAAAAGATGTGTCGAGCTCAGAAACAATAGCAGAGACTCAGATGTTGTTCGCGGCGCGGCGTCTTCTCTTTTTATTTGGTCTGAGAGCAGAGATAATAAAAATCTGAAAATCTGGCTAGGTGGAGTGACGATTTGTGAAAGGCTGCTGAGAAAGGCTGGATGCGTCTAGCCGAAGATAGGGCGTGATGGCGCTCATTAGGGGAGGCCTATGTCCAGCATTAGGGTTTTTAAAAAATCTGTGAAAGGGATAAATGACCTAAAACTTGATTCTTGATAGTTTTTATTTATTTTTGTGGGTAGGTACCACTCAAATATTCCTCTCAGCCGCTATCGCGTCAACTTAATACTTGCTACACTTAATATTGAACAGAAATATCTAACTAAAATATCTGGAGCTCACAAGGAACACGTTTCGTAACCTATGACAGGTTGAATACTGAAGATGAATGTAACAGAGAGATATGCGTGAAACGGAACGGAACGGTTCTAACAAATGAACAATGTGTTTGAAGTCCCACAAACGGAGAATACTGTATGTAGAGAGAGGTAGGTACCTACCTAAGTACATTATGATATTAATTCATCTAAACATCTGTAGGAAGATTAATGAGTGGAATTTAATGGTGATATTGTAGGAGTTTGCCAACAGAGTGAAGTTTCCGGTCGGTAAAATATCTTGAGATCCGACATTGAATTTACTACCTACCACGAATTCGAAAAATAAAAATACTAATGAAATTCTCAAACATTTCTGCGTTATTTTTTTCCCTTGATCACTCTCGCCTTGGATGTTTGATACTAATGTAGGATACCCAATATACCTAATCAACACAGAACCCTGTGGATCTAAATAAAAAATTATAATTCTTAGAAAACTTCAGTGTGGAGAGAACGGTATGCACGTAAAAAGATCATAAAAAGCGGTATTAACATAAATATCATTGACCTCGGCATGATAATTTATTAAAAAGTTTTCGCGTGATAAATCACATGAAGTGCCCCTGAACTGAAGCGCCACTTGGCGGGAAACACGTGTTCGTCAATAAACGTCACTTTGACAGATTGAATTCAAAGAAAAGTTCTAAATGTTGATTTCAAAGAGTAAGCAAATGTTCGTTGCATTCTGCCAAGACTTTTTAATATTTCCTGAAGTAATGTAATATCTTTGAAACTACTACAGAAACATTCTTCGCTTCGCATGTAGCAACAGTTTTATGCAACTTTATTTTTCCTTTTAAAATAATAAATCGATTTAAAAGCGCTTAATGTCGCTGAATATAGACGTCAGCGTGGGCCATTAAAAAGCGTGAAACTTATTTAATCTGTGTTGAAACGTCAAGATAAATCGCGGGAAATGTCACTTTCGTTTTGGCGGGAAACGCGCGCTGCATGCTGATTTATCTTATTAGTTAGTGGTTAATTTGCTTGTTTGTAATTAACCGTGAGGTTTATGATTACGAGCTTTTCAACACGTTTTTATTTTATTTTTCGAATACATGTAGATCAGTTTTTATTTTATTTCGTTTTGAGTTATTGTAGGTACTCTATCAAAAAAAAAACTGTCTTTGAATGTGCCAATCAATCCTATCAAAAGAGTTAACCTAGTAGTATCTACCAATTTAAAATTTTTTGACCCCCCAATCTACACTAATATTAAAATGAGGAAAGATTTTTGTTTGTTTGTTTGTTTGCTTTTATGTTTGTAACGAATAGGCTCCGAAACTACTGAACCGATTTAAAAAAAAATCACCAGTAGATGGCTATAATTTATTTTCAAAAAATTAGGGATCCCGAGGTGTAAAGAATTTACTTAAATCCTAATTTGTTAAATACCCGTGCGAAGCCGAGGCGGGCTGCTAGTTCTAAATATTCTGGTAAATACCTAGGTACTTAATGATATAGAAAAATCTTCTTTACTTGAAATAAGTACCCATATTTATAGGAGTGGGCAGAACTAATTCACAAAAAAGGTTTGCTTAAACGATCAACCAACAAAAACAGCTTTTTTAGCAAGTATTGACTATACCTTCCTTCTCTTCCAGCTCAAGATGAGTGAGGCAGGAGAAGCGGCGGGGGCGCCCCCCGCGCCGGCGGGCACCCCCGCGGAGCCGTCCACCCCCGCGACTCCCGCGGACGGCACCCTGCTCCCCGTGCCCCCGCCGCGCAAGCCCCCCCGCCGCGGACCCAAGGTCATGGTGGAGCGCCCCAAGCGGGCCATCTTCTGCATGACCTTGAAGAACCCCTTGCGGAAGCTGTGCATCGATATCGTGGAGTGGAAGTATCCTTTTTATTAAGCTAAAATCACAGGAAAGTACGTTCACAGTCCCCTTAAAGCCCTTCAGAAGTTTGAAAAACTTCTGAGTGACACTATTGGTAATTAATGAAGTGAAAGACGACCCCATTGTATTATAGACATTATGACATTCATCATCATCTTGATGCCCTTATCCTACTCTATTGGGGTCGGCACAGCATGATCTTTGGATAATGCTGTAAGAGTTTTGGCTAAGGTGTTCATGACCGGCCGCCTGCCTGACGTCAACCCTCCTTGGGAATACTTATTTATTGTATCTCACCATGTTGGAGAGGATACTATCCCTTAGTTGACTTTTACGACATGCTCGGGGAGAGAAGCAGCTGGACGCATTCTATGTTATCATAGACATTATGACATTGTAAAGGTCAAAATCGTTGGTCCTGAAAGCACATTGGAGACTGGGAGACCTTTTTTATATTCATTCGATTCAATTCATTTATATTTTTTTGCCCAGTCATGCCTAGCAGTGGACTTCTACAGGCTGACGATGATGATAGTTTGTAATACCTAAACATTCATCAACATTTGTATCTAAATGGTTATTTTAACCAAATAATAATAAGTATCTGGTTGCCTTTGACCTTTGAAACGGTCATAGCAGTTTCATTTACCTACTTTTGTTCGACATTGTCCATATTATGTAGAACAGTAACTTCTGTAATAACTACAGTCAATGCCTGTACACGTGCACACGGCAGCCGTCTGCAGTTAAATATTATGAGGCGATATGAATGAAATCTCGTAGTGCTGCCATGGTAGGGTAGTTTCCATTATTTACTATGGAACATGATATCATCGGACATAATAAGATATTTTTTCTTAATTTGTACTCATCATCATCATCTTCCTGCCCTTATCCCACTCTATGTGGGGTCGGCACAACATGATTCTTGGATCATGCTGTAATAGTTTTGGCTAAGGTGTTTTAATGGAACATGTAACACTATTATTTCTCAAATTGTTCTTAGGACAAAGTAAATAAGTGAAGTGAGTCCATAGGTATCAGATAGCCGCCTTGCTACTAGCTTCTGAACACCAATAGTACTGATATTTAGAGTATTTTAGAGCCCACTATCGTTAAATTTTTTGAGTTACAGCAACATCAAAAATATATTTTTTATGTTCAAGGTTAGTCATTAGTAAAATTATTTTAATGCGATAGTAACCCACCTTTATAATTATACCGATTTGAAAGTGGTTCAAGCAACAAAATGATAATTGACGACCTCGGTGGTTGGCAGGTGAGCGCTTGGCTGAGACGTAAGAGGCGCGGGTTCGATTCCTGCTATGGGAGAAATGTTTGTATGTTCTGTAAATATTTCTTCCGGGTCTTAGTGTTGTAGTAGGTATTATGTATTTATAAAATAATAAAAAAAGTATTTAAGTTATTCTACTTATCAGCCATCTAGTGCCCATAGTACAAGCTTTGCTAGTTTGGGGCTAGATGGCGCTGTGTGAAATGTCCACAACTTTTTTTATGTGGAACGTCACAGATACAAGAAACTTCGAAGCATGTGTCTCTAGAAAGACAGGCGGCCGTGTGCATGTGGCGGGGACTTGGAGCACGTGTTCAATATTACACGAATTTGCATAATTTCCGTTGGAACGGTATTGCTGTGCACTTCGCTCAATATAGGCATTCTGCTCTATTTGTATGGACCTGGCCCTAGCTATAACGTAACCAATAACCATACTAACATACGACCTCTGTGGCGTGGCAGGCGAGTGCTCGGCTGAGATGCAAGAGGCGTAAGTTCGATTCCCGCTACAAGAGAAATGTTTGTATGTTCTGCAAATATTTCATCCGGGTCTGGGTGTTGAAATGATTTATTATTAGATGGAGATACCTAAGCTTACATAAAAAACCCAAAACGCTTATCAACCCTAAAGGGAGTTGTAGTATTATGTAGGTATGTAAATACATAAAAAGTATAGGTAAGTAGGTTTATAAGTATTCTATCAGCCATCTGGTGTCCATAGTACAAGCTTTGCTTAGTTTCTAGATGATGCTTTGTGAAATGTCCACAAATATTTATTTATTCTATAGGTGTGGTAACTAGGTACCTATCTACTAAATTGAAATAATTATTTCTCTATATCTTAATAATAACACCCAAAAGTCACACAAACTATATTTCATTTTAATAATCATGGTTAAAAAACTTGCAAAGGTACAGCGCACTTATAAACTACCGCCTCGCTATGTAGGCAGGTACTTCTGTTTTTTTGTGATCATGTCATGGCGTATGCAACTGCAAAGAAATATCGGTAAACTTATGCATTATATAAATAAATATCCTGTTATAAAGTCACACATTCCTGTCCTGACCCCCCACTACTGGGTCGTGAGAATAAGAAACAGACCTGGAAGTAATTTTTGAACATGCAAACACATTTTTCGGCGGAAATCGAACCCGCACCTCTCACGTCTCAGCCAGGCACTAGCATTTTATATCTCTTGGAGATGACTGCTAACTACCCAATAATTTATCTCAAGATTCCTCTAAGATTTAAGACGTGTTTATTTTCGCAGTTCGACTGTTAAATTCTGATGAAACATTATTGTTATAAAATCTCAGTACACTCGTATGAGTCAGATTCGGAGTAATGCGGAGCAAGCCGAGATTACGGTATGAACCTTAAATCGAATCACCTGGTTTTCGTTCGTTCGTACCTCGCAATACATTGCTTAGTGCTATCAATGGTACCTCAATTGGAGCTGCTACTTCACGCGTAACTCATAGTCCATGCGGCGCTAAGATACATAGGTACATTATAAGTACAATTACGCTTATTATATTCTTTCTAACGGACGAAGGATTCTAGAGTCCGAGATCACTCGAGTTTAAACAGGTGTCGCTCCAGAGATGGACACTCTACTTTTTATAAGTAAACAAGTGCCTTATGATTAAAAGCAATTTTCGTTCGCGCGATTTATTTTATCACACAGCCAGTTACTTTGTTCATACAATCTTCATGATCGATCTCTTTGGTGATTGGAACATTTAGGTACTACATTTCAAATTGAAATCACAGTTAATCCTTAGAGATTAAATAGCTACTTTGGTCCCTGTTTTACGAAGAACCAACTAGCTCTTTTTTGAATAGATTTGATAAAGACAATATTTATATGGTTATCTACCTACAAACGTTTACTTGAATATGTAAATCATGCACTAATTTTTACCTACATCAGTATTTTTTTTCGTCAGAATGCTTTTAATTTTTATGCAAGACTTGTTTATAATTACTCTGCGGGAGTAGCAAGAATTCCTCTTATTTCATTGTTTTATTTCTGGCATGTTACTAAACGCCCGTGACATTGCTTGCGGTTTAAATAGAAGTGTTTACATAAATCGTAGGCCAAGATTTGTGAGATTATCCGACAAACAGATTAGTCTGCATTAGATGTGTGACTAATTGACTAACGAGCACACAACCCAGATGAAACCGTAATATTTTCAGATTACCTATCTTTTATTATAGAGTTGATGGTGCAACAAAGATTGCGGAAAACTCTCAAGGAATGGAATAAATCATGATAATTGGATTTGTAGGTAGAGGTAGGCCAAAGAAAACGTGGATTGCATTTATAAGAACCGTTGAGATCGACATTGGTGAAAGATTACATAAATAAGAAAGGAGATACTATAAATGACGAGTGATGGAAGGGAACGGAAAAAGCAGAACATGTGACGACAACATATAGAGTGGAATAAGAGCAGGAAGATTATGATGATGATACCTAACCTCATAAAATTTTATCGCTTATTCCTGAAAAGTTTAACGAACTCAAGACTAACGTTCCGTACAATAAACTTCTTAATAAATAGGTCATTTTATGCAACTTATAAAGTTAGTTCAGTTAATCAAACGGTTGAAACTTTATAAACATAGTGAAGTCACCAGTGTTTCAACGCATTCCGTGCTGACCAATAACCAGGTCATCAAAACAAGCTGACATGACAGTGGCTACCGATCTTGGGGCAAAAAGCATGGCACAGCGCCAACAATGCGAATTCAATGGCCGGAGTTGGAATTATAGGAAATGACTACCGCGTTGTCGAATGTGGCGTCATGATGCAAAAGATTTTAGGAATTCCTTACCCGACTACAAATAAATTTGGATTATATTGTGTATATGGTTTACAACTATGTCACGAAGCTCTTATGTACCTACTTGGAACATTATAGGTCACGGCATTATAGGTTCTCAGATCCTTGGATATGTAGGTACAAAAACCTGGAGGAAAGTTTAATATCAAGGATCAGTCAAGGATGCGCCTTTGATATTCTCTAGTCATATTTTCATCATCATTGACCACAGACCGTGTTTACCTACTACTGAGCACAGGCCTCCCTTTTTGCCATCCATCCCGGTTTTGTGCTAGTCTAGTCGTATCAATACCAAGTATTGTATGTATGTATGTTCGTATGAGCGAATGGCCAACTCTAGTGACGGAGTTTTTAGGCCGCTTTAAGACCTCCGTCATGACTTAAAAGCCGGGACCGACAATTAAACGTGCCATCCGAATCACGAAAGCGCTCAGCTCGTAATACCCATCATCATCTTCCTGCCCTTATCTCACTCTTTGGGTGGTCGGCACAGCATGATCCTTGGATCATGGTGTAAGAGTTTTGGCTAAGGTGTTTTATGACCGGCCGCCTGCCTGACGTCAACCCTCCTTGGGAATACTTGCTTATTGTATCTCATCATGTTGGAGGATACTATGGTCCTTAGTCGACTTTTACGACATGCTCGGGGAGAGAAGCAGCTGGACGCATTCTATGTTTTTTCTTTACTCCCAGTCCAGCAGTACCTAATGCCACCCATCAATACCAATAAATTCCTTGACTGATGAACCAGGCCGTTCGAGTGGATGATTTTGACGACTATCTTCGCAAACTGCATCGCGCTGGCCGTCTACACGCCCTACCCCGCCAGCGACTCCAACTACACCAACTGGGTCCTAGTGAGTACCGATATTCATAAAGAAATAAACTAATAACACCCAACAGTCAACATAGACATCCTCCTCCTGGCATTGCACTAGAAGTCCCTGTATCGCGGAATACTTTGCATATGAAGGAAACATTTTTTCCGAAGCGGGAATCGAAACGCACCCCTTGTGTCCCAACCGGCAACTCAGCAGCTCAAATTATTAATAAACCAGTGCATTGAAAGGATCGAAACCCCGCTACTTCAACGACGCGCAAAGCTCACAGTTATCATATTATCGCGATAGTGTAATCCTGGAAAACTCACAATCTCCAGTAGTAATGTACTGCTTCATGGTGACCTTAAAACCAGTTCTTTTCATATTCCAGGAAAAAAAGATGATAAAAACATTGTTTTCTTCATGTTCCAGGAAAAAATAGAGTATGTGTTCTTAGTAATATTCACGGGAGAGTGTGTGATGAAGATCATTGCGTATGGTTTCGTGATGCACACGGGCTCCTACCTCCGGAACGGGTGGAACTTGCTGGATTTCACAATCGTAGTTATTGGGTAAGCCTCGTTTTCCATCGTCAGCTGAATCTTCACGACCCAAAGCTAATCCTTAAAACCAGATCTAGTGATAACTTCAAGAACACATATTTAAAAAAACTCAGGCCTTTTACCATTTATAGTATAGATGATTTATACAGCGTCAGGAGGCAACTTTTACCTTCACAGACGAGACGCTGTAGTGCCCGAGATGAATTAAGATGGAGTAGGCTTGCCCAGCACTTATTCCATCCTCTCAGCTTAGTCGACCTTGTCCACAGGAAAGACATGGTCAAAACGTGCGGAGCTGACTAAGCCGCGGGTTTCCTCACGATGTTTTCCTTCACCGTTTGAGTGTACTGGTATAGTGCACATAAATTTTTCGCACAGAAAAGTCCATTGTTACACGACCGGATTCGAACCCACGACCTTAGGATCGGAAGGCGAAAGTCACTACCAACTGGAACCGGATGGTAAAAGGCCTTAGTTTTTTCATTGGTTTGTTCGCATTAACCATAAAACCATTCTAAAAATGTCATACCTACATGAATTCCACCGATGGATCGATGACATCGAAAAAGTCGCGGGCAATAAAAGACGCTCAGGATCGAGGAGGCTGGCAAAATCGAAAGGAGGCCTATACCAGGTTTAAATGATGATGATCAGGACATGAGCTCCAAGCTCCAAAGTAGTAACATGAATGAAGTTTGTGCTAAACCATATTTTCACAATTTTTTTCCAGTATGGTAAGCACAGTGCTGTCGAGTATATTCAAGGATGCGTTCGACGTGAAGGCGCTCCGTGC
Organism: Scotopteryx bipunctaria; assembly: GCA_949320045.1. NCBI lineage: Eukaryota > Metazoa > Arthropoda > Insecta > Lepidoptera > Geometridae > Scotopteryx > Scotopteryx bipunctaria. Next base: position 730,264 of record OX439465.1, read on the forward strand.
CTTCAGGGTGCTCCGACCCCTGAGGCTGGTCTCCGGTGTGCCTAGTAAGTGGATATTTGGACAATAGATAATAATAATAATTTGTGGTCATTTCACACAGCGCCATCTAGACCCAAACTAAGCAAAGCTTGTACTATGGGAACCAGATGGCTGATAGAATTTACATTATACTTTTTTTTGTAAATACATACTACTATAACACCTAGACCTGAAAGAAATATTTGCAGAACTTACAAACATTTCTCCCGTAGAGGGACTCGAACCCGCGCCTCTTGCGTCTCAGCCGAGCACTCGCCCGCCACGCCACCGAGGTCGTCGGTATAATAGATAGATAGATACCTAGATAATTGATTTGGCAAAGAAGACACAACACATACCGAATGACAGAAACAATAAAAGAAAAAGGAAACACAAATCATCATCATCATCATCTTCCTGCCCTTATCCCACTCTATGTGGAAAAAAAAAGAAAAAAAAAAGGAAACACAAATCACAATATAGTAAAAAAGAACGTAGGTAGATATTTGTGTGTAGATGTTTCGCCTTTAATTGGCTTATGTATTAGAAAGTAAACCAAATTTTATGTTTTCAGTTTTAAGTTACGATACATAATGCTGTTGGCGATTTTGAATAGATAAATAGACAAAAACATCCACATACGTCCCCTACCTAGCTGTTATTAGTTTACAATAAGCCCATTACGTTACAAATGCGACAGTTAGTAATGATGTGGAAGAAATCGCATCAAGCAATAAGGCCACCCTTTGCCAGCAATTGTTAGGTTCTTTGCAATAAAGCTTTTCATTTTCAATGTAATGATACTTCAATCAAGACGTAACAATCTCTTTTCCAGGTTTACAGATAGTTCTAAACTCCATCCTCAAAGCCATGATCCCGCTGCTGCATATCGCGCTGCTGGTTATCTTCGTCATCATCATCTACGCCATCATCGGCCTGGAGCTGTTCTCTGGGAAGATGCATAAGAGCTGCTTTAATAAGTATACAGGTAAACTGATCTTCCGCCACGCTGGTTCTGCGACCAGTAGGACTTAAAACGCCACAGGCAATTCATTTTTCGTTTTTATAGGAAATCCTAAGCGATTCCTGTTCGTAAAATAGTCTGAATTGTAGGTGAATTCCTTCACCGTTCGAGAGTACTGGTACACACACAATAGCGCACATAATTTTTTTGTATAGAAAAATCCACTGGTGCACGGCCGGATTTGAACCCACGACCTCTGACCACGTGACCTTGGATCCCATAACAAAAGTCTCCTTATGAGGGCTGGAAACGAAATAATAGAAACCTTATAGGATCACTGACATCAGACTGACCATCACCAACGTATTCTTTTTTAATAATAACTTCTTTGTTGTCATTTCAGATGAGATCATGGACGTCCCTCACCCGTGCGATGAGGAGAACGGCTTCAACTGCTCCAGTCTTGGAGACGACATGATCTGCCGCGAGGGCTGGGACGGACCCAACTTCGGCATTACCAACTTCGACAACTTCGGCCTGTCGATGCTCACGGTGTTCCAGTGCATCACGCTGGAGGGCTGGACTGATGTCATGTACCATGTGAGTTTTCTGCTCTTCTACTACTAGTAGATGATTTATACAGCGTCAGGAGGCAACTTTTACCTTCACAAACGGGACGCTGTAGTGCCCGGGACGAATTAAGATGGAGTAGGCTTGCCCAGCACCTATTCCATCCTCTCAGCTTAGTCGGCCTTGTCCACAGGAAAGACATGGTCAATATGTGCGGAGCTGACTAAGCCGCGGGTTTCTTCACGATATTTTTCGCACAGAAAAATCCATTGGTACCTACACGACCGGGTTTGAACCCATGACCTTAGGATAGGAAGGTGGGGTCACTACCAACTAGACCACCAGTGCTCTGGTCTTCTGGCCTTCAAACAAAAGACTTGAGCAAACAGTCCTTGGAGTCTCAGCCATGACATTTTCTATAGATTTTTTTAAGTTCAATAAATTTAGTAGGTAAGTCTTATCAGAGATCAGTGGAAGCTCTTGAGGAAGGTTTGCGCCAGTGGGATACAATAGCCTAATTAAAAAAAAAGTCTTATAACAATGTGACCTTACTCCCCAGATCCAAGATGCGATGGGCAACAGTTGGGAGTGGATCTACTTCGTGTCTATGGTTATTTTGGGAGCATTTTTCGTCATGAACCTCATTCTCGGTGTGTTATCTGGGTAAGTGCTTTTACATATTATTACGCCCGTAGCCCTAGCGGGGTGGGCAGAGCCACAAGTATTCATAAGAAATCTTGCAGCCACTCCGGATCCAAGAGTCCCAAGATGGATATGGTGAACCATGGTGAAAGGTGATCAGCCCATGGCCCATTATGTTGAAGAGGATACTATCCCATAGTCGACTTTTACGACATGCTCGTGGAGAGAAACAGCTCGTGGACGCATTCTGTTTTCTCTTAACTCACAGTCCAACCTTACCTTCTCAAACATCATCAAAATCTCAATATCTGGATGCGCCCAAATGTAAAGTGAACATCTGATTAGTGTCTACTCTCTAAACATCATCAAACTTCTAATCTTACCTGGGGATATCTAGAAACCCAGCCTAAGAAACCATACTTCAAACTCGTTCCAGGGAGTTCTCCAAAGAGAGCCAGAAACGTAGCCAAACACCGTACTTAATGATTTTCCCGAAACTTCCAGAGAATTCTCGAAAGAGCGAGAGAAGGCGAAGAACCGCGGCGACTTCCAGAAGCTGCGCGAGAAGCAGCAGCTGGAGGAGGACCTGAAGGGCTACCTGGACTGGATCACGCAGGCCGAGTACCTGGAGCCCGACGCCGACCAGCAACACCAGCCCGACCAGAAGCGCGACCCATATTCACTAGGTCACACCTCACCCCCCATAATATAATCATTTCTATCATTCCCATTGTGTTATATTTCACCTGTCTTATTCAAAAAGTCTTTTTCAGTTACTCTCATACTAACCTCGTAAATACTCATCCTGCCCAAACATAGTACATTAGTATTGCTACAAAAAGCTGTTCTTCAGAACAAGAATCGTGGATCAAAATCTACGCTATACTAATTCTAATTAATGATAGGGTAACAAAGATCTGCACTGACGTCCCGCGGTGGGGTGTATTGTGCATTATCCCCCCCCTGCTAACCCTCCCCCAGCCAGCACAACTCCTTGAAGTACCGGAGAAGGACTTTGGGATGTTGGCAGCAGTGTTCCAGTATCCTAGATGATGTTGAGGCTGTTGGTGTACCTACTACTTAGTATCTCAAACGACAAGTCGTGTGTCAAGTGCACGAAAGGAACCTCTCTGACATGCGACGCTCACTTTAATCCTTTCACCACACTGGCTCGAAAGAACTACTTTATGACACGTCTATACTTTAGCCAAACTGGAAATTTTCGTCATTACGATGAAATCACTTTAGTTTTAAGTAAATAAACCTCGCAACATAAGTTTTCACACCATAATTTAACTATTAGTATACATAAAAGTTCCATAAACATGTAATGAAAAACTAAGTTTCAGGTTAAGCACTGCGGGTTTGTTTACATAAATTGTATCTCCAGGTTGGCTGAAGTATAGTACAGCGTGGATTCGGATCCAGGACCTCAGCATCGGAAGGCGGGACTTAACACCACTAGACTCCGATCACTTTACTTGATTCATTTTAATTATGAATATGGTACTTCAGGTCAGGCGAACAACGAGCACGACAGCACCGACCACCTCGGCATTGAGGTGCCCGACCAGCAGAAGGTCTCCATCGGAGTCATGTGGAGGAAAGACTTTGACAAAGTAAGCTCCAAGTGGACTTCATCCGAAACGAACAAATAAATAAATAACACCCAACTTCTCTGCTGGACTGGGAATAAAGAAACAACATAGAATGCGTCCAGCTGCTTCTCTCCCCGGGCATGTCGTAAAAGTCGACTAAGGGGTAGTATCCTCCAACATGATGAGATACAATAAGCCAGTATTTTCAAGGAGAGTTGACGTCAGGCAGGCGGCCGGTCATAAAACACCTTAGCCAAAACTCTTACTCTCGACCCCACATAGAGTGGGATCAGGGCAGGAAGATGATGATGAAATAACTTCCAACAGTCACATACATAGTCCTGACCCCACACTAGGATTCCCTGTGTCGTGGGTATCAGAAACTACGAGTACCATGGTACCACAACACCCAGAGCCGGAAGAAGTATTTGCAGAATATACAAACATTTCTTCCGCAGCGGGAATCGAACCCGCGCCTTTTTTGTCTCAGTTGAGCACTCGCCCGCCACGCCACCGAGGTCGTCAAATTAGTTTTTTTTTATCAAGTTCAAATTTAGAAAATCATATTCAATGATAACGAAGTCGCGGGCAACAGCTAGTAAATGTATGAATCTGTTGATCAATGTCCTGTTATCTTGCAGGTGAATCGCCGCATGAAACGCGCGTGCCGACGTGCCGTCAAGTCGCAGACCTTTTACTGGCTCATCATAATCCTGGTCTTCATGAACACCGTGGTGCTGGCCAGTGAACATTATCAGTGAGTCTTCAGTCTAAAGCCTTTTACCATCTATAGTAGATGATTTATACAGCGCTAGGTGGCAACTTTTACCTTCACAAACGGCACGCTAAGTGCCCGAGACGAATTAAGAGGGAATAGACTTGCCCAGCACCTATTCCATCCTCTCAGCTTAGTCGACCTTGTCCACAGGAAAGACATGGTCAGTACGTGCGGAGCTGACTAAGCCGCAGGTTTCCTCATGATGTTTTCTTTCGACGTTTGAGAGTGCTGGTACACGGCCGGATTTGAACCCACGACCTTAGAATCGGAAGGCGAGGTCACTACCAACAACTATACAACCAGCGCTCTCTGTTCTGTTTTAATACTTTTTACGACAGCCAAAAGCGAGTACAGTCTATTGTAGAACTAGTGGTATTTTCTTCAAATTCAAATAACCGTTTTCTTTTCCAGACAGCCAGTGTGGATGGATCTGTTCCAAGAATACGGGAATGCTTTCTTCATCGCCTTGTTTACGTTAGAAATGTTAGTCAAAATGTACAGCTTAGGTTTACAAGTAAGTCTATTTAGATACCACTATTTGTAGAATATACTTTCTATCTTGGAAGTCAGGAACCACATAGATAAATCTCCAGCCCAGAAATCTAAGTGTCTCAAAAACGACAGAATCACCAATAGGTGTATATAGCTACTAGCAGCCTCCCATCCTTGGATAGCGCCTTTGATTACATACACACACACATTATTATCACATCCGTATCCCTAATGGGGAGGCAGAGCCAAAAATAATCACAAGAATGCAGCCACTCCTGACTTAGTCTCAAGATGGATATGGTGAACCATGGTGATAGGTATCAGCTCATCGCCCATATACATGTTCTATCATGTTGGAGAGGATACTATCCCTTAGTTGACTTTGACAACATGCTCGAGAAGAGAAGCAGCTGATGGACGCATTCTGTTTTTTCTTTACTCCCAGTTCAGCAGAGAAGCGCCTTTGATTATGTTGGCAATTTTATTCAAATCTGTTCAGCCATTACGTTTTGTCTGAGGCACCAACATGCTCAAATCCTCATAAATATGATGAAGACCTTCGGCGCCTCTTAAAAAATCCAGCATCAGAGGTTAGCATTAAACTCATGAGACCAATGTTTCCAGGGTTACTACGTGTCGCTGTTCAACCGGTTCGACTGCTTCGTGGTGATCGGCTCCATCAGCGAGATGGTGCTCACCAAGACGCAGGTGATGCCCCCGCTCGGCATCTCCGTGCTGCGCTGTGTGCGGTTGCTGAGGGTCTTCAAGGTCACTAAGTATGTACCTCGCCTAGGTCTTCCACCATGATATCAATCCTTAACCTACTGACCAAAATGTTTATGTAGTAATTCACCCGTTGTAATTTTAAGGTCACATGGAATTCAATCGAAAGCTATTGAGCGCTTATCGGTACGAGTAATCTCTTCAACATATTGGGTCTTTTACTAACAAGTATTTTTAAGGGCTAGCGTTTAGCAGCTTGGTCATTGACCGTGCATGAGCATAGAGCATGATTAAGAAACTCTGAAGAAGAGAAATGTCATAACATTGCTGGAGTCAATCTAATTTCTTACTCTCTTTCCAGGTACTGGCGTTCCCTCTCCAACCTAGTAGCATCACTCCTCAACTCCATCCAGTCGATCGCTTCGCTGCTGCTGCTGCTGTTCCTCTTCATCATGATCTTCGCACTCCTGGGCATGCAGGTGTTCGGGGGGAAGTTCAACTACGACCCGGTGGAGGAGAAGGATCGGCACAACTTCGACTGCTTCTGGCAGGCTCTGCTGACGGTTTTTCAGGTTAATTGAACGTCTGTTAGTCCAAGAAGTGCATACATAGAGCACTCTAAGGCTCCATAATAGCTTAATGGCTGTTTTTACTGAGGCAGGAAACCCCCAAATCTTTATTTTAACTTCGAAGAAATACCAGATGGGGAGATACTATTTATTATAAATTATAAATAGTGATCTTTGAAATGGTTAATATTTTATTATAATCATCCTCCAGGTCTTTAAAAATGGTACCTTACGGCGGAAGTTTTTAGATTGACTACATCACCAGGATTAACTTCTCGCTCGAACCCTTTTCATGGTTATTGATGTATTCTGGTGCACAGATACTGACAGGTGAGGACTGGAACGCAGTGATGTACGAAGGCATCAAGGCGTATGGCGGGGTTGGGTCCTTTGGCATTCTGGCCTGCATCTACTTTATCATCCTCTTCATCTGTGGCAACTGTATCCTTTTGGTCAATATTAATTTTCTTTTCACTATTCTTTTCTCAGATTTGGAAGGTTAGAAACTCCAAATGAGTTTTATTTTCTTTGTCAGGTAAGGTAAGGCTGAGAGGTCTCAATTTACGGTTTCTTTTTTAAAACCTTGTGGGTTCTTATAGTTTTCTTTGACTAAAACTATACAGACATCCTACTGAACGTGTTCTTGGCCATCGCCGTTGACAACCTGGCTGACGCTGAATCATTGACTAATATTGAAAAGGAAGAAGGGGTAAGCAAAACTACTGAATATTTTGTAAGTCAAAAAAAAATATATAAACTCAGTGACTTATGATGATGATGATTCACAGGCACCGGACGAAAAAGAGGTGGGCAGTGCGGTGGCAATGGAAGGCGGGCAGGCTGATACGGATGACGAATATATCCACGATGATGATCCGTATCAGTCGGACATGTAAGTTATTTTAAATCCTCTAATATGATTTTAAAAAGTATCTACTTATTTATATTATGCATTGGAAGTTTTATATTACTTGTCTTATTTAAAGGAAGATGTTGCTTTGGAATCTGTCTTATCATAATTATACGAAAAGAATTTAATGTGTACCAGGTCACGATCAGAAAGAGATTACGAGGAGACAACATCAGAAGACCAACACGATCACGAGGGAGACGCTGAAAGCATATTGGAAGGTATCGACGAAGAACGGGAGAGGATAGAAGAAGAACAGAGGATGGAAGAAGAGGAGGAGGAAGAAACTCATCAGCGGAATCATATAGGTATAAACTGTCTTCTGCCTAGCAAAGTTGTATTTTTATGGCTAAAACAGTTTTTAGTTTCTTGTAAATTATAATGTTAATAATAGAAGCTACATTTTGTTAAATAATCTTGAGTGCATAAGATTATACAGGTAAATTAATATTAGTTTTATTATGATTAGAATATCATTAATATGAAAGATTATAAAGAGCTTGTTAAAAATATACTTTTTATTATGAACCTGATCTCAGAAATGTTTTTTAAAATTATGAAGGAGGAAGTAAATGTTACGTTAGGATAGATAAGCTAACCAACAGAAACAGTGAACACAGAGTACGAAGATGAGCCGCGATTGAAACGCAAACCGACGACGTCATCGGCCAGGCCGCGACGGCTCTCCGAGGTCGATATTCACGACTCAAAGAAACCAATCCCTGAGGCTACCTCCTTCTTCATCTTTTCCAAAGACAACAGGTTAGGGCCTCCGACCATCGACGGAATCCACTTCAAGCTTAATATCTAACTAGATGTTATTTTTTACCTCACACTTATCTTTCATAGTTTTAAATTCGTCAGTGACAGACGCTTCGCCTTCGATCTTTTTAATACTTACGTTTAATTTTACATTTATTTTCACACTATTTTTAGCTAATATCACTTTTATTGTGTTTGCAGTTTGATTTTCTTTATCGATTGCCGATAGAACAGATAGGAATTTAGGTATTGACAGGGATTTCAGCATGTCGGATAGACTTTGATTTAGACTATGAAGAATTTTTTAGATTAGAACTAAGGACTATCAATAATGTAGATGCTAGAGTAGTGAACAAAATCTACGGTCATGTGTTTTTCAAAGATGGCGGGGAATCTGAAGAGGAGGGGCAACTGGTTACGGCCAGGCCGCGACGTGTGTCAGAACTGAACATGCCCAACCAAACGCCGCCAATACCGAATGCTAGTAGTTTCTTCGTATTCTCACCGACGAACAGGTGAATGGTGATGATGACGTCATCGCCGCGGTACCAGTGTCTCATTGTATTGGCGTTGTGTTGTCCACCGTCTGATTGGCTCATTTCATTGGTCTTCGTTGAACCACCATCATATATCCATTTGTCCTCGTCCTGCACGAGTGTTGTGACTCCTATGCGTGGTGAAAACGAAATTCAAAATTCAACACCAATGAGCATACTGGGAACCTTCCAGGTGTTTCCCTATAGACGTTAGGATGTGACTTAGATTTAGTTTCTTAAAGCATGGGGTACGTGGAATCCCTTAGATGAAAACCATAGATATTTTACGTTTTAATAGGATTAGAGTTGGTGCATGGCCTGCATGAATATCTTACGTTAATTTTTGCATGTTTTCTGTGTACCACTTTTAATTACTATGTAAATATAACCACGCGCCAGAAGCAGAACAAAAATATTTGAGTTCCTATTTTGTTTTGCTTTTGGTGTGTCCATATTATCTACTAATATATTTTATATTCATGACTTATCAAATATTTTATCAGCTTTACAGCTACCCATACCTGACCGTCATTTTTGTAAGCTTTACATGTTGTAGCACTATTAGAATTAAGAATTAAGTACAAATCTAAAAATGTCGACTTAAACACGTTTTGTATTACGACTTTAAACAATGTATTAATTAAAAGCCTTTAATTTAACAGTTAATCATCATCATTTATATGTCTCCATCAAGCGACAAATCATCATTGTCATTTCTTCAACCAGGTTCCGAGTGCTGTGCTACAAGCTATCAGCGTCTTCCACCTGGGGAAACATCATCTTGGTCTGCATCATGTTCTCTTCAGCCATGTTGGCTGCTGAGGATCCTCTCGATGCTGCCCAGAAGGGGTTTAGGAATTGGGTGAGATAGCTTTCTTCAGAAACTAAGCCCCAACACTTACTTACTTAACCCCTTGGTTAATTAAATTATTTACAACCCTTTATGTTTTCTTCTACAGCTGATTGTATTTCTTTCTGATTTAACTTGCAAGCATTAATTAGTTACTTAGAAAAAATATGCATCTGATATTATAATCCTATTGGTCTTGTTTCTTTAACTCATCGTCTTCCTGCCCTTATCCCTGTATGTAGTGTCGGCACAGCATGTTCTCTTCTTCCATTCCCTTCTGTCAGCCGTAATCTGAGTACTCACTTCTTTCATGCCCATGTCCTCTTTCACACAATCCATCTACCTTTTCTTTGGCCTACCTCTTAAACTACACTATTGAATACATGTTTATATACTTTCAGCTCCTAAGTCAATTTGATGTGTTCTTCACGGGCATCTTCACACTGGAGTTGTTCCTGAAGCTCATCACGTACGGGCTGGTGCTGCACGAGGGCGCATTCCTGCGCTCCGCCTTCAACGTGCTCGACATGCTTGTCGTTTGCGTCTCGCTCATCTCTATGAACTTAAAGTATGTCTATCTCTTTATTTTTCTCCATTATTCTACGGCCACATGATTTGTCGCAGCAAAGATAAGGACGAAAACGCGAAGATTCGCAGTATCGCGATAGCCACAAAGTTATTACGACTCTTCCTCCTGTGTATTTATCATGTTGAATCTTTTTTTTTGTAACAAAAATGTGTATTTTTGTTTCAGGTCCGGTAGCATTTCTGTGGTAAAAATATTGAGAGTCTTCAGAGTCCTCAGGCCACTTAGGGCCATCAACAGGGCCAAAGGCCTCAAGGTTAGTATCATTATTTATATCCAAACTAAAATGTCAACGATATTATACAATGAGAATCAGGAGTCGATTTGATTAATAACGTCTTATATATTTTGAATAAGGAAGCGAATTCTGACATGTGTTTAATGATTATAGCACGTTGTACAATGCGTGATCGTTGCTATCAAAACGATCGGCAACATATTATTGGTAACATCATTACTACAGTTCATGTTCGCTGTAATGGGCGTGCAAATGTTCAAGGTAGGGGGCATTTTATACCCTCCAAAGTCTTGTGTCACCACGAAGTACCCTGTACCGTTTGAAGAACCACGTTTGTTGCAATTTGCAGTGAAAACACCCGTCACTGTATAAACAAGAACTATCCAGTTACACCTTTGGGTATATTCTTCTACTGTCTTCTATCCTCTTCTATCTTCTTCTTTTCCTCATTTCTCATCATTTCTTTCGATAATTTCATCTGGCTTCTTAACTATTAATCCTTAAGCAACTTTCATGCGTAATTTGTTTTCTTCTGCTTTGTTTTTTTTTATCTTTTTCTTGTTTTTCTGCTAATACTACAAATTCGAAAGTCGTGTACTATTTTTGAGCCTCAATCACTGCGTAATGGTTCAACGCATTTGGATGAAACTTGGCTTTACCTGCATACATTGTTCGCTAGCCATAAGACTACTTTAATCCAGGCAACACGAGAGCGATACACGCGACTTCTTTTCTTTCTTCAAACACAAGCTATAAAAACTGCACAATTAACACATTTTTGCATGATATTACTGCTCTGTATCTAGATTCAAATAACAGTCATGAATTTGTTTTACGTTCTTAGATATCAGTGTTAGCACTACCAAGCATGACTTCAAACCATCGACCCAAAGGTGTAGTGCCATTAGATTTAACCATCAATGTTAGAACATAACCCCCTACCTTGGCGTTTAAAGATATTCTAACCAGGTGTTCCCCCAATAGAGGTTCCCTGTAATTATGTCCTTGTGATTAAACTTGGTTTGCTTGTCCCCTATGTCCTGATGCTGCGTACTGGACAAATTACGGAAATCCCTTGCCCCCTGGTAACGTATACCCGCGACTAACACTTGCCCTTGTAGTATGTGGTCAAATGTGTGATAGTAGCTATTAAGACTATAGGAAATATTATGCTAGTTACTTATTTATTACAATTTATGTTTGCCGTCGTCGGTGTACAGTTATTTAAGGTGAGCTTCAAGATAAGCATATCTAGCTGAGATCTTTTTACTTTGTGATATAGTAATCACAAAGTTAAAGAGTTCGTTTGCATGTTTAGTTGTCTTACAAATTATTGCGTTGCATGCTATTGATTGCAAGGCAACATCGACTATATTATTCAGCTTAAGTTTATAGAAACCGCTATTGAATTTATTCATATCTCATTGTATAGTTAAGTTATTGTGAACTAAATTGTTATTAATATTAGATTGGTAAATTTTACTGCTTTTCTATAAACATATGGAACAAATCATAAAGACTGGTTCATTTAGAAAATCATATTAATAATATATCGTGTATATAAGTCATTGGCTGTGTGTTTAGATGTTGTGGCATGAAATTAACTGAAATATTGTATTGTTCCTTAGATTTCATCACATAATTTTTGTTTCAGGGCAAATTTTTTAGGTGTAATGATATTTCTAAAATGACTAAAGACGAATGTCAGTGAGTAAACATTTCTTACGTATTTTATGATTTTATTATATTCATGTCAAAGATAATATAGAATGATGAATTATATTTCAGGGGGACATATTTAGTATTCGAGAAGGGTAAATATTTAGTGAAAGACAGAGAATGGGGACGAAATGACTTTCATTTTGACAACGTGATGAAAGGAATGCTTACTTTGTTCACTGTTTCAACCTTTGAGGGGTGGCCAGGGTGAGTTTCAACGCCGCTTATTTATTCTTATAATTCTAATGAGAATCTATTCAAATTTTCACGTCGAATTCTGTAACTACGAAATATAAAGTGTTAACTACATATAAGGTTCAAATGATAAAAGCTGTGAAGTAAATTACCCATTTCTTGTATTTCAGGTTGTTGTATGTATCAATAGATTCGAATGCTGAGGATCGTGGTCCCATAACTAACTTCCGTCCAATTGTTGCAGCCTACTATATTATTTATATTATTATAATTGCCTTCTTTATGGTAAGAATCTCAGACCAAACGCTTTTAATAGATTTTTTATTTAAAAATATGTGGTGCCATTACCTTTGATATGTACAGTTTTACTTGTACAAGTATTTTTAAAATGTTTTAGGTTAATATATTCGTCGGTTTCGTCATAGTGACATTCCAAAATGAGGGTGAACAGGAGTATAAGAATTGTGAGCTAGACAAAAACCAAAGGAATTGCATCGAGTTTGCCTTAAAAGCTAAACCTATTCGAAGGTGAGACAATACACATTCAAAATCCATGTACAAACTTAAACTGTGCAACTGTAGGACTACACCTATATGTAACTTATATTTTATAGGTATATCCCAAAGCATCGGATACAATACAAAGTGTGGTGGTTCGTGACGTCACAGCCCTTCGAATACGCCATCTTTGTTCTCATCATGATCAACACCATCACCCTAGCCATGAAGTACCACAACCAGTCTCCCGAGTACAGTAAAGCACTGGATTTGCTAAACATGCTGTTCACAGCGGTGTTTGCGCTGGAGTTTATTTTCAAACTTGCCGCTTTTAGGTTTAAGGTGAGTGGCCTTTGCCAAGCAAGTCCAAATAATTATAAACCATTTGAAATCTTTGCCTGAAGTACCTACACTTAAATATAGGTATCAATTATACCTAAAAAACATAGGCCTTTTACCATCTATAGTAGATGATTTAACAGCGTCAGGAGGCAACTTTTACCTTCACAAACAGGACGCTGTAGTCCCCGGGACGAATTAAGATGATAATATAGCTATAGCTTAGTATTTTAAGGTTATTGTAAGGTATATCCTGGATTATTTTGTAAAGCTTAAGGGTAATGATTTCAAAAAGACAGGTTCAAACCCCATTTGGGTATAACTTTTGGGAGTAATTTGACCAGCAGATTGTTCTGTTTTAAAACGTTGCGTAAACATTATCCACCTAATCCAAGTAAACACGTGTTTTTGTATAATCAGAACTACTTCGGGGACGCATGGAACACCTTCGATTTCATAATCGTGCTCGGCAGCATCATTGACATCGTCGTCTCCCAAGTAAACGAACTGAAGAACCAGGTAATGCACTAGCACCCTAGCCACACCTCACTAGTCGCTGGCTTTTTTATGTCTCATGATTATAGCCATCACCAAGGCCTTTGTACTTTTATAGTTCTAAAATCTTGTATTTGAGAAAAGATAAAATAATCAGATAGAAACAATTTTGAAGTCATGAGACATAACAAAATAAATCCAGCAGTTACTGTCCCGAGCATGGACAATATAGATGTTGTAATAACAATGCTAAAGCAATCTCGCAAGTAGGATGGTTCACAATTGAAGATATTGATTTCAGGGGAGCGGTGGTTTGAGGTCACATGTTGTTAAGGTAAGGAACACGCTTCATGCAAAAACAGTTTGTTCTTTGCAATAGTCATTCAGTTGATTTCATTTATCATTTAGATTATATTCATTTTTAAATCCCTTAAAAGTTTCATCCACGAGTGATTTGATTTTGTTGATCCATTTAGTTTTTTGAGTTTTAGTTGTATTTTTGGATTTTTTTTCAAGCATGAAAGTCCCTGGTCGACAGCCCTAGTTCTCGGTTTTGAGCGTGTTCCTTTATTAACAAAAAATATAATCTTTTTTGAAATCCAAGTATGTCACACTGGTTGATACTTATACAAAGCAATCATACATGCATATCACTAACAAAGTTACAATACAAACCATTTCAGCATTTCATAGAAACATTTAAAGAAGGTGACTTCTATATCAGAGTGAAATATGAGCTTCTGTTTAGTTGATGTCAATGTTATTTGTAATATTTAGATCTACTGACGTCTGGTAAGTATTTAGGTTGTATTATAAGTGAATTATGTCTATTGAAGAATTAAGGTGCGTATGCGCATTTTATAAATATAGAGATGCTTGTTTCGTTGAAGACTTTTAAACAGTATCGTATAAAAACAAAGTTACCAAGCTTACTGATGTATAAAATAATGCTGATATTAAAAGAGATTATGCTTTTAATGTTTCTAATGAAGCAATTGGGACAGTAACGCCTACGCTATGAATACAAAATTAAAACACAACGATCACACACGAGCTTCACTTATACCGAGTTATTTTAGATCGACCTATGTAAATTGTATATGTATACAACATTACAATTATAGCACAAGCAAAATAATGTTGAAAGCGATGCAATATTATAATAAGCACAATAGCACGACAAAGCTTGCTTGTTGCAGCAATTTTTATGTTATATTTTTCTATGACAATTCTTTAACTTCGACAAAGGTATTGTATGAAAGATCAGATAGGCTACTGGGATTGAGAAGCACATTCATGTTGAATGTTTTCGGACAATACTATTCAGGTTTTAACAGCAAAACCTAGACGCTGGCTAAGGTTTCTTCATATTCATCACCGCAGTCTTTTTCTTAATAGTGTCTTTCCTCCAGGAACACTCGCTGCCCTCAATTAACTTCTTCCGATTGTTCCGTGTGATGAGACTGGTGAAGCTGCTGTCTCGAGGAGAAGGCATCCGGACACTCCTGTGGACCTTCATCAAGTCCTTCCAAGCCCTTCCTTACGTAGCCCTGTTGATCCTTATGCTGTTCTTTATTTACGCTGTTGTTGGGATGCAGGTAAGGACTTACTCCAACCTCGCGTATTTAGAATGAATCACAATTCAGTGTAGGCTGGTAAAGCACATCCCTACAAGGTAATTAAATTATCAATGAGAAAGTGTGTTTGTTGATTTGTCCTATTCTATGGCCGCGCGAGCAACGCCTCGGACTGAATACATACTTAATGGAATAATCTTGTACTTTCAATTTGGTTCTTTTTTTTACCAATAAATATTGTTTCAACCATTCTCTTGAATTTCCGAGCTCTTTGTTTCTACAGGTGTTCGGAAAAATAGCAATAGACGACGAAACGCCTATCACGAGGAACAATCACTTCCAAACATTCCCTCAAGCTATCCTCGTGCTGTTCAGATCTGCTACTGGTAAGCTTTATTTTTTACTTCACCTGACACAAAAATTACACACACAAACATTGAGTGTTACCGTTACAGCTTCGAAGTTTTCGAAATATAATTGTCACGTCTTCAATTTTGCGGCAAAGCGATTCATGTGTTGGTTTCTACAGGTGAAGCGTGGCAGGACATCATGATGGGTGTCTCCCCGGAGCCCACCGTGAAGTGCGACAAGAACTACCACGACGAGGAGGGTGGAGAGGACCCTGACGCCGGCTCCTGCGGCAGTGTGCTCGCCTTCCCTTACTTTATCTCTTTTTATGTACTATGCTCATTTTTGGTGAGTCTGTACTTTTTTCCACTAAGCATTTTGTCGTTGCTTACTCTTTCTTCAATATTTTAAGATATATCTATCTTTGTAGTTTTCTACGTTCAGTAGGTTTAATATTGTTCTTATTTTAATAGGTAGTTATTCTTTTCCAGATTATAAATTTGTTCGTCGCTGTCATTATGGATAATTTTGACTACTTAACCAGAGATTGGTCAATCTTGGGACCACATCACTTAGATGAATTTATAAGGCGAGTTATTGTGCTATCTATGTCTTGATTTTCCATTAATTTGTTCAACATACTCAACTTTTGTTTTTCTTTTAGATTATGGAGTGAATACGATCCTGACGCAAAGGGTAGAATAAAACATTTAGATGTAGTTACATTACTAAGGAAAATAAGCCCGCCTTTAGGTAAGTCAAAGATTTACTAGGAACGAAATGTCATGCAACCAATAGGAAAACGTGTTGTTGAAAAAGACATAGTTTTTAGACTCCACCCTGCTCTGATGTGCAAAACACCAAGAGGCTTGTAAAAGAATAATAAATTAATGACATTTGATTTGTAGGTTTCGGTAAGCTCTGTCCTCATAGAGTTGCGTGCAAGCGGCTTGTGTCCATGAACATGCCTCTCAACTCTGATGGCACTGTCTTGTTCAATGCGACTCTGTTTGCTGTCGTGCGGACGTCGCTAAAGATCAAGACAGAAGGTACTTATGTCTAGTTTTAATGCCCTTATCCATCTTAGATAAGACTCTTCAAAAACTTGTGGCTGCTTATCTATGATAAACTATTTGTTTATGAAATCAAATTCCAACGAAACTTAATTTGTTCATGTTTCTATTTTTAATTTCTTCGTCTAAGCTCTATTTAGATGCGAGGGTTCACGGTTTCAGATACTTTACTATCTTGAAGAGAGAAGAAGAGATAAATGTCGTAACAAATTCCTCTACAAAATTCTCAATACTTTAGGAAACATCGATGACTGCAACACACAACTCCGGGCGGTGATCAAGAAGATCTGGAAGCGCACGTCTCCCAAACTCCTGGACCAGGTAGTCCCGCCTCCAGGAGACCCCAACGAGATCACGGTGGGCAAGTTCTATGCCACCTTCCTTATCCAGGACTACTTTAGAAGGTCAGTAATGGATTTATAAATATTATTATTATGGCGTAAAACATCATAGAATTATAGAACGAAAATTATTGGCTTTAGTTATTATCATATTTAGTGGTTATTTATCAATTTAATAATACAAAATTTATAGGTTTATAGAATTGATAGACTGCAGGATCTTCAAATCGATGATTAGTTTAATTTCAAAATAGTTTCTGAATGTTTCTGACTATGAAGACTTATGAGTTTTTGTTATTCCATTATCAACTTATCAATTTGGATCCAGTAATATTGATACTACAATTTTTATTCCATAGGAATCACGCGTAAGTAACGCATCTTTACGCAAACGTATGTTTTAAGAACGAATGTTACCACCTTTAGCATTTTTTATAAATAAATTACCGATTCTCCCCATAGATCTAATAAATAATAGTGGGCCGATGGTAACTCCCTGAAAATACTTTCAGTTCAATTCACAGTTTTACCCTGCATGGACAAGCTCCTCAAATAATCATAAGCTTAGTGAAAGTAAATTTTCTCGAATAATGAATATCTTGGAGTTTTATACATTTGATTTTTGGTACTCAGGACATAATTATGCCTGGAATGCAATCGCAAGCCTCAGTATTGTCTAAAATATCAAGACGGTCCAAGTTTATTTAAATCCAAAGACATTCATTTTGCGATAGCTATAAATTTTTGATAATGAATTCATATCCCTTCAAAAAGCATGGAGTTATTAAATACCCCCTTGTTTTATGATTTCCAATTTATGTTCCCTTATGTTACCTTTACGTTGTTTTTGGTGGATTTTTGTTTGTACCTGCAGGCTTAGATTAAGTTTCTACAACAACGACGATACATGGATTTTAAAATTATTGCATCTTATATTTAGGACTTAGACTTTAGATTATTTTTTCAAGGGATTAGTATTTTTGAACACCTCGTAGATTATTTTTAAATAGTCATACACAATTTAATCTCAACATTCAAATACATCTAATAGAACCGTGAAATTTTCATACTTTTGAATAAAACTAAGTAGATTTTTTTCTTCTAAGTACATACAAAATAACTAGTGACTAGCTTTAAAAAAAATATCACACAAAAACTTAGTATTATTACACTTGCAGACGACGGATAAAATTGTAAGTATTAAAATACAAAACCGTAAAAACAATAAAGCAGACGATTATAAACCATATTCTTTATGTCATAAGGTTCAAAAAGAGGAAGGAGCAAGAGATGAGGCAGAGTGATGAGCAGAATCATCAGATGACGCTGCAAGCGGGACTAAGGACATTGCATGAAGCTGGACCTGAACTGAAGAGAGCGATATCTGGGAACCTGGACGACATGGCTGGCGAATGCGATATCCCGATGCATAGGGTAACACACTCAATTCAATTGAAATTTAAAGATTTCGTTGAGGCATATTTATTGATGGCTTTTGTATTCCACAGAGAAATCATTCGCTGTTCGGAGGAGTCTGGTCTAGCATACGAAGGCATGGGCCAAACAGACACTTCCACAGGCGAAAACCAGAACCTCCTTCAGGTAATAAAACTAACATTTTAAGAATTTTAGTTCAGCATTCAAGTTGATTCTGTTGTGTATTTTTCTAAACTCAACTTAATTTGAGAGCTGTCAAATGATAGCGATCCCTGTTATCTCAACGTAGAAGAAAGGGACGATACAAATGTTTATTAAAATGGAAAATTATGTTTCAGCTCTCGAAAATACTGGAAATCACTTAAGTTCGATGATGCAAAGAGAATATGGAGTCGCACAACTACCTCTAGCGCCAAACTTGTAAGAACCTCATTGTTACTTGTGTCAAAATTATAATTCTGTATACTTTTTATAACCAGTGATAAAAAACTTGAATTATCCTTCCTCAGAGCAAACGGACAACCAAAGGAACAAATACCACTGAGGCCTCTAATATTCAACGGAGAGTCAGAGCGAATATACCAAGTGCTAGAGTGAGTATTATTTTATTTCTAATATCTATATAAAACATCATCTATTAATCTATAATACGAAGGAATATACAATCAATTTCGTCATAATGATAGACCAACCTAATAGGCTAAACATACATTGCTTGTATTACAGAAGAACCACAAATGATCTAAAGAACGTTATCCAAGGTAGTCGTGTGGTTTTTACATCCAAGAGTGATCTTCCTTGCACCTAACCTCACCAGCATCGTTTCTAACACAACCCTTTCTTTCACTGCTTTCGTGTGGATTTCGGTATGTACTAACAGCAATCAGAAATCAAACTACCCTGAGATGCTCGGCCAGATCGGCTTAGCGTTCGGCTGCGTGAACTACCTCACCACGCCCAGCGAGAACGTCACCGCTAGGCCTTCCGTGTCCCGTCAAAAGGTCCATCCGGAAGACTCGGTGACGTCCTCAAAAGAGATGCTATCGATACCTAGGAAAGCGTCTCCCGAGGACAAAACACCGTCTCCGAATACGAGCGACACGATCCAGCCGAAGATATCACCGCTGTTCACCAGCGAGTGTACGCCGACGACGGAGTCTAAGACGATGACGTCGTACGGATACAACGCAGCGGCGAAGCTGCCGTTTCTGTTCTCGCACGCGAAGGAGCGAGTGTGCCGCGGGGGCGAGCGCCGCAGTCTGCGCACGTTCCGGCCGGCGCCGGCCACAGGTCGGATGAAGCGCAGCGCCTCGTCGGGGGCGGCGGCTCCGCATGCGCCGACCGCTCGGCTTTTAGAACGCCCGCACTCACCAGGTCCGCACCACGGGAGCTTCCTTACGAACCAATTCTACTAATCTCCGTCCGAACCAACGATTGCTCAACCATCTTACTTCTTACTAATATTATAAATCCGAAGGTTTGTGAGTTTGTGAGGAAGTTAAAATCCTGGAATACGCAAACGGGGGTTTGCAAAAACACAACGATATCGTGTTCTAATCTAACTATCAAGGTACCACCCGAATGAAGCCGCGGGTGGAAACGTATAGCTGTGCTAACTATAGCTGTTCCCGTGGATGTCTTAATTTAACTTCACTTTAACAGAAACTAACTTATTGCAGAGATTTGAATTAACGCATGAGCAATCTTTTAAAACCCGTTTCTTAGTAACTTTACTTTCGTAGATTATTATGTAAGGTGGATCAACAGTTCCAAAGGAAGCTCTCTGTATAAGATGATGACGAGAACACTCATAATGTAAAAATTTTGAGCTTTTCAGGAAATGTCACAGTATCTAATAATAAACTACAGTACGTGCAGGTCTATTGGGTACATATAACACAGTTTTACCAACACGATCACAATCACACATTGCTTATGCAAATCGTATCGCAATATTCACTCAAGATTCAACACAAAAACACTTCGCACTCTAATATAAAACGGTAAACGATCAATAATTCAGAAAACTGTAAACATAATAAATAACTTAATTTTAAACATAATAAATGGATAATTTTAAAGATATTCGAGGACCATAATGTACATGATTGCATGTAAAATGAACATCATGAAGCTGAAATAGTGTAGCATTTTAGAATAGTTGAGGTTTAGAAAGCTTTTAGAGAAAGTAACACTGAAATCGATTTGCACGAACGCTAATTTTCAATCATGAAAGATTCACGAGGGCAGGAATTGATTTTATAAATTCAATGAAATAACCATTGCTTAAAAACACTAGGCTAGCTTTCCTAGGCTTCATAATAGAACTTAGTAAAATGTAGTACAGAGAAAACTAAAACTTGATCAAAGAACATTTAGAGTTCAAATTGAATCATTTAGTCTAGTTTAGATAGTTCAAAATGTTCATTACCAATATGAAATAACTCGAAAACCAACCAAGCACCATACATAGCAGCCTAAAGTCATGTCGCCCAAGTAGATTAATACGAGGTTGTTGATGGTATATTTTCAGGAGGCGATAGCTTAGGTCGTAGTGTGATGTCGTTGCCGGGAAGCCCACGGAGCAACAACAATTCGGTTCCTGTGGTGGTAGGATCCGCTGA
This sequence comes from Scotopteryx bipunctaria, assembly GCA_949320045.1. Lineage (NCBI taxonomy): Eukaryota > Metazoa > Arthropoda > Insecta > Lepidoptera > Geometridae > Scotopteryx > Scotopteryx bipunctaria. Next base: position 751,146 of record OX439465.1, read on the forward strand.
AAGTTTGGTTACACGGGTAAGAAAACTTCTGATAACCGCCACACATAATTTTGTCATTTTTAAGGATAAAACAATGTACTATGACAACTCTTCATTTCAGGTTTTAGCTGAACAGGGTCTGGCTGCATACTGTGACCAAGAATTCGTAAGGAACACATCTCGGGAAATGCAAGAAGCTCTCGAAATGACACAGGAGCAAATGGACAGGTAAAATGGTGTAGAGAATAGAGTACCAGCAAAATAAGGAATACTAAATACCTATAACCAGGTGGTATAATGGTTTAGTGGAAATGACCCCGCCTTCCAATTCTAAGATGGAAAATTTATCTCGTTTACATACTCCCGATCAGTGAGAGAAAACACAACACAAACCAGCATGAAAGAAGCCTATTTGAGGCTCACCACATTGGTTCCTTCCACTGCACTGGCTCGAAAGCACTAGTGACGGGGGAAGTGGTTGAAGTAACGAATATTGTTTTCAGAGCGGCGCACCAGCTGATGATACAAGAAAGGAACATAAAGCAAGCGCAGAACCAACAACCGCAAGTGGTAAGTATCTGTTCCTCGCTTGAAAACGTAGCTGACTAACATTAGAGTACTAACAGCTTTACAAATGTAATGAATGCATAGGGTACTATTTGGGTTATAGGGAGACATCCTAGCCCGCCAGTACCATCCTTTCCACCAACCAGCGACTATGCCTCCGCCGGTTCACAAGAGGTTATAGCAGCAGTGCCCACGGGCGCCCCGCACGACGCCGACTCTCAACACAAACATCACACACATAATAGAAGAAAGAGGAAACGTAAACCAGTATTGGTGTAAGGAGCTTTTAGGGAATAAATTATTATCAGTTTTTATATCTGAGGCCTTAGCCGTTGCGTCTAACGAAGTCGCTAAACTGGGACAATGTTGGTGACTTAGCGATCGCATGTCGAACCCTGCACGTAGCGTCTAGCGATTCACGACGCAAAATGACTTGGCTACAGGCTCTGAATTCAAAAGAGTCAATGTAAAGCTTCGTAAAGTTATGCTCAAACAATTATTTCATTTTAAAGCGCAAAGTCGCATTTGACTTTTTAAATCTAGTTAATGCTGTGAATAACACAGTTCAAGTGAGATAGTCATTAGGTATCCTCCTAGTGAGAGTGCATTTTAGAAGATGCCAGTATCTTGCGTTTTCAGATTGAAAAAATATATTTAACATTTTTTAGGTGCCTACATAGATAGGTTTCCTTTTGACGTAGGTACCTTAATTCTTAACTGTCGGGTACAGGCGTACTTTTAATTAGCTAAATAAATCTAAACAAATTACCTAATTAATATGTAAGGTAATACATTTTTTTAAATATTTGAGAGAGAGATAGAGTAAAAACAATCTCAAAAAAGTAAACGAAGTACGTTTTAAATCTCCTTTAAAGCCTTAAAAATTAGGCTTCGTAAGACCATTAGGCACCTACCAATAGGTGTAGCAGGTAGGTCGACTATTTCGTAAAAAACTAAAATGGCCGACGTTTTATACTGCCAAATAAAATTACCTATTTTAGCTTAGTAGTCGTCATTGCGCAATTATGTAGCGATTTTACAAAAATCTATAGTCTCTGTGCCTATGCTCTTAGTACCCAGAAAATTGTTTTTTTGTAAGAAATTTTTGTTAAGCCAATTTATATTTTTTATCAGACCCGCGACAATACCAAATCGGAAGACTTTTTGATGAACTGATTGTAACTATTCCTCAATAAGAGAATCCAATTTTCAGTAGTGTGTAAAACTAGTTGAATTCGTAAAAATACAAAATGTCGTAATTTCTACGAATGCAGCTTTTGTCCTAGCGTCGACCACTTTAGAGAATCTAGAATAGTTTGTAATGTCACGACCGTTTAGTTCAATTTATTCATCAAAAAAGTCAATGCAATGTCTTAACGGGCCAAACGTTGTATGAAAAACTAGTTTCCTATGGCTAGAAAATTGCAATTTCCGTTGGTAAATAGACTGAGCTACTGGGTCGTAACTGTAAAGATGGAAGTCTGATTTTCATCTTTCTGTAATTATACAAACTTATATAAAACAGTCTTTTTTATAATACGAACTGTTGTAGTTAGGAATTCATCCATTGTCTTTCGGGCTGTTTCTGTTTATTAAGGCATTTTGAGTATTTTCTGCCATATAGGTATTAATTATAATATTGTTTTGTCACATGAGTAATTGTGCCTAATGGAAGCCATTGAATTCTTCCAATTTTAATAAAATCGCTTTTCTTAAAACTCTGTTTTTTATAGAAATCTTCAATTCAATCTGACTCTGTAGATAGTTTCTTGGCGATAATATTTATGGAATCGCAGTTTATAATCTTTTGATAAAAGACAGTTATATGTAGTAGAATATTTTTAACATTATCTGATTTGTGCGAAGTGGTATTTATTGAATTCAATTCGATAGTTTCCATCTCACATTTTAAGGAGTTGTTTGTACAGTCAATATAAATAGATTACAGTATAGGTACCTTACCTACTGGTTATTATACAACATCTCCCAAATACTGACAGTATGAACTGATTTTGACTGAAAGTTCATGGTCCACATTACTTCTCAGTTCAAATTTAATTTGTCTTGATTGTTCAAACTATACCTTAGAGATCATTAAAATGACTTAGTTTTATTAGTAGTCTTTGGGATCACAATATTTTTTCCAACTTTTTGCTCAGTTGAGTAGGTGCTGATATTATTAGTGGATTAGCTGCATCTACTAGATGAAGTTCTGAATTCCTTTAAAATTGTATGCCATCTAACCTACACATAAGAAAATGAAAGTGTTACCTACTTACCTGACTATTGTTGTGATTCCAAAGTTACTTAGCCCTAAGAAATCCCCTAGTAAGTGTCCTTTTAAACCATCGATAAAACGAACTACATGCTAAGTTCTTGCCCCTTTGTCATCATGATCCACATTCCTCTAGTATTAAGGACAAATTTTAAACTTCCTACAATCACGTGAGGTGAGGTGCAAATGGGTGAATACCACTATTTACTCATTTATTGAATACCATGTGGGTGAATTGTTAAGAACTTCTAAAAACTTATGAATCTGTAAGCGTCATAATAATTTGAATGTGCACTTTACAGTTTCAACCTCCAATCAATAAAATTGGAACTCACAAGGCCAGAAAATTGTGCATTGAATTTTAAATTCTATCAATAATTCTATTGGTATTTGCGAAGTTTTTTGTGGCTTTTATTTTGTCACTATTTCAATTGATGTACCTAAGTAGATAGGTATTAATAACTCTTCCGCTAATAGGTTTTGGTGCCAACAATGTTATTTCTTTGAAATGTTTACCACACTGTTTCCCGTTATCATATTTTTACCTATTTCTATCCCTTTGTTGATTGTTTAAGATTTTAAAGAAAAATCATATTACCTTTTAGGTAATTTTTTACTCAAATGAGTATGAAATGTTCAATTGTGTATGTGATAAGATTTGAGTACCCTTCGTCAAAAACTATTGAAACTTTAAATATTTTTTCTCTTAGATGTAAAACAAAAATGTAAATATTGTAAAAAAATATTTCGAAAATTCAAATTGTCATTGTAAGAACATTTTTATAATTCTAGCGAGAGTGCTGGTTGTAATTTCAATTGTAAATAATTTGTGTAAATATTAAAGTGGGGTGAAGGTTATAATTATTTCCGTCAATCAATATTCGAGTATGTATCTATTAATTACCAATATTTATTGTTTATTAAAAAGAAAATTGTAAATTGTTTTCATATGAATAAAAAATGTGAAATCATGATTTTTTCCTTTGTATTTACTCTGTCTTATAATCTGAAAATAGCTAACTACGCATGAAATGTGCACTTACCTGCTGCTCCTTGAAAGCCTTGCTCAGAAGCCCTACTTTCAAGATTATCTTCCTTGCAAGGTAAACTTAAGTTATTCTTCACATTTTAAATTTTTTGGTTTATCTTCATAGGACTGGATACAATGGACAAATGAAAAGCAGCTTAGCTTCCAACAGTGTCTGGTAGCTTTCATAAAAACAAATTCTTCAAGCAATACATTTATTTATCAATTAAAGTCCCTCTAACTCTTTTCTCCGTTGTCTGTGCTGGTGTTTCAGCCTGTCTCTTATTCATACCTTTTCTCTCCAACTGCTTTTCAATAATCCTTGCATTATTGGCATAACTGTCTGCCACTTCTCTGGCTTCAATTTCATCTTCTTCCTCATCTATTGTGGATACGGTGACTGAACTGAACTTACCCATGTTTTTTGTGTGTTTCGTAACCATGATTTTCTTTGGCTGTGTCAGAGCAACTTGTTTGTAGATATCAGCGGCCCCACCTTCAGGGGCTGTTTGTATCAAGGCACCGCGCATTATGAAGACAACATTTCCCTCTTGTTCATGCTTGTAATAGATTGGGATGGCACATTTCTTACACTTCATTCTGTACTGGCGCTCAATTCCTTTCTCCCTCTTCAAATATACTGTTTCATCGGGGTCAGAGGTGATTTTATGTGCGTGTTTGGACCCGTCGATCACTCTGGCGCCGTCAGTAGGACGAAGGGGTAGTCGGTCGATAGTGCAATCCAGGATAAGAGACATTTGGCCACAGATACAATAGTATATGTGGAGAGGTTTAGTCTCGTTGTATTCTTCTTGATCCTTTGTGTCGGAGCACACGATGCTTCTGGAGACAACCTTCGGCATCTTGATGAGAACAGCTGATCTGATGAACGAAGACTACATTATGATTCGATTACCTACGATGTTTCTATGTATAGTAAGTAATGGTAAGTGATAAATACCTTAGGTATGTTCATAAAATGTCCACGCTGGTCTAAGATAAGAGTTATTTTCTTAGAAATTAAATTAAAAATAGTTAAGATTATTTATTCACCATATATTTTTTACCAAACTAACAATGACAATAAATTGAATACTGACAATGACAATTCTATAACATTCAATCATTGACCATAGATGGACTCTGATGGATCTCCTTTTGCAAAGCTATTTCCGGTTGTCCGTGCTCCGTGGTAAAAACAGAATACTAGATCTTCCGAACCAGTTGAGAGTGGTGAAAGGATTTTAAAGTGCGCCTCAAAAGCTCCGTTCGTACACTTGACACATGCTTTAAAACTTATTAGGTTCTACGACATCACGCTTTCCTCACGTGCTTTCCTTCACGAACAGATAGCAAGAACCTTTTTGTAAATAAGTAACAATTGAACGTCTAGATGGTGCCTTACTAAGGACTTCTATTCTCTATAGTTTGTTTTGTAATGTTGTATAATCTTGCTGTCAACTTCACGCCAGAGCGATTGTCTTTTATTCGCTAAAAATTGTGTTTCATTGCACATGTGCACCGATTTTTGTTGAATTTAGGAAAAGTAATTCGCGTTTTTCATAAAAATGGGTGCTATAGCGAGCAGATACCGTGTATCTAACTCTGGCCTCGCCCCCGCCGATATACAAACAATAGAAAATGAAAACAAACGAGGAAACCCAGGGACTTTGGATGAGCTCCATAAAAAGAGCAAAGGTATTTTTTCTGAGCTATTTAGAGCGACTTTCCCTCATTTGAAGCAATTAAAATACTAATTAGAGTAGCTGTGATTAGTTTTTAATTAACGTTCTGTCAGAAATTCTCCTCAAACATTGAAGTGTTGTGGGTAAAAAGTTTGGTTATCTTGTGATGTAATAATGATGGAATTATTGAGTAAATATGCCGAAATAACATAACAGAAAGGTTCTGAAGTATTTTTTGGTTATCGAACCAAGACTGGACTAATAACGCTTTGTCGCAACTATCCAGTAATATTTGTTTATTGATAACAATAGAATATCTGTCCTCATAAACTCATAAACTTGGTGGCCTAAAAGTCAAGCATAGGTTTTGGATTAGCTATTAAGTACTCAAAACTCTCGATAGGATGTCTAATTTTGATTTCTAGTGCTAGAAATAGAAATAAAACTTATATAGGCCTTAGTTTTAAATTTAAATTTCTTATTTTATTTTTATATAAGTAATTTACTTGTGGCTCTGCCCACCCCATTAGGGATACGGCGTGATAATATGTATGTATAAGTAATAAATGTAACCACATCAATTTACCCCTTCTATGTTTTTGTAGAGATCGCTTTCAGCGATAAGGCCACCCTTTGTTTTTACCATAATTTTGTCTTTTTGTAAGTTTAATGTTGTGTGGTAAAAAATAAAGTGTTATTTATCTATCTATCTAATTTTGTTTTCCAGATGTGATGCCTGTTAACTTTGAAGGTGGCAAACTAATGGTCAATAGGGGCTTATCCAATCACTTCCAGGTAATATTTTCCTAACTTCAAGCCCTCATAAGAAACGTGAATACAGGGGGCAAACTGCCCATACTTCACTTTACCAAAAGCTAACACTCATATCCAAGAACTAACCTTGCACAGATCTTTTAATGATTTAAGTATATAATATCCCTTAGTCGATTTTCACGACATGCTCATGAAGATAAGAAAATGGATGCATTCTATGCTTTTTCTTTACTTTCAGTCCATCAGATAAGTAATACTTTAAGCACTTACTTTTTAAAGGTATGGCTTATGTTGAAGCCCTAAATACATTTCCTTAAGAAAAAAGACCCCTTAACTCTCACTAAGTCACTGCATAATCCCACAATTCTCTCCCAGGTATCCCACACCTTGACAATGAGCTCAGCACAGAACGGATACAAGCTCGGAGCAACATACATTGGTACAAAGCAGATCTCACCCACAGAGGCATTCCCCGTACTGTTGGGAGATGTCGATCCCTCGGGGAATGTGAACTTCAATGTCATACACCAGCTGACACCAGAGGTTCGGGTTAAAGGCGCTGCACAGGTAAGATGCATTTTAAACCATTAAAAAGTTGATACTCTTTCAAGCCTTGTGATAAATAAATGTCCTCGTTGGCGTGGCGGGTGATTGCTCGGCAGAAACGCAAGAAGCGCGGGCTCGATTCCCGCTGCGGAAGAAATGTTTGCATGATCTGTAAATATTTCTTCCAGGTCTGGGTGTTGTGGTACCATGGTACTCGTAGTTTCTGATACCCACCACACAGGGACCCCACACACTGGTGTGGGGTCAGGACTATGTATGTGACTGTTGGGTGTTATTTATTTATTATTATTTATTTATCTATAAAAAAGATTTACGATAGGCATTTAGGCAAAAGTATGTAAGTATTGTATCAGCCATCTGGTTCCCATAGTACAAGCTTTGCTTAGTTTGGGGCTAGATGGCGCTGTGTGAAAAATGTCCACAAATATTTATTATTATTTAAGATTGCTCTCACATGTCTTCAAAATTTTTAGCTTCTAATTACTTGTAGGGGAACAAAGATCTGCAGTAAAATCCTGCGGTGGGGTGTGTTGTGCATTATCCCCCTGCTAACCCTCCCCCAGCCAGCACAATTCCTTGAAGTACCGGAGAAGGACTTTGGGATGTTGGCAGCAGTGTGTTTAGCTTATAACATGCTGGTTTCCTCAATACTATATTCCTGAATACGCAAATTTTTCAAAAACAAAGAAATCCATCAAAACTTTCTTGAAAACATAGGGTCTGACAGACTACACATTTCATATCTCATTTGATGTTAGATAATGTAATAAGTGATTGTAAATTTCAGGTCCAAGAGTGCAAGCTAACAGCCACACAGGGCACCGTCGAATACAAGGGCTCTGACTACACCCTCGCGATGGCGGTCGGCAAGCCGGACTTCAGCGACAAATCCTCTGTCTTAGTGGGACACTACTTACAGGTACCAATCAATACAATGATGCAATTTAACTTACTGTAAACTTCTGTTGCATGTTATAAAAGTCGACTAAGGGATAGTATCCTCTCCAACATGCTAAAGCATCTATATGGGCGATGGGCATTTACAATATAAAGTAAGAATGTATTCTATGTTTCATCTTAATCCCATCAGTCCTCAAGATTTATCTTCTTCTATAATATAAAAATGAATCGCAAAATGTGTTGGTAAGCGCATAACTCCACAACGCCTGGACCAATTTGGCCAAATCTTTTTTTAAAATGTTCGTTGAAGTTCAAGGATGGTTTTTACGGCGAGAAAAATTAGAATTATTGCTGGAAAAACCCTAAAAATAGCCCTTTTCTTTTTCCCATACAAATGATTTGTAACTAAAACGTAGTCAATTTGAGCTTTATTGCTATGGTATAAAGTTCATATTAAATTACAAGCACTCACTGTTGTCTAAGCTTGACAGGACGAAGTCTGTCGGGTCAGCTAGTTGTATAATAAATTAATATGTCACACCATCCACACAGTGATCCTTACATTTAATAGAATGACATCTGAACATAATCGACTAACAATCATTGGTTGAGACTTGCAAAGTATCGGAGAGTTTGTACAAGTTATTTCAATGAATATTTGTGTTGCAGTCAGTGACAAAGCGGCTAGCGCTGGGCGCCGAGCTAATCTACCAGTCGGGCGCGCGCGTGATGGGCGGAGAGATAGCTTTCACATCCGCCGCCGCTAGGTACACTATGGACGGTGAGTTCTACGGCTCCAACCTATTAAAATACTATTACTAAGCACTGCTCTCAGGCCAAGTAAAAAGAAAAGACGGCGCGCAACGAACAACAAAGGTGAAGCTACCTTTTTATCTATGTGTGTCGAAAGGTTTTGAGGTTTTGTGTTCCAAGTAACCTAAAATTCATAGTATAATAATTAAGAAACAATGTAAGTCAAAAGTGATTCCATGAGACTTTTTCACATACACAAAACTTGTACGGACAGACCGGGTGGGTTGAAAAGACCTCTTTATCTGATCTGCAGCTGAAATGAATTGCGTATGACTTATTAAAATTTCGACTATTTTAGGGCCAAATATGAATCTGCTGCTGAATTGAATTGCGTACAATTCACATACGATTCGGACCATTTTACGAAAATTACAGGAATCACTTGATTTGCTATAAAATCTAAATATGAATTGTTCAAAGTGGCCTTTTTAGTCCCACAGTGCTTAGATATTTAGTATAATAAGCAACAAGAAACACATTCGTGTATTTAAACATACTCAATTACAAGTCTCTGTTTACCATTTCAATGTTCTTACACAATGACATCATATCATATCATATCATAATGAGTGTTAACTTAGCTAGACAGCGGTTGAGCAGAGAGTTTTTTGTAGGTAATGCCTTATAAATTAGAAGCTTGCTTTTCTCTGTTTTTCTTTTTTTTGTACATTTATATATTCTATAATATCTTCTTTAGCGTAATTTGTTCATGACAGTTTTTGTATCGTAGAATGTTTTTAAACGTGAAAACCTATTATTGGCTTTCTGTTTCTTATAAGTATATTTAATTTAATTTGTTTCTGTAGCTGTTGGTTTTCCAATAAATAAATAAATAAATAAATATTTCAGATTCTGAAGTGTCTGCTACCCTCAGTCCTGCCAACTTCCACATGTGCTACTTCAAGCAAGCCAGTGAACAATTACAGGTAATACACTAAATTATAAATAGAAAAAATAAAGAAAATGCATTTATTCGAGCCACCAACTTCAAAAGACTTCAAATTCTACACTATATAATTATACTACAGCAACAAAATTTACAAGGAAAAACGAAATAAAATGTAGATTGAAATGATATTCATTAATTAGTGAAATATACAAATGTGATGTAATGTTTCAGATTGTAGCAGAGATCGACACGTCATTCCGAGGGATGGAGTCTGTGGGCACTGTCGGCTACCAGGTCAACATACCCAAGGCGGACCTGGTGTTCAGAGGTGAGTGCTGTTCCTCTTATAATATTTACTATTACTTACCAGTGATACCTGGTATTGTCATCGCGCCTACACAAAGTCTGGTGAAAAATTCTTTAAAGGCAGGAATTGGATGCTTCAAGATGAGGGTCAGGCTTGACTCTGCTTTTAAGGGTTCCGTACCTGAGGGGTGTCGACGGACTCTATTACTAAGCCTTCACTGTCTGCCAGCGGGCTGTATCTCATGAACCGTAATAGGTAGAGAGTTGAAATTTTCACAGAATGTGTTGTTCTATTGCCGCTATAACAACAAATAATAAGGGGGCCCCATACAAAAACATTTATGCACATGTTCGATGGTACGGAAGCCTTCGTGTGCGAATTGGACCGGTTTTTCGTTATGGAGCTTCTATCATAAATGATGCCAAACTATACTCGCTAGAGGCTAGTAAAAAATGTGTATGAAAACATGTCCTTGAAACATGCTGTGAAATTGAGGGCGGAGTAAAAAAGAGATCTGGTGCCCCTAGTACAAGCTTTGCTTAGTTTGGGGCTAGATGGCGCTGTGTGAAATGTCCACAAACATTATTGTAGATTTTTTATTCTTTAAAAACTTGAAAATGCATTTAGTTTTCTTCCTTTTTGTTCCAGGCATGGTAGACTCCAACTGGAACATTGGAGCCCTCCTCGAGAAGAAGCTGCAACCTCTGCCCTTCACCTTCGCACTGTCAGGCATGGCCAACCAGGCTAAACAGCAGTTCAAATTCGGCTGCGGACTTATCATCGGCTAGATGGAGCCCCCTGTGGAGTGCTGCGGTTACTGTGGACTGCTACGGTTACTGTGGAGTGATACGGTTACTCTGGATTAGTATGGTTACTGCAGTTACTATATGGTCATTGCAAAGAATATTGTTACTGTAGAATCCAGCAGGGTTACTGTGAACTGCTATAATTAAAGGGGATTAAAACAGTTACTATAGAATACTACAGCTACTATATGGTTACTGTGCATTGTCATGGTTACTTTATAGACAGTTGTTATTGATTACCACAGTTACTATATGGCTACTACAATTCCTATATGGTTACTGTAGATAATATGGCCGGTTACTGCAGATATATATGTCACCGTAAAGTTGTACATACCGTTAGATTGTAATCTATCTCGCAAGATTGTGAACTGTAACATGCTGCTTTCAATTGAACTGGTTTAAATTTGTGGCGCTTAGGCGGGCGTTGCCGACACACTCGCTCTGCTCACTCGCCTAAAGCGTAGTTTTTCTCTAACTAACCTAGTAATTTCGATCTAATCAGATGTTTGACAGTTTTACGGTGACATAAAATATATAGTTACTATAACATAGACTATTGCCAAGTGTATTGGAGCTAGTGATTTAAACGTAAACATATATACTTTGAGCTTAGACCAAAATATAATTAGAACTTCGCGTTTTCATGTCAAAATATTCCATTCTCTGAAAGGTTTTCCTAATTTTAATGGTGACCTTGGATTTGTATGTTTATTTATCCGACTGCGCGAAACTTAAGAAGGGTTATGATGGTATGTCTGTCTGTAGTTAAACAGTAAAATAATAAATATATTATAAAGGTCTCATTATGAGCCCTAAAGGTGTGTTCACATTGCAAGTGCGTCACCGTATGCACCGTGAAAGCACCTTAGTTTTATTTTCATTTCGGTGAAAGCTGACAATTTTGAAAAATCACTAGCTTGAATTCATGTTATATTTGTTATGTTAACTGTGTGTGAACTGTGAATGTGTTTTGGACTTTGTATCAATTATTCTAATAAAATATAGCTGATATATCAGTAAGGATTTAAAATTCTGTATTAAAATAATAAATACTTATTTTCTTAAAGTCCAGTCATTTGTTGGGGTTGCCTGGCGAGTTATTAGGGAGTATTGAAAAACGATAACTTTGTTTATAAATAAAATCTCATTACTGCCGCTCATGTGCCATATAAAATAAAACCCGTCAAGTTCGAGTCGATTTCGTTCACGAAAGGTTCCGTACCATCGTAAATGTACTTAAATATTTCCTGTATGGGGCCCCTTTTATTTTATTTTTATTACTTGTTATAGCGACAATAGAAATACTTACTGAAAATTTCAACTCTACCTATTACGGTTCATGAGATACAGCCCGCTGACAGACGGACGGACGGACAGTGAGGATTAGTAATAGGGTCCCGTTGACACCCTTTGGATACGGAACCCTAAAAATGGCGCCCAGAAAATTGACAAATTTCAAAACTCCCCGAAACGTAAGGCAAAACATCCAAGTGACCGGACTTATTCAGTTTTAGAGACATTGCAATTATTTAATAGTTTAGAATAATTACAGAAATCAATATTATATTAATATTATCTAATCCAAAGATATATCGAGGTCCAAAACGCTGTGAGATACATTGCCTTAACTAATTTTATCGCTATGGATGTATGTTTACATGATATGTACATTATTATGGTTTCAATTGATTTCGTTTTTATTCGGTTTTTACGTATTATTTTTTTGTTAGAACAGCTATTGAATTACGCACCAGTGGGCATTTACATGACGAGATTACTTTGGGAATTTAATAGAAAGATACTTGTAGTATTTGCAAAATACAAAAGAAACATTCAGTCTATCTAAAGATTGTTGCAAACGGTCAACTGATCCAGATTATCAAAATAGTTTATTTTGGAACAAATCCACGGACGAACAAATAACATAATAAGTAAACGATGACAGCTGCAGTAGTTAAAAACTAGAAGATCATCAGATGCCCAACGCTGGCCGCGTCGCCACGCTGAATGGCAAAATCCGTTATTATTGTTATTAGCCCATATCGTCCCACTGCAGGGCAAAGGCCTCCCTATCCCTCTTCCACCTTTCTCTGTCCTGTGCTTTGGAGGACCAATCCTTCATGAATGTGTTCAAGTCATCCCGCCATCTCAGTGTTGGTCTGCCACGATGTCGTTTACCACCATTAGGAGCCCACTCGGTATGGTTTTCGCCCATATGTCATCCGACATCCGGCAGACGTGCCCTGCCCAGTTTTCAAAATCCGTTGAGGCAATAAATTTTCAATAGATTTAACTGGCCATCTACTAGTATGTTTCATATCCCTATTCCTAAAGTGATCTATAAGCCCATCCCAAGTGATGTATTTCGTTCTCACCTTTATTTCTTGTACCTAATACCGCATTTCTCTGTTTAGGCATAGTTTATACCACAACATGATGGACATTTAGGACCGTGCTACATTGCTGCTGACTTGTGTCACTTTCCCATACAAACTTTCATCCCAAACACCCCCTTGCGGATTATTTTTGCAACAAAAAGTAGCCTATGTCCTGTCCCGGGATGGAATCTATCTCCTTGCCAAATATCATCAAAATCTGTTCGGCAGTTTAGGTGTGACAGACAGTTACTTTCGAATTTATAATAGTATGGATTTGTATGGATGAGTGACACGAATTCCTATGCTATCATGATAGATAGCATAGGAATTCGTCAAATCCTGGTAATGTAGCGTAGGGTAAGCAATCATGTTCCTACGTGGGTAATTTGAATGGTGTAAACTTATCCTACTTTCAGTATTAGGTATATGCTCGAAAGGCCGGGATGGGCCCGTCAGCAAGCTGCCAGGAGGCATGTATGAATGTAGATAGAGTATTGTACATATGGCCTGTTGTTGAAACGTTTATTTTTAATAGAGTTATGTTATTAAATCAATTTTGTGTTTTATTTGTCTACCTTTGTACGAAACTAAAAATTTGTCAGGTACCTATTGTTAGACTGATAACCAGACCACAGAATAAATAATCTACAAAGACATTCAGATCGGAGAAATCTGAATAATCTTCAGAATTTATTATAATAATACCTACATTCAATAACTACTTTTATACTGGACTGGGGGTAAAGAAAAAACAATGCTCCATCTGCTTCTCTCCCCGAGCATCGTAAAAGTCGACTAAGGGATAATATCCTTTCCAACATGATGGAACATCTATATGGACGATGGGCTAATCATCTGTCTCCATGGTTCACCATTACGGCTCATGAGCCAGCCTTTGATTCTAGCCCGCTGACGGACGGAAAATTTTCATAGGCTCGTAAATATAGCACAAATATCCTGACTTTCGCATTTGTAATATCCCTAATCAACTAGAAAATCTTGACATAGGACCCACCCTACCTCAACCTAGGTGCTAGCGGCATAGTGGAACTGTAGAATCGACGGAGCGAAATACTGGAAGCGAGGTCATGCTTTTTTCACATAGGGGTAGGCAGAGGGTACGGATCTCCCATTTGCTACGGTCCTATCATACTATTCTCGCTTTCCATCACATCACATTCTTGCATGCTCGTCGTTTTAGGGAAGCGACGTAGTGAGGAAAATTACTTCGAGATTTGGTGGAATAAAACACAATTTAGTTTAAAAATAACGTAAGTTTATTACATGTAATGAAATAAAAATATAATTAAAAACTCCTGTTACACGTAAAGGTGTGTCCAGATCGTTAGATTTATTGGTTGCGTGCGCAATGATGTGGACACCCCTTATATAACCGATGCCAGGGCGCGGCGCGCTGACGCGTTCCAGACATGGTACAACTATTCATAAAATCGACGTGAACATATGATATTGTGGACAATGGCGGCGTGAAAAATTTAAAGATTGGAACATTGCTTTATGCTAAATACCTATGTATTGCTGTTATAGTATGTAAGGGATAAAACAGTAAGAAATACAGAAAATACTTTCATTCACTTTGAATACAATAAAATAAAACAAAGAAACTGACGTTTTGTGTAACTTATTAGTTTAGTAAACTTGATCAGGTTATACTATTATTTGATATTATCTAGTACTGTTTATCTATTCCGTCTGTGGTACATTATATAATAGATAGAGAAATATATCTATTTTTCACGCAAACATTGTCCCAAGCAAAGGTTTTCAATTGCACTCTACTACAATGCTTGAATGAGTAACTTCCAATTATTTTTTTTTCAGAAAGTTTTGAATAAAAACTATCAGAAATTCTTATTTCTTCGTCATGGAGTTAAAATTTACAGCAACAATAGAAATCCTTTGCTTATTAGTTTCCTGTGAAAATCCGCGTGTGTTTCAGGTAACCAGAGCCCAAGAATTTTAACTAAAATTTTCAATAACATCCTTAATGTACCAAAATATATTATGTATTATGGCTGAGTTATCATTTCGAAGATACAATATATCTATATTAATATATTCTCGATATATCTATGTTATCCTAAACTTATATTTAGAGACGCTTGCAAGACTTTTAGTTCGCAATATGTCCTTAAAAGAGATCTGTGTATCGTTTTGAAATGTCCTTAATGCCCTTTATAACTTCCAAAATAATCATCAAAATCGTCGGGAAAATAAAATAATAAGGTACACGATTTATACCCAGTTCCTATATTCAATTAACAGACGACAGGTGATAGCGACGTTGTTATTGCCAAAAAGCGCCACGGTTTAAATGTTGCCATGGTAATCTTCCATCCTTCGCCCGTTAGTAGAATAAAGGAATCTATTGATATATAAAAAAAACTGTTCAGATTATCAAAATTGAAAATAGCATATAATATTGATATGTAATGAAATGATGGCATAGTCCAAAAGCTAGCAGCAATTTTACATTCCAAAGTCAGATATAAATCTGGATTTTTACAACAATTGCGGTATACATAAAGCAAATATAATTTTATATCGTTATAAGTACAACCTTTCATTTTCTATACCAAAGTTAAATACATAATTTAAGTAGGTACTTAAAAAGCAAAAAGAACATGACAAAATCGGCCAAAACACCGTTCGTTCGTCCATTCTTAGGCGCAGGGTGAGTGACCGCGGTCACTGTGGCCTCGCGAAAAGAACCAGTGTGGTGAAAGGAGCCTTCCAGAACACCAACTTTGGCGGCTATAGCAAGGCGAGTCATAGCATTGATAAGTATTTGGTAAGCGGATAATGAACTAGGGTAGCTCATACCGCCGCCAAAGTTAAACTATGAAAAAAATAGTATAATTATGTTCTATGTATTAAAAACATACATAGAAATTAGTTTTTCTTTAAAAAAGCAGCATTTCTAGTAGGTACTGTCTGATTTACTCTCTTGTTCTTAAAACTACAAAAATCTGTCAACAGATGGCGGCGGTAAAAGCTACACTGTATTGAGCTAAATAAAACAATCTACAGCTGAATATAGCATTCCACTAAGTACAGATTATTTCTCGACCTCGTAGACAAATTGACAAGATTCCATACAAAATAGGGAAGCAAAAGAATCACAGATTGCAAACTACAAATTTCCAGTGTTGCCAACAATAAAAAGACGCACAAATCGGGTAAACATGTCACAGAGGGAGACTGACAAAATACATCGACACATCATTTCGTAAAATAAAACTAAAATAAAAAATATTAAATACCTATGAGATATAAAGTGATGACTTAGCCCCGTGGGCTTGATTTTTATTGGATTTATGCTATGGGGGTTTAGAGAATATTTACAAAATGCTATCTCGCTCACCCACACTATCCGTGTTGCCAGCTCTAAGTTAAAATTATGATATTTTTAAATTTAGTACTGTATGTTAGCATACAAATAGAATCTAACCTTTAAATGTTTATTTAAATCTAACCATCTTCGAAGCCAAACTATTTCTATACATAAACACCGAATAGTGAACACTTTTTTCATCTATCGTATTGCCGCTAATCCATAAGCGTAAGAGACACGAATACAAGCCGATAACGATCCTAGTTTTTAACCATTATTACTTTAGTCTCGGCCAATCAGAACGCGGCAAACGGCCTTGGGGCGGACCTAGAGCCCTAGGACCTAGGCCATTATAATCAGGCGCAGTCCGAAGGGGGCGGGTCACAGGGGACATGCCCCCCCCCCCCCAAATCGTACACGTCAAATTGAAAAATCTTCTAAAAATTTACAAAATATAAAAAAGCAATTTTCTGCCCCTAGCCGCGATGCCAATAAAAATAGAAGGCTTCCATTTGTTTTAAAACGTGTGCAATAAAATCTGATTTACTCGACATATTCTATTATTAGTGACCCCCTCCAAAATTTCAGGCTGCGACCGCGCCTGATTATAATATAATGGCGTTTGAGAATACTGTACCACACAATGTTTTTGAACGGAAAAACCCACTACATTAGGGTCGGAAGGCACTAGACCACCAGTGTTCATTTTTTTCATTTAGAAAACCTACATTTTAATTCGAGGGTGACACGGCAGACCAAAAAAAAAGTAACAGGGGCAAACGCGGACCCGTTTGTAGAATCACCGTGTTATCGTATTTTATATGACAATTTTGTATTGCAAAAACGCGACGAAGCGCGTTACAAGCAAGTTACTAGCTGTCAAGTTTCGTTTGGTCATAGGGAATAAGGGGCCTGAGCGTCGAACTACGAGGTTTTCATTTAATCAAATAGATGGCGTTAGACGTATTGAATGCTTGTGTGGTGTGAGTCAGAACTGATTACGCTAACCGAGGTTTTCACGCATATGGTGCAATAAAAAGAAATTGGAAAAAAATCGAACTAGGAGATTTCCGACCGTATGTTACTAAGTAAGTTCGTATGAGCTAGTGGCTAACTCTTGTGACGGAGTTTTTAGGCCGCCTAAAGGCCTCCGTCGTGGCTTAACGACTTAAAAGCCGGGACCGACTGTTTAACGTGCCCTCCGAAGCACGGAAGCGCTCAGCTCGTAATGCCACTTTGCTTTCGTGGCATTCCCTGGTTTTAGTAATATTTCACAGTACGGATCGCGCTGAAAAGCACTGGTGGTCTAGTTGGTAGTGACCCCGACTCCGATCATAAGGTGGGTTCGAATCTGGTCGCGTACCAAATTTTTCTGTGCGAAAAATTTATGTACTCTATACCTCTCAAACGGTGAAGGGAGAAATCGTGAGGAAACCCGTGGCTTATTCAGCAGCGCACGTATTGACCATGTCTTACCTGTAGACAAGGCCGACTAAGCTGAGAGGATGGAATAGGTGCTGGGCAAGCCTACTCCATCTTAATTCGTCGCGGGCACTACAGCGTCCCGTTTGTGAAGGTAAAAGTTGCTTCCTGACGCTGTATAAATCATCAACTATATAGATGGTAAAAGGGTTTATTACGGATCGAAGCGTAAAATGGTTTTTCCGCGAGAATTTAAGATTTGTGTGTGACGTTAAGACGCACCTCGCGAGATTTAACTGTCTCTTTCACACACAGCATTCAAACCGTAGAGTGAGCAAGACAAACACTGCCCCGTTCTGATTGGCTCGCCCTAAACTTTCCTTATCACGCCAAGACTAAAAATTTTGAAACACCAATTTTAGTTCTTACACAATTCAATCACCTTTTAAAGCGTGTTCTAACATGTTTGCCGTCGTGAGCAGTTTTTTTTTAATTTCTAATATTGGCAAATACAACATGGTCCATTACAATAATTTGTTTTTAATATTAAATTGTTATGCGGCAAACACGACGCCTCGATGCTAGACGATTCATCCTGTTATATTAAGAGTATTCTCTCTAATGACGTAAAAAGCTCACATTTAATTATTACACATTTTTCGTTATTTTGACGTATGATAAACTAATTTTTGTAATCAAACAAAAATCTACAATATTCAATGAAAGACACATTTTTAATGGAAACCTTATTTATAAAATTGGTGTTTTTGAGGTTCTTTTTGCGTAGAAGTAAAAACATTATGTCAAGAAAGAATTCAATAGAGGTAAGGTATTTCTTTGAGAAAATAATTGTTGATGAAAATTTATAAATTAGTGGCAGTGGTTGGATGAAGACGAATAAAGACATTAGATTTGAACACGAATTCAACTTTAGTTTAGATTTACTTCTGTTAGCTAATTATAGATCTACAAAGTCCATTTATGAACTTACCATCTTTAACGAAAAGAATTGAATTTTCATCTATTACAAGATTACAAAACCCTTTCCAACTATTACAAAGAGTATTGACTTTTTCATCTATTAAGAACCTTACATCACAAACGTAATTTAAAAGTTTCCACATCTATTACAAACGCGATTTACAAGTCTTTACATCTATTACAAACGCGATTTACAAGTCAACCCATCTATTACAAAAGCGATTTAAGAACTTTCGTCTATTACAAAGGCGATTTATGAACTTCAATCTATTACAAAGGTAATTTACGAACCTTTTCAAAGGCGATTAACCTTTACAAAGGCGATTGACCTTTACAAAGGCGATTAAAGGACCTTCACAAAGGCTTTTTGAGGCTTAAAGACGGCACGGATCAGGCAGTGAGCGGTACCTCGGGTTATAACTCCATGTCGTGAGCTTCGTCGTCGCTGAAGTCGCTCATGGAGCTCTCCGTGTCGCTGGAGGCGCCGTTGGTCTTGGTGGAGGCGGCGCCGCCGACGCCCGTGATGGCGTCCTTCTCTAGCAGGGCTTCCTCGGTCGCGAATCTCCTCACGTAGTCTTCAACAAATACAAATACAAAATAGTTTGACGGCCTCGGTGGCGTGGCGGGCGATTGCTCGGCAGAGACGCAAGAGGCGCGGGTTCGATTCCCGTTACGGAAGAAATGTTTGCATGTTCTGCAAATATTTGTTCCGGGTCTGGGTGTTGTGGTACCATGGTACTCGTAGTTTCTGATACCCACGACACAGGGAATCCTAGTGTGGGGTCAGGACTATGTATGTGACTGTTGGGTGTTATTTATTTTTATGTTTATAAATGCAAGTGATGTAAATACCTGAGACTTTCTTCTTGTACTCCTCGGGTTTGTGGAGGTACATGGCGGCTGCGTCGCCGTTCAGCGGGTCGATCGGGTTCGGATACGTCAGCAACTGCGGTAGGAACGACTCGAAGATGTTCGACAAGTCTGGAATAAATAAATAAATATTTGTGGACATTTCACACAGCGCCATCTAGCCCCAAACTAAGCAAAGCTTGTACTATGGGAACCAGATGGCTGATACAATACTTATATACTTTTTTTTATAAATACATATCTACTTATAATACATACCAGAGAAGCATGGATGCATTTTATGTTTTTTTCTTTACTCTCAGTCCAGCTGAGACGTAAACATGTTATCAAATAACATCAATCATGTTATCACGAAATAACGTTTCGTAAACGACACTGAACTCGTGGTTGTAGCATAGCTGAATCTTGGTTACAAGGGCGAAGATCCAGATGGCGACAGCATCGCTAATATATCGCTACTGCATGACTACAAGCAGGCACAGTCCGAAGGGGGGGGGGGGGGGGGGGTGGTAACAGGGGACGTCCCCCGTCCCCTCCCAAAATCATCATCATCATTCATCATTTTCCTGCCCTTATCCCACTAGGTGGGGTCGGCACACCATGTTTCCCTCTTCCATTTTCTCCTATCACTCGTCTCCGCACTCACTCCTTTCACACGCATATCCTCTTTCACACAATCCATCCATCTTTTCCTTGGCCTTCCTCTCCCAAAATCGTACACGTCAAATTGAAAAATCTTCTAAAAATTTACAAAATATAAAAAAAGCAATTTTCAACCCCTAGCCGCGATGCCAATAAAAATAGAAGGCTTCCATTTGTTTTATAATGTGTGCAATAAAATATGATTTACTCGACATTTTCTATTATTAGTGACCCCCTCCAAAATTACAGGCTGCGACCGCGCCTGGTACAAAGTTGAAAGTGAGCTTCCAAAAAAAAAGTAATCTGGAAAGGCGGGTGCTCACCATACAAAGCCGTCCATGCCTGGTTGATGACGTCAAGGCACACAGTCCCGGAGACCTCGTCTATGTTTGGGTGGTAGACCTTGTTCATGAACCCTATCGAGGGCGACTTGAACGGGTAGTGGTCTGGGAGGTGGACCCTCACTCGCCAAACTCCACCTTCATAAGGGGCTGGAAAATTTAAGTCAGTAATTTATTTCTTTTGCCATGAACCGTTGCGGGGGGATCATGTAAAGGCATTGCAAAAGCCAATAAGGAAATTCAATAAATAAATAACACCCAACAGTCACATACGGTGAAGGAAAACATCGTAAGGAAACCCGTGGCTTAGTCAGCTCCGCACGTATTAACCATGTCTTTCCTGTGGACAAGGCCGACTAAGATGAGAGGATGGAATAGGTGCTGGGCAAGCCTACTCCATCTTAATTCGTCCCGGGAACTACAGCGTCCCGTTTGTGAAGGTAAAAGTTGCCTCCTGACGCTGTATAATTCATCTACTATAGATGGTAAAAGGCCTTAGTTCAACAGTCACATTATATATAGTCCTGACCCCACACTAGGATTCCGTGTCGTGGGTATCAGAAACTACGAGTACCATGGTACCACAACACCCAGACCCGGAAGAAATATTTACAAATCATGCAAACAATCGCAAATTAGGTTGATATTCATTTTGTCTTTTAGGTTGACTTAAATTTAAAAAATCTTGACCGGTAAAACATACTACCCAGCTGGATATAGAACTCTTTTCGGGTTTGAATTTTTTCACTCATCCTCTGAAATTTTGTGAAGTTGTTTGTGCCTCACGGCGTAATGGGTGAAGGGAATTTAAACAAACTTGGAATATACATAGACCGTCACCTGGAATAACATATAGACCACTTTTATCTATAAACGAGCGAAGTTCCGGGGTAAGCTAGAAATTCTTATAAAGTAAACACGAAATATCAAGCTGATGATGGAGGGCATAAGATCCAGAATGGAAAGTCTGGATCTTCTTCATCCCCTCTTTGTCCAACATCAGATTCCTGCAAAAACACTTATCCATCAATGTAATCTGTCCTTTATACGTGGAAATGTTCTTGAAAATTTTAATATTAATTGCCACTTAAGAATTTCATAATTTAAAACAAAAAATACTCACTTCCCGGCGGACCGAAGAATTTAACGCAGAACTCGTTGAGTCCCCCAAGTATCGTCACCTCATGCTTGCTTTCAATACTGAAGAGAGGTAGTCAGGAAATTACTTTTAAAAACAGTTCCGAAAACATGTGTCAAGTGCAGAGCCTGCGAGGCGCACTTTAAATCTTTTCACCACACTGGTTTGAAAGAACTAGTAACACGACTAATAGTAGTGCGGTGGAGAAATAATAACATCGGTCTAGGGTCGACTCACGGCCGAAGATTTCGAGATAAATCAGATTTTGCATTTTCTTGATCTTACGAAATGGAGCAGTGTTTCAAATATATTTTCCGAGCAATTTTCTTATACAACGTGTAACATAATGTCCCTATAAGCCCGAAAGGGGTGTATTCAGACCGAGCACTTGAATACATTGACGTGTGCAAAAGTTCAATACATCATATTTGAAATTCCAATACAATTAAAAACAAATTATTTCATGAGAAATTTGTGACAACCCTATGTGTTTGTTTACCATTTGCGTAGGTAACAAACACACGCGCACCCTCCTATCGCGTCGGACCCACACATACGCAGACAATTGAACGCGCGGCAAGTTTCAAAAAGTACCTAGGTGTAATCACCAAAGTTTTCGTAAGAATTTGCAATTTTTTTAATTCTACGTAGAAATTAAAGTCGAAGATTAAAATCACGATATCTTTCACACATAAAAAAACAACTACCTACCTACATCTACCTAGGTAGTTACCTAAGGACCTAGGTACAGGAAAAGTTAAGTTATACCTTTTCTCCCTTCTTCTTGGTTGGCTCGGAACACGGCTAATTGACATGGTAGGTATTAGGTAGGTATGTAGGTACCTAGGTTGGTATTACTGGTACACATTCACATTCACAATCACAAAATTATTTTTGTCATTTTTTATTAGTAAGCTAGGTACTAATGGGGTACCTACTAGGTAGGGTGATAGGTTAGGTACCTATCATCATACCTACCTATCACTGAATTTTATCACTGTTGACACACACAGTAGGTACTCGGTATCCATCAAAGGGAAGTAGGTACAACACACCACCGAATTCCCGGTCTTCCCTCACTGGTGCGCCGGTGGAAAGATCCCGTCGAGAGAAGACGGTTCACCAATCCCAGAAAATAGCCCGTAAGATGGCAATGGCCGCCCTGGATAACGCTCTCTGTAGAGCTGACGCGCCGCTACTAAGCTATTAATTATTTGGTGCTGCTCCAACACACACACACAACACCATATCATAATACTCACTGTTTGAGTACAAAGCCGACATCGTATCGTTAATTAGTTACGCGAACCGAGAGATTGCTTGTTGCAGTTGTTGCAAGGAACGAATGCTAATTGCGACTGATAAAAACCGATCTGTTTTGCGACCAAAAGTAGGTACCTATTGCCGAAAGCCGAATTTTTAGGGTTCCTTGTCTGGGGTAACCCACTAAATACCGATTGGGAAAAAAAAAGGAAAAAAACTTCACCATACATCTACTACTACTACTACTACTACTACTACTACTACTACTGTCGTCGTGTCCGTGTCGCTAGCTCTTTTGAACCAGTGTGGTGGAAGGATTAGAGTGCACCTTGAAGGTTCCTTTCGTACACTTTGACACACGTCTATGACATGCCTGGTTTCCTCACGAGGTTTTCCTTCACCGTTTGAGAGCATTGATATTGCACACATAAATTTCGAATCGAAAAATCCATAGATTCGAACTCACGACTTAAGGATGGGAAGGCGGGGTTCATACCAATATGCTACCATGTGCTCCATCCCCATTTGCTACTAGGTACCTACCTACTTACATAATAACCTACCAACAATTACGTAGTTCAATCAAGAAAAGTAAAAAACAAATAAACCTACGGAACCAATTTGATTTTATTAAACAAACGCTTGCGGTGCGGTGTCGGTTGACGGTTGCGGATTTTGAATTTAGCAAAGGCACCGACAGCCAATTAGGGCGAGGTGCCATCCCACTAGTTGTTGTTGTTGTTTCAATGCAACCAATGACAAATAGGCTGTTCACGATGAAAATGAAGATTAGTAAGACAGATAAGTCACAACCTTTGACTTTAGTGCCCAAGTAGGTAGGTACAAAATTGCATTGAAAAATGCTCCAATGAATATTGGAATAATACATCGTTGGAAAAACTAAAGTGGAATAGGGTCACGGCTTTATCCTCAGGCACGGTAGACCTCTTCTCATACTTCTTGTTACCTACTCAAGATGCTTTTAAGGCCCGAGTAGGTAGGTACAAAATTGAGTAGGTATCACGGCTTTATCCTCAGGCACGGTAGACATCCTCTCATACTCCTTGGCACCCACTGAGGATACCTTTAAGGCCCGAGTAGGTACGTACAAAATTGAGTAGGTAAGGTACCTATCTCCTATACTAGGTACTTAACAAAGAGATCTGAAAGGATGTTTACGGTGCCTAGGGATTTTAGTCGTGATGTGACCTTACATTTTAATTACCAATAAATACCAAGGTACCACTAGGCCTTCAAAAAAAAATAGAAATTACTTATTAAGCCACCTCGTTATTAGGTAAGTAGGTAGGCATTTTACTAATGGTGTCTGTTCTGTTACCTGTTTCATCTAGAGTTCACACTTAAAGGTCAAAAAACAGCTGTAAATAGGGATGCCTCATGTTGTGTCAAGTTACGTATTGGAGCAAAGTTTAAGAGACATTTCATGAATGAAAACCTTTGAAATTTTAAAAGTCGTTGAACAAACGTTGTTCGCAATGACGTATAGAACACCCCCGTTTCGGGCTTATAGGGACATTATGTTACACGTTGTATTTTATAACTTTAAACAAGTTAGTTAAAAACTATCGGAGAATTTTCAAGCCGCCAACAGATAAAATTGTTTACCAATTCAAGTGGAATGATAAGATAACGATATTGTATTTCTCACGATCGTAAACTGATTTTAAGGTCTGTTTTCAAGAACTTAGGCTTAAGTAAAATTCGATAAAACTCCACGTTTTTCAAAATACTGCATCCTGCCAACTATTCAAATGTAGCTAAGTAGATAATCTTTTAGAGGGTAATTTTTTTGTACGTCTTTATTATTAGAGCTTATCCCATCGCCCATAAAGATGGTCCATCATGTTGGAGAGGATACTATCCCGCAGTCGACAATTACGACATGCTTGGGGAGAGAAGCAGCTGAACGTATTCATGTTTTTACCTTTACTCCCAGTTCAACAGAAACAGTTTACGAGTACGAGTCAATAAAGACGATTTTGTTCGATTTTGATGTCTCCACAGACTTATAAGTCTAGTAAAATTTAAGTTATCAAACTGTAAAGGATTAGTTTACGGATTAGGCGATCGATGTTGTATGGTTCAGTGGATCTGCTAGTTTCCCAGGCTATTCGCTAGAGACTGAAGTAAAAAATCAAAACTAAGGCCTTTTACCAGATGATTTACACAGCGTCAGGAGGCAACTTTTACCTTCACTAACGGGACGCTGTAGTGCCCGGGACGAATTAAGATGGAGTAGTTTTGCCCAGCACCTATTCCATCCTCTCAGCTTAGTCGGCCTTGTCCACAGGAAAGACATGGTCAATGCGTGCGGAGCTGACTAAGCCGCGGGTTTCCTCGCGATGTTTTCCTTCGCCGTTTGAGAGCACTCGTATATAATAGCACACATACATTTTTATGTGCCAATTTTATGGCCAACTCTAGTGACGGAGTTTTTAGGCCGCCTATAGGCCTTCGTCATGGCTTAACGACTTAAAACCCGGGACCGACAATTTAAGCAATTAGGTATAAAAAATATGTTTACAACAATAGTACACGTAGGCTTTAAAAACATTTGTTAAAAAATATCAATAAACGAAAATAAAAATTAATAGTATCAAACTTACAAGGACAGATCAAAATAATGATAATGCTTCAAAGGCATTGGGACAGTAACTCACCACTGTAACTCATGAATTTCAATCGTCTTCAGACTGTCATTGAACTTTCTAGGGTCAAACAGAGGTTTGGCCTAATATAATAAATCTTTTGACAAAAAAAATGTCAAGTGCGAGTGGATTTCGCACACGAAGGGTTCCGTACATTAAAAAAATGTTCCTTGTATGGGGCTTCCTTTTATTTTTATTATTGGCAATACACACTATGAAAATTTCAACTCTTAGTAATAGAGTAGGGTCCCGCTGGCACCCTTCGGGTACGGAACCCTAAAAAGTAGACATTTTGTAAAGTACGGAATTCTGTGGTGATGTTTGTTAGATATTTTTTTTATTTTTTTATTAATGAATCGGTGTACATAATGTTGGCGACACTAAATTAAATAAATAAATAAATAAAATAAATAGATGTGATCTTAACTCTCTGCAACTGAGATGTCTTTATTGTTAACATTTGAAAAACGAGTATATCAGACGTCAACTACACTAGTCTATATTTTGAAGTTTAATTATAAATACCTATGCAACTTTTTGTTGTTTGGGTTAATATACTTTCAAAATAAATAAATTAAATTATAATAAAACCTGGAGTAAAATGAGAGTAAAAAGTTTGTTTTTTTTTGGAAACCTTGTGATAGAATAATTGAAATTAAGTTGTTATTTTATTTATACTACCATTTGTCAACGCTCTTAACTCTATAGAAAACAACAGTAAATTGAAGTGATTCAATTTACTGTTGTTTTCTATAGAGTTTTTTGAGAGATAATTTTTGAGTAGGTGACTACTCAAAAATTCGGTGCTTTTATTTCTACGTACAAGGTGACCCTAGCCATTTCTAGCAACAGATTCAACTTTAGTTTTGTATTACCATTATGGAGATCATATACCACGCAATATAGGTCCTGGTAACCTAAGAACACCTTGTAAACTGAATGATAAACTATTACTAAGTAAGTAAAATAAACTTGGCTTTGACCTTTACCCCTCTGAGACCTAGTAGCAGTGTCCGCCATCTTTATACATAGAAACAACATCATAAATAAATATTTGTGGATATTTTACACAGCGCCATCTAGCCCCAAACTAAGTAAAGCTTGTACTATGGGAACCAGATGGCTGATAGAATACTTTTTTATGTAAATCCATACTTATAATACATAATATTACAACACCCAGACCATGAAGAAATATTTGCAGAACATGCAAACATTTCTCGGTGTACACATGTACCGGTGGATTTTTCTGTGCGAAAAATTTATGTGCACTATACCAGTCCTATCAACGGTGAAAACATCGTGAGGAAACCCGCGGCTTAGTCAGCTCCGCACGTATTGACCGTGTATTTCCTGTGGACAAGGCCGACTAAGCTGAGAGGATGGAATAGGTGCTGGGCAAGCCTACTCCATTTTAATTCGTCCTGGGCACTAAAGCGTCCCGTTTGTGAAGGTAAAAGTTGCCTCCTGACGCTGTATAAATCATCTACAATAGATGGTAAAAGGCCTCTATTTTATAAACAATACAACGCCAGCGGTAGAGATCAAAACATATTGTATTTAAATTAAATCACGCAAAGGTTTATTTATCAGCGAAAAGGTGGAACTTTTACATAAAGCATTGACCCTCACTGACTTAAGATATAAATAAATGTCCCACAACGTTTTATGTGTTTCTTTATCTCTAATCGTATGTCTAAAGTGAAAAATTATATACTACTAGCTGCCGCCCGCGGCTTCGCTCGCGTGGTATCCGGAAAAAAAATAGCCTATATGTTAATCCAGTACATGTACTATGTATATTCCAAGATTCATTCAAATCCGTTCAGCCGTTTGGCGTGATTGAAGCACAAACATCCAAACACAAACTTTCGCATTTATAATATTATTAGTAAGAAGTAGGTTGCTACATTACTCTGCTGGACTGTGAGTAAAGAAAAAACATGGAATGCGTCCAGCTGCTTCTCTCCCCGAGCATATCGCAAAAGTCGACTAAGGGACAGTATCCTCTGCAACATGATGGACCATCTATATGGGTGATGGGCTGACCACCTGTCACCATGGTTCACCATATCCATAGGACTCTTGAATCGAGTGGCTGCAATGTTTGTTATGATTACTTGTGGCTCTGCTTAACTTCAACGATCAATCAAGAACGTCTAAGCAAGCTACGCCACGAGCGTTTACATACACACATATACACACTGATAATTTCAACTCTATCTAATACGTTTCATGAATTCTTATATTATTCATTGGGATAAGTAACCAATTCCTGTAGTTGGCTAGTTAGGTTTAGGTATGTGTTTTTCCAATTGTTCATCTTACTTATATTATAAATGCGAAAGTTTGTGAGTTTGGATGTTTGGATGTTTGTGCCTCAAGCACGCCTAAACGGCTGGACGGATTTGAATGAAACTTGGAATATACATAGTACATGTACTGGATTAACATATAGGCTATTTTTTATCCAGGTAAAACGCAAGCGAAGCCGCGGGCAGCAGCTAGTAGATCATAATTTATTTTGGTATTTCAGACATTCCCTTCCTCATTAACACTTGCGCTGCGAAAACGCGACTATCCCTCATCAATGTCTTTATTTTGTTTGTTTGTTGAGGGAGGGTATTTTTAGGGTTCCGTAATCCGTACCATATGGTTGCCAATGGGACCCTATTACTAAGCCTCCGCTGTCCGTCCGTCCGTCCGTCCCGCCTGTCAGCGGGCTGTGTCTCATGAACCGTTATAGGTAGAGAATTGAAATAGAAATAAAAAAAATGAAGGGGAGTCATATACAAGAAACATTTTTTATGTACGGTGGCACGGAACCCTTCGTGTGCGAATTTGACTCGCACTTGACCGGTTTTATTTATTTCCATTTTTAAATGTCGTTAATTTACCAAACCTAAAGTTTTGTTTCAATCAACTATTCTTTGGGTTATTCTTAATCTTATATTATAAGAATCTTTGTCTTGACTGACTGACTGACTGACAGACAACGCACAGCCTAAACCGCTGGACGTAGACTTGAAATTTTCAGTGTAGGTAAACCTTGGTACGTAGGGAACCTAAGAAGGGATTTTTCAAAATGTTAAAATAAACAAGATGCAGTGAACATACTCAGGCTCTTTAAATCAGTAAGATCCCTTTATTGTTCGAAAATACATACATACAGGTTATCACGCGTGTATCGTATTGTTCGAAAATGTCTAGACCTAACGACCCTTTTGGGTTTAATAACATCTGGCTAGATGGCTAGACAGGCAGGGCAACGACCAATGTTGGAAGCTAAAATGAAACCTTTAATAGATCTAGCGTCAAAATTGAAAATATAAATAAAAACTTTTAAGCTTATACATTATGAGATGGTTTGCGGCGTTTGGGGTGATCTTTGCCCAGCATTGCGTTGACTAACTTAAAAAATCATGTGACACTAAAAAAGCGATTCACTTGTTATAACAAGCCATGAAGGCCTTCAGGGGATCTAAAAACTCCGTCTCAAGAGTTGGCCACTAGCTCATACGAACTTACTTTTACGTAACAAATATTATCATCTTCCTGCCCTTATCCCACTCTATGTGGGGTCGGCACATGTAAGAGTTTTGGCTAAAGTGTTTTATGACCGGCCGCCTGCCTGACGTCAACCCTCCTTGGGAATACTTGCTTATTGTATCTCATCATGTTGGAGGAGATACTATCCCTAAGTCGACTTTTACGACATGCTCGGGGAGAGAAGCAGCTGGACGCATTCTATGTTTTTTATTTACTCCCAGTCCAGCAGAGAAGGTAAAGGTTTACGTAATAAATAGTGTTTACTAATTATAACAATAAACAAGCAGTAGAAAGCAATGTTTATAAGAAAAGATATGTAATACTACTGGACAGAATTGGTGACAATTTGGAAAAAGGTCAGGTCAAGAGTACCTTAAACTTGATGAGCATGCTTGAAGAATGCTATGAAAGTGAATGAAGCAAGAGTAGTACGTCAGGATTATAGCAAATAGAGATCATTGGTCTCTGCCTACCCCTACGAAAAAACACGCGTTATATGACGTATGTATGTAATACTACTATTAATTCCATGCCTGACAATAGAATAAGTAAATAGTTAAGCAACGTTGTGCGCGGTCACAATTGGGATGGGTGACCGCAAGTGGCATTACGAGCTGAGCGCTTCCGTGCTTCGGAGGGCACGTTAAATTGTCGGTCCAAGTTGTTAAGCCATGACGGAGGCCTTTAGGCGGCCTAAAAACTCCGCCACAAGAATTAGCCACTAGCTCATACAAACTTACACACTTTTTATAGAATAGATTAATTTATTTGCGTGAAGTATGGTAAAATCAAGTTCTTAAAATATAAAATTAAATTTCATTACATACTTCGTAGTACAAAGAACTGCATGCAAAAATTCAAATTCAAATAGATATGTTGATCATGCAAATTACAGTTATCAAATTCCTTTACATATAAAATAATTAATTACTATGTCAAAAAAATTTAATCAATTTAATAATATCATTAGAATGACATCAATATTGGTGACAACTTAATTTGTATGTGCTTCCCACGCTTTTTTATGAAAAATATATTTGTATCCCTAATATCCATAAGTTTTGGACCAATTGCTTTTGGCAACAAGTTTGACAAACCACATAATTAAACAAATGACGTCACTTGTTTTTGTGAATGTACGCTACTGTTATCATTTACTTTTAGTCGAGAGACTGAGCATTTTGTCGAATGTTAAGCGGTAAAAAAAACTATGTAGAATGAACTTTTACGATAGATAAATTGAACACAATGCATTACCGTTGCTAAATATAAAAATGTAACTTTTTCAGCCCAAACAATATAAAAATAATGGGCTTACAATATCAGAGACTCAACAGCACACAAGGAATACAAAACAGACTGTCTTGTCTATTGTGCATTTATTTTCACCGAGAATGGTCATAGCCTCTCCACAGAAGCAATCTAATCTTCAAGAGGCAAAGAAGCAAGAAATTATTGTGGATACCAAACCTCCTTTGTTGCAAAAGAAACTAAAAAGTCTTGTGGCTACCAAATCTCCTTGGTCAAAGAGTCCTGTGGTTACCGAACCTCCCTTGCCAAAAAAGCAAGGAAATATTGTGGCTTACAAACCTCCTTTGTTAAAGAAACAGTATTCTCCCTTGCCAAGGAAACTGACAACCAGTGTTGCGGCAACACCGCCCACCTCACCAGAGAAGTTGACACAAAAAAGGTTGGTCCATTCATATATTATTCTAGTACCTTGTATTTTATTTATTTTGAGATTTCTATCTCAAGGTCACAAGTGTTTTTGCCAAAACTAAGCAGGTGTTGGATTTGTTATTGAACAGTAACTGTACCTATCTACAACCAACACTGAGTATTTGCAGGAATACATTTATTTTTGATTAGCTGAAATTCTTTAAAGTGTATTTTTATACCCACATAGTTATTTTGATTAGTGATATAAAAAACCAAGGTCAGACTTGTTTTTGATAAATAGTTATGATATGTTAGTTCCTATGTAAGATGTATGATTTTTGTCTTGTTTTATTTTTTTTTTGTAACAAAAGACATGCAATTCAGTTAACAACTTGAACACAATGAAAGTTCTCATTCAGCCCACATAGGAACAAAGCAAGAAACAATGGATACATAGGCCATCTACTACGCTATTATTTTCTATGCATAAAAATGCGTTACTACGATTTGTAAGGCCGTAACACACGACTAAAAATGCGCAATTGAGACCATGGCCTAGATCGAATATTACGAAATATACAATCTAGTAGACAGACACGGAAGAGCAACGTAACGTACGTAGGTACGTGGTTTATCTACGCGTTATATATAGATATAAGCCCAACGGGCTGTACAAAGAATGCACGCACCTTCGCAGCTCCCCAGCCAAAGGTCTCGTCTTTACAAATACCTATCGAAACTATGATGAAATAACAAAGAACAAAGATACCCCCATCAGAAACACACCCCATATCGATTTTGCCAAGGGTAGTGACAATCAGCTGATGGCCCTTTGCTACTTATTTACATGGAGGCCCTCGGACGCAATGGGCTCTTTGTAATGACGATAACAAAGAAAGGATACAGTTTGATGACATCCGTGTCCATGCGACGTTTCCCAGCGCTCGGTGACGACATCTTCGTGATCTATTACTAATAAATCACAATATCGAACACGAACACCAGATAAAACTCACACTCCACGCAGCGAAACTAAATTTTCGTCCACTAGCAGCAGTCAGAAAAATAACATTGTAGAAAAACAATGGACACAAACCATAGACTAAAATTTCAAAGATGATGTGTAATTGACCAGTTTAGCAAACATGCAGAAACCAATTTTCATCGAAAGGCATCTTTAGACGATCAATATCTTTGTAAAAAGGGGCTCAACTCAAACGACAATAAAGAAGATAATGCGTCAAAACAAAAAAAAACACATTGTCTATGCTGCATCATCAATCAGCGAATCTTTGCGTGTGTGTTCGAGGAAGATTATTTTTAATTCTGTTGTATTTATAGATTTCTTTTGCATACACAAACCAAAAGTTAGTCGGTAAGGTGCGCGTGCGAACTGCAACGCTGTATCGGCGTGCCACGATTGCGGAAACATGTGTTTTGATGTGAACATCAAGTGGTGATTTATGACAACAAAATTCTAACTAAAGATCTGAGGATTCCTCTGCTGGGTTGTCTGTAGTGATAAAGGAGCATTGTTATTGTGTCGGGCGTTGTTTTATGTGTTTGGTTGAGTGCGCTGACCGTGGGAGTGATCAGAGTGACATTTCCGGCTGAGATGGGGTTCCTACGGTGAATTTGTAATAATCTGACGTCCTGCAGGCATGGCGAACCCAGGGATTGGGGCCTCGTTTGACCCTAATGATATGACCAGGTTTGTTCTACAACGAACATTCTACACTTACATCACCCCAGTCTATGTTGTTTTACTTCAAGTTGCCTGCATGTCACAAATACTTCGTAAAAACAATAACTTTTCTCCAAGTTCTATACTCAATCTAAACTCCTTAGTTCAATATAAAAAGTCCTCATATGGGGATAGGGGTTCTACTATCACCAAAAATGATGTAACTTCCTTCCTCATTCTAATTCTTTTGATTTCTAGTTTCTTCCTTCTTGATTGCAGTGCACAGGCTTGAAAACCTAAACTATTTTTATAGTTTGTGAGTTTGGCTGTAGGCGGTAATCTCAAAAACTACTGAACCAATTCAGAAAATTATTTCACTGGCTATGCTATACCTATGTGCTTTAGGCTATTTTATTCCTACTCAAGTAAAACTGCAAACATAATCAGTATTTAATAGGTAAGTATTGTAACTGGCTAGAAATAGGTTTATAAATACTTACCTTAACCACAAACTAAGACAATTGTGCAACTTTGGCCTAAAGTTCATTGAACACTTTAACATTACAATTATTTGTAATTATACATACATATTATCACGCCTGTATCCCTAATAAGGTGGAGGACACAAGTATTCATAAGAAAACTTGCATCCACTTCTGATCCAAGACATGAATTATTAAACCTTATTTTTGTGATCATAATTATTACATACAAAATCATTTTTCCTATGGGAAAAGGCATGATTTTATAATGGCAGAGATCACAGATCTTTATTTGCTACAATCCTGACATACTTTTTTTGTTTCACTCACTCTCATTATATTCTTCATGCACGCTTGTTGGCTTAGGTTATTCTTGACCTCGCCCTTTTCCAAAAAATGCTGATTTGGTCTAGGTACATGTGCATAGGCCTTACCCTTCTAACGGCACCATTCACACTTTCCTCATACACTTGTTTCGTTAATCTTCGCACAATAACTAAAACTACCATCATCATCCATCGTCATCATCATCAGACTGATAAATAAATAATAAATAAATATTTGTGGACATTTTACACAGCGCCATCTAGCCTCAAACTAAGCAAAGCTTGTACTCCCGGTGGGACTCGAACCCGCGCCTCTTGCGTCTCAGCCGAACACTCGCCCGCCACGCCACTGAGGTCGCGACACCGAGGAATATAATTTTGACATATTCCAACTGTTTGGTTGCTGATGTCATCTGAAGTTATTTCGGATGTGAAATAGCTATTCTCACTAAAACTCACAAACACCCACACAGATAATTTGAACAGGATTTCTGCATTATTGAAGTTTAGATTATAATGGATTCCAAATATTTATTTAGATTGATTTTAATGAACCGTTTTTATATAATGTTTTGATATTTGTAAAGTAATGTGCATTTCAAATAATAGTAGGAAGAGATCTATTACGAATTAATTAATTAATTGCATCACAAGAGTTAGCTCATACGAACTTACTTTATTACAAATTTAAAGAGTAAATAATTACTACCGTATTTGTTCGTCTTGAATACCTTGTCACCTGTGGCCTCGGTAGCGTGGTGGGCGAGTTCTTGGCTGTGACGCAAGAAGCGCAAGTTCCAGCAGTAGGAAAAATGTTTGTATGTTCTCCTGGATCCCGCTGTTGTGGTGCCATGGTACTGGTAGATTCTGATACCCACGACACACGACTGACTGTTGAGTACATATCTTCAGAGGCAGAGGCGCAAAGGCGCGGGTTCCCGTTGCGGAAGAAATGTTTGCATGATCTGTAAATATTTCTTCCGGGTCTGGGTGTTATGGTACCATGGTACTCGTAGTTTCTGATACCCACGACACAGGGAATTCTAGTGTGGGGTCAGGACTATGTATGTGACTGTTGGGTGTTATTTATTTAATCTTATCTTGTCAACAGCTGGTACTTCCACGACCTGTCCCGCGCGGAAGCCACCAGACTGCTGCTCAACGAGACTGAAAGCGGAGTCTTCCTGGTCAGAGACTCCAAGACCATAACCGGGGACTATGTCTTATGTGTCAGGTAATAACACCATGAGCACTTAAGATGGAATATTTAATAACCATTCGACATTTGACCCCCGAATACTCAAACACAAGTTTTTGATGAAAATCTATCAAAAACTCGTCACTTGATATGTGCTCAACTCTGAGATGCGTTTGAGTATTCGGGGAAGTGTTAATAATGTTCATTTCAATTTCAATTTCAATTTATTTATTTAATTGGAACGGTCATAACCACTTACACTAATTAATTTAAAAGTCACATAATAAAAAGAATACAATAACAAAAAATAATAATAAAAATTGAAAGTCAAGTATGTAAATAATATAAACAAAAAATTAAAATTATACATTATAAATTTATACAATAATTACAGTCCTAAACTACAGTCCTTCATAACTAAGATAGTTTGGTAAAAATTAAGGAACACAATGTCAAAAAATCCTACTAATATTATAAATGCGAAAGTTTGTGAGGATGTGAGTATGTTTGTGCCTATATCACACTGTAACGGCTGAACGGATTTGATTGAATGAAACTTTGAATATACATAGTACATGTGCTGGAATAACAAGTAGGCTACTTTTTGTCCGGATACCACGTGAGCGAAGCCGCGGGCGAAAGCTAGTATACCATAAATTCTTTAATACACAAGGCAGAAACTTGGGCATAGGCAAACTTATTAATAAATTAGTATTTTCTTCCTACTAACACTACTTTTGTGTTATTTTTAACAAGACTGCCATATTGCCCTTTGGGGATTAAATTGAATGATATTTGAGGTATCTAAACAGCTGGAACAAAAAATGCTGGTTTGATTCCTGTTGTACAAATATTTGCATGATTATACAGTATTTTCATCTGTGTCTCCAGACTAAGCATTTATAATTATACCAACTTAGCCATTCCAACTTCAAAGTCTTGCTTCTAGACTCCAAACCCTACAGAATCTTTAAATACCACCATTCACCACACTAGTTGTTTCGAACCAGTGTGGTGAAAGGATTTAAAGTGCGCCTCAAAAGCTCCTTTCGTGCAATTGACACATTTTTCGAACTTTTCAAGTTTTACGACATGCCGGTTTTCTCACGATGTTTTCCTTAACCGTTTTGAGTGTATTGGTATGGCGCACATAATTTTTTCGAACATAAAAATCCATTTTGGATTTGAACCCACGACCCAGATCCTGAGGTCACTACCACTAGACCATCAGTGCTCTGTCATAATAACCTATTTATTTTGGGGACCTTTATCGGTTTTACAATCTACTAAAGCTACAAAAATTCGCCAAATATGGTTATAAAAAAATATATAACGCTGAATAGAAATTTTAGTGAAAAATACGTTTCCCTCTCCAGAGAAGACGACCGTGTATCCCATTACATAATAAACCGGGTAGTGTCAGCTGATGGCACCATCCGCTTCCGGATAGGAGACCAGCTGTTCGCGGACATGGCCGCGCTGCTCTCGTTCTACAGACTGCACTACCTGGACACCACTCCGCTGACGAGGCCGCTGCCGCAGACGGGCAAGGCGGCCGCGCCGCAGACGCACCATGTACTGGAGCTGGTGGTGGCCAAGTTCGACTTCACCGGCAATGTAAGTGTTTTCTATCGACGACCTCTCTTTGACGACCTCGGTGGCGTCGCGAGCGTGTGCTCGACTGAGACGCAAGAGGCGCGGCTTCAATTCCCGCTAAGGGGGAAATGTTTTTATCTTCTGCAAATATTTCTTCCGTGTCTGGGTATTTATGTATTATAAATATGTACACAAAAAAAGTATATAAGTATTGTATCAGCCATCTGGTTCCCATAGTAGAAGCTTTGCTTAGTTTGGGGCTAGATGGCGCTGTGTGAAAGGTCCACAAATATTTATTATTTATTTATCAGGGATGACGACAGTGATGGTGACAGGTGATCAGCCCATCGTCCATATAAATGGTCCATCATGTTGGAGAGGATACTATCTCTTAGTCGACTTTTACGACATGGTCGGGGAGAGAAGCAGCTGGACGCATTCTATGATTTTTCTTTACCCCCAGTCCAGCAGAGAGGTACAAATATAATTATAGGCGGAATATCAAGGCCTCATCTGAAACGATTACATAATACAGTACAACAAGTTGATAAAAAAAATGGCGCCCTGAATATTGGCAATGCTAACGACCTATCTGTCAAACTTCGCATGATATATTCTAAACAAACCATGGGTTTGCAATAAACCTGATTCATAAAACTAGCGATAAACATTTTCAAACGCTTTTGACGGGCAAAGAAAAATGATCTGGAGAAATTCCTAAAAATGTGACTCATTGAGTGGAATTAGATCAATTTTGTGCTATGGTTTTCTGAAACCCGGCTTGACGCATACTGGCAAAGATAAGACAAGTTGAAATAAGAAGCAATAAGTCCAATTAAATTCTCGACAAATTATACAAGTACTAGCGTCTGCCTGCCGGTCCGTTCGCATGGTCTCTGCAATACCAGACCATAAAGTTTGTCTACTCCAAGTTTTAGCTAATGCGGAAAGTCACATTTAAAAGTTACAATTTATTCTAAAATAGAATGTAATTATTTATTAAAACTTAAATAATTTGGCGGTATTTTAGTTTATTTAGAGGAATCTGTTTATTAATTGATAATCCACTATTATCTCGTTTATAATATTAGATCGATTGTGACTGAATTTTTTTTTTATTTATTTCCAATAAATTAAAAATAACGTAAACAACAGATGAGGTACATACCGTACCGAAACTTGATTGAATAGCTGATTTATTTATTTGGTTTATTCTTTACTAGCTGCCGCCCACGGCTTCGCTCGCTAGGTACCCGGATAAAAATTAGCCTATATGTTAATCCAGTACATGTACCATGTATATTCCAAGTTTCATTCAAATCCGTTAAGCCGTTACGGCGTGATTGAGGCACAAAAATCGTCACATCCTCACAAACTTTCGCATTTATAATATAAGTAGGATTCACAAATTACAAGGCAATCTAAGAACGCATAAATATTCTTTCGCCAATACAATCAGTCCTAATTCCGTCCGTCTGTTTACGTTAAAAATAACTCGGAAGGAACGCTTTTTAACCCACCACATGTACGTGAATTATATCTGCTGTTACACAGCCCGCGGTAAACAGCTGGTCTTATCCAGCTACATCACCTTACTTATGTTTAACTGAACTAAGATTACATAGCAACATTGTGTATTTGTAAAAAAATGTGTACCTTTTTGCTATAGTAACTAACAAAGTCAAATTCAACAATTATTTATTCCATAAAATCACGGGGATCACTTGGACACGTCTTAAATCTACGTTGCATTTACACATGTTCGTAACGCGACCAAGCGTGGAAGATACAGGCAAGAAACCACGCTTACTAACAATCCGTTAGTTGAATATTTAAAGTAATAATAATTAAAATAATACGAAAAGCCATTTAATTATACTTTAACAACTGGATAGATAGATTTTAGTGTAAAAGATAATTAATAATTGTTAATAATTAAATACGAATGAAGAATCATTTAACTAATGATAATTTCCCTTTACATAGGAATTTCCTGTAGGTAATTATTTATATGTAAGGTTACACGTCACATAATATCTTAACCACAAGTTTTAATTCCGATTCTGCATTTACGGGTATTCCGGAAAAGAACTGACTAATATTAATATGACTTAATGATTTAAAGTGAGTCATCACTTTTAGTTACTTTTTAGTTATGTGTTTATTAATCAATTAGTTACAAAAGCTTTGTAATCTTTGTTCCCAATAAAAAATATTTGATTTGTATTTGATTTTATAACACATCATAGTAATTTCAAAAAATCTTATCTTACTTATATTATAAATGCGAAAGTTTGTGAGTTTGGATGTTTGGATGTTTGTGCCTCAATCACGCCTAAACGGCTGAACGGATTTGAATGAAACTTGGAATATACATAATACATGTACTGGATTAACATATAGGCTATTTTTTATCCCGATACCACGCGAGCGAAGCCGCGGGCGGCAGCTAGTTAAATTATAAATGTCTTAGTCTATTTTACTAAAATAAAAACTAAAATGCAATTAAATTGTTATTCTGCTATTCGGAGCGAAGAGAAATTCAATAAATTAAAAAATCATGAAATCGGTTCAGCTAGAGGCCCTTACCCGCAGCCCTGCAGGAAAAAGAGAACTGCTGATGACCGGATTGATATGAATAATTGAATTGTCAATTATCCATATTTTATAAATATTAAATTATCTGTCTTGTCATAAATTAATGTCTACGAAGTATTTATGCGTAATTCTGGTTATTATTTAACATCCTTTTTCCATTTTGGGATCGTTTTACCTGTAAAACGAATTTATTTATCTAAAATTTAAAAGAATAACCTAAACTTCTGAACAGATTTTAATGAAATTTGGCAAGGAGATAGATTTTATCCCGGGGAAGGACATAGGTTACTTTTTATCGATAAAAAGTAGCCTATGTCCTTCCCCGGGATAAAATCTATCTCCTTTTATCCCGGGGAAGGACATAGGCTAAAAAGTAGCCTATGTCCTTCCCCGGGATAAAATCTATCTCCTTTTATCCCGGGGAAGGACATAGGCTACTTTTTATCGATAAAAAGTAGCCTATGTCCTTCCCCGGGATAAAATCTATCTCCTTGCCAAATTTCATTAAAATCTGTTCAGAAGTTTAGGCGTGAAAAGGTAACAGTCAGAGTTACTTTCGCATTTATAATATTACATAGTATGGATTATTAGTACTTATAACGGGATATAATATTATGATAAGATGTTGTATGAGTTGGTTGTATGAGTTGTTGGCGCAAGCTGCATACGCCATGATCTTATCTTTTCTGATTTATTTGGAGTAATTGGTTGTGCCGTTCTAATTAAATAAATAAATAAATGATCACTGAAGAACTGAAGTACATAGCGAGGCTGTATTGACAGTAACATAATATATTTTATGATGTAATGTTGAACCAGCTGTTTCGCTCAGGCTACGATGTTCATTACTGGCCCAGATGTAGTTATTGGGACATCTTAATACATGCACCGATGCGTCTGACGACTTATTAACAGACGGTGATGGAAAACTACGTGGGAAAACAAACATCTCAACCCATTAAAATATTTATTTTCATTTCTCATATTCGGAAAGTAAGCTTAATGTTACTTGAGTGAAAAAGGATGAAAACAGTACTTTTCGTCTCTGGAAAACTTTTTTCCCTGTTGTAAAAAAAACAATGCGAGCTATGTCCCAAGTTTTTATCCCAGTCACTCTGTCAAATCACGGCGTAAACATGTAATTAAAAATATTATATCAACAATTTTGTAACGTGACTTTATAATTATAATTTAGTTCTCACTGGTAAATAGCCACCGAAAAGCAAACAAAAACGGTCAAGTGCGAGTCGAATTCGCACACGAAAGGTTCCGTACTATCGTACATTTAAAAATGCTTCTTGTATGGGGCCCCCTTTTATTTATTTTATCTTAAAATTTGTAGTTTTAGAAGCAATAGAATTACACACTCTGTGAAAATTTCAACTCTGCCTATTACGGTTCATGAGATACAGCCCGCTGACAGGCGGACGGACAGCGGAGGCTTAGTAGTAGGGTTCCCTTGGCACCCTTCGGGTACGGAACACTAAAATGTATATCAGCTGTCTGGTTCACATGATACAAATTTTGCTTGAGATCTAGATGGCGTTGTGTGAAATTTCTAGCAATTTTTTTTATTTTATTATCGACAACCTCGTTGGCGTAACGGGTGAGTGCTCGGCTGAGACGCAAGAGGCGAGGGTTCGATTCTCGCTACGGGAGAAATGTTTGTATGTTTGCAAATATTTCTTCCGGGTCTGGGCGTTGTAGTATTATGTATTATAAGTATGTATTTACAAAAAAAAAGAGTATATAAGTATTGTATCAGCCATCTGGTGTCCATAAGCTTTGCTTAGTTTGGGGCTAGATAGCGCTGTGTGAAATGTCCACAATTTTTTTATTTTATTATATTTTTCATTGCAGGACGCAGATGACCTGCCTTTCCGGCGCGGCGAAAGACTGATGGTGATCAACAGAGATGAGGAGCAGTGGTGGACGGCGCGCAACAACCAGGGACGCACCGGTTCTATTCCCGTGCCCTATGTGCAGAGGGTAAGCGGAGAAATTCAACATAACAATGACACTTGATTCAAAGTCCCAAGATAGGTATGGTGAACCATGATGACAGACAGGTGATCAGCCCATCGCCCATGTAGACGGTCCATCATGTTGGAGAGGATACTATCCCTTAGTAGACTTTTATAACATGGTCGGGGAGAGGCAGCTGGACGCATTCTATGCTTTTTCTTTACTTCCAGTCCAGCAGAGAAGTAAAAAAAATTGATGACCATAAATATTTTCTAAGACCATAATAATTATACTGGGTATTATATATACGAGTCGTAAACGCGTTACTTGAATCGCGTTTGTCGTATTTGCGATTCATTTTGAGATTTGAGAGCA
The DNA here is from genome assembly GCA_949320045.1 of Scotopteryx bipunctaria. Taxonomy (NCBI): domain Eukaryota; kingdom Metazoa; phylum Arthropoda; class Insecta; order Lepidoptera; family Geometridae; genus Scotopteryx; species Scotopteryx bipunctaria. Next base: position 792,229 of record OX439465.1, read on the forward strand.
CTGGTGGTCTAGTGGTAGTGACTCCGCCTTCTGAACCTAAGAACGTGGGTTTAAATCCGGTCGTGAACCAATAGATTTTTCTGTTCGAAAAATTTATGTGCGCTATACCAGTACTCTCAAGCGGTGAAGGAAAATATCGTGAGGAAATTGGCATGTCTTAGAACCTAAAAGTTCTAAAATAAATAAATAAATATTTGTAATACAAGTTTTGCTTAGTTTGGGGCTAGATGGCGCTGTGTGGAATGTCCACAAATATTTATTTATTTAAGACTTCATAATAAATAAATAGTAAATGTAAATGTAATGTAATGCTTCATGTAGTTAAATACTTTTTCTCTATTTCGTATTGTTTTCCTAGATTATACTCCTAGATGTAAAATATGTTTGATATTATTCTAACGCTCGTATTTAACCCGTCAGATTCTGGACCACGCTGGAGTGCCTTACCCTCCCAAGGAGGCCCTGAACCACCTCGGCGACCCGCCCAGCCCGCCCAACTCCAAGATGCCGCCGCAGCGCACCAACATGCAGGTACAGCCCCCCCCCCCCCCACCCTCCCCCTACTGTAATACACCCACGGCGTGTTCAGAAATCGCCTCGAAGAAAAGCCCGGTCAAGTGCAAGTCGTTTCGTACACGAAGGGTTCCGTATCATCGTACATCAAAATAGGTTTCTTGTACGAAGACCCCTTATAATAAATAAATAACACCCAACAGTCACATACATAGTCCTGACCCCACACTAGGATTCCCTGTGTCGTGGGTATCAGAAGAACATGCAAACATTTCTTCCGCGGCGGGAATCGAACCCGCGCCTCTTGCGTCTCTGCCGAGAAATCGCCCGCCACGTCACCGAGGCCGTCGTATAATTTACTTGTATTTTTATTATTTGCTGTTATAGCGGCAATAGATATACATAAACTGTGAAAATTTCAACTCTACCTATTACGGTTCTTGATAATTAAATTAAAGGCATTATGAAACAAGCAAAGCCACATATTTTGACGTGTTTTTTTTTATTTTTAGCGCATTCTTCCTGCAATGGCGCGCGTACGGCAAACGCGCGTTCCAAACGCGTACGACAAAACCGCTCTCAAACTAGAGGTCGGAGATATTATAAAGGTAAGGCTCTACATCCTACAGCCTCAACATCATCGAGGATACTGGAACGCTGCTGCCAACATCCCAAAGTCCTTCTCCGGTACTTCAAGGAGTTGTGCTGGCTGGGGGAGGGTTATCCCCCCGGATAATGCACAATACACCCCGCCGCGGGACGTCAGTGCAGATCTTTGTTCCCCTAACATTAATTAGAATTAGGCTCTACATCTTATGCTGACTCCACACTAGGACTCCCTGCGTCGTGGGTATCACAAACTACGAGTACCATGGTACAGCAACACCCAGACCCGGAAGAAATATTTGCAGTACATGCAAACATTTCTCCCGTAGCGGGAATCGAACCCGCATCTCTTGTGACTCAGCCGATGGCCCGCCACGCCGTCGAGGTCGTGAAGAAAACTTGCAGACTCGTGAAGAAAACTCCTGATTCAAAGTCCCAAGACGGATATAGCTCGAATTTGCTCCAGCTCGAAAGACCAAATTGAGATGTATGGGCAGAGGTCAGTAATGTTTGTGAGTTGACAAAAACCACAGATTAACGATCCTAACCCCCGAATACTCAAACGCATCTCAGAGTTGAGCACGTCTCAAGTGACGAGTTTTTGACAGATTTTCATCAAAAACTGTCAAAAAACGGTGACTACTGGTCGGCACAGCATGATCCACATAGAGTGGGATGAGGGCAGGAAGATGATGATGATGAACGTAAACTATGGAGGTTGCGGCGTAAGCAAATCAATAGACTACGTGACCCGTACATGAGCCATGGTGGTAGCATTTATGACAAGTGTAATTTCTGTTTCAGGTAACGAAAATAAACATAAACGGCCAATGGGAGGGCGAGTTGAACGGCAAAGTCGGCCACTTCCCATTCACGCACGTCGAGTTTCTGGACGAGAGCCCCGCCAGCTAAGCACCCGCCATATGGACTGTGGACAAGGTTTCAAGAATATTCTCAAGACACATTACGCGGATATACCACGGACGAACCCACCTACTAACGATCGGTTCCTATACTCAATTTATTAATTTTATTTGGAAAACAAACAATACTATTTACAATAAAAAAAAAACTCAATCAAACAACACCTAAACCGATAAAGTTTCCACAGTCAAATTTCACATCAAAGCTAGTGAACAGTGGTCGTTACAGACAAAAAAATAAAACTAGCCATAAACATAAACACAAATCAAAATGCAATCATAATTTGGCGGCAATGCTTGACATGACTTGTTTCCGAAATTTGGGCAAAGTGGCGTTAAAAATATCAATAATTGCTAAATTATCGTTGTATGCAATAACAGTTGTATACTCTAAAACTGAACTGAACTAACTGAAACGACTTTTGTCCCGTTTGTCAAGTCATACAAAGTACAGCGCCACAACAATAATGAATTAGCACCAAATTCAGAATGGACACGCACCCTCGTCGGTCTGTCTTACGATTTCATAAGACTTACCCCTGAACACTCAAACGCGACTCAGAGTTGAGCACGTCTCAACTCACGGTTTTTTGACAGTTTCTGATGAAAATCTGTCAAAAAAAACGTCATTTGAGATGCGTTTGAGTATTCGGGGGTAGAGCATGACGGCCTCGGTGGCGTGGCGGGCGATTGCTCGGCAGAGACGCAAGAGGCGCCTTCGATTCCCGCTGCGGAAGAAAAGTTTGCATGCTCTGCACTCGTTACTCGGTACTCGTAGTTTCTGATACCCACGACACAGGGAATCCTAGTGTGGGGTCAGGACTATGTATGTGACTGTTGGGTGTTATTATTATTAGTTTTCATATGTGGTTCTTTAATTGTTGGCTGGTGACCCCTGGATGACCCGAGGCCGTTGACTATGAATCCTCGATTGTAGATGTATGAGGACGTTCCGTTAATATTAATGGAGTAAACCGTAATATACGTTGATGGTCAGTATTTTTTGGGAACTCATGCTAGAGTCAAAGGCGCAAGCATCACTAATATACTGAAATGACGTCAAGTAGGTCACGTGACGCGGTGCGGTGAAATGGATATATCCGCCATTTTATATATTAGAAGCTCATGAGATATGTAATTTAGGTCCCTAACCTTTCTTCTCTTTCATAATTTAATTTTTTTTTCATAACTTCGTCCGTGGTAAGATCTTACTTTGGTTATTTCATAAAACTTAACTTGGGGTGGGTCTCACTATTTCCATTGATGGGAATACTAATACCACTTGTATCGCTTTCCCATTGCGTTTAAAGTTTTTACCGCCTTTGCGATTACCTTTATCAATACTGGCCACTTGAGATTGTATAAGGTATAGGTACCTAATTAAAGATCATAGTATCTTTTTTCTACACAGGGAGGAGCAATAATTTTGACATTCCTAGGCGTTTATTAAAACGCAATCGACGGGCGTATTGAGACCTGTTTCAGTAGAAAATGAGTATCATTATTCCCATGACGCGTTTTCAAACGCAATGGGAATAATGAGACCGACTTGATGACTGTGTGTTAGTGTCAGTATTCCCATTGCAATGGGGAATGGGAATACTGAGACTCACTGTAAATGTGACAGCTTTAAATCACCAGTTGGGTCAAACTACAAAACAAAAATGGATTATTCCTATGGTTAGTCTTAATAATTGTATGATTGCTAAGCGAGCCTTAGACAAGGCAACGAATCTATAGATTTTTTATGGGTTTTTTTACACTTTTATAAATCTCATAGTGATGAGACTTAGATGAACTATTGATATGTACTATATAATTTGGACCTAATGACGTGGGCATAATGGCCTATTTTTGTATGGCATACAAAGTGTAATGTAAAATAGTTCTCGATTTTAATATTCTGCTAGCGGACTAAGGATTGTCCATTACCATAACGTTATTTTACTGTCAAAAACGACCCGTCGCCCGTTAGTAGAATATAGGAATCTGCCATAAATCCAAGCATTGGCATGCACAAGCCTGGAGGTTCGAGAGGATTCTCAAATCTCCAGGTCCTCAAGGGGTTAGTCAGAGGCACGTCGAAACATTACATTTGGCACATGCATTTTGAATGTTTGACCGAAGTTATAAAATTACTAAAAACTATATCACATCAATTACTGTTGAGATTATTCGAAATTGTAATATAATTAAATATTATATAACATTTAATAAAAAATTGCTTAGCATCTAACACATTTCATTAAATTGTATTAAAAAAAAACATATAATGTGAAGATAATATTAACATTAGTATGATAAACATAAGCGCATGTATTTATCGCTGGTTCTTTTGACCACCCTCAGGTCATTGACCTTGCCCTATTGCTTTGTAAGAGTCTCCTCTCCACCCATCCAAATCATCATCGGACCAACACTAAAAAACAAAATAAAATATTAGACATGACAAATTTATTACATTTTTTTTCACAAGTGACAAGACGGCCTCGGTAGCGTGGCGGGCGATTGCTCGGCAGAGACACAAGAGGCGCGGGTTCGATTCCCGCTGCGGAAGAAATTTTTGCATGATCTGTAAATATTTCTTCCGGGTCAGGGTGTTGTGGTACCATGGTACTCGTAGTTTCTGATACCCACGACACAGGGAATCCTAGTGTGGGCTCAGGACTATGTATGTGACTGTTGGGTGTTATTTATTTATTAAGTGTTGGCCACTAGCTCATACGAACTTACTTACTTTTTTTACCAGATTTTAAATATTTTTTATGCTGACACATAGACTGTCATGGAATATGGAATGGGTGGAAGAGCTTAAAAAGGCATGATGGTCGATGTCAAATGAACCAGTCTAAAGAAAGGAATCAATCTGCCCGCAAAGGCTCTATTAAGGTACAATCATTTCTTATTTATAGATTTTTTATGATAGTCCAAAGAGGTAAGTAAATGTTAAATTTTTGACTAAGACAGAAAATCAGAGTATTGCCCGGTTCTAATAACGGACCCGGAAGGATTAATCACGTGAGGCTCGAAAGGGGGTGGGGGGGGGGCACGAAATATCATGAACGGGAGGGGGGTTGTAGAGTAGGTCGTAAAAGTCTACTAAGGGATAGTATCCTCCCCAACATGATGGACCATCTTTATGGGCGATGAGCTGATCACCTGTCACCATGGTTCAACTAATAAATATACGAATCGGGTACAAAAAAAGTCTAAAATATAGCATTTTTCCTGTGTAAATGGAATTGACTAATTATTACTAACATCGAACAATGATTTAATGAACGCTTATTGTTCGGCTATTTATTGATGTTGTACTACATTTTTATTGAAAAAGAACATGATGTTATTTGTGAAAAAATCTCTCAACGTGTCCATGATGTAATCCTACTTTAGTGTCGCGAATCTGTTCACATAAATTGTATCTCCAGTTTAGCTGAAGCATAGAATGCCTTAGGGAACTAAATGTTTCTTCTATTTAAGTATATTCGCCATTGATAAAAGCACGTAAGGTTCAGTTAGCGTCAAATTGATATGAGCGTCTAGCCCACGAATACTCAAACGGGACTTAGAGTTGAGCACGTCTCAACTCACGATTTTTTTACAGATTCTGATGAAAATCTGTCAAAAAAAACGTTATTTGAGACGTGCTCAACTTTGAGATGCGTTTGAGTATTCGGGGGTAGAGTAGTCAAAATGATCTGTAAAACATAAAAGCAATTTGAAATACGCAGTTCAAATCTTCATATTGTTGTTTAGATCATTTTGACTACTCTAGACGCTCATCAATTTGACGCTGACTGTACGTGATGTGCCGGTTCTGACACCATCCGGTTATAGAAGGGGACCCTTAAAGTAAGAAAACCAATCGGGTGAATGAAACAACTATGATAATTTCACACAGTCCTATATAAATATGTTGATGTGAAAACGGCTTTATTTAAATAATAACTATAACGTGTATAAATAATGGATAATGCTAATTATTTTTATAACAACAAAACTAGCTTTTTTAATACCTAACATACTGTCAAACTTACTAAAAATCTATGTAAACAATTTTATAGATTTTTTAAATGTTAATTTTCTTAATTATAATGTAAATAGCATTTTTTTTATTATTTGTTGTTATGTTATGTGACAAGTTACAGTATACAGCATTTCATATAGCACATTATGAAGGAAACATTGCTGTCGACTCTGTCTCAACTAAACTTAATTTGACAATTCTATAATACCTGATCATGGTCATTGTTATTTAGATAATTTGATATAAAATATGACAGCAATAATAGAGCTATTGAATGAAGTAAAGTTTAGGAAACAACAGAATTGATGTCATTGCCAGGGTAAAAAAAGTAAAAAGTATTTAAGTTACTTCTTGGCACCACTTTATATGAACTTTGTTTTTTTATTTTATTATCTTAGGAAAACTTACAGCTAGCTTACAAAATTATAAAAATTGAAAATGGGTATTATGTAGAGGAAGGCCAATTAAAAGTTTTCACAAATAAAAATAAATTTCCGGATTATAGCAATTAAAACCATAATAGATTATTTTGTACATTACGTATTACAGCCTTATTTTGTTGTACAGAGGCAAAAGCAATCATAGATGGCGCTGACTTGACGAAGATCTCTAGTCCTTTGAAGATAAAATATCATTGTGTCATGTATTGTTTCACCAGAATATTACTTCTCATACACAGGTAGACCACAGGCCTCCATTTGATACTATATGTGTTACTAGCTGCCGACCGCGGGTTCGCTCGCGTGGTACCCGTATAAAAAATAGCCTAAACGTTAATCCAGCACATGTATTATGTATGTTCTAAGTTTCATTCGAATCCGTTCAGCCGTTTAGGCGTGATTGCTGCACAAACATACAAACATCCTCACAAACTTTCACATTTATAATATAGTAGGAAAGTATCTTACTTATATTATAAATGCGAAAGTTTGTGAGTTTGGATGTTTGTGCCTCAATCACGCCTAAACGGCTGAAGGGATTTGAATGAAACTTGGAATATACATAGTACATGTACTGGATTAACATATAGGCTATTTTTTATCCAGATACCACGCGAGCGAAGCTGCGGGCGGCAGCTAGTAATTTGATAAATGTTGAATATAAAAATTATTCCATGGCATTTTGTCACTTGTTGTCATGTTTCTTTCACTTTCTTTTGTAGGCCTGGACGATACTTATTAGAGCAGTGCCATCTGTTTTGAATGCTGAAAGCTAAGCGCAACTAAGGCTCTATTATTTCATTTCAATGACGCACAAAATTATGTCTAAGTTAACGATTTTAACGTATGGATGAAATTGATTGAATTCTTCTGAGAACATTAAAATACTTATAAAAGCCTAAGTTAATATTTTTATATATTTGCTGGTGCAAAAAGTATTTAGTTTAGTTTTTTTAAGTTGGTGAAGTTAACTGATGTTGAACTGAATGGTAACTTATATTCTCCCGTCATGAGTTTTGAGTTTGCCATGTGTCATAATTTGTCATCCCTGCTTAGCATGAGCTCGGAGAATTCCTAGAATAGAAAGAGCTATTTCTGTCTTATTGAGCAAAAAGTACAACACTAATGGGTTCGCCGTTGCTATGGAAAGGATTCTGTCTACCTAGAAACTCTTTCTTGTAACGCCATGTTCAGGGGTGTACAAAAGTTTATTTTGTCTACACTCAAATGTCATTTCACACTATTCTAGTCTACGGTACCTAGAATAGAGTAAAATGACAAAGAAAATGTTTATCTCTAGATTTTTTTTTATGCGAGTTTTATTTGTAATCAGTCTTATAACTATGAGCAAATGTTTTCTGGGTTTGGTGTCGGATAGAGCACTCTCCTGCTGTCTCCACGGTTAGCACTCTTCATTTGCAGTCATCCTTGAGTTGCATGACATCTTTTCTCTTCAGTCTCCTGCTGTATGAGGATGTTGTTAGTTGCTGTGCCAGTTGATTTGGGTGGTGTTGTAACTTATTTTGATAAGCTTGAGCAAAAGTTTTAATATCTTCAGCTACTGTGTTGATCATAAGGATGTCATACAATTCCGAGTTTCTTATAAACTAGGGAGCACGAGCTATGTTTTTTAGAACGCCATTCTGGAAGCGTTGTATGAGGTTTATATTGGAGTTACAAGCTATACCCCACAACTAATACCTTATCTCTAGATAAGCGTTTTCTCGGTGCTCGTGCTAAGCGGGATGTTCTTATTATTGAAGTGCATTAGTTGACCATCCACAACGACTGGATATTAGAAATGAAATCGACATTTGAATGTCATTATTCTTCGCATTGAAATACACTGGCGTTAATTTTTTCAGGAATTCGTAGTCACATTTATTTTAAACTTCGTAAACGGCCGGCTATTGTTTGAACTGTTACCGTCAAATGTGGTGACTATGTGCCACTTTTCAAGGTTTTTCTATCATAAAAAAATATATATGAACCCTACGCCAAAATAAAAAAAATGTTCTAGCTCTCTAACAATTTAGGTATAAGATTATTTAGTTAAATATCACTGAATTATTATAATTATGGCGAAAATAAATAATATTAATGGCACATTCTCGCCTACCTTGTTGGGGTGAAAATGTGCCAGCTTACAATTCCTTCAATATCTCTAGAAATAATAAATATTGCTCAAAGTCACCTATTTGTATTTAAAAATTAGTCCAATACAGTTCGTGGGAGAATGAAAAAAAATAGAGTTGCCAGGGAAAAAATTAAAATATCAGTGGTAGAAATTTTAGTTCTTTTTCGCATTACTTTTTATTCGATTAAATGCCTAATGTATGGTGAAATTTTGTTAACTTGCTTATAATACCCAATAATACCTACCTAATATAAATATGTAGGTGAAATGAAACGTGTAGTAAATAAAATAAAATCAAATTTACCCATAACATATTGTTATGACTAGGATTAAGTAAATTAAAGAAAAGGTTTATTAATAATACGAACTTAAGAATTAAAGAAAAACTAATTTACTCATAACATATTGTTATGACTAGGAAAATTTAAAAAGACCCCTCTTAGAAATAGATTTTGGTTCCTTGATGACTTGTCTTATTTTGGAATGATGATACCAAATGATGTCTGCAATATGAATATAGCTTGAAGAGTTTCGTCTGTATAATTTTTATACGCTCTGGTTCCTGGCTTTCTTATATAATCCCGCGGCATTTTTTTAAGGTAGCGCTAAAATAAAAAATACATTAGGTAAGTACCAATAGTAGAAATACAGAAAAAATATGTGACAACACTATCAGTATGGAGATGGCACATTTTCACCTGCGTACTTTACTTTTTTTTTTTGCTTAGTATTTGTGCCACCATACCTAGACTTTTTCTTTTGATATTTAGTGCACTTAGATAACAATTAACTGTACTATTACTCAAACATACCTTGATAACGCCACCTGCGATAGTTTTTATTATACAACCAAAAGTTTACCACACACAACAAAACTCGACTTGTCACTTGAAAACTTTTGTCAAACTAGTTCATGTTTGGTGTTACCAGCTACTAATAACAAATGTCCCAAAATATCGTTAAAAACATTAAAAAACATATTTAGGCCACAAAAATGTGAAGATAACCACAGATAAAACGGGAATTCGTCAAAATTCAAAATAACTGCTTCATTGCATATTGTCACCTGCGAGGCACATAGTCACCACATTTGACGGTATTCCATCCATATCTTGTTCAATATGAGTTAGCTTACTCCAAAATAAATAAAAGTATTATAAGTATTTTAAACATTATGTTTCTCTATATTTATTTGGGGTAAGTGCATACCAAATGTTATTAACATTGTATAGAATCATTATGGAAATATATTTTGAGATTATGTGTCATATAAAAAACGTATTGTACACTTTTTAAGTCATTAAAATCAAAATTTTGTAATTTTTTTTATTATGTTAAGTGTAATGGTTTAGTAAAAAAATTATAGGATGAATTTATTGGTTGTTTTATTATACAAAATTACAGTACGCCCAATGTAACTTGGTATGCGTGAAGTTAGCCGTTTCGATGCGCAGTAAACAATTTAGTATGAAAAAGCTACACTGCGCATGTCCAACAGCTAACTTCACGCATGCCAAGTTACGTTGGACGCACTGTAGTTTACCCCATAGTATACATAGTAAGCATGTAAGGGTGATTTTACCCGACCGAAAACATGTCAGCCAGTATCTATCATCAACATCATAATAGGTAAATTAAGTTCTACCTACTTACATAGTTTTGTTCTAATGAAAAAAGAATACCATCTTTATTAGATGATTAATACAGCGTCAGGCAGGAGGCAAACCTTCACAAACGGGACGCTGTAGTGCCCGGAACGAATTAAGATGGAGTAGGCTTGCCCAGCACCTATTCCAACCTCTCAGAGTGGATATGGCATTATTGTGCGTAGTCTTCTTAATAAAATGGAAAGCCCATTACGGAGGCAAACTATTTATTTATTCTATAACTTTGATTATATACCTGTTCTATAATAAAAAGAACTTAAATCTAGCGCTTTGTGTCGTCCTAGCGCTGAATAAGTTTTTTGATCTGGCAGCACTGCACTGCACGTCAATGTCAAACAATAATAAAGTCTACCTAAAATAACAAAAATGTTTCGTAGTTTTTGTAATAAAATATGAGTTTTATAGGTAAGTGTTGTTCAGTGCCTCAGTGTGCAAGTACTACCATTAAAACACCTGAAAAGTTATTTATTCCCGTTCCACGTTCAAAAAATAATAGGAAAAAGTGGCTTCAGCTTGCCCATGGAGATCCGGCACTTGTGTCTATATGTACAATCTAAAATTTATTTTTGTGAAGGAAGACCATGTTGATGTAAGATTTTATTTGTATAGATCCTTTTTTTTCTATTTTGTAAGATACCTTCCTCAGATAGGTACCTACATAAATAGCGTGGTAGGTAAACAAAGTTATTGACATTTGGTGGGTTGCCATCTTTTGTTAAAATAAAATAAAAATCAATGATCACTCTAGAGTTGGGAGTTTTTGAGAGTGATGATTAAAATAGTTTCCAGTCGCTTCCTACGGTATTTTACCAGAACACGAGAACAATAAAGAACAAATCATCATCTGATTGGTCCGATTAGACGATGATTTCCGGTTTATAGTCAGTACCAAAGGGACTTAGGATAGAGGTACCTAACCTACCAACCTACACCAAAACGTGCTCAGGTACCAACGGTATTCTAAATTTATCTTTTCAACAATTATACATCCTATAATAAATAAAAACCTTTTTGGAATGGAATGGACAAATGCAACGGCACCCCAGTCGACATATTTGTACTACTTTTTTTTACTCCCTTGGAAACATATTGGGTTTTTAAGGGACACCTCACAACATTTTCACTGATTAAGCTCATGTGCTTCCCAGCAAATCTTCAAGGCACAATCTTTTAACTTACCTAGTTTCATACAGATTTAATGTTTCGTACCTACTCGTTTATTTTAGTTGCCGAATGATATGGAGAACCATAACCATATAATTAAAAAAGAACAGAAAACTTAACGTCTCGACCGCTAATGGTCAAAAGGCAAAAATTGGAATCAATAGCGGAATGTGAAAAAGAGAAAGGGCATGCTTCACAGAGTATTTCCATGATAATGGCTGAGGTTCAACCAGGTTGTAGCTCAGGTAAACAATATAAGACTACAGCTAAAGCTCGTCCAAACTGGAAGGTTACTAAAAGTAAGCCAAATCTGTCTTCTACTGAAGAGACCGACTCCAGAGACTCCTCGTCAGACAATGAAGATTCAAAAAATTCTCGTGTGAATCTGGAGATACCTTCCCAGGTAAGGTTTCTTCGTTCATTTTTTATATGTACCTACATTGAAAGAACTAATAACGAATTTTGTCACACTACTTCATATTATTTCAGGACAAAACCACGGTAGCTAAAGCGAAGAGAGGTGTCGTTGATATTTATAGTACTGAAAATGACTCGCCACGAACAAAAAAGCTTAAAGAAGAAATTATTCTGCTCAGGAAGAAATCACAAGAAAGCGAAATCAAGATAAAATGTCTCCAGAACAAAATCAGACGCGTAATGCGAAAACAGGTAGATACAACATGATGTGGGTAAGAAATCAAATTAAAAGGCATTTGAAAAGAATGCAAAATAGGTAGGTAAGAAGTGTAATTTTTAGCGAATAGCTGAAAACAATAGCTGAAACATTACAATCTGGTTTATTTTTTACATTCGGTTAGGTAGGGAGCTGTTTGTTTTATTGCATACTTAGGGTAATCACTGGTAGGTATAGGTTACCTACCAGTATATAACTGTAGATCTTCAGTTATGAGCCTTTTGACCATTGAAAGTTGACCATTGGAAACTCTTACAGAGAAAACGTAATGAAAAGAACGGAACTTTGACCAAGGAAGAACGTAGTTTAAAGCTACGAAGTTCCTCCACCGCAGAGGACTCTACGGACACCGGGGGAAGTAAGGAGTCCTTTCCGCCTTCACCTAGCTCAAGTCCCGTTCAAAGAATCAATTTTGACTCTGAAATTTTACCAACAAAGTATGAACAGGAGGTAGAAGGCGATGCAGACTTTTCAACTCGTTTTGAGGGTAACACTAAAATCTATTAAAAATGTACCCAACTACTAAAAAACATATTGATTTTATCTACAAACTCTTTTTATTATTTTACAGATGATAAAATAGGATTGAATGAAGATATTATTATGATAGAGACAGTGAAGACAGAACAAGAAAATGACCCATTGATGTTTACTGGATCCATCAGTTGATAATACATACATCGTACATAGGCGCCAATATAAATTTAATGGCTGTAGGTTAGGTAAATAAACCTCGCAAAATGCGTTTTAAACCTTCATTAAGTATTAGTAATAATTAAAAGTTTCATATTAAACACATGTTTATTTAATTTAATTATATGATTAAGTTAATAAAATCAAGTAGGTAAGTTTTAGGTTAAGTATGGACGGTTGGTTTACATACATTAATTCATTTTTTGTGTAATTAATGTTAATTAGTATAATTGGTTTTTTAATCGTACTAACTAATGAATAAATTGTATCTTCAGTTTGGCTGAAGTATAGATAATAAGCGAATGTAGGTACCTACTCAGTTATTTAAATAACTTAAGTACAAAAAACATTAGGTGCTTATTTGCTTTTGTTCTATGTATAACTAGACTATAACAAGAAAAAGGAATTGCAAATAACTAGATTGCGTCATGTAAAATAAACTCGCGGGAAATTTGCGCGTCTCGCGTCTATAAGAATTTTTCTATTTGTATGTAAAATTATTTATCCGACTCTGGCAGCACCGTCATTTAACATTTTGGCCCACTAAGCCCAAAGTTCCTTAGTAGGTACTGTAGATAGGTACTTAGGTACCTCGGAACAATATTTCTTCCGGAGGTAGGTACCTACTCAGTTTAAAGAAATTATGCGATTAGTTGATTCAAAGGTTGATTCACTGTTCGTTCTGAGCAATATTTATTGTTCTGAGGTTCTGAGGGACTTATTTATATACTTTGTTATTCTGTTATCTGTAGCTGCTGTTAGTTGTCAAACTGTCAATGTCAAAGCAATCTGTTGTAGTATCATCATATCATTCTTCTGGTCTTTGTAGATATTCTGGAGAGATAACAATTTTCTTCTTCAATAGAGATCACTATGATCAAAAATGTAAACAATAAACGTCGCTGTCAGAGACAAGTCAGTATAAATTTTTTTTAAGCGTGGATCTTGTAGCGACTCGCGGCTTCGTTTGTATCTTCCCATGTATCAATCTAATCTATATTAATGATATTTAAAAAAGTAGACCTTAAATGACCTATTTAGCATTTTTTGGGTCCCAAATTACGGGCTCCCCGGCCGGCATAGGCATCGGCAGTCAGTCAGTGGTCGAATGCGAACAGAGTAATGTACCATTGTGTGAACACCCCCGGCCACGCAACGCCACGATTCCTTCGAAGTGTGTCGAAAAAACTGACAAATCGCTATATTGCTCCCCACGACACACTGGCCACTTGCAATTGCCCTCCCGCGCCATCCCCATATAACACAATGGCAAATGGCCAGTACCTATAGTGGTAGGGCATGGGCCATTGGGTACTAGGCCCTTTACTGAGTCTGTAGAGGTCGTTGTTGTGTTGTGCGTGGACAGGCGGCGTGGACGTAGTGTATCATAGAGTAACTTAATATATAACACGGGCACAGTCACAGTGTATTAAAATTCCGTTAGGTTCTAGGGTGTTCTGTCTGTGCATGGTATGGTAATAACCAAAGAGTACATTAAACAATAGGGGCGGTAATAACTAAACTATGCTCTTTGGGTGTGCGCGATTGGATTATTGTGATAGATGGAACTATAATATTAATAATTCTACCTATTGTATTTACTGTTCTGAAGGTGATACGTGATCAATCGTACATGATTACTTGCTCTGTGATATAAGCTACAAGTCTTTACAAGTAAGTCTTTTGTGATTTATTCATTTCGTGATGAAAAGTTCTTTACATGTAACTTATAAAAAAGTAAGTTTTGTGTTATGTACTGTCGGTTTGTTATTGCTATAATTTGGTACCTACTTATAAATTTTAGGTTACATCATTAACTTACGATTTACTAGCTTCCACCCGAGGCTTCGCTTGCGAGGTACCAGGATTGAAAGTAGCCTATATGTTATTCCAGCACACATACTATGTATGTTCCAAGTTTTATTCAAATCCGTTCAGCCGTTACACAAACTTTCGCATTTATAATATTAGTAAGATTTACATTAATTATCTATATTTGAAACCAGATATTGGCAAAAGAAACAGAAAATAGTTTCTAATGTTTGGAGGCATGAAAAATGAAAATTATTTATTATAAGTATTTATAACTTATTTTTTATATTATGAGACAGCCATAAAAACGGCATTTAAAAGTCTCCGGAATATTTATGTAACTGAAACAGATGTTTAAAGATATCTTTATTTTTTAGTGCGTTCACAAAAAAAAGCATCGGCTGCCCAGCTGAGTTATTTAGCAAACTATATGAAAAATCATATTGAGATGGCATCAGCCCATCACTCACACTCCCTCCAAAGGAAGGCTGAATTGGAATCTCAATGGACAGCATTGTCAGTCAAACTAAATTCACTGGGAGGGCCCATGAAAACGGTCAGCAAATGGAAGCAGGTGAATACCTAAAGAACCTACTCTCTTGCGTACATCTTAACTTCACATGCCTAAACACCAAAACATCCTCACAAACTTTCGCATTTATAATATAATTAACATTGAATTGAATTGAAAAAAGTGAAATTAAAATTGAATTGAATTGAAATTTATGTTCTGCACAGATTACTTTTACTATAGACCACTTTTTGTTTGCAACTGTAAATCCATGCTGGGGCCTATACCTACCAGGTTTATTTGCTTTCTAAACCTTTGAGGTACCATGATAAAAAGTAGCCTACCTTTATATTACACTTGATCTAGTATCTATCCATTTTTTATAAGACTTACCTATAACATTCATAGGAATAGGCAGAAATCATGGATCACCCACCGTTTGCTACAATCCTGACATACTTCTTTCACTCTCATTACATTCCTTATGCATGCTTCGTCAGTTCAGGGAACTCTTGACCTGGTCCTTTTCCAAAACTTCGCTGATTTGGTTCAGGTATGTGCGCCGAGATCTTCCCCTTCCAACGGTACATTCTCTCTACATGACTGACATCTTAACATACCTCATAATCCTCATTACTACATCATCTTTCACTCCACATCACTCTCTTATCATGCTTTTTATCACTCTATCTCTTAAAGTTACCACACTCATACTTCAAGTTATCCCCACACATCCCACACATTGACCCTAAATGTTTTCCAAGTGTGGTGGGAGCAAAGTAATCCAATAGCACCGTGTTTCGGAGGGCACGTTAAATTGTGGGTCCCGGCCTTTAAGTCGTTAAGCCATGATAGAGGTCTTAAGGTGGCCTAAAAACTCCGTCACTAGAGTTGGCCACTAGCTCATAAGTACGAACTTTATAGCACCAAGTTCACATAATCTCATTTCCAATTAATCTTGTCCTTTAAAATTTGTCTTCATACAAATGGAAACCCTCACTTTATCTATGAATTTTGCAAATATTTGTTTATTAATTTCAGGCTTGGCGTGACATGCGAAATAATTTAAGGAAAAAGGTATCACAAAACCAAAATGAGAATGAATATGGTTCTGGCAGCACATTCAATAGACTTCCATCTTTAATACCAATGTCGGCGGCGGATGAGGATGTCCTCGCTGCCATCGGACCTGAGGCTGTTTTTGGCACGAACGATGACGCCACCACTGAGGTAACTCATCATCTTCCTGCCCTCATCCCACTCTATGTGGGGTCGGCACAGCATGTTCCTTGGATCATACTGTAAGAGTTTTGGCTAAGGTGTTTTATGACCGGCCGCCTGCCTGACGTCAACCCTCCTTGGGAATACTTGCTTATTGTATCTCATCATGTTCGAGAGGATACTATCCCTTAGTCGACTTTTACGACATGCTCGGGGAGAGAAGCAGCTGGACGCATTCTATGTTTTTTCTTTACTTCCAGTCCAGCAGAGAAGACAAGTCATCATCATCATCTTCCTGCCCTCATCCCACTCTATGTGGGGTCAGCACAGCACGATCCTTGTAATAAATAAATAATAATAATAAATATTTCTAGATATTTCACACAGCGCCATCTAGCCCCAAATTAAGCAAAGCTTGTACTATGGGCACCAGAATGGCTGATAAAATACTTGTATATTTTTTTTTGTAAATACATTCTTATTACATAATTATGTACTACAATACCCAGACCCGGAAGAAATATTTGCAGAACATACAAACATTTCTCCCGTCGCGGTAATCGAACCCGCGCCTCTTGCGTCTCAGCCGAGCACTCGCCTCGCCACCGAGGTTGTCAAAATGATTAGGTTAGGTACTACGCATGGTCCACTTGTTTGAAATTATTTGTTTTGTTATGTCCGTACAGATATTGACTGAAAATGCAGACCCCTCGCAGCTTCTCCGAAACAGAACAAGTCCGTTGCATGTGCAGCCGGCATCACCTGATGGGCCAAGAGTAGTTCAGTTTGTTCAGTCCAGAAAGCGGAAGCGTTCTGCCCCAATACTTGGTAGATATTTGAATTATTGGTGTATTATTTTTATTGATTTTTAAAATCAGTCAAAATTTTTGACTGATTTTATTAAGTACCCTAAACCGACGAGCATGTATGAAGAATGTTATGAGAGTGAATGAAGCGAAGGAAGTATGTCAGGATCGTAGCAAATGGAGATCCGTGATGATATAGAATTTATATTATCTGTTATGTTTATATGTTTGAGCTTTATAGCTAGAAAAATAACCACCGAAAAATAGAAATGAAAACTACAAAGTAACTGATTTTATACAAATTTCAGTGTGATATCTGAGGGGAGGCTATTTCCTGTATGTTAGCTGTCATAATTGTAGTTGCAATTTGTAGAATGGCTTCCAAATGCTCATCTGTGAGACGAGAAGCATATTTATTTTTTCTATAATTGACAATGAAAAATCTTGTTCGCATAAATGAGTGCTAGAGGACATGCGTATGAAAGGAGTGAATACTGAGATGACAAGTGATAGGAGAACATGGAAGAAGAAAACATGTTGTGCCGACCCCACCTAGTGGGATAAGGGCAGGAAAATGATGATGATAAATCGTCGTATCCTACGAATAAGGGCACAATTGCAAAACACCAACTTTACAGGAGGCGGTTTTTTCTTATTATTTCGATGAGTTTTAAACTTTTTAATGAAATTATTTTTTTATTTGTTTTCATAACGTTCTATTTACCATTCTGAGTATTTTTTTTTAATATAATACTACGTTTTCCCTCATTTTTGTCGCTTAGGACCTTGTTCCGTGTATTATTTTCTTGTTCGCTTGGTTCTAAGCGCCTTTAGTAACCTTTTTCCACGGAGATTTTGTTTATCGACGCTAACTTAAACGCCTTGACGACCTTGTTCGCCCGGAGTTGGCGGGGTGCTGATAGATAGATAGATAGAAAATTCTTTATTGCACAAGATAAACATGTACACAGGCAAACTTAATGCTAATTAGCATTTTCTTCCAGCTAACCTTTGTGTAGTTTGGAAAAAAAACGGAGTTAGTGCTTTGTAGATAAGTTACAAGAAAAATCATTATCATACATAAATAAATACAAATAATATCTACCTAATTATAAAACATTATACAAAAAACCTACAGGTGCTCAATTTTGATGACTGTTCTGCAGAGCAAGATAATGGTGATCTACTTTAGACTTGAAGATTCCCGTGGATGAGGCTTGGCGTATTTGCATTGGAATAGAGTTCCACATACGAACCGCATTAACAGTGAAGAGTGTAGAAATTTGTGTTATGCTGTGGTGTCATGAGTAGAAGGTGATGAGAGGAGCGTGAAGGACGATTTGATGACAGTTAAATATTTTTTTATGGTTTTTCAAGATTATCGTCATGTTCAAAATTATAAATTTTAGCAGCGGTTATGGGCTTGCAACCTGTCACATATGGAATACTTCTGCAAAATGTGGGCATGTGCCAAATGTTATGTTTGGACGTGCTTCTGACTACTGCCTTAGATAATTATATTCTCCGAGTATCCTACTAGATACTTAAGAAGAATGCGTTTAAGGAATGGAAAAATGTTGAAACTATGGAAATGAAAGAAATCAAGAGGAAGATGTATGTTGAGTGTAAGAAAAATGCTAAAAGAGCTGTCGCTGTAGCAAGGGCCAAAAAACTGTACCAGTCTCTGGAAAGCCCTGACGGACAGAAAGACCTCCACAAACTAGCGAAAGCGAGAGAAAAGAGTTCGAGGGACATTCAAAGTCAAAGTCAAAGTTAAAACTTTTTATTCTTTAAAATCACTGAGATCACTTGGACATTATATACAACGTGTAACATAATGTCCCTATAAGCCCGAAACGGGGGTGTTCTATACGTCATTGCGAACAACGTTTGTTCAACGACTTTTAAAATTTCAAAGGTTTTCATTCATGAAATGTCTCTTAAACTTTGCTCCAATACGTAACTTGACACAACATGAGGCATCCCTATTTACAGCTGTTTTTTGACCTTTAAGTGTGAACTCTAGATGAAACAGGTAACAGAACAGACACCATTAGTAAAATGCCTACCTACTTACCTAATAACGAGGTGACTTAATAAGTAATTTCTATTTTTTTTGAAGGCCTAGTGGTACCTTGGTATTTATTGGTAATTAAAATGTAAGGTCACATCACGACTAAAATCCCTAGGCACCGTAAACATCCTTTCAGATCTCTTTGTTAAGTACCTAGTATAGGAGATAGGTACCTTACCTACTCAATTTTGTACCTACCTACTCGGGCCTTAAAGGTATCCTCAGTGGGTGCCAAGGAGTATGAGAGGATGTCTACCGTGCCTGAGGATAAAGCCGTGATACCTACTTAATTTTGTACCTACCTACTCGGGCCTTAAAAGCATCTTGAGTAGGTAACAAGAAGTATGAGAAGAGGTCTACCGTGCCTGAGGATAAAGCCGTGACCCTATTCCACTTTAGTTTTTCCAACGATGTATTATTCCAATATTCATTGGAGCATTTTTCAATGCAATTTTGTACCTACCTACTTGGGCACTAAAGTCAAAGATTGTGACTTATCTGTCTTACTAATCTTCATTTTCATCGTGAACAGCCTATTTGTCATTGGTTGCATTGAAACAACAACAACAACTAGTGGGATGGCACCTCGCCCTAATTGGCTGTCGGTGCCTTTGCTAAATTCAAAATCCGCAACCGTCAACCGACACCGCACCGCAAGCGTTTGTTTAATAAAATCAAATTGGTTCCGTAGGTTTATTTGTTTTTTACTTTTCTTGATTGAACTACGTAATTGTTGGTAGGTCATTATGTAAGTAGGTAGGTACCTAGTAGCAAATGGGGATGGAGCACATGGTAGCATATTGGTATGAACCCCGCCTTCCCATAAAGTCGTGAGTTCGAATCTATGGATTTTTCGATTCGAAATTTATGTGTGCAATATCAATGCTCTCAAACGGTGAAGGAAAACCTCGTGAGGAAACCAGGCATGTCATAGACGTGTGTCAAAGTGTACGAAAGGAACCTTCAAGGTGCACTCTAATCCTTCCACCACACTGGTTCAAAAAAGCTAGCGACACGGACACGACGACAGTAGTAGTAGTAGTAGTAGATGTATGGTGAAGTTTTTTTCCTTTTTTTTCCCAATCGGTATTTAGTGGGTTACCCCAGACAAGGAACCCTAAAAATTCGGCTTTCGGCAATAGGTACCTACTTTTGGTCGTAAAACAGATCGGTTTTTATCAGTCGCAATTAGCATTCGTTCCTTGCAACAACTGCAACAAGCAATCTCTCGGTTCGCGTAACTAATTAACGTACGATACGATGTCGGCTTTGTACTCAAACGGTGAGTATTATGATATGGTGTTGTGTGTGTGTGTTGGAGCAGCACCAAATAATTAATAGCTTAGTAGCGGCGCGTCAGCTCTACAGAGAGCGTTATCCAGGGCGGCCATTGCCATCTTACGGGCTATTTTCTGGGATTGGTGAACCGTCTTCTCTCGACGGGATCTTTCCACCGGGGCGCACCAGTGAGGGAAGACCGGGAATTCGGTGGTGTGTTGTACCTACTTCCCTTTGATGGATACCGAGTACCTACTGTGTGTGTCAACAGTGATAAAATTCAGTGATAGGTAGGTATGATGATAGGTACCTAACCTATCACCCTACCTAGTAGGTACCCCATTAGTACCTAGCTTACTAATAAAAAATGTCAAAAATAATTTTGTGATTGTGAATGTGAATGTGTACCAGTAATACCAACCTAGGTACCTACATACCTACCTAATACCTACCATGTCAATTAGCCGTGTTCCGAGCCAACCAAGAAGAAGGGAGAAAAGGTATAACTTAACTTTTCCTGTACCTAGGTCCTTAGGTAACTACATAGGTAGATGTAGGTAGGTAGTTGTTTTTTTATGTGTGAAAGATATCGTGATTTTAATCTTCGACTTTAATTTCTACGTAGAATTAAAAAAATTGCAAATTCTTACGAAAACTTTGGTGATTACACCTAGGTACTTTTTGAAACTTGCCGCGCGTTCAATTGTCTGCGTATGTGTGGGTCCGACGCGATAGGAGGGTGCGCGTGTGTTTGTTACCTACGCAAATGGTAAACAAACACATAGGGTTGTCACAAATTTCTCATGAAATAATTTGTTTTTAATTGTATTGGAATTTCAAATATGATGTATTGAACTTTTGCACACGTCAATGTATTCAAGTGCTCGGTCTGAATACACCCCTTTCGGGCTTATAGGGACATTATGTTACACGTTGTATATTAAATGCATAAAAGAAAGGTTTTGACGAATGATGAGAAACTAAAAACCGGTTGGAAGGGATATTTTGAAAAGCTGATGAATGAGGAGAATGATTGGAATGGTGTTTTACCTAGAACACCAGCAAACATGGCTGTGGTGAAACAGATAAGTGTAGATGAGGTTAAAATAGCGGTGCAAGGTATGATGAATGGGAAAGCTGTAGGGCCAGACCACATACCAGCTGAAGTATGGAAGTTTTTGAAAGTGGATGCTTGGTGGTGGCTAGCTTTATTCTTTAACAGGCGATCCCGGAAGAATAGTGCAACAGTTCTCTTGTGCCAATTTTCAAAAACAAGGGTGATGTACAGAACTGTGTTTATGTCACACAGTATGAAAGTTTGGGAGAGGATAATAGCGAGACGAATGAGAGAAGAGAGTGAGGTATCACAGAGCCAATTCGGGTTTATGCCTGGAGGCGGAACAATGGACGCCATATTTGCTCTTCGCCAACTTAGTGAGAAATATAGATGTGCACATAAAAACTTGCATATGATGTTCATTTACCTAGAAAAGTCATACGACAGGATGCCTCGTGAGTTTCTGTGGTGAGCTATGAAAGAGAAGGGAGTGCCTGAGAAGTACGTGCAACTTGTACGTGCTATGTATGATAGAGCAAACATACGTGTCCGGTCCAAAGCTGAAGTTACCGATAAGTTCAATGTGGTTGTAGGCTTTCACCAGGGATCGGCTTTAAGCCCTTATTAGCCTCCTGGTGATAGATGCGTTGTCGTCAGACATACAGGAGGAAGCACCCTGGTGCATGCTGTTCGCCGACGACATTGTGCTTGTCGAAGATCATGCGCTTGAGGTCCAGGGTAGACTGGAAAAATGGCAAGAGAGACTGGAGAGTGTCGGACTGAAAATCAGCAGAACAAAAACTGAGCACCTGTTCTGCGATTTCGGTGGTCCATCCAGTTTCTCCCCTATTTCCTTAAATGGAGTATCCCTTCCAGTCTGCTCCGACTTCCGATACCTCGGCTCATAAATCCAGAACGACGGCGATATAGACCGGGATTGTGAAAAATAGAATAATGCGGGATGGATGAAATGGCAAAAGGTCACGGGGACAACTAGCGACCCCAGAATGCTCCTTAAAATTAAGGGGAAAATTTACAAATCAGTCAGACCTGCCGTATTGTATGGATCGAAGTTTTGGGCAACTAAAAGGGACGGATGAAAGAAGATTGCATGCAACAGAAATGAGAATGTTGACATGGATGTGTGGAGTGACGAGAATGGATAAGATAAGGAATGAGTATATCAGAGGAAGTTTGAATGTAGCGCCTGTGACAGAGAAGTGGAGGAGTAATAGGTTAGCATGGTATGGGCATGTCATGAGCAGGGATGAATATCATGTGACAAGAAGAGTGATAAATATGAATGTGGATGGATACAAGGGTAGAGGTAGACCGAAAAAGAGATGGATGGATTGCGTGAAAGATGACATAAGTAAGAAAGGAGTGAATACTGAGATGACGACTGATAAAGGGGAGTGAAAGAAAAACAATTGTTGTGACGACCCCACATAAGTGGGATAAGGGCAGATAGATGATGATATGATGAGAATACACTGATATTGAACTTCTAACCATGGAGCTTGTGATGGATTTTTAATTTCGGCGTCAGTTGCTGCTATCAAGCAGACATTGAACTGGGGTGTATGGGGTTCCGACTCACATCTTAGGGACCCAAGCCAACCTCACCTGCCCGTGGTACATCCTGCTAAATCACAAACGAGGCTCTGGCGACCGGTTGATTGCGGTATAGTGCAGCCCTTAAGGCACAGTTAAATTCCCGGGTCCCGCATGCCCAGCGTGGGGATTATGGGCATTAACCCCCCAATGATAAGGCACAAAAAGATGGCGCTCATTAGGGGAGGCCTATGTCCAGCAGTGGTCTCCTATAGGCTGATGATGACCTACTAAGTCAACATGACGTATGGAACAGCGCGATCAAAGGTTTGATTCCATGAAAAGTAGTTTAGATTGATGAGTACTTTCACCCTCCAATGTTGTCGGGAGTAGTCTTTTTACAGCCTGTACTTATATTTTGTAGTAATAAATCGATAGGCAAATGAAGAAAGTTACACTAGAAAACTTAAAAAATCCAGTTTATTTCCGATTAGGTTTGATAAAAATGCAACTTGTATATACACACAATACGCAGCACACGCATGTCCGCACTTCACGGTAATCTCCGACGAATAAAGTCCCAGTTGCGTTTATCACTCATTTCGCGCGTGGAACACAGCTACCAGTGGCGTTTGGAACCTTATTCGCCGGGCAAAACTCAGCAATGTAATTGTGCCCCAAGTTTAAAACTTAAATAACTTATTGATTTAAATTTATTTTTGAACTTTTTTTGAACTGATTAGATGTAAATGAGAGTGAAGATTCCAAAAATGCAATAAAAATAAAAAGGCCCAATGGCGTTTGTGCCCTTATTCGTAGGATACGACGAAATGAGTGCTACCAAAAATTGTAATGAACTGCTAAACAAACCTTTTCAATTCGTCAAATTTAGATGGCAAGCTGCCATAAAATTTAACATGACCATTGATTTCATAGAAAGAGCTTTTGAGAGCATCATTAGATTGGAGATCAATCACGTTCATTTGTAAATGACTCTGACTTCACTGCCCGCA
Source organism: Scotopteryx bipunctaria (assembly GCA_949320045.1). Lineage (NCBI taxonomy): Eukaryota > Metazoa > Arthropoda > Insecta > Lepidoptera > Geometridae > Scotopteryx > Scotopteryx bipunctaria. The sequence goes on from OX439465.1 coordinate 816,419, forward strand.
AGTAAGACGTCCGTGGGCTGCGTGTTGCCGGCCGCTGGTCTAGCATAATTTTTTCGAACAGAAAAATCCATTGGTTCATGACTGGATTTGAACCCACTGGTTCGGAAGGCCTAGAAGGACTAGCTCTTACCCATAACTCGGAAATCCAAATAACCTAGTTTATTAACTTTGACATTTTATTTTTCAGAACCGAATATCAGTGAAGCTTTGGATGGACCACCTCAATGGGCTATTGACATTGAAGAACGCAGAGTGCTAGCTACTGAGAGGATTGCAGATTCGCTTGAAAAGCTGACTTCTGCTGTGGTGGGAATGCACAAGTCATTATCAACACTGAGTAACGACGTACTAGCTATTAAGAACAGCATTGTGCCACGGCCACCTTAACTTTATGTGGAATGGTGAGTAGATAGTTTTTTATAATTAACGCCCAATCCTACTAATATTATGAATGCGAAAGTTTGTGAGGGTCTGACGATGTTTGTGCCTCAATCACGGCTGAACGGATTTGAACGAAACTTGGAATATACATAATATTTGTGCTGGAATAACATATAGGCTTTTTATCCGGGTGCAACGCGAGCGAAGCCGCAGGCGGCAGCTAGTAGCTACATATACATCACACTAACATCCGAATTGGGAACAAACTGGCTTCCCACCCAGCAAGTAGTAAAGGGTTTTGGTCCCTGCCTCAATCGGTCGAGGCGAACTTCTGCCGCTCCTCACTGCCTCCGCAGAAGCCTGATGGGACACTATCTCACTACTGGAGAAAAGGCAAATTCATTTGCCTCTTTTCGGCAATGCGGAATCTTCACGTCTTGATGCTGATAGCGCTCCCCCGCCCATACGAGTTTGTCTTACATCCGCATTCGACAAAAAATAGTGCGCGCATCTTGCGTCTCAGCCGAGCACTTGCCATAAATAATAAAATAAAATGCCTGTTTATTCCACAATTTAAATAGTTAGCATATAAATTATTAAATGTTTTAACTATATATATATTACTAGCTACCGCCCGCGGCTTCACTCGCGTGGTAACCGAACAAAAAATAGCCTATTATGTTAATCCAGCACATGCACTATGTATATTCCAAGTTTCATTCAATTCCGTTCAGCCGTTTAGGCGTGATTGAGGCACATCCAAACTCACAAACTTTCACATTTATAATATAGTAGGATGCACTAATTTCCCTACTAAATTGGACCCCTCTCAGGTAAAGGCCTCCAGCTCTTTCCATTGGTTGCGGTCTTCTGCTACCTCTGTCCAATTTGTGGTATCAGATATTTTCTTTATCTCGTCACTCCAAAGAGGTCGTCAATTATTAAATCGTCGTCTATTAATAAAGATGGACACTCCCTAGTATGATATTAAATTGTTTCAGGTTATGGTGCCACAAACAGCAAATAATTTTGCCAAAAGGAGATTTTGCCATCGAGCCATGGCAGAGAGATCATCAGTGACAATGATTTCTAAAAATAAAAGATTCAATATACTATAACTACTTCTTTTTTTGTCATAGACCCCTTGTAGTTATCTCGTTTCAATGAAAAATACATATGTTTAGAAACCGTAAATATTGGTAAAACATCATTAACTTATTTAACTGATTGACGGCGAGACATTATGCCATAATATGTTTTGGGTAAAAACATTTTGATCAATTGCCCACTGCTGTGCAAAGACCTCCAAAGATAGCCTCAGAAAAACAAATCAACTTTGTTTTAAAACTGGTTGACGACAAAAGTAAGAAGGAGTAGAGCATAGAGCGAGTGAGTATAGAGATGACAGCTGACCAAAGAGAATGGGATATTCTCTGACCATAAAGAGTATATTGCATTTAAAATTGAATGTAAAAAAATAACTCTTATTTTTGTAAAATACATATAATTCAACATGAAAAATACTTTATATACAAATACACTTTCACTTATCAACATCTATACTATTTTCCAAACATGACATATTTGTAATTTCTTTAAATAATGTATTGTTGTAAAAACATAATAATTGGAAAGAAATTCATTCAGTTCCCCTAAAACTTTATAAGTTGGTACAACAATTTTTTTTAACAAATATAAACTTAATAGTAAAGTTAACTTAACCTATACATTATCCCCCACCACTAAACAAAATTAGATTACATCTTCACCTTATTAACCCAGCTCACAATTTCCTTGTTAAACCAGACATATTGTCCCTTCACTGAGTCGGGTGCATCCAATGCCAAGAACAGTGGTGCCTCCGCTCCCTGGTCGATAGTAAGGGGTCCCTTGTGTGATGTCATGTCGGTGTCTACATAGCCTGGGTGCACAGCATTCACCTTTATATCTGCAAAAAAATTAAGTTAGTACATACATACATACACACCAGTATTGAATGGGGTGAGCAGAGCCACAAGTAAACAGAAGAAAACTTGCAGCCACTTCTGATTTAGTCCTAAGATGGGTATGGTGAACCATAGTTACAGGTGATCAGCCCATCGCCCATATAGATGGTTCATCATTTTGGAGAGGAAGCTATCCCTTAGTCGACTTTTACGACATATTTGGGGAGAGAAGCAGCTGGACGCATTCTATGCTTTTTCTTTATTTCCAATCCAGCAGAGAAGTTCGTACAACTCGTACAACTATGTAAAAAGTTAGTACAGATGAATACATACATACATAAAATCACGCCTGTTTCCCATAGGGGTAGGCAGAGATCACGGATCGCCATTTGCTACGATCCTGACATACTTCTTTTGCTTCCTTCACTCTCATCACATTCCTCATGCATGCTCGTCGGTTTAGGGTACTCTTGACCTGGCCCTTTTCCAAAACGTCGCTATTATTATTGAATATTGGATATTATTACATTTTGGGTTTAAGAAATAGATCCCTTTACATAAAGTATGCTTATGACATTTATATTTATCCATACATTTACTCCTAAATAGGTAATCCTTTGAGGCCTCAAGCACATAATTATACAAGAGTTATTGTTATTCTTAAGGCCAAGTATGTTTCAAGTGTTTTTCAATAATATAAGCATCTGGCTTGTTCTAGAATTATCTGATAAATTAAAAGCATACTCAACTACTGATACATTGCCACAAGCACTGATAATATCTTTATCAGCACTTAGTGGTTACATTATCAATATCATGTAAAACCATTTTTTTTAAATAACACCCATGAGTCATATACATAGTCCTGACCCCACACTAGGATTCCCTGTGTAGTGGGTATCAGAAACTACGAATACCACGGTACCACAACACCCAGACCCGGAAAAAATATTTGCAGTCCAGCAGAGAAGTAAATAGGTACTGAAGAAAAAACCCACCTCTGTCAGCTAGAGCCCTTTGCTGTATCATAGTCAAGGCTGTGACTCCGACCTTCGATACTACATATGATGAATTGCCCCACTGAGCTGCTTGAGTCCCCTCCTTAGCTGCAGATTTGTATCTTTGCATCAATGCTGACAACTCATTAACGGTTAAGTTTGGGTCTGCTAACTTGCTCCTAAGCTCTTCACTTGGTATATTCGACAAATGGCCAGCGGAACTAGAAATATTGACCACCCTCGCACCGTTTTTGAGGAGCGGGAAAAGGATTTCACAAGTTGAGAGTAAGGAGAAGTAGTTGACGAACAAAGTTTGCTCGGCTTGCACGGATACCGGCTCAGTAGCGTTACTCTTGAACGCAATAGCGGCATTGTTCACCAGAACATCTATTCCGTCATGGTTTTCTTTCAAATAATCTCGGAAATCCTCTATGCTCTGCTTGTCAGTGATGTCTAACTGGTGGAACTTCGGATTCAGGCCTTCCTTTTCCAATTCTTTTACAGCTTCTTCTCCACGCCTGATGTCACGTGCTGTGAGGTAGACTGCTCCGTCGAAACGCTTGCAAAGTCCACGGACTATCGCGAATCCGATGCCTTTGTTGGCGCCGGTTACAATTGCAACTTTAGCAGACATTTTCCAATAAATTTATAATATACAATTTGCTGATTGTATAATCACCTTGGACGATATAATCACTCGTCTTGTTTAGCTGCAAAACGAAAACAGCAGTGTAATAAGGAAAACAGACTGATGCGACCACTATTTGCTGTTATCCTTCCTCCTACCCACCCAATTAACTTTGTTTGTTTTGCTTGCACGGTGCACCACACACAACACACAACAGCAGCACAGAAACAAAATTAACAGAACGAGCGAATGAATTGAATGACACGCTGACTATCTTGATACGAATGAACGAGAACTAAAAAAATGAGGCTTGTCCACACTCTGCGTTACGACGACGAAACCTAGCAAACTATTTATTTCAGCCAAACTGGAGATACAATTTACATAAACAAACCGTCAGGAATTAAACTAAAACTTACTTTTAATTACATATTATCACGCCACAAGTAATCATTAGAAAACTTGCAGCCACTCTTGGTTCAAAGTCCAAAGATGGATAATGGTGAACTATGGCGACAGGTGATCAGCCCATCACCCACCATGTTGGTGAGGATATTATCCCTTCAATCGACTTTTACGACATGCTCGGGGGGACAAGCAGAGAAGTAAATATTAAAATATATCTTACCAATAAAACACTAGATATTGTAGGAGACAGGTATTTATTCAAAGGTAGGAAACATACCTTTCTTACATAGAATAATTCTATAATCTAAGCTTTCTTAATTATTTAACTAAATGCTCTAAACTTCAATACTTAGGTAGGCTTCTACTCATTGTTGGTTGGTTCGAGTGAACAGTTTTTTTACATAGGAAAAAACATTTTCAAAAACAATCTTATTAAAGAGGTTTATCAATTCTCTCGCAAGAAGTCTCCAGCGATTTTCTCCATCCCAACTGACAACTTCTTTGGTGAACCAAACAAACTGCCCTTTGACTGAATCAGGTGCATCCAAGGCCAGGTACAGGGGAGCTTCAGCGCCTTGTTCTATTGTCAGAAACCCTTTGTGTGAAGTCATGTCTGTATCAACAAAACCTGGATGTACGGCATTGACTTTCACATCTCTATCAGCAAGGACCCTTTGGTGTATCATCGTCAAGGCTGTTACTCCAACCTTAGACACAGCGTATGACGATTTTCCCCAATCGGCAGCATGTGTTTCCTGCTTAGTTGCGTTGATATAAGCCTGCATCATTTCGGAAAGTTGAGGGACTGTTAAGTTAGGGTCTGTAAACTTTCTTCGAAGCTCTTCACTTGGTATTTTGGACAAGTGACCAGCAGAACTTGAAACGTTAACTACTCTTGCACCGTTTTTAAGCAGAGGGAAGAGAACGTCACAAACTGAGACCAAGGAAAAATAATTGACAAACAGCGTCTGTTCGGCTTGCACGGAAACTGGCTCCTTGGCGCCTATTTTGAACGCAAAAGCAGCATTGTTCACCAAAATATCTATTCCTTCGTAGTTACTCTTCACATGATCTCGAAAAATTTCTAAGCTCTTCTTGTCAGTGATGTCCAGTTGGTGAAATTTTGGCTTTAGTCCCTCTTTTTCTAACTCTGCTACAGCATTCTTGCCGCGTGCGGTATCCCGCGATGTGAGGTAAACCGCTCCGTCGAAACGTTTGCAAAGCCCACGCACTATTGCGAAACCAATACCCTTATTAGCACCGGTAACGATTGCAACTTTTACAGTCATTGTTGTGTCGAAAGAATGCACTGAATAAACAAGCTATTACTACTTTTTAGTATTTAAAATATTTTATTTTATTCAAGACTAGTCAAGAATTCAAGATCATAGAACATAAAGTTCTGTTTCAAGACAGCCAAGGCAGTAGATACCTCCTAATACGCAAAAGTATAGATAATATTATTAGGTAGGTAGGTACGCAAGGTCATTTAGTCTTAGAGTGATCTAACGGTACGAATAGCAAATGAATGAATGGTTAAAAGAACGTATTATGATAAAAAAAACTACCTATAACCTATCCAACTCTATGAACAAAGTTATACCTACCGGTACTTATTATTCATGTTTAATTTTAATATGTAATGATCTTTGTACATACTAATTCCGTCGTAATAGTGGTATTATTGCTAATAATGTGTACAAAACGTATCGCATACATACATAGGTATCTAAATATACTGACGGCCTCGATTGATCGGTAGAGACGCAAGAGGCGCGGGTTCAATTCCCGTTGCGAAGAAATATTTGCATGTTCTGCAAATATTTCATCATCTGGGTGTTGTGGTACCATGGTACTCAGTTTCTGATACTCACAACACAGGGAATCCTAGTGTGGGGTCAGGACTATGGATGAAACTGTTATTTATTTATTTACTAGTCAACTTCTTTTATTGTTACAGGCATAAGCCTACAGGGTCAATGAACTAAGCAACAAGTGCTTACTGGTTGTTCAATTATACAGCTATTTAAAGAAAATATAAATAAAATGGCAAAAAATATACAACATAGTTTTAATTCAAACTGCTTTAACCTTTTTTATTACCATTTTTAACATTTTTGTTCTTCCCATTCTTGATTAGGCTAGTTGTATCATCATTTAATTGTTGGAAGAAAGCCTTGGAAGTCTTCAAAGACTTGTCATTAGCCTCGGTTCCTTTAGTTGTGTTTCTATGTTCTGTAACTTTGTTGACGGGTCCCTTAGCTTTCTGTAGCTTCTTCTTTTTCCTTCTTTCTCTCTTTTTGTCTGTCTGTGAACGTTCTTCTTTGCTCATTAATTCACCTCTTTGCTTTTTCTTAACTTCTTCGGGAGCTAATAATGCGGCATCACTCATAGCGACTGGAGCGACCTCCTCCATAGAAATGGCTGGTGTGTTTGACACAATTTTAACCTCAGCTTGAGCGGGTTTCGGAGTGTAGTGGTAGTGGCATAGTGCGTCAAGTTTTGAAAAAAGTTCGCTCATAGATTCCCGTATCTGCTTATGGCTTTGTGGTTCATGCTCCTCGTCAACTTCACCAGTTGTAGCCTGTTTTTGTTTAAGGTACTCAGCTTCATAAACTTGGGCCAAACTGAGCTTGCTTTTAGAATGGTCGAGGATCTCTGTCTTACGGAAGTTCAGTTGATCATCAACTGGCTTCTCCTTTTTGATGACATCATCCCATGCTTTGTCTTTGATGCGCTGTCGGATAATGTCTTCTAATGTTATTGTGGTTTGCTCGGTTATGATTGGAGCTGGTCGAGTGGTTAAATCAAAATCAACTACTTCTTCGAGTAAGGAGTTTTGTGGGCGCTTGGTAGCGTCAACTTCTCCTTTCAACTGCCATGGGGCTTCATTCAAAGTCTTCTTTTCTAATCGATCTATGGTTTGCTTCAACCTCTCTTGTCGTAGTTCAAACTCTGATTTCTTTTCATTAGATGGTTTTTCTGTTTCCACATCACTAGTGACTGAATCTTCATCTGATGATGATGGTTGTTCAAATCTGACTTTTTTAATGGGTTGGGCATTTTCAGTATCATCTTCAATGTCATCCATATCATTCTCTGAACCATCAACATTCTGATCATCATTATTGTCTTGTTCAAAGAAGTCAGAGTACATGACATCATTACCCCCTTCTTTTTCCTCATCTCCTTCATCATTATCATAATCATCATCAATGTCTTCGAATAAATCAATAGATTCTTCATCACTGTCTTCAGTGACTTTTTTCTTATTTGAACCCTCATTTTTCTCTTCTTTCAGCAAGAACTGTTCCATCTCTTGTAGTTTGAAGAATTTATCATCTACTATGGATGGCTTTACCTTTGTTGGCTTTAGGATCTTTTTTTTAGGTTTCTCAGATTCCTCTTCATCATCAAGCATTTCTTCATCTGATAAATTCTCATCAGAAGCTGCAATATCATCATGTTCTTCATGGTCTGAAATTCTTAAATCTTCATCTTCCTGTTCAAGTGCCTCATCATCATAATCGTGTAACTGCTTGGCAGGTGCCTCAGTTTCCACAGGGAACACTAAATCGTTTTTGAGTGTCATACAATTCGCCACTTCCCATACGAGATTGTCCCAACATTCATTATTTTGAAGTTCTATTTCTTGCCATATTTGCTCCTCATCCAAGTCCTGGACTATAAGCTCGGGTAAAGCACCTTTTTTGGACTTTATAGAATCCTTGTCTTGAGTTTTAGTGAAGTCGTAAAGCGATTTTACTAAACTTTTTATATCGTCCTTCACGTCGTTTTGAACAGCGAGGAATTTAACAGGTTTTTCAGTGAAACTGTTGAATTTTTCTATGATATCATTTAGCTCAGGGCAATCCATGTTGACTTACGTATATCCTTAGCTTTTCTTCATGAATTACATAGCAAAAAACTAATAAATTACTAGAAATTCGGCAATTCTGACTACGAAGTACAAACAAAATAACCAAAATAACACGCGGTTCGGAACGGAAGTAGAATAATGACAGTGACTTATTCATTCATTTAGTGAATCAATTTGTGAAGGTTAGACTCGGTTAGACTATGTTAAATGGTTTCTCTTTTCTCTGTGTCCAGCTCATGTGCTTCAATGACAGTAATGTAGTAGTAGTAGTGTTTCTCTGTGATGTCTTGTAGGCTTGTTTTATTGTAGCTGGATTTTCCATTCCTTTCTTTTATTTATTTTTACTGAGAGACTGTGAGTTTGTTCTCAGATTACAAATAAATGACGCTAAATCACAAAACTTGTGTGTAGTCCTGTTTCTGGCCACCGCCTTCTCAAAGGTAATGAATTAGACTTATCGTGCTAAGATGCATTCGTGGTAGATTTAGGAATTTACATTTTCAACGCTCCAGTGGGTATGGCGTGGGCTTAGCTGAGTCTTACGCGTTGGTAGAACGAGGCTTGCTCGCCCACGTAGTACCTGAGGCTGTCCTAAGGTTTCTATATAAAAGTGAAAGGCGATTAGCCACTACATTTTTATCAACTCAGTCCCTTCTACTTCCGCGAGTACAATATTGTTCACCTCGTAAACAATGAGACGATCTTTGTTAAGAGTAAGGTCATTCATTATTGTACGTTTAATATTCTATGTATCATGTAAATAACTGTAAAATTGTGTATAAGTCACAGTAAAAGCACTAAACTTAATACCAATTTAGTTCCAAAATCAATGACATCACATCATGAACACAGTTAATTGTTTAGCTTTAGGATATCCACACTAACCCACACAACATTTGATGATTTGAATGATTTGCTTTTGCTCTTCTGAGTTCTAAGCTATGCTAGCCTTAGCTATGCTGAATAAAAATCTATCTAATCTTAGTAGATCCTATAACATACAATACCTATTTATTTGATCCCATCTCCAAACTAGTTTAGCAAATACTGACAGACTTGATTGAACTCCTCAATTTCTTATTTGTTGCTTTGGTCATAACAGTATGATCATATTATAAGGGTCATTCTCATTTACTTATCAGTTACAGCCGTGGATGTACTACCGTAGATCTAAATACTTCTAATATGAAAAAAAAAGATGTTACCATGAATTTATTAATCACCTATAATAAGTAACTGTAGTGACCCGTATATCATAAGCTCTGTTATTTATTCCTACTGATAATGCAATTAATGGTGCAGGAAGACATAGTGAGTAGACTGGCATGTTGTAAAGTTTAAGCAGTTCGAATATATGTGCCAAATGCACGAAACAAGTCTTCGAGGCATGCTTTAAATCTTTTCACCATACTGGTTTGAAACAAGTGACACAACTAATAGTAGTGTTGATTATTTCTATCAATATATTATCAAACTCATCAGAGAGCACTGGTGGTAACGAGCATAACTTGTGGTCTAGTGACCCCGCCTTCCGATCCTAAGGTGGTGGGTTCCAATCCGGTTACATACCTATGGATTATTCTATGCGAAAAAATTGCGCTTACCAGTACTCTCAAACGGTGAAGGAAAAAATTGTTAGGAAACCCGCGGCTTAGTCAGCTCCGCACGCGTAATGACCATGTCTTTCCTGTTGACAAGGCCGACTAAGCTGAGATGATGGAATAGGTGCTGGGCAAGCCTACTCCATCTTAATTCGTGCCGGGCACTACAGCGGGAATGCTGTAGTGCCCGGGGGCAACTAGTGCTGTATAAATCATCTACTATAGATGGTAAATGGCCTTATATAATAATCAAACTATGTGTTTGCAATGACATTTGGTTCCCTTTGCAGAGCAATGGAAGGCCAGGAGCCGATGGAGATGAAGTTCAGCGGCACAAATGAAGTGGGCGGCTTGGAGCTCTGCATTGTGTGTGGGGACCGGGCTTCCGGGAGGCACTACGGTGCTATCAGCTGTGAAGGTGCAATTTACATTTCTTAGTCTCTACACTTTTGGCAGAGTAGTTGTACGCCTGGAAATATTATAGTGCCTTTCTTCAGTGAAGGGGTCCATTCAGCGCTGTTTGACTAACTTATTCATTAATTATAGACAAGCAGCTGTTGCTGGTATGTGTATAGTATATCACACAGTGTTGAAATAGTCTTTGTTTAAAATTGGTTAATAACAGGTCAATGGTGAAGGAAAACATCGTGGAAAGAAAACATCAGGAAATGGGCATGTCGAAGAACCTTAAAAATTTGAAGTCACGCGTTAAGTGCACGAACGGAACCTTTGAGGCGTGCTTATATTCTTTCACAGCACTGTAGTAGTGCTCTGACAAGTCGGATTTTCGTTGCTCTGGCAATGTTCCGATCTCCCCAGATCTTTTTAAGTCTGTCCATTGCTGATCTCGAAATTCGATTCAATTCATTTATTAATTCAGAGACATAAAGTCCATTTAGTGTTAGTATATACGAAAGTCTTATTCTATGTTAATCTGATAATGTCGCCTGTATAGTCGTCATGAATGGATATTATAAAATGAAATGATACAATAAAAGCTAGTAATGGGCAATTAAAATAATTATTACTGATCTTTCTTCTTCTTCTTTTATTTTTTGGCCTCTGCAGCTGTGTTTGCCACAATTTTGCCAATGTCGATGTTGACAAGATTTAAAACGGTAATGCGATGGAGGTTTGAGAAATAAAAAAAAAATGTCATTAAGGGAGACTCAACACTCACTGCACTACAGCAGTGTCAGGTGACACTGCTAGACTAGAACTCAAATGAAAGATTTATAATGGGCAGGTCATATCTATCAGGTATGGTCTGCAGATTGCTGTACGTCATCTACGCACCCGCCATCGTTAGTGATCAGTGATCCAAGATAAATATATGATTGTACAACTTCACTATTTATGTGACTTCTGGCGAGATGTTATTAGCTTGCTTCCCGTAGGGGTAGGCAGAGATCGGATCTCCATTTGCTACGGTCTTGACATAATTCTCTCGCTAATAAATATTCACCTGGATCTTTAAACTTACTTCTCTGCTAGACTGGGAGTAAAGAAAAAACATAGAACGCGTCCATCTGCTTCTCCCCGTGCATGTCGTAAAACTCGACTAAGGGATAGTATCCTCCAACATGATGAGATACAATAAGCAAGTATTCCCAAGGAGGGTTGACGTCAGGCAGGCGGCCGGTCATAAAACACCTTAGCCAAAACTCGTACCACCCCATATAGAGTCAGATTAGGGCAGGAAGATGATGATGATGACCTTAAATTAAACTTACTGTTACGCCAAAGGAATTCAACCCACCACTCTCTTATGGTCCGTACACCACTAAGGTCATATTTGCGTACGCAGGCTGCAAAGGGTTCTTCAAGCGCTCGATTAGGAAGAAGCTGGGCTACCAGTGCCGCGGCAGTATGAACTGCGAGGTCACCAAGCACCACCGGAACCGCTGCCAGTACTGCCGCCTTCAGAAGTGCCTCGCCTGCGGGATGAGGAGTGACTGTGAGTATTTACTTTATGTATCACCTGTAACCACATTCATGACTCCTCTTCTCATTTTAGGCTTCTGTGGCGTGTTACCCCAACTCTACCTGTGGTGGATCATGGTAGTTTCGAAATTAAAATATATATTACGACGGCCTCGGTGGCGTGGCGGGCGATTGCTCGGCAGAGACGCAAGAGGCGCGGGTTCGATTCCCGCTGCGGAAGAAATGTTTGCATGTTCTGAAAATATTTGTTCCGGGTCTGGGTGTTGTGGTACCATGGCACTAGTAGTTTCTGATACCCACGACACAGGGAATCTTAGTGTGGGGTCAGGACTATGTATGTGACTGTTGGGTGTTATATATTATTATATTTTAATTATGAAATACATTTCATAGTTAAAATTAGTGATGTATCATCAAAATTTACTCATTTTTTCTTATTTGGAGCGTCTCTCATCATTTCGGATTTATAATACCAGTAGGATGTTTATAGCAGCTAATAAAAAACTGAAAAATTACCAAAATTCGGTTCAATAACCCAATAATGAGCAGTAATTCTTGTTGAATTCCGCCAGCGGTCCAGCACGAGCGCAAGCCAATAGTGGACAAGCAGAAGGGAGACCAGCGGGACATGCAGCAGGCGTCCTACTCCAAGCTCCTGGGCCTGGCCGGCCAGCCTGATAGACAGGTAACCTACAAAAAGTTACTTTATACAGGGTGGGTCAAAATTTAGCAACACTAAATTTCTCGAAAGTCGTTTGAGGTTCGTAGAGGTTTGGATGCGCGGGTGGCCGGAAGCTATATAAATATTTGTGGACATTTCACACAGCGCCATCTAGCCCCAAACTAAACGAAGCTTGTACTATGAGCACCAGATGGCTGATATAATACTTAAATACTTTTTTTTTGTAAATACGTACTTATAAATATTACAACACTCACCCTCGAACACTCAAAAGCATCTCAGAGTTGAGCAAGTCTCAAGTGATGAGTTTTTGACAGATTTTCATCAAAAACTGCCAAAAAACCGTGACTTGAGACGTGCTCAACTCTGAGTCGCGTTTGAGTATTCGGGGGTCAAACCAGAATATGGTTTTAAACAATTTTTTTATAACCATGATAGTTCAAAAAGTTATTTTTTTAATGCATCTTTCTTTGTACAGATGAACCAACTTATGAAAGAAGAGCCCAGCGAAGCGTTCGGGGCGGTGTCCCCCGCGGCGCCCGCCATCAACTTCGCACTCGCCGCCGCGGTCGCATTTAACAATAAGGGGAACTCTGGTAAGACCTGTTTATCCTACTATCCTACTCATAATTTTTGCCGGTATTAGATTTCCGTACCCGAAGAGTGCCAACGGGACCCTTTTATTAAACCTCTGCTGTCCGTACGTCCGTCCGTCCGTCTGTCAGCGGACTCTATCTCATGAACCGTAATAGGTTGAGAGTTGAAACTATCACAGAATGTTATTTCTATTGCCGCTATAAAATAAAAGGGGAGCCCATAACAGAAACATTATTTTGTGGCCAAAGTACATACGGTAAAAGTTATATTAAAAGGTACATGTACGATGGTACGGAACCCTTCGTGTGCGAATTCGACTCTCACTTAACTTGTTTTATTAACATTTATTATCACTTTATTTTTGTAATCTTTGACTTTTTCGTTTTGATGATTTATGTTATTTCTTTATTAACCTTATTTACCTTATTATTTATGTTTTTTTGTTTATTTATTCAGTCTCCCCCTACCTGCCTGGCAGCGCGGTTGACATAGAGGGCGCGCGGAGACAACAGTTAATGTTGCAAACGCAGCTCGCTAAGAACCTCTTTAAGATGGGACAATTTGGTAAGTCTCCTCTAAAGGACAAGGTACAATGACCTCAGATGTACCAAATGACAATAAGTTTTTATAGTTTGTATCAAAACGTTTAAAATACGAAGCAAATAAACTTTAACGTGAATAACTGACAATCAACCTAGGGAAAAAATCCAAGAGGATGAGACTGGAACATGTAATACTCCATTGTTCCTCAACAAAAGAAATAAGACACAGCTCGGGACTGTACACAGTCATCAAGCAATGCCGGGCACCACTTGTGCTGGCTGGGGGAGGGTCATCCCCCCGGATAATGCACAATACACCCCGCCGCGGGACGTCAGTGCAGATCTTTGTTCCCCTAACATTAATTAGAATTAGACACAGCGAAAACCAATAGCAACATCAAAAAACTTTCTCTTATGGTTGTGGGGTGCAGGAAGAAAGGAACTCCGAAATTCAACTCCCACGTAGCACTTTGTTGTTGAAAAATTTCTCTTGACATTACACACATACATACATATATATTATCACGTCCGCATCCCTAACGGGGTGGGCAGAACTATAAGTAATCATAAGAAAACTTGCAGCCACTTCTGATCCAAGACTCGCAAGATGGGTATGGTGAACCATGGTGACAGGTGATCAGCCCATCGCCCGTATAGGTCCATCAAGTTGGAGAGGATACTAGGTACTCCTTAGTCGACTTTTATGACGTGCTCGGGGAGAGAAGCAGCTGAGATCAAGGTTCACGTAATGCACCCATGTTTCGCAAATAAACAAATCTGTTTTCTGTTATAGGTGCAATAAACGAGTACTTACAGTCGGCATACGGCGCCACTCCGCCGGACGTGCCGATGTCCGCTCTCCACACAGCAGAGACGCCTCAGGCTGAACGTAAGTTATTTTAATTTATTTATTTACGCTAGAGAGCACTGGTGGTCTAGTTGGTAGTGACCCCGCCTTCCGTTCCTAAGGTCGTGGTCAAACCCGGTCGTGTACCAATGGATTTTTCTGTGCGAAAAATTTATGTTCGCTATACCAGTGCTCTCAAACGGTGAAGGAAAATATCGCGAGGAAACCCGCGGCTTAGTCAGCTCCGCACGTATTGACCATGTCTTTCCTGTGGACTAAGCTGAGAGGATGGAATAGGTGCTGGGTAAGCCTACTCCATCTTAAGTCGTCCCGGGCACTACAGCATCCTATTAGTGAAGGTAAAAGTTGCCTCCTGACGCTGTATAAATCATCTACTATAGATGGTAAAAGGCCCAACTAGACCACCAGTGTTCGAAGTATACAATAACAAGCATTATTATGTGGTCTATTCTATTGATATTTTACTGTAATAAACATACCCTTGAATACTCAAACGCGACTCAGAGTTGACCACGCCTTAAATCACGGTTTTTTACAGTTTTTGATGAAAATCTGTCAAAAACTCGTCACTTGAGACGTGCTCAACTCTGAGATGCTTTTGAGTATTCGGGGGATAGTCTCTAGCCTTCTTGTTTAATTATTAAATTAAAGATTTTAGCTCTAGTGTATGTTGTTCCGCTTTAGTTCTGGTGTAAAAGTGTTGTTGTTGTAGTAGCGGAGGGCGAGAGCAGCATGTTCAGCTCGGCGGAGTCCCTGCAGCTGGTGGTGGGCGTGGGCGCGGCGCCGCCGCCCGCGCTGCGCCCGCAGGCCGCCGCCGAGGCCGCCGCGCGCCTGCTGGCCGGCCTGGCCCGCTGGGCGCGCGCCCTGCCCGCCTACAGCGCGCTGCCGTGAGTACCCAGCTGGCCGGCCTGGAGCACTAAACCTGTAGCCAAGTCACTTAAGGAATAGAATAAATTTATTTTACGACACAAGCAAGATATACTAAATTACATACAGAGAAAAATAAAATGAATAAAGTGACGTTTAAAAGAATACAGGAAAACATGGCCTTAGACGGCCTAAAAACTCCTTCACTAGAGTTGGCCACTAGCTCCTACGAACATACATACATACAGATCAAGCGCGGTCCGAAGAGGGGTGACCCCCTCCAAAATTACAGGCTGCTAACGCGCCTGATACAGATAAGTCCATTGCTTTACGACCCTTCACTTTGACTTTGCCATTTGCTTGCAGGCTGAACGTCCAAGTGACCCTCTTCAAGAAGTCGTGGGCCGAACTGTTCGTGCTGTCTCTCTCTAAGCTGTGGGCGCCGCTGAGCCTGGGCCCGCTGTTAGCGACGCTTAGCGCTCACCTGCAGGCCGTCCTGCGGGACCGCGCGCAGGGTCCCGACTGCCCCGACGGACCACCAGACTCTAACGAACCAGAGGTATGTAGCACCAGCGGGCAAGATGCTGGTCGCTGTAGAACCAGAGGTAGGTGAGGTGCGGGGTAGCGACGCTTAGCGCTCACCTGCAGGCCGTCCTGCGGGACCGCGCGCAGGGTCCCGACTGCCTCGACGGACCACCAGACTCTAACGAACCAGAGGTATGTAGCACCAGCGGGCAAGATGCTGGTCGCTGTAGAACCAGAGGTAGGTGAGGTGCGGGGTAGCGACGCTTAGCGCTCACCTAGAGGCCGTCCTGCGGGACCGCGCGCAGGGTCCCGACTGCCCCGACGGACCACCAGACGCCAACGAACCAGAGGTATGTAGCACCAGCGGGCAAGATGCTGGTCGCTGTAGAACCAGAGGTAGGTGAGGTGCGGGGTAGCGACGCTTAGCGCTCACCTAGAGGCCGTCCTGCGGGACCGCGCGCAGGGTCCCGACTGCCCCGACGGACCACCAGACGCCAACGAACCAGAGGTATGTAGCACCAGCGGGCAAGATGCTGGTCGCTGTAGAACCAGAGGTAGGTGAGGTGCGGGGTAGCGACGCTTAGCGCTCACCTAGAGGCCGTCCTGCGGGACCGCGCGCAGGGTCCCGACTGCCCCGACGGACCACCAGACGCCAACGAACCAGAGGTATGTAGCACCAGCGGGCAAGATGCTGGTCGCTGTAGAACCAGAGGTAGGTGAGGTGCGGGGTAGCGACGCTTAGCGCTCACCTAGAGGCCGTCCTGCGGGACCGCGCGCAGGGTCCCGACTGCCCCGACGGACCACCAGACGCCAACGAACCAGAGGTATGTAGCACCAGCGGGCAAGATGCTGGTCGCTGTAGAACCAGAGGTAGGTGAGGTGCGGGGTAGCGACGCTTAGCGCTCACCTAGAGGCCGTCCTGCGGGACCGCGCGCAGGGTCCCGACTGCCCCGACGGACCACCAGACGCCAACGAACCAGAGGTATGTAGCACCAGCGGGCAAGATGCTGGTCGCTGTAGAACCAGAGGTAGGTGAGGTGCGGGGTAGCGACGCTTAGCGCTCACCTAGAGGCCGTCCTGCGGGACCGCGCGCAGGGTCCCGACTGCCCCGACGGACCACCAGACGCCAACGAACCAGAGGTATGTAGCACCAGCGGGCAAGATGCTGGTCGCTGTAGAACCAGAGGCAGGTGAGATGTGGGGTCTAACACATATAAAAAAAAATGCGACGTTCTAAATTATCGTGTTCTATTAAGTTTTACCAACTTCTGCTGTTTTTATTTGTATTACTTTCTGTTAATTAATTTCAATTTGTAAACGGTAACAACCACTTACAATAATTAATTTGTTTTTATTTTGTGTAAGTCACATAATAAAAATAAAAAAAAAACGAATACAAAACAAAAACAACAATAACAATAGTTGACATTTAAGTATGTAAGTAAAATAATAAACAAAAAATAAAATAACTGACCTACTTATAAATGTATAGTGATTATTTATATTCAACTTGTTTTCCAGATATCAATATCGGACTACTCAGACGAGCGCATTGAGGAGATAGTGGGGATGTTAGCGCGGCTGCAGCAGACCGTGGCAGCGCTGGAACAGCTCCGGATCACGGAGCGCGAGCACGCGCACCTCAGGGGGCTCTGCCTCTTCTCACCAGGTAATACCACCTGGACAGTTCCACACACATAAACTAAGGCTTTATACAGCGTCAGGAGGCAACTTTTACCTTCACAAACGGGACGTTGTAGTGCCCGGGACGAATTAAGATGGAGTAGCCTTGCCGAGCACCTGTTCCATCCTCTCAGCTTAGTCGGCCTTGTCCACAGGAAAGACATGGCCAATACTGACTAAGCCGCGGGTTTCTTCACAATGTTTCCCTTCACCGTTTGAGAGTACTGGTATAGCGCACATAAGCTTTTCGCACAGAAAATTCCATTGGTACACGACTGGATTTGAACCTACGACCTTAGGATAGGAAGGCGGGGTCACTACTTTCACCAGTGCATGGGAACATAATCATATCTCAGACCAAATAAAAAGAAAAGACGCCACGCCGCGAACAACAAAAGTGAAGCCACACAAAACCGTGCTACAAGTAAACATCCACGCTAACGCGCACACCTACACTAAAACCATGCCATCGCTCTCGAGTCGTCGTCTAGTAAACTTAAAATTTAAAAATAGAATTATGCCTTCCTGCTGCAAATCACATAAAAAGCCTCACGGAATCATTTTTCACTTGTAAGTACTTCAATTAACATCGTTTCATAATTATTAGATATACTATGAATTTTAGGTTACTTGGAACACAAAACCTCAAAACATTCAACACACATAGATAAAAAGGTGGCTTCGCTTTTGCTGTTCGCAGCGCGACGTCTTTTCTTTTTATTTCGTCTGAGAATCATCTTATATTATAAGAATCTTTGTCCTGACTGACTGACTGACTGACAGACAACGCACAGCCTAAACCGCTGGACGTAGAGACTTGAAATTTTCAGTGTAGGTATACCTTGATACGTAGGGGTGTACTAAGAAGGGATTTTTCAAAATTCAACCTCTAAAAGGGTGAAAAGGGATGAAAACCTGGAATCAATTTTTGGTCTAAAACTGCACATAACCTATATCAAATTAAAGAGCCGATTTTTCTCATTTAGTTGATGTCATAATTACCTGTAAATTCTTTATTTTTGGCATGTTTTTCATGAAAAATAGAATACTTTTATTTTGACATATGACAGCGATGATACCAAAGATTAGTAATAGATGATACAAAACATATGGAAAAGGAACTGTCAATGTCAAAGTACCTGTGAAAGGAAGCATAAATTATTACTGGTCTAATAAGTTTCCAATCTTGATTATTCATGGAGTTCTGACGTAATTCTACGTCTGAAAACTAGATGTCGCTGCTAATTCTGATCAAATTTTGACGCGCTATCATTGCGTTTTGAAAAGTTTACCTTAACTCTCAAAATTTTTACTAAATTCACCGAAATTTCTTAATTTTTAGATTTAGGTATGTTTGTTACTCTTTCACGCAAAAACTACGGAATATACTTACATACCATTATTCATATTCGTTCGCTAAAGTTAGCCCTGTCACTGTTTGTCATTATGAAATGGTAAGAGATGGCAATACTTTAGTCATCGTTTAGCGTACACTATATTATAATGAATAATGAGGATAGTAGGTACGTGTGCTGGAATGGGACATAGGGTACATTTTATCTGAGTACCGCGTGAGCGAAGCCGCGGGCGGCTGCTAGTCTGAAATAAATGAGTTAATAATAAAAAGGTGGCTTCGCTTTTGCTGTTCGCAGCGCGACGTCTTTTCTTTTTATTTCGTCTGAGAATCATATCTGAATAAATAATACGAAAATCTAACAAAACATTTCTCCCACAGATGGCGTCCCAGACTTCCTAACACGTAAACTACAGGAGCACCAATCGCACATTCTACACTCACTCGGCGCCAACACGATGCGCGGCTCCGAGCGCGCCAGCACCCTGGTGCTCCAGCTGGCGACCCTGAAGACCTTCCAAGCACCCTTCATAGAGGACATCTTCTTCGTGCCCTGCCTCGGAGACGTCTGCATCGACGACGCCGTTCCCTACTTGCTATCGGCTGAGCGGGCGAGCTAAATATACTTTATTGTAGCAAAAGTATTAATAAAAATACTACTCGGATGAGTAATGAAGAGGAAATACGATAAGGATTTCCGCCCGTTCCAATCATCCGATTATGATGATCGTCGTTCCTGCGTTAAAAAAGCAAAGTTTGTTGACAAAATAACTCGTTGTGCTTTTGAAAGTATACATAATTATCACGCCCGTATCCCTAATGTGGTGGGCAGAGACGTAAGAGATCAAACGGCCAGTCCTAAATGGATATGGTGAACCAAGGTGACAGATGATCAGCCCATCGCCGATATAGATGGTCCATCATGTTGGAGAGGATACTATCCCTTAGTCGACATTTACGACATGCTCGGGGAGAGAAGCAGCTGGACGCATTCTATGAAGTAGCTGCAAGTTTTCTTATGATTACTTGCGGTTCTGCCCAGTCCGTTAGGGATACGGACGTGATAATATTATGTATTCTACTAACGGAAAAGTTATGAATGTAACCCCCGAATACTCAAACGCATCTCAGAGTTGAGCACGTCTCAATTGACGAGTTTTTGACAGATTTTCAGCAAAAACTGTCAAAAAACCGTGACTTGAGACGTGTTCAACTCTGAGTCGCGTTTGAGTATTCGGGGATTAGTTGTTAATCACACATAAAGCAGGGTGTCTGCTGTATGTGCATAGGCATTTTAAATAAAAAAGTATCTAAAGTAGCATTAATTGCTCAGAATATATAAAGTGAATTGTAGAAGTGAATGTGACTGATTTTAATAAACACCATGTTTAGATTGTAAGTTCCTTAATCAGAAAATATGTGTAATAATAAGTAAGTTAGTATGAGCTAGTGGCCAACTCTTGTGACGGAGTTTTTAGGCCGCCTAAAGGCCTCCGTCATGGCTTAACGACTTTTTATTCAGAAAATATGTGTAATAATGTCGGCCTAGCATAAATCGATGTAATACCGGGACCTCTCAATTCGTCACGAATGTTCGTACATTGAACGAATATTTGTACACATGGTATGGGAACAGCTTTTTCAATACAAGTACTTTCCAATGTTTGCAATGTTATTAGCGACATCCTTCTTCCGACACTAACCTTCGAATCTCAGTATAGCTTGCAGTCCAATTTTGTTTACTTACACGAGCGGAAAAAGCAGCAACAGACCAAACTAAAACTAAGGCCTTTTACCATCTATAGTAGATGATTTATACAGCGTCAGGAGGCAACTTTACCTTCACAAACGGAACGCTGTAGTGCCCGGGACGAATTAAGGTAATAGGCTTGCCCAGCACCTATTCCATCCTCTCAGCTTAGTCGGCCTTGTCCACAGGAAAGATATGGTCAACACGTGCGGAACTGACTAAGCCGCGGATTTCCTCACGATGTGTTTCCTTCACCGTTTGAGAGTACTGGTATAGCGCACATAATTTTTTCGCACAGAAAAATCCATTGGTACACGACCGGAATTGAACCCACCATCTTAGGATTGGAAGGCGGGTTCACTACCAACTAGACCACCAGTGCTTTCACTTCGCGAATACATTTGCGAATGCTGTCTTACACTTGTGGGTTCGCGCATTCCTGAAGAAGTGAGGAGGCCTTCTATACAAATACAAAAATGTTGGTACTAAGTATAAACGATTTGCATAAATTGTAATTCTTCTAACCGTCCAGTTATAAAAAAGAATTGATGTATAATTTATAATTGATTAAATTATTATAAATGTAGTTATTTTATGTAAGTTATCGTAGAATATTTTTTGAAATGATTTCTATTAAAAAGTAGTTAGGTCAAAAACTGTGCTAAATATTTTTATTGATTGAGAAACTAGGTAAGTAATTAAATTTTTAATTATTTTTTAAGTACATTATACATTAGTCCAACAAATAAAAGTATTGACTATCAAATAGTTTTTGTTTTTTAATTTTCCTTTAAATCTATTATTAACTGTTAAGACCCAAAAAACAGTCAATATGTGAACAGTCAGACTGGCTATCTTCTGCCCTTATCCCATTGACCATTGTGGAGTAAACACGGCATGTTCTCTTTAATTTTCTTCTCTCATCCGTCATCTCACACTCACTTTTTTTTTTAATCATGTAATTTTTTAGACAATCCATCCACCATCCGCCTACCTCTACCTCACCATCCATTCATTTTATTCAGAGTATTTTATGAGCGAGATATTGGGAAGGGAGGTACTGTGAAAGACTCCAATAATGTCTAATGACGATGAGGAACTTTTTAAAACCTTACGGAAAGGAAAAGTACCTACCTAGTTTTATTTCCGTAAGTAACGCTTCTTAGAGGTTGGTAGGGTAAGGTCATACCGCAAATACCTAGGTAGGTACCGAAAGAAACTAAGACAGTATGATTTGATGAACGGTTTTTCGGTTGTCGGTCGTTCCCGTGGTCATAACCCGCCATGTTGTGCAACAGAACTATTTTTAAAATAATATTTTTCATTTCCAAATTATTGATTTGACGTGGGTTAGTTCCAGACATCCTAACCCTAACATTTTCACTCTAACTACAAGAGCATAACCCGGTTATAAAAAAGGAATACATACCTAAGTAAAGTTTCCATTCTCACTATCCGATTATGAAACAGAATTTTTCGTAATTACGAAGCTGGGGCCCTATTCACGATGACCAAACAAAACGAGACGCGGGAAAACGTGTGGAATTACCGTGTTATCGTATTCTGCATGACAATGTCAGATTTCATAAACGAGAGTAGGCGCGAGACGAGGCTCGTTTTGAATTGTCAAAATTACATACTTCAATATTGCGTGTTTTGCTAAAACTAGGTTGTGTTTTTACTAATTATGTAAATAAATTAGTCTTCTTTAAACTATTTAATAGCAGAATAGATTATTTGTACAATAAATAATATAATCTAGGTACCATTGAATAATATCCCTAATAAATGATGTGGTAAATAAGTGAAATAACCTAACCCTAGTGTACAGAATAATTATTACTCCCGGAGCCCTAGTGCACAAAAGGAGCTTTTGAGGCGCATTTTGAATCTTTTCACCACGCAGGGTTCGAAAGAACTAGGGGCTAGTAGTAGTTGTAGTAGGTATAGTAGGTACTAACCTAACCTAACTAATAGCTCTTTTATTGTGAATGCAAAAGTTTGTGAAGATGTGACGATGCTTGTGACTCATAATTTAATTCTAAATGGCTGCACGGATTGAGTGAAACTTGGGATATGCATAGTATGTGTGCTGGAATAACATTAGGCTACTTTTTATCCTGGCAATAGGCGAGCGAAGCCGCAGGCGGCAGGTAGTACTTAATAAGTTAAAGAAAAGTGTGAATTTTTGTGTTTTATGGTTTTAATGCATTTATTTAACATAATATAACTGTCATGAGCTGCCCCTCCTAATGTAGCACATGAGTAGGTATGCCTTTAAGCCTCTGTTGCAAATCTGAAACGAGGCAGAAATCATTGTTATTGTTTTTATAGGTAGGTACATACTTTCATGTTTTTGGAAATAAAGATTATATTCTACTAATATAATGAAAGTGAACGTTTTTTCAAAGAGTCTAATAAAGTTAATTTATTTTAGTTCGCTGATGCTCTCACAAATACTATTATGTAATACCTACTAAAATAAATAGTTGATTAAAATATTACCCTTGTTTGATTGAATTCCTCTCCTGTTCGGAGGTAGGAAATTTGATGTAGGTTGGCATCATTAAAGGCATTCACCGCTTACTCTATGCAGAGGCTTACAGGTGCTAACCAAAAGTTTCCCACTGGCTTTTGATAGCTACTGGTGATCAGGAAATTGAGGGTTGTAAGTATCTGGAAAAATACAGTAAATATAGTAGGTTTCAGTCTAACCTAATACCTAACCTAGGTACCATTTTATTATTGTTCAATAAATTAAGTTTATTGACCGTAAGTGGCATTGCGAGCTGAGTGCCTCCGTGCTTCGGAGGGCACGTTAAATTATGGGTCCCGGCTTTTAAGTCGTTAAGCCATGACGGAGGCCTTTAGGCGGCCTAAAAACTCCGTCACTAGAGTTGGCCACTAGCTCATACGAACATACATACCATACATAATAGGTATCTATTTACTTACTTATTCATATCAAGTGCCTATCAAGAAAAAGCAGGCAATTTGTGGTACAGTACGGTCAACGGATCTAGGCACTCGTGAAGTTAGCCGTTTCGAGCAGTAGACAGTATGAAAAAACTTCACTGCGCATGTCAAACTGCTAACTTCACGAGTGTCAAGATCCGTTGACTGTACTGTACTCGCAGTTTCTGATACCCAAGACACATAATCCTAGTGTCCCTCTGTATTGTGGGTCATGTTTGTATGTGAATTTAGAGAGTTCTATATTTAAAAAAATCAACATTTTTTTAAGACACAATTTTCCCAAATTGAACCATGTAGGCTCAGACCAAATAAAAAGAAAAGACCCCGCGCCGCGAACAACAAAAGTGAAGCCGCCATTTTATCTATGTGTGTGTCGAAGGTTTTAAGGTTGTGTGTTCCAAGTAGCCTAAATTCATAGTATAATAATTAAGAAACGATGCTATTTGAAGTACTTACAGTAAGTGAAAAGTGATTCCGTGAGACTTTTTATGTGATTTGCTGCTGTTTTTACAAGTTTTCACTACACAGGAAGGCATAATTCTATTTTTAAGACTCGTGACGTACTAAGAGCGATGAGCATGGTTTTAGTGTAGGTGTGTGCGTGAGCGTGTATGTTTACTTGCATGAGCACGGTTTTGTGTGGCTTCACTTTTGTTGTTCGCGGCGCGGCGTCTACTCTTTTTATTTGGTCTGAGCATGTAGGTAAGTAGTTGTGTTTTATAGTAAACAAGTCATACCTGATTAAATCAGCTGGAAGAAGGTGTGGTTGTTCACGATTTTCCTGAAATAAGATATAATATCTGATGAGTTTCAAATATAATAAAGTAAACAAACTATAACTATAACTATATCTATAAAAAGAAAAAAAAAACAAATCTCAGTCTTATTAATCATAGGTTTGGAATTGTTTGTTTGCTTCTATTCTAAGGACAAGTCAGTCTTTTTTAAATCTTAATTAGTATGATGGATCACTAGAGTCTCTTCCTCATGAGCTCCTCCTCCTCCTGGCTCATCTGCACAGGCAGCAGCGCGCGGATCTGGCACAATCCCACCTACAACTTCGCACCTCCAACTTAGTCTTACGTATATTCTTGATCTAAATAGGAATGATGGCTCACCAGAGTCTCTTCCTCATGAGCTCCTCCTCCTCCTGGCTCATCTGCACACGCAGCAGCGCGCGGATCTGGCTCAGCCCCACCCACATCTCCGCTACATCCAGCTTCGTCTTCGCGTTTATCACATAAGTCTTCTCGAGAGCACGGATCAGTTCGCCAACAGCGTCGTACTGACGGACTAGGAGACTGGAAGGAAGAAATATATTATTATTATCATTAGGAGTCTGTAATATATCTGCCAGTTTCATCATGTTACATGAATTAACATATAAATAGTGTAAAACATAAATGGCAACGAAGATACATTTTTTTTGTTTGGTACCTGGAACAGAGATGTGAGTAAAATTACCTGAACATTTCTCTGACGAGTTTGGGCGTCTCGATCTGCGACTCCTCGGCCCAGCTGACAATAGTGCCGATCAGGACTTTACGGAACTTCTCTTCTGGAGTCTTCTTTGCCGGTTCTTCTATGGCCTGTACAATAAATAAATAAATAGCACCCAACAGTCACATACATAGTCCTGACCCCACATTAGGATTCCCTGTGTCGTGGGTATCAGAAACTACGAGTACCATGGTACCACAACACCCAGACCCGGTAGAAATATTTACAGAACATGCAATTTCTTCCGCAGCGGAAATCGAACCCGTGCCTCTTGCGCCTCTGCCGAGCAATCGCCCGCCACGCCACCGAGGCCGTCAAATTATTATAAAACACTTTTATTATAAAAATTACTGTAGATTCTAGTTTTTTTTTTGCACTAGTACTGAACCTTTCGTGTGCGGATCCAACTCGCACTTGACAGTTTTTTTTAATTATACTTTCACTTATTCTAGTTCTCTTTTAACTATAATTAACCTTTCACACCTTCAACTTTTTCTAGTTCTCTCTAAAGTCTTTCGCTCCATAGATAAATGTTTTTCAAGAAATTCCAAATGTTATTTACGTTATGATTAGTAATAGTTACCTCAGACAGTGGCTCTTGCAGAGCGTTGAGAGACACATGCACCATGAGGCTCTCGTGGATCTCGTTCATCCTGACGATGAGCTCCTTGCCACAAGGACAATGCTCCTTCCAAGATTCTTCTTCCTGGTCCATGTGCTTGAAGCCTGTAAAAACATCACAATTACCTAGTAGATTTCGTAAAAGGCCTAACCTCCGAATACTCAAACGCATCTCAAAATTGAGCACGTCTCAAATGACGATTTTTTGACAGATTATCATCAGAAACTGTCAAAAAACCGTGAGTTGAGACGTGCTCAACTCTGAGTCGCGTTTGAGTATTCGGGGGTAAGACACGTAGGTATATAGTTGAGCTCGAGGCTTAGGACAAGTTTATAGTCAAGTTTACTCCTTTTACTCCATTTACTCTTTTCTAAACTAGTAACACCTACCAGGTAGGTCCTACCTATTACTCAATTAACCTTTGAATTTATAATAAAAGCGTCCATTTTAATTGCGGGTTCCTATCAGACGGAATAGGAAAAAATAAGACAACGATGTTTTAATGAAACAAAGTATTATAATCAGTCTTTTATAAATAAACTATATAATATCTACTAAAAAACAGCATAGAAAATCACAATCTTTTAAACAAATTTTTAACCGTATTCTGGTAATAATTTATAGAAACTACTCAAAATAAAATTAGTCTTAAAAAAAACAGGAATACAAATATCTACGAATATTTAATTTTATCTACATAATCATTATAGGAACTATTTTTTTTTTTTAGTGTAAAGTTCCGTAAATTAATATCCTGATTTTAGATGTTAGTTAATTAAATTAATATAAAAACCAATTTATGATTTTAATGTAAGTCACTGAACGACTACCGGTACGACATCGCCGCCATCTTGTTGTTTACGAAGGATTTGTATAAAAGCGCTTAGCTAAAAGGCTAAAAGGCTTTGCGTGTTTCGACATCGTGCTGATAACTTGTGTTTGAGTAAGTACCTATATCGTATTAATACATTAGTGTTCTGTGGGTAGGTACGTACTCTAAACACAAGGTATCAGTACGACGGTAATGTACATTACCTAGGTTAGTTACATTATATTTTAATGTGTTAATTCGATATTGCTATCTTTGCTGCCTATGCGATCTTTGCTGCCTATGCTATCTTTGCTGCCTATGCGATCTTTGCTGCCCATGCGATCTTTGCTGCCTATGCGATCTTTGCTGCCTATGCGATCTTTGCTGCCTATGCGATCTTTGCTGCCTATGCGATCTTTGCTGTCTATGCGATCTTTGCTGCCTATGCGATCTTTGCTGCCTATGCGATCTTTGCTGCCTATGCGATCTTTGCTGCCTATGCGATCTTTGCTGCCTATGCTATCTTTGCTGCCTATGCTATCTTTGCTGCCTATGCTATCAATGCGAGCGAAGCGAGCCGAAATTTTTAACTTAATGTAGCTTTAAACCATCTCTAGAAGTCTCTAGAAGTTAGCGAGCGAAGCGAGCTTCAAACAAATGCGAGCGAAGCGAGCCGAAATTCTTAACTCAATGTAGCTTTAAACCATCTCTAGAAGTCTTTAGAAGCTAGCGAGCTTCAAACCAATGCGAGCGAAGCGAGCCGAAATTTTTTACTTAATGTAAACATCCAAACATCCAAACTCACAAACTTTCGCATTTATAATATAAGTAAGAAGTAAGATTTTAGTTTCGACGATGTAGATTGTGTGCTTATTTACCTACTATAGACTTCGACTTTGAAACAAGACGAGACACTTACCTTAAAACTGAGTTCATCTGTTCTCTGGGCGGACAGCGGAATTCCCTGGTCTTCTTGGCAGCCACGGCGCTCGGCAAATCTGACTGCTTGATTTCTTGGTAACGTCTGAAAGCAAGAAAAATATGCGTACATAATATTTAATCAGTTCAAGCTGGTATTATTGTTTCTGGTGGCCACAAGCATTGATTGATTGGGTTAGATTCCCGCTGCGGGAGTATTCTATCAGCCATCTGGCTCCCTTTGCTTAGTTGGGGGCTAGATGGTGCTGTATGATAATGTCCTCAAATATTTATATTTATACTAGCTGCCTCTCGCGTCTTTGCTCGCGTAGTACCCAGATGAAAAATAGCCTATATGTTAATCCAGTATATATCCGTTCAGCCGTTTAGGCGTGATTGAGGCACAAACATCCAAACTCACAAACTTTCGCATTTATAATATAAGTGAGATTTATAGAATTTTTCTTTAAAGCAGGGTTATGCCGATGTTACCTCAACTGATCGCTCTGCAGATCGCCTACGAAGTCGTGAGCAAAAGCTATGATGGCTTCCACTCTATGCCTGTTGTATGTCGTTCAGATGTTGTTCCTGTGCTCGTCTTTTCCTTCTATAGGACATAATTAGAAACATTTATAGAAACTTCAAAAATTTATTTACAAAGACAATCTATATTATCATTAAAAACTTTCAGGTAATCGGTGTAATAATAAGAAAATACAGTGATAGGTTAGCGTGGGCATGTTATGCGGAGGGAAGAAAGTCGTGTTACAAGGAAAGTGCTGAATATGAATGTGGATGGATACACGGACAGAGGAAGGCCTAAGAAAAGATGGATGGATTGTGTGAAAGAGGACATGCGTATGAAAGGAGTGAGTACTGAGATGACGAGTGATAGGAGAAGATGGAAGAGGAAAACATGTTGTGCCGACCCCACCTAGTGAGATAAGGGCAGGAAAATGATGATGATGATGATGGTGTAATAATAAGAAATGAAAATGAGCTCAGTTTTCTACGTTATCTTTAAAATAATAATGTTTAATTTTTTAATAATATTTATTTATATGTATGTATATATTGTATATATTTTTGTAGTATATCTTATTAGTTTATAATATTTGTAAGCTTATCTTTATGTTTTTCTTTTTCCTGTCTCTGTACACATAACTTCCACTTATGTTAAAGCAACTGCCAGCAAACCTTTGAGGCAAGGGCTCTCCCTTAAAACTCTTTAAGAGTTAAGCTCTCCTTTGTACATGTACTTTTTAATGTTTTGTGTGTATTTGTTTCGTTTCGTGCGTGTACAATAAAGAATTTCAGATAATGGAAACTTGTGGGTAAGGCAGTAAAAATTTTATGAATTGTAACTTACCTTTGTCAAAGGTGGGATCCCACGTCTCAGGGTTGATCATGATGAGGAGCTTCTCAACGTCTTCATCTCGCATCATACAGACTAGAAGGAGACGGTCTACCAGTTTGATCAGAGGTCTGAAACACATTTAAAAAGGTTGTTTTGATGTGTTTGACTTAATTACAGCTTAACGTCTGAAGAATAATAAACTTATCGGATTAACGGGTTGGGTTGCCTATGAATATTTATTTATTAAAATGAGAGTTGGCCTGATGATAGGGGTAAAGTACTTACAGGAAGAGTGTACTCACAGGAAGAGTATATTGTCAGGGAGAGTACTAACAGGAAGAATGTACTGTCAGGAAAGTATACTCGCAGGAAGAGTGTACTCACAGGATGAAGGTATTCGCAGGAAGAGTGTACTGTCAGGAAGTGTGTACTCACAAGAAGAGGTTCTCATTGGTGCTGCCCACGGGGTCGCGGTTGTGCACCTGGTTGGTTGTAACTGCGTCCGCCAACGCCTGCATCACGAACTCGCGGACCACCTCCAGCGGGAAGTAGGGGGAGTACAAGTTGCTGATCTCCGTTATACTCTCTCTGAAACAAGATGTTTTGCGAGGTGAAGATAAATTAGGACTGGAAGATTTTCTATCGAAATAACAATATTCAGTACCTATTCGTAGGAATTCACAGTTAAAATTACATGTTTCAGAACAAAATTAAGTTAACCTTAGTTTGGGGCTAGATGGCGATACATATTTGTCGGAGATTAATTATAGCGCCATCTACAATCACACTGCAACACTGACTCACTACCTACAGAACGCAAGCGTGACGTCACAGCCGAGTCATGCTTGGATGCGGCCATTGGAGCTGGCGGGCAGTCTATTTTTAGAGCTCGTGCCGAGCAGGACGTATCTGTTCTGCCTACTTGTTTATTCAAGAGTTACTTGGTATTTGTACTGGACGCTAATAACTTCGTACGATTATACCGAGTGTGATTTTTTTCTCGAGGTTACCCATTATGTCGGAACCCGACGAGAACACGTGCCCACTGAGCCCTACAAATCGGCCACCTAGGACATATTTATATTCTTCCGAATGTCTGGGAACACGAAAGCAAGCAAACTTACGTGATATCTTCACAGATATCACGTGAGTTTGCTTGCTTTCTTCATTCTTCATCTGCGGTCGAACGCTCTCTGTTTGCAGCGAGCGGAGGCTGTGCCCCATCTCTGGGTCTTCGTACAACGCGAGTTCGAGTGTGGACCTCTGCTGAGCCGTCAAAGACCAAGTCTGCGCGCCGTACGTGAGGTGAGCTTGCGCTTAAGGGAGATTGCCTGCATGCATGCAGGCAATAAAATTACGAACGAAACTAAAGTTCACACAATCACTTTAATAAAGTTACGATCTCAATAATTAAATTTGAATACAGATAAGTACTTGTCACTTGAGATTGAGACGTGCTAAACTCTTGATGCATTTGAGTATCCGGGGGTTACTATATGCTTCTCTCCCCGAGCATGTCGTAAAAGGCGACAAAGGGATCTTCTCCAAAATGATGGACCACCTATATGGCCGATGGGCTGATCACCTGTCACCATGGTTCGCCATATCCATCTTGGAAGTTTGGATCAGAAGTGGTTGCAAGTTTTATTATGTTTACTTGTGGCTCTGCCCACCTCATTAAGGATACGGCGTTATAATATGTATGTATGTATACTATAATATTGGAAAGCTTTAGTTTGCTTGAAATTACCGGCGTAAAGCTCAAAACGCAACGATAGCGCGTACTTTACCTGTGCTGCCACCTAGTATTTCATAATCCTGTTCTTTTCCAGATGCTGTTCAAGCGAAGCTGGTGTACTCGCATGGTAGTGGCGTGCGACTCGAGATGCATCGCAATGAGGATGTCGTAGAAGCCCTGGCGTAGTGGACCAGACATGTACTGAGACTGTATTGCGTACAGCAATTGCTTCTGATCCACGTGTTAGCATAGTGAGTGGGCGGCTCTGAAATATAACAATTTAAATGTAACAATCTAAAACACACACACACAGTCATGCTTACACATGTACAATAAACTTCTTAATATGCACATGTAACTTAAAATAACATAACTTAACATAGCTCTTTTATTGTGAATGCAAAAGTTTGTGAAGATGTAACGATGCTTGTGCCTCATAATTTACTTCTAAATGGCTGCATGGATTGAGTGAAACTTGAGATATGCATAGTATGTGTGCTGTGAGTATTTTTTGTTTTATGGTTTTAATGCATTTATTATTACTTATTATACCTACACAACCGCATGTACCCATAAGTTAACACTAACACACACACACACACACCTTTCTGATTTATTTAACATAATATAACTGTCATGAGCTGCCCCTCCTAAGGTAGCACATGAGTAGGTATGCCTTTAAGCCACTGTTGCAAATCTGAAACGAGGCAGAAATCATTGTTATTGTTTTTATAGGTAGGTACATACTTTCATGTTTTTGGAAATAAAGATTCTAATAAAATTAATTTATTTTAGTTTGCTGATGCTCTCACAAATACTATTATGTAATACCTACTAAAATAAATAGTTGATTAAAATATTACCCTTGTTTGATTTAATTCCTCTCTTGTTCGGAGGTAGGAAATTTGATGTAGGTTGGCATCATTCAAGGCATTCACCGCTTACTCTATGCAGAGGCTTACAGGTGCTAACCAAAAGTTTCCCACTGGCTTTTGATAGCTACTGGTGATAAGGAAATTGAGGGTTGTAAGTATCTGGAAAAAATACAGTAAATATAGGTTTCAGTCTAAGCTAATACCTAACCTAGGTACCTACCATTTTATTATTGTTCAATAAATTAAGTTTAGCTAACACAATACTTACTTTGACTTCTGTTGTAATGCTAGAACATCTCTGAAGGCCAGAATTAACTAGCCTGCCTCCAAGAACGCCGCACAATACCAAAACAACTCTTTGGCCACCTTATAAAATAGCACGAAAAATTTAGGGTCCAGCTCAGCAGAATCCCTTGACAGTCTCCTATTTATGTGTGGGCGTTGCTGGCGCCAGCATATCATACGTTGTCTTCGAAGAACGTCTATAATTCTTACCACTACGTTATAATATAGCCAAGTTTTTTTCAAAACAAACAATGCAATATGTCAATATTATGATTGACAATTCGTTCGGAAACAAATTGTGGTTGATTTGATTTAGCTAACCATTTTACGTTATATATTTTTTTTGGGCTCTAAACTTTAAAATATAACGAAATTAATATTAGAAAGACTTTAGAAATTCTATTATTGAATATTTATTTACTTGAGATGAAGATTGTAAACAAAAAAATAAAATCAATCTAAAACCGATAGTTTTCCGAACAGACCGGATGCTTGATTTTGAACGAATCACGTAAAACCAAAACACGGTCATAGACAACTAGTCTTATGGCATGCAGAATACAGTTTTTGATTTCACACCATGGCGTGTCTCGTTTGCGTTTAGAGACACGATGACATTTGGCTCGTTACGTGGCTCGTTTTCTTTGGTCATCGTGAATAACCCTCCTGGTTATGAAGTTACGTAGGTACCTACGCGCACTAAAGAGCATTACAAACTACCTAGGTACGTATCTTTACACAGCGAGCCTCGTGTCTGCCCAATTACAGCAATAAGGCCTAAACTCTACCGGCTGTCTAACATGTAGAATGCGGAACGAAATCCCACAAACGGTTGGCTTTTCAAAACTAACTCGAGTCGTGATCGTAACGCCAGTAATTAGCGAGGGAAAAACGTTGCGATATGGCGCGAGACGAATCAACCCAACGAGCTACGAAGGAAGATCTGAGAAGGTAAAGTACCATTGTTGGCGGCCTCGGTGGTATAGCGGGCGAGACGCAAGAAGCGCGGGCTCGATTCTCGCTGCGGGAGGAGTACCGCCTGCGTAAATGCTTCACGACACCCACCATTCCCCCACAGACCATAATACCTCTTGCAACTCGCATAGAAAATGATTGTCACATACTAGATACCTAGTACATAGTTCTGACCCCACACTAACGTTCCCTGTTTCGTGGGTATCAGAAACTACGAGTATTATGCTAATATTTGAACTGAAAATACTTCTTCTTTCGAACCAGTGTGGTGAAACGTTAAACGTAAACGTTTGCAGACTTTTCACACAGCGCCATCTAGCCCCAAACTAAGCAAAGCTTGTACTATGGGAACCAGATGGCTGATAGAATACTTATATACTTTTTTTTTTTGTAAATACATACTTCTAATAAATAATACAACACCCAGACCCGGAAGAAATATTTGCAGAACATACAAACATTTCTCCCGTAGCGGGAATCGAACCCGCGCCCCTTGCGTCTCAGCCGAGCACTCGCCCGCCTCGCCACCGAGGTCGTCGAAAGGAATTAAAGTGCGCCTCGAAGGCCACTTTCGCGCACTCGACACATGTTTTCGAACTTTTTAGGTTCTACGACATGCTTGTTTCCTCACGATGTTTTCCTTCACCCTATTGGTGTAGGTACCTACAACTGGCGGGGTCACTACCATCAGACTCAGACCAGTGCTCTCATATGTAACATGCTGGTTTCTCACGATGTTTTTCTTTACCGTTCGAGAGTAGGTACCTATAGCGCATATTTTGGACTTAACTTTTGGACGGAAAAATCCATTGATGCACGACTAGATTTGAACCCACCTTAGGGTCGGATGAAGACGCTATCTACCAATGCTCTCTAACCAGTTGCGGTCCGAAGGGAGGGGGGGGGGGGGTCCACAGGGGACATGACCCCCCCCCCAAAATCGTACCCATCAAATTGGAAAATCTTCTATTTTACAAAATATAAAAAAACAATTTTCTGCCCCTAGCCGCGATGCCAATAAAAATAGAAGGCTTCCATTTGTTTTATATATTATGTGTGCAATAAAATTGTGTTGTTCTTTAAAATCTGATTTACCTACTTGACATATTCTATTATCAGTGACCCCCTCCAAAATTTCAGGCTGCGACCGCGCCTGTCTCTAACTCAATAATTAGATATCTAACCCTGGAAGCAATTTAAACCTGGAAGTAGCACATGCTTAGAATTAACCCTTTTGGCCACACTATAACGCCGACTCTTAAGTTTAAGTTTAAGTCTTAGTAATAAGTTTAGACTAGATTTAGTACTTTTATATTTATAGGTACCTACTTTTTTTGTCGCTTTTGTCTGTCTTCTCGCTCTCTCTATTCTGTACCTCTTTTTAAACCTTTCTCCGCTTGTTATTTGTTTTCTTTGTTTGTGTCAAATAAATGTTATTTCTTTCTTCTTTCTTTCTTTCGTACCTCGTATCTCGTCCAAATTTCGTGGCTCCTCGGCCACCTATTGCAGTCCCGAGTCGAAGTTGCATAACGCTTGCCGTTAGTTTTTAGTTCCGGGCTTCAGCGCTAAATACCGCCCTGTACTTGGGGGCATGTGGCAGACCTAACTTACATAGTACAAGCAAGTTGCTATGTAGGTATTTAAGTTTGGTATTTTCATGAATTACTTCTCTGCTGGACTGAAGTAAAGATAAAACGTACTATGCGTCCAGCTGCTTCTCTCCCTGAGCATGTCGTAAAAGCTGACTAAAAGATAGTATCCTCTAAAACATGATATCTGGTCGTGTCTCTAATTTTTCGAACCAGTGTTGTAAAAGGATTTAAAGTGAACTTTTTTTAGGTTTTACGATATGCCTCACGATGTTTTCCTTCACCGTTTGAGAGCACCACTGGTATTATGTACATAATTTTTTCGAACAGAAAAATCCATGATGGGTCATGTACCTATATGGGCGATGGGCTGATCACCTGTCACCATGGTGCATTATATCCATCTTGGGACTTTGAATTAGGAGTGGCTGCAAGTTTTCTTATTATTGCCTGTGGCTCTGCCCAGCCCGTTATGCACTGATAATAATTGTTTGTATTTTCATGAAAGTGAAGGAATAATGGATACGCACTATAGCTACGACAGAGCGAAAAAGTAAGTTTGTATGAGACGGTCAACTGACTCTTGAAGCATAAAATTCAAACTTAAAAATACTTAGGTATCTTCATTCCTTTGATCTACTATGAATTCTGATTATTTTCAATTGTCCTCTCTGTTTACGACCTTAGTCGATCTCAATAGCTATGTTTGTTTCCTTTTAAATCTACCAAAAACTAAAAAACTATACCTTAGTAAAAAGCTTCATTCATTATATAAAATCATATAGACTCGTGCACCACGGAAGAAGCCTCGCCAAGCCGTACTTTAATCCTTCGCCACACTGGTACCCAACCCGTGATTCAAGTATAGAAGATCACTTTGAATAGTCTCGTTTAAATTACTGTTAATAAGTGCATTAATTGCACGTTTAAACAGTAATCAGAATAAATAATGGTTTCAGACCAAGTTTGGGCTTCTTTTACACATACATGCCAGTGGGGTGGGCAGAGCCACAAGTAATCATAAGAAAACTTGCAGCCACTCCTAATTCAAAGTCTCAGGATCAATATAGGCGCTTTTTAATCAACCAAAAAACATTTTTTCTTTCTAAACTATTTCGAAAGATTTGTATATAACAATAACCCGGTTGTCGACCCCACAAATGGGCGCTCCGTATCGGCTGGTGCGATTGCCTCCGCAATAGGAGCCCTGGTATTGGGCTCAGTAGTGCAATTACAACTAATTGCTGTAAGCCTTTTTGTAGGAGCAAATTTTTAATTTAGACTCTGCTTCACTAGACTATTTGTGAAGTAGATTTTGTTATTTGGATTAGATAACTGTCTACCTTTTTAGTATACTATGTCGGAAGGTGAACTATAGTTGTGCCACTAGTTCTTTCGAACCAGTGTGGTGAAAGGATAAAAGTGCACCTCAAAGGGTCCTTGCATGCCATTGACACATAATTTTGAACTTTTTAAGTTCTATGACATGTCGGATTCCTCACGATGTTTGAGAGTACCTGGTAATTGGTATAGTGCAAATAAGGTGCAGGACTGGATTTGAACCTACGTAGGTCTACAAAAAGTTAAAATAAAAAAAAAATCGTGCAACTTATGCGAATTACCAAAGAACTCCAACTTCATAAACAAAAATATAACATATACGTTCCATAAAAATGCCCAAAAAATCCAGCAAAACCAAGATTAAATATAAAAACCGACAATAAAATCCGAAACGCCGTAGGGCGTCTGCCACTAAACAAGCAGCGGCTGCGTTGCGTTAGCGAAGCGAGTGCGGGGCGCGTGCGAGCCGACTGCGGGGCGGCTGCGTTTTAATCCACAGAGCGGCAGTCGGTCACAAATGTATAATTTGTACAATTACCCGCGCCCCGAGACTTTGGGGAGAACGATGTAGAAATGTATAGAGGTGGCTAGTGTCCATACACAATATCAAATTATCGTTGTGATGGACGGTGACGGACCGGACATGGGGTGAAGCAAATAAACATACAAACATGCGTCTACTGGCGCACTTTTAAAGGCGCACTTTAAATCATTTCACCACATTGATTCGAAAGATGAAGATTAGAGAGACCCTTACAAATCTTATTTAAAGTGATAAATATGTTTTTTTTTTCAGATTTTTTAATAGAGTTCATTTAGTACCAGAAAGAAACGTACAAATAATATAAATACAATTTACAAAATACAAAGGACACACTCGGGCTATCTAAGGAAAGTTGCAAACGGTCTATAGATAGCTCACGCAATCCAGATTATCAGACGGTGGAAGTGTGCCCAAAACGCTATACTGAATTAATAGAAAATAGTTTTTATAAAACAGAACTCTATCTGGTGTGGTAAAAAAGTGCTAATTTTAAATGCCCTGTCTAAATGTTCGTAAGTCGTACCAGGGCAGCATCAGTGCAAGAGCTCGCAGACAAATAAATTCACGAGATAACCGCCGCATAAATCAGACGCACCCGCAGCCTCCGGAAAAATGCCTTTCGGGAAGAAAGCCTGCTGTCTCCCTCGCACACAGGGCTGCCAACTTTATGAAAGAAAAAGAACTCAAAATTACATGGAAGTTACTGAACAAAAATTCATCAAACATTGAGTAATCCTTTTTACGCAATGACTGTTTCGTAGCGCTCTCGTAGAGGTACGTAACACTTCTAAAGACCTCATAGCAAATCAATCTGAGATATTTTCTTTGCCAGGTTTTTGCAATACATTTTCTGTCTTCCTCAGACGTTGACAACCCTACAATACTCTGTCTCGCTCGCACAATCGTAGCCGTTCGTAGCATTTTCGTAGCTGTTTGTAGGGAGCCCGTAGCACAGTGACTTTGACTTCTGTAGAACAATTTGCTATACTTTGGAGGAGAATGATTTTTAGCTTTTATATTTATTATGACTAGCAATTACTCACGACTTTACTCGTGTACTGATTTTAAATAAATAAACTGTAAAAAGGTCGAATGTTCTAGATAGGCAGATGATATATTTAAGATCGTGGAGCGTGAATGGATTAAGCTAGTACCTTCAACAAATTCAAATATAATATGTATCCATCTGACCTCGGTTGCGTGGCCAAGAGGCGCGGGTTCGATTCCTGCTAGGGGAGAAATGTTTGTATGTTCTGCAAATATTTCCTCCGGGTTTGGGTGCTGTAGTATTATGTATTAAATGTATGTATTTAAAAAAAGTATACAAGTATTCTATCAGGTGCTCGTAGTACAAGCTTTGCTTAGTTTGGGACTAGATGGCGCTGTGTGAAATGTCCACAAATATTTATTTATATTGAATGGCACAAGCAAAGTTAAGTCCACGCCCAGCAGAGGACAAAGATATACTGTTGATGATGATGATAATACAAACTCTTTTTAGTTTTTATAAAAGCTATGCTATCTATATTTAGTCGCGTCACCTTCAAACCGTGTGGTGAAAGGATTTAAAGTGCTCCCCAACGTGATAAGATAAGATAAGATAAGACGTACGACGTGATTAGATCAGCTCTCACAAACTTTCGTATTTATAATATTAGTAAGTAAAGTAGGAAATTAGAATTACTTAGTGTCGATGTTTCGGAATAAAATATGGAGATTCATTGGACTTCTTAAAACTTTATCATACTTAGGGCGTTATCACACTGGCGATTTGCGAGCGTGTTTCCAGCTCGAACGAGCTCGCGGTGAGAACGTTCACAAATCGTCGCAAATCGCCCGTGTGATAACTCTTAAACCCAGTATTCATGGTATTAATGGTATGGTATTTAATTTTTGTTTTATTTTTATTATTTGTTGCTATAGCAGCAAATAATCGACGGCCTCGGTGGCCTTGCGGGCGACTGCTCGGCAGAGACACAAGAGGCGCGCCTCTGTTTGCATGTTCTGCAAATATTTCATGTGGGTCTGGGTGTTGTGGTACCATGGTACTCTTAGTTTCTGATGCCCACGATACAGGTAATCCTAGTGTGGGATCAGGACTATATGTATTTAAAAAAAAAGTAAAAATAAACTCCTAGATTTTCGTTAAGTTTCAAAGATGATGCGCGCTCCACTATATTAAACTATTTCCTAAATGTTTTACGAGAGGGCGACACTGGAAAATTGCTATTTGCCGCTAACATTAAAATGAGCTGGAATTTGTGAATATTGGATGGGAATTTATATAACGTGTTACAACGCGGTTAGCTCACGGACGGCGAGACACGAGGAGACTAGACCAGACTCCTTCAAGAGACTCGGAGTTTTTGATTGTCGTTCCTTCCGAAGCGCTCGTGGCGTAGCTGGCTTAGGCGTTCTTGATTGATCGTTAAAGTTAAGCATTGATATGCGCGGTCACAATTTAGATGCGTGACCGCAAGTGGCATTACGAGCTGAGCGCTTCCGTGCTTCGGAGGACAAGTTAAACAGTCGGCCCCGGCTTTTAAGTTGTTAAGCCATGACGGAGGCCTTTAGGCGGCCTATAAACTCCGTCACTAGAGTTGGCCACTAGCTCATACGAACATACATACATACATTCCTCTATGTAAGTACCATACCAGTATAGTACCAGTGAACCATGGTGACAGGTGATCAGCCCATCGCCCATATAGGTGGTCCATTATGTTGGAGAGGATATTATCCCTAAGTCGACTTTTAAGACATGCTCAGGGAGAAAAGCAGCTGGACGCATTCTATGTTTTTTCTTTACTCCCAGCCCAGCAGAGAAGTATAAAACACGTCTATTTGATCTCACATTATAAAATAAATAACAAATAACACCCAACAGTCACATACATAGTCCTGACCCCACACTAGGATTCCCTGTGTCGTGGAATAAAACTACGAGTACGATGGTACCACAACACCAACACCGAAGAAATATTCACAGATCATGCAAACATTTCTTCCGATCGTACCCGCGCCTCTTGCGTCTCTGCCGAGCAATCGCCCGCCACGCCACCGAGGCCGTCATGACTGAAAGTTCATAACTGAAACAATCTTCTTGTATTTTTCATAAAGTTCAAAGTATAAACGGATTATCGTCCGATCTAGGTCTTCCTAAGTCTGCTTGCTCCAAGATTATATTTTGATGTAAACGGCGAGTTAGCACCTCCTAGACGCAAGCAACGGCACACCGCGCCTGGGAGATATTTTTACACTCTATTTACTTTTTTATATCCTCTATTTGGTTTTTCCTCTATTTGAGAGCACTGGTGGTCTAGTTGGTAGTGACCCCGCCTTCCGATCCTAAGATCGTGGGATCAAATCTGTTCGTGTACCAATGGATTTTTCTGTGTGAAAAAATTATGTGCGCTACTCTCAAACGGTGAAGGAAAACATCGTGAGGAAACCCGCGGCTTAGTCAGCTCCGCATGTATTGACCATGTCTTTCCTGTGGACAAGGCCGACTAAGCTGAGAGGATGGAATAGGTGCTGGGCAAGCCTACTCCATCTTAATTCGTCCCGTCTGTGAAGGTAAAAGTTGCCTCCTGACGCTGTATAAAACATCTACTATAGATGGTTTTATTTGATGGCTTTAGTTTTTATTTGGTTTTTATTTTTATTGTAAATTAGCTGCCGTCCGCGGTTTCGCTCGCGTGGTACCCGGTACATGTGTTTTTTCACCTTTCCTGGACTACAATAAACATTTCAAAACCAAAATTAGCTAAATCGGGCCAGCCGTTCTCGAGTTTTAGCGAGACAAACGAACATCAATTGATTTTTATATATAGAAGATTACAATTACATTGTTTTAACAGTTACATTAGGTGACATTACGAGTTGAGCGCTTCCGTACTTCCGTAAATTGTCGGTCCCGGCTTTTAAGTCGCTAAGCCATGATGGAGGCCTTTAGGCGGCATTATTCAACTATTTATTACTTAAAAATACGTAAAGTGATGGACGCATGTTTCTTTGTATCTCAATCATAGCGTAACAACCCAACCGATTTGAATGAAACTTGGAATATACGTAGTTCATGATATTAAAAACTATAGTCTACTTTCATCCGAGTTTTCCTCACTATAACGTGTACAAAGAGTCACATAAAGTCATGGACGTAATATACAAAGATCTATTCATAAAGCTAAATGTATGAATCGTTTACGTGTGGTTCAAAATGTATGGTGCTTTTGGACAAGTAACAACGTTGCTATGGTAACGAACGAACCGTCGCGTCGTTCGTTAGTAGAATATTGAACAGCTAATAAGATAAGATAACACTTTATTGTTTACCACACAACATTGAACTTACAAAAATAGTCAAAAAGAATGGTATAAACAATTGGCGGCCTTATCGCTAAAAGCGATCTCTGCCAGGCAACCTAGGAAATGCGAGTTTTCTATACGAAATATAAATGTCGGATTTAAACCCGCGACCTTAGGATCGGAAGGCGGGGTCACTACCAACTAGACCACCAGTGCTATCATGCAATATCAA
Organism: Scotopteryx bipunctaria; assembly: GCA_949320045.1. Lineage (NCBI taxonomy): Eukaryota > Metazoa > Arthropoda > Insecta > Lepidoptera > Geometridae > Scotopteryx > Scotopteryx bipunctaria. Next base: position 857,144 of record OX439465.1, read on the forward strand.
AATAGCAGAAACAAGGAATTCCGCATTTCCAACTATGAAAGTCTTAAAAAGCGGCAAAAACAGAAGCCAGTAGTTATTGACCGTTACTCTCTTTAATTTCTCCCGTTTGACTTTATGTTCTGAGATAAATGGCGCGCCGCGAGCGCCCTATCGTCCGATCGCGCCCTCTCTACGGGGGAAGTAGAACTGTGAACATTTTGTACTCGGAGAAACCTAATTACTCCGAGCCGGGAGCACTGGTGGTGTAGTGGTAGCGAACCTAGAGCCTAGGCGTTCTTGATTGATCGTTAAAGTTAAGCAACGATATGCGCGGTCACTAATTGGGATGGGTGACCGCAAGTGGCATTACGAGCTGAGCGCTTCCGTGCTTCGGAGGGCACGTTAAACAGTAGGTCCCGGCTTTTAAGTCGTTAAGCCATGACGGAGGCCTTTAGGCGGCCTATAAACTCCGTCACTAGAGTTGGCCACTAGCTCATACGAACATACATACATACATACCATGTATATTCCAAATTTCATTAAAATTTGTTCAGCCGTTTAGGCGTGATTGAGGCACAAACATACAAACATCGTCACAAACCTTCACATTAAAATATAGTAAGATATTTACAGAAAAAAAATATAAAAGGCATAATATCAACCATCTGGTTCCCAAAATACAGCTTTGTACGTACGTTTTGTAAGTTTGATACTTGATGGTGCTGTCAAAATTAACTTTATTTAATTTACATCCCAACGGTTTGAACTTTGAACTGGACCATTCGTTCTTGATGAAATTCTAACAATTTTATAGTTATTTGAAAACATGGCAGATACAGGCATAGAAATATGCCAGTTATCAGTAATAGCCAGTTAGCGTCAGATAAACTTCAGCTATCAGTTCCCTGTGTATCAGATGCTGTTCCGTGCGTATCAGATGCCGTTAGCAAATATTCATAGATATTTACAGCCATGTTATGGGGTTATTAGGAGTGTAATTGGGTTGTAAAGTGTTTATGGATATTTGTTTTGTCAGAGATTGGATATTTTGATTGTATTCTAGTTATTTGTTTTGTAACAAGTGCTCTGGACTGAGAAACTACTGGATATATTTTAAAACATATTTTACTACACTACTAGTACTAGTCGTGTCACTGGTTATTTCCAACCAGTGTGGTGAAAGGATTTAAAGTGCGCCTCAAAAGCCCCTTTCATGGACCTGACACAACTTTTGAACTAGTACAAAGCTATCACGCGGAAACACAAACGAGCTAGCTAACGTTCGTATGAGCTAGTGGCCAACTCTTGTGACGGAGTTTATAGGCCGCCTAAAGGCCTCCGTCATGGCTTAGCGACTTAAAAGCCGGGACCGACAATACCAAAACGATAGAAAGTGTAAGTACAATCATCAAAGGAAAACATAATAAAAAAAACATACCTACATCCACACATATTATCACGCCTGTATTTCTAATGGGGTGGGCGGAGCCATAAGTAAACAGAAGAAAACTTGCAGTCACTCCTGATAAGTCCATGGTGACAGGTGATCAGCCCATCGCCCATATAGATGGTCCATTTATAAAAAATTGTATCTCAGTAATTTTCAATCACGTAACCGGATCAAGCCAACGAACTAAAAGGCTACATTCCTTGTCATGGAATCAAATCTCGCGGAAGCGGCGCACTGCGCTCGTATACTGTACTATACTATACTATACTATATATGCATGTATAATATAATATACGCCGCTGGTTTTGTCGCGCTATATTAGATTTACTGCCGCCTGATTATTTGCAGGGTAGTCGGTTGCAGAGAAACATCTGTATGGTGAGACTGTGAGTTTTACCAGGTTGAAACTTCAAATCCAAAGTAGATCCTATTATATATATATTGTAAATGTGAAGATGTTTGTATGCTTGTGCCTCAATCACGCCTAAACTTGGAATATACTATTGTTAGCAACTTCCCCAACAGGAGGCAAACGACGAGGCGACCGCCTATAAATAGCGGGCCGAAACGAGGCTTGCGTTCACTTCGCTCGTGGTGCTCGACAGTGCAACATCTCATGGACAGTAGAGTTTTATTGTTTTTGTGTGATTTCGGTGTGAAAGACGCGTGAGTCATATTGTGTTTTGGTTTTGTCATTTTCATGTGTAATCTAGATCATTTTCAATGTGTGTGGTCCAATCTGATTGTAGTAGTTTTGTTTAATTTTGATTAAATTGATTGTTTAGATAAGCCTGTGGTTTATTTTTTTTAATGAAACAGATCCTTTTTACCTAAAATCAGAAGTGAGGGATAATAAAATCCATAAAGCTCACGAATTTCGAGTAAACAGATTGGAACTACCCACACATTGAAAAGATAGCCAGATTCTGTGCAGTTTGTTGTTTTATTCTCTCAGTTGCATTCTCTTTGTTGTTGTTGTTTACGTAACCTTGGTAAATTCACAGCATGCCTAGAAATAAAGACTGTGGTAGAACGAAACATTGTACACAAGGTGACTCACGTGTCCGAACTCTGTCATCCATGCGAGAACTTTCGCGTTGTTAATTGCGGTCTCCGTCACCTAGTGTCTTTCATGGTCGAGCATCACGTCGGAGCAGAACAGTAGGTCTCGTTCTCGTAAGTCATATGATGGTCAAATATCTTGGCAGAGTTTGTAAGTCAGTCAGGTGAAGCCGAGCCCATGAAAGGTCGAAGCTTTGATGTATACCTCTCCACCTAACAGAGTTAAACAGGTACCGAAGGGACGACGCCTATTATTCGCGCGTTTTGACGTCGCTGCTCGGAACACAAGGCCGAATCGTGAGGGTCTACGTGAGATCACGCGGAGCAGAGCTCAACGGCTGTTGAAGGATAACTAGGCCATATAAGATGAGTATTCAAATCGAGAAAGACTCTCACCTCGTCAATTTGTTTACGTAATAAAGTGTTTTTAGTCCACAGAGAAGTTGGACTCTGCGGTCGTTACGAGCTGAAGCTGTTGAGCGGAGGCTACGGGAGAACGACTCGGGCTGCCGCGCAGTACATGGTACCGTGGCGAGGCGAGTGGTGCCCGGAGACGTGTGCCGCGTTCTTCGATAGCGAGTACCACACCTCTTATAAGACCAAAACGTCATTTATGGCTTTGCCGGTTGTTATCCTTTCCCATAGTTAGATTAATCAACCAACCCCTTAGTGTTTTTCGTAGTAGGTATAGTCCCCCCTAGGATAGTAGATATGAGAAAGTTCCCCCTCTTGTAAGTGGATAACAGACGACATTGCTATATGTGTCGGGTCGAATAAGGTGGTTGGCTGGTGTTGGATAGTTACCAAGGGTGGTGACTGGGCGATTACTAAAGGTGGTAATGCGCACAGATTAATGCACAGAGAGTGTGTTAACCTGAGGGAGATGCTTGGTGCGTCTGGCGTCAGAAGTGCCGAAGACAGAAGCCGGCGCGGCTGCTGCTGAAGACGGTGCAGTAGGCAACGTCCAGACATACGACTGCTTGAGTAAAAGGGCCCTATTTTCATTATTTTGAGACGTCTCTGAGGTGAAGTCTGTAAGATTGGATTTGAAATTTATGAATGTTGTGCGATGTATGAATTAAGTGAAAGAGATATTATGAACGGAGGATGAACAATTAGGTGACGGTTTTAAAGATACTGAGCGCCTATTTAAATACGTGTTGTTCTTTCACAGATGAGGGATCAAGTGTTCTGCGATCCATGCCTCTGTTAGTTGCAGACCCTGAAACCGGATCCTCGACAGCAGCTGGCGCTGGTCTCGGTAGATCTACACCGTACCACCGGGCCGAGGACGACCCTTCGTCAGGAGAGGCCGTGTTAGCAACTTCCCCAACAGGAGGCAAACGACGAGGCGACCGCCTATAAATAGCGGGCCGAAACGAGGCTTGCGGTCACTTCGCTCGTGGTGCTCGACAGTGCAACATCTCATGGACAGTAGAGTTTTATTGTTTTTGTGTGATTTCGGTGTGAAAGACGCGTGAGTCATATTGTGTTTTGGTTTTGTCATTTTCATGTGTAATCTAGATCATTTTCAATGTGTGTGGTCCAATCTGATTGTAGTAGTTTTGTTTAATTTTGATTAAATTTATTGTTTATGTTTAGATAAGCCTGTGGTTTATTTTTTTTAATGAACCAGATCCTTTTTACCTAAAACTATAACCTCGGTTGCGTGGCGAGCGAGTGCTCGGCTGAGACGCAAGAGGCGCGGCTTCGATTCCCGCTACCGGAGAAATATTTGTATGTTCTACAAATATTTCTTCCGGGTCTGGGTGTTGTAGAATTATAGGTATAAGTATGTATTCACAAAAAAAGTATATAAGTATTATATCAGCCATCTGGTGCCCATAGTACGAGCTTTGCTTAGTTTGGGGCTAGATGGCGCTGTGTGAAATGTCCACAAATATTTATTATTATTTATACATAGTACATGTACTGGATTAAAACATAGACTATTTAGACACATAGACTTAGAAGCCGCGGGTGGCATCTAGTAATTACTAATTTAGTGATAGTATATCTTTTTTCTGTGCTGGACTGCGAGTAAAGAGAAGAAGAAAAAAACATAGAAAGAGTCCAGCTGCTTCTCTCTCCGAGCATGTCATAAAAGTAGCATGTTGTATAGAATAAAGGCGGAACTGACTGAGCGAAGAATGAGAAAATTTTAGGTTTGTAAAGTTATAACTAAGCCTAACTTGGTTAGGACAAAAACGCGTATATTTTCTTGATTAAAACAAATTTTTGATTACGGTTAGATAAAAAAAAACTCATGGTTGATTTACAATCAATTTTCCTGACAAAAAAATTGTCTAATTTATAATTTTTTCAAATATGTTGTGTTCTCTGTTTATAACTACTCTAGGGCACCCTGCGCCGCGCCGCCTCTGCAATAACACTACACTGCATGTGCCCTTACATAATATCACTAATCACTTACACACACAACTAACAGCCACCGCCGTCTAGATCACATACACACACACGCACACACACACACACACACACACACACACACACACACACACACACATACACGCGCACACACACACACAACTTCTAACTAAGGCCTTTAACCATCTATAGTAGATGATTTATACAGCGTCAGGAGGCAACTTTTTACCTTCACAAACGGGACGCTGTAGTGTCCGGGACGAATTAATATGGAGTAGGCTTGCCCAGCACCTATTCCATCCTCTCAGCTTCAACTCAGTCCACAGGAAAGACATGGTCAATACGTGCGGAGCTGACTAAGCCGCGGGTTTCCTCACGATGTTTTCCTTCACCGTTTGAGAGTACTGGTATAGCGCACATAAATTTTTCACACAGAAAAATGCATTGGTACACGACCGGATTTGAACCCACGTCCTTAGGATCGGAAGGCGGGGTCACTACCAACTAGACCACCAGACAAACACACACAAATACACACATATAATACATAAAAAGCAGGTCGTGTCACAGTTCTTGAAAAATTCGTTTCAAAATCCATTGGTTCTACAATCCATTTTTCTTCCGATGACCTTAAGATATGACCAGCCCATTTCGACTTAAGTTTCTTAATTGTGAAGGTAATTCAGCTATTTTGGTTTGCTTTCTTATGACTTTTAGGTTTAAAGAATTTTATTCTCATAAAGACTAGGTCACTTTTAAAATTAATTTAGCTTTTTATATGTTCAACATGCTTCTTTTTATATTGTGTTGACAATAGGTGCTGGGCAAGCCTACTCCATCTTAATTCGTCCCGGGTACTACAGCGTCCTGTTAGTGAAGGTAAAAGTTGCCTCCTGACGCTGTATACTATAGATAGCATCATCTACTATAGATAGTAAAAGGCCTTTGTTTGACATGTTTCAAGCCTACCAGTATTTTCTTTAGTTGGAGACCACGTTTAGCCATGGCCATCGACATGGCCATTAGTAAGTTTTAATTAAAGTGAAGCCATTTGGTTGGGAAAGCCAGATTATCGCAAAGACGCGAACACGAGTGCCATTCCTTTGCAACGCGTCGTAAATCACGCCGAATGCGGGTAGGTAGCGTAATGTCTGCCGCAAACTTATATGTTACACTAACTTTATATATTTGGGTAAATTGGTAACATAATACTAAATGTTTTTATTCAGATTTCTACTACTAGTAGTGCCATTAGTTCCTTCGAACCAGTGTGGTGAAAGGATTCAAAGTGCGCCGCAAAGGTTCTTTTCGTGCACTTGACACATGTTTTCGCACTTTTTTTCGCGTTTCCTCACGTTGTTTTCCTTCACTATTTGAGAGTACTGGTATAGCGTACATAAATTTTTCGCACAGAAAAATCCATTGGTGCACAACTAGATTTGAACCCACGATCGGAAGACAGGGACCGCCACTAGACAACCAGGTAAATTAGATGTATCAAATACACATAACTTTTTACTCGGTTTAGATATTTATCGAATTACTTAAAACTTAAAATCATATCTTAAATTGTTAAAGAAAAAAATGTGTTACTTAATGTTCAAAAAATTCTGTGATCGAATAAGAATAAACTGCAGTAGAAGGAATTTCGTAGAGGCTGCTACGCAGGGGTCGTAGCGCCGCGCTGCGGACGCCGTAGAGCCGCTACGAGACCAGAATTCTGATCTTATTGGGAAGATCTAAATTATGGATGTTTGTGTTTGTTTGGTTTGTATGAATTATTTTTGAATTCGTTGTAGTATTTTTCCATTAAAACAGGGAATAGCAAAAATAAAGACGAATAATAAAAATATTATACAATGTAGCTAAAAGAATCTAAACTTCACGTTATATCCTACTAAAACTATAAATGCGAAAGTTTGTGTGGATGTGACGATGTATGTTTGTGCCTCAATCACGCCGTAACGACTGAACGGATTTGAATGGAACTTGGAATACACATAGTATGTGTGCCGGAATAACATATAGGCTACTTTTTGTTTCGATACCACGCGAGCGAAGCCGCGGGTGAAAGCTAGTATCTTTAAAAACATCTACTAAACACTCGATAAAAGCCTGATAAAAGATTCGATAAAAGCAAAGGTCAGAACAAATTCATTTCATCAAATTTCCTTGTCCTTAAAACTATCAGAAATTAGGTTACTGAACACAAAAACATTATCTAGAAAAAAAAACTGCCTAAAATCTCGGCCCAAGATGTGTTTTTAACGCACACACACATACCCACGCTCACACTCAATTAATGTGACATTTATATACGCGTCAGCTGAAAAACATCCCCAAGCTAAATTGACCTTTAATCCCTCTCAATAAAGTTTATATCATTATTTTGTTCGAAGCTTAAATTAGGATATTTCGAAAGTCGAAGACGACACTTGAAATGTTGACGTTCCATTCGATTTTTGAACTTATTTCGAGAGCAGTATGATTGAGAATGTTGTGGTGCGTGGAATGGTGTATGTCATGTCTACGTTCCGAATTTGAAAGAGCTTTCCGAGTGTTGCCGAGCGCTTACCGATCGGGTCCGAGCGGCGCCGAGCGACTGCGAGTGCATTACAACGTACGCTAGGGTTGCCACGCTGGGAAATTGATACAACTTTGTTTTTTTTTTTAGTTTCGATTTTTCTTCGTGTTCTTAATATCGGTATGGGGTGATTTAAAAAAGGTTATATTAATTGTAATATTTTAAGCGGACGACAACGAGTATAATGCTTCTATTAGTCTGTTGCACTAGTGGTGTAAAAAATTGGCATGTTTTATTTTTGTGCCTAGTAAATTGCCTTGACTCGGCAGTCTTCCAGTTTATAGCCTAACTTTCTACCAATTACTGAAGATGTCAGGCTTGTCAAGTCATAGTTTGAAATATAAATAATACAGAAATAGTTATGTTTCGGCTTTTGCAATCCCGTATCAGCAAGTTATATTATTATCACGAATTTAGTACGAATAGAACATCAATAGCATTCAGATTAATTCTAGCTTACGATTACCCACAAAGCTGTCGAAAGCTTCGCTCCCAAACGATCAATAACATCATAAAGACACCCTAATTTGCGTTATCTACGACTGCGTCAAAGCAAATTGTTCCATCAACATTTTAATTGCAATATCCGGAAAAGCTCAGTGGCAGCCCTGGAGAGGCGGGGCCGGGGGTGGGGAGGAGCGCGGCGCAGGGCGCGCGGGGGGCGCGGCGGCCGCGCGCCGTCAGTCGGTCGCGGGGCGCCGCGCAGCCCACTCGCGAAATGCGCGCTCTCTAACGTATTATGTTCCTCCCAGACCTCCCGCGCGCCTGCATGGTGGACGACGTAGCGACATACCTCCAAGCGCCCTCCTCGGGACAGGTGGCTACAATATATTAACAACAACCCATATGTAATTAACAATGATGATATTAACAGATGTTGTGAGCTACTGTCGCTTACCTGATCCGCGTCGCCGCCCGGGTATTTTCGGTACGATTTAGCCGTCTGATCGATTGGACCCACGTGATAGGGACTCGCGTCCTCGAAAAATAACTATTTTGCCACGTGGCTAGACAAAAACCAATAATGAATCGTGTAAGTTACAAATAATGGAGGGTGTGAAACAGATTGTGTAAACAGGTCGATGGAGGTCAGTTATTAGAGCTTCAGCGAAGTTCACGGGTGGATGTGTCACGAAGCATTGCTTATTTGTCAAAACAGAAACGAGTGTTTTTCTAACCGAAATGACATACCTTGTAAAGATAACCCCCAAAATTCCTCTTTATTTTCCCGCAGAGACGATAAGTTTTCCCGCAGTGTTTTGATGAGAAAGATCTCTGTATTCATTGTCCTTCAATGTCAGCTCAATAAAACGAATATACGAGCTTAAAGCTTAAACCAAAATAAATGTTTATGAAGAAATAAAACGTAAGATCGATTGTATTTACCCAACTGTAAATAAAGAGGTTATAAAACCCCAAGGCAAATGAATACGACATTATTCAGAATCTCAAATAGTTTTATGAATCACTCGGAGAATTCGAAAAACATAAGAAATCATTAGGTTCAGAGCAAACATGCAATAAAATCATTGCAGTGTAAATAAGTCTATTTAAATTGTACGAAAACGTAGGTATTTTTCGTGAAACACAGAGCTTTCGATAGAGCCAAGTTCATTCATAACAACCATACCTACATTACATAATGTACCTAGATAGAATAGAAAAACACGTGGAATCGACAACACGACAGAATGCTGCCTATATTTTATTGTTCTGTATGGATATGCACTTTTTTGGTTAAGATTATCTAGACAGGGTTAAATAATATTATTTCGATTTAAAAGATCATACAATTTGATTTATTTATTTTGTAAATAATCCGTTTCCTATTTGTAATAACCAGATCGTAATTAATTACGCAGATGAACAGACAGACTTCAAATAAACAATATGATTTCTGAATAAGCCTTGAAAAGGAAACGCGATTTTCATGCGTCAAAAATAGATAGAAAATAAAAAAGCTAGGTAGCCCTTAGACAAAAAGTTGCCATTGGGAAAGACTTATAGAATTTGTAAGTGGTAGCAAATCGATATGGGGAGGGAAAGATGTTAGCAACTGCAGGCAAACTACGCCATTGTAGCATAACGCCCATTCCTATCTGCAGTTCTACTTTAATGGGAGATTTTTATCTGTGGACCTGATAAATTCTTCAGCATTGTTTTGGCTTTCTTCGCTCTTGTTTTTTTTTTATTCTTGCCCGCGTGCATTGGCGCGTTTCTGCTTCGAATCGAGAGCAATCGAGCTTCTGAGTTTCTGTATGTCTCTCTTGAATCTTTTCACCACACTGGTGACACAGACCAACAGTCTGGTATTGTTTTCGAGCTTAGATGCCCAGGTTTACAGGGTATTGAAGTGTTTCTGCGTTGAATCGGTTTTAGGGAGCTTTGACACGTGTTTTATTTTTGAACTATACGGCTAGTATAGTAAAAGAATAATAAAGTCAATGAGGTTTATTTAATGGATTTACCTGGTTTACTGATATAGTGGTTGACAGAATCAATGACAGTAGTAATGGAGTTTTTCATCTGTTTGATAAGAGTTCTTCAGTTTTTCAATGATTTTCAGGGCTTGCTAACGTAGTTGGTATTGACGGTTTCTGGTAAATTATTATCCTTCCTTATTTTCGAGTATATGACTATTTGGAAAGGATATTTTTCTCTAAAACAAGCCACGGCTTTTGATACGATAATTAGTAACTTCAACTACTCGAGTTAAAAGCTTTTAATTTCACCTCAAAGAGATTCTTTCATGCCACTACTAGTTTGTGTCACTGGTTTTTTCGAACTAGTATTTAAAGTGCGCCTAAGAGGCTCTCTCGTGATATCATTTAAAGCTTAAAAATTACCTCAAATTAGTAATTCTGTCGTCTATACGAAGTTATCTTATGTCAAATCTATATAATGAAATTGTAGATAAAAACTTCTAAATAGGTCAATGCAAGGCTTGTCTTGAAGTTTAGCATTTGGAATACAAAGTTGTATTCTTGTTTCATTTGAGATTTTGATCTCCTATAATTCTGTATTTAGATATATTCTGATCAAAACCATCCAATGGTTCAGTATTTACATACCCTACTTTCTGATTGGAATCATCCTGTAGTATTTTTCCGGGTCTGGGTATTGTGGCCTTGGTCCTCGTAGTTTTTAGGGTTCCGTATACGAAATGTGCCAACGGGACCCTATTTCTAAGTTAACGCTCTCCGTCCTTTCGTCTGTATGAACCGTAATAGGTAGAGAATTGAAATCTTCACAGCGTGTATTGCCAGTACGATGGTACAGAACCCTTCGTGTGCGAATTCAACTTATACTTGATCGGTTTTTGATACCCACGACACAATTCTCTTCGTAGTAATGTCACTGTTGGATCTTAATATATAACAAATGTCCACTGCTGGACATTTGTTGTTACAATACCTTTAGCAGTAAAATGTGGTCAGTGAATTAATGAATGATTAAAAAAGATAAACGTAGAATCTAAAAAGTTCGAAAATATGTTACAGGCGCACTTTAAATCTTTCACCACACTGGTTCGAAATAACTAGTAACTCAACTAGTAGTAGTATTGGTAAAATTTTGTTACTGTAGCTGGTATAAAGTCTGGGTTTACCGTATGAGACCTGCTATCAATTTAACATGTCTGTCAAAAGCAGGTAAGCTTAATAACCGTCTGGCCGGACCCCTTTGAATCCCCCTAATTGCAATCATTGGGGTGGATTCTGTATCTACATGTTTATAAGTCATAATATGCAGGGCTGGAGTGTATTTGGACTTTGAATATAGTCTGTGGAGGTTTGGACACTGCTGTGTAGTCTGTGGTCTACGTTTTCGTATATTCAGTACAAACATAGATCGATCACCTAGTTCGTCTTTGCTCATATATTTAACATAGATGTTTAGGAATAAGTGTATCGTACAAATATGGTTTATTTCTTGTAAGGTGAAGTTTTTTGTGTAGTTTTAATCGTTATTTTAAGACATATTTTTTGCAGTAATATTTTGATAATTGGTATAATTCGATTGAGGTGAAAAAATTGTGCTTTCTTTCCTTACAATAACATTTAGTAATTAATAAATTCCCTCGAGAAACGTCTAAACAATGGAGCACACCCTTTTGAAATACCTTATTGCATTTTTTCACAAATCTCGATTAAGTTTGCGTTCTACCGAAATACATATTTGCATTTTCTTCTACTGAAATATTCCATTGCATTTTTTTGTAAAACCACGAATATGTCTACTTTCTACTGAAATACTGCATTTTTCTCACAAAGGCTGTATTTCAAGGCCTTTCATTGATAGCGGTCAATGCTTGTCATCTCGAGTGCCTTTTGTATCGTTTGTCAACATCTGATGCCGGAAGGTGGATAACGGAACTCAATGGTAGATGAGACGTACTATTCCGTAGATAGCTTTCAGAAGACTTTCAAAGTCTTGGTTTGGAGAAGTCTGTCACTGTCTTAAAAACAACAGCAAATTGACACCTCCAATGAATCAAGAATATCCATGGTCTGTTGTATTTTGGTTTGTATAGACTCTATACAAACCCAGTGATTTCAATTTAGTCATTCGCTCCTGTTACCGAACCTTCCTATCGAAATCGACTCAAATAATTTTATTTTATTATCTTAGGAAAACTTACAGCTAGCTTAAAAAATTATAAAAATTGAAAATAAGTATTATGTAGAGGAATTAGAAGGGAATGTGCCAATTCTTTTATGGAAAGTCTTTCAAAATGTCCTGAAAAGGATTTTTTAGTCTTATCAGCTTATCAGAGTATTGTATATAGTTTAAATTAATTTATTTTCGCTTAGATATTATTGAAACGAAATTGACTTTGATTCGTAGTTTCATTGCCTATCAAGAGGGAACGTCTTTTAACTTTTAAATTCTAAACCTTTGTGAGTGATCGAGATAACGAAGTGAATCAAGAGAATCAGAGACTGGAGATATAATTCGAAATCGTAAACTCAAACAAAAATAAAAATGAAACCCGAAAATACCGACCCGGAACTTGAACCCGCATCACCCCTAATCGAGAATGCCAATACTACCATGGACCGCGCTGACGCTAGTAAAGAAGTGGGTACAGAGGAAATTCTATTTTTTTTATACGTAATTGGTATTGTATCTAGGTACCTACAGCTTTGCAAAAAATATTCCTTCTAAGATGCTCCTACACGGGCAACTTTTCAAGCAACTATTGTCGAGGTATATCGCCTGACGATCGAATGGTCATTAAAAAAAAAATACAGAAGTTGGTCTGTATTGAACAATCAGAAGTAAAGGCATATTTCGCCCGTGTAAGAGCACTTTTACAAACGTTGGCTCACTTGTATATAAAAGCCGATTTACCAAGGGCTAAAGTGCAATGAAAAGGCCCAGTATCTTGTAAAATTGAGTGGACAGCTATTGTTTACCCATAAATTAAATAACAACTATTTACCACTCTGTTTAAAGTGGCTCATTATTGGCAGATGTTTTTTGCTAAGTATCATGTAATTAAATCATGATATTTTATATTAAAGTTTAAGTTTTGGTAAACAATAGCCTAAAGATGCTTCTACGAAGTCCATTGATTTGCTATTATCTTTGCAATTTAAATTATCAGGCTATAAGAATATCATAGAATGCAATTATGCAATTTCAATTGCCCGTGTAGAAGCACTTGATGTGTCAAATCAATTTAAAAAAGGCGCATCTACAGTTCTGTGTGTTTTCAGATATTTTTGACGAATATCAAGCCTTAAGGTTACTGAAATAAATAACTTGAAATTGAATTGAAATTATTGTAAAAAAACACCAAATACACCAAAAAAAAAACTTCAAAAATTACATTTCTCCAATTCATATTGATATTCGTTAAACATATTTGCAAAACACCGGTTCAGGGGGATGATTATGTAACTCTATTACAATCAGTTTCTATTTGAAACCGTCAAATATGACAACTCTTTTTATAAACGTCATGTTTGACAACCGAGTGATATAAACTAATGGTAACAAAGGTACATAGTCCCTATACTGGTCGCCACTTGGTATCACGACACATCTGCTGAAATTACAGCACCGAGAGTTCGACTAGATACGCTCGCAACGTTTTTTAAATTGATACGACACATCAGCCGAAATGCACGTGAAAAACATTGCGAGCGTTTCTGCCGAACTTCGGCGCTGTGCTTTGAGCAGATGTGTCGCGACACTTAAAAGTAATTCTTGTTTCATATTACACGTCTACACTCTGCTTATGAGTATACTGGGCCGAAGCATGAACTATTGGCCTATCCCACATGCTTATCCCTGCACTTCCTTGTGACATTACTAGTAGGTATGTGTATTTTATGTTCCCTAAATTCGGCCTTGTCCTATGAGAATCCTTTTACCAAAATTATTCTCGTTTTGTGTTGAGATGTGGTGACACAAAGCAATATAGAGTCACTTTATGGTTCTCATCGTATTTAGGATTGTTTAGTATGGTAGGGTATTTGGATATGAGTTGTTAATGTGAGTTTTTCTACCTACTTGATCGCATTATCTCGATTGAGTAGCTGTCAAACTTGCCCTAGGCATCTTCGAGTGCTGATGTCATACCCTAAATTACTTAAATATGTCTGAGGTAAAAAAAACTAACTATGCAGTTAAATGGCAGAGGATTCTCAAATAGATATCTGATGAAAAATCTAAAAAAGTATTTAATAAAAAAACTTTCCAAAAGTATAATAAAAGTAAAACTCAATTATAGCGATATAACGAAAGTCGTAAAGAATCAAATGTCATAAAAATAAAAAAAACACGGCGAAAGTAATTTTGGAACAGAGTAGCGCAAATAACATTAGCGTACGACTGAGCAAATAAAGCAGAACATTTGTAATACGACGTTAGTTCACAGTATAAATACAGTGGACGCTACTGCATACTACTGATTTTAACAAAACTCATCAAGAAAATAAATTAAATGGCACAAACATAAAAAAATGCTTAAAAATATTTACATAAAGTTTTCCAAATACAAAAATGTTTTTTTAAGTGTTTTTAAACATGAATTCAAATGAATACTATAGAAAATGACCAGCATAAGAAATAAATCATAGGCCTAATCACCTAACTTAGTATCTACAACTACGAAGAAATACTAATATTCATGTAAAAAAAGCTCATAATAAAAAAGAACGAAGTCGCGGGCATTCCTAGCTCACAAAATGCAAACGAGCGGGTCTAGCATTACCTAAATACTAGTGATGGGACTCGAGTCGAAAATGAATATTCGAATCAACTCGAATCATCCGGAAAAAAATCGAATCATGACTCGAACTAACGCTTGTTTCGAATTGATTGATTATTCGAATAGATTTAATGATTCGAATCAATACGAATCGATACGATGATTCGAAGAATAGATACTTTTAAATAAATAAAAAAAACACTTAGATACATTTTTAAATCATCATCATCAGCCTATAACAGTCCACTGCAGGACGTAGGTCTCTCCAATCACAACCATCGCTAGGCGTAATACGTAACAGCTAGAAGAAAGAAATTGATTCGAATCAAGCGATAATTCGAATCAAATTATATTAAATTAAAAACACCTAACAGTCTCATACATAGTCCTGACCCCACACTAAGATTCCCTGTGTCGTGGGTATCAGAAACTACGAGTACCATGGTACCACAACACCCAGACCCGCAAGATTTCCCAGACCAGGAAATCGAACCCGCGCCTCTTGCATCTCTGCCGAGCAATCGCCTGTCACGCCATTGAGGCCGTCATAAAATGTTATTCGAATTGAGTTTTAACTGTCATCATTCGAATCATTCAAATCAAATGTGATTCTAGTCCCATCACTACTAAATACCTATTCGTACGTTCCTATGTGCCTATGTACCTAGGTGGCTAGTGCCTAGGTCGCAAGGTAGAACATTTATATCTACACCGGTGCAGTCTCTCGAATTTGCTGATGTTTCAATTCCACGATACAGAATTCTAATTTAATTTAGCCGAAGCTAGTTCTGTTACGGAATAGGTTTAGATTACACTTTCCGGGCTACGCTAGATAAAAACTTCTTCTGCTTTAGGTATTACGTTCGGTATATTATTAAAAGAAAACATTTCATGATGTTGGTACATATTTAAATACAGCAGGTTCCAAGACAATGTCTATTTAAATACAGGGTTTGTATTTTAAAATTTTGTAAATAAGTCTGTGTTAAGCAAACACTTTTATTTGGGTAGATATTTTTGATGACAGTATCCGAATACATCTAGGTCACCAGGTCTACATACAATTGTAGCAATAAAAGTAAATAATTTTAAAAAAGAATACAAAAACTACGTATGCAAAACTACCTCAGTTTTCCGAAAAAATTGATCGAAACTTATTATATCGTCGACTTTTATAAAATTGTTGGACGTAGTTCAACGAAAAGGATCCTATCCACGCATAGTCACTATATTGATGAAGGATTGTAGTTTTAATGCCTGCCATATTTTTCGAACCAGTGTGGTGAAAGGAAAGTACGCCTCAAAGGCTCCCTTTATGCACTAGACATTATGTTTTCGATCTTTTTACGGTTCTACGACATGCCGGTTTCCTGTTTTTGTCATTTTTCCTTCACCGTTTGAGAGTATAGGCATAGCGCACATTATTTTTTCGAACAGAAAAACCCATTGGTGCAAGATTAGAACCTATGCTGTGCTCTCATTATGATAGCTATAGATTTATTTTCAATTTATTGTGGGATGGTGCATTAGGTCACTGAATTATCACGACCTTTTTTACTGGGTTGTTTTTGCTAGTTCGAAAATCGAAAAACTACCCTTTCCTAAGATCGTGGATTCAAATCCGGTCGTGTACCAATGGATTTTTCTGTGCGAAAAAATTATGTGCGCTTTACAAGTAGTCTCAAACGGTGAAGGAAAACATCGAGAGGAAACCCGCGGCTTAGCTCCGCACGTGTTGACCGTGCCTTTCCTGTGGACAAGGCCGACTAAGCTGAGAGGATGGAATAAGTGCTAGGCAAGCCTATTCCATCTTAATTCGTCCCGGGCACTACAACGTCCCGTTAGGGAAGTCAAAAGTTGTCTCCTGACGCTGTATAAATCATCTACTATAGATGGTAAAAGGCCTTAAGGTAGTCACGAAGTATTTTTGTAAATTCAATGTAGATTTAAAACGTGTCCAAATGAACATTTGATGGAATAAAGTACTTCTGAATTTGATGATTCTTTGTGTGTCTAATGGATTGGATCCTTTTGAATTACGTCCAGTTTTGTCTACGTTCAAAAACTTTAATAGAAATGAAAATGAAATGGAACATGCCAAAAATACCCGGCCGGCTCGCACAACGATACGCGTCGCATCGGTGTTAAAACAATTATACTCGATGTTACCCTCAATGTTCTCTATCCCTTCTATCGTGTGTTTATTTCTATTCCTCACTTTTTCTCACTCTCGATGTTTGAATGTTTATCACTAACTGTTAATGTTGATATCGTATAATGTTGTTATTAGTTGCGAATGTTTATTTGTTGCGTGGAAATTAAATTCGTCAAAAATCAATACCTTATTCAAAATAATGCCACGAAATTGTGGTATTATCCGTGCTTTGTCGGCCCCAGCTTTTAAGTCGATAAGCCATGACGGAGGCCTTTAGGCTAAAAAGTCCGTCACAAGAGTTGGCCACTAGCTCATACGAATTTAGTTACTTTTTTTTGGTGGTATTTAAGTAGATTGTTTCAAAAGATTCGATAAAATACACGCAACAAATAAATATTTTTCTATTTACAATTCACACACTATTGAAATGGTGTGAAAGCTTATCTTTATGGGAGAAAATGGTCCTATACATTTTTTTAAATAACTGGAACACTATTGAAACTTTGTGTGTATTGTTTTAAATGTCAAGAAATTGTGATTAGAAAAATAAATAGCTTTGAAATTCAAAATCCTTTGAGAGAACTGGAAAAAACTTACTTTAAATAAAGTAAATTCATGTTTTACATTTATTTTTCTATTTACAATAAGTATTTATCTATTTATATGTGCATGAATCCCGAATGCACCCCTCGTAAAGCAAGAATGTTGCACGAATCTATATTTTTCATTTTTCCGAACTTCTTTTTTAATTTTCGTACTTCGATCAAAGAGCTCCATTTTGCTAATGGACAAAATGGATTATTATTTCCCTAATGGACAAAATGGATATCAAATTTGGATACAGATGGCTTCGGCCTAGATTTGTGAAGTATTTGTGTCTGTTTTTGGTATATAGCTAATTTCGTTGAGATCACTGATCAGTGATCAATATGATAAAACAAATTATTTTAACATTTGATATGAAAGAATTCGGTCTTTTTTATTAATATATTTCGGGTTGGCAATTCTTTATTTCAGGATATTTTAACCGCTACGAGAGCCTCAAAATCGGTAAGTAATAACTTAAGTTCTTAATAAAATAACAAATCAAAAGTTTTCTCCTATCGACGCATTATGACTTCGTAAGGCATAAAATATTATGTTTTCAGAATTTACGTTTGGCAACACTGTTTTTAAATATATGGCCAAAGGACTTCGACCTAAACAAATTTTTATATAGTTGACGGTATTACTATTTTTCAGACAAATTATTTTCGTATAACATCGACAAATTATTTGTGTCAACTTTTAGCAAACTTAAGAAATACTCAAGTCTATTTATGGTTTTCCCCCTTTTACTATGTCGAAGTAAATTAGGATTTACCAAGCCCTTTTCTTGCACTTACAATAACAGAAAAAAAAATGTTTTTATGAAAAATGATTTATTTCTGTAACACATTATAATATATCACTAAGAGAGGTGAGAAGCAGCTGGACGCATTCTATGTTTTGTCTTTACTCCCAGTCCAGCAGAGAATAAAGAATATAATTACATTACATAATCACGTAAGTCGCGAATAGAGTAAAAAGGAAATGCCTTATTCCTGTCGCCGGACGAGTGGCTAATAAAATAAATATATGATACGATATTATGCAATGTACTATAGTTACAATACAACAGATTCCTTATAACAAATAAATATTTGTGGACATTTCACACAGCGTCATCTAGCCTTAAACTAAGTAGAAAGAAAGAAAGAAAAAGCTTTTATTCATTCCACCACTTAGGTATATACTACACTTAGATACTTAGGCTTACATACTATAACAGAACACTTATAAATTTACTAAAGGAGATATAATAATAATATGTAAGAAGGGGAATGTGTGGTGGTGAAATGGCCTACAGCTCAGCATAATGCTACTGCATGTTTTATATGTGGAAACTTGTAATTAGCCTTCCCATATTATGTAGTATCCTGCTGCATAGTATATATTTATCTACCTATTGTACTTTATCTAGCTGTAAGTTTTCCAAAAATTTATAAAATAAAATAAAAATAAAATAAAATAAAATGTTTCCATACCGTAGCGCTGATCTTCCGCCGTGACCAGTGATGACTTCACGGACATCCAAGTACAGATTAATAAGTAATGTAGGTACCAGACATACAAGTTTGCTCGATCTAAGGAGGTTAAAGTAAGTCATCCTAACTAAATCAGTTAAATTATCATGCATGCCTATACAAGAAGTACATGACTTATAAAGTAAGTTAAATAAGTTATTACAATAAAAAGTCATCATCTTCCTGCCCTTATCCCACTCTATGTGGGGTCGGCACAGCATGTTCCTTGGATCATGCTGTAAGAGTTTTGGCTAAGGTGTTTACTTAAAATAAAAATAAAATAAAATAAAAAGTAAAGCTAAATAATTCAAGCAAAGCTTGTGTTGTGGGAACCAAATGGTTGATGTAATACTTATATACTTTTTTTTGTTATTACATACTTTTGATTATGTTACTACACCCAGACTCGGAATTTTTTTTCAGAACGTGTAAACATTCCTCTAGCTGTGGGAATCGAACCCGCGTCTCTTGCATCTTAGCCAAACACTAGCCCACTACGCCACCGAGGTTGTCGATGTGTTATGCTTTGAAGTATCATATTTAAATTATTATATATCAAAACGCTATACGATTTATTATGACTGCAAATACTAGGTAATTTGGAACATAAAACTTGAAAGTTCTGAACAAAGCTTAAAATTCTAATTCAACTTTATTTCACTTTAATCAACTTTCATGGTGCATTGGTGTCCATGCAATTTTGCTGTGAACTTTATTTTATATGTATTTTAGGAATCAGTACATAAACATTCCTTCCAGTTTCTCAAAATACATGGACCGCATGGAGATAAAACAACCGATATTTCTCTCGTCACAAATTTTTATCTATGCATAGAAATTTACAGCGTTTTTATAGACACCATAGAGCAGACTGGTTTATTTTTATATTTCATACCAGCTTCCTCTTGCCCGCATTACCACAGACTATAAATAAATGGCTGGGTTACTTCATCTGTTCGCATCATCTGAAAAGAACCCCGGACAAATTCTTAGCATGGTTCCATGGCGTACGAGAGTATTATCGATTTAATTCAAGATTTATTTCAAGTAAGTGATTTACAGTAGTTATTTATGTTTAACTAGCTGTTGCCCGTGACTTCATCAAAGAGGAATCTATACTTAATATTATAAATGCAAAAGTATCACTGTCTGTGACCTTTTAACGCCTAAACTGCTAAACAGATTTTGATGAAATTAGTCAATTATTTTTGATGCAATGGTAGGCGGGGTCACTACCAACTAGACCACCAGTGCTCTCATCCAAATCCAAAGGATACAATGTGCAATAATGGATTTTGTGCGCTGTATAAATTCCCTCAAACTATGAAGAAAAACATCATGCAGAAACCCGCACGTACGAAAACATGTGTCAAGGACCTTTTTGGGGCGCACACGTTCTTTCACCACACTGGTTCGAAAGAACTAGTTACACGACTAGAGTACCAGCTGATATGCTTTAGACAATGGCAGTGCTGTTTATGGGAAAACTTGTATGAGCATCATAAATCAAGTGTTTCTCATGGGAAATGTTGATCATCTGCGCCAAGGTCGGATCAGATTGCTGTGTCATTTGCCCCTGTCATTGGAAAAATAATGTATTCTTAGAGAATACGCCGAGAATACTGGGTACATTAGTGTTTGGGGTATCGAAGCATCTTATCTTACATCTTACTTATATTATAAATGCGAAAGTTTGTGAGTTTGGATGTTTGTGCCTCAATCACGCCTAAACGGCTGAATGGATTTGAATGAAACTTGGAATATACATAGTACATGTAATGGATTAACATATAGGCTATTTTTTGTCCAGGTACCGCGCGAGCGAAGCCGCGGGTGGCAGCTAGTGGTTTCATATTTTTATCCGGTTCATATATTCAACTAATATTATTTTTACCTTTCTAATATATACTATTTTTCTCTGCTGGACTGGGAGTAAAGAAAAAACATAGAATGCGTCCAGCTGCTTCTCTCTCCAAGCATCTCGTATCCTCTCCAACTTGATGGACCTATATGGGCGATGGGCTGATCACCTGTCACCATGGTTCACCATATCCATCTTGGGAGTCTTGGATCAGAAGTTGCTGCAAGTTTTCCTATGATTACTTGTGGTTCTGCCCACCCCATTAGGGATACGAGCGTGATAATATGTATGTATTTAAGCCTGGGAAAAAATGGCACCCTAAGTGAGTGGACTTTTAATAATAAATACGAAATAAATTAAGCTAACGAAGAAGGCAATAAGGTCTTTGATGCGATCGCCTGCCCGATTGGGGAAATTATAATAACAAAAACCAAGAAACAAGCAACTTAAGAAAGTCGAGCTAAGGAAAGTCTACCGTTAGATGAATATCATAAATAGAGCTAAGCAGTTATTTTTCCGAGTATGACTCACTAGGACGCACTATATAGTATTCTGTGCAAACTCTCTGAGTGAATATAGATTTTTGAAAATTTTCCTTGAATTTTTTTTTCACTATAATGATGAGCTAAGGACACTGATGTTTTCCGACGACATGGTGACAGACCGGCATAATTATAGTTATTTGTTTTATGTTCCTTTCCAGTTTTTTTCTCAGTTTTTTTTCATAAGTTGAAACAAAAGCTTCATTCATCTTGATAAATCTTGCCTAAAAACTCCGTCACAAGAGTTGGCCACTAGCTCATACGAACTTACTTTTATCTTGATGAAGAGATACAGCATTTGAAAAAAATACACACGCTTTAAAAAATTTAACTCTCTACCTATTACGCTCCATGATACAGCCCGCTGACAGACAGACGGACGGACGGACGGTCCCGTTTGCACCTTTCGGGTACGGAACCATAAAAAGAGTATTCTTGGTACAAACTACGATACGAGAAGTACACAAGGTCAGGTCATCGTCTAGTCAAGAAGTCAAGGGTCGTGCCAACTTGGCAGCCGTCAACTAGCGTTTATTTCAACCGTTAAAAGTAACAGTTGATTCCGTTAAATGTATGCATTCTGATGGTCTCATTTCAGTAGATTTTCAGATTTCGAACGTGCGGAACGGCTCTTTTAATGTTTTAATGTAGATGTGAGTTGAACTTTGGACTTTTGAAATAGTTTTTTTTTCGTATTAATGTCGTAAAATATCATGTCCTTTTTTTTAGTTACCACTTTGAGAAATGTGGCGTAAAAAATGCATTCTGAGCATTTTTTCTACTATTATAACTAGTTATCTCTTTACTGTTTGAGAGTAAGTACCTACTGTATAGCGCATGTAAATTTTTCGAACAGAAATATCTATAATAGATATTTCTGTTCGAAAATTTACTGACCGGATTTGAACCTTAGGATCGGAAGGCGAGGCCACTACCACTAGACTAGTACTCTCTATAGGCCATAAATGAGTAATTTCGCTTCGTAATTCGTTACTAGAGCCTTTTTGGGGCCACGGTATACGCAGATCCAAGTCCAAGTCAAAGTAGTTTATCTAGTAGAAACTTTAAAGGATCACTTTGAAACGTTTCTAACCTACGTTGAATTCACTAACGCGACCAAGCGTGGAAAGTACAGGCAAGAAACCACGCTTGGCTATATTTTTAGGAAACTGATCCCTTTACAATATTTTGTAGGGTAATTGAAAGAACCATGACACTACGTGCTCTTTATTACAGTTCACCGTGAAGCCACTATATTCTGTCGAGCCGGCCGTCTGTCACTCACTGTCACCGTGAGCTCTCACTGTGAGAGGCATCGTAACTTCTAGCGATATCCACCAGTTTTTACCCATCACTTTCAGCTTGGACTGTTTCAGGACAGGTATATTACTTACAAAGTTACGAAAGAGTACGAAAAAAACACAATATATTAATAATATTTTTGCTAACGTGTAACTCCGTAATTTTTGGTCATAAAAAAGGTATTTTAATTCGTGGTGCTCAATTAAAGAAATAAGCGCCTACCAAATTATTACCTGTTCATTTGTAATTTTATCGATTCGATGTTCACAAGACGTTGAAGGGAGGGCTCAGGGAAACTCAATCAACTAGAATTGTAGTTGATTTCAGATGTATCAAAAAATCAGAAATGACAGTGACAATGACATTACGTGTATCTGTCACTGTCAAGGACGTCTCCCGGAGAGTAGTTGGCAGTGGTTTGCCACCACGTGCCAACTGGACTTATTATGAGCGGCAAAACTGCCGGTTTTGTTGAGTAATCATCTTGAATTATGACACCTGTCGTTTCCTGCTGTTTGACATTGGCATAATTATTAATTAACACATAGTATATAAATTTATCACTAGCATGAAGACATCGATCCAAGCTTAGTCGTTAAGCCATGACCAACGTGCCCCATCGCGCTGTTTTAAATGATCTCATATTCGACACATTGCGTCTTTTTGTTTTCGATTTGACAAATGCCAAAAACAGTAGACAGAGTAATTAGACTAGCTGCTTTTTTAGACGAAATACTAACTCATATGATGTGTATCAAAAAATAGTAAGATACCACGACAAGAAAATGTGCATAAACGGAATTTTACAGATGTAATTTCCTTTGGTAATTTCTATCGGAGAATTTTATCTAATTTTTGCTGGATTTTGTTCGGTTTTCAGAATGTCAGTAATCGCTTTTCCATACTGAGTGGTAATTTGAATCATCAATTTATTTTAATACGTACATCGGTTTTCATCTTCTGCATATTAAGCAATCTGTACCTAGTACATCAGCTTATCTATAGTTACTAGTATTATAGAATTACAAGGCATTGTGTCTTACGGGCGAGCCTGGAACTGTGCAAGTCCTTTGTGGTTTTGTACCGGGATTGCGCAGATGTGCCGAGTTATGTAGTGTCTTCAGATAACCCTACCTCCTACAAGTCAGGATTTGCTTAGGCCTGTATAATTCAACGACAAAACGAGCATAAAGACCTATTAAATAAAATAAAATAAATATTTGAGGACATATCACACAGCACCATCTAGCCCCAAACTAAGCAAGGCTTGTACTATGGGAACCAGATGGCTGATAGAACACCTATATACTTTTTTTGTGTATATACATACTTATGATAAATAATACAACACCCGGACCCGGAAGAAATATTTGCAGAGCATGCAAACATTTCTCCCGCAGCGGGAATTGAACCCGCGCCTCTTGCATCTCAGCCGAGCACTCGTCGGCCACGCCACAGAGGTATTTTTATACATAGAGAGCACTCTATGTATAAAAAAAACTGCCTAAGTAATTGACTATTAGAACAATTGAAAAAAGGATGGCTATGATCGAAAGACTAAAAACTAAGAAATAAAATGAAACGAAAGATAAGGTTTTAGAACTATCGCCTGAATAAAACGAGGAACCATAAAATAAAAATCGAACAACTAAACATCAAATAAAAAAAAAATTAAATTGCTTTATAAACTTTTTTGTTTAGATAGAGAATATTTCTATGATTTACAAAATACGCGGAACGGACAATAATTTTTTTTGGTTCCGTACCCAAAAAGTCCCAATGGGGGTCAAATTACTAAGCCTCAGCTGTCCGTCTGTCCGTCTGACAGCGGGATGTATCTCATAAACAGTAATAGGTGTACATAGTGTGTATTTCTATTGCCGCTATAACAACAAATAATAAAAAAATAACAAAAAATTAAAAATTTATGTACATGAACGATGGTACGGAACTCTTCGTGTGCGGATTCGAATCGCACTTGACCAGTTTTACTATACAGGGCGCCATCTGCGGTCTTTCTTCCACAAAAGAAAATATTTAGTTTTTCATAAATATTATGTAACCAGGGAAATCTAGTGTTTAAGAAGTTACGCAGAATAATATTATATATACAGCACGCGCTTGTCTACGATTTCAGCGTGGTGAAAATATTCTCTAGCCCGCAGACCACAAAAGGGTCGGACACGGAAAAATAATTTCATTTTTCCGATAGTTTATCTGGGTCTGCCCGTGACATCTTTCCGATGCTTCCATTGATATTTTTATCAGAAACCTGAGGATTTTAAAACAGTTCAGTTATATTTTGATTTAAAAATACTCTGGGAAATAGGCGTGATTTTATGTATGTATGTATACTAATGGTGGTCTAGTTGGTAGTGACCCCGCCTTCCGATCCTAAGGTGGCGGGTTCAGACCCGGTCGTGTACCAATGGATTTTTCTGTGAGAAAAATCTAGTAGTACTGACTCTCGAACGGGGAAGGAAAACATCGTGAGGAAACCCGCGGATTAGCTTCACACGTATTGGCCATGTTTTTCCTGTGGACAAGGCCGACTAAGATAAAAGTATGGAACAGGTGCTGGGCAAGCCTACTCCATCTTTATTCGTCCCGGGCACTACAGCGTCACGTTTGTGAAGTTAAAGGTTGCCTGCTGACGCTGTATAAATCATCTACTAGATGGTAAAAGGCCATTATGTAGGTACATATACTAATACTACAATTTATTCTAGTGACGTCACAGTTTCAATAACTTGTTTGAGTATTTCTCCAATGTAAATGTTGGCCAATAAGGAAAAGGAGTCGAGCTATGAAACTAATTTCCATAGATAGCGGCATCTGAAGGTCGCGAGGGATCCCTCCTCTTTTGCAAATCAATCTTAAGTCTCGGGGAAAATAACGCATTGGAAACAATAGCCCTTTGTTCGCCAGAATTTCCTATTTATTCCTTATTAATATTTACGTAATACTCCTCTGCTGGGCGGGGATACTTATAAAAGTAATCTAACGCGAGCAAAGTCGCGGGCAAAAACTAGTTAGTTATAACAGAATTTTCGAGCTTGTTATATGAAGTTCCGTTATAACTATAACTGTGTTGACAAATTGTGAAACTATAAAAAAATATACCTATACTTATCCAACTATGTCCTGAGCATGTCGCAAAAGTCGACTAAGATGATAATACGATAGATGAGAGATATTGTGATCTGCTCAAGTAATGCTATAGATGTGGTCTATTGGTCAAATAAATAAATAATAAATATTTGTGGACATTTCACACAGCGCCATCTAGCCCCAAACTAAGCAAAGCCTGTACTATGGGAACCAGATGGCTGATAGAATACTTTATATACTTTTTTTTTGTAAATACATACTTATAATACATAATACTACAACACCCAGACCTCGAAGAAATATTTGCAGAACATTCAAACATTTCTCCCGTAGCAGGGATCGAACCCGCGCCTCTTGCGTCTCAGCCGAGTACTCGCCCGCCACACCACAGATGTCGTCAAGATGGCCCTAATTCAGTAACACGACAAGAAAGAAATTGGTAGTTTCATGGATTCTTTTGATTTTAATTCCGGCCAATGTGTCCGTAACCATTACGCAAAGCAAAAACAACATAAATCGCATCAAAGGCGACCAAAAATCGCATAAAACCGCCTGAAAAAGCTCCGTCGCGAACCATTCACCGATAATAGAACACAGCGTTGCGCAAACACCAGCTGAAACAGGGCTATGAGAGGGGAGATCTTATACCTGGACTGAAGGGCTGCTCGTAAGCAACAAATTACAAATAGAAAAACATAGTACGAGTAGGTGGTGGTGGTGACTCGGTGGTGTGCTCAGCAGAGACGCAAGAGGCGCGGCTTCGATTCCCGCTGCGGAAGAAATGTACAAATACAAAATACAAATAGTTTATTTGGAACAAAATATACACAGGCTCGTAAAATAACAAAATTAGTACGCGATGATAGCTGCAGTAGTTAAAAATTGTGTCGCAACTATAAACGCCCACCTCCAAGACCACGGAGCGTTAAGTTCCTTACAAAGAAAATGACTAAACTTAGTTTTAAAACAATTTAAGTACAATAAAATTATTATAACACATATAACAGTTACAGAAATAAAATCTATAACTAAGTTATGAGCGTGAGAAAGTTTGTGTGTGTGTGTGTATGTTTACATGTTCTGCAAATATTTATTCTAGGTCTGGGTGTCCCTGATATCCACGACACAGGGAATCATAGTGTGGGGTCAGGACTATGTATGTGACTGTTGGGTGCTTCGGAGGGCACGTTAAACGTCTCGGCTTTTAAGTCGTTGAGCCATGACGGCGACCTTTAGGCGGCCCAAAGCCTCCGTCACTAGAGTTGGCCACTAGCTCATACGAACATACATACTACAGAAAAAGTTTCTGTATAGTAACATGGCAAGCAAAAAGTAGTGCAGAGTGTGTAAACATCAATTTTTGTCTTTATAAAGGTCACAGGGGTTAGAAACTAGGGCATTTGTTTCCTGCTACAGGGAAATAATGAGTTAAAAACAGCTTAGCGAGTCTGTTTTCGTCATATCGAACAAAAACAAGAAAATGAAATGGCCTCAGCGAAAGATCTCCAATTTCTGTTCTTTTAATATCAATCATAGGGTCTTTTTATTCGGTCACTGGTCGAATCCATAATACCAAGAAATGACGCGGTTCGGGATATAATGTTTTGTCTTGTCACTGGTGGTCTGAGCCTTCCGATCCTCAGGTTAAGGGTTAAAATCCAGCCGTGCACTAATGCATTTTTCTGTTCGTTTGATACTGCGAGGTGCAAGACTCTTAAACCATGAAGGAATACATCATTGAAAATATGTGTCAAGTATATGAAAGAACCCATTTTCTAGCGCACTTTTATTTCTTTACACTGGTTCGAAAGACCTAGTGATACGGGTATCTACTGTTAGCTTACTTTTTAAATAAAGAGCTAATTTGGAACAGTTATTTAAAATGTCAATGTCAAAAGTATACGTATTTTTGACAGATATAGAAGTAAGGTTATTATTGAAGCGAGAAAAAAATGTTTGTTGGTATTTTGAGAATGCAAGAATAAATGTGAAAATGTTTTAAGCTATCTGAAGTTAAGAGAAGTATCAGATTGAATTGAATGAAGTTACCGACTTGTTTTATAACCTAACACTACATAGTTTGTTCTCACTCCTATATTCGCACTAAATTTAGTTCTGCGAGTTGCATCGTTGACTGCATCGTGTTGGCCATAGAAAACATTAAGCCGGCGATATATGGACACCGCATATTACGCGCCAGATTTTCGGCAACACAAATTGCTGTATAATATTCAATTAGTCCGGTATTGATGGTCGGCCGGCAGTTTTGGTCGGCGCATCTGCCGAACATGCGATGATATACGATTAGTCCACGGTTATTTCGATTGTTATGCGATGGTTTAGTGCGCAGCGAACGGTTTGATGGAAATTTCGAACGTAAAAGTTGGAATGCTTTGAAATTGATTTTGCGAATTCAGACGCTAGGATTTGATTGAACGAAAACCGGTCAAGTGAACTATAGGAAAAAGCTTGGAATGAGGGAGCATTTTGATCGAGAAAGTTTGGTTATATGGGTGAAGAGCCGACGCTCTTCACGTCAAGTCAGACGTCAAGTCTGTGCCGTGGCGTAGCCCGAGTAGATAGCTCGATAGCGATTAGATATAGATGCTGAGATTCCCGGCGACCGCGCAAGGTGCGTCGCGGGGACCGGGCTATATTTACCGCAGCACGAGTCTCAGTGATTTTTCCTCGGTCGCGTACGTCCGGCATTCTGCCAACACTACGTCACACTCGCTTACCTCATAAACGCCAAACTTTGAGAAAGGACTTTAAAATTAGCAAGGACACGGGTTCACCAGACAGACCAGCTAGATATTTTCGTAGCGACAACAGCAGCCGATAATTACGCAAGGCGATTTCAAAGATGGCCGCCGCTGCAAAGACGCGGGAGAGGAGAGATGAGCTGTCACGGGATATTTATGAAATTCGAACTAAAATAGCATCAGTAGTAGCTTCGAACGAGTCACCTTGACGGCGCGTGCGTTATATAAGCGCGAATCGAACCGAACGTTCGAAAATCAAAATTCAAAATGTCAAAGTGACGTAACTTCTGACGTGTCGATGTGTGACGTAAGTTTAGTGTTGCCACTCCTCCGTTTGACTAATAAATTTATTGTTTGGCATGTAAACGGATGCGTTCGAGCCAAGAAATTACAGCGTTCGGTAAAAAAAATATTGAATGAAGTTACGGTATGATGGCGCAGTCTGATCGGGCCCGCCGTGCTGCCTTGCCAAACGTCTTGTTTATAGTTCAACAGTTGCACTATTTTTGATTATGGGATGTTTTACTTCCTTTTCGTATTTTTAATGGGCAATCCTTCAGTACAATTCAACTTTGTTTTTATTATTTTAAATTAAAGTACATACCAACCTGTCTAATCCAATTTTCAGTATCACACATGAATGACAAGCTGTAAAACATATTCTACGATTTGAGTACAATAATTTTCGATTATAGAGTTGCACCTCATTTCTAAAAGTAGTTTTTATTCGTGATTTTTTATCGTACTTTTAATTACTCTTTTCTCCTAATGACGGCGGCCTCCATTCGAAGCCCACTTAACTTAAAGTGGGGACGTGACTTTTTATTTTAAGACTCGTATTTTAATGACTGGCCTTTTCAGTACTTTACCGTTGTTCTTTACGCGTTTTCTAAAATAACGTCTTTTTGCTTGTGATGATAAAAGTATACGGAAATAATATTCTGTGTATTTCTATCGAAATATTTGCAATAAACACAGATATGATTGCTGAAATTGTTTTATTAATAAGACTACTACTAGATACATAATTACCAAAAAATGTAAGAAGATAACGCATTTTATTGATAACAAATATTCCATATAATATTAAAACAGAACATTTAAAATAGATATTTATTTTGTTTACAACACATAATGCACATCATTCTTGTACATATTATCATATGTAAATTCAACTTAGTATATTTTCGAACTTGCCATATTTATAAGGAAGCACCATGACCTCTTTGAACATAAAGATAACACAAATAGACGAGCGACTACGCAAAAACCTTTAGTGATGCCTAAACCTAAATTAGAATTGTTCCGACAGAACTGCATTTATATGTCATGTAAAGTGTATAATCACTTACCTAAAAAAATACAAGAATGTAAAGGCAATTTATTTAATAGAACTCTCAAAAATTGGCTTATAGATAACTGTTTTTATTCCATAAATGAATTCTTGATATCAAAATAATGTATTAATTGTCTTAATGTAAATCTATGTGTTAGTCCTGATTTGTTTAATTTTGTATTTTTATTTTGTTTTTTTGACTTTTTTATATTAATTTAAATCAATTTGACCTTTAAAATTTAATATAATAATTGACATTGAAGCACTCTGTATTCATAATAATTATTATTTGCATGTCGTGACAAATTATTGAATGTGATGCACTTCATGAAATTTAAACAACTGTAACTACCACCTACCATGTTCAAAGCAAATAAATGTCTTTTTATCTTTTTTAATTAAATAAATTAGAAATATACTTAAATATATGTGAAATTTTATCACCAGACTGTCGAATGGATTTGCTTGTCTGAGTTCGTCACCATCAGCATCATCATCTCCCTGACTTAATCCCACTTATGTGGTATATTCTGAGGTCGTAACCATTGCTTACAATACATCCGTAATGTCTTGCCACGCAAGCCTCAGACCCTATCCCCTAAACCCTAGAATAATTCCGGGATCCCGGGATTCTAAGACATTGCACAATACGCGATGACGGTAACGGGCATCGTATGCAAATATCCCGTAGATCCCGTGCTGCGGGATTATGGTAGCACGTCACTAATCCGTGCGACTTAGCACCGTGGCTTAGGTACGTCTTACATATTGTAGGCTGCCTGAGATATTGAAGCAGGTTCGAAACGAGGTCCTGGGCACAGTGGGTACATGGTTTACTGATGGTCTAAGCCCCCGTATTTGTATTATTAAGAGCATGTGGTGTCCTACTGCAGGGTAAAGTCGTTACTTTTCTTTCTTCTCGCCAATCATCTCGATTTAACATTCGTACCGTTCGTACGTATGTGTTCATCAACAGTGCTCTGAAATGGCTACAGATAATACTGTTTTATTTACTGACTTTTTTGGCATTATAAGGTTAATAATTAATTGTAGATACTATTAAAGTGACTTAAAAGTCTGAAATGGGTTAATAGCTACTAGGGGTTTTGTTAGTAGAGGTTGAAAATAAGTTTATTTACTATGCTAGCGAATGTTGGAAAATAAAACCGGTCAGTCAAATTCACACACGAAGGGTTCCCAGTTCATGAGACACCCGCTGACAAACGGACGGATGGACGAATAGCCGAGGCTTAGTAATAGGGTCCCGTTGGCACCTTTCAGGTACAGAACCCTAAAAAGTAATTAAACGTGTACTTAGTTAATACAATTAACAGTACCAAATTCACAATAAGTAAAAATAAGTTCGTATGAGCTAGTAGCCAGCTCTTGTGACGGAGTTTTTAGGCCGCCTAAAGGCCTCCGTCGTGGCTTAACGACTTAAAAGCCGAGACCGACAATTTAACGTGCCCTCCGAAGCACGGAAGCGCTCAGCTCGTAATGCCACTTGTGATCACCCATCCAAATTATGACCGCGTACAACGTTGCTTAACTCAAGAACGTCTAAGCAAGCTACGCTACGAGCGCTTCATTAAATTCACAATTAAAAATCCTCTTTTCCCGGCGATCAGATAGGGTGCCATGCTTACGATTTCATAGGAATTTCTTAAGACAAGTTTTCAATAAAATTTTAATTTTGGTCAACTCTTGGTAGTCCCATTGTTAGTTGTTAGGGGATGTTCCTGAGTACGTCCAGTGCCGAGATATTGGTAACGCAGTGTAGAGTTAGTATTATGTTGGCACGTAGAGTCGATTTGCACTGTTTAATGTGGGAAGTAATGGGGACTGCATCATGACGTTATAAAGTGGTACTAATTTAGAGTTACTGTCTATTATTTTGGTCGATAAATATTCATCGTTGTGTGTCTATCTACGGATTATTCCACTTCCCCCCCCCCCGTGAAATGAAATTGGTATAAAATGAAATGAAATTTTCATTTTGCCAGAAGCATGGTCGTAGAGTACTTTAGTTAATAAATAAATAGTTTCACACACTTCATCGTTAAATGCAGCATGCAAATAAAATTAGTTTTTAAATTGGAAAAAATAATCATAATAATAGAAAAGCTCTTATACAAATATCCTAATAATACTGTCTCTATGTCAGCTAAAAATCTCAAATCATACATACATACATATTATCACGCTCGTATCCCTAATGGGGTGGGCAGTGCCACAAGTAAACATAGAAAAACTTGTAGTCACTTCTGATTTAAGTCTCAAGATGGATATGGTGAACCATGGTGACAGGTGATCTGCCCATCGCCCATATAGGTGGTTCATCAATTTGGAGAGGATGCTATCCCTTATTCGACTTTTTTTGACATGCTCGGGGAGGTAAGCAGCTGGACGCTTTCAAAGCTTTTTCTTTACTCCCAGTCCTGCCGAGAAGTAAATTTATTAAATTAAAAAAAAAAGTATCAGATAAGTTATCTTTATTAACAGAAAGAAACTTACAACTATTACAAATATAATTTACAAAATACAAAAGAAACAGTCGGGCTATCTCAAGACCGTTACAAACGGAAGTGAAAGAAAAAAAAGTTAATTTGACTGTAGAAATGTGACTGTTGGCTGTTATTATTATTTCCTGTAATTTCACTGTATTCCCAAAAGTCCAACAAAATCCCACGATAACATCCCGTTACAAATAAAATCAGCTTATAATCACGCACATTACGATTCCCTGTACGTAGCGCAAGGTGAATAGAGGCTGATGACCGGACCCAGAAATATTTGCAAATCGCCAGTGGGTATGCGGCTCACGAACGCATTTTTACAATGGTTGACGTACAATATATGTTATGGTAATCAAATGTTAATGCGCATTGTTTGTTGCGTAAGTTTGTAGGACAAGGTGTGCCGTCTTTTTGGGTTTTCCGTCTCTTTGTGTTAAGCTTTCGAAGCTTTGATGAGTCATTAAAAGAAGGTAAATGAGGTTATAATCTGATCTTTTTGTTATTGGAGAGGTTAAAATAAGTATTTATTTCTTAAAACAAAAAAACTCGGCTTCGTTACATTTAGGTAAAATGAGTAATAATATTGGATTTTTTACTTCAAATTATCTTATATCAATCTTATGAATCAAATGACTTTAACTACCTTATGTGTCAAATTCGACCAGTATTTGGTACCAGTTTAGTTCATTGTAAACCAAAAATAACTTCTCATAGCCGCCATATTGAATTGTTTGTCACCGATCATACAATATCCTACTTCCTACTAATATTATAAACGCGAAAGTTTGTAAGTATGGATGTTTTTTACTCTTTCACACCTAAACGGCTTTGAATGAAACTAGGAATATACATAGTACATTTACTGAATTAACATATATGATATTTTTTATCCAGGTTTTAACCACGCTAGCGAAGCCGCGGGCGGCAGCTAGTTTTTTATATAAACACAGACCAAAAAGTTCAAAAATAGGATCTTACCCATTTTCCACAATGTTCATAAAATAATCCTTCAGGGATACTTAAATCAAGTAAGCTATAGATTAAATCATTCGTTTTTAGTCGCCACGCAACATCATACTGCTTTAATTAAACCCCATCTCTTTGAAGCCCTGTATCCAAATGAAAATACATTCAATAATACCTATGTAGGTAGATGTGATTTTGTTGTACGGACAGACAGACAGGAGGGGACTTTTAAGCTTAGTCTCAAAGAGTACGGCCGCTAAATAATTTTTTGATTTTATTTTTTGTACATTTTTGAGGCAATAAGCGCTCGGGGCGTAGCTTGCTTAGACGTTCTTGATTGATAGTTGAAGTTCGCAACGTTGGATGGAACACAATTGGGATGGGTGACCGCAAGTGGCCTTACGAGCTTTGTGCTTCGGAGGGCACGTATAGTAAGGAAACAAGGAGGAAACGTGTATCGTAGAACCTAAGAATTTCGAAAATATGTGTCAAGTGCATGAAATGAGCCTTTTAGGTGCACTTTGAAACCTCTCACCACATTGATCCATAAAAACTAGTGACATGACTAAATATAAAAAAAAGATCTGATAGAAGATTATAGGAACTGGGCATAAACGGCCGCCAAATTATGGTGACCGTTATTTTCACAATCAAAGCATTATGATATACAATACATCGTTCTATAAAGTCGCCCCAGGCAATTAGTACGGTAGACTAGCAATTTCATTAGTTACTGATATGGGTACATGTTTATTAATTCACTTGTATTGATTTCAATAACTTTTTTGTAACTAGCAACATAAATAATTGAACTTAAGAACTCTTAAGAGCTCTTAAT
Source organism: Scotopteryx bipunctaria (assembly GCA_949320045.1). NCBI lineage: Eukaryota > Metazoa > Arthropoda > Insecta > Lepidoptera > Geometridae > Scotopteryx > Scotopteryx bipunctaria. The sequence continues at coordinate 891,320 of OX439465.1, forward strand.
CAATCTTAATAGCATTTGTAGTCATTAGGCCAACATTATCACCCGCAGCCTATTTTACCTTACTGCTGAATCACTATTTCACCAACTCAAAAAACCTAAAAACATAGATATAACCAAAAGCACCTTAAAATACATAAATATGGGGGCAACGGGCAACAGCTAGTATCTTATACATTGAGATAACAGGGATCGCTACACTTTTAGAGCTATCAAATTAAGAAAAATAGACAAAAGAATCGACCTTATTGACAACTTCTAATTCTAATTCTAATTAAGGTTAGGGGAACAAAGATCTGCACTGACGTCCCGCGGTGGGGTGTTGACGTCCCGCGGTGGGGTGTTGACGTCCCGCGGTGGGGTGTATTGACAACTTGTTCTGTGTTTATTAATTCACTTCTATTGATTTCACTCTGTTTATATTTTTAACTTGACACAAAGACTTGATTGTATAACTTATTATGTTTGAATTTATATCTACTAAGTAATACTAGTCGTGTCACTAGCTCTTTTGAACCAGTGTGGTGAAAGGATTTACAATGTGCCTCAAAGACTCTTTTCGTGCACTTGACACACGTTTTTAGAACTTTTTAGGTTCTACGTCATGCTGGTTTCCTTTCGATGTTTTCGAAATACACACTATTTATTGCACACTCTGTGAAAATTCCAACTCTCTACCTTTTACGGTTCATGAGATACAGCCCGCTGACAGACGGACGGACATCGGAGGCTTAGCAAAAGGTTCCCGTTGGCACCCTTCGGGTACGGGACCCTAATAAAGGCAAAACTGCACCTACATTTATAAAAACGGTCATCTTTTAATTAATCTCAAGTAAAAATACCGGTACTTTTATAAAAGCAAATAACCTTGAGAAGGCGACAGTAATTCATTTGAACAAGTGCCAAATAAAATATTAACTCAACAGTCGAAGTTTTCTTGTTCAGAAGTTACGGTGTCACTCGAAGGTCCATATTCTGACGCGGGGATAGTAGATTTTATGACATTTTTATTCAGAGTTGGGGATCACTCTTCACTTATTTATTTCTGTATAGACTGTGGAGGATGACATGGTCAGCTTGGACTTGGCCAGCGAACAGCCCACAGGAGCTATCTAGACAGGAAGGTCTTTTTACACGTATATACGTGAAATCTTGAAATGCTGTGGGTCGCAGATGACCGCTGGCAGCGGGAACGGTATTTTCATGTTTTCTTGTTCAGAAGTTACGGTGTCACTCGAAGGTCCATAATATTCTGACAGAGATGTCAGTAGATTTTATGAGATTTTTAGTAGACCTACCAGACTTTAACGGAAATAACAAATTATTAATATACTTTAGACATAATAGATCTTACTTCAGTCTTCTTCAACTTAAGTAGGTAAAGGAAGTACGTAAGAGCTAGTGGCCAACTCTTATGATGGAGTTTTTAGGCCGCCTCCGTCATGGCTTAACGACTTAAGAGCCGTGACCGACAATTTAACGTGTCCTCCGATACACGGAAGCACTCAGCTCGTAATGCCACTTGCGGTAACCCATCCCAATTGTGACCCTGCACAACGTTGCTTTACTTCAAGGACCAACCAAGAAAGTCTAAGCAAGCTACGCCACGAGCGCGTCAAAGCAATTGAACAGTAATAGTTAACTATGACTTGTTATAAGTACTAATATTAATTACCTTGCCACAGATTCATGTCTAGTATTGTTTTATTTCTTCACAGTGAAACTTCCAGCACACTACTGTTTGTTCTGTGTTATTGGTTGTAAATTCTGCGAAGGAAGCTATCGAACAAATCTTTGGTTTCCCTGATTGGTTGGAACTGCATTGGTCGAAAGAAATGCAATTGGTTAGCATGCTTAGCACAAGTTTCACAATCTTGGATATTATTTTTGTTTATCTCTGTTATTTGATAAACAAAATAATGACTAATCTAAAATACGTGTTTTATAATATATTTTAGAGTTTATTTGTACCATTTAATAGTTTTAAGCGAATCGAACCAAGAAATATTTTTTGCCATAGAAACTTTACCACCTTGTTTAACCCCCTTAAGGGTTTTCGAAAATTAACTAGCCTATGTGTTGATTTAGAACCTAAACTAAACTAAACTAAACTAAACGTTCTAAATTTCACCAAATTCGGTGATATGTGGTAACAAACATTCACATACACAGACATTTGCATTTAATTTATAATATTAGTAAAATTAGGCAGATAAATAATGCCAAAAATACTAATATGGCACTCGGATAGATCGACCAAAATTAATTAAAAACTGTGGGGTTAAAAAGGGTACTTTGGAGCAATTCATCTAAATAAAGCAAATCATTTTCCGATTCGCAAATCCTAAGCGTAATTCGTAAAATGGTTTGAATTTTAGGTGATCTGTAGGTACACAATTCGATTCAGCAGCTGATTTATAATTGACCGTAAAATGATCGGAATTTTGGTTAATGGTACGCAATTAAAAATTCAGCAGCAGATCAGATAAAGTGGCATTTTTAACCCGATTACTCCATAAATCCTCAGTATAGTATCAAGTAGTAGGTCATCATAATTATTTATTTACTAAGATTTAAGGTACAATAAGATTCATAAATCTATTAATGAAAGCTTTTAAAACCTGCCTTTACAGTCATCATCATCATCTTCCTGCCCTTATCCCACTCTATGTGGGGTCGGCACAGCATGATCCTTGGATCACGCTGTAAGAGTTTTGACTAAAATGTTTTATGACCGGCCGCCTGCCTGACGTCAACCCTCCTTGGGAATACTTGCTTATTGTATCTCATCATGTTGGAGGATACTATCCCTTAGTCGACTTTTACGACATGCTCGGGGAGAGAGGCAGCTGGACGCGTTCTATGTTTTTTCTTTACTCCCAGTCCAGCAGAGAAGTTAAATAAAACTATACATAGAGGAAAAAAGAATTATAAAATAGCGACATCGCCAAAAATAAGTGCTCAGAGTAAGGAGGTAAAGTTTCAAATGCGAACACACATGCTTCATTCGTTTCTGGATATTGTTCTTCTGGTTGAAATAGATTCAATACTCTCTGATTGGACGGATACTGCATGCGACGTTTACTTTATTGATCTACTACTTTTCCGACTACGCAAAGCAAAAGGAGGGTTATGTGTCTAGCAGATCTATGTATCTAATATCATTTGTTCCCTCGTAGCTACTATTTTAGGGGTAGGTAAAGACGAATAAGCTCAAAATGTTTAAGTCAAATAGTAGGGTTTTTGAAATTATGTATGGTTATTTGTATATAGTTTTTATATAATAAATAACACCCAACAGTCACATACACTGACCCCACACTAGAATTCCCTGTGTCGTGGGTATCAGAAACTACGAGTACCATGGTACCACAACACCCAGACCCGGAAGAAATGTTTGCAGAACATACAAACATTTCTTCCGCAGCGGGAATCGAACCCGCGCCTCTTGCGTCTCAGCCGAGCACTCGCCCGCCACGCCACCGAAGTCGTCATTATTATTATTAATCTAACTTACTTCGTATTGATATTACTCTAACCCTCGAATACTCAAACGCATCTCAGAGTTGAGCACGTCTCAAGTCACGGTTTTTTGTCAGTTTTTGATGAAAATCTGCCAAAAGCTCGTCATTTGAGACGTGTTCAACTCTGAGATGCGTTTGAGTATTCGGGAGTAAGAGTCAGTATGTCAGTCAGTACATTAGGCAAGCGTTTCCGTCACGTATCTGAGACGGGTTTACCCGCTCTGTCCACGCATTTACAGTGTTATATCACACCTTGTAAGGATATGTACTTCATAAACCTAGATTTTGTCCAATTGGTCATGGTTTTACCCAAGCGAGATGACAGTTGTGATATTTCGTGGTCTGAACCCCCCTTTCGAGCATCACGTGATTGATGAACGATCCCTTTGAGGCTGGTGTCAACATATATAGACTAAGTAAGTAAGTTCGTATGAGCTAGTGGCCAGCTCTTGTGACGGAGTTTTTAGGCCGCCTATAGGCCTCCGTCATGGCTTAACGACTTAAAAGCCGGGACCGACAATTTGACGTGCCCTCCGAAGCACGAAAGCGCTCAGCTCGTAATGCCACTTGCGGTCACCCATCCCAATTGTGACCGCGCACAGGGTAGCTTAACTTCAACAATCAATCAAGATCATCTAAGCAAGCTTCGCCACGAGCGCTTCGTTGTATATAGATTGATAATGATAGTCAAAAGAAATAGGCAATATCCTGATGTAAGACTAGGAAAAGCCGGCAGGTGACGCGACATTAAAACGCAAGAGGCATTAGAATTCCTCCAGTGCTTGTATTTATTACCGCGGCCCGCAGGAACGTTCTACGGAGATACAACTAACTGCAATTCTAGTCTCTTACAAAACTAAAAACGTCAGTTTAATTCCGTATTGAATTTGATATGTAAGGTAATGAATAATCCATCGACCGCTTGTAGAATTTTGAAACCGAGCTTATGAGAAGAAGTAAAAAATAATATAAAATATATTTTTCGTTGGTATTTAGCTGTTGGTGAGAAGGTTTAACATCTATGTATACCTACGAGTACTGGTGGTCTAGTGGAAGGACCCCGCCTTCCGAACTAAAGTCGTGGTATCAAATCCGGTCGTGCACCAATGGATTTTTCAGCGCTATACCAATACTCTCAAACGGTAGAACCTAAAAAGTTCGAAAACGGTTCAAGTGCACGAAAGAAGTCCTTTTACCACACTCATTCGAAAGAACTAGTCACAAAACTAGATAGATAGATAGATTATGTATCATCATCATCATCTGTTAATACAAGGTTTAGGTGTTGAGCAAGCCTATTCCATCTAAATTCGTTGCGGGCACTACAACATCCCGTTAGAGTAGGCAAAGGTTGCCTCCGTGGTAGACGCTGTATAAATCATCTATTATAGATGGTTATACAAGTCCACTAATTGAACTTAATTATGCCTCCCAATGACAAAGGTCACGTGGTCGGTGAGCACAAAAAGTCGTTCGTCCTGAAGAATATTGGGAACGCCTATGTCCAGCAGTCATTTTTATAGCATTATGATGGCGATGATAAGAAGCACGAAGTATATCTGAATAAAATACCTCTAGCACAGAAGCCAAAGTGCTTGCTACAAACAATTTAATAGAGAATTTGTAAGCTTTAAACAAATGTTCCTTGAAACGCAACAGACATTACAATTGTAGTACAATACAATGGTTAGAATGTGGGGAGTAACATTACAATTAAACTTGCAATACAAGTCTTGGTGGGGTAGTTTCATTAGTTCTTTGGTTGGTGCTCGGCTACTTTGGTAGTTGTAGGTATACAAATTAATTTGACCCAGTTTCTTCAAAGTTTTTGTAAAATTGAACAATTATATTCTCATTTTAGGAAACATTTGGAAGAGGCAATTTTAAAAGACGAGTTGTGTAAATTCACTGTATCAAACGGGTTTCAATCAGTTTTTATTTGAAACCGTCAAATATACATTCACGTAAATCGTCTTAAAAATCGTCAAAAGTAATTATTAGAATTTATTTACGAAAATTATATACTTTCGTCTTCTTAATAACAAATTAATAATAATAGAGCGATAAGGAGAATTATCTAATCATGAATGTAGGTATTCCAAAGCTTTCTAGACATCTCAAAACTTCCGCCTATCTTATAACTTTAAAACTCAGTAACACATTATGACGTCCTGGTACATCAGAACTCGTTGTCGGTGCGTTTTGGGAAATCCTTGCGTAGTTCGGCCAGGATCCTCACTTCAACATTCACATGCGGATTTAAAATAATTATGATGTATTTACACAATACGTGAAACCCTCCATCACAGACATAAGGTCTGGAGACATCCGGGATCACTCACGATGCTCACGCGCACCGTGTGACTTCTTACATATTCGCATGCGAACCACGAGTTTACATGCATCTTTGAGCTGCCGTACTCAGGGCCTGAGCTAGGAATATTGGCCTGATAGGGGCATGTTGGGTTTATTACTTGGGTTAATAAAACGGGTGTTTATCGCGTAATTTACCTTGTTATTTTGACAGTCAGTGTTGCAACAGCCGTGGTCACGGGACAAGGTTTAGCTTGGTGCACAGTTGACATGGGCCGGATCGGGGCAAGTCGGTCGCTTGGCTCATAATTGAAACCAAAGTGCAATCTTTTAAATTCGTAATGGCCGAAATATGATATGAAACCTATTTTTTTGTAATAATGAAATTGAAAATGACTATTTATGTTTCTTAGGGCCGATTTGTATTTGTATTTGTATTCGATTTTACCTTTAAGACTAAACGGCTTTTAGCTTCAAACTGGAAACTGGCAGCAGTGATAGCTGTTGAACTTAGTTTAGAAGTGAAACGCCGCGCCGTTCAGTTTGGATGGTGAAATCGGCTCTCAGTGTCGGCTTCCTTGCTATAAATGCTAAACTTTTTGTGTTAGTGTGGTTCTTCACATTTTTCTCAGTAGCGACTAAACAGATTTGTTTTAAACTTGGAATACACATATATATCTTATGACCTGGAATAACACATACCCTTTTATTCGGGTAGGTACTATCCCAATGAAGCCGCGAGTGGCTATGATTAGATAATATTATGATCAAATCCAACCATTTCATTGTTTTTAGTAAAGAAGTACTAATGAACATTGCCAATAGAAATCACAATCTTGTTATTCTTGCCAAAGCTCGTCTGTGGCGGGTCTAAACAGTACCCAACGCCTGAAGCCTAAAAAGGATTCTTTCGGTCTGTCTTTGTTCGCTAATTGGTGCTCGTAGATTCATAATACATTACTCACTACTACGGAACCAATTGGTAAATCTAATGGCTACCGAGAACACCATGTGTCGGCGCAACAAACGCTGATGGTAATGTGTGTGGAACCCCATCCGCCTTCTAATCTAAAGGTCGTGGGGAGTAGCTATCATTATACTACCAACTGACCTTGTCATTTGTTTAGCAAAAAATTGCAAAAAAATGGCTTATTGATAAATGTTTTTACTCCATTGACGAATATTTAAACAGTTCTGGACATAAAATTTTGTATTTTTGTGTTTTGATATTTTAAAACTTGACATTCTTAAAATTGTGACTATAACATTACATTTAATTAGGACTTAGATATTTGCATGCCAAAGATTTTGGTAGGAAATAGATTGGACTGATGTATTTTTAAGACCATACTATTTTATCACGTGTTCGTGCAAATAAATGTCATTTTCACTTTACCTACTTATAAAACTAAGCTATTTACCATCAACACTAGATATTTTTACAGCGTCGTGATAGGTTAGGAACTTTTGCCTATAATAACGGGGTGCCGTGACGTTTTTAAAGAGCATAACCTTACTTAGTATTAGTTAATTGAAGCATTTTTTAAACTGAAAAAGTTATTTTTTCTGTCTGTTTATTTCAAAACCTTAAAAATACTGAGGTTAAACAATAGGACAAAGATATTACTAGATATGATGTTATTTTCTTGCAGTATCGCACGTTCCTTCACAGATAAACTCAATAGTTGTCTATGTTTTAGAATCAAACGTTGCGTAACAAATATAAATAAATATTAAATATTTGTGGACACTTCACACAGCGCCATCTAACCCCAAGCTAAGCAAAGCTTGTACTATGGGCACCAGATGGCTGATAGAAAACTAATATACTTTTTTTTTGTTAACACATAATTAAACACCCAGAGTCGAAAGTAATATTTGCAGAACATACAAACATATCTCCCGTAGCGGGAATCGAACCCATGCCTCTTGCGTCTCAGCCAAGCATTCGCCCGCCACGCTACCGAGGTCGTCATAACAGTTTCAACATTAAACCTCTGCCCTCTCTCAAAGCTGAAATCGTTTAGTAAAAGTTCACATCGTTTTGAAAAATCAATAGAAACGTTGCAGCAGTTGCATTAGCATCAGGAACTTTGAATGAAACTCGCGATTCGATATAAGCTTGCAAGAAGGTCGACCCGATTGCATTTTGGGTATGGTTCGTATTACAGCGGCGGAGAGAATTAATATATGCAAAATATATTTTTGTATTCGAAAGATCATGTTCACTGACGGCCTCGGCAGCGTAGTGAGCGATTGCTCGGCTGAGACGCAAAGGCGTAGGTTCAATTCCCGCTGCAGAAGAAATGCGGGTCTGAGTGGTACTCATCATAGTTTCCGATACCCACGTTACAAGGAATCCTAGAGTGGGATCAAGGCTTAATACAGTAGTACCACAAATATTTTGCGCCTCAGCAATTTTCGTCTAGCTTAATACGAACTAACGCGATGATGATATGTAGGTGGTTCAGGTGCTGGACTACTCCATCTTAATTCGTCCCGGGCACTACAGCGTCCCGTTTGTGAAGGTAAAAGTTGCCTGCTGACGCTGTATAAAGCATCTACTAAATGGTTCAGTTCTTATTAGTTGAATATTAGTTGCATATTCGGAAGAAAACGGTTTTTATACAAAGCACAAAGTTTGCCGAGGCACACAATATATGTGGTACTACTGTATGTGACTGTTTGGGTGTTCTTAAAGTGATTAATTTTATACCATCATCATCTGCCACCTGAGTTCTCCTACTAATGGGTATGGCCTCCCTCAGTGTGTCCTATTTTCCACGTCCAACTCGATCCTCATCCGGGTCCGGCCTGCAACGGATACGATATCCTCAGTCCACTTGCTGGTCAATTTTTACTTCACAACGATGGAAAGACTACTGTGAGGAAAACCTCCCTGAAAGAAAATTAACGCAAAAGTATTAATGCAGAATTTGCAAGTTTTTAAGACTAAATTGTTTATTAATAAATAAATAAATAACAGTCACATACATAGTCCTGCCACACTAGGATTCCCTGTGTCGTGTGTATCAGAAACTACGAGTACCATGGTACCACAACACCCAGACCCGGAAGAAATATTTACAGATCATCATCATTTATTTATATTTATTTAATCATTTCTTCCGCAGCGGGAATCGAACCCACGCCTCTTGCGTCTCTGCCGAGCTATCGCCCGCCACGCCGCCGAGGCCGTCAATTTATAAAATTATTATTAAAACCTTATTTATAAAAATGCCCTTTCAATTACTCACATTAAAAATATGATTCCCATATATCTCTCAGCAGATTGAGCGTCGAGTCCATCGCTTAAATGTTATATTTCTATAAATACCTCGTTGCGGACGTACCGAAATAATCTTGAGATTTTTGAGTCTGATTCCATAGTGACAGCTGCAGTTTTGTTATTTGACCGTTTGTCAAATATCTATTTCGATACACTGTTGGTAACTTTCAACTTTATGATAGAGAGTGTTTCTTTTGAAATTTTAATGCAACAGTTATGACCTTTTATATTTCAATAATTATGATTGCTTTGTGATCTCGAGCATAGTAAAACAACTTAATATTTAATGTTTTCAAATTTTATCTAAGGTTTATTTTTTTGCTGCTTCTCTCCCCGAGCATGTCGTAAAAGTCGACTAAGGTATATCCTCTCCAACATGATGAGATACAATAAGCAAGTATTCCCAAGAAGGGTTGACGTCAGGCAGGCGGCCGGTCATAAAACACCTTAGCCAAAACTCTTACAGCATGATCAAAGGATCATGCTGTGCCGACCCCACAAAGAGTGGGATAAGGGCAGGATGATGATGATAAGCTAAGGTTTATTTTTAGTACCACCTATAAAGAAAAAATCGGATTAGTATCGCGTTGGTACAAGTGGTAATTTGAAATAATATTACATTTTCCACAAAATTTACATTTTCGTATCTAATTTTCAAAGTGCATTTACCGCTATCTAACCGACCATACCTTTAGTTCTTGAAACTATTTTCTATTTCTGCAACCGTTCAGCTGTTACCAGTCTTCACTTGTTGGTATGCCGATATAAATACGTAGTACTGATGCCCATAAAGCTATGAATCGCTCTGTTATTTGGTTCTACAAAGTAGATGTATTGGAAATAATCGATTGGTAATAATAATGAAATATGAAGTTTATTGTAAGGAACGAATGCCGGTTTAGTGCACGTTTCTAGCTTTTATTAATCTAACCTGCTCGAAGCAGGCACTATTTGTGCAATATGTAAAGAAAGAGTGAAGGAAATGCCAAGACTAAAAAAATATAGACCCTGTAACAGGACTCGTGATGACTGAAAGCAATTGTGATAATTTTCATTGTAAATTCAATACAAATATAATTTACAAAATACAAAAGAAACAGTCGGGCTATCTAAAGTTACAAACTGTCTATTGATAGCTCACATTAGAATAGGTTTATGTCAAATATGAAAATGATTCTTATTTTGATTTCATCTCATGAAATACATATGAATTGAATTATCAATCTGTTCATGATTGAATTAAACCTGTTTCAAAATCCTGTCCGGAAATATTGCTGTTCCAATAGCAACATCAATAGGGCATCAAATGAGGACAGTTAGTTTAAAATAGACGACTTTTTAACTGAGCCAGTTTGATAGTCGGTTTACGACACGTATCGCGGCGAGCAGAGTTTGTGTGTTAAGCAAATAGATCCCAAGGGGATTGTGGAGAATTCTGCCTCTACCTTGAAGTAGTAAATATTCTGGGGCCTCGGAGACCATAGAGAAGCATGGGAGGGTTAAAAGTACTGCGAAGCTTGCATTGGAGAATAATTACTGATTTACATTGTAATTGGTAAACGACCGTTAATCTCCAGGTAAGTTATCGTAGAGTGAGTTTTTTTTTTCAAGTGTCTTTTTAGAAATTGATGATGATAATGAATGGCAACGATTTAGAGAAATCTAGGTCTATTTTCATGTGACCATCAATCGAGAGGTTAACCCCAGAATACTCAAACGCGACTCAGAGTTGAGCACGTCTCAACTCACGGTTTTTTGACAGTTTCTGATGAAAATCTGTCAAAAAAAAATAAATCGTCATTTGAGACGTGCTCAACTTTGAGTTACGTTTGAGTATTCGGGGGTAAGTGCAATGTCGTGAAAGTCTGGAAATGTGCTTTAAGACAAAGGATTTATGTGACTCACCTGTACCTGAGCGAAAGGTCACAATGTACTAAATCAGCATGAATGTAAGGGCGGTGCTGGCTTAGGATCCTTTTATCTTATGACATGGCAACGAGCTTGGTTCGCATTTGTTATCGATTCTCCAGATCTCTTGCGCCATCCATTTGCTTTCAAATCAGCCCACCGCAGCCCAGCACTGGGCCATCAAACGTCACATTACCAACAACTTTATTGTTATTAGCTTTGCATAGTTGCATCTTTCTTGGAGAACGTGACATTTTCTTGAGGATATCTGCACAAATTCAGAATGCGTGCGCTTTAAGTATCTAAATACATTATAATCGAATTCGTAAGCATTATGCATGCGATGCAACGGACGATTTATTGTGGAATTACGTGCGTTGTCAGCAAATCAACGCGCTGGGCGCATTCACTTGTTGCATTTGCGCGCCAAAACGGCGCGTGGCAAGATGGCGAATATGCGTGACTTTTTTTCACGTCTTTCCGCGTGTGCCGTGATTTTGGCCAGAGTTCCTGCGTGACGTAGACGACCCAGTTAGGCACGCCAACCGATGCCACGGCCAAGACCAGCCGGGCATCCCCAATGAACCAGAGCCAATATCTATAAAATAAATTGGAAACGCCGCGGAATAAAGCGGAAAAAAATAATAATAATGAAGTAAGCGTCGTGCGATCAGATTTGCCGCCAAAATTTTCAGGGTGAACGTACTCCAGTGTTTTGGCATGGTCCGGATGTTGGAAGTTGTCCTAATAGTTTGTTGGATGTAATAAGGCTTAGTTTTATCGACACTCGGTTGTAATATTGATGATTGGCTTATTTGTATTTGTTTATCTAAAATAATTATAGGTACTGCTTGAAACGTGAGGATCTGGCTAAGGCGTGGTGCCATGTCTCCTCCCTAGTCATCTTTGGAGTAAATACATATTATAAGTGACAACACTCAGACTACAAAGTATTGGAGTAGAAAATGCCCATGTATAACATTGGTGGTGATGTTCAGCATGATTATTTTGTTCACACCCACCTTACTTATATTCAGGGATAGTTTTGTATCTCTTCGGAGGATCTATAACTAAGCAGGATTATTAAAAGAACCAGTGACTCTAGTAAGCAACGGGCTCTATCCAAATCTGGTAATTTGTTTAGGTAGGTACTCACAAGACGAATCAAAATGTTACACTAAAACATCATTGTTATAATAAAGGTAAACTTGTAAAGTTTAGCAGTGTAAAATTAAGTTTCTGGAATATCTATCATTTTTAATTCACCATCCAAATGATTGAATGAACTTGATGAATGAAAAAAACTAATCTGACGGTGTGTTTACGTCACAATCTTCGATCAAACAACTTTTTCGTACTATGATTTCATACTTCTCGGGGAATCCACTATTGTAGGAGCTCTGGCAACAATCCCACTATCCAGTTGTTCATTTGTTGTTCTTATATTTGCCAAATATTTGCACCTTACTAGTGCTGGGATGGTTTTATGAAGTTTTTAAATTTTTTAATCTCAAATTTATTATATTTGTCAACTCTAACCGTAATTTTTAACCGATTTCTTCATTTATTTCACGTCGTAGTGTTCAGTTTTGAATCGACGCAGGATGTTCCCAAAATCTTTCTGCCGCCATCTTTTCTTATTCCACAAATCATAATAATTTCTTTTATAATTCGATTCTAACCAAAGACAAAAACGCACTGACGGTAGAATATTTTGATTAACATCAGCAACTGTCAGTGACAGTTACTGGCTCTGTTCCTCTGTTCAGTTTATTATTATTTTTTTGAAGGCGATTGTAACAAACTCATTCTACCAACGGGATTTAACCTATTTACACAAACTTAGACATGACCTCAGATCAAATAAAAAGATTATTTGATCTGAGGACATGACATGTTCATAAATTCTCTGGCAGATTTTCTATCTCCAAAATTGCTTTGAAGACCATAAAATCAATACACCTATCTAAGTTTTTAATTATCTAGTAGCACTTGTAGCGTAGCTTGCTTAGACGTTCTTGATTGATCGTTAAAGTTAATCAACGTTGTGCGCGGTCACAATTTAGATGGGTGACCGTAAGTGGCATTACGAGCGCTTCCGAGCTTCGGAGGGCGCGTTAAATTGTTGGTCCCGGCTTTTAAGCCATGACAAAGGCCTTTAGGCGGCTTCAAAACTCCGTCAAAAGAGTTGGCCACTATCTCATACGAACTTACTTATCGTCATGTTGATTTTGCCCTACTGCTAACGTCATTACGAAAGGAGCTTTTGAGGTGCAATTAAAATCCTTTCACCACACTGGTTTGAAGGAACTAGCGACACGACTTGTAGTAGTACTAAACGTCATTCACAACAACATGTCGCTGACCTACTGCAATCTCCATCCAAAAAGATAGTAGGTGGATCGCCAAGGAATCCACGTGGCCAGAGGTCCTGCCAAGTGGGCCCATCCCGTGGGAACTGGCAGCGGTGGGCGCTTCGTCCGCCAACTCTGTGTTTTGACTGGACGACGCTGGCACCTAATAGCATTTTGATTGAGGAAAGTGTCGTTAACCTGGAGTTCAGTTGCCCTAGTACCTAGTGCTTTTGATTTTATGATTCGGATTCCTCGGGGTTCAGATTTCAGAGGTGATTCTGTTAGGCAAATTCATGAGTACAAGGTATATCAGAGTTTTTTTTTAGGGATACAGGCGTGATAATAATATCTATCTACGTTTGAATGTATATTTAAAAAAAAATGTTAATACCAATTTGTATAAAAAGATGTATGTATGATACTGAATTTTTAACTTAAAATAATGTTGTTAATATCAATTTGTGTTTTCAGAATTGTATGTTTTGTATAAAGTTCTTATACATCTCTTTGAATATGTATCATAACAGCCTTGCCAAACCTACAAATTCCTAAGAAAGTAAAACATTTTTTCACCTATAAAAGTTGAATGGAGACACGTGGAATGAGGTCCTGCCAACTACAGCTACCTACGGGCACCGCTGGCGCTGGCAGGGCGTCTGCCGAGTCGGCCAACTGAATGTTTTGACTGGCGCATGTTTATGTATAGGTTAGGTTAGGTTATGATTCAGCTTATCATTTTTACGAGGAATTTTACTGTTTTCGCAAACCAGATATTCTAATCAGCATTAAATATACAGATATTTTGCAAAGTGTAGGTGTGTTGGTGCTGTGCAATGCCTTCAGTTACTTTTAATTTTGCATTTTCAATGTTTAATTCAATAAGGTACTGAAGAAGATATATTTATTGCGGTTCAATACGAATACTTTCTAATGCTTATATTAAATGCGAAAGTTTGTGAGGATGTTTGGATGTTTGTGCCTCAATCACGCCTAAACGGCTTAATTGATTAGAATGAAACTTGGAATATACATAGAACATGTGCTGGATTAACATATAGGCTATTTTTTATCCGGGTACCACGCGAGCGAAGCCGCGGCCGGCAGCTAGTTTTATTATAATGCCTTTTGAATATTTTTGAATACAATTTGCCTCTATCCTCAAATCCTCTCAAATACTTCCACGACAGTAGTAACTCGTAATAAAACAAACAATCGAAAATTCCTGAACAGTGTTGCCAACTCGAGGGCCTAATAAATCAGACGAGCATTTTGCATTATTATGATTCAAGTAGCATGCCAGATACGTGTTTTTACTTGTGGTGCATATGTGATTTTTACATCTACCACTTATAAGTGGGTCTTATAAAAGCAGCGATAAGTATGTAAAGAGAGAAGAAAGCTTTTGACCAGCAGTGGGACAATCAAGCTAATAGTAATTACTAAGAATCTTAAAGATTATCTTGAGTAGGAAGCTGGTAGGAATGTGGGTCAAAGCTATTTTACGTGATCATCAGAACTTCTCTGGTCTAATTTTGGGTAGTTAATTAAGTAGGGCAACAGTTTTACTATTTTTATGCGTTTACTAAATCTGTCACTAAATTGTCGAAGATACCTGTTTTACACCTCTAGAAGTATTTAACTCAATTCCAGCTGTTCTTGACACAATGCAATATGTAGGTCAAGTTTTAGTACATCATTCAGTAGACTTGTTTACTCCTGCTCATCAGATGGGTAAAAAGTATGTAATGAGGTGAAAGTGATAGTTTTATGTCTGGACCGTGGGAAACTTAGATCCTGCTTCTAAGTCTCTGCTTGCCTCTACGAAAAACAGGCGTGATAAGTAAGTTCGTATGAGCTAGTGGCCAACTCTAGTGACGGAGTTTTTGAAGGTCTCCGTCGTGGCTCTACGACTTCAAAGCCGGAACCTCCAAAACACGGAAGCGCTCAGCTAGTAATGCCACTTGCGGTCACCCATCCTAATTATGACCGAACACAACGTTTCTTAACTTTAACGATCAATCAAGAACGCCAGCAAGCTACGCCACGAGCGCTGCAAGCGCTTCAGGAGTGATATAATGCATGTATTTAAATAAATAACTTACCAAAGACAATAAATACTTCACAACAATTAAATAATATGTACGAAAATAAAAGAAGTTCATTTCTTCCCAATTTAAAGATCTCGATGTCTGGATTGTATAACCTGAACGTTCTTGTCTGCAAGCGCTTCTGTATGTAAATAAATGTTTCACTCGATATTAATATTTATTGTTTAAATGTGTAAATAATTAATGTTCCATTGGATTTCGGTTTAGTTCAGACAACTTTGTTCCTAGATGGAAAATAATCTACTAAAAAAATTTGTTCTAAATGATTTACAAATACAGTTATTCTGTTTGTAGATTTAAAAGTTGTCTTAACTAGATAATAACAATAACTTTTTAACTTTATTAGAGTCAATCCTAATAATCTCATTTTTTAGTACTCACTCAAGTTTTAGAAGTAAATGAAGTAAATGCATTCCAAGTCCAAGTCAATAACATTCAGAAAAGAGATCACAATAATTTGAGTACCAGATTGGGCGCCAATTTAGAATTCGTTGGGCGCCAATATTACACCCTGACTAAAACCAGTGTTCCACTCTTTTTTTGTTCACAGGACGAGTTCCATCCGTTCATAGAGGCGCTGATGCCATTTGTAAAGTCCTTTTCGTATACTTGGTTCAATTTACAAGCGGCCAAACGGAAATATTATAAGAAACACGAAAAACGAATGAGTCTCGAGGAAGAACGGCATACCAAATATGAATTACAGGTAAAACCGTTTTTATTACTAGCATAAGGTTTAATTTTGAATAACACCACATTTCAGGTATGACCTTGACCACAATCCAGTTGTTTGTGATATCGTAAGTATTCAGAGCTGCATTGGAAACTATTAAATCGTAATATTCAGTAGAAGCTGTAACGGTGGTATTGTTTTGCTGATGCATATTGCTATCACAAATAAAATCTATATTTAGCTGTATTTGATTCCGCTAACAACATGTAACGATTTTCGTAATACTGTTGTGACTACAAGGCTATATGACTATTTGAATCTAAAAAACCTGCTTATAGTAATTCTTCGCTATTGAACGCTTAGCGAAATATATACAATTATTATCACAAGATCATCACGAAGTTTTCGTTCATGTCAATGTTACTTCCATTATCAATTTCTACTGGTGAATAAATTATGACAAGAAAGGCGGTAGGTACCCATTGTTGTTAACCCCGCAGTTACACTAAAGCTTTTTGCGTCTTTATCTATCCTGTGTCAAATCATG
This sequence comes from Scotopteryx bipunctaria, assembly GCA_949320045.1. Taxonomy (NCBI): domain Eukaryota; kingdom Metazoa; phylum Arthropoda; class Insecta; order Lepidoptera; family Geometridae; genus Scotopteryx; species Scotopteryx bipunctaria. Next base: position 908,033 of record OX439465.1, read on the forward strand.
ACTGCATCTGGCACTTCGATAATGAGCCGCAGGGTTAGCGTAATAATTTTATAAACATCCCTTTCTGCTCTTTCAAAAGCAACAGCAACAGTAGAAAAAAACCACATGTATCTTTGATCTTTATACTTCTCTGCTGGACTGGATATTTCTCTGCTGGACTGAAAGTAAAGAAAAAGCATAGAATGCTTCCAGCTGCTTTTCTTACCGAGCATGTCGTAAAAGTCGACTAAGGGATAGACCTTTGTTAAATGATGGACCATCTATATGGGCGATGGGCTAATCACCTGTCACCATGCTTCACCATACCCATCTTGGGACTTTAAATCAGATGTGGCTGCAAGTTTTCTTATGTTCACTTGTGACTGCCCATTAGGGATACGGGCGTGGTAATATGTATGTATCTTTGAAGAAGTAATCTAACTTTCGATCAAAACTGTTCCAGAACGAGAAAGCAGAAGTGAAGCAGAAATGGGCGTCGAGGCTGCTGGGAAAGCTCCGGAAGGACATAACGCAGGACTGCCGAGAGGACTTCGTGCTGAGCATCACCGGCAAGCGGCCGGCGGTGTGCGTGCTCAGCAACCCCGACCAGAAGGGCAAGATGCGCCGAATAGACTGCCTCCGCCAGGCTGATAAAGTGAGTATAACAAAACACTGGCCCAGTCGATCAGTCGATTATATTTCTTAAAGTAGAAGAAAAAGAAGAAGGTTATTTAAATAACACCCAACAGTCACATACATAGTCCTGTCCCCACACTAGGATTCCCTGTGTTGTGGGTATCAGAAACTACGAGTACCATGGTACCACAACACCCAGACCCGGAAGAAATATTTACAGAACAAAATGTTCACAAATATTTATATATTTATTACTAAAAATGTTTTCGATGACTAATTCATGGGTGGAATCTATCATCATTCCTAGTCAGCGAAAATAAATAAAATCTGACTGAAATGAAATATGTATTCATGATTAATGAATGATAAATTAAATCAACACACAGTATATCATTTCAACTATTGCTTATTTAGTTATGTTTGAGCTAAATGCAAATAACACTCTCGAAACCCATTACTACCTCTACGTTTAAAGTTCAAGGACATGCTGTGAAATGCACGGAAGGAACCTCTTTGAGGCATATTTCAATCTTTTCATCACACTGGTCCTAAAGAACTAGTGACACAAGTAGTACTACTACATAATACCTATATTCAACTGCCATACTTATAAAACTAGCTGCTATTCAAATGCCGATGTTCCGGCCTTGAAAAACTTGAAAAATTAGGAACCATACGGATTTTTTTATTCTGTTCGCTATAACAACGTTTCGTTCTCATTTCCAGGTCTGGCGGTTGGACCTTGTAATGGTAATCCTATTCAAGGCCATTCCCCTTGAGAGCACGGACGGAGAGCGACTCGAGAAGCACCCGGAGTGTACCCAGCCAGGCCTCTGCGTGAACCCTTACCACATCAACGTGTCCGTGAGAGAACTGGACCTGTACTTGGCCAACTTCATCAACAGCTACGGTAATGGGAGCGACGGTCTGCCAGGTCTCTCGCTCAGATATGATACGCTTTGTTGTTTAGTTGACGAGGTCGAATGCTCTTTGTCTTTCTGGGTTTCTTATTGGAATGTTTTGGGTTGTTATTATTATTATTTATAATATATGCATTTCACAAATGGAGGGCTTAACAGGGTTTAGGCAATTTCTGCCAGCCAACCAATGTGGTAATATGTGACTTAAAAAACAATATAACTTAAGCCGTGTGGTTATCAGTTAAAAAAAATACTAACCATCCAATGAAGTGGACAGCGTTTGGTCGCTTGGTAATCGATGGTTTTGAACTGAGAAATATTTTAGTCCTATTATAGGTACTTAACTGATTTACGTTTTATGGTGGTATTATTTATAATGGCAAGAGCATTCTTCATCAATTTTAAATTTTAAGTTGCATAGAATAAGGCTTACAGTTTTACTATGTTATTTACTCTATCACTACTAGCTACTTCCTTTATCATAATCTCTTAATTCAGTAATTTTCGTGTGGCGATATATCTACATGATTCTAATTAAATTTAATTCTCAATATAATTCTTTAGTTTAGAAGTTAAGTCCGCACGTGGTTGGGACAAATTATTTACCTTATATAAATTCGTAATTCATTTAAATATATTTTGTTTTTTTTTTGCAATAACTTAATAAGCTGGCAGTAGTAGCAGAGTTTTTACTACATTTGATTTGCTTGCTAGCGTAGTGTATAACCAGCTGATATGTTTCAGATATTCTAAGCGGTTCTCTCTCGCCCCATCCACCTAGGGATAAAGAGAACGAACACGAGGCTAAGACGAAAGGTAACAGCCGATGAGGTGATGTCATCGGTGTTGTGGTTCTGTGTGTCGTTTAGTTTTGTGGCAATTGGATTAATTGATATTCATAAAAAACACTCAAAGAAAAACTACTGAAAACTGGCGCCCCAACAGGGACGGCCCCATGTTGGGCGCCAATTATATATTCCTTAAAACAAAAACTCTATGAAATTGAAAAGGTCAGTGAGCTACTACTATTAGACAATAGGCTATCTATTCACACAGGCTGTGTAACATAAACAAAACGATGAACTGAAGATACAAAAATATACAATATCCTCTATTGAATAATTTGATTGCCACAACGTCAAAATTGTTTTGTTCGAGATTGGTATTGCACAAACACACTGTTACATTATTATTTTTTGCATTTTGAAACAAAATTCGTCCTCGTATTGGCTTGCACTTACACTTCCATGCTTTTAAATTGAAAATGTTGGTGTTACTGCTCGTTTGTCTGAATTGTTTGTACTGTAGTCGGTGTTCCTTCTCTTTTAATATCTTGATGTTTAATATTATTATCTTTTACGTTGATGCTATTCTAAATTATTATTCACCTTTATTATAAATTTATCAAAGACATTCCTACTTCGTGGTCTTGATACAAAGGTGGTTTTGTTTTAAGTTAGATAAGCATCAACAATTTTCTTACTTTATCAACTAGATTTGTGTGAATTTGTGATTATTTTGTTAAATAATAACCCTGTAAGCAAACAGGCATCGTGTTAGTTGTCCCTCTTAGTAATTTTGTTATTGTAAATCTCTTTTTTGATCTTCTTGTGGAATACGTAATTAGGAACATTTCGTTATCTGTCATAGAGATTTTCTAGTATGACGTTCATTTCTGTACCTTGTCTTTTGTCTACTTATATAAATATCTATAAAGCAAATGACATTGAGTTTTCTGTAAACTATCAATATATCTAGTCATGTCACTAGTTCTTTAAAACCAGTGTGGTGAAAGTCTCCTTTCGTGCACTACTGCATACTAGAACATCTCACCTAAAGCTTTGGTTTCCTAAAAAGTGCCGTCAAAGGAAGTCTATGTAGCAGTAACAGTAATTTTCAATTAACATCGAGTAGTTCCGCTCACGAACTTCATATTACGGTCATTGATTAGGAATCCTGAGCTTTACAAGTCCCTAACCCCAAGGTCTTGTCTCTTACAAAGTAAATATTATTGACAGAGAAATCAATTCTTAAGTCCATTATGGGCAACAGTCATTGATTTTGCAAGTACCCTTTGTTACCTATATTGTCTGGTGCGTGCCTATCATGAGACGAATCATTATAATGTATTCGTTTTCTGAAACTTCACCATATTTTATCCCTACTGACAGGTATCCTTGCATTGCCAATGACCGTTCTTTTGTTAACAGTACTTCCTGCCATTTTCCAAATTGATCCATCTTTATAATGCAAGATTCTTTTAACGTTGATAAATACATTTAGCTTTTTTCTCTGATTACGGTTGACTTTGAATCCATACATAGTGTTGTGGAGAGCTATAACTTTTTGGAGGTGCCTTGTGCGGCTAGTGATATAATATAAATCCTTACAGTCTATGGACCTATGATGTCTGATAATAAACAAATTTTATTTACTTATATTCTTACCCCCGAATACTCAAACGCATCTCAGAGTTGAGCACGTCTCAAGTGACGAGTTTTTCACAGATTTTCATCAAAAACTGTCAAAAAACCGTGACTTAAGACGTGCTCAACTCTGAGTCGCGATTGAGTGTGCGGGGGTTAGTGACTTAAAAAATGGCGAGGGTATCCAACGAGACGTCAACTTGTTCTCGAGTTTGATAGACTTATAGTAGTTTCAGATGTCAGTTTCAGCGACATCTTTATTAATCGTAAAATATGAATTCTTGAACATATTTAGGAGTAAAGGTCTTTAACTACTCCATTCCATAATCGGACCGTAACCAAACTGCATAAAAAAGCAAAGTTGCGTTAAAATTCCTTAGTGTGTCTTTTAGTGACGGCGTGGTGACGTTTCAATTATGGAATGGGATGGCGGAACATAAATAGGCGCGAATCCAGCATTCAAAAATGTACGTGGTCACGGCCACCCAAAAATCGGCCAAGTGAGAGTCGGACTACAGACGCGCTCACGATCGATACGTTGCATTTCTACAAAGGAGGCATTTCCAAAATGTATGACGTCAAGATCTAAATAAATATAAATATTTGTGGACATTTTACACAGCGCCATCTAGCCCCAAACTAAGCAAAGCTTGCTATGGGCACTAAATGGCTGATAGAATTCATCTATACTTTTTTTTACTACCGGGTCGGGACCCGGAAGAAATATTTGCAGAACACAAACATTTCTCCCGTTGCGGGAATCGAACCCGAGCCTTTTGCGTCTCAGCCGAGCACTCGCCCGCTACCGAGATCATCCTTGTGTAGAGTCATAAATCCATGCGGGGATCACGGAGGGTTTATTGTTTTTTTTTTTCATTGTATATCATATCAGCCTATCGACAAGAATTAGGGTTGTGGGCCCGCCCACAACGGTGGATCCGTGGACCTTGAATCATCATCTTCCTGCCCTTATCCCTTATTTCACTCTACGTGGGGTCGGGTTTGGGTACAGTTCGGGTCGTGTAAGAGTTTTGGCTAAGGTGTTTTATGACCGACTGCCTGCCTGACGTCAACCCTCCTTGGGAGTACTTGCTTATTGTATCTCATCATGTTGGAGGATACTATCCCTTAGTCGACTTTTACGACATGCTCGGGGAGAGAAGCAGCTGGACGCAATCTATGTTTTATTACGTGGACCTTGAATATGGATCAAATATGGAAATGGCAGGAGTGAGCCCCAACTCCATAGTTTGTTTATGAGAGACCACCCGTTGTGTAACGTGACGATGTAATGATGGATTTCAGGCTATAGCCACAATCCATACAACGGGGTAATTTGCAACGATATTATTTTAGCGACCGGAGTCTTCTCGTCGAAGGAACTGTGGAAGTTGTCTAAAGGTATGTCTGTTTGTTTATTCTACTTGTAATTAGTCAACGCCTTAACAGCTGTCATATTCATGTTCCCTATCCTGCCCTCCTAGTGAAGAACTCAGTGACTAGCGTATTTGTCAAAAATAAGTACATTCATATTATCACGCTCGTATCATCCCTAACGGGGTGGGCAGAGCCTGATCCTGATCCAAGAGTTCCAAGATGGATATGGTGAACCATGGTGACAGGTGATCAGCCCGTCGCCCATATACATGGTCCATCATCTTTGAGAAGATACTATCCCTTAGTCGACTCTTACGACATACTCCGGGTGAAAAGCAGCTGGACGTATTTTTTGGTTTTCCTTTACTCCAGTCCAGCAGATAAGTAGTTATAAGAGTAGGTATAAATCTGGCAAATGAATCAGTATAAGAGCGTGTGTATTTTTCAAAGAAATTACTGTGTCATTTCTAAATCAGATATTAGCTGCCGCTCGCGCCTTCGCTCGCGTGGTACCCGGATAAAAATATGTGTATTCATGTACTATGTTTATTCAAATCCGTTCAGCCGTTATGGCGTGATTGTGGCACAAACATACTCACATCCTTACAAACTTTCGCATTTATAATACTTATGTAAGATGATAGGTAGGATAGGGAAGTTTGAAAGTAGAACCAGTGACTGAAAGATTGAGGAGTTAGACCAGCGTGGTATGGGCATGTCATGAAGAGGGATGAATGTCATGTTACGAGGAAAGTTATAAGTATGAATGTGGATGGATTGTGTGAAAGAGGACATAGTTAAGAAAGATGTGAGAACGGAGTTGCCGGCTGACAGAAGGGAATGGAAGAAGAGAACATGCTCTGCCGACCCCACACAGATTCGGATAAGGGCAGGAAGATGATAAATATAAGTAAGATTATAGAAAATCATCATGCTCCCTTTCTGCCCAGTTGTAGATCTTGCTTGCTAAAACTACTAAAACATCTGCATAAAGATTGAGAGTCAATTGTTTTATTCATGATGTTTTTTATACCAAAACTACTATCATGACTTCAACCATTACCTAGGACAACAAGTAATAGGTATTCGTTTCGTGAAGACTTTCAATTTGTAATTCCGGTAGAAAAGGACGTGCCTAATGTTTTTGAACTTGCCGTTCACGTTATTTGGTGGTATTATGAGGCATATCACGTAAAATGTACTTACACTATTACAATTTGTCCGGTAGGCAATTCCGAAAATTGCAATTTTAGCGTGACCAGAATTTTCAATGATTGTTCACCCAGCAAGCTTGTTCTAGTGGTGTGTGATTTAAGACGTGTCCAAGTGATCCCAGTGACTTTAAGGAATAAAAAAATTCACTTTGACTTTGTGAAAGTAAAGATATTTTTAGGTGACAAAGTTCACTAATAACTAGCTGTTTGGGATCAATTTAAGGCAATGAGCTGATTACCTGTTACCATGGTTCACCATATCCATCTTGGGAGTCTTGGATCGAAAGTGGCTGCAAGCCACTTCTTATGATTAGGTACTTGTGGCTCTGCCCACCCTATTAGGGATAAGAGCGTGATAATATGTATGTGTGTTAAGGTTTCCACACAGTGCCTCGTTCCATAATCATAGTGTTTTCATCAGAGGCAAGGCAGCTTTAAGAGCACTGGTGGTTTAGTGGTAACGGCTTCGATCTAAGGCTGTGGGTCCAAACCCGACCTTGCACCAATAATTTTTTCTGTTCGAAAAAATGTGCGCTATACCAGAACTCTCAAACGCTGAAGGAAAACATCGTGAGGAAACCGGGCATGTCGTAGAACCTAAAAAGTTCGGAATAACATGTGTCAAGTGCACGAAAGGAGCCATTGAGGCGCACTTTATCCTGTCACCATCGACTAGCAGCAGTAGTAGTAGAGGTAGCTTAATTGGCGTAAGTTCTTTTTTTATATCATTTTTATTTGATGATACTATAAAGTACCTAATCAGACCGGGACACGGCACAAAAAAAAACAAGTACCTAAATTAATTTTACGCTATGGAAAGAGGTAGTTGGGTGGAGACCCCTATGCGTGATCGATCAAAATTTATCACATTTCCTTTTCCTATGATCCATGTAGAATTGCAACAAGAAAACTTTTAGATTGCTATTTAAAAGTTTTCATACTTTGACGCATAATTCCTTTGGTTCCAGCGTCAATCCTCCAGGAGTCAGGCTCGGAGTCTCCTGGCGAGGGCGGCATCAAGCTGGAGTCGTCCTACTACTGCGGGTACAACAGCCCCGCGCCGCCGGCCTTCGAGCCGCCAGCGGAGCGCGCGCCCAGCACCATGCTTGTCCCGCAGTGCTTCAGTAAGTACTTCTGTCTAGGTAGATGTGCAGCCAGATATCTAACTTCCTATTTCCTTCCTTCCTACGTTCCTAGTTTTACTATTATTGTGCTTCTTTCTTTTTCTTTCCTTTTATTGTTTCTGTCATTCTGTCTGTGCTGTGTGCCAAATAAATAATATATCTATCTATCTACTTATTGAAACTTCATGTGTCTCAGTCTTAGACGAATAAACACACAGGACACGTAACTCGGCCAATCTCGCCTTTTACCCCTCTTGCCACTAACCAAGCCTTTTAGTCTTCGATCTCGTCTTTTACCCCTCTTGCCACTAACCAAGCCTTTTAGCCTTGGTAAACAAAATTGTCTTGTCAGTGCGACTTGGGTTGTCGAAGACAACAAAAAAAAAGAAAAAATGACTAAGTACCTACGCCGTTTTATTTAGTAAAAACCACAGTGACTGTAGAGAGTGAAATTTTTCACAGAGTGTATTATTACGCCCATATCCGTAATGGGGTGGGCAGAGCCATAAGTAATCATAAGAAAACTTGCAGCCGCTCCTAATTGAAACTCTCAGATGGATATGGTGAACCATGGTGACAAGTGATTAGCCCATCGCCCATATAGATGGTGCATCATGTTGAAGAGGATACTATCCCTTAGTCGACTTTTATGACATGCTCGGGGAGAGAAGCAGCTTTTTCTTCCAATAAACAGCTGCTTATTATAGATGATCTCTATCTAAGTTGGACTGCGTAAATCTTTTACCTCTTTTTTCATAATCAGAACCACAAAACATCTGCTACGATCAATCAAAATAATAAGTAACATGAACATAATAATTTGTATGCCTTCCCCGCACGTGGTACATCGTACGAATGGTGTCTAAATATAGTGCGCACACGCAGTGCACACGAATGTACCAGTAGATAAGCTTTATGTGATGTGTTTGGTTGAAATGATTTCTTGAAATTGTGTTAAGAGTATTGGTTGAAACCAAAGTTTTTTCAATGTTCTTTGATGTAAGTTTTCAATTGTCTTTATTATCATTTTGTAATGTAATTAGATCACTTAATTTGAATTCTGTTTTAACATACTTCTTGTTCTTTTCGTCGATGACTTCGGTGGCGTGGCGGGTGAGTGCTTGGCTGAGCCGCAAGAGGCGCGGGTTCGATTATGGTTTACACGGAGTACACGGTTTTAGATACTGATAAGAATGACCTAAGTCTAAGCAACGTTTGTTGATGAAAACAGTTAAGTCAGGCCACTCCCGCAATATTAATAGACACGCGGAAGGGAGATTATTAAAAGCGTGATTCTCCGCTCTTGAGTAGGGAAAAGCAGAGTGTTTTTACTGAGTTTCTGAATACTTTGATATTGAATTAAACTGAATATAATTAGTGGTGAATCAACATGTCGCTGAACTTGCGACAATCTAAACAAAAGCGACAGGAGACGACTTGAATACGTAATTATTGGTTTATTGATCTAACGACATCATTTTAAAATCTTTTATACTGATAAAATGCATACAATATGTCTAAAATAATAAAAAAAAGAAACGCACATTCCTAAGTATTTTTATTCTGTATTATGCAGAGTCAGTGAGTCAGCTATTTAAAAGTATGTTTCTTTCCAGGTATCCCCCACAGTTCGGCGGGGCTGAGCGCAGCCCAGTCTCCCCTAGTGCCCTCCAATACAATATTCTACCAGCACGCACCGCCCACCGACACTCACTCTACAGGTACTCACTGTTTGAGGTTTAGAGATGACATCATTATACAATACTATTTTATTAAAACAAAATATAAATAAGAAGGTACTTACAGCCTTGTTGCCAAAATTGTTTTAAAATAGTTGATGATCCTCGTCCTCAGTTTAAGAAAACAAAATAAAATAAAATTACGATGAGGGTTTTTCACGACTTAAGGCTCCCCTTAAACTTCTGTAATAATCCCCAGTCCATACGATCATAGTGCGATTTTGCGACAATCACAGTGTATATGCCTTAAGAAATCTCTGTAAACTAGTGTAAATATTTGGACCAATTCGGATGTAGTCATATGAAATAATTCAGAAAATTGTTACACGAAAAGCCCATCTTTTAAACTGCCGATGATAAATTGGCTTCATCCCACGAGCTACCATTATCACCACCATAAAGGTCTCGCATCGGGCACGAGACCTGGAAAGAGTGTACCAATAGAAATAGAGCACTACTATGTTACAGCATCAGACGCATTGTCGAGTCAGCACGGGAAGTACGATGGAGCCCCTCAGGACTCGCTTGGGGACTTCGTGACCTTCGTGTGCCAGGAGCCAGGTGACGTGCAGCAGCTGCAGGTGAGTTTGAACCTTAGGACTTAAGCCTTTAGGTGTACATTCCTAGATCTGTTGTTTGTGACCTTCGGAGTTCAAATAACGACGGAGCTGTGAATCTGGCAACATGCAGGAACTGCAGGTGAATTTGAATTCTGGGACAAAATTAGAAGGTATATTTTACTGTAATCAGTCTTAGAAGTTGAAAGCTTAGAAATTTTATTGGTCTCAAAGACTGCGAGTGAGCTTTGATCACTTTGTTTAAAGTCTATTCTTCACTAGCCTCTAAAACCTCGCCCAGATCTGGAATGATGTGATCTTCCTCTGTTTTAGTTGTCTCGGAGTCCAAAGCCTGCGTACTTCAGCAGCTCAATGCTGCCACCCCCTCCACTCCCGCCCATGGCTCGGCCAGTCGCCATCATCAGATCAACAGGTATGGACCAAACAAACTGGAGTTCTGCAAAACTTTGGACCAATCTATTGCATTTTTTATCTTCTTAAGGACGGCCACAGTAGCCTGAGTCAAGAAAGGATGCGGGTTTGATTTTTAGTGAGAGAAATTTTTACGTGTTATGTAAATATTTCCTACAATTGTACAATGTAAATTCTGATAACAACGAACCCGAGAAATCCTAACGTGGGCTTTATATAAGATGAGAATTCTGAATTTTGTACCTTTGCTTCACAATTAATAATTCGTCCCTGAAGAAATGAATAGGATATGCAACATAATACCGTGTTTTAAGCCATTAAGTGGTATGTTCTTTGTGATTCCAGCAAGTGAACTAGTAGGCAACAGCGCAGGCGGGTCCCCGGCGTCTCCTGAGGTCCGCTCCCCCCCCACCTCGCCGCGGCGGCGCTCCCCCCACGCGTATAGAACTGAACACCCCCCGATATCCCACTTCAACCACTTCCACCCGCAGTCACAACAGGTATGTCTTGTAAATCTGCTGATTTGTGATTTTAAGTATTCCTGTGACACCTATCAATTTGTGCATTATGTACCTAGGTCAAACTGAAGGCGTCTATAAAAGCCAGTGGCAAGCCAGTGCCAGTGCTTGCAGAGAAGCAAGCCGAGCTATAAACCACCTGCGCCGCAGATTTTATTTAAAAGCCGATGATAGGATAAGCCAGCCAAACCTGAACAACCGGCTGCGCTACAGATTCTTTATTTTGGCGCAGCCGGAAGGATAATATTGATATACACTTAACTTACGTGATGTTGTCTTGTGCTGAAACAACTGTGTTTGTGGGTTTCTCTGTCATCAGGCTTCGAAGTTTTGTTTTGAAGTAACTTTTGATATAAGTTATGTTTTAAACTTCCAGATGTTCACATACGGCTCGCTCGGCGGGCTGGGAGGCAGCGGCGGGGGCGGCGCGGTGCTGTCGGGGAGCGGGGGGGTGTCTCCCCCCGGCGGCCTTGGCCTGTATGCGCCTAGAGCTGCCACTAGAGCACCACCTAGGTGCATACCAATACCTGAATACTTCAACATTCCTTTGAAAGTTTCGAAAATAAGTTGTTAAATAACTGCACTCTGTAGACTAATGCATGCTCTTGGAGACCCCGATGACATAGGTTTTTCAACATGATCACCTCTGGTAATGGAAGCGATCCCTCCATCATGCCATCGTCTTTACATAACATTTTACTCTCCGCGGTAAGAGTCGATTGTACGAACCCAAGAAGAGATTCATATCCAAGAGCTTTTGTGCTTGTTTCCCCAAACGCTTTTTATGAGGTGTCACGCCTTCTGCACCGGCAAGGTCATCTGCGACCCACAGCATCACAAGCAAAACAGCCCGAAAAAATGTATTTAGAAATCCTTTGAAATATTCATATTCTCGGGTATAGTATAGGGCTTTGACTTTGTCTGTCTTCCTGATGGGAGGTTATTTGTTGCCAGATGGAACGCACCATTCCCCACTCTGGAAGAGGAGTTCAACATGATGGCGGCGCCGGCGGGGCCGGAACACGTTGTCTTGTTGGATGATGGTGAGTTGCTCACCAGCGCTTATGCCTTATACTAAGACCTAATAAAAGAGTCTTCTTTTATTTGGTCCGAGGCTTTATACTGTATTATTAGTAGTCCGAAAAGGCAAGACTGGCTGTACATGGAGGAGTACTAGTGACGACAATTATGTATGGTAGTGAAAGTTGGATTTGGCAGAAGAAACATCAGAGTAGAGTGAATGCAGTGGAACTGCGTGCGTTGCGAAGTATGTGTGGGGTGACTTTGAGAGACAGAGTGAGAAATAGCGTGCTGGTGAGTATGGGTCTAATGTGAATGATATCGTTGGAAGGGGAAGACTTCGGCGTACGTACCCGGACCAAATTGGCGAAGCTTTGAAAAATGGCCGGGTCAAGAGTACTGTAAACCGACGAGCATGCATGAAGAATGTAGTCAGAGTGAATGAAGCGAAGGAAGTATGTCAGCATCGAAGTAAATGGAGATCCGTGATCTTCATTACCCCTATGGAAAACAGGCGTGATTTTATGTATGTACCTACGTATGCACTAGTAGTGCTTTATATTTTTATACCGGCATCAGTGGTGAGAAGTAAGAGGTGCAGTTTCGATTCCCGCTAGAAATTTTTGCATGTTGATGACCTTCAAAAATGTTGTCATCGTATTCGGTTTGGGCGTTTTGGTACTATGGTAGTACTATGGTAGTACTATGGTCGTAGTTTTTGATGACACAGGGGATCTGAGTGTGCATACATACATACATATTATCACGCCCGTATCCCTAATGGGGTGGACAGAGCCACAAGTATCCATCAGAGCCATCTGAGTGTGATGAGGCCAGAAATAAGTATGTGACCGTTAGATGTTTGTTAAAAAAAAAACCTAGTCTCCTAACCAACTGCTAAGACTATGTATGCTTTATTAGTTAAGAAGAATTTCATCTAATGACCAAGCTTCGTCGTATTTATTAACATCATCAGATACATCTTCAGCTTTAGCTTTTTAAAAGTAAACAATACTTGCCTTCATTTCAGTTACACGACGAACTAAGTATACTGAATTTAAAGTAAGATACTACTAAATAGAAATGTATATAAATATATTTACCTCCACTTAATCTTTCGAATAGATTGATCACGCAAGGCTACTGTGCGTATGAACTGGTTCGCAGGAGCTTTGCATGGTTTTTATTGAGGGCGAGCGGGTGGTGCACGCGTTTCCATTTGAGCGGAGAAAGCATATATTTACCCCTCTATTTATTAGTATCTTAGAATGAACTTCAAGTCATGCTTGAATCAATTTTATGCTATAAAAGTTACAAAATACTGCTGTCTTTCTTCTTATAATATCGCTAACTTTTTGCTTCAATAGGTCTAACGCAAAACATTATGGAGGTGGCAACAGAACCGCAAGTCCCTAAAATATTGTATCTAATTGGCTAATAACAGCACTATTTTGAGACAGCACATCACTATAGGTACACCCCCATCACTATTACTTGGCAAAGCATTTAGAAGACAAATCTCTGATAGAGAGAATTTTCTACATTTCATATTGAACACGTGACATCATCATCTTGATTGGTCTTACCCCAGCAGAAGGACAGTATTTTTATATATTGTTTTTTTTTCCCTAGATTTATTATATTCTCTATTTATTAAATAAAATGAACAAATTAATACACGATACAGAATAAATTATTGAGTAAATGACCACAGATAAAATATAGAGTTTCCCACATATAAATTAATGTTGAAAATGAAATGTTTGCCCTCTTCGGAACTAATTTCCAATTTACGTCAGAACGTTACAGATTATCCAAGAAAACTGTAACAAACTAAATGCAGTCCTCTTTACAGAGCGCTTCTTTCAATCCAGCGTGATCACTTCTGAGGCCACCGCGATGGACACGACCTCTGTCGGTCAGTCCGTCGTCGATACCGACGACATCGCACCCGACAAGGCACCCGATCTCCGCTCCCCGTGATCCACGCCCCAAACCGCCGCATGCGACGAAACTGACCCAGTCAACGTCAGTCACCTGTCAGATGCGTCAAGCTACCAGCCATCGTACACGAACACAGTGCTGCGCTGGACGCCCACGCCGCTGCCGCACTGGCGGCCTGTCTCGCATCGAACTAACTAGCCATTCGGCGGCTATTGGGGTACATGTATATAAATAGGAAACTTAGTCACCGTGGTGACTGTCCGTGCAAAGCGCAGTGACTTTGTAAGAGCGGCTTGCGCTATTGAAAACAACGCCATCTATTAACAGCGTTGCGGACAGTTGACGCGGGTTTAAATAACGGTTAAGGCGAACAAATACAATACTCCAACGATTAAAGTATAAAGATACTTATAAAAATAATGTTATATTCTAATATTTTTATAGAATATAAAAATAATGATTATGATCAAGCCTTCCAGTAATTTAGTGAAGAAAAATCAATGAAACGCCGCTTGTAAATTTTATTTGCTGAGCTGTGAGACAGATATAAGGAATTTGAACTGCTTCCATTACTAGCGTCAAAAATGGTTTCGAATTGACGAAAGTGTGATATTATAAGTTGTTTTTCGTTTCGTTGTTGTGTGTTTTGTAATAAAAAGAAAATAGAGTAAGAGTCGGTTAGTTTAAAAATATTTTTTTCTCTAATTTATTGATAATTTAAGAAAGACGAGCCTTGCTTAAGAGATTAGATTAGTTGTAAAGTTAGTAGCTAACAGAGTAGGAGATTTGTTTGTATTTTCGATTAGAATTGTCATTTTGAACCGATGCGTAATCTCATTGCACTAAGTACTTAATTAGGGGTAAATCGTGGTCAGGATTCGTCATCGAAAATATTAACAAATCAGTTAGGTAGATCGACAATGGTCGAGGGACATTTATAGGTGCCTTTCTTAAGAAATCTTATAATAACTTACATTTAGGTATTTGTAAAACGTAGTGTTCATTTTCTTAATCCATCCGCTCATAACTCGTAACTTTGATAAATTCTTTGACCTTATTTTAAGTGATTATAGAAGTGACGTTGTCTTTGGCACACAGTAGTATTTTTTCTTATATTAAGTCCTTATTGTTTTTTTTTGTTTCGTCATTATGCATGTTTTGGTGACCGTGGCCATACGAGATAACTAGTCATTAGAGATACAATGTAAATGTAATGTTAAAAATATTTACATTAACGCCCCTTACGCTTATTAGTAAGGGGTTCGAAACTAAAAATTGTGGCCAAATTACAAGTAATGAAATCCAAATATATATACACGATTTTATAGTTATAGACGTACGTGTGTAAGGTACGGTTAAGTTGGACAGTTCGTAGCTATACTTGGTGATAACGAATGTGACTTGAAGATTCAAAATCTAAAACTATGGATTTTAAATTTGGTTCTATTGTTTTGGACGTAAGGCTAGTTCACTACCACATTCACAGCCCTTCAAAGTGTTGCCAGCCAATAGTTAAAGAACCATTATTCTAGCTGTCATCCGTCATCGCAACCAATGGTTTCGTAACTTCTTTGTGATGGTGAACAGAGGCCTCAGCATCACATGACACGCTCATCATTTTGTTTACTCTGGATTTCTCACCACATCGCATTTTTAAGAATCACTGTCACAATGCCTTTGTATGTTTATAAATTATAGAAAGATAGTTAGTAGGGAACGTAGCAATAAATGACAAGCAATAATTAATTAAAAATGATAATTACAAAAGGCTTTAGGGAAGCTAGAGATCGGTACTGAAATTAGAATGATCCTATAATCGTAAAGTTGACTCGCAAAATATTTTTTCTATAGAAGGAAGGCAGGACTGGGTTCTATGTATAAAACTACTATAAATTAGGAAAGCATTTTGGTACAATGATAGCTATTTCACAGACAAGGTTAAATTAGATTATATTACGGCTGTAATAGTTCAAATAGGCAGAAAGGCGAAAATTAGTCAATTGCTAGCTATAGAAGTTAGTAGAGGATTATAAAACCTAGAGGAATAAAATTGTATGACACTATGGCTTGTGGTTCGAGATTTCGTCGTTTAAAACCTGGATGAGATGACCTTGTAATGTGGTAAAGCAATATGAAATTGGAGACGAATTTAAAAGCTCATTGGTGCCGAAAATTCTAGACTGTGATTCAATTTGTTCATTCTGAACGTGTCTTATATTGAAATAGTTGTTTTGTATGATTGGCACTCGCACGAAATGTGCTTAGAAATGGGATAATGATACTAACTGTATTATAGTGTTTCGGGAAGTAACAAGTAGGTATGCATTTGTTAACAGAAGATTAACAGGTAAAGGAAAGCTGAGGTATACCTTTTTTTACAGCGTCGTAGATTCGGTAGTTTTTTCTTTTGATAGCTTTGGTATTTTTTTTGTGGCAAATACAAAATTTTGAAATAGCAAAGTTGTATCTGAAGTTACCAAAATTGATACTCATTAGAAAATTGTGTATTCGTCACAACTTATATATTTTTTATTTAGTTTTTTTAGCACCATTGATACGATATGGAGTAATAATGGAATGCCTAAACATTATGTGCCTTAGATACAACAATATTGTATGATATTTATGATGCGTTCTATACAACGTGCTAACTAGAAATAAATGATTAACATTATTTTGAATGCCTGGACTTTGTATGGTTATCTTTTGTTTCATTGTTAGATCTTATTTTTGCAGAAGCTTGTGTACTTTTCCCCAAAATTGTAATGGCTATCTCTTTACCTAGGTACATTTTTTCTTCTATCTTCTCCCTTTTGCGTAGCAATCCTTACTATTTAAAATATACATCTATTGTTTTGTCGCATTGTAATCTGCCCTCTGGTTTGAGATCGATTGACTTAGGTGCTGACCAACACGCAAGTAAATAACATATTTTTCCATCAACTAGAAGTATAGTGTGTTGGGAAATAAGCAAGGTAAATCTCGTGGTCTTAAATCAGGGGGCTGGGCACCCAGCAGTCTGGAACTTGATTTCGAATCCAGAGTTTGAATTGTAACCCCTAATATTAAATTATTGTACGATTAAGTAACGCTTCGAAGCGTAGTTGCGCTGATCTTAAAATACTTCTACTACTTATATTATATAATTTTAGTACTAACCTACATTATACCCACTTAAATTATATACTTTACTGACATTAACTTAATCTACGCGAGATGATTAGGCACGCTTTGTTTAAAACAAAAATTAGACTATTTTATTATTGCATAGCTTTTTGATATTATCCAATTGTACCCATATCTTCTATTACTGAGTTTTTTTATTTAAATTCTTTGATTTATTTTATTATGGAACAAAAATCCGTCTTATTAAGTTTGTGGATTTCATAAATTAAATAACTCACATACGTAAATAGGTAATAATTATAAGATAAATAAAATTAACCGTTAGAAAAATTACTCATTAGCTGCGGATTTCTTAGTTCATCTGAATTACAATTTAACATGTTTTTTAGCGAATTTATTAATTATTTTAGTGTATAGTATTGTGTCCATGACCATATTTGTATGTAAATATGTTTCGGAGAGTGTATTTATAATTATTTCATTATAAAATTAACAGTAGTACACGAATTTACTTATTTTGTGTTTGTCATGTCCTTTTCGCGCTTTCGTATAGTTTTATAGGTTTTTACAACTTTTTAATTATTTTTAAAGTAGACACGCGTCAAATGACCTCTTCTTATAATACTAAACACCGACGAGGAACAGGTTATTTGATCCGTACAATAAACTAAAGATAGACTTGTAAAAAATGTTATAACATGTATTTTTAACCTATATTATAGTAAGATATTTATAGAATTTTAGTCGTTTAATTATTTCGAACGACTTGTTATAAAGAAAATTGGTGCTTAAAGCTTAAACAATTACGTCGGCACATGTGTCGCATGTATTGTCATTGAGGGTTCGAGCATATGACATAGCATGCGTTGTTATGCTTGCAACTGACACTGAATTGTCCATTCACCATTACTTCAATAATTCATCTTAAAGAACAATCACTTAACATTTGAACAGCGTTTACATAAATTTACCTAAAAATTTTTACCTCGTTACAAAGTGACTGCGTTCATACCGCAAATTGTCGCTAAAGCCGTGACAAACTCAATACTAAATGAAATTCGCTGTATTTTATAAAATTCTGAGGACTTTAAGTTAATTCTGAGCTTTTCTGTATAACCTCTGTACCATATTAAATTATACAACCTTCGTTATCATTGTCAAATACTTAAACTGTGTATCACAAGAATCATTTTGAATCATATTATTAGTTTCAACTGTCGCAGTGAAGATACCACTTAAGAGCGATGTCCACCAAAGCTGAATTTCGTAGAATCAACGCGAATGAAGACTAATCGAAATGAATGTGATTTTGGCTTTAGTGGATGTCGGCCTTATAATTACATTGAGTTTTAATAATTAATTATAGTGAACAAACAATTCATTGTCAAGCAAGCAGTTATAATAATGTAGGTAAACTTTGCTCAATAACGAAGAAAACTGAAAGTGTTACAGTTGATGCAATACAAACAAACAAACAAACACATTATTTGGGTTTCATTTTTACCTTTTTCATCATGACTACACTATCTACAATTATCTTGTAAGTGTAGCCAAAAGTTGCCTCCAGTCTACAAACGCTGAATTGAGTCTTATTGGTAGGTAAAGATCTTTTTATACAAAGTTCGTATCACGGACGTTTAAAAATCCGGATCACCACGGTACTGATCAGACACTTAAACCAGCTAATGACTTAGGTAGCAAGTCCGACTGACATGCAAGAGGTGCTGGTTCGATTCCCGCGCATTCTGAAAATATTTTTTACGAGTCTGGGCGTTGTAGTTACTGTTGTTAAATCAGGCCATTCCCGTTTGTTTGCTGTTTACTTATACGATGAGTCCCTGCCGCCCGCTACCCGCGCTTCTCCCTTTGCGTCACGCGTCTCGTAAATGCGTAGGGAGAAGCTTGTATGGCCCTAACTTGACACTCGCTAGGAACTTTAGCAAAAATTATGTCTTAAAACTTTTCCTTTGAACGTGCTATGAAGGCGTGAGCGGGGTGAGGTAAGACAAATCGGTGGGAGGTGGGTATCCATTTTGAATTTATTAGGGTACTTTCATTCTATCTCGCTGTAAAAGCGTGAGTAAGTGTAGTATGAGAAAACTTAGAGATGAACGGATAACACGTAAACAGACTATATAAACAGTAGTAGTGGGCCTTTAAGGTCGTGGGTTTAAATCCGGTCGTGCACCAATAGATTTTTCTTTTCGAAAAAATCTGCGCTATACCAGTACTCTCAAACGGTGAAGCAAAACATCGTGAGGAAACCGGCATGTCGATGAACTGTAGTACCTACCTACGTTCGAAAATATATGTCAAGTGAACGAAATGAGCCATTGAGGGCGCACTTTAAATCCTTTTATCACACTGGTGAACTAGTGACACAATTAGTAGTACCTAGTAGTAGGTATAGGGAGGAATAGGCTTTGCGGCTTTTCACATGTTTTCCTTCACTTTCCTTCTTTCTTGACTTCGTTTTCTAAAAAGGTGTAAAAATAATCGCACTTCAATGTGATTTTATGCATATAATAGGTACCTACCTAATATTTATGCACCACTAGGTTTGTAACAAAGAGTACCTACCTGCTTAAAAACTAGGTACTTGAATTTAATGTTTATCTAAATACGCAATACGTAGGTATGGGTTATAATTTTGAAATAAAGTTATCTACTGAATTTCTTGCTGTCTACACCTATACAAAATGTAGGTAAGTACCTTTAAGTGAGTTAGCAATGGCGTAGCATCGAGTATCCATCCAATAAATCGAAAAATGTCGCAATCATCGGACTAGCGATCGCAAAAATCAATAGTCGATGTCGTGTTCCAAGCAAAATAAGACCATCACGCCACTCGATACAAACAACCCAGCCCTATTACAACGAAAAACAACTTTATCTACACTCGATAGGGTATAAAGTCGTTTGAGTAAAAGGAAAGTTTATGACTTTTCATTTTTGAAAGTTATGGAACGGATAATCGACGCATAGCCTTGTGCGATATCGATTTTACCGAGCGCCGCTTTTCTTCAAGCGCAACACTAAACTATACCCGTCCCTTTCGCACTCACGGAAAAACTTAGTAGGTTAGACAGAGATGGGTTGCGCGGTGGCGCAATGGTGTTGTGGCGCCAACAGGGGTCCCTTGACGTGGCGTTGCCATGGCAACAGACCAGGGGTAAGATTTCCAATAGGATCTGTTTTATCAGTTTTCGATATTTTTAGGTCACTCAATAATGTCGGAGATCGTTATAAAAGTATTTGTAGACGAATCGATGGAGATCAGCGTTGATTATGGAGGGGAATCGATAAGCGAGGAGAATAATGAAAATATCGATTCGGTAAGATTTTCATTGATGTTAAAATCCAGAAAAAAAAAGACTTTTGAAGTTTATCAATGACATTTTACATTGATGGTGAATAAATAATACCTATGGAATTATCATTTAAGTACTTTTAAAAAGACTTAGGCGTAGCATTTTTCAGCAAGATATTCATGTTTTAGATAAAAATTAATAAAGGTCACAGTATACTATTATTTAAGTATAATACTTTCTTGATTGGGTACCATAAAGTAGCGAATAGAAACAAAGAGGTTTTCACTATAAAACATAGTTAAAACCTCTTTCTTTCAAATTCTAGTTGGTATTGATTGATCTAACCATAAAAAATCATTTAGCTTTCGAAAACTGATCAACGAAAGAGTATTATAGCCTACCTAGATACACTGTCACTGGTCATTCGGAACCAGTGTTGTGAAAGAGTACCCATTCTCACCTAATGGATCCTAAACGTAGTCCCACAAATGAACACATGTTTAAGGGTTGCTCAAAGAGCCAGGGCTATGCTAGGTATCCAAAATAGTATCACAAATATTGTGCTCTTTGGCAATGTCCGTCTAGTTTCTGAAATACGAACGCGATGATGATGATATATATATATATGGAGATTTTACAATAAAATTATGAAGATACTTATTTTTTTTAAAGAGTTGGGTCAGTTATTATTTTTTGCTAGTTAGTTGTTTATTCGGACAAAGCATGAAGTTTGCCGAGGCGCATAATATTTGTGGTGTGTAAATAGATGCTTACATAAATACGTTTTTCAATATTAGATACCTAACAAAATGTTTATCAAAATTCTGGGACACTTGCCTTGATGGGACGATAACCGATGGACCAAATCAGCAACCGAATGGTCAGAAGACATTGTGAGGAGAATAGTGGAACCGGCACCAGATCGCCAGGAGTAGCCTGATAGAGAAGAGGCTTTGACCCGGCGGTGGAGGCTGTATAGATAGATAGAGAGTCGAACTCGCGCCTCTTGCATCTCAGCCGAGCAATCGCCCGCCACGTCACCGAGGCCGTCAGTTTGTTTGTATATTTTGCAAATATTTCTCCCTGGTCTGCGTACTGTTCCATGGTACTCGTAGCTTCTGATGATCCAGATAAACCTAGGCAATAAGTAAGTTCGTATGAGCTAGTGGCCAACTCTTGTGACGGAGTTTTTAGGCCTACGTCATGGCTTAACGACTTAAAAGCCGGAACCGACAATTTAACGTGCCCCCCAAAGCACGGGAGCGCTCAGCTTGTAATGCCACTTGTAGTCACCCATCGCAATTGTGACCGCGTACAACGTTGCTTAACATCAACGGTCAATTAAGAACGTCTCAGCAAGTTAGCCCACGAGCGCTACGATAATCCTAGGTAATTAGAAATATTTTTATGACTGTTGTGTTATTATTAAACAATGTTGATAGGATGTGGTTACGGAGGGCGCGAACACCCTTTGTATTAACTTCCCTTCGTCGCCGCGAAGCCTTATTTCCTTTGAAGGCTTTAATTAGACTCGGTGGTTTCTCAGTGATTACGTTTTAAAAACAAATACCTACATAAAGATGACGTGGAAAAATACTGAGTTAAAAAGGCCGCTTTGTATAAATCTGCTGCTGAACGGAATTGCGTACGATATACCTAAATTAGACCCATATTACAAAAATTAGAGGAATTGCTGAAGATCTGCTATGAATTTGGGAAATTAATTGCTTTAGATGAATTGCTCAAAGTGGCTTTTCTAGATCCGCAGGTACAAAAGTACTCTAAACTGACGAGCATATATGAAAAATGTGATAAGAGTGAATAAAGCGAGAGTTGTCTCAGGTTTCTAACAAATGGAGGTCCGTGGTTCTGCCTAGCCCTATGGGAAACAGGCATGATATTATTTAGGTATGTATGAAAAAAAAATCACAAAATACAGAAAAATCCTTGCACTTGCATAATTATATTACATTAAACGTTATCACGCCCGTATGCCTAACGGGGTGGGCATAGCCACAAGCAATCATAAGAAAACTTGCAGCCACTCCTGATCCAAGAGATCTTGATGAGCCCATGGCCCATATGGATGGTCCATCATGTTGGAGAGGATATCCCTTAGTAGACTTTTACGACATGCTCGGGGAGAGAAGCAGCTGGACGCATTCTATATTTTTTCTATATTCCCAGTCCAGCAGAGAAGTATTACAATAGGACCTAAAAATAATTTGCTATTTCTACGCATGCGCGAGCTATACAAATAAGAAAAGTAAAATCATACACATTGTAAAATGTCGGCAAGTCGTGTTTTTGAGATATGATGACAGTTTAAGGAAAAAATAGCAATCGCGCAGAAATTCTAATAATTCTTGCAAACGGATTGAATAGTTTTGATTTAAAGGATTTTAAAGAAAAATCCATAAAATAAAACAATTCAAGTAGCACTCCATCCCATGATAAAATAACAAAAGCCAACCCCTTATCTTAACGAATACGACATCCTCTGCTTCGTTCAAGAAAAAAGTAAAAGGTCATCGCACCCGGATAGTGCGGCACGCGCGAGCACAGGTGTGTGCGATCCATATCGATTCCAACAAAAGATCGATGTCGATGACGTCACCCAAGATGGCGGCCTGCAGCTGTCACTTAATAAAATAGGGTGATATTCCAAGGGGTGATTAGAATTTTACGCAAATAGGTTTTTTTGTCGCGTAACGGAGGGTTAAATTTAAAAAGCGTGAGCATGTTTTGTGATTTTTGTTAATTTTGACTGGACTTTTGTAAAAATATCTGTTCATACATATTATTTATTTAAAATGCCTATGTCTTCCATTTCCTAGAAATATTTAATTCATGATTATGATTTGTTTTCCTATCATATCTAAGCTCTTATTTGCATTATGTGAATAGGTAGATATCTATGTTGAGTTCAGCTAACTGCCACAGCGATACGTGGAAAAACACAGTTGGTGTAAGTGCTCGGCGTCAGATGTGTTCTAAGTACAGTCGGCTACGACTCCGTGACGTAACAGTTACGGACGGGGATAGGGGCGAGTGTGGAGCCGAGAGCATATCGACATTTATCGATTATCGATTTTTCTTGTGTTCTTATCACTAGTATCACATCAATAACAGTTTAGAGTTAGTCAACGGATATTTATCGCGTAATTTATCTTGTTATTTAAAAAGGTAGCCTACTTCTTTGGGTTGTATGGGTGTTAGAATTTATGTTTAAAATTAAAAAAAAATTAGCACAGTATTCGCGTTTTTGTTTAGAGATTGAACGAATATGAACGAACACAAGCAAAGATTTTTCACAGATAAAAACAAATACTTAATACAAATACTTACAAAAAAAGACCTATGATTCTAATTAATATTTCTAATAATTATGTGTATGTATGTTTGTTCCAATTCAACTGTGTAACACATTTTTGTAAGTGCTCGGGGTCAGGTATGGTCCTAAGTACAGTTGGTAAAAAAAACCAAAGATAAGGAAAATAGTTCGTTGAATTTCACCGTTTATTCGCTGTCATGTCACAGTTATGTTGAGAGTACTGTGGTCTAGTTGGTATTGGTAGTGACTCCGGCTTCCGATCCCTAAGGACGTGGGTTCAAATCCGGTCGTGTACCAATGGATTTTTCTGTGCGAAAAATTTATGTGCGCTATACCAGTTCTCTCAAACGGTGAAGGAAAACATCGTGAGGAAACCCGCGGCTTAGTCAGCTCCGCACGTATTGACCATGTCTTTCCTGTGGTCAAGGCCGACTAAGCTGAGAGGATGGAATAGGTGCTGGGCAAGCCTACTCATCTTAATTCGTCCCGGGCATTACAGCGTCCCGTTTGTGAAGGTAAAAGTTGCCTCCTGACGCTGTATAAATCATCTACTATAGATGGTAAAAGGCCTCAGGCTTCAGTTATGAGTTACGTTCGCGATTGTACGCTCTGATGTGGTGTCGTTGTTAGTGCTTGATTGCAATTGCCCCGCATTGGCAAGAAATCCATGCCGGCGTCAAATGGCTTAAAATGTTGACCCACGAGAACATGAAGAAATATTGTGCGGTTTGCATATATCGTACAACAGTTAACAGTCCAGACGGGGTGGTCGAGTGAGGAGTCTAGAGTGTATCGACGTTTATCGATCATCGATATTTTTTAGCGTACTCGCTAATTATTAAACGAACTTAGGCTTTTTACCATCTGAAATTCGTGATAGCTGAACGATTTGTCACTTTTATTATATTATAAACAACTTTTAGTTCATTATACCTACGTATTTTTAGTTAAAGTGTATGTATGTTCCTTAATTTTTCGCCAGTTGGATGAAAATGAATAAATATGCACCATTTTTACTTACCATCAATACTCATCAACCATTATTAAATTTTAATGCTCTGAATGTTGTTGATTTAAATTCCCTTTACAGTCTTACGCAGTGCCGTCCAGCCATGATAAGCAAAAACTATAATTATCAACAAATTATCAGTTGGTCACAAAACCGCCTGAAACACGGGATTACCTAGTTCAGGCTCTCGTGTTTTTCTTATCTGTTGTAATTTTTCCTTAAACCTTATTGAATTACGATTATGATTACGAAAAAAAAACTCAAAATATTTTCGATCGATCTTGTCTGGTACCTCGTCCGAGCTATTTTATCGATATCACGTACTGCCCTAGCTTCCCTGCTGTCGCGCGCCAAGCCATGGAATGAGCAGTAGAAACTACAGCCAGGTGTCGGGGGTCAATTATCTATGTGTGTGTGTGTCCGCCGAATATCATTTAAATAAATTTACGTTCTTGATTGATCGTTGAAGTTAAGCAGCGGTGTGCGTGGTCACAATTGGGATGGGTGACCGCAAGTGGCATTACGAGCTGAGCGCTTCTGTGCTTCGGAGGGCACGTTAAATCGTCGGTCCCGGCTTCTAAGTCGTTAAGCCATGACGGAGGCCTTTAGGCGGCCTAAACACTACGTCACTAGAGTTGGCCACTAGCTCATACGAACTTACTCACTATAAATATCATTCGGAACTTGTCATAAAAAGTTCATGTTTTTGTATAAAAAATACCTTTGTTGATGAATGGGTATTACAATACCCATTCATCAACAAAGGTATTTTCATATTTTCCCCTACAAGGGAAAACATGGGATGAAAATATACAAAGGGAAGATTTAGCGTTTGGTAATGTTGATTTGATATCGAAAAGTATATTAGGTGAATCCGATCAGCCGTTTAAGCGTGATTGGGGCACAAACATCCTCACAAACTTTCACATTTATAATAAATATATCCTGCTATATTATAAATGTGAAAGTTTGTGAATGAGACTTGAAATATACATTGTACATGTGCTGGATTAACATATAGGCTATTTTTTATCCGGATACCACGCGAGCGAAGCCGCGGGCGGCAGCTAGTATTATAAATGTGAAAGTTTATCCGTACCCGACTGGTGCCAATGGGACTCTATAATTAAATTTCCGCTGTCCGTCCGTCCGTCTGTCAGTTGGCTGTCGTCTGTCATACAAGAACCCTTCGTGCTTGAATTCGACTCACACTTGACTGGTTTTTATTAAACTTGGAGTATACGTTCCTATAAATTCGAAAGTATGTGAGAATGTTTGGATGTTTGTAACTCTAATAACATATTGGCCACTTTTATTCGGGTACTAATCAAGCAGGGCCGCACGCGGGAGCTAGTAAATAGTTAATTATATTTTATTCCACGTATAATACTTTAGACATCTTTCTAAGTAATCGTATTCAATTCAATTTTCCACCCAAAACCAAGTCGGGAAAACCTACGCGGTTGACGAGGGTTCATGTAACCCTTCCCTTGTTAGACTCCATGCAAATGTAAGTAGCTGTTGATAATCGCTTGTGTTGTAACTGGTTCTATCTTTGTCTTTGGAAGGTCAATGACCAGTGCCCTTAAGAAAATGCTTTTAATATCTTGGCTACTATGGCCTTCGCTCGAGTAAAACCAGATATAAAGTAGCTTTTATTATATTCCATGTCTATATTTAGGACCTTTAAATGATTTAAAACCGAGCCTCTTAAAGTGTACTTTAATCCTTTCACCACACTGGTTCTAAATTACTAATGACATGAGTAGGTATTATACTACATAAGTCCCATAGTAACTTGGGCATTCTCCTCTACTCCGTCGTTTTTCGATTCAGCTTTACTTAATCCTAGCAAAAATTATCAAATTATACAACTAATTAAGGTATCCAACATTGGTCTATACTGTGTTGATGCTTAGGTATTCATAATTCTTATCAAGGTGGGCACAGCGGATCACAAAATGTTATCTCTTTATGTCGCTAAGGCCTGAATGTAGCTATTTATATTTAAGTTCCAAGCTTCTACAAGTAGCCAAGTGACAGACCACGGTGGAACCAGGCCGACATCCTCACCACACTTCTAAACACACTCCGAAAACGACCTCAGAACAGTTTCCTAATCCATTGCTGCCTTGCTAAGTTCTATCAAAAGTAAGTAGGCAATGAAATCAGTAATGGTCGGAGAAGAACGAGGAATGATAGAGCAGGATGCCGCTTCAGTCAGAGGGTAGGTTAAGGGTGCATTGTATAGCGCTCGTACTTACTACCCCGAACATGTGACCGTGGTGATTCCAAATTGAGCTCAACCGCGTCGGTTTAGAGTTCAGATTCGTTTAGCTGGTGTATGGGATACGTTGTTTTGGTAGTACGATAGCAGGGACGGTAAAGTAAGGGTGTTTGCAGGAGGAGCGGGGTGGCGGCAGGGTGCGTCGCGCAGGCGTTGTGCAGTCGCGCGCGCGACCCGGACGCCGCCGGCCGCGCGCCATGGACGAGGCACGACTCCGCGACCGCATGCCGATGCCGCTCACAGTCATCGTGGCGCCCTCCCATGCCTCCCCGCCGCGGCTCTCCCCCGCCGATCTCCTGCCCGACGGCGATGCGGCCTTCCACCCGCTATCCGCCGTCAACGGGCGCCTGACACCACCTGGACTCGAGCCAGCTTCATATGCGACCCTTACGCCGCTGCTACCGTTACCGCCGATCAGCACAGTATCAGACAAGTTCCACTACCATGCCGGGGGCACCTTCACAGTCATCCAGCAGCAGCAGTCTTACTCGGCGCTGTCTCCAGCTGCTTACAATGAGCCTCTATCACCGCAGTCAGCGTACAGCAGACGGAGCGTGTCCCCGAGTTCGTTTGAAAGGCGTTCCCCCACGCCACCATTGGCCAGCCCGGGGCTGGACCTCAACGCCGCGTTGATGGCCAGGGAGGAGCACCAAGCGCACCAGCAAACCATACAGAGCGATACAGAAGAGATAAATACCAAAGAACTAGCTCAACGAATAAGTGGGGAGTTGAAACGCTATTCGATACCTCAGGCGATCTTCGCGCAGCGTGTTCTGTGCCGATCGCAGGGGACGCTCAGCGATCTCCTGAGGAACCCTAAACCCTGGTCGAAGCTCAAGTCTGGGAGAGAAACGTTTAGAAGGATGTGGAAATGGCTGCAAGAGCCCGAGTTCCAGAGGATGTCGGCGCTTCGGCTAGCAGGTACGTCGCATGTCGCTAATATAAATGTTTAGACTTTTAATATCCATGACGGGACATTTACCATGATTAGATTATTGAGTTTCCCGATCTTTTGGTGCTAAAAACCGCCTAGTCATAGTAATTATCTCGTTTTCAATACTAATATTATACCATGATTGTTTTATGCGTCTTAGTTTTTTGCCGAGGGAATCATAAACCTATGAGGGCCTTAAGCCTGCATTTCGCTGTCCACGATATGGTCCACCCTCATATGGCCGTATGCATTATCTTTTGTCGCAAATGGATTCCATACATTTGGATAGAAGCGTGCGTGCTCATAGCGCGAGGGTGCGAACGTGCGACCATGATAGGGTGAAGCCTTGTATGAGTTTACATTATGGTAAGTATAATCATCATCATCATCATTTGTCGTCACTTTTCCCACTTTATGTGGGATCGGCACAACCTGTATGGTTGTATATAAAGTCTAATCCTCATGATACTTTCCGCGTGACAAAGCTTTTACTTACAAAAGCTTTTTTTTATATCATTCGCTTAATTAAGTTTAAAGTACACATGTACTTAATCAGTGCACGAAAGGAACTGTTGAGTTTATACATATTGATTGAGATACAAACATACAAACATCTTCACAATTTTTTTTATAAATTAGGATAATAAGGATCAAGATAAGGATAATTTTGCAAACACTAATGAGACATTTTAACGCTCGAGACGATTTTAGATGGAGTAGGCTTAGCCAACACCCACCATTCTCTCAGCTTAAAATAATATTCAACAGTCACATACATAGTCCTGACCCCACACTAGGATTCCCCGTGTCTACGAGTACCATGGTACCACAACACACAGATGGTCACAATTGGGATGGCTGATCGCAAGTGGCATTACGAGCTGAGCGCTTTCGTGCTTCGGAGGGCACGTTAAATTGTCGGTCCCGGCTTTTAAGTCGTTAAGCCATGACGGAGACCTTTAGGCGGCCTAAAAACTCCGTCACAAGAGTTGGCCATATGAACTTCTTTCCTCTTACAACACCCAGACCCGGAAGAAATATTTGTAGAACATGCAGAACTTGTGAATATTTCTTTCGCAGCGGGAATCGGACCCTCGTCTTGCGTCTCTGCTGTACACTCGTCCGCCACGCCACCGAGGTCGTCAAGCTTAGATAATGCTACTCCATCTTCAGATAACGAAGGAACCTACTTCTACTTGGTCCTAAAATGAAACAAGCCATTTACATTCCTTATTCTATAGATTAACATCGAAATAGTGCTGTGACTTTACAGAGCACTGGTGGTCTAGTTGGCAGTGACCCCGCCTTCTGATCCTAAGGTCATGGGTTCAAATCCAAAAATGGATTTTTCTGTTTGAAAAATTTATGTGCGCTATACCAGTACTCTCAAACGGTAAAGGAAAACATCGTGAGGAAACCCGCGGCTTAGTCAGCTCCGCACGTATTGACCATGTCTTTCCTGTGGACAAGGCCGACTAAGCTGAGAGGATGTAATAGGTGCTGGGCAAGCCTACTCCACCTTAATTCGTCCCGGGCACTACAGCGTCCCGTGTGAAGGTAAAAGTTGCCTCCTGACGCTGTATAAATCATCTACTATAGATGGTAAAAGGCCTTAGTTTAGTGCTGTGACTTTACAACAGCATAGGTATTGGTATTGGCCTGACCTGGATTCATGATTTAAGTCTGAGGTTATATTCCGTTTGAACTTTATCCAATACTGAGTATTTGTTTTAAGTTATTTTTAATTGAAAGTGTAGGGTTTTTAAACGAGGTAGAGGAAGATCAAGAGTTAGTTATATCAGCCAGATAAAGGAGAAAGTCGCAGTCATGTCGTATAAAGTAGTAGAGAGAGTGAAGTGTTTTTCTTAATGTTATTATCTAAGTTTTTCATTTTCCTTTTGTACATTATTGTGTGTCTGTGTAATGTTGTGGCCAATAAAGCTTTTTTCTAAGTAAAGGACTGCATTGGAGAGGGAAAAATGGAGGCAAATACATCAGTATCCTCTCCAACTTGATGGGCTGATCACCTGTCACCATGGTTCACCATATTCATCTTGGGAGTCTTGGATCAGAAGTGGCTGCAAGTTTTCTTACGATTACTTGTAGTTCTGTCCACCCCGTTAGGGATACGGGCGTGATAATATGTATGTATATAAATACATCATTACACAGACAAGGGACTCTTCAATTTGTAATAATAAGGGTTTTCAAATTGAAATGTATTTAGTTAAGCGACCTAAAACTTTGTACGCGTTGAGATTTTTCCATACGAACATCATCTTTTCACTCTGTCCTGTAGAAGCTGAGTTTTGGAAATTCCTTTCTAACCCCCGAATACTCAAACGCATTTCTAAGTTGAGCACGTCTCAAATGACGATTTTTTGACAGATTTTCATCAGAAACTGTCAAAAAACCGTGAGTTGAGACGTGCTCAACTCTGAGTCGCGTTGGAGTATTTGGGGGTTAGTGTACTTCATTAATATAATAATCATCAGCCTACAGCAGTCCACTGCTTGACATAGGCCTCCCCTAATGAGCGCCATCGCGCCCATATCTTCCGCTTGCATCCAGTTTCTGCCAGCAGCCTTTCGCAGATCGTCACTCCACCTAGCCGGAGGGCGTCCTACATTACGTTTGCCGAGTCATGGTCTCCACTCAAGAACTCGTTTACCTCAGCGGTTGTCGGTTCTTCAGCAGATATGACCAGCCCACTGCCACTTCAGTTTGCTAATTCTCTGAGCCATGTCGATGACTTTCATCAAAGTCATATTATAATGTTATAACAATAGTTTATTATGACTATTCGTGATTGTGTCATCATCATCATTATTTGCAAGGTTACTTTATAGACTATCACTATTGGGTGACCCCTAATGCCTCCATTTCTATGTGCACTTCTCCACGGTCTATTGCTAGCCTCATCTCAATTATGATTATAGCTAACTAGCTTTCGCCCACGGCTTCGCTCGAGTGATATCCCGAAGAAAAGTAGCCTATGCGTTATTCCAGCACACATACTATGTATATTCCAAGTTTCATTCAAATCCGTTCAGCCGTTACGGCGTGATTGAGGCACAAACATACATCGTCACATCCACACATCCACTCATCTACACAATCCTCAAAAACTTTCGCATTTATAATATTAGTAGGATTATAATCATAATCGACTAAAAACGACCAAAAAGAACCAATATCTCCATGAACAAATGATAGAATTATGAGCTACTGTGACCCCTTATTCCCAACACAATAGGATGTCATTAATGTTTACCCTCTTTTTATAAGTCGGGTAAAAACGAGAGTAGTGTTGCGTACGTCAGCTGCGTTCATCGATTATCGATAAAAGACGTCACTTCACCTGCTTGGAGGCGCGGCCCTATCACGCTTTGGTTTTATGATGCATTTTAACAGAACTTTATCGCTCTCTTCCATTGATAAAGTTAGTATGAGTAGATTCCTACCATCTTTTTACAACAAAAATGAAACTAATATTCACATATTACTTGTTAAATTTGAAAATGACGATCTGAATTCTATACAGTCGATTATAAATAAGAAATGCGTATAAATTTGTACAGGTTTTTATTGTAAATTAATAATTATCATTAGAAGGGATAAATTATAGCCTACTGTGCAGTCCTGTTATAGCAAGCGGCTACATTACGAGATACTGCGATGAGCTTCAGGTTTTTCGGCCTTGTCGCCTACATCATCGACAAATCATGTGACTGCACCGGTCGCTCTACGAAATTTGCTCGTGAAAGCCCAATTTTATGAGCGGGGTAAAGCCAACAGTCTTCAAATCTCGTCTTAAAGTTTACAAACAGTGCCAGCTGCGTGCATCGATTGTCGAGAATCGATGCGTCGCGTCACGCCTCCGCGCGGAGGTCGATGAGATACGTCACAACCCTAGTGCTGGGGTTGCCAAGTATTGTACCAATGGAAAATGCAAGTTGTTTGTGTAATTCAGAAAATATTCTCAGATAGATGCTTAATAAAACAAGATTTAGAGCTATTGACAAATCTAAGAATTTTTTTTATGTACCTACCTATTGTAGGTACACTATACTGACCTGTAACTTGGTGTTACCATCAAAAATTAGGAATATCCTAAATCTTTGAAATCCCGATCTGATATTTATTTCAAAATTAATGATTGAATGAAAAGCTATGGATAAAAGAGTGTTTCTAACAAAATATAAATTAAAGTTTTAATATTATGTTATATTAAATAATAAATGAATGAATGCTGCTGGAAATTCACAGACATTAACATTATAATAGGTAGATTTATGTTCGAGTGTGAAGGAAAGTTCGTACTTTTACAACTACGAAAGTTCTCAAAAATGCGTTCTCTTGTTACCTCCACCGTTTCCTGGAAAGTCTTAGCGGAGTCAGCTGCGTGTATCGATTGTCCAAAATCGACTCGCACCAGCCCGCGCGGTCGATGCGAGTTAGACCCTGCCCTACTGCGTCATAAGCCTCACATAGGGGAGTGTTCGAGGGGAGCAAGGTGCAATCCCTACTCTTGTAGGGATGTTAATGTTGAAACTGTTAAAAAATGGGAAAGCAGGAAGATGAAGTTTGCATAAAAACAATACTACAAGAAATGGAACGTACACGGGACGATATTTACATAATACTAGCTTCAGTATCCAGACAAAAAGTAGCCTATATGTTATTCCAGCAAACATACTATGTATATTTCAAGTTTCAGTTGAATTCGTTCAGCCGTTACGGCGTGATTGAGGCACAAACTTACATCGTCACATCCTCACAAACTTTCGCATTTATAATATTAGTAGGATTCTACATAAATTAGTTTTATATTTAGCTTGTTTGAAATAAAAAAACATCCAGAGTCGGTAACCGATGTGTGCGTGCAGTCGGTCAGTGCGGTCGATGCGGTGCTACTCCACACGGTCGATGCAATACGTCACTCTGATGTTGACTTGAGCGCTTAGTGCGAGTTTTTCTACCAACTCGAATCACAGCACCGCTTATAAAAATTTGCATGGACAAAAGATGATGTCTGATATGCAATAGATGGCGCTGATTTTGGCACTACAAAATGTCTTTAACCAGATCAAACTGGTGAAAAATTCATATCGCAGTGCGTGCACACAAGTCAAGCTTTCTTTTTTTAGAAAACTTAAGTTCCATAGTTACTTTTAAGTTCTTGATCCTTAAAATAAATTAATAATAAATAAATATTTGTGGACATTTGACATAGCGCCATCTAGCCCCAAACTAAGCAAAGCTTGTACTATGGGCACCAGATGGCTGATAGAATACTTATATACTTTTTTTGTAAATACATACTTATATAATACTACAACACCCAGACCCAGAAGAAATATTTACAGACCATACAAAAATTTCTGCCGTAGCGGTAATCGAACCCGCCACACCACCGAGGTCATCAAAATAATAAGATTTGGAGCCAATCATTTCATTCATTTATCTATTGTTTAACAATGTATGATATACATCGTAAATGAAATTATTATTATTACATAAAAAAACATATCACATGTACAAGCTAAATATGTAACAAACCTCGTTACAAGAAGAATGTAAATAAAAACGTATTTAGTGTATCACATGAATACGTAATGAATAACCGAAGAGGCTTTGAAGGGTTGCCGAATACGATAAGAAAGTGACGCGAAAGCTATGGGGGCTTTATCTGTCAGCTGAGAACATCGATTCCGTACAATCGATAGATTACCGTAACTGCTCGATCGATGGTGTACGTCACTACGAAAGTTTGGTTTATGGAAAGGCTAAAGAAAACTTTTTAATTTATTATTTACTGCACAACAAAACAAAAACATTGCACAAAAGAACGGCTTAATGCCTAGGCATTTTCTACCAGCCAACTAATGAAGTGGCATCTAGAGGTTGGCGTTCGATATATGTTTTAAACAAAAAAGCACTAGCTTCCGCCTTCGTTTGGTGTGCCCGGATAAAAAGTAGTTTATATGTTATTCCAAGTCATGAACTATTTATATTTGAGGTTTAATTCGTATCAGTTAAGCCGTTACGTTATGATTGTACTCCTGACTCAACGTATTAAGCTGGATATGGACCCCATTAAGATTACGGGGGGGGGGATTTATTTTTATTAATTAGGATAATAAATATCAAACTGCATTTTATTCTTCCCTTCTTAATTTTACAATGAAAAACAATGGAGTTTTGTTGTTCAAAAAATTACGGTTTCACAATACACTAAACTGTCTCCAAAACGATATTTCATAATTACCATCTAAAAACTACAAAACAGACCGCGAGCACGGGCTCCCAGCCCCCCTGTGACGTCACGCCCCCCCCGTTATCGATCGACCCCCCGCTACCTCTCCTCCCGCGCCTTCACCCCGCCCCACGCCTGCTCTAGTTGCGCCGAGGGCTTCTTGGGCATTTCACCATTACGGTTAGATTTAGGATTATTTCGTTATAATGATTGCGGGATGGCAGGTGTTGATGAGTTTGAGGAAAATGTTCGATAAGTAAAACTATCATATCTTTTTATTTACTTTTACGGGTATCATAATCTATTGTTCAATCTTTAGGGCTATACTTATTTTATATCCTTTAATGAAAAATGCATCAAACTATTCTTAGTTTGGGACTGAATATGCTCTTACTCGTTTTATAAAGACTAAGGCCTTTTACCATCTATAGTAGATGATTTATACAGCGTCAGGAGGCAACTTTTACCTTCACAAACGGGACGCTGTAGTGCCCGGGACAAGTTAAGATGGAGTAGGCTTGCCCAGCACCTATTCCATCCTCTTAGCTTAGTCGGCCTTGTCCACAGGAAGGACATGGTCAATAAGCATGGTAAATGACTAAGCCGCGTTAAAAACATGTCTTATTATCAGCCTCATACCTTTTTGTTCGTAGCATTTTTATTTATTATTTATTTAATACTTTGTTAGATGAAATCGGTTCTGAACCTCTACGAATTTTCAACGTCTGATGTTCTATGACGTTACAATTTATTTTTTTTGTGAAACTTCCATGTTGTTCGCGGCGCGCCGTCTTTTATTTTATTTGGTCTGAGCGCGGGACTAAAACAAGTGACAACAGATTAGAACCACATATAAAGCAAGATTCACCAACATCTAACTTTGCAGATGCGCCAAACCAGCAGACAAATAAGGGTGACAATGTAAACAACATGGCTCAGCAGTATTGCCAGCCGAGGGAGTACCAGCACCATGGCACCATGTACCACGGCCCTTGGGACGCCCCGTACGAACCAGCCGGGGACGTATCTTGCTTGTGAGTCCTTCCTAAACTTCGTCCTGGTTTCCGTATCCCAGAACCTCCCTTCTCGATCTGATAGGTTTTATAAAAACGTTAACAGGTAGGTAGCTAATAGCTGAATTCTGACTGTACGAGCAGCCTCGCGAGGCGTCAGGATGTGCCTCGTCAGAGACAAACGTGCAAACTGCGGGCGAGGCACTGATTAAGTGAGCACTTGCATCGAATGGCACCTTTGCGAGGCTCTTTCAGTCA
This sequence comes from Scotopteryx bipunctaria, assembly GCA_949320045.1. Lineage (NCBI taxonomy): Eukaryota > Metazoa > Arthropoda > Insecta > Lepidoptera > Geometridae > Scotopteryx > Scotopteryx bipunctaria. Next base: position 943,450 of record OX439465.1, read on the forward strand.
GTACACAGCTAACCAGATTTCTCCGTTCGTTACACTCTTAAATAACCAGACTGTACAGTAGACGTCCAGGTTAAAAAAAACCGGTCAAGTGCGAGTCGAATGTACATTTATAAATGTTTTTTGCATTTGGGCCTCTTATTATTATTTGTTGTTATAGCGGCAATAGAAGTACTCGTACGCACTCTGTGAAAGTTTCAACTCTGTTTATGAGATACAGCCAGCTGACAGACGGACGGACAGCGGAGGCTTAGTATAGGGTCCCGTTGGCACCCTTCGAGTACGGAACCCTAATAAAAAGCAAAATCTTTGTGTAATACTTTGCTTAGCTTGCGTGAAGGTTTGGTTATAGAGCTGAGACTCAAAGGTTTATACAATTTTTTCATTGGTTATTTTAAATAAATGATTTTTGAGTATTTTTAATAACTCCAGAAGTCGGTGTATTCCATATATACACTGATAGATATTCAAATCAGAATAGGTTTTTCTTATAGTATCATTTTCAACGTTTACTTGGTTTATATAAATCACTAAATATTCAAATTGTCGAGAAAACTTGAACTTGTCTTTCATGATATTTATCAAATAATTCCTTCTATTCCTCTATTCCTTCCTTTATCCGTGGCTGCATAGCAGTGGACTTGGTTTCTTGTAGGTATATCAATATTTACGTAAATAGACTTGTCCCAAAGGTAAAATATAAAGTATATTTATTTAAATATTATAAGAAATTTATATATGTATTAATTTATTTAGTTATAAACAGGTCTTTGTGACAAGCCTCTTTATCTGGATTGAGGGGGTAATGTCTGAATGAATATTTTATATATTTATTATATGTCTATTATACAGAAGTAAATGTGTAAATTGTATAGAGATTTGCTCATATAGATGTCGTTTTATTTATAGGCAGTATCCTTGCCACGGCTTATTAGTGATTCGTATGCTTTTGTCAAAATTTCACGATCTTGGCGACGATGCTGCCTAAAAACTCATTGTTTTAGACAAATGTTTTGGACATTATTTTATAGTTGTAGGTATGTGTATTTTGTTAGCTTCAAGAAGCCAAGGTGAATGTTAGACTGCTACTGCTGCCCCCCTCCCTCCCTTTTTGTTTTCCCCCTATGCAAGGGCTGCCATAGTTTTCTTAATATGATTTCATAGGTGCCTGCGAGTTTCAGAACCCTTTTTAATGTTGTTTACATTGTCGCCAGGTATGCGTTTTTACATAATACTTTTGATGTTATAGATGTGTCAGACATTGCTGTCGATTTCTGTTGTGTATTTTTCTAAACTTAATTTGATAGCTCTAAAATTATAGCGACCCCTGTTATCTCAATGTATGAAAGGGACGCCAATATGTTTAGGGCTGTTAAACTAAATTAAGCTTAAGAATATGCCCAACAGAATTGACAGCATTATGGAACAGGAAATTGTCTAAACTGAACTTATACTGAGTATAGGCAAAGATCTTTGGCAAACTTAAAGCAACACTACTGAGGGTGGTCCTTAGTGTTGCTTTAGGTAATGTTGCTTTCAATATTTTTCTTATTATTTCTCTTGTAAAATGTTCCATTGTGTCTGATTTAGCGTTAAATATTTTAGCAAACAAGAATTTGATAGACATGCCCCACGTTGGGCGCCAATTATCTCGTCAAGGAAATGAAACAAAAAAAACAATGATTTGTTTATGTTTATAGATGTTTTCATTTTATATTAATGTTTATTTGATTATACAGGCAGTAAAATCTAAATATGTTAACATTTTAAAGTAATTATTTCTTTTTATTTTTAAAACTTAGGTAATTAGCAAATAAGTAGCGATAAAAGGTAAATTTACTGCGTGTAAAATCAATATTTTGTTCTAAATGTTTAGCAGCATGATTGTTGTTCTAGATGGAAGCATTGTTAGAATCGATCTGTGGGTCCACCATGAGGACATTCATGGCAGAAACACAGATATCATTTCTTAACGTACCTATAACTACGTGGGTACCTACCTACATAGCTTTACTAAAAATAATGTTTTGTATGTTTGTTTTGTTACAGCGGCCCAGATCCCACAGAGAGGCAGTAAGTATTTAATATAATAAATAAATAAATACACAAATATCATCTTTTTCTTCACCGATTTATAGATATTTTAAATCTGCATGACAGGCTCTATAGTTATGACCAAGTACTCTGTAGACATTGAATTCCAGCAATCAGCAATGTTCTTAGAAAGATTGTTAAGAATCTTCTTTTTTAATTTAATTATGCTTGGGGTGTATATAATGTATGTGTATTCTTTTGACTGCCTCTGTAGCCGAAACGGCTGGGTTGATTTTAACAAATGAGGTATCGTTGTATTCGTCAAGATAACGAAAGTGTGAGCTAATGATTTTTGATACAACCGTTTAATAAAATCCTATATGGCGGGCGACTTGAAGAAGCCTTTTTCAATGAACTAAGACTTCAACTAAAATGGTACAAATTCATCATCATTATCATCATCATCTGTCATAAAATCTGATATGGCAAATGTACCTACTATTCCAATGCAGTCGGGTTTTTGTTTTTTAAATGAATACTTAATTATCATCACGTTTTTCGTATCCTCGAGTTGTGGATATTTATTTTGTTATCTTTAGGTTAATAGCTTCCGCCAGCGACTTTGCTCGCGTGCTACCAGGATAAAAAGTAGCCTATATTCCAGCACTATGTGTGTTCCAAGTTTCATTCAAATCCGTTCAGCCGTTACGGCGTGAATGAATGAATGAAAATACTTTATTGTAAACCTTAGAATAACAAAAAAAATATACCTATAACTTAATACGTTGAATCAAGAGTACAATTAGTGGTCTCTTCCAGACAACCATGCATGGAAAAAGAAAAAGAACGTAAGAGTGGCCGGGAGAGTACGAATACAAGCTACTCAATATGAACACATGATTGAGGCACAAACATCGTCACATCCTCACAAACTTTCGCATTTATAATATTAGTAGGATTAATAGGATAATTGCCAGTGTCCATTATAATTTGAACTTTAAACACAAAGAGTAGCTTTTGAAATGTTTCCAGGCTGCAAGCGCAAGGAGGAATGTACGGAGTCCATCCCTTCGCCGAAGAAGCCGCGTTTGGTTTTCACAGACCTCCAGCGGCGTACTCTACAGGCTATTTTTAAGGTAAGGATGTACACCCACTTCTTTCTATTACTGAACCGTAATGCCTTCCGCACACGCCCACACAAGGCCGGGACAGGCAAGTACAAAAGCCTAAAATACATGTACAGTCGCGGAATGAAAAGGTTCGTCACCTTGAGGTCGGTATTCGCTTGCACAAGTGAAAGAAACAATTATGGTTTTAATTCAGTAAAACATACTATCCTGTATGACACGATAAATTGTCAGACAACTTTGATGCGCGTCAATTTGAACTTTGTTGTCGAGCAGTTGAACATAATTTTCTATGCAACAGTTTGTTCTGTGCCTCAGATTCAAAAGGTAACATGTCTCGCGTCATGTCAAACGAAACAATTTGAAAACTGACGACTTTTTCATTTCGCTGCTGTGCATAGGCAGATGCTTAAACTTATTTAGTTTCAATGTATTTTGCCATGTTATGGCGTGCAAATGTTAAATTACATAATATACAATACAATGTCAATTTGAAAGTCTTAATTAATTCAAGTATATAATTTTCGTTTAAAAAATCATCTACAGAATAATAACATTTAAGTTCTAGAATGAAATAATAAAAATAAATTAATATTTGTGGACATTTCACACAGCGCCATCTAGCCCCAAACTAAGCAAAGCTTGTACTATGGGCACCAGATGGCTGATAGAATACTTAGAAACTTTTTTTTTGTAAATACATACTTATATAATACTACAACACACAGACCCGGAAGACATATTTGCAGAACATACAAACATTTCTCCAGTAGCGGGAATTGAACCCGCACCTCTTGCGTCTCAGCCAAGCACTAGCCCGCAACGCCACCGAGATCGTCAAAGGTTTTTAACTTCCTCTGAAACACTGAACTCGCTAATCCTCTTAATGTTTGAGGAAGTTTTTTATATATGGATGGATGGAGCCATGCTAAAGATACTATAGTGCGAGTGGCATTGTTTAAAACCTATGGCGAATTAGCGTAGTACGGAACACCGCATTTGTTTTCACGTGTTTCAAAACATCTGCATCTCGACGCAGGCACGTACGGCTGATATGAGTGTCATAGGAATGATAAATTAGCGTCGAGACATGCTTTCAGGGGAACAGTGGCGTGTTATAAAAAAATGAAGTCATACATACATACATATTATCACGCCCGTATCCCTAACGGAGTGGGCAGAGCCACAAGTAATCATAAGAAAACTTGCAGCCACTTCAGATCCACGAGTTCCATGAAGTGTCATGTCATTCGATTTTTTTGTCAGAGCTTCAAAGCAACTGATGATATTCATGCATGTACTTAGTCTGTACTTAATCTATCTCACGAGATTGTAAACTTTCGAAAGGTTGTGAACCGTAACATACTGCTTTAAATTTCTGGCGCTTCGGCGGGTGCTGCCGATGCCGCGGCGCCCTTCTCTGATCGCTCACCTAACCTAACCTACTAATTTCAATCTAAGCAGATCTTCGATCGTTTACAATCTCGCGAGATTCTAATCTAACGGTAATTACAAATTTACGGTGACATACACATACCATGTGAGTAAATGCGGACGCACACGTGTTGACTAAAGGCTCGCACATACTACAGCCGCGACGGACCGCACCGCACTGCATAACAAAATTACGCCAAAGCACATTATGAGTCGCATAGGGGCGCGCCGCAACGCAAATTGAATCAGTCAGCCGTTCGCAGTTCAAAGCGATGGATAGCTCTGACGTCCATTGACTGCGCTTCCAACGCACACTGAGGTGGGCCGCATCGCAACGCATAACATCGCTGCAAAAATACGCCTAGCAAGCGATCCGGCCCGATGCGGCCCGCGAGTAGTGTGCGATAGTTTATATAAAATTAGCTGTCGCCCGCGTGGTACCCGGATGAAAAATAGCCTATAATATGTTCACCCAGCATATGTACTATGTATATTCTGAGTTTTATTCAAATCCGTTCAGCAGTTTAGGCGTGATTGAGGCACAAATATACAAACTTCCTCACAAACTTTCACATCACTACATAGTATAAAACAAAGCCGCTTCCCGCTGTCTTTCTGTCTCTATGTATGCTTAGATCTTTAAAACTACGCAACGGATTTTGATGCGGTTTTTTTGTAATAGATAGAGTGATTCAAGAGAAAGGTTTATATGTATAATACATGCATAATATAGTAGAGAAACACTGTTAAACTTTAGAGGTTTTGATGTCGTAAATAAACACATTTTTTTGCGCTTACATTGCAAACGCTGGCTGAAACCTACGAGATAGATCAAGATAATATACTACAGTATTGTACACCTTAAAAAGGTCTACATAACAGTCCGCGTATATGTATGTCTATCTCTTATTGCACCCGCGCGAAGCCGGGGCGGGTCGCTAGTTTATAATATAGTAGGATATACTAGGATGTATAAAAGTGATGTACGAAGATTTTTGTTATGCGATGCGGTGCGGTGCGGTGCGGCTCACCATAATGTGCGCGAGCCTTAATGTTACATTGGCGCATAATGTTATCGAGTGGGAGTGTGGGCCTGTGGGACGCTTGCTTTGACAGACTTATCCTTTGACCATTTGCTTTGCTTATTGCAAATAAATATCATATTTCATTTATCTTCTATTATCGCCTTCTTGATCGGTCACGTTCCGTAGATCTTGATAAAAGTTCTTCAAGAAATCAGAGATTATTTTCCAAAACGCAAACTATTCCTTCGAGCATTGATCCCGCAGAGGGAATCGAACCGACGCCGACAGATGTATTGTTGGACATGCACGATACACGTGTTTCGATTCTCATGCACTAGTTATCTAGCTGAATAAAAATACCACTAGCGCAGTGTATTCAAAAATAGCACGGAATCAGTTATTATTCGAAGCGTGGCGTAGCTTGCTTAGGCGTTCTTGATTGATCGTTTAAGTTAAGCATCGTTGTGTTCGGTCACAATTTGGGATATGTGTACCCTCAAAAAAAAACTATAAAAAGTATTTAACAACTATGGTGCTTGGAAATCAACCGCCTCGTACCAAATTACAATAGTTTTATTACCTAATATTTTCGAAACTTTCGGTTCTACGACATGCCGGTGTCCTCACGATGTTTTCCTTCACCGTCTGAGAGTACTGGTATAGCGCACGTATTTTTTTCGAACAGAAAAATTCATTGGTGCTCGACCGGATTCGATCTCACGTCCTTTGGATCACCACTAGACCACCGGTGCCCTCTATTTTGAATAGTGAAATCGGGAAATTAGTTGCATCTATCACTAACCATCCCATATCCCCATTTCAGGAAACAAAACGACCGTCAAAAGAAATGCAGGTCACGATCGCACGACAGCTCGGCTTAGAACCCACTACCGTCGGCAACTTCTTCATGAACGCACGCCGCCGCTCCATGGACAAGTGGAAGGATGATGACGCGCCTTGTGAGTTGGAACAGCAGCTGGAGATTCACGACATGGACCACGTGCCCAGCCTTGATTCTGCGGACTCTGAGGAGGACCATGACGATACTGATGACGTACTCTTGTGACGTCATCTGAACAGCCAGCAGTTGTTAGTGCTCTGAGGGACTGAGGCCGAAACTACGCTTAATGAGTATGTGAGGGTGGATTAGGTTTTCTGTGAGAACTCTTATGTCAAAGTCGAAGTTGTTGTTTGATATCATTTTGAAATACTGCCTAGGCTTTCGTTAATGCCATGTCATTTGTTATTCCGCGTCTTTAACGCTACAACTACAGCTACTTTTGCCACTAGTTCTCACCAGTGCGTTGAAAGGTTCTAATACGAGTCTTAAGGACTCCTTTCGTGCACTGTATTCGAACGACGTCCCACACAGTCATTTTTGTAGTCAACTCTGTCACTAACGCCACTGGCGCTTGATTTAAATGTCTACCTTCAGTGAGTAGAATTTTAATGTCAAAGTCAAACTTGCTTTCATTGAAATTTCATCATTCATTGGGTAGTTCCCAAATGTTCTATGGAACATGACGTCATCGGATAGAATAAGATATTTTTTTCTTATTTTATACTATGGAACATGTAATACAATTTGTTCTATAGGACAAGGTAAATAAGACCTCTTTACGATTTTCTTATCATACTGGCCGATAGAAAATAATAATAATTTATTGTGGCACTTGTGAAAGTGACTAATTTGATTGACTTGATTGTCGCATTATGAGAAATGTCCTCTAACTTGAGATTGGCAGTAATGGTTGTTTGCTACTATACGACCGATTGCCTATATTATATTCATGGTTATGGTTAAAATAGAATAATTGACATTATCAGTGTCATTTAGCTTCTCATGGAAGATTTTGGGAGAATCTGATTTCCATTTTGTTCTATGGCATGAAACTCGGGTGAAAAGCTAGTATGTAGTTCTATGGAAAAAATAAGGAAGAAAATGTGTAATTTTGTTCGATGACGTCATGTTCCATAGAACAAATGGGAACTACCCTAGTCATCATCTCATTTTGAAATACTGCCAGTACGTGATTATGTGGTTTTTCTCACCTAATGTTGTTTAGACCATGGTCTACTACAGTTTTAAAGCATCAAATATAAACATAACAGGTTTTCATTTCTGAAACATCAAAAATTACGAAGCAAAAACTCTGAAAACTCGTCATTTCCTGAGGCATTTGTGTCTTGAATCAGCGGAGTAATGCTACTACACAAGTTATATAGTTTTTACCTATTTACTATGTGTTTTTGACTTCGTAATTTTGTATGTACTCGTATTTGCAGGCAATATAGCGTCCCGGCAGTATAAGCATAAGTGGCCTCCTGACGCTTTATAAACCATGTAGCATAATGGTGTTGCTATGTAAAACTGAATATTAACCAATTTCGAGAAATGTGTGAAAAATAAATGAAATATTTCAACCAGTATTAAAAAGAGTGGGAGGGTTAAGCGTATCGGCCACCAGAAGTGTAAATTTGTATTAATAGGAAAAACATTTTAGTGCTATAATAAGTATTTAGTGTTTGTGGTTTTTTGTATTATCTTTACAATACCTAAATAGCTATTCCAGCAATACTAAATATACTGACAATTCTAGTCATCATAGCTGTATTTTAGTTTGACAAAATGGGTAACTGGTTTTTTTATAATGAAATGTCGTTGCGAAGGCGTTGATGGCGAATCTGTTGTGCGTTTTTTAAACAATATTGGATTCTCTTTTATATCTCAAAGTAATAATATTTGTGGACATTTTATTTTAGGATTTTTAAACTAAGTTTGTTTTACGAAAAGATGCAATGGATAGACAGAAAATAGGTAAATTTCATGTATTGTAATGAAAAGTTTTGGAAAAGGTCAAGAGTACCCTAAACCGACAACCATGCATGAGGAATGTAATGAGAGTGAATGAAGCGAAATAAGTATGTCCGGATCGTAGTAAATAGAGATCCGTGTTCTCTGCCTACCCCTATTGGAAAAAGGCGTGATTTTATGTACTTATGTCATATGCAATGGGAAAATACAAAATATATGACTCTTAGTTTAGTACCTAAGCGTTTATGTTAAAAATGTTTTTACTTAATATTATGTAATAATGATTTTAAAATGTTTTGATGATACAAAGAACCATTTTTTAATAATGTAATGATCTCTTATGCGGACGTTGCTAGTCAAAGCGGATTTAGTCATTTTGCCATTTTAACTAAACGAATACCTAAAAATAAAATCCTTTGAGAAATTAGTCAATACTTTGTGAAAATAGGACAATGTCGAAATGATGTAACACACTTTTTTTTACAATGACATTGAAAAACACGTTTCAAAGAGCTTATAATTACATTCGTATACAATTTTTTTTTTACTTAAAAAAGACAAGATCTTGAAAACTGATACCATTGGATAATAAAAAGTTGAATAAATAACATTATACTCGTATGTTTCAGATAACTCAGCGTTAAAACTATTATAGTATACAAAATATATATGACACAAGTAATTTCCATTAATTATTTTAACAAATTTTTACTATATAACTATTATCTTAGCTGAAGCGCTCGTGGCGTAGCTTACTTAGACGTTTTTGATTGATCATTGAAGTTAAGCAACGTTGTGCGCGGTCACAATTGGGATGGGTGAGCGCAAGTGGCATTACGAGCTGAGCGCTTCCGTGCTTCGGAGGGCACGTTAAATTGTCGGACCCATCTGTTAAGTCGTGAAGCCCTGACGAAGGCTTTTAGGCGGCCTAAAAACTCAGTCACAAGAGTTGGCCACTAGCTCATACGAACTTACTTACTATCCAATGGTTTTATATTTTAAATAATACTCATCGATGGTCGAAAGTTATAACATAACGCTCCATAGAATCAGCATACATATAATTCCTACGCAAAATAAGGTATTTGTTCATTAAAATGGTTAGTATTATTTAGTCAGATTATAATTTTGCATTCGCTTAAGATTATTGGACTAAGTCAAACTGTAAATATACATGTAAATGATTTGGATAGTCGCTAGAATACTGGGCGTAACGTTACGACAATATAAGAAGAAGTTGTAATAGAATAGTTGTAATTCGTTGTCATAGATGGGAGGTTCTGCACGATGCGATGCTATACGATGTTTGATGTGCGTGCAAGTTGTTGGCTATATCTATCAGCGATAAAAGTTATGATTGATATTTTATATCTTAAATATTATTTTAGTCGTACTATATAACTCTGGAATCTGTCGGAATTGTAATTTCGAAGACATATTTTGCCTGTTATCAAGTAATTTTGTAAAAGAGAATAAATATGGTTTTGGAAATACTAATTAAGTCAAAATTATCAAGTACTCTGAATAGTCACATAGTTTTGAAAGTACTTTAGGATTTTCTCTGTCGCGGAAATCAGAAACTACCAAAGTTACGAGCAGAAATATTCCAAGACATGCAAAAATTTATCCCGCCGCGGTAATCGAAGTCGCACCTCTCGCATCCCAGCCCACCACGCCACACATATCACACAACTTTATTTATAAAAAAATATCTAATCAACTTTTGTCACCGACGATATGACAAAGAGAAAAAGTAAATTTGAATTCTAAGTGCGCCCGTGACGATCTCTCTCGCCAACGACTTGCACGTTAAATGTGAATTATAGAATGGATTAAGCTATGAATTGTAATGATAATGTTTGGCGCTTGGCTCATAACTTCTAGTCTCAGATTTGAGTTATAAATTTTCCTGTTAAGTTATATACTTAGACCTTGCCCCGTTTAGTTGTGAACTTAGTTAAAACTGGCCCCGTTTAGTTATAAAATTTGCTTAACTAAACACTGCTTAAGATTCACCCTGTCACTATTTGTCACTCTAACCGAATGAGATGACATTACTTAAAACAGCTTAAAACATTGTTTTTTGTTTTGGGCAGGATATAGTCGAAGGCTTTACCGCCTCGTCTTGACATTGATAAACTTTTGACAGCTTTTAAGAGAAACCTATAAATTAATCCCAGACTGTTTTAAGAGTTCGAAGAGTACTTATTTGTTTTAACATCATCATAATTTAGGTATATATGAAATTTATTTATTTTCAAATTATTATCAGTTTAAGTTATAGTATGATAAAATGTCTGGTATTAGTGAATTTAGAAAAAATATTCGATGAAATCGAACTACAAATCCACCTTGTTTGGAGTTTGAAATTATCAAAAAGTTTAGTAACAATTTAAACATTATATTTAAAAATTTTATGCGTTTATAAATTAAAATTGATTTAAATACATTCCATGAATTAACAAAAAGCCCTAAAGGTCATCGCTCATTGCACGGCACCGCTCCGACACAGCTTATTGCTTGTCAATGAAAAGTGGTAACATAAGGTGTTATCTATTTAGCCTAGTTTTCGTGAAGTGTGTCTACAGAGCTCGACTTAAAGTCCACTTTTCAGTAACAAGATGTGCCGGAGCACTACTTTTATGAGTACTTGCTGACTTAAAACCAAATATGCCGAAAATTGTTTCCTAATGACTAATAGATGAATACTAAATAAACTTATTTATATAAATTACTAGTAGTAATTGATAAATACAAAGAGTTGATCTGTATTTGAAGAAAAAAAAATTGTCTTACTGGTTTCGTTCAATTAAATTTAATACCGAAATTGCTAAGGGTTTTGTAAAAATATTGCATTTCTTTAATCAAAAGATCTCTATACATTCCATTGTAATTTGAACCTTAGCGTTAACATAATAAATGTTAATTTCAAGCGTGATATTACGTAAAATAATTAGGTAATCGTTTAAGTAACGCTTAAGAAACCTTCTAGTCTGATTTATGCAAAGTAGGTATTTAATAAATGTGCTGTCATTTTAATCGTCTTCTAATTTTTTATGAATTTTTAATAAATACTATTGACTTGTGGATGACTTTAGTGAATGTATGTTAGTAATTATATTAAAACAGTGGAACTAATACTCTGTTTCATAAAAAACAGGTACCGGAAAAAAAAACTCAAGCAAACTTTTGACAGAACGTACTTGATGGTCCGCTTGTCCAACGGGTCAGTGAGCGGAGAGCCTTAATAATAAGCCTTAGTAAGATGGCTACTATTGAAAAGGTTTATCTTGAAATGCAATGAGATCAGCCATGCAAATCGTACCAATAGCATTAGTTTCACCATATTTAATTAAGAGTTTATATTAATTTAATTTATTTCATCACATCTAGTCTGTAATTTTATAAGTCACCAAAGAGTTTGTGCAATTTTGTTTAATATATCATTATTTATACATTTTTAATTAAATAAGCAATATTAGAGTGGATTTTTGTTAAGAAAATCGCGCACAATAAATTCAAATTATCTGATTCTATGACTGAATAAAAGTTTTTTGTTTTGTAATTCAATTTTCGTTTAAAAATTTCTGCTGTACACGTAAAGGAGTATTTTTGTGTATCTAGATTATTAGTGCGCTTTCTGATGTAAATAGACGGTGATTACTGTAAGATTAAATGTAATTTTACAAAGATTTACAGTTTATTTTTATTAATGATCACTCACCTAATACTTATTATACCTACACTACCCTGCTTTCCGACCAGGGTATCAATTTTTGAATATCACTCAGTGATAAAATTCAACAAAATGGTCCGTTTACATTGTTTTTTTTATTTTCAATTTCGTAGTCTTGAAAGTCATTTGGTGGCTACAAAATAGTTCAAAATTAAAAATAAAGAAACTTACAACTATTACAAATATAATTTACAAAATACAATAGACACAGTCGGGCTATCTAAAGGCCGTTGCAAACGGTCTACAGATAGCTCACCTGATCCAGCTCATCAGACGGTGGAAGCGTGCCCAAGACGCTGGCCGCATTGCCACGCTGAATGAAAAAAAAATATATATCTTGAAGGAACCAAATTACTTTTAAGAATACGAAATTGAAAAACAAAAACAATGGAAATGGGTCATTTTGGTGAATTTAAATCACTCGGTTATTTTCAAGATTCGCCCGGCTGTCGCGTGTCGTGGATTCGAATGAAGTTTTTGCTGTTACTGGTAGTTACTGCCTGCATCAATTAGTTAGAAAAAGAGTGGTGAAATAATTTAAGTGCGCCTCATAGGCTCCTTCTGCACTTTACGGCAGATTTACCTAATATTCTCCAACGGTGCAAGAAAACATCGTGAGATAACCTGCAAAGAAAAGAAAAAGCTGGGAAAAAGGGACAGAGGTCTTTGCTCTGCTGTGTGAATACATCTTAAAATTAAGAATAATAATAATTCATTTATTATACATTTTGAAGCGCCATCTATTGGAATAATTTCTCAGTAAGTAGGTCGGTAACTATTTTTTTAACTAGGTACCATGAATTACACCTACAGAGAGTTTTCAATGCTCAAACATCCAAGTTCCAACAATTTATTTCCATTTAAGTTCCGCTAGATGGCGTCATTAAAATAATTAGTGAATGTGGTGCCATCTGTGAAAAGAAATTAACACAAATATTAGTAAAACCTCAAAGGTCTTGTCACCTGTATCAGGATAGAAAGAGACAGAAGATAAGAGAAATGTCCGTGAAAAAGCAGGCAAGCCTATGTCAACCTATGACAAGCACCTGAAATTTATTCACCATAGAGAAAGTAAATTACCTACTACACAGGTCAGGATAAAGTTGACGGCGGTTGGATGCTCAGAACAATATTGGATGTTACCTTTGATATCTAATTTCAAAAGGAGTATTAGTAAAGTAGTTCAGATACCGAAAAAAACTCTATGTTAGTACCTGGAATAAATAATGGTAGTACTAGGCATCTAAAATAAAACTATTAAAAAAAGTGGAAGGCCGTAAAAAAAAACAAAATAGAGGACGCAACCAAGGTGAACCTGCGTACAGAAAGGACACACTATTTTAAGAACTGCATCAATGCCTACCGTATACAGCCTTCGTGGAGCAAACTTTAAGATAGTATTTTTTACAAAGTGCCTTTGGCAGCACGCCCTTATACAATAACTGATGCCTGGAGCTATATTCGGGCCTTTCTGAAAGACAAAAGGCTTTGAAAATCTTTTAAAGCACTGAAAAATACACAAAAGGTCACTGGAGCTTTGAGGGAAAGAGACAGAACGATAGAAAAAGTAGTAGGCGAGAGCAAGACGGGTATATGAAAATCAATTTATTAGGTAGTGACGTCACGACGTCGACATGCGCATTGAGAGTTCTCCCGGGACGGGGTTGCAGACTGTTGGGGAAAATTAGGGAAAATCAGGTAAATGTAGAGACTTATTGTTCAACTTACAATTTTTAGAAAAATCTGTGTCTTGCGGTGGGATGAAATTGGCTAAAGAAAATAAAGTAGTTAATTTAATTTGATTTTTCATTTTCTTTTTAAAAGGTGACTCATTAATTTATTGGTTCAAGTTCCTACACATTTTACTATTCATTTTCAGTTTGAAAAACCAACGTCAACAGAACACAAAATTAGCGTTTATTTAGAATCAGGATATTTTAGAAATGTAACGTTTACACCTGAGAAACATTCTTTGTGTACATTCTGTCTGCGTGGGACGGCATCAACACCCACCCCCAAGAGCTATTAGTTAAAATGTATTAGAAGACTTTAACATAGTAGTATAGAATATATAACTGTTTTTCATTCGTATAGAGGTTATCTATCCATATTAACTAGGTGATGTAGAAAGCCGCAGTTTTAAGAGAAAAAATAACAACATCACCATCTCATAATAAAACCTGCAAACCAATTTCCCTAATTAACAGCTTGATACAATTACAAAAACAACTTCGTTCAATTAACATCAGACTAAACATCAAACGGTGAATAAACAACAACAATGTTGGTGAATAATTCGGTTAAATTGTTTCTGCGTCTGGCAACACAGGCGTCATCTGGGCGGTCTGCCCGAAATAGTCGCGGGGGGAGGTTAGTTGCCGCGCCGCCGCTGGCGTGCACACTCGCGTCATGGCGTCCGTGGCCGCGTGGCTCCCCTTCGCCAGGGCTGCCGCCATCGGATGGGTGCCCATTGCCACGCACCCGCTGCCCCCGCCCCCCGTCCCCAAGGACCGCCGCCGCGCGGAAGACGAGAAGCTCCTCATCAACGTCTCCGGGCGACGCTTCGAGACATGGCGCAACACCCTAGAAAAATACCCGGACTCACTGCTCGGCTCCACGGAACGCGAGTTCTTCTACGACGAGGACAGTCGGGAGTACTTCTTCGATCGGGATCCTGACATATTCAGGCACATCCTCAACTACTACAGGACAGGGAAGCTGCACTACCCCAAGCACGAGTGCTTGACTGGGTACGATGAGGAGCTGGCGTTCTTCGGAATTCTGCCGGACGTTATCGGGGACTGTTGTTACGAGGACTATAGGGATAGGAAGAGGGAGAACGCCGAAAGGCTGATGGATGATAAGCTCAGTGAAGCGGGGGACCAGAGCCTCCCGCAGCTGACGGACTTGCGACAGAAGATGTGGAGGGCGTTCGAGAACCCTCACACGTCGACTGCTGCGTTAGTGTTTTACTATGTAACTGGATTTTTCATTGCTGTGTCTGTGATGGCCAACGTGGTGGAGACGGTGCCGTGCGGCCACCGGCCGGGCAAGGCGGGCACGCTGCCCTGCGGGGAGCGCTACAAGATCGTGTTCTTCTGCCTGGACACGGCGTGCGTGATGATCTTCACGGCGGAGTACCTGCTGCGGCTGTTCGCGGCGCCCGACCGCTGCAAGTTCGTGCGCTCCGTGATGAGTATCATAGACGTCGTGGCGATCTTGCCGTACTATATCGGATTGGGCATCACTGATAACGATGATGTATCAGGAGCCTTCGTCACCCTGAGAGTGTTCAGAGTGTTCCGAATCTTCAAGTTCTCTAGGCACTCCCAAGGGTTAAGAATCCTGGGGTACACGCTGAAGTCCTGTGCCAGCGAGCTTGGGTTTCTGGTCTTCTCATTGGCGATGGCTATTATCATCTTCGCTACAGTGATGTTCTACGCGGAGAAGAACGAGCAAGATACTAACTTCACTTCCATTCCTGCCGCCTTTTGGTACACCATCGTCACGATGACGACTCTCGGGTGAGTGCTGCTGTAGAAGTCACCGCCCACTAAAGCTTCGTGCATAGTGCATCAAAATCTAGCGTGCAGCCTTCATAAAGCATCCGTTGCCGCTTTGCTCGAAGCGGGGACGTTTATGTAGACTGCACACTACGTTTTGAATCGTCTATGCAGGTGCGCTTCAGTGGGCGATGACCTTAATTTTACTGTAGTTCGATTCTGCCAATGATAAAGCTGTGCGAAGTTTTTGCACGCATCTGACACCTGTCGCCGCCATTAGCGAGGGCGGGAAAGTAACTGTCATGGCGGCCGTAAATGGTTTAAAGGTGAAACATTGATGATACGCGGTTTAAATTCTGTGTTTTCATTTGTGAAATGGTTACTGCAGGATCGTAAACCATTTTGGATGTATTTGTCGCGGTTCTCCAGTGATAAATGGGGAATTCTGGCGTGTGGATTTAACATGAGCTCTGGTTTATTCAATTTCGTATTGTTCTGCCACGTCTGTCGTATTGCGTCTTTGACGTCCGTTTAATTGCCATAATAGAATCTTATGAATAAGGAATGGAGGCTTAAGCTTCATAAGACTATGATTATAGTAGGTTTATGATGGTCTTAATTATGTGGGTTTAACTAACGGACGTCTGTAGTTAGATTATAATAGCAACAATGTTATTGTCAAAATTACAATAACAATGTTGAAATACATTTTATTATAATGAAACATTCACAGGAGAAATTGCTTAAAAAATATGATGGAGTCACCGCCAAGACTTCTCTATTTAAGATGGAGAAATATGGATTAAGAAAATTCACGTTTACTCTGATTTTCGGTTATGAATATATATTATATACTACTCAATAAAATACTTAATCTGACTAAATACTTTTTTATTCTCAATATGCTTACAAAAAAAGCGAACCTCTTTTTTATGTTACGAATGAAAAAATATTAAACAATAAAAAATATTAGCTTCTTATAACGTGAACTGTTTGGGTTATTTAAATGGCTGTTGCAATAATTCCGTCTCAGCTTCACTCTAGTGGACGTGAGCCTTAAAGGTCTCCGCTTACTGCCCCAGTCCGTAACCGGACCGTCACCGTCCCGGTACAAAAAGTAAACCAAAGACCTGTCAAAAGTTTGCGTGTCAATTGGCATACTTTTTTCGAGACGTGGAAATGGGCGGAGACCTTTAGCCGTTAGGGCGTGGTTCAAACATACATTGAAACTATCGCATCCTATCCTACTATAATGCGAAAATATGTGTGTGTGAATGTTTTGTTACTACTAAACCGATAATAATAATGTATGTATGTATGTTCGTATGAGCTAGTGGCCAACTCTAGTGACGGAGTTTTTAGGCCGCCTAAAGGCCTCCGTCATGGCTTAACGACTTAAAAGCCAGGACCGACTATTTAACGTGCCCTCCGAAGCACGGAAGCGCTCAGCTCGTAATACCACTTGCGGTCACCCATCCCAATTTGTGACCGCGCATATAGTTGCTTAACTTTGAAAATCAATTAAGAACGCCCAAGCAAGCTACGCCACGACCGCTTCATAATAATAATATAATAATAATAATAAAGTTTATTTATTTTCACAAAGAATATAACAGTTTTTAACAAATTATGACTTATGACTATACAGTGCACACTATTGAAAAAGAATACAATGAAAATGATTTTGATGATATTTAGAATACGCTCTATCTTCGGCTTAAGGAATCCAGTCTCTACCAGCAGTTTTCACAGATCCTCACTCCACCTAGCCGGAGGGCGTCCGACATTACGTTTGCCGAGTCGCGGTCTCCACTAACAACTCGTTTACCCCAACGGTTGTCGATTCTTCAGCAGATATGACCAGCCCACTGCCACTTCAGCTTGCTAATTCTCTGAGCTATGTCGATGACCTTGGTTCTCTGTCGGATAATATCGTTATGGATCGTATCCTTCAGAGAAACTCCGAGCATAGCTCTTTGCATAGCTCGCTGAGCGACTTTGAACTGGTGGACTAGCCGTACTGTGAGTGTTTCGGCTTCGTATGCCATGACAGGTACTCCGTATGTCATTACAGGCCTGTCATGATATACAACGGCAGTGGATCAAAAATATTTTGACTAGTAAGTGACTACTACGGCATTATCCGAGCAGGACATTAGATCACCCATAGTGCATAAGTTTAAACAGGACGGCCTTGTTCCCAACTATGGTAGGTAGATGATTTATATAGCATCAGGAGGCAACTTTTACCTTCACAGATGGAACGCTACAGTGCCCGGGACGAATTAAGATGGAGTAGGCTTGCCCAGCACCTATTCCATCCTCTCAGCTTAGTCGGCCTTGTCCACAGGAAAGACATGGTCAATACGGAGCTGACTAAGCCGCGGGTTTCCTCACCAGTCCATCACCGGACCACCAGA
Organism: Scotopteryx bipunctaria; assembly: GCA_949320045.1. Classification (NCBI taxonomy): domain Eukaryota; kingdom Metazoa; phylum Arthropoda; class Insecta; order Lepidoptera; family Geometridae; genus Scotopteryx; species Scotopteryx bipunctaria. The sequence continues at coordinate 961,541 of OX439465.1, forward strand.
CCACCAGTGTTCTCTTCTAAGCAGAACGGACACACGAGCAAAAAGCATCTGTAATATTATTCCGACGCCTATAAAAACGTTGTCTGAAAGAAAATTTCATTTCCACATAAAATTCTAGAGGTTCCAACGTTATAAAAACAAGCCATAAATATGTAGGGTTATGTAAATATCCGAACTTCTGAAGTTTGGAAGTTTTCAGACGGGCGAATTGAGGACCAAAATAATGTAAGAAAATACATTTATTCGCAAATTGTGTGAAAACAGGACAAATACCGTGGTTTCGATAAACATTGAGGTTTTTTTAATGTTAATGTCTCTGTTCACTGCGCCATTTATGCTGGACCGTAATAAATAATCTTACTTATATCATGAATGCGAAAGTTGTATGTTTGTACATCACATATTTGGGTACCACACGAGCGAAGCCGCGGGCGGGATGCTAGTGATTTATAATTATCTTTGGTAATATTTTAGCCGATTCCGAATAATTTGCAAATCTTTCTGATAGATTGCGTGTCTTATCACTCCATCTATGCCCCTTTATTCATAATTCCACTAGAGTGCCTTCAAAGCCTGTAATGTTCCCTTCTTTCAAAAGAAATAAGAAAAAGTGCGAGTCGAATTCACACACTAAAGGTTCCGTACTTTCGTCATTATCATTTTCCTGCCCTTATCTGACTAGATGGGGTCGGCACAACGTGTTTTCCTCTTCCATCTTCTCCTATCACTTGTCATCTCAGTACTTATTCCTTTCACACGAATGGCCTTCCTCTGCCTTTCTCTGAAGGTTCAGTACCATGTTACATGTACTATTTAATATAACTCTATGTACTTTTTAAATTGGTAGCTTCGATGATCGATTACAAATGCTAAAAAACTATTTCTTGTAATGGGTCCGCTTTTATTGTATTATTTGTTATTATAGCTGCAATAGAAATACACACTGAGAAAATTTCAACTTTATATATATTACAGTTCATGAGAGACAGCTCGCTGACAGACGGACAGACGGCGCGGAGGCTTAGTAATAGGGTCCCGTTAGCACCCTTCGGATACGGAACCCTATAAACGCGTGGCTTAAAAGCGTCTCAACGTTGAATTAGAATTATGAATATGGGGTTAATTATACTGTTAACATCTGTGTATATTTGGCTTCAGGCCTCGTTTTGGTTAGAATCAGCAGTAAGATCTGGCTGTGATATGATGTGTATTATGATTTTCCACAAACTTTACTCGCTATTACTACTAGTCGTATCACTAGTTCTTTCGAACCAGTGCGGTGAAAGGATTTAAAGTGCGCCTCAAAGGCTGCTTTCGTGTACTTGATACATGTTTTCAAACTTTTTTAGGTTCTACGATATGCCGGTTCCCTCACGATTTTTTCCTTCGGCCTTGAGAGTATTGGTATAGCGCACATTTTTTCGAACAGAAAATTTCATTAATGCACGCGTTTGAACCCACGACCTTAGGATCGGAAGAGGTCACTACCGCTAGACTACCAGTGCTCTCCGTCTTCTCCGTACGTCCCGCTAGTGTAGGCAAAACTGCTCAATATTATATGTCAAAATCAATAATTAAGAAAAAAATGTTTTATAGTTAACCGTTAGTCCGGCTTTCTGTTATAATGTTATAAAATCTCATAAATTCGTATTTGCCGTATTATAACCTATACGATGTTTTGATTAATTAGCCTTGAATATTTTGTTTGAAAAAAAAAACTTACGACTGAGCTCTATTTTAGCCTCAATCACACCTTAACGGCTGAACCGATTTCAATGAAACTTAAGTGACTCACGTGTCCAAGTGATCCCCGTGATTTTATGGAATAAAAAAAAATACCTTGACTTTGACTTTTAAAATGTATAAGACGTAGTACGTATGCTAGAAGAACATTTATACATTTTTATTGCAAGAAACTTACAACTAATACAAAGTATAATTTACAAAATACAAAACAAACAGGCGGGCTATCTATAGCTAGCCCGATAATAGCTCACCTGATCCAGCTCATCAGACGGTGGGTTGATGCAGATTTCTGAATAAAACCGGTCAAGTGCGAGTCGTATTCGCACAAGAAGGGTTCCGTACCATTGTAAACGTACATAAATGTGTCTTATAAATAAATAAATCTTTATTATCAGACAACTTAGTCCATAGCATATATGTAGCCCCCTTTTATTTTAATTTTATTATTTGTTGTTAAAGCGGCCATAGAAATACTCTGTGAAAATTTCAACTCTTTACCTACGGTACATGAGATACAGCCTGCTGACAGACCGACGGACAGTCGGACAGCGGAGGCTTATAATAGGGTCCCGTTTGAACCCTTCGGGTACGGAACTCTAAAAATCTCAAGAGTCGAGCACACGTCAACTAGAGGTTGCGTAGAGGTCCCGTAGAGGTTTCGTAGAGGCGCTACGCAACTTCCAACCTTGACATATTGCTGCTACGCCGCCAATCAATCTAGATTACTAACTGTCAAACTTTCTATATGGCTTTTCACCCCTTTAGAGTCGCTTCGGAGGGTGGAATTTTAAGGGTAAGTTTGTTATGGATAATACGTGAAACAAATAAATAGGTACGGTTCTTTTAATTATGACGTAGTTTTTATAGAAAACTGAGCTTGTACAGACATTTTATCCCTAACGGGGTGGGCAGAGTCACAAGTGGTCGTAAGAAAACTTGCAGCCACTCTTGATCCAAGAGTTTCAAGATGGATATGGTGATCAATGGTGACAGGTGATCAGCCCTGAGAACAGCAAATAAACTTAGTGGATCAGCCCATCGCCCATATAGAACTTACTTAATATCATTTAAAAGCAACAAAACATCAGGCTATCTAAATACCGTTGCAGTCTATAGAATATCTTCTGTTTTAAAAAACTGTTCAAGACATCTCTTCGTGAGCTATTGCAATATTAACCTAGTATATTTGCAAGGTTATAATCGTAATTTCAAGATCAGAGAGAACTGCCATACTTTGTGTAGTTCATTGTTCAAAGTGTTTACTTTCAATCTGCAGTCAATTAGCGGTTGATTTATCTATCCGGCGATACAAGGCCGATCTCTGGTTCTCATAGAATTGCCACCGTTAATTCAGGTTCACATCGTAATATGTCGAGTTTGACGGCTTCGGCTGAGATATATCCCGTTTTCACCCTTCAAGAACGGAACCCTAAAAATGTATGTGACAAATATTTCTAAGGCGTAATACAAACATATCAAAACATGAGTTTTTAGGCGAAAACTAAACTTATGTGTATGGTGGTAAGGTTGAGAATGTGAACAAGAAAGGCGTACCTTACAAACTTACAAAATAAACATGAGATTTCACACGAAAAACCATCCTATTTGTAAGGCAGTAAGGTCCAAAATTGCGGTTTCAACTACGATCGTCGTATGACGGTTATTGCGTCTTAAAAAACAATGGATTGATCAAGGCCACGTGGCTGTAATGAGATGTGTAACAGACTTTTTTGTTTTTCAGTAAAGTCTATGAGATTTTTTTTCCTGGTTGATATTTATTTTTTTACTAGCTGTTGCCCGCGACTTCGTACGCGTGTAGTACATTATTTTGTTCTATGATCAATAGTTTTCGCAGCGCACGCCATAAACTATTTTGGGTTTTCTACCTTGGGTTACAATATTGCAATTTTCTTACAGATCCCTAATATGTTTCAAAAATATTATAGTCTGTACTGGTCCTTGATATTTAGCTTTCTATTGTTGAAAGAATTTTTGAAATCGGTTCTGTAGTTTCGGAGCCTATTCGTTACAAACAAACAAAAAATCTTACCTCTTTATAATATTAGCATGATTTATTTATTTGGAAGACCAACAGCTTACATTAGTAGTGGTATGGTCGGCTTACATTAGTAGTAGTATTTGGACAGGAAATCTTGCTGTCTAAGGAATATAGTATGTGTAGAGTCAACATCATCATCCTTTATTCTTTATTGTACATAATATAAAACACAGAAAACACAGACATAAAGTAAGAACATGTACAAAGGCGAGTTTAACCCTACAAAGAGTTTTCTTCCAGCAAACCTTTAGCTAGAGAGAGGTGGAGTATAGATAGCGGGTATATGTACAAAACAAGACAAACATTTAAGTATACAGATAAATAAATAGTGAATGAACTACAAACTAAACCTATTCCTTTTTACCAATCAAAATAATATACCTATCATCAGCCTATAGCAGTCCACTGCTGGACATAGGCCTCTCCTAATGAGCGCCATCGCGCCCTATCTTCGGCTTGACGCATCCAGTCTTTGCCAGCAGCCTTTCGCAGATCGTCATTCCACCTAGCCGGAAGGCGTCTTAAATTACATTTGCCGAGTCGAGGTTTCCACTAAAAAACTCGTTTACCCCAGCGGTGGTCGATTCTTCAGCAGATATGACCAGCCCACTGCCACTTCAGTTTGCTAATTCTCTGAGCTATGTTGATGATTTTGGTTCTCTTTCGGATGTGTAGTGTGTAGAGTTTAAAAGCTCTAAATAGAGCTTGACTCATCATTTTCATAACTCTCACGAAACCTCTAAAACTGGGTTATCCAGGTAATAAACTATTTATTATTCTACTAGATGGCAGCACAGGTAAGTTAGCACGCGATATCGTTGCGTTTTGAGCTTTATGCCGGTAATTTCAAGCAAACTAAATCTATTCAATTTTATATTATAAGCAAGATTTAGTCGTGTCAGCAGTCCTTCCGAACCAGTGTGGTGAAAGGATTTAAAGAGCGCTTCAAATGCAACCTTTCATGCATTTGACATATTTTCGAACTTTTTAAGTTCAACGTCTTGCCGTTTTTCTTGCGATGTTTTCCTTCACCATTTGAAAGTAGTAGTTAGAGCACATATTTTTTTCGAACAGGAAAAAAAAGTGTTTTTTTTTTCTCTTAGCGTGGTTTCACTTTGAGGAGCCAAAGAAAATGTTTAAATTTCATTTTCTTTCAATAAACACTTCTTATTAATAACTAACTAACAACAGAGCTGCATCGATTTTGATGAGCAAAATCTGCTATTATACTCTTAGTCCTACACAGTCGATAAGACAGACAGACAAACAGGACAGAGCTAGCTTCAAGAAAGGCCTTCTGGTCGATTACCATAAGATTTATCTACCTATAATATGAAAATATGCTAACGAGCCGATTTACCATCCAGAGAAGTGGGTGTAAAATATCAGATGAGCTTGTTTTGCAGGCTTCTCTAAACAATGGCGGAATATACAGATCATTATAAACTGGATCTTTGTTCTATGAATCACAGTTAATTTAAGGCAGCTTGTGGAAAATGAAATGCTCTTTATTTTTCCACACAGCTCAACTGATCCAGATCAGCAGACGGTGGAAGCTTTCTTCCACCACACTGGTTAATACGTACCTAGTTTATTTAATTAATATTTGTATGCTTATATTGACAGGTCATAGTGTACTTTAAAATTGTATAATATGTACCTGTGTATCACAAATAAATTAGAAATAATGAAGCACTCGTGGCGTAGCTTGCTTAGACGATCTTGATTGATCGTTGAAGTTAAGCTACGTTGTGCGCAGTCACAATTTGGATGGGTGGACAGCAAGTGACATGACGAGTTGAGCGCTTCCGTGCTTCGGAGGGCACGTTAAATTGTCTTTCCCGGCTTTGAAGTCGTTAAGTCACGACGGAGGCCTTTAGGCGGCCTAAAAACTCCGTCACAAGAGTTTGCCACTAGCTCATACGAACTTAATTACTTACAAATAAATAAATTGAAATTATGTACTTAGTTCTAAAGAAGTGCACGAATTGTAGTATTTACAAAGATTTTTATGAACACTTCAAATTCCTGTTTACGAGTAAACAATTTTCAAAACCTTGTAAACATTACAAATGACCTATGGAACATATAGGTCAATGTCTGGCTTAGCGTCACGGAGATCAAGGTTCGATTCTCGTCACGTAATATATTTTTAGTGGTATTTCGTAATCGAAGAAAATTTTATTGACGTTGTTACTATTATGGGTTTGGCTTTTACGAGTCTAATAAAAATGGTTTAATGCGTTAATGATAAAAAGGCTTGTTCTCTTGTTGAATGTTTAGTCTTCAACACATCGCAATTCTTATGTTTTTGAAGTTATTTGGATAATAATAGATAATATATAAATAAATAAATATGTCACAGTAAAATTGTAAATACTGTTAGATTATAATCTATCTCGCGAGTTTGTAAACTGTCGAAAGATTGTGAACCGTAAAAAAAAAAAACAGAATGCGTCCAGCTGCTTCTCTCTCCGAGCATGTCGTAAAAGTCGACTAAGGGATAGTATCCTCCAACATGATGAGATACAATAAGCAAGTATTCCCAAGGAGGGTTGACGTCAGGCAGGCGGCCGGTCATAAAATACCTTAGCCAAAACTCTTACAGCATGATCCGAGGATCATGCTGTGCCGACCCCACATAATGGGATAAGGGCAGAAAGATGATGATGATGATGATGACATTTCTGGCGCTTCGGCGGGCGCTGCCGCGTCTCGGTGGTCTAGTGGGAACGGCCTTGCGATCCTAAGGTCCTGGGTTCAAATCCGGTCGTGCACTAATGCATTTTTCTGTTCGAAAAATGAATGTGCGCTATGCCAGTGCGCTCAAACGGAGAAGGAAAATATCGCGAGAAAACCGGCATGTCGAAGAACATAAAAAAAAGTTCGCAAGCATGTGTCAATTGCACGGAAGGAGCCTTTGAGGCGTACTTTAAATCCTTTCACCACACCTAGCTACTACGAGTAGCTATACACAAACATACAAACTTTACTTCACTTGACATTATGCTACGCCATACCGGTTTCCTCATCATGTTTTCCTTTACCGTTTGAGAGTACTAGTATAGCGCACATAATTTGTTCGAACAGTAAAATCCATTGGTGCAAGATCAGATTTGAACCCCAAGGTTGTAGGATCCGAAGGTGGGCCGCTTGAAAGTATATCTTTACGGGTAGTGGAGCACGTCCGTTCTTAATAAGCAAAAAATAAATTGAGATATAGAATTACAATTTAAAAATTCTATCCCAGTTTGTTGAACATTGTGTTATTTAAAATTCCAAACAGAATCGGAATTTGTGAAGCAGACTGAAGGCCAGCAAAGGGACAACGCAAACGTGATTCGGATGCAGGTAGGTACTTTATGACTGAGCTACTCTACAAGCGTAGATATATTTTTATTAAAATACTAGCTGTTGCCCGCGACTTCGTACGCGTGTAGTACATCATTTTGTTCTATAATCAATAGTTTTCGCAGCGCACGCCAAAAACTACTGGGTTTTCTACCTTGGGTTACAATATTGCAATTTTCTTAAGGATCCCTGATTTTTTTTAAATTATATTATAGCCTATACTGGTCCCTGATAATGTAGCTTTCTATTGGTGAAATAATTTTTGAAATCGGTCCAGTAGTTTCGGAGCCTATTCGTTACAAACAAACAAAAAAACAAAAAATAATATTAGTATGATATATAAAAACTCTTACGGTATGATTATACCAAATCAGCCATCGGCCGAGGTTAGGTATTTCTCTAGATATGTTTCCAATAATGTAACTGCCGTCCTTATTTTAAAGTTTTGTCCTGTCCATCCAAAGGTTGCCTGGAAGAGATCGCTTTTAGGTGCTTCTATAAGGCCGCCCATTGTATGACGCGTATTTAAACACCTATTTTTTGTTTGTTTTTCTTGTGTTTTTATATTAAAGATACCTACATAAATTGTGTTGTCGAACTGGACTGATCGGAATAAACGTATGCTAAAAGAAGATAGTGCCTACAAAACTATAACTGACATTGCCCATTCGATTTCGGAAACTTATACGCAAACACATAGCAGTCACACAAACACATATTTTTTCTGAATAAATGAATTCTGGATTTTTCAAAACAACCCTAAAAAGGGGTAAAATGAGTAAATTTTGTATATTATTAACGGGTGGTGCGATTAGCTCAAAATTAACAGACACGTGTTTCAGGGTTTTCAAAGTCAAAGTCAAAGTAAAAAAAAATATTTCATAAAATCACGGGGGTCACTTGGACACGTCTTAAATCTACGTTGCATTTACACCAGCCCCCTTATTCACGATGACCAAACAAAACATAACGCGGGCACGTTTGTAGAATCACCGTGTTATCGTATTATATATGACAATTTTATTTTGATGACCACGCGACCAAAGCTGCGCGTGTTAGCTAGTCTATGCTCTAACAAATTGTAACAGCCAAATCTGTATTGAATGTTTATTGAATATTTAAATTGGAGATTTGTTCCTACTTACTCCGAAACGAATGAACGGATTTGACTTTAACTTGGAATACTAATATATCTAGGCTTCTTTTATCATGTAGGTCTGTTATTATTTATTTAATTAGAACGGCAAAACCAATTACTCTAACTAAATCACAAAAGAGACGAAAAAAAAAACATTTGTATGATGGATATTTGGATGGGTGACCGCAAGTCGCATTACGAACTGAGCGCTTCCATGCTTCGGAGGGCACGTTAAATTGTCAGTCCCGGCTTTTAAGTCGTTAAGCCATGACGGAGGCCTTTAGGCGGCCTAAAAACTCTGGCACAAGAGCTGGCCACTAGCTCATACGAACTTACTTACTTACTTAGTGCTTGAAATAGGCCTTTGAGGCGCACTTTGAATCCTTTCACCACACTGGTTCGAAAGAACTCAGGACTCGACTAGTAGTAGTGTATCATAATAACTTAATCCCAGCAAGTCATACACGTTACACGTAAGTAACGACTAAGTACATCGCCCCCGGGGCTGTCCACTTAAGCTGCTGACTTAGTTATGTGCCGGCTACGTTACGCCCGGTTTCGGATATGAGGACCGGTTTAATCCGGATTATTTTGTAACTTGAATCTCCTTATAAACTGGGGTAAGCACTAGATAAACCGTTGAGTCTGGAATGGTTAAAAGAGTGAGTTTAAATATTAAATTTAACAGATATAAATTACTTCTCTGCTGGACTGGGAGTAAAGAAAAAATATATGTAGAATATGTAAAAGTCGATTATAGGATAGTATCCTCTTCAACATGATGGACCATCTATATGGGCGATGGGTTAAACACCTGTCATCATGGTTCACTATGTCCATCTAAAAACTCCGTCACAAGATTTTGCCACTAGCTCATACGAACTTACATAGTTCGAAAACATAATGTCAAGCGCACAAAAGGAGCCCCTTTGAGGCGCACTTAAAATCCTTTCACCACACTTGTTCGAATAAGTAGTGACATAAATACATATGATAATACATAATGAGTGTCAGAAAGTAAGAGCCTGTGAAGATGTTCACAGCCTCACAAATCACCACACAAGATGTATGATCTTCAAAATCTATATTTGTTGCGTTCGTGAAAGCTGTCTGACCAAGGGCAGTGTAACGGTCAGTTTTGAAATAAACCGCGCTATAATCTGAAGAAACATTCTTATGTCTGGTTAATATAAGACGAAGAACTAGTAAATAAGTTTAATTGCAGAATTCTTGTATTCAACTGAAGGGGCTTAGAGCACTGGTGGTCTAGTTGAGGTCTGGTGTAGTGGTAGCGGCCCGTTCCGATCCTAAGGTCGCGGGTTCAAATCCAGTCGCATACCAATGGGTTTTTCTGTTTGAAAAATGTATGTGCGCTCGTAAAAGTAAAAGTTTTGAAATATGTGCCAAGTGCACGAAAGGAGCCTTCGAAGCGCACTTTAAATCCTTTCACCACATTAGTTCGAAAAAGCTAGTGACACGACTATATAGATTGATAGATAGTGGAATGTACCCTCCAGGTTTAAATTGTCTAGAACTTCTTATTTGGGCTGTGTTTTGATTGTTAGTCAGTAATAAATAATAAATAAATATTTGTGGACATTTTACACAGCGCCATCTAGCCCCAAACTAAGCAAAGCTTGTACTATCGGCACCATTTCTTTTATACCTACTTTTTTTTGTAAATACATACTTATAGTACCTACCTAGTATAAAATACTACAACACCCAGACCCGGAAGAAATATTTGCAGAACATACAAACATTTCTCCCGTAGCGGGAATCGAACCCGCGCCTCTTGGGTCTCTAAATTAATGTTATTTTTTTCTTTCTTTCTAGATATACTGTGACCAACGCCCGCTGGTCTACTACTCGTTTACGCTTTCGTTACAAACTACGGATGCGCTAAGTCCCAATCAGTTTCTGTAACGGCTAGTTATCAATACCGTATGAGTTGGACTCACGCCAGGCTGTGGTGACCATGTCCAGTGACAATCTAAACCAGGGTTTCTTAAAGTGGGGTCCACGGACCCCCGAGGGGTCCGCAATACATGTGCCAGGGGTCCGCAGTAGCTCAATTAATTGTTGAGATTAATGAAAAAATCTCATCATTTGCTTGACCACTCTCGCAGGTTATTGTTGAGCAGCGCGAGAATTATTTAATTTATATTTATCAATTTTAATTTAATTAAATCAAGCATTAGTATCTAAGTTTGATTTTATAATTTTTTTTTCCACAATATTCTTTGACAGAGGGGGGAGGGGGGGGGGGGGGGCGGGTGTCTGTGAAATTCTGACAGTGGTCCGTGACTGCACATAGTTTAAGAACCCATGATCTAAACGAACTGACTTATTTATGAATACTCGATTGGATTGGTTTTATTTATAAGTTAACCTTTGATTGCGCGTGGGGTCTTTTGTGCCACAGCCGTGTATGTTGAAAACGCATGGCAGATTCGTTCGTAGTGCCCGTATAAAGTGCCTCATGGCGTAGCTTGCGTAGACGTTCTTGATTGATCGTTGAAGTTAAGCAACGTTGTGCGCGGTCACAATTAAGATGGGTGACCGTAAGTGGCATTACGAGGTGAGCGCTTCCGTGCTTTGGAGGGCACGTTTAGTTTTCCAATATTTTTTAGATAAACACAGATTATTCACAACAAAATAATAATAAAAATAAAATCTCTCTCTCTCTCTCTTCCTGACTATTTATTATAAATGGTGGTGGGGTCAGCCTTCCTCACACTCCTCCACTTCGTCCTATCTATGACCTCGTCTTCGAAATCGTTGCATGCTCTCATATCGCGGTTCACTATAGCTGACCAGGTGGTCAAATAAAATAACAAAACATATGGTACGGAACACTTCGTGTGCGAATTCGACTCGCACTAGACAGGCTTTATTCCCGGTTTGATTTTTAGTGCCTTGTGTAAACTATCAATATCAGAATGCATTGTCCGGATCCTACGTAAGAAAAAAAGAGCTGTAAACTGTAGTAATATAAAGGTTATTTTGGTTTGGCATTGATGCAGTGAAAATAGTTAATGGCTTCAGGAGGCATGTGTCGTTAACGATGTTAGTAAATGATGTAAATGAAATATGGCACCATCACGTTTTGTTGTGGCACCTGGCATTCTGTCCAGTGACCAATTACAAGGTTTTATGGACTTTTCCGCTACGTATGTAGAACTGTTTTAAATAAATAATAAATATTTGAGGACATTTGAAATATGAAATATGCCTCTCCCCGAGCATGTCGTAAAAGTCGACTAAGGGATAGTATCCTGTCCCAACATGATGAGCGCTTTGTGAAATGTCCACAAATCATCATCTTCCAGCCCTTATCCCACTCTACGTGGGGTCGGCACAGCATGATCCTTCGATCATGCTGTAAAAGTTTTGGCTAAGGTGTTTTATGACCGGCCGCCTGCCTGACGTCAACCTTCCTTGGGAATATTTGCTTATTGTATCTCATCATGTTGGAGAGGATACTATCCCTTAGACGACTTTTACGACATGCTCGGGGAGAAAAGCAGCTGGACGCATTCTGTTTTTTCTTTACTCCCAGTCCAGCGAAGAAGAAAAGTCCGTTTTTTTAATATTCCTGCAGTTGTTTCTTGTGAACGCAAACAGACGGCCACCCTACCGTGTATAATTCCGTGAGTCATAACCACACTCGTAAAGATTGTAAACAAAAGGCGCGTGCGCAGCTATATATCTCTACTTGTATAGTTGTATATATAGATGTAATACCTATGTTATGTAGTCAGCGGATTTTGGCAGCGGCGCGAAAAACACACGCTACACTAGACTCTGGATAGACTTTGCATCTCAGACCAAATAAAAAGAAAAGACGCCGCGCCGCGAACAACAAAAGTAAAGCCACACAAAACCGTGCTCCTGCAAGTAAACATACACGCACACACCTAAAACTATGCTCATCGCTCTCGAGTCGTCGTCTAGTAAACTTAAAATTTAAAAATAGAATTATGCCTTCAAGTGTAGTGAAAACTTGTAAAAACAGCAGCTAATCACATAAAAAGTCTCACGGAATCACTTTTTACTTGTAAGTACTTCAAATAACATCGTTTCTTAATTATTATACTATGAATTTTAGGTTACTTGGAACACAAAATCTCACAACTTTCGACACAAACATAGATAAAAAGGTGGCTTCACTTTTGTTGTGCGTGGCGCTGCGTCTTTCCTTTTATTTGGTCTGAGCTTTACATTAATGTTTGAACTCGCTGAGATGGTTTCCCTAATATATCATTGAAGTTAAGCAACGTTGTGCGCGGTCACAATTTAGATGGGTGACTGCAAGTGGCATTACGAACTGAGCGCTTCCGTGCTTCGGAGGGCACATTGAATTGTCGGTTCCGGCTTTTAAGTCGTTAAGCCATGACGGAGGCTTTTAGGCGGTCTAAAAACTCCGTCACAAGAGTTGGCCACTAGCTCATACGAACATACTTATCAGCTATCGCCAACGGTATTTTCGAACCAATATGTACTTATGTTTGTCGATTTTTCACCAGGATGGGTGCAATGGAGTGACATGATTTTTTGCATAAAGATAATTTATGAAATGGAGCACTGGTGGTAGTGGTCGTGGGTTCAAATTTCGTGTCCAATGGATCTTTTGAAAAAATTATGTGCGCTAATAACGATGAAGCAAAGTATCGTGAGAAATCCGGCTTATCGTAAACACGAAGCTATGTGTCAAGTGCTCGATCTTAGGATCGGAATGAATGGTACCACTAGGCCACTAGTGTTTACTCTGCCTACATATTAAAATTATATCAAATGAATTCGTGTGAACTGCAGCGCCCTCTATGGTATAAAGTCAGTAATGAATGCATTTGGACCACGCCTGCTCCGTCCAATCAAGCCTCGAGAATTCGTATTGAAGCTCAACATTTCTGTACACGAGTGTACTTATACTGTACAGTCGTGTTCAACGTTGAATTAGAATTTGAATGCTTGCAGGAAACTAAATGAATTTGGTTGAATGAAGAGTGAAATCAATGTTGGTTTGATTTTATTCTAGACACCTACAAATTAACATGGTTAACTTCATAAGTTGCTTGTCTGTTACCTTTAATTATAATAACATTTGTCAAGTTTTTATGTTAAATCAGTTTATATTTGTGATTAAATTAATATTTACTATGTTAGTTATTTAAATAAATAATAATATATTATAGTCAACTATCCTACTAATATTATAAATTCGAAAGTTTGTGACGATGTGACGATGTTTGTGCCTCAATCACGCCGTAATGGCTGAACGGATTTGAATGAAATTTGAAACATACATAGTATGTGTGTAAATCACGGCACTCAGACCTGAAGAAATATTTGCTGAACATGCAAAAATTTCTCCTGCAGCGGGAATCGAACCGCCACGCCATCGAGGTCGTCCAACGTCAAGATTACGAGTACATATTCGCCACACATTGATACACAGACTAAACTTAGCACAGTTTGATATTTTCACTAAACAGTTCCGCAATTATCCCAGCAACTTTGAACCGTAATAAGTAAACGCTTGCAATACCGCGACAACCCCCGTGTGGAGAACGGGTTTCTCTGTAACAAGATTTATTTAATTTCATTACGTCGACTCTGACTCAACCTACCCTGTATTCTGCGGTCCCTTCTCAAGGAGATCGCAACCTCTTTTATTGCGTAATTTTTACCCGACTGCAAAGGATGGTAATGTTTTTAGGGGATCTTAATATGAGGTGTCGCTAGAATTGTCGTTTCGAAGTGATTCTCTGCAGATTCTACTGAATCTCATACATATAAATATACAAAGTAATGTTAGTTACACCATTTATAACTCGAGAAAGGCTGGACCGATTTTAATGATTTTTGATTTGTTGGATTTGTCTCTCTTTCGGTATAATAATAAGAGAATTGAAAATAAGCTCAGTTTTTTGTATCTAAGTTCGCCTACAGATAGAAAACAGAGGTCAAATCACCGACCACAGGTAAGCTCCCCAAAAGGCTGGCGACGTTACCTCGTTGGATAGCTATACTTATCCTTTGTCCGAGGTAAGCGCCAGCCCTTAGGACATATCCATCAGCTTCTTGGATATCTCCTTGAAAAGAAGCCACGCCTCCTGACCCCAGGGTCATTAAGTTTCATAAGTTTCACGTAAAAACTAGAAACTTATTTTTAGAACGAACACGTCAAGCCCTTTAAGTTAATAGTAGATGCCAAGCACGATACTGTCAGGCCCCAATCGCAAAAGCGATTTCTCAACTTTAAAAATGCCTTGAAATAAAACAAATTGCTATCAGAGTATTCACAACGATAGCATCTAAAAAACGCTACGAATTTTTATCGAGTTTGGCGACCTCGTCGTGGCGGGCAAATACCTGAGACACCAGGTGCGAGTTTTATTCCCGCTGCGGTAGGAATGTTTGCATTTTTTGTAAATATTTCGCCTGGGTCAGTGATATCCTAATGTAAAGCTGAACAGTATAGTTTTTTACCTGAATAAATGAATTGAATTGAAGTGTATGTTGGGTCATAATCATCAATATACAGCAGATCTTCGGTTTGATGCAGTCTGCCAGCTTCTTTTCGCAATCACATTAAATCTTACTTATATTATAAATGCGAAAGTTTGTGAGGATGTTTGGATGTTTGCATGTTTGTACCTCAATCACGCCTGAACGTCTGAACAGATTTGAATGAGACTTGAAATATACATAGTACCTACGTATGCTGGAATAACATATAGGTTACTTTTGATCGGGATACCACTCGAGCGAAGCCGCAGGCAGCAGGTAGTTCTTACATTACGTTTGCTGGGCTGAGATATGTTAAGTGTTATTTTATAAATATTCACAAGATCTCGTTGCTGACTGTACCTACTTCATAGGTTCTGAATAATGCCTAACACTGCCAGCCGTAAACGAATCTCCACGAGTGCTTTAAAACTGAACAAGACAATATAATTGCTCTGAAACGTTTCACCCTTTTGTTGAATAATAATTAGGGTGCGAAGTTATTAAGGCAGTTTTATTGAGACCCTTGGTTTAATATAAAAATGGGTTGATTTGCTTAATAATACCATTGAGTGTTATTATCGCATATAGACGAGATTTTATAAATGAAAAACCATACATTGATAATGATATTATGTATATGTTCATACTTCTTCGCTGGATCGGGAGTAAAGAAAAAACATAGAATGCGTCCAGCTGCTTCTCTCCCCGAGCATGTCGTAAAAGTCGACTAAGGGATAGTATCCTCCAACATGATGAGATGCAATAAGCAAGTATTCTCAAGGAGGGTTGAAGTCAGGCAGGCGGCCGGTCATAAAACACTTTAGCCAAAACTCTTACACTCTCTCTTACGTGCCGATCCCACATAGAGTGGGATAAGGGCAGGAAGATGATGATGATGATGTATATATTCGATAAAGATACAGCTGTACACTTGGAAAAGTCACACGCAACTACAATACAATTTAAATTTAATTTAATGCTATTGTAGTTTGTCTTTGTAACTGTGTGTACATCAATTATTAAATATTTAAATAGTAAGTACAATTTAATGTCATGTCATAATATTTTATATAGATTCATTTCTACAAACAAAAGAAAATATTACATGATAAAAATAAAATTGAATACCATCGTCCAAACAGAATGACAATAACTTGGTAATCATAATTTAGATTGTCAGCAAATGCGTCGCCAAGATCATAGAATGATTTGTCTATTAACATTTTTCTTATCCTAATACTAAACTCAGCATCGGTAACTTTTACCTATGTTTGTCTAAGCGGTCCCAAGTTGGCTTCCAAGCAAACTTTACTCTGAGGGTAAGAAAACCTGCCCTCTTCATCTCTCTTCAACTCCAGCAGTCAGTATAGGTGTAACGATAAACGTCTGACCCAGTTCCGCCCCTAACTTAATTGGGGAGGTTATTTTCGTTCCATTTAGTCAGGGGAACTATTTTTAGAATTTTTATTTCATTTTATTTTGAGCACCTTGCGGATTTATTCAGTCATAGATTTCAATTGCCTCTTGTAAAGTTATGACCTCCTAGTACCTACATACAAATACATAATTATGATGTCCGTATCAGGGGTAGCTAGAACCACAAGTAATCATAAGAATACTTGCAGCCACTCTGATTCAAGAGTCACAAGATGGACATGGTAAACCATGGTGACAGGGTGATCAGCCCATCACCCATATAGATGTTGGAGAGGATACTATCCCTTAGTCGACTTTTACGACATGCTCGGGGAGAGAAGCAGCTGGACGCATTCTATGTTATTTTTTTTACTCCCAGTCTAGTAGAGAAGTATAATTGCTTGGTACCTGATTTGTCTTATTAGTAGTCAAAGTATTTACTGAGGTTATTAAAGATAATGATAAAAAAGGCTTTAAAGACATTTATTTTCTCTAAAGATGTTCTCCGAAATAAAATTGTGGAGTATCACTCATAAGAATCGTCATCACTTGAAAGCTTTATTTCGTATAAAAGCATTGGATATTTGTGATTCCAAACGATTCATTTCTGTTCGATGATGATGAGACTTTAGTAAAAATATACTTTTCATAGTAAAAATCATAATCGTCATAATGTTTTTTAATAAATAAATATATATTTGTGTTATAACTACTCTTTTAATTTCATATTTACAAAGACAAACTATAATAACATTAAAAACTTTAAGGTAATCAGTATAAAAATAATAAGAAATAAAAATGAGCTCAGTTTTTTATCTGAGTTCGCCTACAGATAGAAAACAGAGCTCAGATCACCGACCGCAGGATATATATTTGTATATATATTTATATATATTTGTGGACATTTCTCACAGCGCCATCTACCCCCAAACTAAGCAAAGCTTGTTGGAAACTATGGGAACAAGATGGCTGATAGATTACTACTTTTTTTGTAAATACAATACTTGTATAATACTGCAACATCCAGACCCGGAAGAAATATTTGCAGAACTTACAAACATTTCTCCCGTAGCGGGAATCGAACCCGCGCCTCTTGCGTTTCAGCCGAGCCCTCGCCGGCCACACCACCGAGGTCTTCATGTACCCAAGAAACGATAATTTCCGTGACAACAAAACATTTCAACTTATATTAGAACATAAGACATTACTTTACTAAACTCTTAACACGCAAAATATCCTTCGAACTGAAGCCATTTCCCTGAAACTGCGGAACCCCAAGTATTCGTGTATTGGAAACCCGAGGGCTGCAGTGCCGCGGGTGCCATTAATTACCAGTCGGAGGTCGAATTGCAAGGCTGTAGTCGTAGTCGTATAAGCGTAGGCAAGTAAAGGCTTATACACACCAGGGCTCGAAATTATCAAGATAATTACGCTTCTTGTATTCCCAAGGAGGGTTGACGTCAGGCAGGCGGCCGGTTAGCCAAAACTCTTTCATGCTGTGCCGACCTCACATAGAGTGGGATAAGGACAGGAAGATGATGAATTACGCTTCTTGATAATTATCACCAGTGTAAGAAATTCATTTGTTATATTGTTTCATATCAAATGTATTATAATTTGGGCAATTCTAAAAATAAAAATAAAAATAAAAACAAATAAACAATATTTAACTAAACTGACCAATGACACTCGAGTAGCTGTGTTGTCCGAAAGCCTCATCGGGGTGAACGGCCCTTTATTCCCATTCGTCCCGGTAAAGGAACAGAGCCATTAAGGATGAGAGTAATTCGAATACAGGGTCTGATTTAAATGAGTACGGAACACGCACATTCTTATATTAACATCTGCCGTGGCTACGATCTCGTGGAAAATACCATGAAAATGAGTTAAAAAAACAAAGTTATATATTTCAGTAATAGAAAGAAACACTGGGAGCACTGGTGGTCTAGTTGGTAGTGACCCCGCCTTCCGATCCTAAGATGGTGGGTTTAAATCCAGCAGTACTTTTAAACGGTGAAGGAAAACATCGTGAAACCCGCGACTTAGTCAGCTCCGCACGTATTGACCATGTCTTTCCTGTGGATAAGGTCGACTAAGCTGAGAGGATGGAATAGGTGCTGGGCAAGCCTACTCTATCTTAATTCGTCCCGGTCACTACAGCGTCCAGTTAGTGAAGGTAAAAGTTGCCTCCTGACGTTGTATAAATCATCTGCTATATATGTAAAAGGCCTTATCTTACTTATATTATAAAGTTGAAAAGTCTTCGTTTGCTTGAAATTACCGTCGTAAAGCTCAAAACGCAACGATAGCGCGTACTAACTTTACCTGTGCTGCCATCTAGTACGAAAGTTTGAGATGATGTTTGGATGTTTGTGCCTCAATCACGCCTAAACAGCTGAACGGATCTGAACGAAACTTGGAATATACATAGTACATGTACTGGATTAACATATAGGCTATTTTTTATCCGGGTATCCGGGTAGGCTATTTTTTACGCGAGCGAAGCCGCGGGCGGCAGCTTGTTATATTATAAATGTGAAAGTTTGTGAGGATGTTCGTATGTTTGTGCCTCAATTACGCCGCAACGACTGAACTAATTTGAATGAAAATTGGTATATACGTAGTAAGTGTGCTGGAATAACATATAGGCTACGTTTTATCGGGGTACAACGCGAGCAAAGCCACGGCACAAAGGCCCCTAATGAGCGCCATCGTGCACTATCTTCGGCTTGACGCATACAGTCTCCGCCAGCCGTTATCCACCTAGCCGGAGGGCGTCTTACATTACGTTTGCCGAGTCGCGGCCTCCATTCAAGGACTCGTTTACCACAGCGGTTGTCGGTTCTTCGGCAGATATGGCGTGTCGACCGCGAGAGATTAAAAAGAAGGATTTAACTTTTAGCCCTTAGTTTTTATACAAAATTACATGTTATGTGTGCGAATGGGTCAAGTGCTTGAAATGTATGGTATGGTCACCTTGAGGTACAATGTTCTTAAGAGCCTATTGACGGGCAGAATTTACTCTTAAGCTGAGTAACACGTTGTAAGATTAAAGTTATGTTCACGATGCTCCGTCAGCGATATCGCACTCTTCGGTAATGGCACTCGACGAGGGCGCTTTATCGCGCGTTTACACTGAGCTAGTTACTTGAACCATCTCGACTCGTCTAGGCTGAGTTTGTTACTTGAACGGGCATTTCAACTCATTTACTGAGCTTGCTAGTTACGAGCATTTCAACTCGTTTGGAAAGTAATTTACTTAGAACGTACATTTGTTGGTTTGTCCTCCTTTCACATCGTTTGCATCTCAGCCAGACTCGCCCGCTACGACAGAACTCTTCAAAGATTTTCACATGCCAGTAACTGGCTCCAGTTACTAAACCTGTATAAATCGACCATTACAGAGAACAAGAGGTTTTTTTGTAACAAGTGTTGAAGAAGTACTTTACAATGCTGAACGAGGGTTTATCGCGAGATGGTGTGATGGAGGATTTGTTGAAGCACTGGAGTGGTTACTTTGACTTCTGGACGTTAGATTGTAGGTTCGATAACCATCTGCATATGTCTTTATTAACAGAAAGAGACTTACAACTAATACAAAAGAAACAGTCGGGCTATCTAAAGGCCGTTGTAAACGGTCTATAGATAGCTCACCTGATCCAGCTCATCAGACGCTAGAAGCGTGACCAAGACGCTGGCCGCATTGCCACGCTGAATGGCAATACCATTTGCATCAAAGTCAAAAGTGAAAATTATTTGATCAATTAAAATCACTACGATCGTTTAGAAACATATAGGTACATTAACTATCGGTCCCGGCTTTAAGTCGTTAAGCCATGACGGGGGCTTTTAGGCGGCCTAAAAACTCCGTCACAAGAGTTGGCCACTAGCTCATACGAACTTACTTACTTTATCTACGTTGAATTAGAAATACAGATATAGAAAAATACACACTCTGTTAAAATTTCAACTCTCAACCTTTTACGGTTGATGAGATACATCCCGCTGACAGACGGACGAATAGCGGACGGCCTTGGCACTTTTCGGATACGGAACCCTAAAAACATTCAATTCACGAACCGATTAAAACCTCCCTCAGAATCGGAAGGAGGGGTGGATAACTAATGTGAGCTACTAACGAGTGCTCTCAAACATCGAAAGAAAAGGTCGTAAGGTGTTTCTCATATTCCAAGTTTCATTCAAAACCGTTCAGCCGTTACGGCGTGACTGTGGCTGTAAGTTTTCTTACGTTTACTTGTGGCTCTGCTCACCCCATTAGGGATATGGGCGTGATAGTTATAAAAATAAATAAAATAAAATAAAATGTTTTTATTTCAGACAAATTAATCCATTATTAACTTAAAACTAAAATTAAAACTAAGAACTAAACTTAACTAAAACTAAAACTGAATTAAACTAAAAAACTAACTAATAATAAACTAAAACTAAAGGAAAAGTTATGTATGTACTTTTTCAAAAACAGCTGCTTCGTAAGTATTTTACTATCCAACCACAGCTTAGATGAACTATTTAGGAGTTCAACTATCACAGTACCTGTACGTCATTAGTAAACTAGTTTTAGTTCTACGATAGCTTGTATTAGGACTACTGTCTACTGAAGCGTTTATTATATACTAGTTTTCGCCGGTGGCCTCACTCGTGTGGTATCAGGATAAAAAGTAGCCTATATGGTATTCCGATACATATACTATGTATGTTCCAAGTTTCATTCAAATCCATTCAGTAGTTTTTGCGTGAAAGAGTAACAAATATCCATACGTCCATACATAACAACTTTCACGTTTATAATATTAGCTGCCGCCCGCGGCTTCGCTCGCGTGGTACCCGGATAAAAAATAGCCTATATGTTAATCCAGCACATGTACTATGTTTCGTTCAGATCCGTTCAGCCGTTTAGGCGTGATTGAGGCACAAACATCAAAACATCCTTACAAACTTTCGTACTAGATGGCAGCACAGGTAAAGTTAACACGCGCTATTGCTGCGTTTTGAGCTTTGCGCCTGTAATTTTAAGCAAACTAAAGCTTTTCAATTTTATAATATAAGTAAGATTAGGATAGATTAGTAGGATTAAATATATTTATGTACATTCTTTTGAAAGCACTGGTGGTCTGGTTGTAGTGACCTCGCCTTCCGATCCTAAGGTTGTTGGTTGTGTTAAGTGTATGAAAGGAGCCTTTAAGGCGCACTTTAACTAACCCTAATTATAAGTGCTTGTATATAATTTACTAAAAAATTATGGATCTTGCAGTCCGCAATAAAATATTTTTATTTTTATTTATTCAAGTCCTTTCATCGCAATGGTTCGAAAGAACTAGTCACGACTTGTAGTAGCGAAAAGCTTCAGTTGGCAGTGGACTTAAACGGAAGTTGAAGCGAGCTGAACTTTGGTTATGTAACTGAATTGATCGAGGCCAATGGGAGGGAAGGAGAGGGGAGGGATCCGATTGGAAGCAGGATATTGAGTTCAGGTGCACTTCGAAAATTCAGTTATGTTACAGGAATTCAATTTTTGTAGTAACTAGGTCCTATCTTCGCTTTTGTAGTATGTATGAATAGGTACTTGTACAACTTTCAACTTTATGTCCTTTGAACTAGTCATCAGCATCATCATCTTCCTGCCGGCACAGCATGATTCTTGGATCATGCTGTAAGAGTTTTAGCTAAGGTGTTTTATGACCGGCCGCCTGCCTGACGTCAACCCTCCTTAGGATTACTTGCTTATTGTATCTCATCATGTTGGAGGATACTATCCCTTAGTCGACTTTTACGACATGCTCGGGGAGAGAAGCAGCTGGACGCATTCTATGTTATTTCTTTACTCCCAGTCCAGCAGAGAAGTTACGTAAGGAAACCGGCATGTAGAACCCAATAAGTTCGAAGGCATAATATAAGCACGAAAGGTGCCTTTGCACTGAAGATCCTAATCATTTCGAAAGCATGTCATATACTTCTCTGCTGGACTGGGAGTAAGGAAAAAACACAGAATGCGTCCAGCTGCTTCTCTCCCCGAGCATGTCGTAAAAGTCGACTAAGGGATAGTATCCTTCTCAACATGATGGACCATCTATATGAGCGATGGGCTGATCACCTGTCACCATGGTTCACCATATCTATCTTGGGAATTTGAATCAGGTATGGCAAGTTTTCTTAAGATTACTTATGGCTCTGCCTACCCCGTCAGGGATACGGGCGTGATAATGTGTGTAATGTATGCATACGTCTACCTAAAATTGTACATATCGTTAGATTATAATCTCGCGAGATTGTAAACTGTCGAACATCGGCTTAGATCGAAATTAGTATCTATGTTAGGTTAGTTAGTCGCATTAGGAAGCAGAGTATCTGACTGTGCCAGACAGTCTGCTAACAGGGAGAGATGGCGGGAGATCGTGCGGAGAGCTGTATCCACCTCCACCACCAACGTGGACGCCTCGACGTGACCACGACTGCTCTGCCAAGAGCGAAACGACAGAGAAGAAGTTAGTGAAAAACTACGCGAGCAGAGGCCGCCGACGCGCCAGAAATGTAAAGCAGTTAAATTGCAAGCAGTATGTTACGGTTCACAATCTTCCGACAATTTACAATCTAGCCAGATAGATTATAGTCTAACGGCATTAACAATTTTACGGTGACATATGCATATATTATGTCAAGTTACACCTTAAAATCATTTCAAAACACTGTTTCGAAAGAACTAGTAACACAATTATTCAGTATTCAGTATATTTATTCACAGAAGATATGGTATACATTAGATTGAAGATAATAATAATAATTTGATCTGCACATTTCGCCCGAGCACAGGCATGTGAATGTCTTAATACCTAATACATTTATCAAATTATACACCATGTCATAAGCACCAATAAAGTAAAAGTAATAAAAAATGTCAATTAAATTAAATATTAATAGTACTTATAAAATATACAATTATAATTAGTCAAACTTAAAACTAAGATAGTCGTCAACAGAATAGAAACAATGATCAATCCATTAGTAGTATAATAATGACTTATTACTTTAGACCTTGGCCAATAATCTCATTTATAAAAGTTTTACATCCTTCCTCTGATATCAATCGCCTATAGATTTACAGAAGTCTGTTGGATCCGAGCCAAGTTTTGGCGTGCTTGTGAAAAATAAGGAATCTAACATGGCGCATAGCGAAAACGCTTCTGTAAACAAATTTTATATTCGCTATTACTCGTGCGGTTTTGCTCGCGTATAATAAATTTCGATACCCCTTTTTGAGGGTTATTTTGAAAAACACTGAACAAAAGTTTATATAAATATATTTTATAGGCACTCACTTATACGATACAAACAAAAAAGAATCCTACTACATACTATATATTATAAATGTGAAAGTTTGTGAGGATGTGACGATGTTTGTGCCTCAATCACGCCGTAACGTCTGGACGGATTTGAATGAAATTTTGAATATACATCGTACATGCGCTGGATTAACATATAGGCTATTTTATATCCGGTTACCACGCGAGCGAAGCCGTGGACGGCAGCTAGTACACATATAACTAAAACACGGTTTTGATCTTGTTTGAAACATAACTTTAGAGCGCAAAACCATACAATTATACCTAAACAGTGTTGAGCGAACAAAAATAAATAAGGTATGTTTGAGGACCAAATTAAACATAAACCTTAAGAAAAATGATTAAAGATTTTAAAAATAACCCAGTTAAGTATATTAAAAATACAAATAATAACTCATTGAACTGTCGACACATTCTACCAGTAGTTAGAGGATTAAAAAAGGCTATACCTACTGTTTTTACCTGTCGCCATGGTTCACCATCAATCTTAGGATTTTAAATCAGAAGTGACTGCAGGTTTTATTATGTTTACTTGTGGCTCTGCCCACCCCATTAGGGATATGGGCGTGATTATATGTTTGTGTGATCTCAAACCGTATTTTTTAAGCAATTTCTTTTTTTTTTCAATTTTGCAAACATTTTGAACTCAAGCGGACACTTCCCAAAATCTTTCTTGCCGCCATCTTTTTTATACCATAGACTATCATAGGTTCTCTTTTATTTTCAATATATTTTTTATTGACGTCAGTAATTTGTCAGTGACAATAACTTGCTCTCTTCGTAGCTCTTCATAATTTACTGTTTTGTGAAAACGATAGTGGTGAACAGTGACAAACCAATGTTTTCTCATTCTACCAACGGAATATAACCGAATATGGTTTAATTTTTTTTTGAGGATGTATAGTTAATATTCTATTTTTGCATGCTAAAAAGCTCATCAAGGTTGTACCTACATTATTATTTTTATCATCTATTGTTTAACCCTTGTTTCGCAAAATAAATGAATTGATTTTAACCTCTTTACACAAACTTACCCCCGAATACTCAAACGCATCTCAGAGTTGAGCACGTCTCAAGTGACGAGCTTTTGACAGATTTTCATCAAAAACTGTCAAAAAACCGTGACTTGAGACGTGCATTTGAGTATTCGGGGGTTAGACATGAAATAATTATGTAAGATTACGTAAAATATACATATACATAAAAACTCCATACTAAAGCATGTCGCAGGATTGCAATTAGTCAGTTAATTACTGGATAATATTGCGTCCATTTGTCGGTCGCTAGCTCATTACCTTACAAATTAAGTTTTAGGCCCGAAGCACGAGTTTTGGAGGGAATCAAGATAGTGGTGAAAACGTCAGATTACATTTCAAGGATTTCCCACTACAAGGTTTCATAACGGAACTTTTTTTGCAGCATTGGGTCTAGTGGTAGCGACCGTGCCTTCCAATCCTAAGGTTGTGGGTTCAAATTCAGTCGTGCGCCAATGGGTTTTTCTGTTCGAAAAAATTAGACATAGACTGACAGACATATTTTATTCGCAGCTTAAAACATAATACAAATCACCAATAAAAAAAATATTATGTACGCTATAGGTACCTACCAGTACTCTCAAATGGTAAAGGAAAACATCGTGAGGAAACCGGCATGTTGTAGAACTGTAGAACGTAGCTTTTGACAAGGAATCTTTATCTTTTAGGCGATGTTATACTTACTGTTTGAAATGACTGGTGAAGCTGACATTCACTCATTTGTCTTTTAAGTCCTTAAGCCATATCGGAGGCCTTTAGGCGGCCTAAAAACTCCGTCACAAGAGTAGGCCACTAGCTCATACGAACTCATTCGAATTGAAAAATATATTTTACACGATTTGTATCAAACCAAAGTCTTCTGAATCCATAAAACAGCAAAAAACGTACGTAATAATTTGACAAGGCGTGACTGTTGTAATATGTCAAAAAAAGCAACTGCGCATTGTTTTTCATTATGCGTAGTTGTTGTTTTGACACTAAATAAAAAACCGACTTGGCTAAAACACGATGTTTTGGCTATGTCGTATCATATTGAATTTATTAATACTAATATTATAAATGCGAAAGTAACTGTCTATCTGCCTGTCTGTTACCTTTTCACGCTTAGGCGTGCTGAACAGATTTTAATGAAATTTGGCTACTATTTATCCTGTAAAACGATCCCAAAATGGACAGAGGATGTAAAAAGATAACTAGGATAACGCATAAATACTTCTTAGACATTATGACGAGGCAGTTAAATTGACATTTATAAAATTTTGATAATTGACAATGTCAATAATATCAGCTCTCTTTTTCTTGCAGGGCTGCAGGTAAGGGCCTCTAGCTGGACCGATTTAGCAGAATAACTTCATAATATAACATTTGAAAATTTGCATTATTAATTCTAAGGCTGTTCGAAGTTCGCGGAGTCAGCTAGTCTCGATCTAAACGAGTAAATCACCATGTACCATAAATAGCACAACGTCAAAAAGCCATAAAAACGAGTGCTAAGGACACACTGTCTCTGGCATGCGTAGCTATTAATGATTCGTTTGTGATTTGATTGATGATGGTCATATGTATCTACGATTGAAGATAATATTATAAATGCGAAAGATTGTGTGTGTGAATGTTTGTTACCACGCATCACCGTAACTACTTAACCGATTTTGATGAAATTTAGAATGTTGATAATTTAGGTTCTGGAATAACACAAAAGCTAAATTAACTTTCGAAAACCAACCCCTATATGAGTTAAACAGGGTGCTAAAGTTTCTATGGAAGAAAATATTTCTTGGTTCGATTTGGCTCAAAGCTCGCTAAACTTTGATATAAATATTATACACGTATTTTTTCGAAGTTACCTCTTGCATTTCATTGCACTTCCATTACCAGGGGGAATTCTAAAGTTTGTATCATTATGTGCTCTCGGCATGGTAGAGCACAAAATAACTATTTTACGGCTTCTTTTAATAATAAAATTCCTTTTAAACGTAGAAGTAAACTATAGCCGCTATAGCGTAGTATCCTCCAACATGATGAAATACAATAAGCTATTACTCCCAAGGAGGGTTGACGTCAGGCAGGCGGCCGGTCATAAAACACCTTAGCTAAAACTCTTACAGCGTGATCCAAGGATCATGCAGTGCCGACCCCAGATAGAGTGGGATAAGAGCAGGAAGATGATGATGATGATGATTATCTCAGTAGGGGAAAATTGGGGGAGCTGGATATTTACTTATCCAGCTACGCCCAATTTTCCTTATTCATCTATTTAATATATGTATCCTTATTCATCTACTCAATAAATCCAATTTCCTTATGCATCTATTCATCGACGCATCTATTCGTCTACCTATGATTACGATATCATACATAGATAATTTGATGATCGTATATTAATAGCTGAATATACAGACAGACATCCTTATTTATCTATTCATCTATCAACTATCTACCTATGTTTACGATATCTAGATAATTTGATATCACCGTCATCTTAATTTTCCCCTACTTATCTCAGACGTGATATTATGTATGTATGTATAATAGAACCATAGCACCATATAATATGTGCCTATAGGTAATTAGAATTCAAGTGGCCCTAATGAGAACACGACAGTCAATGCTTTTGAGTGATTAATTGGAGTCTGCTCAATGGTTCTGTTTGATTGATGATCTGTATTGAAATCTCTTTTGTTAGGCCACTGGTGGCTTTGAGGTAGATAGATAGATAGATAGATAGATAAGAGCTTTATTTGACTAATACAACAACATTACACAGACACATAAGAGCAGTAGAAAACAAAAAACACATAAAATGAAAAAAACTAATAACTAATAATACCTACGAATTATTTACTAAAAGAAGGAAAACAAACACAAAGTTTAAAATTTAGGCGGGTGCAAGGTCTGTGCTGCTGTAATGAAGGTAGAGATCACTGATTATCTATTGGTATATACACATACATATTATCACGCCCATAATAGGGTAGGCAGAACCACATGTAATCATAAGAAAAATGAAGCGCTCGTGGCGTAGCTTGCTTAGGCGTTCTTGATCGTTAAAGTTAAGCAACAATATGCGTGGTCACAAATTGGGATGGGTGACCGTAAGTGGCATTACGAGCTGAGCGCTTCCGTGCTTCAGAGGGCACGTTAAACAGTCGGTCCCGGCTTTTAAGTCTTGTAGGCGGCCTTTAGGCGGCCTAAAGGTCTAAACTAAAACTCTTAAAAACTAAAACTTAAAGTAAAACTCCGTCACTAGAGTTGGCCACTACCTCATACGAACATACATACATACATAAGAAAAATTGCAGCTACTCCTGATCCAAGAATACCAAGTTGGATATGGTGAACCATGGTAACAGATGATTAGATGGTCCATCATGTTGGAGAGGATGCTACTCCTTAGTCGACTGTTATGATATGCTCTTGATATGTTTTTTTCTTTACTGCCAGTCCAGCAGAGAAGTATACCTAGTGGTAAGGGGTTCAAATTAGGTCGTGCACCAATGTTTCAAGTGCAAGATTTTTCATGAATGGACAAGATACGTAGGTAGATAGATAATTTATTTGGCACGCAAGACACAGCACAGACAGAATGACAGAAACAATAAAAGAAAAAAAGAAAGAAGCACACAATAATAGTAAAAGTAAGAACGTAGGCAGATATTTGGCTACATAATCTACCTAGCTATGCAGCCAAACATCAAATAAACAACAAATACCTATCTGTTTCTAGTTTAGACTTAATACGTAATAAGTATGTAAGAGGAAGTAAGAACGAAGCGCCAGTGACGGATAAGTTAAGGAGCTAGGTTAGCGTGGTATGAACATGTCAAGGGAAGAATGCCATGTGACGAGAAAGAGTGCTAGATATCAATGTTGAAGGATATGTGGGTAGAGGTAGGCCAAAGAAAATAAAGAGTATAAAAGGAGTGACTTCTGATTGAGGAAAATGAAAGAAGAATACCGTGTTGTGCAGACTCCACATAAAATGGAAAAATGGCAGGGAAATTTCCTAAATCCGCCTAAATCGCAGAACAGATTTTGATAAAATTAGAAAGAGGATTGCTTTTTGAGAAAGAACATCAATATTTCGCTACCTTCTAGGCTACATTTCGTCTCAAAATATCAATGTGAACGCAGTCACAGGCAATAGCAAGTCACAAATAAACTATTCAACTTAAATCACTCACTTAATTGAATTCATGAACTGTATAAAATTGAAATTGAAATCATGTCGTGCAACAACTGAACAAAAGCCCCGATTCTATCAACAGAGGTTAGCTTAGAGTTGGCGTATCCATAGACAACCGATATTGAAAGGATAACTAACCCTGTTATATTGTGACAACTTGTAGCATATTGTCTATCTATCTATCTAGTCGTGTCATTAGTTCTTTTGAACCATTGTGATAAAAGGATTTAAAGTGCTCCTCAAAGGCTTAATGACAAATTTCAAAGACTCAAAAACATATTTTAGAAGTTTTTAGGTTCTACGACATGCTGGTTTTCTCACAATGTTGTTTTTTCGTGAAAATGGGTAGTAAAAATCTGGTCCATAATTATATTTCAAAGCGCGGCAGACATCCTCTCAAATCTCCTGAATCTCGAGATCTTTTGACGATATCTAAGGTATCAGATGCACATAACTTTCAAATAAGTTCTGATACTTAAATACAAAATGATGGACCACCTATATGAGCGATGGGCTGATCACCTGTCGCCATGGTTCACCATATCCATCTTGGGATTTGGAATCGGAGGTGGCTGCAAGTTTTCTGACGTGTACTTGTGGCTCTGCCTGCCCCATTATATAGGCGTGATAATATGTATGTATGTACTTAAATGCAAGGTTACGTTAAAAAAGACTATTGACCATTTTGTGACAAATGTAAATTTAACTACGAGTTAATAAAACTCTGGTGCAAGTTTGTTCTACTTTCCATTTCCGCCAGCGTGTATTGATAATTCATTAAATCCATGATTATTGGAGGCCATTACATTTGGGAGGGAAGCGGAATGAATTCACAAGTGAAATTATCCGAATTCGGATTATACAGAACCCCGGCTTATTTCGTAGCTGATTTTCGATGACTTCTGTTAATGTGAATCAGCTTTATTATGTAACTTACAAGTTACATAAAGTTAGTGCTTGGAAGGCACGTTAAATTGTCGTTCCCGGCTTTTAAGTCGTTAAGTCATGACGGAGGCCTTAAGGCGGACTAAAAACTCCGTCACAAGAGTTGGCCACTAGCTCATACGAACTTACTTACTAAGAAGATAATTCCCGGACTCCTAAAGGACGTCGAGAAGATGAAGCTTAAAACTCAACGCGGACAAGTCACGGAGCGTACCATTAGTATAACATAAATCCCGCTCACCATTCATCCCTTCATAAAGGGGATGAAAGTTAAGGGTTGTCAAAGGCGGGAAATTAATTACCCTCATTAATGTAGCCGCAGTTGGTTAAATATTAAGCGCATCGTTTTTGAGCTGTAAAATGAAGCCTGAGTAACTCTTGCAGTTAGCACTAGTTTGCACATTTGACAATGTCTTTCCTGATAAGGCCGACTAAGCTGAGAGGTATAAATGTGCTGGTGGCAAGCCTACTCCATCTAAAATCGTCCCGGGCACCACATCGTCCAGTTAGTGTAGCCAAAAAGTGCCTCATGACGCTGTATATATCATCTAATATTATATAGTAAAAGTTTTTAGCACTAGTTTGAAAGTTTGGAGATTGCCGGCGAGTTCGCGAATAGTTGCAACCAGGGGTTGGTTGGAAATGTATATTTTAAACTACCCTCTTACTTTCGCTTTGGGTAGTTGCCAACTTTGCACGCTTTCAAGCTCTGTTTCAAATGTTAACACTTTGCTTCAAATAAGATATTAAGTGTTCTGCTGTTAGTGAAGGTAAAAGATGCCTCCTGAGGCTGTATATATCATCCTAGAGGAAGCCTATGCCCAACAGTGGGTGGATGTGTATGTTAATAACAATAACACCCAACAGTCGCATACATAGTCCTGACCCCACACTAAGATTCCCTGTGTCGTGGGTATCAGAAACTACGAGTACCATAATACTACAACACCCAGACTCAGAATAAATATTTGCAGAACATGCAAACATTTCTCCCTCTTGCGTCTCAATATATGATGATCATGAATGGTTTTTACAGCCTTGATATTTTCAGAACCATGGTCCGAATGAGATGTTTCAATTCCTATTACACCCATAGATCTTATCAGTTTTTGGATGTAATCCTTTTACTCCCTGTGATTGTATCTATCATCTCTAACCTGATGGAATATCTGGTAGAGATCACTTTTAGCGATAAGGCCGCCCATTGTTTTTACCATTATTTTTGTCTATTATTGTAAGTTTTATGTTATTTATCTATCTATCTATATGGGCTGATCGCCTGTCACCATGGTTTACCTTCTATCTCGGACTTTGAATCAGGAGTGGCTGCAAGTTTTATTATGATTACTTGTGGCTCTGCCCACCGCATTAGGGATATGGGCGTGATATTATGTAATGTAGATTGTTTCTAATTTGCGAATATTTGCAAACTTGGCAGCCATGCACCGGGAAGCCGAGAAATTGACAAAGTTTCGAATACCAACCCGAGGTCGGACTTTACGAATAAAACTTACTTACCCCTTAACATAATCTACTGTTATTAAACAAAATTGTATTTCTCCATTCGTTATTATTTTAGCTATTTGGATCCCACTGCTGGACCAAGATCTTCCCCTGTTTTTCCAGACGTCACGGTCCTGTGCTCTCCTAGTCCGTTAGAAAGTCTAATTCGTCCCGCCATCTTTATCTTTGTCATCATCATCATCATATCAGCCCACATCCACCCACTGTATAGTCCTCTTCTTTCCACTTCATTCTTGGTCATAATCTGGGCGCACGGCAGTGCCCTCGCACAGACGAGCCAAAAGAAAAAAAAAATAACACCCAACAGTCACATACATAGTCCTGACCCCACACTAGGATTCCCTGTGTCGTGGGTATCAGAAACTACGAGTACCATGGTACCACAACACCCAGACCCGGAACAAATATTTGCAGGACATGCAAACATTTCTTCCGCAGCGGGAATCGAACCCGCGTCTCTTGCTTCTCTGCCGAGCAGTCGCCCGCCACGCCACCGAGGCCTTCAAGCGTCAAGAAGAGGGGCAATATCACTCTTTTTTGGAAGCGTTTCATCGCATTTTCGAACAGTCATAGTTTCGGTCAGGATGATGCTAGAAAGCTGAAATTTTCATCAACTATTAGTTTAAGATTGCATCTTCTTTATTTAATTATTTGTAATTTTATCAAAAGGCAAACATTAAGCAGGTTACATAATCAACCGCTGTTGGT
Organism: Scotopteryx bipunctaria; assembly: GCA_949320045.1. Lineage (NCBI taxonomy): Eukaryota > Metazoa > Arthropoda > Insecta > Lepidoptera > Geometridae > Scotopteryx > Scotopteryx bipunctaria. Next base: position 993,522 of record OX439465.1, read on the forward strand.
GATCCTTATAAAGGGTTGGTTAAAGAACCAACTATACATTTCACAGTTTCAAGGGTTAACCCTTCATTTTATTGCGGTAGCAAACGCCCGTGATAATCACAACTTAAGGTACCTACCAAAGACAATGTTTATAATCAATGACAGTGTTACCCCCGAATACTCAAACGCGACTCAGAGTTGAGCACGTCTCAACTCACGGTTTTTTGACAGTTTCTGATGAAAATCTGTCAAAAAATCTACATTTGAGACGGGCTCAACTTTGAGATGCGTTTGAGTATTCGGGGGTTTAGAGTATTAAAGCTAAAGCCATTGTTATTTAGACTAAGAGAGAATTCTTAATTTGGAATCTTAGTCCCAAACACCTCAATTATTATGATACTAGCTTCCACCCGCTGCTTCGCTCGCGCGGTAACAGGATAAAAAGTAGCCTATATGTTATTCCAGCACACATACTATGTATGTTCCAAGTTTCATTTGAATCCGTACAGCCGTTACGGCGTGATTGAGGCACAAATATCGTCACATCGTCACATCCTCACAAACTTTCGCATTTAGGACTACAGGCGTGATAATATGTATGTAAATATTTAATTCTCTTTATTTGGCACAAAATAAACTTTTACATTACTTTAACTTTTTGGTGGAAACCAGCTCTAAGTCCTTATCGTTAAAATTTGCCGCATATTTTACAAATAAATGAGAAACCCAATTTTATTTCAGTTCATTGTCCATCCCAGAGGGATTGTAACAACTCAATGCCTTTTGTTACCCGAATACGCTTCGGAATCATTCGGAAATGTTCGGTTGTATTCGGCTGCTTTATTTTGGCCTGCGACTATACTTACTTTCCACCTTATTCTCGATGACCAAACAAAACGTAACGTGGGCAAACGCGGGCATGTTTGTGGAATCACCGTATTATCATATTCTATAGGACAATTTTGTATTGCAAAAACACGACGCGTCACGTCACAAATAAGCATGCAAACATTTCTTCCGCAGCGGGAATCGAAGCCGCGCCTCTTGCGTCTCAATCGAGCACTCGCCCGCTACGCCAAAGAGGTCACCATTCGAACATCCAAACATATCTTTCAGATTACATTTACTCAATAACTTCAACCAGTTTATTTTATTGTGTTTGCGAAAACTCAACAAGACAAGTCATAAATGAACTTGTACCTATATTTGCCGTTCACGAGCAATTTCCTCATTTGCGATGTAATAAGATGACGGGCGGAAGCCCCTACGCCGACGCCCGTCATCTCCGTGATTTTTTTTACAACCTTTGCTTCTCTTTTTGACCATCAGAATGCACTGATCTACTACAGAATATTTGTTTAGATTTGAAAAAATTGCTTCTAACATTTTTGCTAGCTGTATTGTGCCGAGACTCGATTCTAGAAAGAGGTACTGGGAAACTAAGGCCTTTTACCATCTATAGTAGATGATTTATTTATACAGCGTGAGGAGGCAACTTTTATATTCACTAACGGGACGCTGTAGTGTCCGGGACGAATTATGGAGTAGGCTTGCCCAGCAACTATTCCATCCTCTCAGCTTAGTCGGCCTTGTCCACAGGAAAGACATGGTCAATACGTTCGGATCTGACTAAGCCGCGGGTTTCCTCACGATGTTTTCCTTCACCGTTTGAGATTACTGGTATAGCGCACATACATTTTTCGTACAGAAAAATACATTGGTACATGACCGGGTTTGAACTCACGAGGCGGGGTCACTACCAACTAGACCACCAAGGCTCTTTGATCTGCAAACCTTGATACTGCGGTAGTTTCAGAGGCCTTGACAAAAGAAACAGATTTAGTAGAGCTCTTGGGAAAAGCCTAACTCGAACAAGTGTTGCAATATAAAGTTGAATCACATTTTATAACTTTGATAAAGTTCAGGAGACATCTTGAATTTTGAGAATGTATTTACTTTCTTTTGGAGTATGTAAGATTTTAATGTTATACAGTACCACAAATATTGTGCGACTCGGCAAACTTCTTGCTTTAAACTAATAATAATCTGAACCTGTCGGGGTCACTACCAACCAGACCACCAGTGCTCTCTTAAGAACAAACAAATAGTATAAACTCAGACGTTAAAACCACGCGGACGGACTGACGGACAGACGGACGGACAGACAGCGGAGGCTTAGTAATGGAGTCCAGTTGGCACCCTTCAGGTACGAAACCGTAAAAATCTACACTAATATTATAAAGAGGAAAGATTTTTTGTTTGTAACGAATAGGCTCTGAAACTAATGGACCGATTTCAAAAATTCTTTCACTAATAGAAAGCTACATTATCAAGGAACAGCATATATAATTTACTTTCAAAACAACCCTTAAAAAGGGGTGTAATGGGGTGTCAAAGTTTGTGTGGGAACTTTTTAAGGGGCGGTGCGAATGGTTTGAAACTCGGGGGCAACAGCTAGTAAGTTAATAAGATTATTTTTTATTCAGATTTATGTCATTCTCGGGGTGTTAAGAAAGTGACAAATTGCAACCACAAATTTTTATCCCTAATTTTGTTAAAGCTAGCCTGAACATAAATTTTGCGTTAGCAGTCTTATTTCACAAGCTCACTTAGGGTTTCGGTCCGCTACCCCGATTCATAGAACTACCCTCAGTGACGTGGCACAAAAAGGCAATACACAATATTTCTGTCAAGTGAAATTTTGAGAAAACTATAAAATGATATTCTGAATTGTTTCTACATACGACGACCTTGATGGCGTGGCGAGCGAGTTCTCGGCTGAGACGCAAGAGGCGCGGGTTCGATTCCCGCTACAGGAGAAATGTTTGTATGTTCTGCAAATATTTCTTCCTGGTCTGGGTGTTGTAGTATTATGTATTGTAAGTATGTATTTACAAAAAAAGTATATAAGTATATTATTATTTACACTCATTTAATACATAATACTACAACACTTAGCTATTTTTATTTTGCTATTTCATGTTTGACTTTACTAATAATTAAAATTTTGTAAACTATTATTAATCATTGCACGCTCATAAAGGGTAAATTACATTGAAACTATACAATATGTAACAGCTTTTTTGACATATAAAATTAAGCAATAATTATACCTACTTTGACTTTGTCAGAGGATGTAGTGAGTTAGATTAATGAAATAGAACTGAAGTGTTGATCCTAAAACAGAGTACTTATAGTAAAAGGATCGTGGGATAGGTAAACATATTAAGGGTTGAACATTAGGGATGGAAATATACCAGGAAACAAAAATAAGATCCTTAAGGATAATCACTATTTACAATAGAGCTGGGTAGGTTGGAGACTTACTATATTACATAAATACATACATATTGTCACGCCCGTATCCCTAATGGGGTAGGCAGAGCCAAAAGTAAACATAAGAAAACTTGCAGCCACTTCTGATTCAGTCCTAAGATGGATATGGTGAACCATTGTGACAGGTGATCAGCCCATCGCCCATATAAGTGGTCCATCATGTGATGAAGAGGATACGACTTTTAGTCGACTTTTACGACATACTCGGGGAGAGAAGCAGCTGGACGCATTCTATGCTTTTTCTTTACTTCCAGTCCAGCGGAGAAGTCCTATATTATGAATATATAAATAAATTGAATTTAATAGAATATAAAAAACAACTAAGTTATTGGGTAATTATCTACTTTGAGTATTATCTTATTTACTACTCGTAGTCTTATAGTTCGGATACTTAGACCTGTTTTGTTTTTTGAATTGATGTCAAATGAAAAAGTGTCACGAATCTCAGGAGTAAAAACACAATAATCAGTTTTTTAAACATCTGTACCTATTATTTAAGGACGTACTAACAAATATCAATGGATAAATCTTACTTATATTATAAATGCGAAAGTTTGTGAGTTTGGATGTTTGGATGTTTGGATGTTTGTGCCTCAATCACGCCTAAACGGCTGATCGGATTTAAATGAAACTTGGAATATACATAGTACATGTACTGGATTAACATATAGGCTATTTTTTATCCGGGTACCACGCGAGCGAAGCCGCGGGCGGCAGCTAGTGGTGGATAAATGTATAGGTAAGAATACTTTATTAACTTTATTAACAGAAACAGACTTACAACTAATACAAATGTAATTTACACAATAGACTGTCGGGCTCAGAATCAGTTCAATTATTTATGATTAACTCATTTGTTTCAGATTTGATTCTATATTTAGATACATAATTACGATAAACAAAAACGTATGTTTTAGTACACAGATAAAAACTTATTACGAGTGTCTATCTAAAATAAAAGTACGGATAAATAAAAATAAATCAAAGGCCTATCAAACTGTACGGCTGAAACGCGTTAAATAAATCATAGTACGGTCATGTAAACAAATGAACGCGACGGTATCCGACGTTCGTGACTCGTCATCGGAATGAGGTCGCGGCGTTGTTTACGGATAAATGTACGGATAATGTGGTTACGGATTTTTATTGCTGTATTACTCAAATACTGACATCGTGAACTGTGCGGATAAAATGTTGCATTATCCACAGCTCGTCTTTGCCCACTGATGGGCATAGGTCTTCCTATGCTTGTGCCAACACGATTCTGTGCTAGCCTCATCCACTTATGGTCATTTATTATTAAAAACTATATTTAATACACAGTTCTAACGAAAAACAGAAGTCATAACGGGACGCTGTAGTGCCCGGGACGAATTAAGATGGAGTAGGCTTGCCCAGCACCTATTCCATCCTCTCAGCTTAGTCGGCCTTGTCTGGCGATGTTTTCTTTCACCGTTTGAGAGTAAAAAGTAAAAGAGTAAAAATCCATTGGTACACGACCGATTTGAACCCACTACCTTAGGATCGGAAGGCGGGGTCACTACCAACTAGACCACCAGTGCTCTCACCAACATTCAAACACAGATATTATTTATCACAAAACAGAGAAATCACTCATTCGCAATTCATTACCATCTCTCATGTAAATATTATTCCTGATCCATTACGTATGTATACGAAATGATAATTCAAATTAGAATAGCTACTACTAGTCGTAGCACTAGGTCTTTCCAACCAGTGTGGTGAAAGGGTTTAAAGTCAAAGTCAGCATTTTTTATTCCTTAAAAACACGGGGATCATTTGGACATGTCTTAAACCTACGTTGCATTTACACTTCGTAACGCGACCAAGCGTGAAAAATACAGGGAAGAAATCACGCTTGTCTATTTTTTTTGGTAAATAATCCCTTTACAATCATGTATATAAAAGAAGTTGCAGAATTATTCAGTCAAAATGCATTTTTTTCATCTATGTAATCGGATATTTTAAGCTTTTTTTAAACTATTTTCGTTTTATCAGAGTTTTAGATGTATTAACTGATAAATTTGTCATCTAGCTTGGGATTAGGCGCGGTCCGAGGGGGGGGGGTCCACAGGGGACATGACCCCCCCCCCAAAATCATAAAATCGTACACGTCATATTGAAAAATCTTCTTAAAATGAACAAAATATAAAAAAGCAATTTTCTGCCCCTAGCCGCGATGCCAATAAAAATAGAAGGCTTCCATTTTGTTTTATAATGTGTGCAATAAAATCTGATTTACTCGACATATTCTATTATCAGTGACCCCCTCCAAAATTACAGGCTATGACCGCGCTTGCTTGGGACTTGGGACTAATTTAATATCAACGTACAGACTAAAACCATAAGTCCTCGAAACATGAAACTTGAAAGTTACATTTCTCTTATAGGAATTCCCGAAATTCAACTCCTAGAGGAAGCAACTTGAAGATAAAGTTATGGTAAAAAAAAACTGAATACAGGGCATTATACTAGACATTTGACTATGCATTCGGTTAGCTTTCATTCGATTTGTGTCTAAATGTTTATCGCTATCGTATAATGCATAGACGATTTGTCTAGATTATGCCGGTGCGTTTCGTGCACCACGGGACAGATTCAAAAATAGAATCATGCGTTTGTGATAATGTGATACTGTGAGGGTTATTTATAAGGGTTCCATATTTGAATTCGAGCAGAGAGGATTTAAGATAATTCGAAATTGGAACTGCTTTTGTTTTTATGCACATTGATTTTTTTTTTCAGTGAAATTGCTAGTAACAAAAATGAGTTTTAGGTCCAAAATAATATGAAAAATTATTTTTTTGATTTGTTGCGAGGATCAGTTTAGATCAGATCAGTCGAAGAAAATGTTCAGCGTTATCAATAAATAAAAAATATAATCATAAAAATGGAATAAGTACCTACCTACGGATAAAGTATATACTTGTCTCTGCTGGACTGGGAGTAAAGAAAAAACATGCATACTTACAACGAAGTATATAGATACTTGTCTCTGCTGGACTGGGAGTAAGGAAAAAAACACGTAGAATGCGTCCAGCTGCTTATCTCCCCGAGCATGTCGTAAAAGTCGACTAAGGGATAATATCCTCCAACATGATGGACACTATATGATCACCTGTCACCATTGTTCACTATATTCATCTTGGGACTTTGAATCAGGAGTGGCTGCGAGTTTTCTTATGATTACTTGTGGCTCTGCCCACCACATTAGGAATACGGGCGTCATAATATTTGTATGTATACCTACATAGTATGTATACAATGAAGTCATTGAATAAAATCTACTACGCTTGAATTGGACTCAACCGTTCACAATAAAAATTATTATCATAAAATCACGAGCCATAAATAAGTCGCCATCAAAAATCAAAAGCCGCAAACCATAAAAATATGATTTTTATTCGCCTAATAATGATCCAAGTCCGTAACGCCTTCGTTTTATAGAGATATACCGGAACCGTTATAGCCGGATAAAACTGGGCATAGGCCGGTCAAAATAAAATTATTGTAGGCATTGCGGTTTATGAATTTACGTGTTTATTTTCAAGGTAACTTAGATATTTTCTCTCACTTGTCCGGTAATAGCTTCATTAAGATAAGATAAGATAACACTTTAATGTATATACCCAGAAAAAACATGGAAGTTACAAAATAATAATAATAATGGTATACACAATTGGCGGCCTTATCGCTAGAAGCGATCTCTGCCAGGCAATCTAGGTTAGAGATTAAAAAGAGAACAACAAAATTTATTAAAAATATAAATTATTTGAAAAAATATTTCAATCATCATCATCATCATCATTGTCTTTCTGCTCTTATCCCACTCTATGTGGGGCACAGTATGTACTTCTTAAACATACAGTATTTCAATCGTACTTTTTGAAATAACTCACCAGCAATTTTTTAACACGACAATAGTCAAAATTGCTGGACAGTTTTTTTAATAGGTAATTATATTTATGGCGTTAGCGAGGTGATTTTAGTACATACGATACCAATGCGCATACCACATTACTTTTCAAAAGTAAAAAAAAGTAAAGACCTGTCAAATTGGTGGGAACGAAACTTCTGTTTTTTGAATTAATTTCTTTTATTTGCTGTTTCCTCACTAATTAGTGAAAAGTACCATAAAAATCCCGGGTGAAATAGCAATAACGGCTTTGTTTAGTTTTAAAATCACTCGGCTTCGCCTTGTCATTCCGTTGTTTTAAACAAGTTCAAAACTGTGTTATTAATATTAATATTCTTTTTGGTGGTAACATTCAGTGAGTGCCTAAATAAGATAAAAAAAAATATTGGTGCATGACCAGATTTGAACCCACGACCACTGGACCACCAGTGCCTGAGAACTTGACGAACTTAACTATGTAGTAACTAATATAAAAAAATATTGTCCGGATCTATCCGGTCAATATTATCCCACCACTAGGCGCGTGGCGCTCAAACTTTTATGATTTCCTAAGAAACTATTTTATTTGTTTTACTATTTTCCTTTGTCCGATGTTTTCATGTTTGTTTATACAGCTCCACGTCGGAACACACTGAAGTCTAGCTAGATACAAAAGAATTGTTAACTATGTACATTATTCTTGTATTTGTACAGAAAATACACAAGTTTGTTGAACTAGCTCGCTAGATCTAGTGATCGTACCTAACCTACGACTTAGTAAAAAACTAAGGCCTTTTACCATCTATAGTAGATGATTTATACAGCGTCAGGAGGCAAGTTTTACCTTCACAAACGGGACGCTGTAGTGCCCGGGACGAATTATGGAGTAGGCTTGCCTAGCACCTATTCCATCTTCTCAGCTTAGTCGGCCTTGTCCTCAGGAAAGACATGGTCAATAAATACGGAGCTGACTAAGCTGCGGGTTTTCGACGATGTTTTCTTACACTGTTTGAGACTTTGAGAGTAATACTGGTCCGTATGGTTATGATTCCATTTTCAAATGCAACCGAGTAATATTTTTATAGTTCATCACGTCAGTAAGTTTTAAATTAAGAACATTTCAAAAGTGCTGATTCATTTATGAATCTGTATGATTCTATTTTCAAATGCAACTGAAGGAATAGTTTGTGGCTCCAAATTAGAACATAATGAAAAAGTTCCCATTCCTTTTGAAATGAAAAGCTCTTGCGCTATTTTTTTGTGGTTATTACGTCATCAAGTTTTGAATATAGAACGTTGCAGAAAGTAGTTCCGATATCGACCACCTGACGTCATACTTGTGCAACTCACGACACGACAAATTGGGGTGTGCCAGAAAACGTACCTACATTGATATTAAATGTCTCGAATCTCGAATTAGATCGTAGATATGTCGGTATAATTTGATGCAGTTTATTGAAGTACCTATTATTACCAGTCGCGTCTTTCGAGCCACTGTGGTGAAAGGATTTGAAGTGCGCTCAAAGGCTATTTTTGTGCAAACGTTTCTACGACATGCTGGTTTTCTCACGATGTTTTCGAAGTAAGTTCGTATGACCTAGTTCTAGGAACGGAGTGTTAACTTTATTAAAAATAAACCAGATTACAATGATATTAGCATTTTATTCATAAATCATAATTCTTTTTCACCACCATTTTCCCCCTATTTTTTTAAAGTCCCCACAGATAATCCCTAAACCAGAGATTAAAATATCCTGTCATTTTGACAACTACTAATCGAATGATCATTTAAATTCTCATTTGTAACATTCGACCATCCTGACTAATGCCTGTCCCCAGGCACCTATGAAAGAGGAAACCCTCATTATGTTAAATAAATATTATACAAATAAGAATCATGCATATTTTGTTAACTCAATATCAATTAGACACCTGACCAGAGCGTAATATAACTGACAGCCGGTTGTATATCACAAGTATTAAAAGAACCTAAATAGTGCAGTGCAAAGAACTAATGTTGTAGTAGTCAAAATGAACAAAATTGGTTGAAAATAACGTGCTAATTTTGCACTAAGATATCATTTCTCTACTTAATTAATGGTAACCAAAATAATATTTGGTTACAAATAGCACATATTTTCACATAAAAAATATCTTTAAAAGGTTTAACGGTCCACTGCCAACTGATAACATTTCAACCAAATTTGATACCTATATAGTTAATATTACCTAAAGTAAAGTGGCAATCAATGTTTTACACTATTAAACAAATAAAGAATAATTATATACACATAATTTACCCCAAACTCAAACTCTTAAATATACTTTATTTAATAGGGTGGGTAAGGATCACTTAAAATCGTCTTAATTCTACGTTGAATTTACGCCTGTTCGTAATCGCGACCAAGCGTGGAAGATACAGGCAAGAAACCCCGCTTGGCTATTTTTTTAAAATGATCCCTTTACAAACATGTGTATAAAACGAGTTTGGAGCATTATTCTTTATTCAGTCCCAAGCATTTTCGTCTTCTATACAATTAGTTATTTTGTAATAAACTTAGGTATTATTTTTAAACCAATTTAATTTTAATTATAAATATAATTCATTTAGCTTGGGACTTAGTTATAAAAACGTACACATTGCCCTTTTAATGATTGGCTAACTTTGGGTATCGGTATTATATAAAATATAATACTGTATGTTGTTTAAGTAATGAATATAAAACAAGATAGATAACAATATCTCAACCCATTTTTAGTCCCATTTTAGACAATATAAATTATAACTCAAACAACTAATAAATAACTACTGCAAGTGAACAGACAAGTAAGCTAAAATAACGGTTTCTTCTTAAACATAAAAACTAAAACAAAAATATGTTTAGCATAGCATGTAGCTGCATTACATTCAATTGACATAACTTATTACCTGCTATAGCTAGTTAGTTAATTCCTAGATGTATTATTTTCTAACAAGTAAAATTTGTTTTATTTACAACCCTCGGCCATCCTAAATTCACAGAATGACCCCATTCAGACTCTTAATATAATTGTGAATTATGAATAATAACATCAAGTATTAATAAAACTGTAGTCATGTTAATATAACTTCAGTCAACAATCAACTTACCAACTAACCTGAAACATTTTCTTAAAGAAACTGATTTTACATCTATTGTAAAACTTGCTAATACATGGTATTAATTCCTAAATACACACTTAATAAAACCATAGTTATAATGGACACTAGCACTGTTATTCCGGAATCACTTGAGCAAGTTCGCATTTTCACTGAGTCATTGTAGGACACTTAACGTACATCACCGTTTCTGAGGTTTCCATTATTTGGATATTTCTTCACCGTACTCTCATGTACATACATTATCATTGACACCTCGTATAGTGGAGTAAGCCCTTAGGGTAATTTGGTATCGTTGCGGCTTTACCCTCACCGGACTCTTAAAGGATTATCATCTCCACAGTTGGTCACAAATGCTTGCTCGTTCGACAAAGTATCTTCAGCTTACTTTCATGTACAAACATAGACTATCCTCAACGCTTAGTCGTCTATCGGGTTACACCCTCGGGGTTCAATGTAGTATTCTACCGCTTGTTCACATCGGGGTTTCTACCGTTGGTCACAGCATGCTTCCTCGTTCCGCAAGTATCATCAGCGTACGTTTGTGTGTGTCTACTCCTACCGGCGTAGTGGATTACGCCCTCAGGGTATTATTTGTATTATTAACGCTTACTCGCGCAAGAGCTTCCGACCTCCAGGGTATTCGTTCTAGTATTTCCGACGCTTCCACACTCTGTTTTCAACCTTCAAGGTATTCGTTCTAGTATTTCTGACGCTATCAACACAAGGGGTTTTGACCTTCAGGGCATTCGATCTAGTATTTTGACGCTTTTACCCACAAAAGTTTTCAACCTTCAAGGTATTCGTTCTAGTGTTTCCGGCGCTTATCAACATAAGGTGTTTTGACCTTCAGGGCATTCGATTTAGTATTTCCGACGCTTTCACACTCGATTTTCAACGTTCAAGGTATTCGTTCTAGTATTTCCGACGCTATCAACACAAGGGGTTTTGACCTTCAGGGCATTCGATCTAATATTTTGACGTTTTTACCCACAAGAGTTTTCAACCTTCAAGGTATTCGTTCTAGTGTTTCCGACGCTTATCAACATAAGGGGTTTTGACCTTCAGGGCATTCGATTTAGTATTTCCGACGCTTACCCACACAAGGAGTTACGGCCTTCAGAGCATTTTAGGTTTAGTGTTGCCGACGCTTACTCGCATATGGTAGTTAAGACCTTCGGAGTATTAAATTTAGTATTGCCGACGCTTACCCACACAAGGAGTTACGCCCTTCACGACATTCAAGTTTAGTATTGCCGACGCTTACCCACACAAGGGGTTACGACCTTCAGGAGATTAGTTTTAATACTGCCGACGCTTAACCCCATAAGGAGTTACGACTTGACATTAACGTGTAGTATCGCCGATGCTTACCCACACAAGGGGTTACGACCTTCAGAGTATTAGATTTCGTATTGCCGACGCTTACCCACATAAGGAGTTACGTCCTTCAGGGCATTTTAGGTTTAGTGTTGCCGATGCTTACTCGCATATGGTAGTTAAGACCTTCGGAGTATTAAATTTAGTATTGCCGACGCTTACCCACACAAGGAGTTACGCCCTTCACGACATTTAAGTTTAGTATTGCCGACGCTTACCCACACAAGGAGTTGCGACCTTCAGACGTTCGTTTTAATACTTCCGACGCTTAACCCCATAAGGAGTTACGACTTGACATTAACGTGTAGTATCGCCGTCGCTTACCCGCACAAGGAGTTACGACCTTCATGGCATCAATCATTGTTGTTCGTAATAACCACCGCTTATCACGCCCAAGGTGTTACGGTCTCCTTCTGATGTCAAATGTGTCAGTTTGGATGGGAAGTATGGAGAGCGTAAAGTTGGAGGAAAGATATGGAAAACAGGAAGGATAATTTAGGTGTAGATGTATCTAAATTTAAGGCAAATCCCCTGATTATTAACCGTTACTAATTACTCCGAATCACTGTTATTGTAAACTAGATGAATCTATGTCCGTTGTAGAAACAAGTTTATCTGACTCAAAGTACTAAACTACTCAATATATAAGTGAGCCCCAAATTGTATATTCATATCAAGAAAGTCTGTTTGACCGTTCTTAGCAGAATTAATGTTAAACCACGTTTGAAGTCATATATTAGCGACTTTAGGAAAATTATCGCGAATGTCTGTCGCATGGCAAAGAAAATGCATATTCACGAGAATGATTGCGAAATCTAAAATTTTCTATTGATGATTTGTTACGTTTTTGGTGTGATTACATTCCTGTTTCTATTAATAACTTTATACTAAAACTTATTACCATTAAACTTACATATTTGTGGACTTTCCATACAGCGCCATTCAGCCCTAAACTAAGAAAAGCTTGTGCCATGGAAACCAGATGGCTGTAGTCATGTACTTAGGATAATTCCCAGCATGTCTAAAAATTAGACGACTAATGGTTTGTGACACCACATTTATTGAGAAGACTGGAGTATGCACCTGGACAATGATTCGTAATATAATTGTAGGTATTTATCTAAATATTTTCCAATATGTAACTGCCGTCCTTATCTTTTAAAGTTTTGTCCTGTCCATCTAAAGATTGCCTGGAAGAGATCGCTGTTAGCGATAAGGCCGCCCATTGTATGACGCATATTTAAATACCTATTTTAATTTGTGTTTTTTTTCAATAAAGATATATTGTATTGATTCAATCAATATTCGAACAATAGTATAGAAGATGTTTCTTTTTAATTGATAGAATGAAAATAACAGTTTATACCTCTTTACAAAAATAACTAGAGCACTACTTGTAATAACTTACAACTTGCAAACATAACCGATCACAATACTGCTCTACTAGCCTATCCCGGTTATATAGCGCAAAACAAGTGTCTACGTGCAATGTTCACCAAGCCGCCTTGGGAACCTTGTACACCATTATTTGAAAAACTTAAGATACTGACCTTGCCGTGCATGTATATTTTAGAAATGTGCAAATTTGTCAAATCACTAATGGAATTATTTGAAATCTTTTAACAGGTATACAAATTTAACCGTAGACATAAAACCGATTAGCAATACCGGTTCATAAAACTATTGTATAGTCGCAACTGTTATACCATTACTATAAAAATTTACAACAGATTGCCAAGTGATGTTATAGAACTAAAGGGTCTCGTATTTAACAGAAAGTTATTTAATTCATTGATTGATCATTGTTTCTATTCTGTTGGCGACTATTTTAGTTTTAGGTTTGACCTATTATAATTGTACATTTTATACCATGATTAAATGAAATGGTGTATAATTTGATAAATGTATTAGGATAGGTATTAATAAGACATTCACATGCCTGTGCTCGGGCGAGATGTGCAGATCAAATTATTATTATCTTCTGTGTATAAATATACTGAATATACTTAATTAACTTCAAACAAGAACCTATTTGTTTTGCGGAAAATGAGTTTCCAAAATATGGACAGTTCGGGTTTCTTGAAATTACCTCTTTGACACACATACTTTTTACATTCTAATCGTAAATTTCAACTCATACAATCGACAGTCTGTTTGCCGGTAGGCTTGCACCTATTTTAAAAAACGTTTTATTATAATAGTGTTCTACAATTTTCAGTTTCCTTAGCTAGCAATCAGCATAAATCCGCTGTTGTTTTCATAAGGGAATGCAGCCACTAACTTTTCTTGCCACTCGGCCCATGAATATTTAAACGTGTCTACCTCTTCACCCTCGTACGTCATAGAATAGTGGGATAAGGAAAGTTGAAGGAAAATAAGTAGGAAGACACAAATTGAGTATCTGAAAACAGTTCAATTGTTAATTCCATGACAATGATTATTCAATCAATTATTTCGTTCTGAAATTCAATAACACTGATTACTTTTGGATACTATTTTAATTTATTACTAGCTGACCCCGCAAACTTCGCACATGCCCCATTAATACTCTTATTTTGACAAGCCAAAATCAGTATTAAATATTTTGGTAGTTAGAAATGTTCAAAGCTGTCTAACGCTTCCTTTGCCATGTAACTCATAAAAAATCTATATTGAATAATATAATTTAAATAATTAGAATTTGAAAACTACTATAGCTATCTATCCCCCGAGTTTGGAATTGTTAATTAATTACAATTGCAAATCAATCAACTATTCCGACTAGGTTTTTTTGTTCTCAATTTCTCAACAAATATCTACTTCAAAGGCTTCTTTTCAAATCTGATTAATTTAATGATGTCATTAAGTCAAAGTTAAAATTGTCCCTTAGCTACACAGCATTGATTTATAATCTCAACAGTAATGTACCAAAAGAACTACACCTTTAGTTTAGATACTTGAAATATTATTCATTTTATTTAATCACACTAACCAGTTCTATGATGTTTTCAATAAAAAACACCCAAATACCTAGATCAGTGGTAGTATTCCAGTACAATTACCATTATAATGTACCTGCGGCCTTTACATTATTAGCATGGCCCCAGAACAAATTGTTTACAAGCAAAACCTGTACCCCACTCCTATCTTTGTGATATCGCTACCATGCATTATCATGAATTTTAAAGATATTCATATTCCAAAATACATTATTTACCAAAATAGACAAATATTTATTTCCATGGGCATTTTACCAATGAAGCGTTAGAAACTTTTGAACTTTTTAGATATTGTTCTACAAAATATTATGAACTCTCATATTAGCTCACAAAACATGTTCATGCTCACAATAAATAAATAACGTGCGTGTTTTTGCGACCATTGCTATCAACAAGTTGATTTTGAACATACCCCTGGCAAACTCACGTTTGCCTCACCTCGGGCGGTCAAAGTAAACCCATTCCCAACTGTAGGTTAATATTCATTAAATACATTCAATACAGAACCATCACTTTGTACATCAGTTAGCAAATGCAATTAGTAAGACAACAACATTTCTTCATGCAAAACTAAGAATGGAAAATGTATTTATACGTTACTGACAAATAAAAAATATTTGCATGATGAAATGAGAAACATCACTCATATTGTCTATGTTGTGTATGTTCCATGTTTTTGTATGCTGGGCTTCCTAGCGAAGTGTGTGAATCTAGTTTAGCTATTTAAGTTCTCCATGTACCACACTTCACGCAAATAAATTTTTCATTTCAACCATGTTATTTGATTTAAGAGATAACTAAAGTAAAATACCTACTTTATTTTGTTTTCTAAAAATAATTGAAATAATAATACATTTTATTATGTACCTATATCAATTATCTATTGAATTCTTCTGTAATCTTGATTGATGTTTTTATAGATTATACTATTTTCATTATTATTCTCCATTCCTTTTTTGACATAAACAGTTAGGTACAACATTTTAGTCAAATTTCATAAACTTTTTTGTTCATAGTCAAAGTGAATAGAACATTTCCTTAATTCATAGTATGTTCTATCCATGAGGTGAGCACTTGTGGCTTGTAGTACAGGTAGGTCAACCCTATCCCAGAGACCAGTCTCTCACAAAGGAAGTTTTGCATAAATACCTACTATGTTAACTTTACTACCCACTAAAACCTTATCACTGTGAACGCTGATCTTAGTGAGAGAGCATAAATGGGGTTTTAATTTCATTTAATTATTATTTCAAATCCACCTCTAATTTATATAACTAATTACATAAACACAATAAAACATCATTTATTTCACCTCATTAATTAAAGAGAGCAATTTGTTCGCTCCTACTCTATAAGTATTATGAATGTTTAGTAGGTACCTAAGTGTTTGGTGCAGTTAGTGGTCTCAACTTGTTTCCTATCCGTTTGCTAACTCGAATAGAATTCTTGAATTGAGGTATTTAATTTATTTTTAATTAATTAATGTTAGTTTTGTAAATAAACTCACATTTTGTTAAAAGTTGAGCATATCCATAGTATAAGTTGTACCTAATGTAGCACACAAAAATAAGAACAATAGATAGGTACACACAACAAAACAAACACAAGCAGAGTCGGTGTTAACATAATTTAGATCCAACATACCCATCATCACTCTTGGTCCTGGTGAGTCTTGTTCACCACCTGTAGTGCTAACCTATAGGTACTTCAGGAGAGTAAAACAAATTACATTGGTGAATAGGCGTTATGATTCAGTTTACAGGCTAACTAGGCACTTATGCACCCCATATACCCACCGACTAATCCACTTTGTAGACTTAGTTGTATAGGTAGGTAATGTGCCTGGAATTAACTTTGAACCAATTTGATTATGGTATGTTTGTCTGTCACCAAGTTCATAACTTTCACCACGACGGTTCGAAAGAACTAGTGACACGGCTAAATAGATTTATCATACAAAATGTTTCACGGATGTTTCATGAAAACTTCAAATAGTTCGACAACATTAAAAATAACTTACCAGAGATTTCTTTGACTTTGTTACCTTTCTCTTTGCGGATAACATGAGTTTAGTTCCACTTCTGATTTGTTAACTTTATTAAAAATAAACCAGATTACAATGATATTAGCATTTTATTCATAAATCATAATTCTTTTTCACCACCATTTTCCCCCTATTTTTTTAAAGTCCCCACAGATAATCCCTAAACCAGAGATTAAAATATCCTGTCATTTTGACAACTACTAATCGAATGATCATTTAAATTCTCATTTGTAACAGGAGTTTTTAGGCCGCCTCAAGGCCTCCGTCATGGCTTAACGACTTAAAAGCCGGGACCGACAATTTAACGTGCCTTCCAAAGCACGGAAGTGCTCAGCTCGTAATGCCACTTGCGGTGACCCATCCCAAATTGTGACCGCGCACAACGTTGCTTAACTTTAACGATCAATCAAGAACGCCTAAGCAAGCTACGCCACGAGCGCTTCGCCAACTGTAGCCAAATATCATCATCATCTTCCTGCCCCTATCCCATCTATGTGGGGTCGGCACAGCATGATCCTTGGATCATGCTGTAAGTGTTTTGGCTAAGGTGTTTTATGACCGGCCGCCTGCCTGACGTCAACCCTCCTTGGGAATACTTGCTTATTGTATCTCATCATGTTGGAGGATACTATCCCTTAGTTGACTTTTACGACATGCTCGGGAAGAGACGCATTCTATGTTTTTTCTTTACTCCCAGTCCAGCAGGGACATAACTGTAACTAAATATGATATTCGAAAAACATAGAAGTTCAGTACTAAATGTAGACAATATAGGGCGTGATAATGGGTTGTCAGAACCATTGTACAGCCTTTGATGCCTCCATTCATATGATATATCACCTTGTCTGGCGAACGTATGGGAAAGAAAGAAAAATACGTAAAGAAATATACAATTCATGGGCAGAAACATTCAAAAGGCAGGGAAATACGCATCCTTAGGTGATGGATACATATTTTTGCCTTTTGTCGTGGAAACTTTATGACCCTGGGGTCAGGAGGCGTGGCTTCTTTTTAAGGAGATATCCAAGAAGCTGATGAATGTGACCAATGGCCACTGGGCTGGCGGTTACCTCGGAAAAAGGATAAGTATAGCTATCCAACGAGGTAACGTCGCCAGCTTTTTGGAGAGCTTACCCGCGGTCGGTGATCTGAGCTCTGTTTCTCAAAACTCATTTTCGTTTCTTATTATTTATACCCTATTCGCCGTTCACCATATCCATCTTGGGAGTCTTGGATCAGAAGTGAAGAAGACGACTTTTACGACATGCTCGGGGAGAGAAGCTGCTGGACGCATTCTATGCTTTTTCTTCACTCCCAGTCCAGCAGAGGAGTTGTTAAAGACTTTGAATAACAAAGAGTAACACAAATTCCAAAACTTCCTTCAACTAATTTGTAGTCTGCTCTACTACCAAGAACGAATATCAAATTCAAGCTCGTAAACCGAACATACAAACAAACATTGTATTTTACAATGGCTATATAAATCGGCACTTTGAAACAATGTCATGCGTAAATTTCTGTACTCCATGTTACCACTGGGTGTACTTAAAATAAACAAAACTACTAGCTTTGGTTTTCTACGAGACGGCTTCGGTGGCGTGGCGGGCGATTGCTCGGCAGAGACGCAAGAGGCGCGGGTTCGACTCCCGCTGCGGAAGAAATATTTGCATGTTCTGCAAATATCTCTTCCGGGTCTGGGTGTTGTGGTATTGGTACTCGTAGTTTCTGATACCCACGACTCAGGGAATTCTAGTGTGGGGTCAGGACTGTCTGTTGGGTGTTATTTATTTATTTATTCTGTAGGTAGACTAGTGGAACGCCCGCGGTTTTACTCGCGTAGAGTAAATTCTTTTGGGTTTTTGTTTCGTATCATCATCATCTTCCTGCCCTTATCCCTCTCTATGTGGAGTCGGCACAGTATGTTCTCTTCTTCTGTCACTTCTCATACATTCACATACACATCATGTGTATGTGAATACATGATCATTTCACACAATCTATCCACTTTTTCTTTGGTAGAAAACCACCACGCTAGCGAATCCGCGGGCGATAGCTAGTACAAACATAATTTTCAAAATACAAAATAAATTGTCTGATAAAGTGATGAATTGTCTGATAAACTGTCTATATAAAGGTCGTTGCAAGCGGTCTATAAGTAGCTCACCTGATCCAGCTCATAATTAAATTATCTTGTCATAAAACTCCAAACATCACTCGCCAAAACACCTGGCAACATTAGCTTATTTTTTTAACTCGTAAGTCGATCCAACACAAACGAATCTCGACATTCTCTGTTTGTTTTGGCGATACAAGTGACGACAGTGGAATAATAAACTTATGTTGTTTGAAAGAGTTTTGAGTTACGAGATATTTAAACTGTTTAAATTGAGATTCAAAGATTGCCAACTTTTTGCTGAAGAAAACAATGGTTTGTCTACGTGTTATTCTCAAATATTTTCCTCAAATAAAAACAATCGTGTTATTATTTGAGGTTCTCACCCACTGCCAAGACTTAAACGCACCCTAACTACCCCTGCACAAAAAGTCAAAGCCAGAACCTGTAATTTTTAGGGTTCCGTAACCTTTCGTGTTCAAAGTACTAATCTATTTTTTAAGAAAGAAAAATAAAAAATAATTTCGAAAAATTATAAAAACGAAAATGACAAATGCCTAACCTGGCAACGCCAAAAGAAAAAAAATACTAATCTGACGTTTGTCACGTGATTGCGATAGACAAAGACAAACGTAATACCTCATACACTGTACTACCTACTACTAGTCATATCACTAGTTCTTTCGAACCAGTGTGGTGTCGAACCAGTGTCATATCCAACAGATATTCCACCTTTTTTAAGGTAAACAAATAAAAACTGTCTGTATAGGAAATGTTATGTGCTTATTAGGCTTGAAAATCTTGCCTGTATCTAACTTCTCTGCTGAACTGGGAGTAAAGAAAAAACACAGAATGCGTCCAGCAGCTTCTCTCCCCGAGCATGTCGTAAAAGTCGACTAAAGGATAGTATCCTCCGACATGATGAGATACAATAAGCAAGTATTCCTAAGGAGGGTTGACGTCAGGCAGGCGGCCGGTCATAAAACACCTTAGCCAAAACTCTCGCAGCATGATCCAAGGATCATGCTGTGCCGACCCCACATAGAGTGGGATGAGGGCAAGAAGATGATGATGATTCTGAAATATTTGCATGCCAAAGATTTTGGTAGGACATAGATTGGACTGATGTGTTTTTAAGACCATAATTATTATTGTATCACATGTGTTCATGCTAATAAATGTCAGTACCTATCATTTATTTATCATTAAGAAACTACGCATATACTCGTAGTATACTTAAAATAACCAGAAGTATCTCAAAATAGATTTTAAGATTAAAATAGAGTGCTCTTTGTATAAACATTATAAAACATAATGACTTGGGTTTATGGAATTGGACGAATTCTATGTTTTTTTACTTCCAGTCCAGTAAAGTAACAATTTTTTTACAAAAAAATACGATTAAATCGTAGAATGGTCGCAAAGATGACCTCGGTGGTGTAGCGGACGAGTGCTTGGCTGAGACGCAAGAGGCGCTGGTTCGATACCCGCTACGGGAGAAATATTTGCATGCTCTGCGGTCACTTGCGGTCACCCATCCCAATAGTGACCGCGCACAACGTTGCTTAACTTCAACGATCAATCAAGAACGCCTAAGCAAGCTATGCCACGAGCGCTTCATGGTTTTTTCATGGTTCCCATAGTACAAGCTTTGCTTAGTTCGGGCTAGATGGCGCTGTGTGAAATGTCCACAAACGTTTATTTATTAAAAGAGACGGAAATAATACAGGATTGTCACGTGTTCAACTCAATAAAATGTAAAAAATTGTATCTTTGGAGACGGTTCGGAATTAAAGTAACTTCGTGGGCGGAGACCTTAACAAATTTATACTAGGACGCCTCTCAATGGGAATTAAAACAGTTATTTTCACGAAGATGCTCCTCCTGCCCCTTATTTAGTTTATTTGAGCTGAGGGGCAGCTAAATAATAAAACAGTTGAATTTACCCGCCCCTTGAGAATTTGAGGGTAGTCGGACTTTTAACATGTACGCGGTTGTTGCACAAAATTGTAGATCACGGGTTCAAGTCACGTTAAAAAAACTACCTATAGTTTTTTGGGAGTTATTTAGGATTGAACAGATATATTCTTAATATTTTTAATCTTCTTAAAATCATGGCATTTCTGTATTACTTCTGTGTCTATTAGATGCAAAAGTTACTATGAATCACAATTTTTTTTTGTTTTTACTGTGTAATTTTTTTTAATAAGTATTTGTGAACCAAATAAATAGTTTCTTTCTTTCTTTCAATACTTTAAAAAAAGTGTCAAAAGAGCCAGTTAATAATAAAATAAGTTACTAAGTTAGTAGTGTTAGCTTACTTTTTAAATACAAAACTGTTTGAATGGTTCAGACAAAAAGCTAATTTGGAACAGTCATTTAAAATGTCAATGTCAAAGTAAGCGTATTTTTGACAGATAGAAAAGTAAAGTATCTAATTGTTGAAGCTAGGGAAAAAGATGTGATTGTTGGTATTTTGAGAATGCAAAAATAAATGTTATAACTTATAAGCTATCAATCTAGAAGTTAAGAGGAGTATCAGATTAAATTTAATTAAGTTATCGACTGTGTTTTATAACCCAACAGTAGGTAAGTTAATATGCCTTTTTACATGGACTTGAACGCAATACCTGGTTGAATGGTATTTCGTCATATTTGTCGATATTGTATAATGAGGTTATTTTCATGGTGATCTGAAAAAGTTTACAATGCTTGCCTACACCACCGTTTTCAGATTTAATAACTCGTTTGAGTCCATTTGTCGCGATAACTTATATTATGACCTTTGACCAGATACATTTTTTGGATCAAAAACTTAATTGATACACAAGGTATTGAATCAACTCTGATCGAATAAAATCAAGGTCCCACTAGGCCGAAACAGCCTTTGTAAACAATGACATTGATTACGCGGCACTTCAAAGGGAACATAAGGTATGGTAGCGCATTGTTTAAATAACAAAGGCCTTAAGTTTGATATCAAACGAGATTCTACTAATTATTGTTTGTACTTAATTATAAGTACTCATATAAATTGAAACGTAGTACATATTATATAACTGTTTTGAAGGATGAAAAGGGGTAAAAAAGTCCTTTTATTAAACGTTTTAACGCGTAGTACGGTCTGAATTCTGTAAATACAAATTAAATGGACACGTGTTTCAGGATTTTTCAAAACAACGCTTAAAAAAGGGTAAACTGAGAGTAAAAAATTGTATGGGAACTTTTTAACGGACGGAGCGATTGGCTTGAAACTCAGTTTGGATACATCATCATATTCCTGCCCTCATCCCACTCTTTGTGGGGTCGGCACAGTCTAGCTTTGGCTAAGGTGTTTTATGACCGGCCGCCTGCCTGACGTCAACCCTCCTTGGGAATACTTGCTTATTGTATCTCATCATGTTGGAGGATACTATCCCTTAGTCGACTTTTACGACATGCTCGGGGAGTGAAGCAGCTGGACGCATTCTATGTTTTTTCTTTACTCCCAGTCCAGCAGAGAAGTTAAACTCAGTTTGGATGAATTAAAAAGTAAATGGACTCTTGTTTCTGGATTTTTCATAACAAGCCTAAAAAGGGGTAAAACAAGATGTCAAAGTTTACATCACGAGAATGAGGGCGCGCATGTAAGCTAGTCATGTAATCTTACTTATATTATATACTAGTGACCCGCCCCGGCTTCGCACGGATAGATATATACCATCGCGGACTTTTTAGTAGACCTTATTAAGATGTAAAATACTGTAGTACATTATTTTGATCTATCTCGTAGGGTTCAGCCAGCGTTTGCAATGTAAGCGCAAAATGTGTTTATTTGCGACATCACATTAGAAACCTCTAAAATTATCAGTGTTTCTCTACTATATTATGCATGTATTATACATATAAATGTTCCTCTTGAATCACTCTATCTATTCAAAAAAACCGCATCAAAATACGTTTAGTCGTTTGGACACAAATTGAGGCACAAACATACATCCTTACAACCTCATAAACTTTCGCATTTATAATATTAGTAGGATAGGATTTATATTTATTAGTTTTTGAGGAAAATTGTAACAGACGAAGACAAACATTTATAACCCCTTAAGCGAAACTCATTATATACTTCCCGAGTTCCGTCGCTCGTCGTGGGTAACAAGATAAAAGTATCCAAGTGCCTGTTAGCTATCTGGTTTTCATAGTACAAGGTTTGCTTAGTTTGAAACTAGATGGCGCTGTGCGAAATGTCCACCGTTATTTATTTGATTACTAACTGTTACTCCTGTCCGCGGCTTTGCTTGCGTTTACCACCGGATGAAAGTATAACCTATACCTGTCACTCTGGCCCGTATACTAATTTGATATAAATGCAAAAAATCCTGTGTAAAAATCCAACGTACGTAGATCAGGGCAGGTAAACGTAATAATGCTGCCCTCCTAGTGAAGAACGCAGTAACTGTGTCAAACATGTTTTGATACGCGAGTGAGAACAGAATGTTGTATTTTGTTAGGCGGTTCTGAATATGTATCTAACTAATTTTTGACAAAAATGCTAGTTACTGCATTCTTCACTAGGAGGGCAGAATGATGATGATAATGTACAACATACATACATACATACATACATACATATTATCACGCCCTTGTCCCTAACGGGGTGGGCAGAGCCATAAGTAATCATAAGAAAACTTGCAGCCACTTCTGATGCAAGATTCCCAAGATGGATATGGTGAACCATGGTGACAGGTGATCAGCTCCATCGCCCATATACATGGTCCGTCATGTTGGAGAGGATATTTATGTTACAAAAACAACAAAAAGTCAATCCGCTGCTGCGTTGCTGTGTTAATGAATGACAAACTAACAAACATACAGACACGCTTTCGCATTCATAATATTAGTAGGGATTCAGCTGAATGTGATCGCTCAAGCTGAAGACGTTGTCCTAAAGAGCACATTGCAATAAACACCTCAAGCTAATTTGAGCCTTACGTAAGCGCAATAAAGTTTATTTCTTTTTAGCGCAGCGTTGAAGACTCGACCTTGAAGTCACTTGTGTGAAAACATACGAAGGACTTTTCTATACTATTATTATAAAGAGGTTTTGTTCGTTTGTTTGTTTAAAGTTCCCGCTAAAGATGGCTCTGATTTATAATTCATAAAACGTTGCTGTAAAAAACGCATAATTCAAGGGAGCAATGAACTGAGGTCACTGCGTTTTATAAGTAGGTATTTGAGAACTTTGGTCGACTTAAGGTTTCCGCCCACTACTGTTCTATCACCGTCATATAAGATTATTTATTTCGTGAAACAGTGTAATGTGTATCTGTCACCGTAAAATTGTAAATGCCGTTAGATTATAATCTATCTCGCGAGATTGTAAACTGTCGAAAGATTGTGAACCGTAACATACTGCTTACAATTTAACTGCTTTTTCTGTGGCGCTTCGTCTAAAGCATATATTTTTTCACTAACTAACCTAACCTACTAATTTCGATCTAAGCAGGTGTTCGACAGTTTACAATCTCGCTAGATTATAATAGCAACGGGATTTATAATTTTACGATGACATATCTAGAGACCGTTTAGAACGAACTTTAGATAAGTAGGTACCTTATAATAGCAACTGGATTTATAATTTTACGGTGACATAGTATAAATATTCTACTATAGATGGCAAAAGGCCTTATTTAAAGACCGTTTTATATGACCTTTAGATACCTAACCACTGTTGTTGTTTTGGGAATGGCATTTTTGACTTTCGTACAAATTATTATTTTGCATTTGCTAGCTTTGTTGATCTATGGGTAGGTACATACTACGAGCTTTTGTGCATTCTTAGTGATCCTATATCAAAGTTTGTCTTCGTCGAGTAACTCTGTTTTGTTTCAATCCAATCAAAGTCAAAGTCAAAGTTTTTTATTCCTTAAAATCACTGGGATCACTTGGACACGTCTTAAATCTACGTTGCATTTACACCTGTTCGTAACGCGACCAAGCGTGGAAGATACAGGTAGGAAACCACGCTTAGCTATTTTTTGGGAAATGATCCCTTTACAATCATGTTTATAGAAGGAGTTGCAGCAATAATTTGAAGATTATCGTCATTATTGTACAAGACATCGAAACAATCTTTAGTTGAAATTGACCGTTGTGATATCATCATGTTTCCACGCCATGACAGTAAAACCAATACACAGAAGAACATTTTTGATGAATAAATAGTACCCACGTGATATCATGAAAGCTGTCAAAAAGTGAATTTTGGCAGTTTTTGACAGATTTTGAGATATTCGGATAAGTACTGTGTGATACTGATAACCAACAGTTATAATATTCCTTGAGATATATTTAAAAAAGGTGTTATTAAAATAATTATTTGTATAGGCTTTCAGATGTTTGTAGTAGGTATTGTTCGTTTGTGTGAATATATTTACAAACTATGTAAACTTATTATTATATTTTTGTCTCTAGATAGTATTAACATAGGAAGTTCAAAAACTCTTTGGTATAGCAGAATATGAACGTTAAGATCATCACAACATGAAAAACGGTGGAAGTTTTTTCAAAATCCCTGATACCTATTTAATTACTTGATTATTCTGACTGGCCGCATAGCTTAGTTAGAGTGGTAGCCTTCTGTGGATTGTGGGTTCAAATCCCACCGAAGACAATCATTTTTTGTGATGAACATCGATGCTTGTTTTGGGTCTGGGAGTTATTTTAAGAAAAAAAGTATTCTATCAGCCATTTGGTTTCAGAAGAAACTGTTAGGGATAGATGGCGCTGTGAATTATCCAAGTAAATTATTTTGATTGCTTGAAATTTATAACAACGCCATCTATGCTTTCCGGTGGATAACTTTACACTTTTGGTTCGGGGATTTTGAGAGAAAACCTTCCCACACGACGATTTGTGTTTTCCCCCGGATTCGGCTGGGCTGCTGGAACAGCCCTATTCCAAACAACGTTACGAGTAAGTATTCGCACACATACACGTAGACCATACACTTGTAGCTCTACCGTGAGTTTTCTCAGACTATGCTCGCTATGTACTTGAAACATAGTATAATATGTTGGTACCTACTTACACCGATACAGAATAAGGGGGCGATCACACGACTCTGTTGCAATGGGATTCTGTTCAACACGGTCCAATTGTGACAGTCATTTGTATAGAAAAGCTGTCATTTTTGACATCTGGCATAATTCTGTATGATTGTTGATGATGACGAGCCATTATCGGAGCCATCAGCACTTTTTCCTTTGCAGATCGGCGTGTAAGGGCCTCTTGCTAGAGCTACTTCACCCCAGCAAGGATAAATAAATTTTCTTTCTTTAAATATTAAATGAAATGATTGAAAATTAAATGAAAAATACTTTATTGCGAAAAATTTCAGTGATAAAACAGTCTAAGAATATATTTTTAATAGGAAACAATTGTTAGCAAAAAGCGGCCTTACCGCTTATGACGATGTCTTTCAGACAATACTACTTACTTCCTCTTAGTCGTACATCAAAATGTGATAGCTTTTTATACAAATAACTTGTCACATTTAATTGTTTGTTGTAATATTATGCGCTATACTAGCCACATAATGGTGAAGGAAAACATCGTGAGGAAACCGGCATGTCGTAGAACCGTAGAAAGTTCGAAAACATTATGTTTAGTGCACGAAAGGAGCCTTTGAGGCGTACTTTCACCTCATTGGTTCAAAAGAACTAGTGACATGACTAGATAGATAGATAGGATTAGGTACCGGGTATTATTTTAATTCAAATTACTATTTGAATTAAAATGTATAGACCTCAGGAAAGAGAGGACTGTTTTAACTTAACAGAAGAGTAAACCAAGTTCCCAAACTTGATAATTGTACAACTTGTAGTTTTGATTACATTCCGGACCCATGGCACCCATGGAAGATACCCCTGGGGGTGTTATGGGAACTAAGATTTGGACCCGGGTTAAATAGTGCAGGGTTGACCAGA
The DNA here is from genome assembly GCA_949320045.1 of Scotopteryx bipunctaria. Classification (NCBI taxonomy): domain Eukaryota; kingdom Metazoa; phylum Arthropoda; class Insecta; order Lepidoptera; family Geometridae; genus Scotopteryx; species Scotopteryx bipunctaria. The sequence goes on from OX439465.1 coordinate 1,020,377, forward strand.
AATTAATGGATTTTGATTTTGATGTTGCAATCTGTTTGAAACACTCAAAATGTGACAGTGAGACACATATTTTTACTAGCTAGCGAGTAAAGTATGAGAAAACACGATAGAGTCTCTTTTACCTGTGTGTGGGTAGTTAAACCACGGCTACACTGCGAGGATGTTTGACAAACAAATTAACTGTTTGTGGTAAACGTAGCTACTTCACTTTTTACTATATAGTTACACTTAATAGATGGGACGTTTACGGAGTGCACTGTAATCACCATACTGGTTCTTTTGTCAGCCCTTTACGATGCCATTATCGAACTGGGGGAAATATAATTTGAAGGATGGACAATGGACCTGATTAATTACATTTGGATTTGCAAACTTCAAGTTTGTAGTCATTTTCAAATGACATTTTTGAAGTTAAATTTTATGGGATTTAAGATATGGAATAACCCCCCCAGCCACTTTTTTGTAATTTTCATGACGCCCAATAACATAATTTCTATAACCCGTATCCCGAATAAGGTGGACTGAGCCACAAGTAATCATAAGAAAATTTGTAGCCACTCCTGATTCAAAGTCCCAAGATGGATATGGTGAACCATGGTGACAGGTGATCAGCCCATCGCTCATATAGATGGTCCATCATGTTGTAGAGGATACTATCCCTTAGTCGACTTTTACGACATATTCGGGGCTACGACAACTGGACGCATTCTATGTTATTTCTTTACTCCCAGTCCAGTAGAGAAGTAAAATCGTAGTTCGTATTATAATAAAACTCTGACATTACTGACTGACAAGCAATGCACAGCCTAAAACATAAGTCTTGGATGTGTGAAACTTGAAAGGTATACTTCCCTTAGGGCGTAAGGGGGCACTAATCAAGGAACTCCTATAATTCAACCTAGAGAAGTTTATTTGAAAGAGAAACTCTTAATAGTGTTCAAATGTGACGAACGACGTTATTGGTTGGTCATCAAAGTTACAAAATAAGGACTCAGGTTATTAACTTGCACTGTTTGAAAAACTAGTGATGCAAAATGCATTTTAGTGAGTTAGGACTGCACTACACTTTAGAACGCACAGCTGTATTTTAACTAATTTGAGCATGTTTTTTTAACTTTTCTCCACTGAATAGAAAGAAGACACCTAGATACATACTTTCATCATCTTCCTGCCCTTATCCCACTCTATGTGGGGTTGGCACAGCATGTTCCTTGGATCATGCTGTAAGAGTTTTGGCTAAAGTGTTTTATGACCGGCCGCCTGCCTGACGTCAATCCTCCTTGGGAATACTTGCTTATTGTATCACATCATGTTGGAGGTTACTATCATTTAGTCGACTTTTACGACACGCTCGGGGAGAGAAGCAGCTGGACGCATTCTATGTTTTTTTTTTACTCTCAGTCCAGCAGCGAAGTTGATACATACTTTATGAACTAATAATTTATACCGTCCGTGGCTTCGCCAGGATTCAAAGTTCTGTAGGTATTGTTCACAAGTTTTAAGTTTTTTAGCGTGACTTTTCATTTTCCCGATGTTTCGAACGCGTTGCAGCGATCGTTGTCACGGAATGACTGACGATGACGGGACGATAAAATAGTACGCGATTAATTCCCGTTATGAAACTTTAAATAAAATTCAGAACGTAATTTATGTAGGTATATCTAAGTATCATGTTTTCGTCTTTTGACGTGATTGAACAACGAAAATCAACCATCACAAACTTTCAAGTTTTTATTATTATTGAGACAAAACATAGGGCTTAGCCGATCACCGAATCAGATAGAAAAAAAATTATCGATGATCCGAAATAATGCTTCCTATAAATCTATGAAAATCCTGCCCCTCTTTAAGCTGATGAAAATGAATAAAAAGATTTATTAACAATTAATAAAAGTCAGTTTTATAGATATTTAAGGTCATCCAAACATTGCAACATTAGCTCTTATGATTTCAGTATCATAAAAGTTGAATAAAATATTTTATGTTGCCGTAAACTGTAAACTGCAGAATAGTGTCAAGGTGAGCATATTTTATTATTTAGAACACATTTTACTTCACAATCGATTGACATTATTAACGTGAAGTTTGGTAACACACAAAATAATAATGATACTTATAGCTCTTATGTTAATAAGTAAGTTCGTATGAGCTAGTGGCCAACTCTTGTGACGGAGTTTTTAGGCCGACTAAAAGCCTCCGTCGTGGCTTAACGGCTTAAAAGCTGGGACCGACAATTTAACGTGCACGAAGCACGGAAGCGCTCAGCTCGTAATGCCACTTGCGATCACCCATCCAATTGTGACCGTGCACTACGTTGCTTAACTTCAAGGAACAATCAAGAACGTCTAAGCAAGCTACGCCACGAGTGCTTCTTATGTTACCTACTTACTGATAATCAACGCACCGCCTAAACAAAGTTCTAGAAACATGAAACTTGGAGGATATACCTAATGCAATGCAATAAGGAAAGAATACACGGGGCGTTCCAGTAATCCTAGATAAGAAAATACAAAACTTATGTACGTATCATGGGAAAATTCTAATGATTCTGAATAGTATATTGTAGTTTTCTATAAACCAATAAAATAGACATCAGAATTGGCTTTCAATTCGCGGAGACATAAATAAACTACAACCGAATTCTGAACCTTTTTTGTTGAAGTCATTTAAAAACATTTTTTGTAAACGTAAGTTTAATATTTTGTCTTAGAGAAGCAATCGGATTAAATGCTAATACCAAGCGAAGTGGAATATAAGCTTGTCGATTGTCGTGGGAAAATAGACAAGACTTATTTTTTTATAAAAATGGGGAACTGGTGTTGTCATATCGTGCCGACGCAGGCAAAGAAATGATGACGATATGAATTATTAATAAGCAAATTAATCTGAGAAACGTTTTCAAACAATTCACGGACCCTCAAACTGTTTATTCGGATCTGAAAAGATTGATTAGGCTTTAAGGCGCGTCTCTCACAGGAACAAGAGTCGAGGCGGAGTTGAGGCCGATGCGCTAAAAATTCAAATGTAGTTAGTTTTCGTAATGTGCGCCCAAGGATTTCCGTCCAGTAGGTACCCTTTCTCATCAAAACATCTCTATTCCGGCACCAAAAATATTGAAGCAAAAAATATGACAAGTTTTTCATGAGTGTTGCTTTTTTTTGTGTCGCCAAACGACCTAGATAAGGAACGTGTAAAAGGCAGGGAATGTAACAGATAGCTATGAAACAATTAGAATATAATTGGGTATGTAGATGTAATTACAGATCAGTGTCGTGGAAAAAAAGAGGGTACGCTCAGATTGCCAACAGCGCCACGGTGGCGGTTGTCTGAACTAATTAACTAGGTGAGGTAACTAAATGAGAAATTTAATACTTCCAATGAATGTAGTGCAGCAGTTGAAACACAGATGGCGCTGTGTTCAACAGAACGGAATAGTGAACTAGTGTAGTCATTTCAGCTCATAATAAAGGATTATAGAAACAGGGGACGGGGAATCTAATGTTACAGTTCAGAAAGATCTTCAAACCTACTAGAATTGATGGCACCAACCCTGATCAATAACATTAATACCCCGTATTCCAGGTACGGAGACATGGTTCCTGGAACCATAGCTGGTAAGATCGTGGGCGGTGTCTGCTCGCTATCAGGAGTGCTGGTGATTGCCCTGCCTGTGCCCGTCATCGTCTCCAACTTCTCCAGGATCTACCACCAGAACCAGCGGGCTGATAAACGGAAGGCGCAGAGGGTGAGGAACCAACGAATGTAGTACTAGCATCTTCTACCTAAATATATAAAGCTCTTACGTTAAAAGTGACTGATTGGCTGACTCACAATCAACGCACAATCAACGCATAACCATCAGCTCCGGAGCACCTGCCCCGGAGCATAAGTCATAACCATCAGCTCCGGAGCACCCACCCCGGAGCACTTGCCCCGGGCGGTAGTTTCAGGGGGCGCCTGAATCATAATAAATAATATGTCATACAAATGAAAAAGTTCTTAGCTTATAGGTAATAAAGAGTGCATATTTATTAAGGGGTTCATATTGTCCCGATCACAAAAAATGCCACACATTATTTTGTGAGTTTTTAAAAGAAGTTATTTCAATCGCTGGAAGGGGGTGACACTGTCGAGTTTTTGTCCCGGTTCAGAAAAAATCGTAAATCTCGGGACTAATAACCATAAATTTACTAACTAATATATAATTTTAAGAGAGGATAATGTTTTACAATTTAGAATAAACAGAGGCAAAGATACCTAAGTACAGATACCAGCGAAAACCAAACTAAGTGAAGAGCTTAGAGGGTACCTATATTCCTTTTATAGTGTAGCACCCTTACAATACTAAGTAAGGAATTCTCGAAATTTGACTCCTAGAAGACGCAGTGGATATGGATGCATTTTGATAGAAAAAATCTCGCAATTTTGTACGATTTTGAAAAGGACGATTCCTCGTTCCTCAGCTAAATCGTCCATATCCTTGCCGGGTCAAAAAAGTAAAGCAGGGTCTCCCTTTGTTTGTGCCATGAAACTAACTTAGCACTTAATATTCCAGAAAGCGCGTCTTGCTCGCATCCGCATTGCCAAAGCCTCATCAGGCGCTGCCTTCGTCTCCAAGAAGAAGGCGGCAGAGGCGCGCCTCGCCGCCCAGGAGTCAGGAGTGGAGCTGGATGACGCAGGGCGGGACGAGGACATCTTCGAGTTGCAGCATCACCATCTGTTGCGATGCCTGGAGAGGACCACGGTAGGTGGATGGGATGTTGATGTCAAAATTGCTGCTCACCTTGTTAGACGTTTTTTGGCAGGGTTTCATGTGGGTATCTGTTCGGATACGTCCGTTTTTGACAGGATAATTTAGTGTGGGTATCTTTTTAGAGTTTCGTACTCGAAGGGTGCCATTTATTATTAAGCCTCCGCTGTCCGTCCGTCCGTCTGTCTGTCTGTCAGCGGGCTGTATTTCATTAGGAGATTTGAAATTTTCACTGAGTGTGCATTTCAATTGCTGCTAAAACAACAAAAAATAAAATAAAAGATGGCCCCATACAAGAAAAAATATGTAGATAGTACGGAACCCTTTGAGTGCGAGTTTTTTTTACATTTATTGACAAAAATACTACAGGTATTTATAACTTAAAACGTTTGTGTAATGTAGGTAGGTAAGATATGATTTGATAAGTTTATCTACTGAAAAGAACTCACAACTTAAACATTTGCAAAGTTCATTTTCCAAATACTTCGAAGAAACAGTTGGGCAGTAAATGATCTGAATCAGTTGCGTCATCTATAAATTATATGCAACAGCTTTTAGATATCGTTCCAAATAATCTACTATCTCTAAAATAAAAAAATAGCCTATGTTGTTTCACACAAAACAGAGAGATTTGAATTTTTACAATCATATCTTTTGAAATGTATCTGGCCAGCTCACATAAACGATCTATCTTTACTTCTCATACAAATAAATATTGAATTAAATGTAAAGAAAGTGAGTAAGTTCGTATGAGCTAGTGGCCAACTCTTGTGACGGAGTTTTTAGGCCGCCTAAAGGCCTCCGTCGTGGCTTAATATAAAAAAAAACACCATATGGTGGCTGTAAGAAGGCATGGAAGACTTGGATTAACTGAAAAGTATCTAAATCGATTTCAACAAATAAAGTATTTTTTGTTAAATCAAAGAACAAAATTAGAAATCAAACACATAATTACCTAACTAAGTATGAATAAAACTTTTATAGACACAAAACAGTGTGCTTTTAAAAAAGAAAACCTGATGAAGAATTAAATTCTAATTAAATTGATAAGGGCTAGTTTTAAACCAACTTAAATAAAAGAGGTTATAACCCCCCTCCTCTTGTTCCTACAGGGCATCAGTCAAACGCTCCTCCTCAGCAGTGTGAGCAGCCATTTTGACAGTTCATGAAGAGAAGTGACAAAGATCTAACCCATTTTACTCCTCGAGTAGACGGACATTTGAATCACGACCTTAATGCTCACTCACTAAATGCTACAATAGCATGATCGAAAACTTTGGATTATGTCAATGAAAATTGGACAGTACTAAAATTCAATTTGTGTTGAAATGTCCTTTTGCTCGTGGATATACTGCAGATATACTGTTTCAGCCAGATCTACTACTTCTTGACCATCTTTAGTATTTTCTTCGTCACTCTGGATATCGCTAGAGGCTGTAGAACTTACTTGGATGGATAGGTTAACAAATCCAGACAACCCTGGAGTATTTATGGAATAGAGGGCACAAAGAGTTAGAAGTTGAAAAGAACTGGTTCAATATGGTAGATCTGGATGCAATGGTTAGTCTGACTGCATGTCGTGATGTGTTTTGTTAATTTTGGCTGAGGTGTTGTGGTCCGCATGGTTGTGTCATCTTCAGCCTCTTCTCATTAACCAGGATACCCCGTTCCCATGTAAAATCAAACACCACCAAAAATGGCTCAGACTTAGTTTTATTATATATGCCCCTTAAGCCTAGGTCATTTTCCACGGTTGTTTGATTTCACATGTCTCATTCGAATGGATTCTGGACCTTATTGTGAATGATTCTTCTACGTTTTTAATGATTCGTGTGGAATAATTCTTTGACTTAGAGATATTTTTCATTAATGATATTAAATGATAGTCTCTTTTCGTAGGAATCTAATCAAAACTGCAATGGGGCACATAAAGATTGACATGGTTTAAAACGAATCTTTACCATAACACTAAAGATTTAGAAATGTCATTAAAGATTTGAGGTTTATCCCATAATAACTTAGAGTAGACGGTATACAATCAACAAAATATTTACTGCAGCATATAAGAGCTGGTTTTTTGGCATAAAGATATTTTCCAGGAAACCACGGATTTATCAAATATATTCAATTGCCGAGGCAGCATCGTCTGTTCTAAAATGACCCCAACACCCAGAGTCCGTTCTACAATGATCCTAAACATGGTATTCCAGGACCGGGAGTTCGTTGAGATGGAGAACCCCTTCAACGGCGCGGCGAAGCGGCCCGGCTCCCCCTCTCCCCTAGCCTCCCCTGCCCACTCGGGACGGGCGCCCGCGCTGCTCGCTTGCTGCGCACGCTGCGGCTGCTGCCCGCAGAAGTACCAGGTGACGTCATCATACGATCATTGACTCCAACAAACAGCAACGGAAGCGGGATACCCGAGAAATAGCAGGTGACGTCATCATACAATCATTGACTCCACACAAACAGAGCCTAGCGTTGTGACTGCTGCCCGCAGAAGTACCAGGTGAAGTTATCATACGATCATTGACCCCAACAAACACCAATGGAAGCAGGATATCAGAGCAAAAGCAGGTGACGTCATCATACAATCATTGACTTCACACAAACAGAGCCTGGCGTTGTGACTGCTGCCCGTAGAAGTACCAGGTGAAGTTATCATGCGATCATTGACCCCAACAAACACCAATGGAAGCAGGATATCAGAGCAAAAGCAGGTGACGTCATCATACAATCATTGACTTCACACAAACGGAGCCTAACGTTGTGACTGCTGCCCGTAGAAGTACCAGGTGATGTCATCATACGATCATTGACTCCAACAAACAGCAACGGAAGCGGGATATCAGAGCAAAAGCAGGTGACGTCATCATACAATCTTTGACTCCACACAAACAGCATTGGAAGCAGTAACCTCAGAGAAATAGCAGGTGACGTCATCATACAATCATTGACTCTACACAAACAGAGCTAGCGCTGTGATTGCTGCCCGTAGAAGTACCAGGTGACGTCATCATACGATCACTGATCCCAGCCAACATCACTGGAAGCAGTAACCTTAGAGAAATAGCAGGTGACGTCATTATACGATCATTGACTTCAACAAGCAGAACTGGAAGTAGGCCTTTTACCATCCATAGTAGATTATACAGCGTCAGAAGGCAACTTTTACCTTCACAAACGGGACGCTGTAGTGCCCGGGACGAATTAAGATTAAGTAGGCTTGTGCAGCACCTACTCCATCCTCTCAGTTTAGTCGGCCTTGTCCACAGGAAAGACATGGTCAATACGTGCGGAGCTGACTAAGCCGCGGGTTTCCTCACGATGTTTTCCTTCACCGTTTGGAAGTACTGGTATAGCGTACATAAATTTATCGCACAGAAAACAAGCATTATCGCGACAGTCGCAATTTGTCAAGATGCTATTTGTACGAAGGACAAAAAATGACTTTAGGCAAGTTATTAAGATCGATCTAAACAAGATGAAGAAGATAAGCATCTCGTGACACAGACTCCAAGGTATAAAACCAATTAGTTAATAATAAATAGTGTCAGCAGTGGACTTTTATTAGCTGATGATGATCCAAATCCTAGAAATGACGTCATTGGTAAGTGATTTGTAACTAAAGAAATAATTTTTCGTAACTATATAGTTATGAAAGATTACGGTGGTAGATAAAAAGAAGCCGAATTCTTGGGTAGAGTTTGAATTGTCCCGTCAGTCCGTCCGTCATGGTAACTGATGGTGGAAGCTTATGGTTTTCTGGTACAGCTTCAGGGAAAAATGGGAAATCGAATTACCGCAGGTATGAAATACTTAGCAAAAATTCTTTAAAAAATAGTACCTATTTAGTTTTTCAACAACTTTAGTTTTTCTTCATGTTAAGCAAAATATGCATAATGTCGTAAAATTCAAGGTTCTAGGTAAATTATTATCAAAAATATCACAATAACTTTAAATACCTACTGTAATAATTTTCAAAAATGATCTTTTTTAAACCAAAATAATGCATAGGTTCAACGTAAATAAAGGTTGCCATTCACGATAAGATACAATTTCTCCCATGACAGAGACGTCGCCGGTCGGTCCGGTGCATCAGTCCGATCGGACTATCGACACGGACGATACGCGAGGTACCTTACTGTGCTATGTACTGTGCCAGAATGAAGCACATTGTGTTGGATCCATTTACGTGAAAAGTTTAAAGAATTATTTTATAAAATAAAAAGATTTATCAATTGCGAAAGTTTGTGAGAATGTTTGCTGGTACAGTAAAAAAAACGAGTTTTAAATTAACCTGAAATTTAAAACTAAATACTATTGTACGTATAATATGCCGAAATAACTCGGGTACCACTTCTGAGCTGCGGGTTGAAGCTAGTAGAATAACTATTTAAATGTGTTTTGCTGGAAAAAGTGCACGTAAATTGGGATCCAAATATCGTGGCTTCACATTGCTATGTGATTAATGTGGCTAAGCTGTTACGCCACGCAAATATAAAAAAAAACTGTTTAGCTTGGTGTTTATTCGTGATCTGAATATTATTATAGGCTAATTAAGTTAAGCGTTAATATACTTTATAGCAGCTCTTAATGTTCAATTTGTCACGTTATTGCTTGATTGCAATTTGTGGGTGAGTATTTCAGGTTTATGATGCAATAGATGAGCTACAAAAACACTTTTAAACATATTCCCATTAGTTCTACTGTGTTTATCTATACAGAATTTGGTTATTGAGAGTGGTATTATGAATGAAATGTATTAGTACTTTAGAACTTTAGTACTTTGATATTTCTTCTTGTCTAGTTAAACAGGATCTGCAGATCTTTCGCTAGTTTTCGTTCACACTACACTTTTTTTTACACGTAGACACTTTTCAATATCATAGTGATTGGCTCTGACAGGTCCTGCTATTAGATTCGAGTAAAAAGGGACGGATGAAGGGCGCTCGGCGATACACGGCGACCTCACGGCCGTCCGACACGTCAATGTCCGCGGCGCCGAGCGAAGATCCGTTACCAGTATGTGCGCGCGGTGTTACCACGCAGCGATAACGCCCCGTGAATAGACAGCTTTATTTGGTTCGGACAATGTCTTTTATGATGTAGTGCGATTTTGCTTGAGATTGAGACAGTACTCGTAGTTGTTGGAGTAAAGTGAAGGTGACAGATTTTTTATTTTTTATTTTTTTGTTAAACATTTTCTTTCAAACAGCTAAGTGCCAAAAATTAGGTTTACTCTCACTAATTCAATAAATATTTGAAAGTAAAGTGAGATTTCTTTCTTACCACGTCACTGCTGCAGTGTAAATTGAATCCAAGGATATGCCTCGAGATATAGCCAGGTTTAAGTTGAATACAATCGCTGTGTGGTAATAACCGTCCATTCAAAATTGAGGCTTTAAATGTCTGCAGTGTGTTGGCTGCATAAATATTGTCGCTTTTTATATAAAATTATATTATATTTTTTATAAATCAGTATGTCAATGTCGTATTGTATTTTTGGCTTATGCTGTTTATGCTGTGTATGAGCAATTTATATATTTTAATATTATACATTTTGAAATTTTGTTTATCAATCGCTCCGTTCTTTGACTTAAAAGAATGAAGTGATTTTAATAGTAGATCCAGAAGTGTTTGTAAATGTATAATTTTATTGTATTATATGTGAAGTATTGTTGGAGGATGTCGTGGGAATGTTTTAATGTTGTATTTATATATAAAATACTGACTATCAAATGCCAACACATTGCACACATTCTTATATCAATTGGCAAATTCAATCAAAGCTTTAGTAATAACTAACTGACATTTGTAATCAGCACATTAAAATTATCAAACAAAATATATCACAAACAATTTTGTGGTGACTCTTTACGTAGGTCATAAACACTTGACATTCATACGACATAATTTAAACGTAAGTAAGAGCAAATATTTTCAAATACCTTTTGTTTACAAGTGGTGATTCTGCTCTGACTAAAAAAATTAATAAAATACGAACAGTTTTTAATTGTAGATGCTAAAGATTAGCTATTAAAAGAGCCTTTGAGGTGTACTTTAAATTCTTTCACCACACTAGTTCGAAAGAACTAGGGTCACGATCGGTACTAGTACAAATTTCTTTGAGGATTTATTAAGAAAATTGACGTAATTTTTAGACACTATCTAAGATATTGACTATAATACAGGAAACCGAAGAGGAACCAAAATCAAATACATTATTGTTTTTAAGTTAACAAAATGTGTTCGTATTTTACGAAAATCGAAAATTTAATAAGTCAGCTGTAAAATTGCTACCACTGTCAAAGCATTTACTGTCACAGGAATGGGTCTACGAATACAAATTGGCATGCGAGCACACATTTTTTTCCACAACACACATTTTACTCCAAACCACAGCTAAGCAATCACAGTTACACCTTGATGTTTTAATTTGATCGTGTCTGTGTATTTTTTTATAAATTAGCTTAGTGGGTGTTAAGCTTAACGAAGAGTAGTTTAAGTAGGCTAAGCCGATCTCAATGTTGTGGTTTTGTATAGTGATGATAATCAATAGTGAATTTTACTTTTGTGTTACAGCAAGCTTGTGGGAAGTACATACCGGCTGGGAGCACTGTGCAGGGAAATCAGACGGGGGTAGCCATGGATGGGACTTATTTGGTCGAGGCGTCCTTCTAGGGTTCGTCCACTAGCTCCCATAAGGAAAGCTACGTGTAAAAACCCGGGAAGCTCCGTGATGTTCGTGACTTTGACAATGGCAAGTGCAAAACTGAAAAGTTTGCCAAAAATTACGTTATATCTGAAATACAATTACTAGGATCTACGTAATTTTAATGTCTTGTAAGTCTAACAAAATACTGCCTATGTTGTATATCAATTTGTTTTAGGAGTTGGTAGAAGGTGACCATTTCATGACCATTCCATTATTTCTAGTCAGGGATGTCATTCCGAATCGTTCTAGTCACTTTATGAACTGTTGTTGGTTGCTTTTCCGAAAAGTTCCTTTCAAACTGGAATGGTGTCGTGAAATGGGTGCCAGGTCTAGAAGTGTTCTAGTTATTGAAGTATGGGCATGACTAGCAAATGAATGTTTTGTGGGTTCAGCTTGACTGACAGTTTTTGATCAGAAAAAACTGCCAGTCAGCCGGCTCAGTTTCAATTCTTTCTGCATAGATTCCTTTATAATAATAATTACAGTATTAAGGTTTTATTATAGGTCATTGTTGAATAACGAGTGAATTGGATTTGTTATGTATATTGCTTTAAAAGACAGTAACAGATTTCGGAATAGTCAATAGTTCGAATCATATCAATTAGGTCAGTATCAGTAGATGTACAGGTTTTCACTGATTGGCGTCAGAGCATTGTTAAACTATAGGAATAAGTGACATTTTCAACAGACTTCCGTCCCCCAATCGCGCTATTTTAAACGTAATTTCCAAAGGGTGGTGCCATATTCTATACGTAAAAAACAAAACGTGCCATCGAATGTAAGATTCAATAAATAACGCGATTGGGGCATTGTTTTGTAAAATAGAGAAACTTCTGGGAATATTTTTTTTTTGTAAAATATTGTCTTTCAATTACAGTTTCAAGAGATTTGTATAAAAATGGGGAGGAGATAGCTTCTGTTATAAGAAAGTATAAAGAAAATCCTTTGCATTATTAGCTCTGCGTCACCACTTACTAGAGGGATGTGTAATACATAATAGTTTTATCTATAAATTAAATTCTTTAGTTGTAAGCTTATATACATACTAATGAGACTTTATAATTATAATGCGATTTCTATGAATCCGCACTTGTTATTATTCAATATATTGTAATTAATCGTTTAGTTTGTCCACTAGTTGTTCTAGTGCCTTCGATATCGTTTAATTCAATAGTCGGTGTTAGTGGGGTGTAGTTAGTTATTTCTGTCAGAATTTAACCAAAAAAAATGTTTGTTTCTTTGAAAAATTTGACAAAAGGCAGATATTTTTTCAATAAAACGTTGATACTTTGGACAATAAAATGTCGACCTAATAAAAAGGTCAATTATTTTTTGGGACCGTTTTCTTCTAATGAGTGCCCGGGGTCACGTAAGTTTTTGACAATTTGCAACTGACGCTGTCAAAACAATTGCGAATTGTCTGCTTATTTGACTGACGCAAATTGTCAAAAGAGTTACGTAATACGGAGGCCGAGTGATCAAAGTAACAAGCATTTTTGTGAACATGGATGTGTATCAACGAGATGTTTGACTATCAGTGATTGAAAAAGTGCAATGAATATCGAACAATGAAATAATTTCGTGACATATGAATGTCTTGGTACTTATAGTAACCCCTATTTGTAGTTATGGAATTTAAACGTCTTATGATCGCAATAGAGGAAATGTTGATAGAATGAATATTACATGGTTATATTCTAATATATGTTGTAGATAGTAAGGTTGTAGAAGTGAATGAATCGCATTCAATGCGTTTAAAATGGTAGAATTAATTTCGTAGACGATAACCGAATTCGATGTTAAAATTAATTCTTCCAAAATATTGCCACAATTTCGATTTATAAATAATCTTGGTATGGTTAAGAGTTTATTGTTTAGATATTAAATAAATATGGATGTTTCTTTTTAATAATAAATTAAAGTTAATATTGTAATTAAACTGATTTATTATGTAATTACGGAATTTTGATAAGGGGTAATGATATGTTTATTTTATTTAAAACCCTGTTTCAAACCTAACTGATTTGGAGAGGTTAATGTAATATTAATTTATGTTCGTGTTATGAATCATGTCTCTTCTATAAACCTTATAGAATATACAATTTGTGTTCACTACTGGGTGGAAATTGTATGTTAAAAAAAACATAAGAGAAATTCCTGTCACTTTAAAATAAATATAAAATTAAATAACTTAATATTGCAACCTAATATAAATCAACGAATGAAAAATATTTTACTAAAATGTTTAAAACTGCTTTGTCCATTGATACGAATTTGAATTGACCTACTTGTAAATTAAACTTTAAAGCAGTTACATTATTCGATTATTAATATAAATATCTTAAAAATATTTTTGAAGGAAACAAAAAATAAATAAAAGTATTCCACCCAGTAGTTATGTTGTTGTAATTATATTAAAAATGTCCCTGTGATTATAGGCTGTTTAACAGTGTATTATTTAATATTATTTCACTTAATATTTATTATTAATACTAAGCTATGTTTGCCGATGTAAATAGGCCTCATTTTATTTATTTTGTAATATAAAAACTGTTATATATTTTTAATTTTATCCAAATTTCTCAAATAGGATAAAATATTACAATTTAGATTTTCTTGATTTAAGATTGTGTTTATATTTTCATAAAATCCAATGACAAATATAATGACTGCCATTTGATAATGACACATTTTAAATAAAACGGAAGTAGATACAGACTCTAAAGAAACACAATAAAACTACACTTCAAAACAGGTAGAAAAATAAAATTGTATTTAGTAAAAAATATGTGTTTTAGATTAAAAAATAATATCTAAATGTCATTCGATTTATACAGTATGTTTATAAGACTGTATTGTTTATGTAAAACTTTTGGATATTGTTGTGGAGATGTGTCTATGGACCAATCTGGCGATGTTTGTCGAGTGCGTTGTTAATCTAGCCACTAGTTTTTGAACCTTCTCGTGACAAAGGGATTCACTGTGAGTATTTTTCATAATGTGGATATACAAAACTCTAAAAAGATACCCAAACAAAACAAAAATAAAATATGATGCAAAAAAACTTTGGTATCAAACAAAAAGAGTCGTTTAAAATAATCCTTACCTGAAATTATCAATAAAGGTTTAAAATAGGCATACATACAACATAAATACATAATTATCCCGCTCGTATCCCTAACGGGGTGGGCAGAACCACAAGTAGTCATATGAAAACTTGCAGCCACTCCTGATCCAAGAGTCATCATCACATTATGATGAACCATGGCGACATGGTGATCTGATCATCCCATCGCCCATTTAGATGGACCATCATGTTGGAGAGGATACTATCCCTTATTTGACTTTTACAACTTGCTCGGGGAGAAGAACAGCTGGAACAGATGAATGTATCAGAAAATCTAAAAATATTTTTTCCACTTTTTTGATTGTAAAAAATTAAGATTTAATTCCGTAGAACTTCAGGGGAACACATGATGAGGGCTTTGTCGGTTCTTCAAAAAAAGAACGTTATCGTTTCATTATTGAATTATTTCAACAAACTGAAACCGGTCGTGGTCTGTTTTAGAAGGTTCTAAAGCTAGTGTTTAGTGCACTAAGGAGATGCGTGAATGTTTATAATCGATAACTTTTTAATTTCTAGCTATCGACTTATCGAAAATTTGAAATTCATGTTTTATAAACTTAGGTCCTTGGTTCAGAACCTTTAGCTTGACAGTTCTTTGTTATTTTGAAAA
The DNA here is from genome assembly GCA_949320045.1 of Scotopteryx bipunctaria. Lineage (NCBI taxonomy): Eukaryota > Metazoa > Arthropoda > Insecta > Lepidoptera > Geometridae > Scotopteryx > Scotopteryx bipunctaria. Next base: position 1,035,579 of record OX439465.1, read on the forward strand.
AGAAAATAAATATTATGTAAATAATTTCGGCATTTTATTTGAAAACAAGTTAAAGCTGAACTGAAACAAATGGGTTCGTAGACAGGTCATCATCATCATCATATCCCAATTTTCAGCTGAGCATTTTGCTTCTGGACTGAGTTCAAAAGCAGATATCCAAGCTCACAGTTTTAATTTAATTCAATTTGACAATTCGTCAACTCCGTTATATTATATTAAGAGAGAGATTCTAAATTCCGTTGTTTGTACGGTGAAATTGGCCCTTAGTCCCTTGCTGATATTTATTATTTAATATTTGAATTGCGAAACCGTACCCACAACACCATGTAGAAAATTATGTAAAGCACAAAATAAATTAAGTGTCATCTAGTTTCTAGTCTACGAACTATTGTGGCCAGTACCATGCAGTGACTACTCAATCGCAAGGACAACGCAGTACGCAACGCCATCTATTAGGATCTATTGGAACTGAGTAGCAACTCTTCTGAACAAATAATGCATTTTTTTGTGTCTAGTTTGTGCTCGAGCAGAGCCTTCTGCTGCTACAGTTCGCTACCCATCAGCACATAGATGGCGCTGTTAGTAAATATTTTACACATTCACATAAAGTTTGTAGACTATGTTTTTCGGAATTTGTGATATGATAGTAATCCTTAAAATAATTTTGATAATATTTTTCTCAGTCTATTGTAGAATTCCCCCTTAAGTTTTTACACATACCTAAATAGTTTATGACTCTAGTTCTACAGAATTGATTTTACCAAAGCTTTTACATACATAAGAAATTATAAAATTACTAGAAAAAAACTTATTACTAATACAAGTATTGTGAAATAGAAGTAAAAGAAACGATCGTTATTGGTAATAGGCAAATATAATTAGGTATATGGAATAATCGAATAAATTAAACAATAAAAGTAAATAGGTAGGTACCGTACCTAAGCTAAATATTGAAAATATAATTTGCTTCATAACATACGCTACTGTCTACAGGCAACTGTAGTTCCGACAAGAAAATTATTTACAAAGAGTTTTAAAACAGATAGGCACCTAAAGACTTTATTTCCTCTATGGTTACCTATTATGTCGTACGTTGATTGTAGAAAATTGCTTATTACGAATTACCCGCGCTGCTTCGCTTCGAACAAAGATCTGCATTGACGTCCCTCTGTTGGGTGTATTGTACATCCCCCTGCTAACCCTCCCCCAGCCAGCCCTCCCCCAGCCAGCCCAACTCCTTAAAGTACCAGAAGAATTGTTGGCAGCAGTGTTCCACTATCCTCGATGGTGTTGAGACTGTTGGTGTTGTAGATAAGTTGAAAGATGATGATGCTGAGTAATTTGACGAGGCGTGGAGAGCGAGTGCTCGGCTGAGACGCAAGAGGTGCGGGTTCGATTTGCTCATATTGGACTTGCAGTTGCTCACTTGTATTCTGAGTCATTTGGGTAAGTTCCAAGTGGACCAGGGTAGTTCACGTCTCATCTGTAAAAGCTAACTACTCCTTGGCCACAAACCGGTAGGAAACACGCATACAAATGTTCTTCTTTCCCGCTTCACTGACCAAAGATGATGCATGCACAGTATGTGCATTATGTTTAAAGGTACTTAGTAATTGCTGTTACCGAGTACCTTATGAATATTGTTTATGTAAGGGTGCAAGGTTTAATTAACTGGTGATCGATTGATTTATACATTGTTGGAAATACTTTTTTTTATGATTTCATTCAATTAGATTTTTTTAAGTGTTTATCTATTTATAGACAGAATAAATAAATATTTGCGAACTTTTTCACACAGCGCCATCTAGGCCCAAACTAAGCAAAGCTTGTACTATGGGCACCAGATGGTTGATAGAATACTTATGTACTTTTTTTTTGTAAATACATAATACAACACCCAGACCCGGAAGAAATATTTGCAGAACATACAAACATTTCTCCCGTAGCGGGAATCGAACCCGCTCCTCTTGCGTCTCAGCCGAGCACTCGCCCGCCTCGCCACCGAGGTCGTCAGAAGTTTACTTACATATTATCACAGCCGTATCCCTAATAGAGTGATCATATTATGTCCTTAAATCTTACTTATATTATAAATGCGAAAGTTTGTGAGTTTGGATGTTTGTGCCTCAATCACGCCTAAACGGCTGAACGGATTTGAATGAAACTTGGAATATACATAGTACATGTACTGGATTAACATATAGGCTATTTTTTATCCGGATACCATGCGAGCGAAGCCGCGGGCGGCAGCTAGTATTTATATATTATATTTATTAAAGTCCATTTAAGGCCCCAAAGTCGTGTCACTAGTTCCTTCGAACCAGTGTGGCGAAAGGATTTATGATATTATGATAGCAAGGCTTCTTTCGTGCACTTGACACATTTTTGTCTTTGTCATGTTTTCCTAACAATGTCCTCCATCGTGTAAAGTGAAAATATCAAACGGAAAAATCCATTGCTGTATAGCATTCAAACCATTACAAAGTCATTTGGTGATTTCAATATTTATTTATTACAAGCTGCCGCCCGCGGCTTCGCTCGCATGGTACCCGGATGAAAATATATGTTAATCCAGCAAAAATACCCTATATGTTAATCCAGCACATGTACTATGTATATTCCAAGTTTCATTCAAATCCGTTCAGGTATTTAGGCGTGAAAGAGTAACAAACATCCATACATCCATACTTACAAACTTTCGCGTTTATAATATTAGTAGGAAGTAGGATTAATTTTGAAGTCGCCAAATGACTTTCAAAACTACAAAATTGGAAAAATCTGTGGAAATGGACAATTTTGATGACTTTTTATAACTCGGTGATTTTCAAAAATTATAATACCCTAATCGGAAACATAGTTACATATAATTATTACAGCTAATAACATTACAGATGAATTGCTTAAAATGGCCTTATTAGCTCTGCTGATCCAGATCATCAGAGTAAATGAGACGATGATGTTAATAGTCACTTGTCCTTTCACCAGTGTGGTGAAAGGATTTAAGTGCGCCGCAGAGAGCCTCCTTTCGTGCACTGTAATTTAATCGAACTTTTCATGTCGATGTTTTCCTTTGCCGTTTGAGAGTACTGGCATAGCGCACATAAGTTCGAACAGAAAAATCCATTAGTACACGGCCGGATTCAAACTCACGACCTTAGGATCGGAAGGCGGGGCCGCTACCAATAGACCACCCAGTACTCCACAAAATAACAAAGCTAGAAAACTTAACAGTACCTACTACCCAAGGCCTGATTCGAAATCAAAATGAGAACAGTTTCCTAACTCCGCTATCAAGCCTCGAAAGTTTAATCTGAGGTACTTACATGCAAGCATTTGAATTAACAGTTAACCCGGTAACGCACACATGTATATACCTATGTACATACAGACATACATGAGAGGTAATTGTGGAGACTATAAAAAAATTGCGCTAAGTGTGCTTTACTTGTGCGCAGTGAAGTGTGCACGGCCGCTGTGGATTGTGGAATGAAATAGTCATCATTATGAACACATTTTTGTACGAATTGAATAAGAAATAACTCATGACATGCGTAAACCCGAATACTCAAAGGCATCTCAAAGTTGAGCACGTCTCAAATGTCGATTTTTTGCTAGATTTTCATCAGAAACTGTCAAAAAACCGTGAGTTGAGACGTGCTCAACTCTGAGTCGCGTTTGAGTATTCGGGGGTGAATGTACCTTTTTCAATGAAAATCTATAAGAAACGGTCGTATTTAAAAAAATTGCAAAAAGATGCCATCTATTACAATCTACAAATAAATAAATATTTTTAGACATTTCACACGGCGCCATATAGCCCCAAACTAAACAAAGCTTTGTACTATGGAAACCAGATGGCTGATGGAATACTTATATTATTTTTTTCTTGTAAATATAATACATGCCCCTAAATACATAATACTACAACACCCAGACCCGGCAGAAATATTTGGAGAACATACGATTGATAAAAATGAAAATGGAAGCCTTGGTGGCGTGGCGGGCGAATGCTCGACTGAGACGCAAGAGGCGCGGGTTCGATTCCCTCTACTGGGTGTTGCGGTACCATGGTACTAGCAGTTTCTGATACCCACGACACAGGGAATCCTAGTGTGGGGTCAGAACTACGTACATGACTCTTGGCTGTTATATAATATTTAATATAATCTTATTCTTATTAGAGCACTCGTGGTCTCGTAATAACCTCTCTTTTCGATAATTTTTTTGCACAGAAAAATCCATTGGTACACGATCGGATTGAACCCACGACCTTAGGATCGGAAGGCGGGGTCACTACCAACTAGACCACCAGTGCTCTGCAAAAGTAATTCTTATTCATATTATCCACTAGCTGCTGCCCGCGGCTTCGCTAGCGGATTACCTAGATAAAAAAATAACCTATATGTTAATCTAATACATGTACTATGTATATTTCAAGTTTCATTCAAATCCGTTCAGCCGTTTAGGCGTGAAAGAGTAACAAACATCCACATACAAACTTTCGCGTTTATAATATTAGTAGGATGTTAGCACCATATCGCACAATCGAGTATTGCCAGCTCGTGTTCATAGCGGCCGCCGTTCCGACTGGCCACAGTTGGCCGGCAGAGCGAGAAGTTCAAATCTCGAAGTAATTGATAAATAACGACACGTGCGCCCGGGTCAACACACTTGTATGCAGGTGAACCAACAATATCTAACCTTTCATTTCATCATCATCTCATTTTCCTGTCCTTATTGCACTCTGTGTGGGGTCGGCACAGCATGATCCTTGGATCATGCTGTAAGAGTTTTGGCTAAGGTGTTTTATGACCGGCCGCCTGCCTGACGTCAACCCTCCTTAGGAATACTTGCTTATTGTATCTCATCATGTTGGAGAGAATACTATCCCTTAGTTAGTCGATGTTTACGACATGCTCGGGGAGAGAAGCAGCTGGACGCATTCTATGTTTTTTACTCCCAGTCCAGCGAAGAAGTATATAGGTAGTTTCATTAATATATACATATTAAACTAAGGCCTTTTTACCATCTCTATAGTAGATGATTTATTGACGCTGTAGTGCCCGGAACGAATTAAGATGGAGTAGGCTTGCCCAGAACCTATTCCATCCTCTCAGCTTTGTCGGTCTTATACACAGGAAAGACATGGTCAGTACGTGCGGAGCTGACTAAGCCGCGGGTATGTTCACGATGTTTTCCTTCACCGTTTGTCAAAATACCTCGAATTGGTACACGACCGGATTTGAACCCGCGACATTAGGATCGGAAGGCGGGGTAACTACCACTAGACCACTGCTCTCGTAGAGATACTTTTTGACCGAAATTATGGAGTCGGGATTCGAACCCGCACCTTCGCCTAGAATCGGCAGAATGCCGGCTATGCAAAATGCTTAATCTGTTATCTATATAAAATCATCAGACTATAAAATAATCTTACAAAAAAGAATTTTCCTTTTACTTCTACTCAATTCAACAAAGTGGTAATAGAAAGGTCAATAAACTCCTACCCCAAGATAGCCATTGTAAGAAAACTAACCCTTCAAGGAATATAAATGCCACTAATTATTAACTGATGAATTCTAAATCAAAAGCAATGAAATACTGAGAAATTTGAAATAAAAAGTAGCGTTGTGGGTGGTTTGGATATATAATTTAATGATTAAGGGGAGTACCTACAGGATTGATGAAATACAGTAGTACCACAAATATTGTGCTCCTCGGTAAACTTCGTATGAAAATTCGTTGTCTTCGAATTTTGTCTGAATACCAAAATTTCAAATGTTCGTACTAAGCGCTTTGAGTGCACATTTTTTATACGCTCTGCAAAAATGTGGAACTCTGCCGGAGTCTGTATTTCCTGAAGAGTATAATCTGGGTGTCTTTAAATCGAGAATCAATAGGTTTCTTCTAGGTAAGCGTGCTTCATCTTAGACCACACTGTTACTTAACATCAGGTAGAGTGTGCTCAAACGCAAACCTTAAAAAAATTGGTATCTACATATTGTAACATCTCTATATCACAAATCATCATCGCGTAAGTTCGTATTTCAGAACCTACACGAAATTTGCCGATGCGCACAATATTGTGGTACTACTGTACACTTATGGACCATAAAAAATATTCCTATTATTATACTATATATAGCTGCAAACCCACTGACTCACTCACTGACATCATTGTTCTCCCAGAAGGAGACGAGATGGGTCAAAATGATGTATGGCGGAAGTGTTCAGGGAGTCAATTCCAATTTGGGAAAAATCCGAAATCTTCGAAAACTGCTCCTCATCAGGGACCTCACCTACTGCCAGACGAAACTACAAGACCAAGATCTCTCCTGCTTGCGGAATGTGGACATGCACCCTGGTCGAATCCGATGTGCGGTGAAAAAAATTCAAAATGGCGGAAAACAAGATGGCCGCCATACAAACTTTGACCGACGATATCTCGAAAACTAAAAGCGATAAGTAATGGGTGCTCGAACAAATGTCATAGAGGATGGCGCGACGCAAATGCCGAAAGTGTCAGTTTTTTTTTTTTTTTTTTTTTTTTCAACAGCAGCGATTACGTCCCTCGCGAGCTGCGTGCAGCTCGCGCCCGCAAGCGAAAATACTAGTTATACTATATAAAGCTCGATTACCACTCACTGACTCACTCACTCATTGACATCATTGTTCTCCCGGAAGGAGACGAGATGGACGATGATGATGTATGGGGGAAATGTTCGATGAGTCCCTGTGAGTATGGGAAAAATCCGAAAACCCCCATTTTCCTCCCCCCTCGCCCCCCCACGTTCGGTGTCCCGATTCTTCCCGACGAGGGCATGTTTTTTTTATAGATTCGGATGGAGGGTGCTCGAAGGAATACAACTTTTTTTACTCCCCCCTTTCGACCCCCCTTTGACCCCCCCTTCTATTGGTTCTCCGAAATGACTCGTGAAATGGGATTTTTTAAAGTGGATTCGTGTAGAGAATAGGATGTCGAGTACAGTTAAATAAAAAAAACCCCCCTCCCCCCCCAATTTTCACCCCCTCTTGCTTGTATCTCCGAAACGGTTCGTCCGATTGGGCTGAAATTTTGGTTCCAAATCGCGGGCTGCTTGCAGCCCGCGCCCGCAAGCGAAAATACTAGTCTAAGACTATATAGCTGAAATAGATTTTATTACGTCCATATACTAGAATTAAAAGTAGGAAATTTTTAGTACCTAGGTAATTACGTATAGTACCTATGAAATTTGTTTAAAACTTGGTTTGTTTTTAAACTCGTGTTTCAAGGTTTAAAAAAACTTGGAGAGAAAAGGGGTTTTTTTCACGTGGTGTGATCATTTTAATTTCTGGAACAAATATTTTCGATAGATAAAAAAAAACATTTTCCTAGAATTTTCAAATGTACCTATTACCTTTCAAAGTTTATATAGGTAAAAAAGGAGTCTTTCCTAGGCGCACTTCAATCTTTTCACCACACTGGTTCATTACTACAACTATTATGTATAGTAGAAGCAATGTTTGTATGGAACTGTTTTGCAAAAACTTACCCCAGAATACTCAAACGCATCTCAGAGTTGAGCACGTCTCAAGTGACGAGTTTTTGACAGATTTTCATCAAAAACCGTGACTTGAGACGTGCTCAACTCTGAGTCACCGTTGAGTATTCGGGGGTTATTAGTAATTTAAAAGCTTAGGAAATCTTAAGATACATTATTTACCTCCACTTTTCTAAGCCCAAGATATAATCATAATGTCAAGACTTTAATCTTACTAGAAACTTCCGTTAAAGCATATATCACACACACACACACACACACACACACACACACTCACATACACTCTTGCATGTGTGTGTGTGTGAGCGCGTGCGCTCACTTACGCCACATAAAGATGACCATCCCCTTCTCTCTCTTTCATCAAGCCTTTTATATAGCCGCCTCGCTCGCACTCATGTAATTACAGTACATTACCTAGCTGTGATTGTATCATACTTGATTCTTGGCTTGCTTTTGATCAGATCTGGTTTTACCTGTTCCTGTATTTAAATAATGCCGGCGACTGCTAAGGCAGTAAAGACAGTGACTTGTTGAAATTTGAACATAATACATCATAAATCCACCCTACTATTTTTGAAAACATTGATTTAAAATCGATATTACATTATTATAACTTCTCTGCTGGACTGGGAGTAAGAAAAATACAGAATGCGTCCAGCTGCTTCTCTCCCCGAACATGTCGTAAAAGTCGACTAAGGGATAGTATCCTCCAACATGATGGACCATTTATATGGGCGATGGGCTGATCACCAGTCACCATGGTTCACCATATCCATCTTGGGACTTTGAAACAGGAGTGGCTGCAAGTCTTTTTATGATTACTTGTGGCTCTGCCCACCCCATTAGAGATAATAATTATGTAACATATATACTTTTAGTTACCGTTTGTTTTAGTTACCTACTCTTTGAGAGTTAGTGGTATAGCTTACATACGTTTTTCAACCCGAAAAATCAATTCAAAAAGTATCTCTACGACAGCATTGGTGGTCTAGTGGTAGTGACCTCGCTTTCTGATCCTTAGGTCGCAGGTTCAAATCCGGTCGTGCATCAATGGATTATTTTGTATACGAGAAAATTTGCTATTAATACCAGTGCTCTCAAACGGAGAAGGAAACCAGCATGTCGTAAAACTTAAAAAGTTTTAAAACAAAATTGTATAAAAAAAAATTAACAAACATAAACCCGGTCTCATAAAATCGCGGGCGTAAAAAAGTAAAGAATTTTAATTGGATGAATCCTATCCTACTATATTATAAATGTGAAAGTTTGTGAGGATGTTTGTATGTTTGTGCCTCAATCACGCCTAAACGACTGAACGGATTTGAATGATACTTGGAATATACATAGTACATGAGCTGGTTTAACATATAGGCTATTTGTTATCCGGGTTCTACGCAAGCGAAGCCGCGGGCGGCAGCTAGGAGGAATATAATTTAGAGCAGAGAATGGTAGAGACTATGCGATCTGCGTATAATAATGATGATGGATGATAGAGTCTTAAGAATTCCACTGGATATTTCGAACAGTTGAAAATGTCTTCGAACTTATAAGATTCTACGACATGCGTGTGTCCTCATGTTCTTTTCCTTAACTGTTTGGGATCTGAGGTAACAGAATAGAATAGAATAGAATAGAATAGAATTTATTAACACAACACGAAAAAGGTTTAGTAACAACAGATAGGTAGTAGGTACTTAAAATTAAATAATAAACAGTTAAAAAAGCATATTAGACCTAAAAGCACAGGTGCATCATTATTTGACAAAACAAAAGTCTTAAAACTTCATTTTAGGAAAATCGCATTCAAAAATGTGAATCGCCAGTCATTCTTCCATTTTTGACCAATAGTAGACAGTGAATCCAAGGTTCCTAAACATTTTTCTTCAATACAAGCTTCAGTATAATTGGGTCGAAATTCCTACTTCAAAGTTTAAGAATTCTCCGCTGGACTGGGAGTAAAGAGAAAACATAGAATACGACCAGCTGCTTCTCTCCCCGAGCATGTCGTAAAAGTCGACTTAGAGATCCTGATCGCCTGTCACCATGGTTCACCATATCCACCCTGGGACTCTTGGATCAAGTTTTATGATTACTTGTGGCTCTGCCCACTACGTTAGGAATACGAGCGTGATAATATGTATGTATGTAAAGTTGAATTGACGACCTCGATGGCGTGGCGGGCGAGTGCTCGGCTGAGACGCAAGAGGCGCGGATTCGATTCTCGCTACGGGAGAAATGTTTGTATGTTCTGCAAATATTTCTTCCAGATCTGGGTGTTATTGTTATGTATTATAAGTATGTATTTAAAAAAAAGTATATAAGTATTGTATCAGCCATCTGGTGCCCATAGTACAAGCTTTGTTTAGTTTAGGGCTAGATGGCGCTGTGTGAAATGTCCACAAATATTTATATTTATTTAATTTTGTAGTCTGTGGCAGTGGTCCAACTTCTCTGTTCAACCAGAACTACGGGCCTTCACTAGGGACTTCAAAGTTGAGCCAAACTCTCAACATTACTGACCGTTTGAAAACAAAAGAGTGATAATAATAAGAAAGTGTATTACGCACCTCGTCTGCAAGGGGAAGACGCTGCAATTACTGAGCTTCCGCTGCAGGGTGCTAGGGATGGGACACTGTCGATAAACTATCTATCGATAGTTGATATTATCACGTCCGTATCCCTAATCGTGTGGGCAGAGCCACAAGTAAACATAAGAAAACTTGAAGCCACTTTGATTTAGTCCTAAGATGGATATGGTGAACCATGGTGACAGCTGATCAGCCCATCGCCCATATAGATGGTCCATCATGTTGGAGAGGATACTATCCCTTCGACTTTTACGACATGCTCGGAGAGAGAAGCAGCTGATCGATAGTAGAATCGATATCTATCGATCGATTCTACTATCAAATTCTATCGATAGTAGAATCGATGAATAAGGAGGAGACTCGACTTTGTAGGGCTACTAAATGATGGGAACTATTAATTGATACAACTGTATTTGCGTTACAAATAGGTGTAAATTTAATCTGGATAAAATCCAGATTAAATTTACACCTATTAAGGTGTTCAAATGATCCTAGCGATTTTAAGGAATAAAGTAATTTTATTATTGATTTTGGACGGTATCCCTGAGGATACCTCAATTCCTTCAATTAGCTGAACACTCACTGATGAAATCTAAGGGAGTGGTAGTCAGCGGCACGTCGCAATATTAACCAGCCGCCCAGACCGGTAAAAGTAAATACATTTATTCACAGAAATAAACTTACAACTAATACAAACTTTTGCAGATCTAAGATACTGTCAAATATTGCATAATTCTCTTGAATCCCATAAAAACCTGGTCTCCTAAAGTGTTCATTAGCTTTCGGCTTTTCTTATTTTGAGATGTGACAATGGAAACAAATGAATCGACAATCGATTACACAAGCAGAGCACCTCTAGCGCCCAACCCCGCCCGCGCACGCGGCGGACCGCGACCGGGCAGTGCAACCGCCGGTAACGGACGACAAGACAGTCTTATGGTCTTCCCTCCAAAAGTGTCTTGTTATTTATATTTTACTACTACATATACTTACGTAAAATAATAAAAAAACAGAATGCGTCCAGCTGCTTCTCTCTCTCGTCAAGCGCTCGTGCTTGATTGATCGTTAAAGTTAAGCAACGATATGCGCGGACACAATTGGGATGGGTGACCGCAAGTGGCATTACGAGCTGAGCACTTCCGTGCTTCGGAGGGCGTGTTGAACCGTCGGTCCCGGCTTTTAAGTCGTTAAGCCATGACGGAGGCCTTTAGGCGGCCTAAAAACTCCGTCACTAGAGTTGGCCACTAGCTCAAACGAACATACATAGGTACCTACATACATTTACCCGAGCATGTCGTAAAATCTAAATTCCATTTCCGCTATCTAAATTCCACTTCTATCTAGCCTCAAAGGTTTGCTGGAAGAGAACTCTTTGTAGGGTTAAGCTAGTGTTCTATGTGATTTTATATGTGCAATAAAGAATTAAGAATTAAAAAAAGTCGACTTAGGGATAGTACTAAAGGATAGTATCCAACACTTGGACGAATAAACACCTCCAACATGATGAGATACAATAAGCAAGTATTCCCAAGGAGGGTTGACGTCAGGCAGGCGGCAGGTCATAAAACACCTTAGCCAAAACTCTTACAGCATGATCCAAGGATCATGCTGTGCCGATCCCACATATAGTGGGATGGGGTGGGATCCACTTATACTTACATACGTTAACAGTTTACTAAGTGATAGTATCCTCTCCAATGACGAACCATCTATATGGGCGATGGGCTGATCACCTGTGTGGATATGGTTAACCAAGGTGGGTTCACCATATCCATTTTAGGACTTTAAATCAGAAGTGACTGCAAGTTTTCTTATGATTACTTATGGCTCAGCCCACCCCATTAGAGATACGGGTGTGAAAATATGTATGTATTTAGTAAATAAATAAAAACGTTCATGAAGGGAATTTAAAAACTATAAATGTTGGTAAATCGAATGGCATTACTGATCCGTTGAGTCATAAAAGAACCAGCTCTTGGATCGCGCATTGCTTCGACCAGACGCTCTGAAATAATTTTGAAAATGTGATGACCCACCGTTTAATTTATACCCGTAGGTACAGAATAAGACTCGTTATAAAATATTCCTGTTTGGTCACCTTTGAATCAGCTTCCTTACCTATAAAGCTTGCTTTGAACAAAAAATTTTTCGGAATATGAAAATGAACATGCGTGCAGTTTCCTCACGATATTTTCCTTCACCGTTTGAGAGTACTGGTATAGCGCACATAAATTTTTCGCACAGAAAAATCCATTGGTGGTACACGTCCGGATTTCAACCCGCCACCTTAGGATCAGAAGGCAGGGTCACTACCAAGACCACCAGTGCTCTCAACAATCCATAGTAGGTAGGTATCATAGTAATAGTATCGTGATTTGAAATGTGAAGTGATACCGCACGATAGAGTTACTGTCTAGCGCGTGCGCAGCTAGCATTGTTCTTTGCCGGCGCGGTTCTCAAACTTTACGACAAATAGGATTTTCAATTCACTTGCTTTTTGCACTTGCACTGGTGGTCTAGTTGGTAGTGACCCTGCCTTCCGATCCTAAGGACGTCGTGTACCGATGGATTTTTCTGTGTGAAAAAATTACGTGCGCTATACCAGTACTCTCAAACGGTGATGGAAAAAGTGAGGAAACCCGCGGCTTAGTCAGCTCCGCACGTATTGACCATGTCTTTCCTGTGGACAAAGCCGACTAAGCTGAGAGGATGAAATAGGTGCTGGTCAAGCCTACTCCATCTTAATTCGTCCCGAGCACTACAGCGTCCTGTTTGTGAAGATAAAAAGTTGCCTCCTGACGCTGTATAAATCATCTACTATAGATGGTTAAAGGCCTTAGTTTTTGATTTTTTAATGTTTGTGTGTGTTCGTATGAGCTAGTGGTCAACTCTTGTGACGGAGTTTTTAAGCCGCCTAAAGGCCACCGTCATGTCTTAACGACTTAAAAGCCGGGACCGACTGTTTAACGTGCCCTCCGAAGCACGGAAGCGCTCAGCTCGTAATGCCACTTGCGGTCACCCTTCCAAATTGTGTTAATATTTGTCGAAAAAGTAATAAAGCCGTGAATGTTTAGTTTATATCGTACAGAGAGAAATGAAAGAAGAATATATGTTGTGCCGATCCCACATAAAGCAAAAGAGCAGGGAAATGATGATGATGTTCTTACCATCCATACTCTCCGAACCGGAACCAATTTTAGCAAACTTTGAGAACCACTTCCAACAAAAGTCAGTTACGACAATCGGCCGTTACAGTTTACCCATCAGTATTATCTTCCGGTAGAGAGAGAGGGCGCTATGCGACTACCTACGAGTTAGAGTGAGGCAGCAATATTCCACCTGTCTGCCGGTGTTTTTGTACTGTTCTTAGTTAAATTGCATTGTAATGGTGAAATATTAGAAGTTTTGAAAATTTACTACGATTTTGTTGGGAAACTTGTTGTTTTTATTATTTTAAGAAGTCTCTATTTATGGTGAAGTAAGTTTTTATTGTGTTAAATGGTTTTATTTTGTGTTGTGAGAGCACTGGTGGTCTAGTTCGTAGCGACCCCGCCTTCCGATCCTAAGGTTGTCGGTTCAAAACCGGTCGTGTACCAAGGATTTTTCTGTGCGAAAAAATTATGTGTACTCTCAAACGATGAAGGAAAACATAGTGAGGAAACCCGTATTGACCATGTCTTTCTTGTGGACAAGGCCGACTGAGCTGAGGGGATGGAATAGGTGCTGGGCAAGCCTACTCCATCTTAATTCGTCCCGGGCACTACAGCGACCCGTTAGTGAAGGTAAAAAGTTGCCTCCTGACGCTGTATAAATCATCTACTGTAGATGGTAAAAGACCTTGTGTGTTTATTCAGTATATTGTTGGCTCATTCTTAGCGTAAAGAATTTCTTCGGCCATACAACGTGGGAATGAAGTCAGTGATCCTGGAACTTTGCAAAATGAGCAAATGAGTGTATTTCTTTTAATTATTAATTTGTTTCTATTAAACATGTATTAACAGAAAGAAACTTACAACTAACTTAAGACCGTCTATAGATAATAACGGCAAACGGTCTATAGATAGCTCACTCGATCCAGATCATCAGATGGTTTTAAGTTATCTATGTTTGTCTAAATAAAATTTAATTACTTTTATAAAATTAATACAAGGTGATGTTTTAAAGTGATATTTAATATTCTTTTGAATAAATTACATTCATACATTCATTTAAATTCATTCAAAAATATCACAGTTTTCTTACAAATGTTTAGACCACGGTCTACTACTGTTCTTAAGCATACGATTTTAATTAATAAAATAAATACAAAATACATATTTGTATATTTGGAAAACACATCACAACAGAGTCGTTTACACTAGACCAGGGCTCTTAAAATAAAATGAGTTAAATATGCCTTTACTTACTTCAAACATGATCCTTATCGCATACCAATTTTTAATTTAGATGCCGAATTAGGTAAGGCCTGTTATGTCATAACTAGAGTACTATAATGTCATCTTTTATACACATACTAGCTGCCGCCTGAGGCTTCGCTCGCGTAACACCCGAATAAAAAATAGCCTATATGTTAATCCAGCACAAGTACTATGTATATTCCAAGTTTCATTCAAATCCGTTCAGCCGTTTAGGCGTGATTGAGGCACAAACATACAAACATTTCTCACAAACTTTCACATTTATCATTTTTATTATCTTTCACATTTATCATTTGATTTCATTTATCATTTGTTTGATTTCATTTATCATTTGAATTTTCTTTCACATTTATCATTTTTATTACAAACTTTCATATTTATTTAACAAGCAAGCAAGTGAAATGTTGCTTGCTTGCTTACATTTATAATATAGTAGGTTTTTTCAAATAAATTATCTTTATCACTACTAGGTTAACGATTGTTGGTAAAAGTACCAGTGCGGTGACAAAACCTTGAGCGAAGACGATCGCTTTCTAGAAAGTAGGAGCGCGTTGAAGTCTTTACTGAGGAGTTTCTTTTGAAAGAGGAAAATGGTAGTACTACAATATCATTGCTACTTGTTCTTGCGAACCAGTGTGGTGGTAGGATTAAAGTGCACCTTAAATAGGCTCTTTGTACACATGAACTTTTAAGGCTTTTGACACTAACATAAATTCTTAAGTTTTTGTTTATACGTTTTGTTTTGATTGCAGAGTAAAGAAAAAACAGAATGCGTCCAGCTGCTTCTCTCCCCGAGCATGTCGTAAAAGTCGACTAAGGGATAGTATCCTCTCCAACATGATTGACCATCTATATGAGCGATGGGCTGATCACCTGTCACCATGGTTCACCATATCCATCTTGGGACTTTGAATCAGGAGTAGCTGAAAGTTTTCTTAAGATTACTTGTAAATCTGACAACCGAATTTGTATGTATTTATAGTATACGATTGTATCTCAATTATACCGTAAAGACTGAATTTGGAGGATTTGTATAAAACTTGGAATATTGTAAGTATGACCTGGAATAACATACTTACGTTCCGTATCAGAGGGTTCCAACGGGACCCTATTACTAAGCCGCTGTCCGTCCGTCCGTCTGTCAGCGGGCTGTATCTCATGAACCGTAATAGGTAAAGTTATAATTTTTACAGAGTGTGTATTTCTATTACCGCTATAATAACAAGTTATAAATATTAAATGAAAACACGAAACATTATGTAATTCGTGCGCCAATTCGCCTCGTACTTGACCATTTTTTTTCCAGTAATTATTGTTTTCATGATATTTAAAATAGTTTTTGACTTGCTTCGCCGAAAAAACACGAACAACCTTTGAAAAGGACAAATGTACGAACTTATTTTATTAAAATAACAATTATTTATGTAAATATTAGGTGCTTTACTTATAATTTTTTACCTCAAATGTTTTTAAAGCATAATTTGAATAATATAATTATAATAATGGTAATTTTATGAAACAAAAAATAAAAAGTTTTCAAAACTTTACACAAAAACCTCAGAGGATTTTTTAATTTGGTAAGTAACTGTTTGTAGTTTTGGTTTTAAACAAAAACGGGATCAAGACAAAAAAAAAACAGCGAGTATCCTTTTATGTTTCCAAGCCCATGAGCTTATTTGATGATGACTAAGGAGATAGACAGAGGCACGTCCAAATAGGTACTAACATATAAGCGTAAAATCCTCACAAATCTCCAGCCTTATTGTGATTATTTGATGATGACTAAGGTGGTAGTCAGGGGCATGTCCAAACTCTACATGTGGCAGATGACTACATTTTTCGTGACAGGTTGCAAATCTATCGTCGATATTAGAAAACCAGTTATTATGGTTTCCTTTTGGTGTTTTTCTTCACTTTTTGAATTGATTATATATGTTATTAGGTATAGAAGAGTATTAATATGTATAGAGCATATAGTCTTTTTTGTAAAGAGGAATTCCTTGGTACACCTTTTAAAAGAAAAAATAACGGTACAGTCAAGTCTCATTTGCTGGGAACTTCAGTTAAGACCGGCCCGGCGGCAGATTCGGCCGAGGATTTCAAAAGATTCAAGAGATTTCAAACCTCGAGGGGGCTTACGTCAAGACAGGTCCGTGGGCCAGGGGAGCTCACTGCGTTTCCAAAATTCTTTCAGGGCGTGGGGTTGAAGCGATGCGTGATTCAAAAGCTGATTCTTATTTAGCTCAACGGATTATTGCCATTCAGCATGATGATTAGGAGAGCTATCTATAACAGACCATTTGCAATGGTCTTTAGATAGCCTGATTACTAATTTTTTGTTTAGTAAATTACATTTGTATTAGTTGTAGGTTTCTTTTTGTAAATTAATAATGCAATGGCCTTTAGATAGCCTGACTGTTTCTTTTGTATTTTTTAAATTATATTTGTATTAGTTGTAAGTCTCTTTCTGTTAATAAAATGAATACGACGAAAAATCTGTATTCATGAACCTTCTCCAGACATCCTCAAAAACTTTTGATTAAAACTTCCATGTCATTTACAATCACGGACTAATCGCGCTTTTCCGTCCAAATTATATACTTTACATAAGGATACGCCTCACGTATCCTTGTGTGGGTTGTTTGAATGTGTGCGTATGAGATGCGCACACGCATACATATAGCTAGCCATTCGCGAGTCAGTGCGCTGGAGTTTTCTGTGTTCCACTTAGCCGCATTTGAGTCCGGGCTGCCGTTGCGAGCGCACGTCTGCGCCACCGCATGCTGTGCTTGTGCAAGTGACTGTGTATAGAAAGTTGAAAAAAAAAGTTTGTTATTTAATCAGTTTACCAGAGGTATGTACTGTTATGAAAGTTGTTTTTGTTTTCAGGAAATAAGTCTGTTTTTTTTACGTGTTACGTGAAATGTTTTGGCTTGACACGGCTTCTAAGTTTTCAGTTATGCGCCGTGTTTTTATAAACGCTATTGGAGATTTTATTTGTGGATTATACAGGTACAATCGTGAAAATAGAACTTAAGAGAACATTTTTATAACTATACAGGCATATACAGTTTATAAGTATGTATGCCGTTATAACATCATTAATTTGCTTAGCCAAAAGCTTTAATTTTACATTCTTTAGACGCACTTTGATCCATTCACCACACTGGTCCTTTGATACTAATACTAGTAGCAAGATCTTGTAGTTACAGACTGTAGAAATGATTCTTCTGATTCAAACTGAGAAGTTCCAACAAGATGCTTGCAAGACAAAGAAAATTAATTAACTTACTGGCCAATTCAAAAACATTTTGACTTTTTTAACTCTCTTCGTTATTTTGTGCACGAAAGAGGCCTCTTTAAAGCCTAAATTTATCCTTTCACCACACTAGCTCTGAGGGTCATTGACACTAGTTCTAGTAATGGATATTGACAATAAATTTTCATTAGTATCTAGTAATACTTATTCATTATAGTTTAATTCACATACTTTACTTTAAACTTAGCTATATTTCGATGAAGTTTGCAAAAGGACCTTTTTGACGGCCTATTTCTATAGATAATATAATCTGTTTCGTGGAACTCCAACGTTTCTAACCCCCGAATACTCAAACGCGACTCAGAGTTGAGCACGTCTCAACTCACGGTTTTTTGACAGTTTCTGATGAAAATCTGTCAAAAAATCGTCATTTGAGAAGTGCTCAACTTTAAGATGCGTTTGAGTGTTCAGGGGCTAGTCAATTAAAACTTTATTATTGAGAGATCTAATTTTCTTATCTGTGGAGAGATCTTTTACTGATTCACACTGGTTTTCCGTTCCAGAAGGTTCTATTTATCAGCGGGTTGTATATCATGAACCGTAATAGATCATACAGTTGAAGTTTTCAGTATATATTTCTATTGCCGCTATAACAACAAATAAGATATATAAAACGAAATAAAAGGGGGCCCCTAAGAAAAAAAATTATAGTACGATGGTACCGAACCCTTCGTGTGCAATTCGACTCGCACTTGACCGTTTTTTTTTGTATATTTTTTAGAACTAAACGTACTCTTTCTTAAGTCTTGTTAATTGAAATGTTTATTATAAGGAGAACACAAATATTTTCGTAACAGTAGTCAGTCTCACCGATACTAAATAGTTGCGAGGATTTTCTATGACGCCTTTTTGCTGGTTCTTTGAATAGATTTTAGTTTTAGGCGCACAATATTTGTGGTACTGCTGTACATGCAGCATGAGAGCACTGGCGGTCTAGTTGGTAGTAACCCCGCCTTCCGATACTAAGGACGTGGGTTCAAATCCGGTCGTGTACCAATGGATTTTTCTGAGCGAAAAATTTATATATATACCAGGGGGTCTAGCCAAGATCATTTCTATTCTCTTTCCATCGTAGAAAACGATTGGTAGCCGAGCAGTGTTGCCACCTTGCATTTTTTAAAGCGCTAGATTAAAAATAAAATGTCATCAGATTTCAGAAATTTGGATTAAAAAAAAACACCAAATTTCGCTAAATTATTTCAGATTAAAGAAACCCTAGTTTAAATTAAAAACGAACGAACAAGTAGTATGTATGCGATGCAAAAAAAATAGTACTTAGTATCTTATTAATTATACAATTTTACGTAGGTATTTTACCTACGTAAAATGGTATAATGTTTAGTTTTAGTGTTTTTTTTTTTAAACCAAATTTCTGAAATCTGACGACATTTTATTTTTAACCTAGCGCTTAAAAAAATGCAAGGTGGCAACACTGCTCGGCTACCAATCGTTTTCTACGATGGAAAGAGAATAGAAATGATCTTGGCTAGAGCCCCAGTACTCTCAAACGGTAAAGGAAAACATCGTGAGGAAACCCGCGGCTTAGTCGGCTCCACAGGTATTGACCATGTCTTTCCTGTGGACAAGGCCGACTAAGCCTAGGATGGAATAGGTGCTGGGCAAGCCTACTCCATCCTAATTCGTCCCGGGCACTACAGCGTCCCGTTTGTGAAGGTAAAAGTTGCCTCCTGACGCTGCATAAATCATCTATAGATGGTAAAAGGCCTTAGTACTTACATGAGTTGCGCTAGGTATAACATTACTTTATTAATACCATTCTTGTTGGTTTTACTTCAACTTGTGTCTTGGTCAATGAAGTCTTTATTATAAAGAGAACACAAAAACATTTCGTAAGTGGTCACTCGCCTTACGGTAGCGATTGCATTTACGTAACGTTGGTTACGCCGTTGGAGAGACACGAAAACTAAAATATATACTTCTTTTTTGTTTCATCATCATCATTCCTAGCCTGTAGCTATCCACTGCCGGTCATAATGTTTGTGGACGTTTCACACAGCGCCATCTAGCCCCAAACTAAACAAAGCTTGTACTATGGGCACCAGGTGGCTGATAAAATACTTATATACTTTTTTTTATACATAATACTATAACACCTAGACCTGGAAGAAATATTTGCAGAACATACAAACATTTCTCCCGTAGCGATAATCGAACCCGCGTCTCTTGCGTCTCAGCCGAGCACTCGCTCGCCACTCAGCGCTAAGGACAAATTACACAAAATAAACACATATTAAAAACCAAACTAAAATTCAACGTTGATTTAAGACGTTTTAAAGTAATCCCAAAATGATCCAACTAAAATGAAATTATTTTTTTACTTCTAAATATTTACATAAAATCATGCCTGTTTCCCATAGGGGTAGGCAGAGATCACGGATCTACGTTTGCTACGATTCTGACATACTTCTTTCACTCTCATTACATTCTTCATGCATGCTTGCTGGTTTAGGGTCTGGCCTTTTTCCAAAAGGTCGCCGGTTTGATCCAGGAACATGCACCGAGGTCTTCCCTTTCCAAAGGGGCTTTGAAACTACAATATACTAAAATACGAACCCCCGAACACTCAAACGTGACTCAGAGTTGAGCACGTCTCAACTCACGGTTTTTTGACAGTTTCTGATGAAAATCTGTCAAAAAAAAAACGTCATTGGAGACGTGCTCAACTTTGAGATGCGTTTGAGTATTCGGGGGTAAGTTAGGTCACATTTCTTCACTGACGATGTTTCCTTACACCGTCGGTAGATGATTCCCTCTGTCCAGATATCCAGAGCAAAAATATGTTCCTACAAGCTTTATAGGTCCTCGGTTATTAAGCCTCCCCATTTAATGTCATTCAGATCTGGGTTTGGCCAACCACATCCACGACTTTCTCTTGTCCTCCCTGTTTCGTCAACTCATCTTTAAGTTCTGCCGGCGCTACTTTTTTGATTATAAAATTAAATTAATAAGATAATATGGACCGTTTCCAACGGTTTTTAGATTCAACTCGACTGTTTCTTTTGTGTTTTGTAAATTATATTTGTGTTAGTTGTAAGTTTCTGTTAATCAATTTTAAGAAAATACGGAGTATAACAGGTTTTATAGCAAAAACTAGCTTTCGCTCGCTACTTTTCTTGCGTGGTATCTGGACAAAAAGTAGCCTTGTTATTCCAGCACACATACTATGTATACTTCAAGTTTCATTTAAATCTATTCAGCTTTTACGGCGTGATTGAGGCACAAACATACGTCGTCACATCCACACATCCTCACAAACTTTCTCATTTAGAATATTGGTAGGATTACCTCTTATAAGCTAGGTTTCAACTAATACCGTATTTTATAATGAAAAACCTAACCTCCAATTTAAGGGTTAGGGTACAATGAACTCCATTTATTTATGGTATAGGGGATAATGATACAATTTTCTCAAATGTACAAAAAATACTAGCCTTCAAATTACTTCTAGCCTTTGAAGTATCTCGTATTCAAAATAATGCCTCGGTTAACGGACGCCATTTTATCAACTCATGCCCGGTTCCAATTTTTAGCTCATAGTTTTTCGTAAGTATGATGTAGTATATTGGAAATATGCATTAGTCGTTAGAAGTAAACACATTATTGTAATTAAAACGGTGTGTAATTAACTGTTAATAGACGTGTAGCTAAAATACATTGTAATGTTGTAATTCATACACAGTTTTTAACTTTCAGATACGTCAAAACTTTGTTAAGTTACTGCAATAAATAAACAGTAAAAATTTACAAGAAGTCTGGTAGGTGATTTTTAACTTCTTTCCAAAAATATTCAAAACAAATACATAATTATAACATCCAACAGTCACATACATAGGCCTAACCCCACACTGGTACCACAACACCCAGACCCGGAAGAAATTCGCTGAACATGCAAATATTTCTTCCGCATTGGGAATCGAACCCGCGCCTCTTGCGTCTCAGCCGAGCAATAGCCCGCCACGCAACCGAGGCCGTTAATACTGTTCCTCATGTAATTTCCACTAATTTTTATTTATTATTTTAATCGTTATATAGATTTACTTTATTGAAAAAACAAACAGATTTTCCGACGTATTTTTATGGAGATACAAAAATGTTGCTAAAAGAACGAAATGAAAGATTGATACCTAATTAATATTTTTATTCGAAGTATATAAATTTAATAGTCAAAAACCCCTATAATAGCTAAAACAGACATTCTTGCTTACCTGTCTTCACTGAACAGGTAACGTAGAAGTTCCGTATTTTTTACCTCACCAATAAAGCCATGGGAACTTCTGAGCTCCAACAAAGAGTAACCTAGACCCGGTACAATAGCTCCCACACTTGAAATAAGATAAAAGCATAGTTTTCACTTGCTTATGTAAGATGTTATAATCGCTGTTGTGTCTAAGTCTTGTAAGCTACGTACGAAAAGATGTTTAAAAAATTGTGATCAAACGAACTTACTTTAAATTACGTTTTATCATCATAATTATAAGGATTTAGTACGAAAATTATTGTGCTGACGCCACATAAAGTAGGAAAAAGGCAGGGAAACGTATGTATGTATGTTCGTATGAGCCAACTCTAGTGACGGAGTTTTTAGGCCGCCTAAAGGCCTCCGTCATGGCTTGACGACTTAAAAGCCGGGACCGACTGTTTAACGTGCCCTCCGAAGCACCGAAGCGCTCAGCTCATAATGCCACTTGCGGTCACCCATCCCGATTTATGACCGCGCATATCGTTGCTTAACTTTAACGATTAATCAAGAACGCCTAAGCAAGCTACGCCACGAGCGCTTCAGGGAAATTATGAGGGGTCTCTACCAAACGTAACGCGTATTATCAAACGTTATCTTATTATAACACTCGATGGACAAAAATAGTACTAGAATGGATTCCACGCGGCAACAAAAGGAAAAGAGGATGTCCAAGAAGATGATGGGAAGACATATTTTACAAAGCTATTGGAACAGACTGGATGAGACAGGCTAGACAGAGAGCTATGGAGAGATATGGGGGAGCGACACAAGTAGTAGTAATATTAGTAGTTTACCATGAAATAATAAATAAATAACACCCAACAGTCACACACATAGTCCTGACCCCACACTAGGATCCCCTGTGTCGTGGGTATCAGAAACTACGAGTACCATGGTACCACAACACCCAGACCCGGAAGAAATATTTGCAGAGCATGTAAACACTTCCACAGTGGGAATCGAACCCGCGCCTCTTGCGTCTCCTCCGAGCAATCGCCCGCCACGCCACCGAGGCCGTCAAAATGCTTACACATTCCGCTAAACACAAATATTTGTTAGTGTTTGTTATTTACTGTTTAGTTTAAATACTTATTTTTTACTATAGTCGCCACAGTCTGCTAAATTCGTAGTAGAGGTTTAGAAGCTACTCGTTGCCTGCCCTGTTCTTATATTCAACATACAGACGACGAATGCTCGATTACCATAGCATTGTTATGTCAGAATGCACCATAGTTTTTTGACAAAAAAACAATTTGCGAATCTTCTATTCGTTGCCCGTTAAGTATAATTAATAATAATAATAAAACACCCAACAGTCACATACATAGTCCTCACCCCACACTAGCATTCCCTGTGTCGTGGGTATCAGAAACTACGAGTACCATGGTACCACATTGAACATGTTCAGATCGAAGTGGACATCTACCGGTGATGATGATGATCTGAACACATTGATCTCAGTCAGCACCTTTCCAATGTTTGTAAAAAAAGTAAAAAAGTAAAATGACAATAGCCAGCCACTTTCTAAATCGGCGGACGCCAATTTCAATTACGAGACTTGTGAATGATAGACTGTGAAGTTCTGAATGTTTGTTTATGGTCACTATCTAATGATCTAGAGGTTCTGACTCATTACTTGATTGGATTGGACAACTAACTCCTATAAATTTTAGTAATGTTTGTTCCGGGATAATGGATAATATAATAGAAAAATATTTACTAATTTTGTTGCAAACAATCACAGAAAACATATAGCTTATAAAATATATAAATATGTAGGGGTGGGCAGAGCCACAAGTAGTCATAAGAAATCTTGCACTCACTTTTGATTCAAAGTCTCAAGGTGGATATGGTGAACTATGATAACAGGTGATCAGCCCATCGCCCATATAGATGGTCCATCATGTTGGAGGATACTATCCCTTAGTCGACTTTTACGACATGCTCGGGGAGAGAAGCAGTTGGACGCATTCTGTGTTTTTTTTACTCCCAGTCCAGCAAAGAAGTTAAGCTAAAAATAAGTGCCAAAAATAGGGTAAAATAACTACCGGTCAATGCAGGGCAAAATTTGCCAAAGCGTCGGTCTTCCGTGGTCATACTAATTAATATTACCAATTAAAATAAATGAGACTAAAATATAATTAAATTAAGCAAGAAAAAGCAAATTGAATAAAAATGCAATCGTGTTATATCGTCAAAATAATAATAGATCATAATTTCTTAAGACTGGCGCACACTATCGTTATGGCACGGCATGCCTAAGGATTCCTTGGAATGCCGTGCCGAAAGTGTGCGCCGCGCCTTATTATGCCGTCTTCCAGATTCAGGTCATATTTTGAAACACAATGTTCTCAGAACTCAGTCAAGGGCGACAGAATTAGCCAGCTAACTACATAAGCTGACCCTATTAAATAGTGTTGTACAAAAACTCCGGCCATCGCATCCCGGTTATCGACAAAAACTATCGACCTCTATTTTTTTCATCGACATCGATGGCGAGGCCAACCTTAGGTTCTTTGCGCAATCTCGCCCTGAATATTGTTTACTTCTTAGATTAAAAAAACACCTTTAATTCGATACAAAAATAGTTATTGAAAAACAAATATCGTCTATATAACATTTTCATGGTGTCTATTAATTGATCTTTACAATAATCTGAGGAAGTCCAAAACTTTTAAAACCTTGTTTACAGAAGTTAAGTCGTAGCGCTCTTAGCGTGGCTTGCTTAGACGTTCTTGATTGATCGTTGAAGTTAAGCAACGTTGTGCTCGATCACAATTGGGATAGGTGACCCCAAGTGGCATTATGAGCTGAGCGCTTCGGAGGGCACGTTAAATTGTCGGTCCCGGCTTTTAAGTCGTCAAGCCGAGGCCTTTAGGCGGATTAAAAACTGCGTCACAAGAGCTGTCAAGTGCACGAAAGGAGTCGTTTCCTTTCACCACACTGGTTCGAAAGGACTCAATTCTAATTATGGTTAGGGGAACAAAGATCTGCACTGACGTCCCGCGGTGGGGTGTATTGTGCATTATCCCCCTGCTAACCCTCCCCCAGTCAGCACAACTCCTTGAAGTACCGGAGAAGGACTTTGGGATGTTGGCAGCAGCGTTCCAGTGTCCTCGACGATGTTGAGGCTGTAGGTCTCGAAAGGACTCAGCGGGATAATGAAGTTTGTGTGAAATAAGCTTGAAGTTGCGGAGCGTTCTACTAGCGTAGGTAACATAAAAATCTTTAGGTTTTGTATCGGCTCTCCGGTTTGGTGGATTTGGCCTCACGCCGCGCCGGCGCAGTGATCACTCACCGTGTGAATCCTGAATGCTTCAGTGGAGCATGCCCCACGTGGATGCATTGTTCCATTAACACCTGTTGACGTAGGTACTTGCGATATTTTTGGCATCTTTTTATTCTGACAGCAAGTGTCTTGTAGGTATTTAGCTTTTTTTAATTTTCGTCCCAATGTTTGAACTAAGTTAAGGTTTTCAAATGGGTCGATATGGCCCGCGGGCTGAGTTGACTATAAAAAAATATAAAGACAACTGTATTCACCGAAAGAAACTTACAACTATTACAAATATAATTTACAAGATACAAAAGAAATAGTCGGGCTATCTAAAGGCCGTTGCAAACAGTCTATAAATAAATAAAAAAAAAAAAAAATTTTGTAGTGGACATTTCAGCCCATGGGCTGAGTGAGGTGTGGGCTAAGTTGACCATAGAATTATCCAATGAGGCTGCCACAACTATCAAACATCCTCAAAAACATTTGGATTATGTATTTATATTTTGACATTCAGTCGCGAAAACGTGAACCAAATTTAGCAACTTTCAACGCAAATTAATTTTGAATTTGTTGTAGATATGTAGGTACTTTTTTTAAATAAAGTTTATTAACAGTTTCAAAACGATCTCTGGACAAAAGGAGGCTTATAGCGGAAAAACGAATTTGTAAAAAAAGGCTTTTGACTATTTTAAAATCGACTTTTAATCAAAGTTTAAGAGAATCCGGTTATTTTAAAGATAACAAGGTACAAGATGCATTTAAAATGAGTGTAGGTAGGTAATGAAGAGAAAACCAACCATTTCAATATTTAAATATAGATAACCAGGATTTTAGTTCTATAAATCCGCTCAGTCTATCATTGGTTGCTTATTCATCACGACTTGACACTGAAACGTCTGAACAAGAATTAAACATTCATTAAATTTAGTTTTTGATACATGCAATTTTATGAAACAACTATTATTATTTTATAGTTTCCCCTTTCTAGTTTCCTTCTCTAAAATCTCTTTCGTAGTTTATAAAGTCTTTCATTCACCAGACCGCCATCTTTTTTCGAGTATACTTTACAAGGGTTAGTCCCTGACAGCTGTCAACATGACAGTTACGTGAGACGTCACGTCTGACGTACGTGAAGGTAGCTGAATGGGCTGATGCGTCCGCGTGGGCTATGCTCCACTGAAGCACTGTGGTCTCGCACGGTGACTGCCTCCAGCTGGTCAATGAATGCTTTGGCTCGTCCAATTTGGCATGTTTGTTTTGGTTTTGAATTACACTTGCTGACTGGTCATTGGTCCCAGCGTTGGAGCAACACAACGCTAAGACTGGTCCTTTTTGCCCCACCGCTCAGATACGCTAGCATTATTCTACTTTTCTCGCTTCTTAGTTTTTAGATGTTTAAGATTTTATTTTTTTACGTTCTTTGTGTACCCATTTCTTTTCCATTTTTAAAGTTTTGTATATTTTTTGTATTCCAAATAAATATATATTGATCTATTTAACGTATCATCTACCTATATTTACCTAATAGAGGAAAATTATATCTACAAATCCTGTGACTACTATCGCGCTACTGCAAAACTTCGTACCATTAAAATGTTCTAACATTCAGAATGTCCTGTCTGAGTGTCATTGTGCCTTTTACAAAAAAAGGTATACAAGTATCTATCAGCTATTTGGTTCCCATACATACATGCTTCATTTATTTTATCTTTATTTTACTATTTTTATTATTGAAAAAGAGAAGATTATCATAAAATTTTAGAGTCAAATTTTCATGCATGTTGTGTTTTCTTATTTCTGTGTAATTTGTTGTTTTTAAAACCAAATTAAAACAAAGAAGTTGGTGGAAATTATAAAAAAACAGATCCGCTGGCTTGTTTGCCCTCTCTTCCATATAAAAAACCTCCTTTTGACATAATATTATATATTATTTAAGAGCTGGCTCTTGTCGATGTAATGATGAAGTTTCCTCCATTTTTCCCTCTCTAATGCGGTTTCTTTTACTTCTTTATACGACATGACAGCGACTTTCTCCTTTATCTAGCTGATATAACTAATTCTTGGTCTTCCCCTGCCTCGCTTTCCGTCTACCTTTCCTTCTATGATCGTCTTTATGTGGGGTCTAATGTTCAATGCCGTATGTGTAGAACTCTAGCGTAAATAGAGGTGCGGACTACCATCCGTAGGTTATCTATTTAACCCGTATGAAGTAGACCGGTCAAGTTCAGTGTTCGGGTATCGAACCGGAGATACGGTCCGCCGCCCCTCCGCTCCGGCGAGCTAGCCAACAAAACTAACATCACTTTTAAACTAGAGTCACTGATATTTGAATACCTTGTGTTATTAATATGGGGTATCTACTTTAGATAAGTAAGTTTTTTCTCACTTTATCGGAAATAGCTACATTATTTAAAAAAAAAAACATATGTTAATCGGCTCTTTACTGGACTCTTTGAAATAAAACTTCAGGAATTTGCAACACGACAATAATGTTGCTGGAAAGTTTTTTTCTTATATTTTTGTAGTATATTAGGTGATTTTGGTATATACGCATTGCTTTTCACTAGTTTAAGAAAGAAAAACCGCACGCAGTCAAATTGGTGGGAATAAAACTTCTGTTAGGTACTTGAACTAATTAATTTACTGTTTCCTCGCTAATTAGTGAAAAGTACTATACAAGTCTCGGCTGAAATACCAATTAGCCACTGTTCGAACTGAAGGAAAACATCGTGAGGAAACCAGCAATGTCGTAAAACCTAAATTGTTCAAAAACATGTGTGAAGCGCATGAAACGAGCTTAAATCCTTTCACCACACTGGTTCGAAAGAACTAGTCACACGACTAGTAGCAGTAGGGATTATAACTTTTATTTGACAACAGAAAGCTTTCATTGTCATATTGATCACGTGATACTTTGGAATTCTTTTGTATTGCGGGTACTATTGTTTTTAATTTTTATTCGAAATCGTGTAAGTGCCAATTCCAAAGTATCACGTGATCAATATGACAATAAAAGCTTTCTAGCTGTTTGGTTTCAAGCAGTTTTTAATCATCAACCACTGAAGACTTTTTTGTTTTAAAATCTTTAATGAATGTGTTCTGTCAAGTCATTCAGACGTGACAAAAGTTTTCGAATTAGAAAAAAATTACCAGCGTTGATTAAATTGTAAATCCATTCATTCACAACTAATTTACGCAATTAATTATTGATTACAAAATGGCCTCCGATTACTTCAAATTATTTCCACAGCTCATCAGCAAAATTTTATTTAAACTAAGGTTAGGCCAAGTTTAACTTAAAGGTCATGAGATTGTCCACGCTTTTTGTCACTATAACTTCATTGTCGTTTGTATTTCTAAAAATATTACAAGTAAACAATGTTTTTAATGTTTTAATCATGATTATAAAAAGATTGATAAAAAGTTACCATCAAAATCATTATAAACATTGAAACAAACGTGGCGGACGAGTGCTCGTCTGAGGAGTAAAAAGTGCGGGTTCGATTCCCGCTGCGGGTGTAATATTTGTATGTTCTGCTGATATTTTTTCCAGGTAATATTATTTGCTCAAGTTATATTAGCCTTAATCTGGTTCCCTTAGTACAAGCTTTGCTTAGTTTGGGGTTAAATGAAGCTATTTGTAATGTTCACAAATACTTATTTTATTCATATACTTATCTACCTATTCTACACACACAAATACCATTATTCTCCTGCCCTTATTCCATCAGGTGTGGTCGGCACAACATGTTTCCCTCATCTCTTTCTTCAGTACTCCTCAGTTTGGCCTTCCTCTAGCTGTATAATCGTCACTGGAAAGACAAATTTACGTAAGCGCCAATCGAGAAAAAGCCGTTTAAGGTAAATTTTTTTTTCGTTTTTTAATCATAACTTTCTACTTAATTATCGAATATTGATGACGTCAACGTAAGATTTCATTCTTTTTTCATTTTCTATGTCCAGCAATTCATATTATTGTATTTGGGCTGCTATTTTAGGATAATAACTCAATATGCCTATTTTGGCGCCATTTTGGCGCTTATGTAATTTTGCCTTTCCAGTGACGTATCATTTCACATTAATATTCAACTCTCTATGTATCATGACATTCTTCCCTCCGCATATCTAACATGCCCATACAACGCTAATCTATTACTTCTCATCATTTCTATCACTACTGCACATAAGTTAGGTACTTTTGTTAAGTTATTTCCTTAATGAAAATATTGTAGGCAGATATTGTAATGCCGGTCACACAATAAAAGGCTTTTAATATTATCTGTTGTCATTAAAAATAATCACAGAACAATCTCCGACACAACTCAATGTCACAATTGAATCACAAAAAATTCCAACAGACTACTTAAAATTCCCCATAAAAAATTAACATCCTTTCCTGAGGGAAATTCATTTTACTCGCTCCCGTTTCCCGTGAGAGGCGCGCGCGCTGACAAAATGGCGGACGGTGACGTCACGCCGGAAACGGCTCCGTTTTGAATTCGGAACGGTCGAACGAGCAATGGCGGTACATCCGGTGAAGACGTTTCGTTCACTGCGCCCGTGATGGGGCCTGCTCTAGATAAGTATTGTTTTCGATCTTTATTGGTGGCTGTTGTTAGTTTTTAAAGGATTGAATTGAATGGAAAGGAGTAAATTTTATTTAATTATGTTTCCCTGAGCATTTGAATTCTAATTTTAAACTATGCTATCTAGATGACTATAGAATTTGTTTCTTTTGTGAATACATATAAAATAACTTATATAATTTGAAGAACCACGTTATTCGCAAGATAACCCAAAATCTTCAATACGTGAAACTTGGAGGGTAAATAGGAAGGAATACCCGAAAATCAATTTCTACCGGACGCAGCGGAAGAATTAATTTTGTATGAAAAAAACTTAGCGTTGACAAGGGCGTTCCTCTAGTATAGACACAATTAAAAAAAAACCTGTGAAGAATACCTAACTTATTTCAATTTTTTATAATTTTTATTTGATTCAATAATATTTAAAAGTTTTACCTCAAAATATTTTATCCAAGGATCCGATTTTATTCAAATCTAAACGCGGCGGCGGTTATCTTCAAATTACAGCCAGTACCTTCTAACCACTAACAGTACCAGTGAGATTTATCGACTGACTGTAATGATCGAAATGGTAAACAGCGATAATTGCGGTTTTATAGGGATGGGACGTGATTATCGACACAATATCGGTTTATTGTAAACTATGAATCTAAATTATAATATCGATGTTCTTGAAATAAAAACATTGTTATCATTTTCATTTTGTATGCTATTTATTTCCCACAAAGAGTGGGATAAGGGCAGGAAGATGATGATGATTTCTATTTAGTCTTTACGCTTTATTTGTCTGCGTCTATTCTGTTCTGATTAAATAAATATTCTGTCTAACTGAATTAAAAGTACATTTTTAATAAACTATATGTAAACGATTTTATTTACACTCATGATTATGAATAATTTGTCATTTTTGGGTATTGACGTAATAAAAACTTTAATAACTTAATTATTGTTAACAATGAAACAACAAAAATCTATATTCTGCTCTAAAATGTAAGATTTTGTGTTATAAGATTTAAAAATCACACATCTACAAAGATATTAAAAATACATCTATAAAATCGTATCACACATAAATACATACATAATATATTATTATCACGCCCGTATCCGTAATATTCCTTACTAATACCTATTATAAACGCGAAAGTTTGTATGTTTGATTGGAATATACATAGTACATGTGCTGGATTAACATTGTAGGCTATTTTTATCCGGGTACCACGCGAGCGAAGCCGCGGGCGACATCTTGTAACTTAAACTACTTATCATGACCATCCAACGATACAACATTTCAATATCTCATTATCGACTATCGATGCGGATTAACTTCACGGTGACGTCACTAATCGCCGGAACACTGGTGGCTAGATACAATATTGATTTTTGATATTGAGTTGAGATCTGATCATTTTGGTTGACTACTCAATTTTCTTCCGTATTGATATCTATAATCAATCTGCAATCAGCGTACTGGCCAAGCTATAAAGCTGAAATTTGGAAAGTAGCTTCCCTTTTATAGCAAAACCACCTACTAAGGTGAAATTAAATTTATGTTTGAGTGACCTTTTTTGTTGCAAAAAAAACTGCGTTTAAAATTTTCTGTCGACGGCCTCGGTGGCGTGACGGGCGATTGCTCGGCAGAGGCGCAAGAAGCGCGGGTTCGATTCCCGCTGTGGAAGAAATGTTTGCATGTTCTGCAAATATTTGTTCCGGGTCTGGGTGTTGTGGTACCATGGTACTCGTAGTTTCTGATACCCACGACACAGGGAATCCTAGTGTGGGGTCAGGACTATGTGTGTGACTGTTGGGTGTTATTTATTTATTTTATTCTATTATATTTCTAGTGCACAGTTTCCGTACTTTCATCGTGTCACTAGATAGATAGATATTCTATTATCTCTAAATAAAGTTATCTTAAAACAATGAGAAGAGCCCCTCCTAAAGGTCAGCTCAGCGGAAGCGGTTGTGGTCACCACCTGCCATCACTGAGATTGGATCTATGTCGACCACATTCGCCGGCCGAATAGTTTCCTGTTCACATTGAGATGAGTTATATTCGAAGGAATAATCTATTCCCAGTATCACTTCATCGGACCTGTAATGCTAGAAATGCACGAAACATGTATGTAGGTTAATAAATAATAATCACTGATCCGTTGATACTACTAATATTGTAACTGCGTATTTGTAAAGTTTGTGAGAGCGACGTGACGATATGTTTGTACCTCAATCAGCCGTAACGACTGAACCCACGACCTTAGAATCGGAAGGCACCACCAACACCAGTGCTCTCAAAGGCATAGGCTGTATTGCGTCGGTATTGTGACGTCACAACTACATCATTCAATATAACGACTACGCGATTAGTTTGCGGCATCGCAATGAAGGTCACCATTGATGCTCGCTTCTCGTGTCATTGCTTTTCTGTCACCCTGTAGGGTCAATGACCAAAAATTATCTAAATACATTTAAAAAGTACTTTAAACGTACTAGACAGATATTTTATGTGAAAAATATTTTATGTTATCGTGATGTTCCAAGATCTGTAACAGCTGAACAGATTCGACTGAAACTTGGAATACGGATATTTACTTGGAATAGACTTATGACCTGGAATTCTTCGCTGGAGCAAAGAAAAAAACATAGATTGTGTCCAGCTGCTTCTCTCCCCGAGCATGTCGTAAAAGTCGACTAAGGGATAGTATCCTCTCCAACATGATTTTTGTAAAATCATCCACAAAGATCTTCATCTAAATAATTTCGATCGACTTTCTATAAAGCCTAGGTTTTCGAA
Source organism: Scotopteryx bipunctaria (assembly GCA_949320045.1). Classification (NCBI taxonomy): domain Eukaryota; kingdom Metazoa; phylum Arthropoda; class Insecta; order Lepidoptera; family Geometridae; genus Scotopteryx; species Scotopteryx bipunctaria. The sequence goes on from OX439465.1 coordinate 1,068,363, forward strand.
AAACTGGAGCCGCCAACGTGGTTTAACGACTTAAAAGCCGGGACCGACAATTTAACATGCTCTCCGAAGCACGGAAGCGCTCAGCTCGTAATGCCACTAGCGTTCACCCATCCCAATTGTGAGCGCGCACAACGTTGCTTAACTTCAACGATCAATCAAGAACGTCTAAGCAAGCTACGCCACGAGCGCTTATGTGTATACTAATATAGCGGTGGTAATAAGACGGTTATCGTTTCTTAAAATGCCGCAGTAATAACAGCGTCTCGACTCAAGGCTGCGGTAATATCCAGGATTTGTGAGTAACAGTACACTGGATTATACTGCGCTAACGCACTAATGTTTTAGACTTGCCTGGGAGAAATCGCATCAAGCTATAGGGCCACCCTTTGCCAGCAATTGTTAGTTTTGTTTGCAATAAAGTTTTTTCTTCCATTGTTCACTTTCGTGACTAAGTTCTGTTTTGGACAAATTGTTCTTTTTTTTTAGGATCGATTCGTGTTATTACTTGTCTGTTTTCCGTTCACTAATGTTTGAGCTCCAGGATTTTGAACATTTTTATTATGTAGGCATTAAATCTTAACAAAAAACATGCTGTAGAATTATTTTTTATAGCCAAGTAGAAATTGTAAATTTGTAATTTGTAGAAATTGAAAAAATACAAATAAAGTTACTTGCCAAAAATAGTAGGTGGTTTTGATTATAGCCATACATATTCTAGTAATGCAAATGCATGGGAAGATGTTTGTGTCTATGGATGGCCTTTAAATAAAACTTTGGTATAAACATAGTTCTTGATCTGAAATAGCATTATGCCTGTATGATACTTTTTTTCTGGGTGCAACATGAGCGAAGCCGCAGGCGGGACCTAGTATTACAGTATTTTTAAGTCATTATTCAATAACTTTCAAACTTGAGCCAACTGAAGCGCTTCGTGAAAGTGCTGTATTTATTTAGTAACCGGTCATTTGGGATAACTGGACTGCACTCGAGACGTACCCCGGGGCGAGAGCTAGTCTATTTGAATAGCGGGATTTTTGGTTTTACTATAAACCTCTAGTCGAAGTGTGTCATCACTTTGATAATAAACAGCTTAATATTAAAAAACCGGCCATTGACATTTTGAGATAAAATATGACATACTAGCTGCCGCTCGCGGCTTCGCTCGCGTGGTACCCGGATAAAAAATAGCCTATATGTTAATCCAGTACATGTACTAGTATATTCCAAGTTTTATTCAAATCTGTTCAGCCGTTTAGGCGTGATTGAGGCACAAACATCCAAACATTCAAACTCACAAACTTTCGCATTTATAATTTATAATATGACATATAAAAAAATACTTGATTTTTTAGAAAAAAAAACTTTTACAATATATTCTGATAGTAAAAAAACAAACATGTTTCCTAGTTCTACTCAATATTTTATAAAGATCGTAAAATAGGAACATTTTAAATTTAAGTTCTGCTCAGTATTTTTTTTTAATTATCAGTTCTACCCACTTAGGTCGCCAAGTTTATTGCACTCTTCCGTAATTTCAAGACGAACAAGTAAAATAAAAAGTATTTTCTAACCCCACATGTCATGTCCTGACCTCTCATTTCTAACGTTCAAAGTTCATTCCTCCAAGACAGGTGTCGTCTTCCGTTAAAAAAAAAAAAACACCCCCAAGTAACGTGTTACTAGAAAAAGTCTCAACCCTACAAATCAGCTGATCACCAACGGAAAAAGACAACCAACCTTAACTCTCAGTAATAGGGTTGAAAATCAAATGACGCAATGCCAAGTTCGTTTTATGTCGGTTTTTCATAGCGGTACTAGGAAGTAAGCAAAATTACTGTTTTTCATACAATTTGGATGACTTGAATGGATGAATGATTCGATGACAATTACGGAAATGCAGTTAAAGTTTAAAAAGTTTGGCAATTCAAGATAAACAACCAATTTAAATCTTAAATAACCTTTTTTAATGTTTTTTCTTGTAACTCAGTATATAAAAACACAAACAAAAACCTTAAAAAAGTGTCTTCGTTAGATAGCCGTTCGATAGATTATATTGTACGAAGTAAGCAAGACTCTTAAAAAATCCTAAGTGTACCATTTAAATGTATACAATAAATTCATGCATTCACTTCTATTTATTTTTCAACATTTTCAACAATAAAATTGGTATTACAATTTTCTGCCATAGACCCTTAATGACAAAATTACAGACTGCCTTTAATATACGTTTAAAGAGAAAAAAACTGCTGTGTTTCAAATTCGTTGTTCAAATAATACAGGATGTTACATTTTGAGCACTTTCCGTATCATTGTCATCGCAGGAAATGACTTCACCCTCTATAATTGGTGGATCCACGCGTCATATTAAAAAAAACTATTAAGTTCATGAATTGTATTTGAATGTAGTGGCATGTGTTCGATTTTACAATTTATTTATTAGTTTTTGAAGTAAATCGATTTTAAATATGCTGCGTCTAATTATTTACGGAATTGACGCAAATGTATTAAAAGTAAATTGTGTACAAAATTGTTATAATTATTATTGAAAATTCAGCAGAATTTCTGAAAAAACATTTCTGCACATATTCGTAGAATATATTTAATACTTGCCTACTTGTATTTTTTATCATACTTTGCCCAGCAGTTGGACAATATGGGCTGATAATAATAATAAAAAAGTGAGCAAAATATTCAAAGTATTCCAAATTACAAGTGTGTACATTTCAGTTGTGGACATTTCACACAGCACCATCTAGCTCCAAACTAAGCAAAGCACTGTATACTATGGGCACCAGATGGCTGATTGAATTTATTTGTAAATATGTATTTAGTAGACCAGGAAGAAATATTTGTAGAACATACAAACATTTTCCCGTAGCGAGAATCGAACCCGCGCCTCTTGCGTCTCAGCAGAGCACTCTCCCGCCACGCCACCGAGGTCGTCTCTACATGGGTTGGGGTCGTTCCTCTGAAGTCGTATGACCTGTATTAGGAGAGTACCTGCTTTTCTGTGGTAATAAACTTTGACCTAAACATTCACCTTAACAAATTATGTATTACTAGCTACCGCTCGCGGCTTCGCTCGCGTGATATCCGGACAAAAAGTAGCCTATATGTTATTTCAGCAGACATACTATGTACCTTCCTAGTTTCATTCAAATCGGTTCAGCCGTTTAGGCGTGATTGAGGCACAAACATACATCGTTACATCGTCACATCCTCACAAACTTTCGCATTTATAATATTAGTAGAATTTCAACACTAACCATTTTTATCAACAAAATAATTCTCAATCCAAAAACTCATCAATGAAGAAAAAAGTTTAACATAGATTATAAAAAAAGACATTATTCCCGCCTGGAAAAAGTTATCAATGAAAAAATAACTGAGAATCAATTATAAAAACGGTTCTCCAAAGGTCCCGCCAGCCCTGCGCCAGCCCTGGGGTTAAGGACCCGTTGACATTTGCGCGCAAAAAATCACGCGTGCGCACGTGGAGCCACCACCTGTTATTGCGGTTTGATGCTTTGCGCCTTTTGACGGCTGCTTTTGATAAGACATTTTTGAGGTCAATGTCGACAGAAAATTTTAAACGCAGTTTTTTTGCAAACAAAAAAGGTACCTGATTTTTTTTTTAAATAGGTAACTATCTAGTTTATTATTTTAAAATGAAAGTTAAGATAGTACAAAGCTTTTGATGTAATTTAAGATTCAATGAATTTTCAAATTTGGAAACTGAATTTGTTGAATTAAATTTTAATTAGGTACTTATTTTATTAGTGTTAATTCAACAAAATCACACGGATCATTGTGAAACGGTTCAAACGCAGATAGATAACAAAGATATAATAGTTACTTACGATGGTGATTCCGGTTAGTTACTGAATTTGAATGAAAACAGAATACAGGTTATTCAGTAGTAAAATTATTCTAAGTAAGTCATTAGTAATCGTGAAAAAAACTCAAGCATAGCTGCCGAATAAAGTCATTTACGAATCTAGGAAATAAACTTACAAATATAATTTACTTACAAAATACTAAAAGAAACAGTGGGGTAATCTAAAGACCGTTGCAAACGGCCTATAGATAGCTTACCTGATCCAGCTCATCAGACGGTGGAAGCGTGCCCCCATTGCCACAATGAATGGCAATATTAATGCGTTGAGTCAAATAAACTAATGTTTGAAAGTAGCGGAGAAGTTGAGGAGTAATAGGCTAGCATGGTATGAGGAGATATGAATATCATATGAGAAGAAGAGTGTTAGATGAATGTGGATTGATACTAGGTTGATCGAAGAAGAGATGGATTGAGTGCGTGAAAGATGAGATGAGCCAGAAAGGAGTGAACACTGAGATGACGAATGATAGAGGGGGATGTGGGATAACGCAGGGAGATGATGATGATGATATATAAACTAATGTGGGTTATTTTAAAGTTATGAATAATAGTAGTTTTACTTTACTAATTCTTTTAACTTTTTTTTCTTACTCAAAATACATACATACTTAATTATCACGCCCGTATCCCTAATGGGGTGGACAGAGTCACAAGTAAACATAAGAAAACTTGCAGCTACTGCTGATTTAACGTCCTAAGATAGATATGGTGAACCATGTTGACAGGTGATCAGCACATCGCCCGTATACATAAGTGGTCCATCATGTTGGAGAGGATTCTTAATAAAAAAGTCATAAAAACAACCATAGCCTATTTATTTATACCGAGATGAGTTAGGCTATAATATCCTACCATGTTTTAAATCCGATGATGTTTGAATGTTTCAATTAAAGGATATCTCTAACACGGCGTAACCGCTGAACAGATTTGAGTGAAATTTGGTAGATGAATAATTCGTGACCTGAAATATCATTACTAAAAAATGCATAAATATATAACCCTGTGGTAGTTATAATGTCTGATTTGGTCTAATTTACTTTGAACAATTTATAGACTCTTCATAAAATGACCAGTCAATATGAATAATGCGCATCAAGAAACCGTTAAAGGGAAGTACTTTTTAACCAATCATCCCCAATGATTAGTCGTTACACCCCCACTAGGGTTGTCGCATTTGAAATTTAAATTCGTTGAACATATACAACAGGTGCTAAATTTATGTGAGAATCGTTGCTATTTGCATAACTGACATTGTAATGCACGGTATGGAAATAATACCACATCACTATTTCGAGTATTTTTTTGTGATAATAATAGCTCTGGTGGTCTAGATCAAAGGTCGTGGGTTCAAATCCAATCATGTACCAATGGATTTTTCTGTGTGAAAAATCTAGTAGTACTGACTCTCGAACGGTGAAGGAAATATCGTGAGGAAACTCGCGGCTTAGTCAGCCCCGCACGTATTGACCATGTCTTTCCTGTGGACAAGGCCGACTGAGCTAAGAAGATGGAACAGGTGCTGGGCAAGCCTACTCCATCTTTATTCGTCCCGGGCACTACAACGTCTCGTTTGTGAAGGTAAAAGTTGCCTCTTGACGCTGTATTAATCGTCTATTATGGATGGTAAAAAAAAATGCATAAGTTTCCATAGGTACTGGTACAGCGCACATAATTTTTTTGAACAAAAAAATCCTCTTGTAGCAAGACCGGATTCGAACCCACGATCTTTGGATCGGAAGGCGGGATCACTACCACAAGACAATCAGTGCTCTCATAAAAAATGTTAACTTATTTTTTATGTATCTATGTAATTCCTTTGAAGTATATAGCTCGTTTCTAGATAAACTGAATAACGGGTTTCTTCCAAGAATATACTTTCTCCTTCATTACAAAATCGTCAGTTAGAGATCCAATCTTGGAAATCAACACAACCTGTCGTGGGGTAGCTACCCCAACACCTGCGACTCAGCTGACGTAACGGCGCGCGCGCGTGCCTTTCGCGCCTAAACTGACAGTTGGACTGTTGGGGTAGGTTAGGGGATGGTATAATTACTATATAATCTAGTTCGTGATGTTGACATTAAACTTAGGCACAGGCAAATGGCTGGCAGATTTTATAAATTAAACTTTTTTTTATCTTTCATCATCATCAATTTCCTGCTCTTGTCCTACTAGATGGGGTCGGTCCATCTTCTATCTTCGCTCGTAGCGTAGCTTGCTTAGGCGTTCTTGATTGATCGTTAAAGTTAAGCAACGATGTGCGCGGTCGCAATTGGGATGGGTGACCGCAAGTGGTAAAGCGAGCTGAGCGTTTCCGTGCTTCGGAGGGCATGTTAAACAGTGTGTCCCGGCTTTTAAGTCGTTAAGCCATGACTGAGGCCTTTAGGCGGCCTAAAAACTCCGTCACTAGAGTTAGCCACTAGCTCATACGAACATAATCTTTTATCTTCTGCCGATCTCATCCATCAAGTCAATTTTCATCTTTTTCTTTTTTTCAAAGTCTTTGTGCTCATAATATAACAAATTAGCAAGTCTTTGAGGATGAAATTTGTGATTTAATCACAGGCTGAACCGATTTGATTAAAACTTGGTATGAAAATACATAGTTTGTGACCTGGAATAGCAGATACTAGACTACTTTTTACGGGTACCACGCAAGCGAAGCCGTAAGAAAGCATTTATAAATAAAGTCAATTGGCGTGCATTTGTAAAGCATACTACACAACGTTCAGTTTTATTGATAAAAAACTGAATCGAGTTCGCACATGAAGGGTTCCATTCCGTACCACCGTTCATGTGCATAAATGTTTATTGTATGTGGCCCCTTTTATTTTATTTTATTACTAGCTGTTGCCCGCGACTTCGTACGAGTGTAGTACATTATTTTGTTCTATAATCAATAGTTTTCGCAGCGCACGCCAACAACTATTTTGGGTTTTCTACCTTGGGCTACAATATTCAATTGCAATTTTCTTACGGATCCCTAATTTTTTTGAAAATATATTATAGCTTATGATAATGCAGCTTTCTATTGGTGAAAGAATTTTTGAAATCGGTCCTGTAGTTTCGGAGCCTATTCGTTACAAACAAACAAAAAATCTTTCCTATTTATATTATTAGTATGATTTGTTGTTGTAGCGGAAATAGAAATACACTCTTTGAAAATTTTTACTCTACCTATTACGGTTCATGAGATACAGCCCGCTGACAGACGGACGGACAGACGGACAGCGGAGGCTTAGTAATAGGGTCCTCTTGGCGCGGAAAATGAATTTATTTTCTTTGAACCTTGGCATTTGTTCTATCTCTAACAGTTAAACCGACACGGAAAAGGTAGATACCAACCGGTTGTTTATCAGTTGTTATCAATAGCAGGTGCATTGACCTCTATTACAATACAATAGGGCAAAAAGGGTGATTATCCAATAATTATACTCATTGGCACGAGAGGTAGAGTATGCTTGTTTGTAGAATCATTTGTTAGATGTGTTCGTTTGTGCGTACAAAGTACTGGCATGTGCCTGTTTATAACGTTTTCCTTCACCGTTATAAATATACATATATTTGGTGATATCACCTGTCACCGTGGTTCACCGTTATCCATTTTGGAAGTCTTGGATTAGAAGTGGCTGCAAGTTTTCTTATAATTACTTGTGGTTCTGCCCACCTCGTTAGGGATACGGGCGTGTTAATGTGTAGTGTAATGTGTATAAATACTTCAAGGTTACTATTGGTACTATTTGCCTGAAGGTTGCCTGGAAGAGATCGCTCTTATCGATAAGGCCGTCCATTGTACAGTTTTTGTTTGTTTTTTTTATTTACTTTTTGTACTTTTTTTTTGGTGCAATAAAGTGTTTATCTATCTATCTATTTTTCAATATTTCAATGAGCCAGGGCATCCAGGACATAAAGTTAAAGCTAATTTATTTTGTAAATTACTACTAACACAATATGGATCCATGGTCTGCAATAAACGCATTTTATTTTATTTAAAAAGTCCTTCAGAACACAACTCATACTGAGATTATAACAGTGGAACACCATGGATGTCATAGTCTCTTCTGATGCTAATGCCAGGTCTTAAAACTACCAATAACGAGATCATGAGTCATGTTTTACATGTGACCTTGTGCCGCGCCTTTCCTAATAACACTATTGTGCGGGACGGACAGACGGAATTCATGTACCTCATATACATGTTTTAACTTTGTAAATAGTCGGAGACCAGATCGTCCTGGATTCTGTTTGGATGGTTCTTTGTAATTTATACATAATAAATAACACCCAACAGTCACATACATAGTCCTGACCCCACACTAGGATTCCCTGTGTCGTGGGTATCAGAAACTACGAGTACCATGGTAACACAACACCCAGACCTGGAAGAAATATTTACAGATCATGCAAATATTTCTTCCGCAGCGGTAATCGAACCCGCGCCTCTCTGCATCTCTGCCGAGCAATCGCCCGCCATGCCACCGAGGCTGTCATATCTCGCCAATGGGGTGGTCAGAGCCACAGGTATAAGAAAACTTGCCGCCACTCCTGATTCAAAGTCCCAATAGATATGGTACACCATTTCTTTGTGATTCAACGATGAATCCTACTATGTTATAAATGTGAAAGTTTTTGAGGATGTTTGTGTGTGCCTCAATCACGGTGTAACGGCAGAAGGGATTTGAATGAAACTTGGAATATACATAGTACATGTGCTGGAATAATATAGGGTACTTTTTTCCGTTTAAATCCGTTCAGTAGTTTAGGCGTGATTGAGGCACAAACATACAAACATCCTCACAAACTTTCACATTTATAATTTGGTAGGTATCGACGTAGTCAATTAAAAAAAACTTGTTCTATCTGCCTTCATCACGGGTCAAACTGTTAAATAACTTCCAACTAAAAAACTTCCAACGAAGAAATCACAGGAAAATCATGAAATACAAGTTAAAAAAATAGATTTATTGTGTTCTCTAATCATTGGATGCCACCGCATGCGTTATGTTGAACTCGACAAACTTATATACAAAATCAAAGTTTAAAACATTTTGAAATAAATACTTCTTAACTCAATTATAGTGGAAATGGCTAATACAACAGGAACCAAAGCCTACAAAGCTCAGCTAACCTAGAAAAAGACAAAGAAGTTCACACGGTTGTTCCCACGACCAATGTCTAGGCCGTCTGACGTAAGTTATGTCATGAAACTCATGAGTGGCGGCGAAAGGAAATCTCTTCTCATCTCTTTTGTAACTGACAAAAAAAACAAAGGCCTTATTTACCATCGATGGAAAAAGTGGCTGCAAGTTTTCTTATGATTTCATATTACTCTGCCTACCCCATTAAGGATACGAGCGTGAAAATATGCATACAAGACTTCTTTGCATTTTTTAAAGGATTTTCCAGTAAAAATCACAAAGTTGTTTTAAACCAACGACCACGGAAAAAAGCTTTTTAAAAACATACAAAAATTCTCGTACACTAATGGACCCGGTATAAACCCTATTAATTAAAAACTCAATCGGTTTAACTCACGCAACGCGCGGGGTACGAGTGACCATCGGCATGTGAGGGTTAAACGGAATTCGTAGGGGCCTGAGCGACCAATTATCATTGTATGTGGGAATGTGCTACTATTTGTTTACGAATATAGAAAATTCATTTCATTTATTTTCATTTCTATGCGTGTGAAAGGAGTGAGTGCGGAGATGACGAGTGATAGGAGAAAATGGAAGAGGGAAACATGGTGTGCCGACCCCACCTAGTGGGATAAGGGCAGGAAAATGATGATGATAGAAAATTCATTTCAATTTTAAAGAACAATTACACACTTATTGTCACGCCCGTACCCGTATCCCTAACAGGGCGGGCAGACACAAGTAATCATAAGAAAATTTGCAGTCACATATGGTGAACCATGGTGACAGGTGATCAGCCCGTCGTCCATACACCTAGGTCCATCATGTTGGAGAGGATACTATCTCTTAGTCGAATTTAAGACATGCTCGGGGAGAGAAGCAGCTGGACGCATTCTGTTTTTTCTTTACTCCAGTCCAGCATAGAAGTAATATGTATGACAAAAAATACTATATAAGTATTCCATCCTCAGACCAAAAAAAAGAAACAACAAAAGTGAAGCCACACAAAACCATGCTCCTGCAAGTAAACATACACGCTCACACATACACCTACACTAAAGCCATGCTCATCGCTCTCAGTACGTCACGAGTAGTCGTCTAGTGAACTTTTTTAAAATTAGAATTATGCCTTCCTGTGTAGTGAAAACTTGTAAAAACAGCAGCAAATCACATAAAAAGTCTCATGGAATCACTTTTCACTTGTAAGTACTTCATATAACATTGTTTTTAATTATTATACTATGAATTTTAGGTTACTTGGAACATAAAACCTCAAAACCTTCGACACACACATAGATAAAAGGTGGCTTCACTTTTGTTCGCGGCGCGCCGTCTTTTCTTTTGTTTTGTCTGAGATTCCATCAGCCACTTGGTGTCCATAATATACAAGCTTCGCTTAGTTTAGGTCTGGATAGCGCTGTGTGAAATGTCCACAAATATTTATGAATAAGTAGTTGAAATAATTGAAGTTCCTTTACTCCATTCGAGAACCTGTAGTAGAACAAGAAAGGGTGGTTCAATTGCTGCTTGCGCTTGCGCAGGGCTGAGGTAAGTCTACCGTTAAATTGCCATTGTTTACAAAATAACTCATTTTTATATTTACATCCACTGGTCACGCTCCGGGGGTAATAGGGGGTTGCGAAAGTTTGGGGTAAATTACTAAATTACCGTAATTAGGGTATCTAGATCGCGATCATTTCTTTGTTGGAAGGTGACTGATCACTGGATTATTTTTTCCCTTTAGCCGATAATGATGACCTCGGTTGCGTGGCGGGCGAGTACTCCGCTGAGACGCATGAGGCGCAGCTTCGATTCCCACTTGTATATATATATCTTCCGTGTCTGGGTGTTGTAGTATTATCGTATTATGTAGATAAAAATATGAGATGAATGTACTAGAACATACCAACATTGGATAATTATTATGGACTACTAGCTTTTATCCGCAAATTCGCTCGCGTGGTATCCGGGCGAAAAGTAGTCTAAGTTTATGTTATTCCAGCACACATACTATGTATATTCCAAGTTTCATCGAAATCCGTTCAGCCGTTACGGCGTGATTGAGGCACAAACATCCACACATCCTCACAAACTTTCGCATTTATAAGTAATACTAGCTGCCGCCCGCGGCTTCGCTTGCGTGGTACCCGGATAAAAAATAGCCTATATGTTAATCCAGTACATGTACTATGTATATTCCAAGTTTGATTCTAATCCGTTCAGCCGTTTAGGCGTGATTGAGGCACAAACATCCAAACATCCAAACTCACAAACTTTCGCATTTATAATATAAGTAAGATAAGATAAGATACATATTAGTAGGATGAGGAAACTTAAATGGTCCATAGCTGTAATAACAATTTTAAAAAATAAAAAAAGGAAAAAAGTATAATTATATAAAATTGCTTCTAAGGAAATTTACTAACGTGTTAACTTCGTTTGTTATGAAAATGAAAAGGATTTTATAACAAGATGGCCGCTGCCAAAATGGCGGCGGATGATAAAAGTGGACAAAAAACGATGACATTGAACGGGTAATTGTTAGCAGCCGAAATGTTAGACAAAGGCATTATTTAATTATGAGTACGGTGCCCACACTAACTGATTAAATTAAACTATTAAAAGAGAAATATCTCTACACTACACATCTTACTTATATGATTGTTTTGTTAGAAAAAACCTAGGTATTTTTTTCAATGTGTTAGAAAATGAAAAAAGGTTGCAAACATTTATAAAAAAAAAACGGTCAAGTGCGAGTCGAATTAGCACACGAAGGGTTCCGTACCATCGTACATGTATATGAATGTTTCTTGAATGGGTCCCCTTTTTATTTTTATTTTTTTGTTGTTATAGCCTCTATAGAAATACATTTTCTGTGAAAATATCAACTCTCACCTATTACGGTTCAAGAGATACAGCCCGCTGACAGACGGATGGACAAACCGTCCCGTGTGCACTTTTTGGGTACAGAACTCTAAATATTATACTTACATGGCCTTCTAAAAGATTTACTTATACTACGAACACTTGAAATGAATACAAATGAACAGAAAAATAAATACGAAAGATATAATATTATTCCTTCCGAAGACTGTTTTTCGGGAAACCGGGTTACAATAAATAAAATACCAAGTACCAAGTAAAAAAAAACTTAATTATCATCACAGAAAGAAGCTAAATGAAAACAGAATATTTTTGATCATAAAGCGCTTTTAAAAAAATATTTTATGGTAACAATGGTTAAAATTTTATAACACAGCACATTATTAGGTGTGTTGGTATTCTTTGAGAGCAGTGGTGGTCTAAGTTAGTGACCCCGCCTTCCGATCCTAAGGTCGTGGGTTCAAATCCGGTCGTGTACCAATGGATTTTTCTGTGCGAAAAATTTATGTGCGCTATATCAGTACTCTCAAACGGCGAAGGAAAACATCGTGAGGAAACCCGCGGTTTAGTCAGCTCCGCACGTATTGACCATGTCTTTTAGGTGATGGGCAAGCCTACTCCATCTTAATTCGTCTCGGGCGCTACAGCGTCCCGTCTGTGAAGGTAAAAGTTGCCTCCTGACGCTGTATAAATTATCTACTATAGATGGTAAAAGGCCTTAGTAGTTTTTTAGGTATTCTTTAAAACACGTAAGTCCTGAATAGTTTATGATTTGTGGTCACTTCTATCTATGCTATAAATCGTATAGATAACCAGTTTTGGAACTTGTCAGTGCCTGAATGTTTGTTATTTTATTACGTGTGGTTACAACACGTTTACGAAAATAATCATCATTTACATTTCGAGTCTAGATTATAATCAGAGATATTTCAATTTAAAACTATTCGTAGTTCAAACGGAATTTTTCTAATCCATAATGGTACTCTTGGTTCAACGACATGTCAGTTTCCTCACGTTGTTTTATGAGCTAGTGGCCAACTCTTGTGACGGAGTTTTTAGGCTGCCTAAAGGCCTCCGTCGTGGCTTAACGACTTAAAAGCCGGGACCGACAATTTAACGTGCCCCCCGAAGCACGGAAGCGCTCAGCTCGTATTGTAGTACCACTTGCGGTCACCCATCCCAACTGTGACCGCGCACAACGTTGCTTATTTTCAACGATCAACGAGCGATTTAGTAGTGATGAGTAGGTATATAATGATTATAGAAAGTTACTTTAAAATAATCAATCTATGAATAATGTAGCTACGCAATCAAAAACTGAAATTAATAAACAGTATTGAATTAAAACTGTGAGTATTATAATATGCGTTATGTAGTTTTATACACACGAGATAGAGATCGACGAATACGTGTGAATAATGTGGGAGGGAAGGACCACACGACACAAGTATCCTGAGATATGTCCTAATTTTATTTTATGATGCGTCGTGCTATTGACGCATGTTTTCGAACTTTTTAGGTTCTGCCGGTGTCCTCACGATGTTTTCCTTCACCGTTCGAGAGTACTGGTATAGCGCACACAATTTTTTTGAACAGAAATATATCCATTGGGCACGACAGGATTTGAACCCACGATCTTAGAATCTGAAGGCGGGAGACCACTAAACCACCAGTGGTCTCCTCGTACTTTGAGTCATATCTCTTAGCAGGTACCTTGTCTCTTTCTCTTATTCTTAATTTCCTTTACATACGAAAGCATTATCTGTAATTTGACATAATTATTAATATCCCTAGACATTGACTACTGTTTAGTTACTATTTTTTAATCTTTTCCAGTCTCGAAAGATTTTTTCAAACTACCTCGGTGGCGTGTCGGGCGAGTGCACGACTGAGACGCAAGAGGCGCGGGTTCGATTCCCGCTACGGGAGAAATGTTTGTATGTTCTGCAAATATTTCTTCCGGGTTTGGTTGTTTCAATTCTATGTGTTATAAGTATGTATTTACAAAAAAAAAGTATATAAGTATTCTATCAGCCATCTGGTTCCCATAGTACAAGCTTTGTTTAGTTAGGGGCTAGATGGCGCTGTGTGAGATGTGCACAAATATTATTTACTATTTAGTCTGGTTTTTGTAAAGAAAGCCCAGCCTCAAGTTATCGCTAGACATATCCCCGGGACTCGCTCGCGTGTGCCACACACATTGTATTGTCAAATGCTTCCCACGACCTTGGGCATCGGGGTAACCTTTTTGTACAGACCTGTGTTTACTGCCAGTAGATTTAAAATGAAGAATTTACCAATGAAATTACTGACTTCATTTTGTTTATTTTCCTGGAATTCTCTTGGTCTGCGGGTCAATGACCGGGATTGATCGGCTTTTAACTCTGCGGCTACATTATCGTGCTTTTGAACAGATGGGTTAAAAAGACCACTTTATCTGATCTGTTGCTGAATTTAATTGCGTACGATTTACTAAAATTCAGATCATTTTACAAAAATTACAGGAATCGCTTAGGATTTGCTATAAAATCGAAAAATGAATTGCTGTAGATGAATTGCTCAAAGTGGCCATTTTAGCCCCACTTGTCGGGTAAAGTGACGTCACATGGCATTACTGATTTGTCACAGGATAAACAAAGATGCAAACTTTTTTTGTAAATACATACTTATAATAAATACTACAATACCCAGACCCAGAAGAAATATTTGCAGAACATACAAAGATTCCTCCTGTAGCGGGGATCGAACCCGCGCCTCTTGCGTCTCAGCCGGGCATCAACCCGCCAAGCCACAGAAGTCGTCAAATCAGAAGTGGCTGAAAGTTTTCTTTATGTTTACTTGTGGCTTTGCCCACCCCATTAGGGAACGGGCGTGATTATATGTTTGTATGCAATAACAGATAACAATGGGTGTCTGCTCGGTCTGTCCGCTATATAAATGCATATTTTATTCGCAAAACGGATGCCCACGTGATTTATATTAATGCTAGCTCCCTCTCTGTTTAGAGCATTGTCTTTCTACTAGTACTATAATACCGCACGGCTGTGTCGGAGGGAAAGTACCGTAAATACCGTAGATTGAAATTTTACTGATATAAGACTTCATTTTGATTTTAAAAAACAATTCGAATTGCATTCAGATTGCAGAGTCTAAGATTCAATTTGAGAATCAACTTGTTCTAAATTAAAACCTGCTGTCATTTACATTTTTTTTTCAATTTTCTAATCTTTTTTACTGTTGTAATTACTGTTTTCTCACTGCTCGACAAAGGCTAGGTCAAGTTTTTTTGCGTTCCAAATTTTTGTATTCGGTTTTCTAATTTCATTCCACTTTTGTTCCAGGTACAAAATGGTGAAGCTACCAAAAATACGGAAAAAAACCCTATGACAGTTCACATAGACAAAAACAACGCAACGATGTAAACAAAAACAAATCCACTAAAATACTCTAACAATTCTCCTTCCATAGTCTTAGCTTTAGTGCCAACGTAGAGTTACAAACGAATAGACCTGCCGGACTGTCAATACGTAATCGATCGAGTTGTCAAAAGCTTATGTTTATTTTCATGCAGAGCTCCGGATAAAACCTTCTACCGATCTCTGGAAGCAACTTTCGAGATCACGATTATTTGGCGCTAAGTGAACTTTTCAGAGGTCGAATTTGTGCATCGAACTGTCAACTGTCAGTGCCAAAGAACTGTCAAAAAGTGCCAAACTCAAGTGATGTGCTAGATTACAACGATGGATTTGCACGCGCAGCCATTGGTGGTACATTCTTACGAGCACCATGCACCGTTGCTGGAGGTGGAGGGACTGGATCCTCATAGTCCTCAGCAGAAGGTGCTGATCCATGCGCCGACGCTGCACAGCCAGGATCTGATGGGCGACCATCGGAATGGAGGTTGGTGGTGTTCTTTAATACTACAGCACTTAACTTTATGTGAAATTTGTGCATTTTGCGAATATAATTTTGTTTTTTAACATTAAATTGCAAATAGTGTAATGGTGGTATAATGATAAATTTATGTTTACTGGTAAAAATATTACAGATATTATTATTTTAGGAAGAGTAGATTGTACTGGGGACACATAATTCATTCCTGAAGATATCCGTAGTCTCTACTTACTCCTAAGGCAAAAAGCAGGGTATATATATATTATGTATGTATGTTCATTTGTTCACTCATAACTTCTAAACTACTTATCATAATTTGACAAATGAGGTATTGTTAGAAGTGTCATAATTGACCGCTGGTTATAGGCTATGTGACGTCACATTAAATTGATTATGGCGCCCTCTAGAGGACATAAAGTCATGAACTAAAAAAAATGTTTAATGATGCCGTGTTGGATATCACATGAAAGGTTATTTTATCTGTTGCGCGTTATCCCCTGACTACAACAATGAGAGGAGAATATTTTCTTGTTTAATACCTTTTATAACGTGATTTTTCAGTAGGTACTCGGGTTTTAGTTTTTGAACATACTTTTTATGTACCTACCTATGTATTAAATTCATCTTAAAAGTTATACGAGGACGTGACTTGAACCGGTACAAAGGAACAGATACAGTTTTAACCTTTGCTGTGCTTTGTCCAGCTGTGGAATATTTACAATGTTGGATACCTGGTGAAGAGCACTGGTGGCCTAGTTGGTAGTGACCCCGCCTTCCGATCCTAAGGACGTGGGTTCAAATCCGGTCGTGTTCCAATGGATTTTTCTATTTGAAAAATTTATGTGCGCTATACCAATACTCTCAAACGGTGAAGGAAAAATATCGTGAGGAAACCCGCGGCTTAGTCAGCTCCGCACGTATTGACCATGTCTTTCCTGTGGACAAGGCCGACTAAGCTGAGAGGATGGAGTAGGTGCTGGGCAAGCCTACTCCATCTTTATTCGTCCCGGGCACTACAGCGTCCCGTTTGTGAAGGTAAAAAGTTGCATCCTGACGCTGTATAAATCATCTACTATAGATGGTTAAAGGCCTTAGTTTGGAAACCTACTGTTATTCATAATAACGTTTTTACAAATCTTGGTTACGAGAGCAGATGTGTCTTATCTGATGTAGAGTACGACTTTTCAGATGAGCAGTATCAAGCGCACAGCAGCAACCAGAGCGGAGATGGTGAGTTCTTTTATAATTCAACTCAATAAATAGTTACTACTAACTGCTACTGCGTCCATACTCAAATCAATGTCGAGCTAAAGTGCGCAAACTTGTGCGTAGACTTGAGTATCATAGGTTTTTCTAAATTTCAATATGGCGGCTGCAAGAAGTCATTTTTAATTATTCCTTTCGCTGTCACTGTTGCTGGAACGTCTAGACGGATTTCGACGGATGACGAGAATGTCATCGGTATAGTCTATGGCAATTTTTTGACACTAAAGTGTATTAAATCAAAAAATAAGAAGCCATTTTTGATTAACTTACCTCCGAATACTAAAATGCATCTCAAAGTTTAGCACGTTAGAAATGACGATTTTTTTTGACAGGTTTTCATCAGAAACTGTCAAAAAACCGTGAGTTGAGACGTGCTCAACTCTGAGTCGCGTTTGAGTATTCGGGGGTAAGATACATCAGACTGGTTTAAGAATGGTACAAATTTATCATCATTATCATGTGTTAAAAAATCTAATATGTCAAATGTAAATGCTACCTAAATTCAATGTAGACAGGTTTTAATTGTTTTAAATAAATAACTGTTGCAGTTTATTATCAGTCTCAAGTTCGTTTAAAGGTCGCCATTAAAATATCAAAACGAATAAAAATATTGATCTTCAAATGTCGAGTATTCACAAAATATGTTTTAAAAAGTATTTGTCATTAAATTCCCAGTCAAAGAAAAAGTGTGAAAGATTGTCGACTTTTTCAATGGAACAAACACAGAGACAGAGCTGTGTATGTGAAGGTCTGTGTTTGTGTGTGTGCACGTATTGATGGTCAATGGGGTTTGGTGGGTGTGTGGCCGAGCTATAACTGACTAGAAGCGATTTTTATAGTGTAGTATTTTTCATACTGTAGTTGATTCGAATTTTGAGGGTGCCAACGGGACCCTATTGCTAAGCCTCCGCTGTCCGTCCGTCCGTCTGTCAGCGGGCTATTTTGGTGACGTGGCGGGCGAGT
Organism: Scotopteryx bipunctaria; assembly: GCA_949320045.1. Lineage (NCBI taxonomy): Eukaryota > Metazoa > Arthropoda > Insecta > Lepidoptera > Geometridae > Scotopteryx > Scotopteryx bipunctaria. The sequence continues at coordinate 1,086,405 of OX439465.1, forward strand.
GCTCGGCTAAGATGCAAGAGGCTTCGATTCCCGCTACGGGAAAAATGTTTGTTTGTTCTGCAAATATTTTTTCCGGGTCTGGGTGTGTATTATAACTATGTCGTTACAAAAAAAGTTTATAAGTTTATTCTATCAGCCATCTGGTGCCCACAGTACAAGCTTTGCTTAGTTCGAGCCTAGATGGCGCTGTGTCAAATGTCCACAAATATTATTTTATTTAGTTATTTCTATTGTCGATTCAACAATTAAATAAAACGCTATAAAAAAGGAGGTCTAATACAAGAAACATTTTTTTAATGTATATACGATGGTACGGAACCCTTCGTGTGTGAATTCAACGCGCACTTAACTTACGTTTTAATTATAACGTAAGAATGTTATATTGTTTTTTATGTCTGCTTTAGATTTTTTAGAACTAGTAATCCTGTTTTTTGTGTTCAAGTTCTTACTATTCTTTGATGATGTATGTAGGCGTTTTATTTTACGACCAACTTCAAAACATTATCCAAGAATATCGAAATATCAATAAAGTTAAATACATCAAAACATCGCAATGAATTTAACACTGTCAATTTTTTTTTGCCAGTTACTAAATTATCATCATTTTCGTAATCGTACTCCATAATTTCAAAATTGATAGTCCATAATCTATTTCTCCTAAAATACGTTAGTGCAAAGAATTAAATTGCGTTTTTAACGCGTTTTTTAATACAGTAATGAAATGAAGAAATCGCTAGTCAGCTCTCGCCCACTCTCCCCAAACCCCACAACAAAACTACCGTCCGTCGATCGAACTAATTTCACAGCGATTTAGGCAAGTGTACTCGCACAAAAAACCTCCCATTCACCATCCAGCTACTCTCCTGAACGTGGTCTAGTGAAACCTCGTATGAATGGGTAAGAATTATAGACGCAACTTCTTGGTTGAGCCCTTAACACTGGTAAATACTAACTCGTCTCTTTTTACGCTCGACGGGAGAGTATGGGAGAAGAGAGAGGGTAGTGTTATACATGAATTATTATTTGACTTAATCTTAAGCATAATTATAAATGCAAAAGTTTGTGAGGATGTTTGGATGATTGTGCCTCAATCACGCCTAAACGGCTGAACGGATTTGAATTAAACTTGGAATATACATAGTACATGTACTTGATTAACATATAGGCTATTTTTTATCCGGGAACCAAGCGAGCAAAGCCGCAGGCGGCAGCTAGTGTTGAATATTTGAAACCTGATTTATTATGATTTTTTTTATTGTTATTGTGATTTTATTTCCTTATGTTTTGTGATTTAGTTAGTGTAATTGGTTGTGCCGTACTAATTAAATAAATAAATGAAGCAAAGATGACCGGCTGGCACTTGAGATGCGTGGGTTCGATTTTCTTGATGGGTTACATTTTAAAGGTTTCCACAGAAATTACTACCTTGTTAGGTGTTCCTTATTCATTTGAGTGCTAAGTAGGTAATTAGGTTTAGAATTAAGGCTTAACGGAATATCAGAATTATTTTGCATTTGCGTACTTTTCCAGCTACCATGGGGTACGGTGACAGTAATATACATAAAACCTCAGTGGCGTGGCGGACGAGTGCTCGGCTGAGACAAAAGAGGTGCGGGTTCGATTCCCGCTACGGGAGAAATGTTTGTATGTTCTGCAAATATTTCTTCCGGATCTGGGTCTATAATACTACAACAGTAATATTATATAAATATGTATACTTATACAAAGAAAAGTATATAAATATTCTATTAGCTATCTGGTGTTCATAGTACAAGCTTTGCTTAGTTTGGGGCTAGATGGCGCTGTGTGAAATGTCCACAAGTATTTATTATTATTATTAATAAAGTGACAACAGATTTATATAAATACGTATTTGACTGTCACCGTCCCGTTAGTAAACGTTGCTGTAGAATATATTCTAGCAGAATCACTATCGATATAAAACGTCAGAAACTGGTGCTATGGCCTCTGTTTGACGGGATTTTGATGACGCGATCGTTTTCTGATGATGATAATGTGGTTTTAATATTTGACGTCTTGAGATTTTTCATGTAATATCACTCTCAGGGTGTTAAACTAATTTGTTTTATTTTAAAGGGCGACATAAACATCGTATCAGTATTGAAGGGTTAAAAAAAATCCCTAGACACTGTATTCTTATGCCTTTTTTCTCTATTCTTCGACTAATTTTATTTCTTTTGCTATCTATCTAGTCGTGTCATTAGTTCTTTCGAGCCAGTGTGGTGAAAGGTTCTTTTCATGCACTTGACACCATGCTTTCGAACTTTTTAAGTTCTACGACATGCCGGTATCTGCACGATGTTTTCCTTCACCGTTTGGGAGTACTAGTCTAGCGAACATAATTTTTTCGAACTGAAAAATCCATTATTGCACAATCGGGTTTGAACCAGCAACTTACCGCAACCCGCGGCTATTAGTCAGCTCCGCACGTATTGAGCATGTCTTTCCTGTGAACAAGGCCGACTAAGCTGAGAGGGTGGAATAGGTGCTGGGCAAGCCTACTCCATCTTAATTCGTCCCGGGCACTACAGCGTCCCGTTAGTCCTCCTGAAATAAATCGTCTAATCTAGATGGTAAAAGCCTGTGAGAGTTTTTAGGCCGCGTAAAGGCCTCCGTCATGGCTTAACGACTTAAAAGCTCCCGGCTTTTAAGTTAACATACCCTCCGACAATTTAACGTGCCCTCCGAAGCACGGAAGCGCTCAGCTCGTAATGCCACTTGCGGTCACCCATCCCAATTGTGACCGGTCACAACGTTGCTTGACTTTAACAATTCAAGAACGTCTAAGCTAACTACGCCACGAGCGCTTTTTGTGAGACGATGTCACAGACACACAGATACACACTACGAACTTGGCGTGGTGGGCGTGTGCTCGGCTGACGCAAGAGGCGCGGGTTCGATTCCCGCTACGGGAGAAATGTTTGTATGTTCTGCAAATATTTCTTTCGAGTCTGGGTGTTGTAGTATTATGTGTTATAAGTATGTATTTACAAAAAAAGTATATAAGTATAGGTTAGTACAAGTTTTGCTTAGTTTGGGGCTAGATGGCGCTGTGTCAAATGTCGACAAATACTTTATTATTATTAAACTTATCACCTCTTTTTCGTCGGGGGTTAAAAATTAGGGGTTGGGTACATCTCTTAGCGAGTGACTGTACAAACTACAAACAAGACCAGGGTACAATGCATTCCTACCTTAAAAAAAAACTCAGACGTGTTCCGTCAGTTTTTGTCCTCCAGCTGAGAGGTTTCCCTCTCAACGGACGTGATACTCGTGCTTGGCCTTCTTGTCATTGCAAATTGAACTCTAAAGACCTGAGATTAAAGTCTATTTGTCCAGTTGTCATATGTGACAGTCGTGCTTAGGTTTCTTGTCATTGAAAAACTAACTCTATCCTCTTGATTTTAAGGTCCACTCCTTCAGTTCAAAATTCTAAATACAAAGTTGTCACATGACGAGCTTGGGGTCTTTGCTATTGTAAAATGATCTCTATGCCGTTTATTTTAAGGTCTATACATGCAGTTGTCATGTATGCCATAATAATCACGATTCAGTACAATAGGTTAAAATGCTTTCAGTTTCTGAAAACGGCAGTTAGTTCAATTATAACACCAGGACGCGAAAGAAATGTTTGCAAAGCGTACAAATATTTCTCGCGCAGCGGGAATCGAACCCGTGCCTATAACGTTTCTGCTGGCCATTCGCCCGCCAATCACCGAGGCCGTCAAAGAAACCTACTTATAGAGTAAGAGTTTATCAAATTCTAGCGAGTTAGCATCAAAATCTTCATCAACTTCTCTGCTGGACTGGGAGTAAAGAAAAAACATAGAATGCGTCCAGCTGCTTCTCTCCCCGAGCATGTCGTAAAAGTCGACTAAGGGATAGTATCCTCCAACATGATGAGATACAATAAGCAAGTATTCCCAAGGAGGGTTGACGTCAGGCAGGCGGCCGGTCATAAAACACCTTAGCCAAAACTCTGTGCCGACCCCACATAGAGTGGGATAAGGGCAGGCAGATGATGAGTGTTGAAAAATAAACCAGTGTAGTGAAAGCATCTTTAAGTGTAGAGGGATTTCATTGATGGTACTTTGTGAATGGAGGAGGTAATGGACACCCTGACCGCAACCCACGTTCCCCTGGGAACAGGTCTTGGACACTTGTTTTTATTTGAATGAAAGTAGGGTTTTTACCCGACTACAAAAGGAGGGTTATGAGATCTAGTAGATACTAGCTGCCGCCCGTGGTACCCGGATAAAAAATAGCCTATATGTTAATCCAGTACATGTACTATGTATATTCCAAGTTTCATTCAAATCCGTTCAGTCGTTTAGGTGTGATTGAGGTACAAACATCGTCACATCCTCACAAACTTTTGCATTTATAGTATTGGTAGGATCGTATCCTTATATACGAAAAATATATTTTTAATGTTAAAAAAAACGAAAAGGACATTTTCTCACAATCCACCCTCACGTTTCAAAAACCTGTTCGTCAGTCGTTAGTCATCGTTAGTCGTCGGCGCAATTAGTTCCGCGCCGGGAACCGAACCCGCGCTCCGGAAGTCGCCGTTTTGAATAGTTTTAATTTTTAATTTGAAAAACAAGGACAGGGAAATAATACCATAACATTAATTGAAGTGCACGAACCTGACCTTTGAGTTTGAGTAGTTAAAAATAAGGCCATGTACAATAATTGATGATTTATACAGCGTCAGGGGGCAACTTTTTGCCTACATTTACGGGACGAATTTAGATGGAGGGTGGTGTCGCGGGGATAGTATCCTCTCCAACACGATGGACCATCTACATGGGCGATGGGCTGATCACCTGTCACCATGGTTCACCATATCCATCTTGGAGCTTTGAATCAGAAGTGGCTGCAAGTTTTCTTACGATTACTTGTGGTTTTGCCCACCCCATTATTCTCCTGGTATTTTTTTCAATGGAACCATCGCTTATGACGTGTGCAGTGTTAGTAAATATTTGTCGAATTTCCTATGATAATAAATATAAATATTTGTGGACATTTCAAACAGCGCCATCTAGCCCCAAACTAAGCAAAGCTTGTACTATGAACACCAGATGACTGATACAATACCTACTTATATATATATTTTTTTGTAAAGACATATTTATCTTATTTATATTATAAATGCGAAAGTTTGTGAGTTTGGATGTTTGTGCCTCAATCACGCCTAAACGGCTGAACGGATATGAATGAAACTTGGAATATACGTAGTACATGTACTGGATTAACATATAGGCTACTTTTTATCCGGGTACCACGCGAGCGAAGCCGCGGGCGGCAGCTAGTAATACATAATACTACAACACCCAGACCTGGAATAAATATTTGCAGAACATACAAATATCTTAGGATTTTAAATCAGAAGTGGCTGCAAGTTTTCTTATGTTTACTTGTGGCTCTGCCCACCCTATTAGGGATACGGGCGTGATAATATGTATGTATGTAGAACATAAAAATATCTCTCCCAAAGCGGGAATCGAACACGCGCCTCTTGCGTCTCAGCCGACTCTGTCGTCAATGAATTCGGGAAATGAATTGACCTTTTTCGACTAATAACTGAGGAGGCTTCAGGTAGGAGAGGGGTGCGGGCTGAGGGGGGATGTCATGTCACGTGATGTAATAGATGCCGCACTATACACGCTTAGTTCAAATAAAGAAACAACTAGACGACTTCTGTGGCGTAGCGGACGAGTGCCTGGCTGAGGAGCAAGAAGTGCGGACTCGATTCCCGCTACGGATGAAATATTTCTTCCGGACCTGGGTGTACATGACTCTGGGTTGTTATTCATTCATTTAAGTGATCTATTTATCTAGTAGTATGACTAATTCCTTTGAACCAGTGTGTTGAAAGGATTTAAATTACCTGACACACATTTTCCAACTTTTTAGGCTGTACGACATACAAGTTTCCTCACGATATTTTCTTTCACCGTTTAAGAATACCGATGTAACGCATATTTTTTCGAAAAAAAATCCGTTGGTGCACGACCGGCTTTGAACTCACGACCACAAGAGCTCTAAATAAATGAGAGCTCTTAATAAAATCTTATACGGAACCGTAACGATTTCCGCGATGGTCCCACGGAACCCCATGCGAGAAAGAGACGGCTATAGTTGACCGGTTCCACTCCATTAGACACGCCTTAGTTTAAATTTTGACAGCTGCTGCGCCAATCAGAACCTGTAAGACGATTCTTTATTCGAGAACTTAACGTCTTATGTCACATGCTATTGCAGGCTAAAATGAACCTTGTGTGTATAGTTTTAAGGTGTAATTTGGTTATGTAGAAATTGATTGTTAATACTATTTTTGGCGGTTGAAAATATTTTTTTATTTGTAAATTTTCTTATTTAACTGGCTTCATGTATTATAATAATAATCATGAATTATAATGTAATAACCAATTATTTTAAATAAGTTAAAATTTATATTAAAAATCATCATTATTACATCATATTTTTTTTCATTCCCTTTTGAGCATGCGATAGTTCTTCGATTTAAAAAACTATACATGTTGATTGACCACCGAATACTCAAACGCATCTCAAAGTTGAGCACATCTCAAATGACGATTTTTTGACAGATTTTCATCAGAAACTGTCAAAAATCCGTGAGTTGAGACCTGCTCAACTCTGAGTATTCGGAGGCAAGATAGATACTTATCTACCCTGCCTTGTCATTGAACCAAAGATATTGATAGCATTAGTTATACTATCAATATCTTTGTATGTGTGTATTTATTATCAGTCAATAGCTACTAATGACCATAATTTGATTAATATGCTACACAATGATCCAATCAATTATCATTTATGCATACTTATTTGTATAGCTATGTCCTTGTTATTGATTATCTGTGTACTAACTGACCGAGCCTCGCGAGGATGCCGCGCGAGGCTGCCTCGCGAGGCGGAGTCTTAAGGCTGGTTCGCACGGGTAGAGCAGGCAGTAGAGTCGATAAGCATACATAAGTATATAATATATCGTTTACCCCATTATTTTATTGGTATATCTGTATTTATTTAGGTGTAGGTATAAATTAATATAATTATTTATTAAAATGGTAATTTTGACAGCACTGGTTATTTCTTTAACAGGGTACCACGTGACCTTATACAGAGTATAAGACAGCGACAAAACTTCTTATAGGTAGTTCAAGTCACTTTTGTTTAAATATAAGTTTTTTGTTTGCAAAATTCTTCTATTTTAATTTTAAATCAATAGATTACGAAGATACAAAACATTTTCTATCGCTGACTATACTATACATAACCAATAAAACCAGTCTTAGCTAGCACAAAGCTCCACTAATTTGCATAGACCACCAAAAACGTATTAACAAAATAAAATCTGCTTGCGAATTCGAAAGAGGAATTGCTTGCCCTCCCTCGGATGGAGAATCCGAACGCACCCCACGTGCGGAGACTCCGAACGCACCCCACGTGCGGCGACTAGAGAGTATTTTGGCGCCGACGCGCGCGGTCGAGCGAAACGCGCGGAATCTCTGCCGTTCCAAATATGAAAATTCGAATTTTGTAAATTATTGTGAAAAAAAAAATAGCGCGGCACTCGCGTTCTAAATATGAATTCTCGTTCTAAATTCGAATATTCTACGTGTGAAAAAAATACAGTTCGTATTATAAAATTTTGTTGATTTTCTTGTGGTGACGTAAGTGAATTTGAGATTATAATTTCCAAAGGATTGAAGTGATATTTAAACTCGGAATTTCTGAGAAAAATGTGATACAAAACGTTCATAGAATATTTTTTGTGCTGTAAATAAAGAAAATTAACATGATAAAATCGTGATAAATAAATCATTCCAGTCAATAAAATACCATACTAGGAACTTATAAGACGTGTAAAACAATACGGCATGTAATTCTGATACGTAGTCTAAATCAGAGCTGCTATATCAGATGACAACTTGTCGTGTGAACATATAAAACAACGTACAAAGTTATTCTATTCGCATGAATATTAAATAGTATGATAAAGTAATTTCCTTATCATAATTATCAGCCCACATCCATTTTTTTCGATCCTCATTATCATTTTCCTGCCCTCATCCCACTCTATGTGGGGTCAGCACAGCATGAACCTTGGATCATGCTGTAAGAGTTTTGGCTAAGGTGTTTTATGACCGGCCGCCTGCCTGACGTCAACCCTCCTTGTGAATACTTGCTTACTGTATCTCATCATGTTGGAGGATACTACCCCTTAGTCGACTTTTACGACATGCTCGGGGAGAGAAGCAGCTGGACGCATTCTATATTTTTTCTTTACTCCCAGTCCAGCAGAGAAGTTTTTTCGATCCTAAGCTAATCGAATTAACCTATTTCAATGCCCAAAGAGCTCCAATGCAAGTAATTCTCCATGTGATCTCTTTTATTTTGAAGCACTCATGGCGTAGCTTAGATGTTGTTGATTGATCGTTAAAGTTAAGCTAGTGGCATTACGAGCTGAGCGCTTCCGTGCTTCGGAGGGCACGTTAAACTGTCGGTCCCGGCTTTTAAGTCGTCAACCCATAGGCCTTTAGGCGGCCTAGAAACCCCGTCACAAGAGTTGGCCACTAGCTCATACGAACTTACTTTTCAATTCAATCATCAATGTTATTCAAGTCTTGAAGTGTTGCGCAATCGAAACAAAAAAGTCATCTAATGAGACGCCAATCCCACGGCTTCTAAAGTGTCTGAAATTGATCCTCTTGTCACAACCCATCGACTTTGTCGGCGACCGTAAATTAATCAAAATCTACATCAAGTCATTTACTGTCCACTGCTTGATTAGGACGTATTTTGATGGCGGTGAAACAAGTTCCGTTTCTGCAGAAATTTCGGTTTTAAAAGTATTTGGAAGTGTTTCTTTGAAAATGTGAATTGCGATCTGTTCCGGGATAGATAGGAAGTGTAATAAGATATTTGTTTTTTGTGAGGATACCTTATTTCATAAACAAAGCTAGGATCAGTGTGATACGTGTCACGAAGTTTCAATTCTGGATGTACTTTGTACTTTTGTTTTCTTCCGTGTTCAGTTCTGTGAAAAAGGAAAATGAAAAGTGAACGGTCTAATATCAATTCAAGGCTTTGTTTATCGTTCACTTATTCAATGAATAATCATTTAAATTCAATACAAGAGCTTATCAATATTGCATTATCACTTAAGTGGGGTCGGCACAACATGTTTTCTTCTTCCATTCCCCTCCATCAGCCATCATCTCAGTATTCACTCCTTTCTTATTCATATCAATATTCACGCAATTCATTCATCTCTTCTTAACTCTACTCTTGTATCCGTCCACTTTCATTGTTACGCTTTTCTATTCACATGACATTCATCCCTTCGCATAACATGCCCATACCATGCTAATCTATTACTCCTCAACTTTTCCGTCACAGGCGCTACTATCAAACTTCCTCTTACATACTCACTAGCCTTCGCCCGCGGCTTCGCTCACGTGATATCCGGACAAAAAGTAGCCTATATGTTATTCCAGCACACATACTATGTGTATTCCAAGTTTCATTCAAATCCGTTCAGTCGTTATGGCGTGATTGAGGCACAAACATACATCTAAACATCCACACATCCTCACATCCTCATAAACTTTCGCATTTATAATATTAGTAGGATAGGATTTTCTTCACCCCACACACCCATCTTAACATTCTCATCCCTGTTGCATGCAGTCTTCTTCAAATATTGCATTATGAAATCATAAATAACCAAAAACCTACATAGTAGTAATTTTCTGTAGGTAGGTACGTTATAACCCATGAAATCCCCAAAACATTTAACAAACAATAACAAAAGGCAAACCGAGATAATTTGAACTTCCTGTTAATCGACGATTAAAAGACGAGAATTTCACTCCGTCGATTAAAAATCGCCATTATCGTGAGAATCGACAACTTATGGACCCACCTGCTACTATCCAAGCGGAAAAGCAGTGGTCAAACAGCGGAAAATCGCCAAAAAACCAGTAGAAATTGGCCCAAACGAAACGTAAACCTAACCATGGACTAGAAAAACGGAACGTGTCCCTCGTTAAGCGTAAGCAATCGGATCAAATCGCTTAAAGCTTGCAAAAAACCCAATGCAGTTAAAGGCAAAATATGGCGTCTTTTCCTTGTAATTTTCAATCATTTGATCTGATTTTCTAAGTATTCAGAAAGTTACTAAATTAGATTTTGTTTATTTATAGATATTTATATTTGAAACATACAGAACAATGACACTTAAATAATATAATGTATGTTAAAATAGTGCAAAATCTAAAAAAAACACTATTAAGACACGTTTTAATGCATATCACTTAATATTGTCTACTTCGGCAAACTTCGTGCTTTGTATGAAAACTGAATTTGATAATAACTATTGATAATAACTGAACAGACCCTTTAAAAAGTATTTACATAATCATTGTAACATCTCTTTACATTATCATCATCTTATTTCTGAAGCTAAACGAAAATATTTGTGGACTGTAATGATATTTTCAAGAAAAAAATATTTTCATCTGTTCATACCACAGACAAGTATTGTATTACTTGTCTGTGGTTCATACTACACTTAACAGTTCATACTCATCAAGGTTTCTTGTCTCTGAGCTTTCGACCAATCAAAGAGACGATTTTCTGGCACTTTCACGGTATCTGACGTTTTTTCGGGAAAATCATTAGTGCATTGAAATTAACAGCCGAGTCGTTTTGACAAGTACTTACTAGGTAGGCAGGTACGTTTTTTTTATTTTCAAGATGATTCTTCGTAGTGATTGGGCGATCTTAATCGCTTAAACGAATGGGCGATTGTTAGACATCATTAGAACAGATAGAGACAGTGTCAACTTTGATTGTTTTTACAACTATCCACAGAAGGAAACTTACAACTAATAATATTTACAAAATAATTTAAAAAAAATGTGAATATAACAAGATGAAATGCAAATAATAAATAAATACGTAATTATGTTTCCATTAATTAAATTTCTGCTTGGTTTTAGTATAGTGATGTGACACGGTTTAAAATCATGGTAATGTGAACTCTATTTTTGTAAGAGACGGACAAAATATTATTCGAAAACTAAAACAGCAAAAAAACAAGTGAAGCGTCAAATTCAAAATAAGAACATTAGCAAGGAACGTTTTCAAATTCAAACATAGAACGTTCCACAAAATGGCGCCGTGATGGATTCTATTCAGTGTTGTATAAAAGTGACTGAAAACCCTTTTCAAAAACGTTTTTAGAATTTCAAGTGAAGTGAAGTGCATATTTCAAGCTGGAGGGTCAAAGTAAGGCCACTTTCGCCGCCCTTTTCGGGCTGAGGGCCGGCGGGGGCGTCGACCTCTCCGCCGCCTACAGATACAACCAGAACATGATGGAATATTATACATGTAAGCTAAACCCCCGAATACTCAAACGCGACTCAGAGTTGAGCACGTCTCAACTCGCGGTTTTCTGACAGTTTCTGATGAAAATCTGTCAAAAAATCGTGCTCAACGCATATGCGTTAGAGTATTTTGGGGTAACATAGGAATACAGTTTCATGCCTTAGTTTTACTCAATATCTACACAAAATACCTCTTACAATGGAAAGACGGCCTCGGTGGCGTGGCGGGCGATTGCTCGGCAGAGACGTAAGAGGCGCGGGTTCGATTCCCGCTGCGGAAGAAATGTTTGCATGATCTGTAAATATTTCTTCCGGGTCTGGGTGTTGTGGTACCATGGCACTAGTAGTTTCTGATACCCACGACACAGGGAATCCTAGTGTGGGGTCAGGACTATGTATGTGACTGTTGGGTATTAATTAATTAATTAATGCAAATCATAGTCAATGTTATGGCTCGTTTTTCGTCCCAAATACTTATTTAAAGTACTTCCTATGAATTTTGAATATTGACTATGAATTCTACTGTTGATGTTTCAACATAGATTGAAGATCAAATTGAAGATAATACGAAAATTAGAGAAATACCTACAAATAAGTTACTCGCTAACCCAAAACCGACGAGCTTGTATGAAGAGTGTTATGAAAGCGAATGAAGCGAAAGAAGTAGGTATGTCAGGATCGTAGCAAATGGAGATCCGTGATCTCTGCCTACCCCTATGGGAAACAGGCGTGATATTATGTATGTAGTAACTCGTAGCTTGATTAAACGTTCTTGATTGATCGCTGAAGTAAAGCAACGTTGTGAGCGGTCACAATTGGGATGGTTGACCGCAAGCGGCATTACAAGCTGAGTGCTTCCGTGTTTCGCAGGGCACGTTAAATTGCCGATCCCGGCTTTTAAGTCGTTAAGCCATGACGGTAACCTTTAGGCGGCCTAAATACTCCGTCACAAGAGTTGGCCACTAGCTCATACGAACATACTTTTTTATTAAAAAAATCACAGTGAAAGGTAGGTTAGGTAGACAAATTTACACACTATCCTTAATTTTACTTTTTTGATAAGCTCATAAGGTAACATGTACGAAGCTTTCAGAGGAATATCTAATACCTCCCCATGTACCAAAATAGCTAATTCCGCATAACAGCCCACAAATAAAACCCTTCCTCGTAACGACATCAAAAAATCTGCCAAACACCCGTACCCATTACGCAAAAACAACCACATAACAAGATTATCATAACGACAAACATAAAAAGCTCTCCATCGCATCAGGATCCCGAGATTTCATACCACCCGAAAAATTTTCCCTCCGAAAATTTAGATCGTTATTCACCGACCAATGGCAGGGCTCGGAAGTCGCGGGAGGGCAGAGCTCGCGCGCTGATTGGCTCGCTCGCGATGGGCGGGTCGCAGTGTGCTTGTGTGAGTAGGTGCGTTCGGAATATATGGTTAATTGGGAGACAGAGGCTGTATGGGTGTAGGCAGTGTTGTCTTGCATGTGCCGAATGCGAGCAAATTGGATATGCTTTGAGATGATATTAGATTTTATGGGGGAATTTGATAGGGAATTGTTGGTTTCCGCCCGTTTTACGCTTTGCAGGATTATTGATTTTGTCCGAAATTTGAGTCTGGCTTCGCTAGAACAGTTTCTGATCTAGCTATTGGATAAATAGAAGTTATATTACAGAACAACCATTGACGGATTAACCCTTAATTAAATTAAGCAATTGCCTAGGGCATGACGTATGAGGGGGCACCAGAAGAAGCACAAAAAATATCCGTCCTTAGGACATCACGTCTCACTCTCACGTTACATCTCATCATCTTATTTTACAAAAAACTAATGTTTTTAGGCGGTGAAGGTTTAAAGACCGATTCTAGTTGACATACGGATAGGGGGGCCCACAGGCATGGATTGCTTAGGGCATCAAGTAAGGTAGTCTTAATCCGTCACTGAGAACAGCGTATTATATCAGTAGCGTTGTTCTTATCATACCTATTTTCACACGTGACCGGTACAAAAATACTAATAGAATATCATTCCAGAAAGCATAGTAATACTCGTATAAAATGTAATTGTTGTCGGGTTAAATGTTACAACATCAGGATCTTGTTTTTCTTCGATTTCATTTCCAAATATCGAGATTTCAATTTAAAAATACTTTTTATTACTTCGAAAAGAAGTTTATAAACACTTGAGGATAGTAAAGCTTTCTGTTAGTAAACTAAATTTTATAATCGGTTATGTAGTTTTTGAGATTATACTTTACTAGCTGTTGCCCGCGACTTCGTACGCGTGTAGTAGGTACATGATTTTAATTTTAAATTTTGATTTTGTTCAATAGTTTTCGCAGCACACGCCAAAAACTATTTTGGATTTTCTACCTTGCGTTACAATATTGCAATTTCCTTACGGATCTCTAATTTTTTGAAAATATATTATAGCCTATACTGGACCCTGATAATGTAGCTTTCTATTGGTGAAATAATTTTTGAAATCGGTCCAGTAGTTTCGGAGCCTATTCGTTACAAACTAAAAAACAAAAAAATCTTTTCTCATTATAATATTAGTACTTATAGACAAACAGACATGCAAACTTTACCTCTTTATAAGAAATTTATAAGCGAATGTTGACGTAGTTTACATCAAAAGGACGTAGTCATTAAATTTCCTGTGCACAAGGCCGACTAAGTTGAGAGGGTCGAATAAGTGCTGGACAAGCCTACTCCATCTTAATTCGTCCCGGGCACTACAGCGTCCCGTTTGTGAAGGTAAAAGTTGCCTGCTGACGCTGTATAAATCATCTACTGTAGATGGTAAAAGGCCTTGCCCAGCACCTATTCCATCCTCCCAGCTTAGTCGGCATTGTCCACAGGAAAGACACGTCAATACGTGCGGAGCTGACTAAGCCGCGGCTTTCCTCACGATATTTTCCTTCACCGTTTGAGCGCCGGTATAGCGCCCATAAATTTTTTACACAGAAAAATCCATTGGTACCTACACGACCGGATTTGAACCCATGACTTTAGGATCAGAAGACGGGGTCACTACCAACTAGACCACCAGTGTTCTCAAATTGTATATAGCTAAACGACCAAATATAAGCTTTCAATATGAAATTATAGAAATCGGATGTAACGGGAAAAATCTCCATTATTCTAACAGGAAGTGATTAATGTAGATTATTATAATAACTTAATGCAAATATAACATTTACAAGTCCCGTTAGTAAACAACAGTTCTGTAAGTAAGATATATAATAACCTATACTCCGGTCAAATTGTATAGGTAGGTATGTATAGTAATTTAAATAATTAAGGCATGACTACAGAGCGGGAATGGAACCCACGCCTCCTGAGTCTCAGTCGAGCACTCGCCCGCCACGCCACCGAGGTCGTCAAATGGAAGAGACTTATACAAGAACGTTTTGGATGGCACAAACAAAGAGAAGAGTAAACTCAGGTTATTGATAAACTCTTTATAAACATAAAGAAACTTACACATATAATTTACAAAATACAAATGAAACAGTCGGGCTATCTAAAGGCCGTTGCAAACGGTCTATAGATAGCTCACCTGATCCAGCTCATCAGACGGTGGAAGCGTGCCCAAGACGCTGACCGCATTGCCACGCTGAATGGCAATACTGATCCGTTGAGCCAAATAAGAACCAGCTCTTGGACTAATAACTTATGTTTTAAAAACGTACAATAACGTCTAAGTAAATAGGAACAGATGCCACATATGCCTAACGACCCAAGAACCATACATTTTAAACACGCATAAACCACATACCACTTAAATAATGTCAAAAACAATAAAACTACACTATTACAAACAAAACTAAATATTCTAACTACTTCCTGCACATACGAAATGGAAAATGACTCATCCATAGATCACGAGAATATTATTGTACAATGGTACCAACACATAAGATCAGAATACAATGGGAGGGAATGACATCAACTTGACAAACTTAAAAATACAGATTGGAGAACGCATAACCCTTATTACGAGGTAATAAGGTCTGAAATTGATGATGTGTTTTAAAATAACAGTTGGCCTGTAATACGAGATTATGAACGCAACTTAGTGTCATATATCACGAACGCACACATTGAACGCGCGTCTGTACGCGCCGCGAGCTGAGCTGTGATTGGTCGGCGCGTGCGCATATAATCGTACAAAATCTGACGTTTCAAACTAGTTTTGCCAGTAAATAGTGGAGATCTTTAGAAAGGTGCTCGGAAAATTAGGTCTTTTGTAATGTAACCGGTAACGTTGCGTGGTCGAAGCGGCCAATTAGAATAGTTGGGCCTTGTTATGTAAATAATATTGCAAATATTTAGGTAATGGTGTAATCAGTAATTTAAATAGGGCCAATCATAATAAAATGTATGCTTTTTATGAATTAAAATACTTAGATCATAGTTTAAATATAATTGTGTTATAAAAAGTTGATGATGAAGTTGTTTTTTCAATTCTACTGTATAAATCTAAATAGGTATATATCCTGGGATTTTGAATCAGGAGTAGCTGCAAATTTTCTTATTACTTGTGACTCTGCCCACCCCATTTGGGATACGGGCGTGATAATGCGTATGTACCTATGTATGTTAAACACTCTTAAGGTACGAGTTGGCAGCGGACGACATGAGGCAGCAGCGGACGACGTGTCGCAGCGACACTACTGGTTTCTACGACGCCTTTCATAGTATTTCTATAAGGCGTCGCTAGCTTCGTGTCGCTAACTACGGAGGGAATTGCATAGAAATACATAGAAACCAGTAGTGTCGCTGCGACACGTCGTCTGCTGCTGCCTCATGTCGTCCGCTGCCAACTCGTACCCTTACGTTACTGACTAAATGACTGACAATCAAAAACATGTCACGGTCCACTAGTCTAATAATAAAAGCACAGATATATAAACATTAACATCTTTTACTGTGGTTTTGATTTAATAATTACTAGGATGTAATCCAATAATAGGTACTAAATCGATTAAAAATACCTAAACATTCACGTTCGTTTTAAAATACATATTTTACGTAAAAAAGGTACGTTAAAAATAGGTTCAAAAAAGGAACACGATGTTCGAAATCTCGTAAAAGGAAGATGGCGGCGGGCGCGCATCCGGTATGGCAATTAGCTTCCTCTGGCCACGCGGATGTTATAATGCCGGTTCTGGACAAAACATAATGACACGACGCAAACTCACTATAATTAAAATAACTCAGCATAAATAAACGTGAAACCCCAGAAACCTCATTGGCTAAAAATACGGTCAAGTGTGAGTCGAATTCGAATGTAGAGAATTGAAACTTTCAGTGTGTATTTATATTGCCGCTATAACAACAAATAATCTTACTTATATTATAAATGCGAAAGTTTGTGAGTTTGGATGTTTGGATGTTTGTGCCTCAATCACGACTAAACGGCTGAACGGATTTGAATGAAACTTGGAATATACATAGTACATGTACTGGATTAACATATAGGCTATTTTTTATCCGGATACCACGCGAGCGAAGCCGCGTGCAGCAGCTAGTAAAAATGCATGCTTTTGACTCGCACTTTTCCACGGTTTTTATCGAGTTTCCCGATATTTCGGCATGGCGCATGCAACTGTTCAGAAATATTGGGAAACTCAAAAACCACACAATCACCTAAGGCCTTCTACCATCTATAGTAGATGATTTATACAGCGTCAGGAGGCAACTTTTACCTTCACAAGCGGGACGCTGTAGTGCCCGGGACGAATTAAGATGGAGTAAGCTTGCCCAGCACCTATTCCACCCTCTCAGTTTAGTCGGCCTTGTCCACAGGAAAGACATGATCAAAAATGAAGCTGACTAAGCCGCGGGTTTTCCTCACGATGTTTTCCTTCACCGTTTGAGAGTACTGGTATAGCGCACATAAATTTTTCGCACAGAAAAATTCATTGGTACACGACCGGATTTGAACCCACGACCTTAGGGAATGCGGGGTCACTACCAACTAGACCACCAGTGCTCTCACACAATCATGGTATCTAAAAATCTCACGTGGTTAATAATTTTACATACATACATACATAATTATCACGCCCGTATCCCTAATACTATGGGGTGGGCCACAAGTAAACATAAGAAAACTTGCAGCCACTTATAATTTAATAATAATAACTATAACTTTATTCAAAAAAATAATCTTTATTAACAGAAAGAAACTTACAACTAACACAAATATAATTTACAAAATACAAAAGAAATGGTCGGGCTATCTAACGGTCTATAGATAGCTCATCTGATCCAGCTCATCAGACGGTGGAAGCGTGCCCAAGACGCTGGCCGCATTGCCACTGCCAATGGCAATACTGATCCGTTGAGCCAAATAAGAACCAGCTCTTGGATCGCGTATCGCTTCGACCAGACGCCCTGAAAAGAAAATAAAAATGCCATATTTTGGTAGGTACTATAGCCATGTGATCCCATAATCAGAGCATTCTCATACTACTGTGCAGTCGACCATGACCAAGGATAACGCCATGTCTCCCACGAGAAAGGGATTCCAATTATCATTATTAAAGCATAAACTTTTATGTGAAACACCTTTTCAAATTAAATAGAACTTCCTATAAGGTTTATAAATAATCCGGTGGTTTTATTTCATGGCTTCTCAAATGGTGAATATTTCCTATAATTGTTCCAGGTTTGTCTCTCAAGTTTTAGGCAAAATCGTTCAGTTGTTTGGATTCTATCTGCCTTACTATAAAACGTTAAACTGTCGGTCCCGGCTTTAAATCGTTAAGCCATGACGGAGGCCTTTATGCGGCCTAAAAACTCCGTCACAAGAGCTGGCCACTAGCTCATATGAACTTACTTACTTTTATAAATCTAACAACCGTTAGAACGAAATAAATTAGTCTCATTTGATTTAAACTAAACTTTGGCTTTTACCTTCTATATTAAATGATTCACACAGCGTCAGGGGGCAATTTTTGCCTACACTAACGGGACGTTGTAGTGCCTACGTTTAAGATAATGGAGTAAGCCCACTACCTATACTCACCCATAATATTGTCTCAGCATAGTCGACCTTAGCATTCATTTAAAAACATTGTCACTATTATACCATTATTATAAATGTGAAAGTTTGTGAGTTTGGATGTTTGTGCCTCAATCACACCTAAACGGCTGAACGGATTTGAATGAAACTTGGAATATACGTAGTACATGTGCTGGATTAACATATAGGCTATTTTTTGTTCGGGTACCACGCTAGCGAAGCCGCGGGCGGCAGCTAGTTATACCATAGAGAAAAATACCTTGGTCAATACGTCAGTGACTACAACACACACACACATACTACTTCACATTACAACACAAACACTGTGAGTATATAAATAGTTATCAAATCAAAATTCCCGGACGCAGTCCCCTCCGCATCCTATCGAACGATGCTTTAGATTTATGAGCGCGGTGTTTTTTTGTTATAAATCACATTGGTCGGTAATAAAACTACGAAATATTGAAGCATTGCTCTTCATTTTTATACCTTTTAATCTACAATTGCACACTACAATTTTATTAAGACTTGTATGTTTGTATGTGCTAGTGGCCAACTCTAGTGACGGAGTTTTTAGGCTGCCTAAAGGCCTCCGTCCTGGCTTGACGACTTTAAAGCCGGGGCCGACAATTTAACGTGCCCTCCGATGCACAGAAACGCTCAACTGGTAATGCCACTTGCAGTCACCCATCCAAATTGTGAGCGCGCGCAACGTTACTTAACTTTAACGATCAATCAAGAACGCCTAGCAAGCTTCGCCACGAGTGCTTCAGGTATATAGGTGCTGGGCACAAGTTGGCTAAAATTGCCTCCTGACGCTGAACTAATCTTAAAGATGGTAAAAGCCTTAAAATAACATCCCCGAATACTCAAACGCGACTCAGAGTTGAGCACGTCTCACCTAACGGTTTTTTTGACAGTCTCTTATGAAAATCTGTTAAAAAATTGTCATTTGAGATGTGCTCAACTTTGAGATGCGTTTGAGTATTCGGGAGTTAGTCTCTGCTCATTATAAGAGCCCCTTTGACTTTATCCTTTCACCACATCGGTTCGAAAGAATCATTCCCGTGGTCTTTGCCGGGTTCAAAGCAGTGAGTAGTATAAAACATTTGAGCGGTAGAGCGCGGGTCAAGTTGAAAGTCACAGGTTAATAACATCCTGCAGAGGGTAGGGGGGGAGGGGGCGAGGGGGTGCGCCCGCGCGTGACGTCCTTGCACCTGCGCACAGGGTGTTGCCACTTGCACACCGCTCCTTTCTTGGTCAAAGCAATACCGACGGTTATTGGTGAACTTCATAGCATTGTAAGGATTTCATTTGTATAATATAGGTACATTGATTGACCAATGACCAAAGGGCTGGCACTTACCTCGGACAAAGGATAAGTATAGCTATCCAACGAGGTAACGTTGCCAGCCTTTTGGGGACCTTACCTGCGGTCGGTGATCTGAGCTCTGTTTTCTATCTGTAGGCGAACTTAGATAGAAAACTGAGCTCATTTTTATTTCTTATTATTATACCGATTACCTTAAAGTTTTTAATGTTATTATAGTTTATCTTTGTAACTGTGATATAGGTACATTTCAGATATTGTTTATTTACAAAAACTCAGGAAATTTATATTATTAGTATGTGTACACACAGTTACAAAGACAAACTAAAAATTTCAGATGTAAAGCGCGGGCTAAGTTGAATCTGCGCACAGGGTGTTGCCATTTGCACACCGCTACTTTCTTGGTTATTAGAAATAGGGACGGTTATTGGTGAACTTGATGGCGCTACAAAGGATTACATTATATCTATAGGTATATGGGCGATGGGCTGATGGACCATCATCTATGGATAATCCCTTAGTTGACTTTTACAATGTAGTATATACTATGCTATTCTGACATAAAAAGTTTTTCCTCATAGGTACCACTTTTCACCCCAGGTGTCCGACCGTTATATTTCCTCATTGCAAGGAAATATGCCCCAGGCTAATGAGGAAATGCCCTAATTTTCCTTGTGAGATTTTTCATCTATTTGGAAGAAAAATGGGCATTTACCGAGCTCACAGAAACTTAGTAAATTATGATGAAATATAAAAGTTAGCATAACACTGAGACTACAATGACCACTCAAGTATAGATTTTTACAGAATAAAATAAAATAAAGTAACTGTTTATTTTGTTATCCATCAATAACATTTGCAAATACTTGTATGTAGGTAAGGCGATCAAATTTCTAACTCCGATCAAATTTGGTCGAAGATGTACCTAATTTTTGAAATAAAGAATTTGTTTGTTTGTTGTTTGTTACAGTTTTCGATGTAAATTTACAGCTAATTTATGCTTGAGCATTATCTCTTGAAATATCAGTAAAGACTGGAAGTAAAGGAAAAGCATAGAATGTGTCCACGTGTCTTTCCCCGAGCATGTCGTAAAAGTCTACTAAGGGATAGTATCCTCTCCAAAATGTTAGACCACCTATAAGGGCGATGGGCTGATCAACTGTCACCATGATTCACCATATCCAAGGACTTTAAATCAGAAGTGGCTGCAAGTTTTCTTATGTTTACTTGTGGCTTTACACATTCCATTAAATAAATAAATAAATTAGGGATTCAGGCGTCCTATAATTTGTATTTACTCGTATATAATCCAGATTATTTTAATATTTATGTACTTTTAATGTACATGCACCATCGTAAATGTACATTATATGTTTCTTGTGTAGTTCTTGTCCCTTTTACGGTCTTTTTTTCTTATTTGTTATTTTAGCGACATAAATACACACTCTGTGTGATCAACTCCACTTACGGTTGATGAGATACGGCCCGCTGACAGACGGACGGACGGATAGCGGAGGCTGCGGATACGGAATCCTAAAAATTAAGTAATTTTTTTGTATCAAATGAAAGGGCTTGACGTAATTACACAAACACAAGTTACTTTTAAGTTAGGTACTAGTCGGATTTTCGTTTTAATTGACTTGTGTAGCTGAGTGCACCATATTTCGGTCCAGCATCCCCGCCATCTTGTCTATTAAGGCTAATCACTCCAAAATAAGGGGTGCTTACCCTACTCCTAATTATTTTTAGTTTTCCTTGTTAAAAATTGTTCCAGAAAAAAATGGCTAGTGAAAAGTCAAATGGAAACTTGGAATATTTGTATTTTAGGCAACGCCTAGCCGGAGGGCGTCCTACATTACGTTTGCAAAGTCGCGGTCTCCACTTAAGAACTCTACCCCAGCGGTTGTCGGTTCTTCAGCAGATATGGCCAGCCCACTGCCACTTCAGTTGGGTAGTTCCCATATGTTCTATGGAACATGACGTCATGGGACAGAATAAGATATTTTTTCTTATTTTATAGTATGGAGCATGTAATACTTTTATTTCTCAAATTGTTCTATAAGACCTCTATACGATTATCTTATCATTCTTGCTTTGAATATCGATTTTAAAATTCTTTTGTAGGATTACTTTACCCAGGCAGATGTTTGGTATGACGGAATAATTGCCATTATCAGTGCCATTTAGCTTCTCGTGAAAGATTTTAGGAAAATCTGATTCCCATTTTGTTCTATGGCATGAAACTTGGGTGAAAAGCTACTATGTAAAAAATTGGGAAGAAAATGTGTCATTTTGTTCTGTGACATCATGTTCCATAGAGCAAACGGGAACTACCCCTTCAGTTTGCTAATTCTCTGAGCTATGTCGATGACTTTGGTTCTCTGCCGGGTAGTAGGTATGACTGGGTATCTGTATTACACAAATACTATAGTAGATGATTTATACAGCGTCAGGAGGCAACTTTTACCTTCACAGACGGGACGCTGTAGTGCCTGGGACGAATTAAGATGGACTAGGCTTGCCCAGCACCTATTCCATCCTCTCAGCTTAGTCGGCCTTGTCCACAGGAAAGACATGGTCAATACGTGTGGAGCTGACTAAGCCGCGGGTTTTCCTCACGATGTTTTCCTTCACCGTTTGAGAGTACTGGTATAGCGCACATAAATTTTTCACACAGAAAAATCCATTGGTATACGACTCGATTTGAACCCACGACCTTAGGATCGGAAGGCGGGGTCACTACCAACTAGACCACTAGTGCTCCGGTGGTCTAGTGGTCTAATCAACAAAAACACTAGACAAAACCCATCTAAATTAACCTGTTTTCAATACACCCGGGTATAAGACATATTGATAAGAAACACTTTCCCAGATGCGCGAGGCGTAACAATCGATCGGTCACGCCCCGCGCTCGGATCGATAGTGCTCTGTTTGTTTTCATTGAATTCGAAGAGATGTGCAAATAATCAGTCGCATTATCATCTGGATCAGATAAGCTATCTATGGATCGGTCTTTGGATAAATCCCTACCAAATGAATTGTTTGTTATAACTAACAAATTAGGGAGTACGTTTCTTGATTGATCGTTAAAGTTAAGCAACGATATGCGCGGTCACAAATTGGGATGGGTGACCGCAAGTGGCATTACGAGCTGAGCGCTTCCGTGCTTCGGAGGGCACGTTAAACAGTCGGTCCCGGCTTTTAAGTCGTTAAGCCAAAAACTACGTCACTAGAGTTGGCCACTAGCTCATACGAACATACATACATACTTAAGGAGTACTTCAAAGGGAGCACAGAAACATCACAAAATAGAAAACTGATTCTATACATAGAGTAAAAAAACCGGCACAAACATACAAAATGTTCACAAGCTTTCAGATTTCCAGAAACCTGAAAAACAAGAAGTAATATTATACTTTGAATTATTTTATCAAGCCTACTCCATCTTAATTCGTCCCGGGCACTACAGCGTCCCGTTTGTGAAGTTAAAGTTACCTCCTGACGCTGTATAAATCATCTACTATAGATGGTAAAAGGCCTTAGTTTATTTTATCATAGCAAAATGAGTACATTTCCCGGTTTGAGGGCGGTGATCATAACTTTGTTGTGAACAGTATCTATTTGAAACTATCAAATTATGACAGTATAGTAAAATTGACATATTTGACATCTGATTGATAGAAACTGCTTGTAATAACGACACATAATTGTAAACTCTGCTACTGAAGTGATCTTCCTGTTTTCATTTATCAAAGCGACCCGGATAAGACTAGCAGCCTGCATTCTTACACAATACGGATTATCGAAGAGTCCTCTCCGGCCGTGAACCGGGTATCGACCGAGCAACCGGGCGGAACCGGGCGTGTCGCGCACCCGAGCACGACCGGTCGATGATCATTCACGGCCCGGGGAAGAAATGTGCCGGTCCATAGATGCGGTTATCCGGATATAAATACGTACTTAGACAACCTTTGAATACGGGTATTATAGACTCGTTTGTTATAAAGTAATAGTAGATTTAATTGGTATACTTACTACAGAGCACTGGTGGTATAGTTGGTAGTGACCATGCCTTCCGATCCTAAGGTGGGTTCAAATCCGGTTGTGTACCAAAGGATTTTTCTGTGCGAAAAATTTATGTGCGCTTTACCAGTACTCTCAAACGGTCAAGGAAAACGTCGTGAGGGTCAATACGTGCAGAGCTGACTAAACCGCGAGTTTGGTTTAGTCAGCTCTGCACGAATTGACCATGTCTTTCCTATAGACAAGGCCGACTAAGCTGAGAGGATGGGATAGGTGCTAGGCAAGTCTACTCCATCTTAATTCGTCGCGGGCACTACAGCGTTCCGTGCAAAAATGATAGTATGACTACGAGGACATGTATATCCTCATAGTCATGAGGAAACAGCGTTAGTTAGGGTTAGACATTGTCTGTGTAAAAATGTTTGGTAAAAAAATTACAGTACAATACAATACATTTTTTTTACTTACTTTTGCTTACTGATACGCTGTAGTCCCCAGGACGGCTTTGAGAAAATCCTCAATAGACCATATTTAACCTGTCCCACTTTGTCCGCAGGTCACGGCGGCGTCAACCAACTTGGTGGGGTGTTCGTAAACGGGCGGCCGTTGCCCGACGTCGTGCGACAACGGATAGTGGAGCTGGCCCACAGCGGCGTCCGGCCGTGCGACATCAGCCGACAGCTGCGGGTCTCCCACGGCTGCGTCTCTAAGATCCTGTCCAGGTCAGTGGAAGGTTTACTCCACCAAGTTGGTTCTGACTTCCATGCCTCGAGCTCCACTGCGTCTGATCAACAGCCTGCGGATCCGGAAAAACCGGATGGTTCTGACTACTATGCAGGGGCTGACTCCACTGCGTCTGACCTCCAGCCTGCGGACCCTGAAAGACTCTCAGCTGGGTTTGATGAACTTCGATCTACCTCGGCAAGGTCTGAGCCTGCGTCTCATGACTCTACGATTGAGTTTACGAATCCTGAAAGAACTGCTCGGAGATTTTATGAACTCCAAACCACTGCGAGGTTTGAAGAGCCTCCTGAGAGGTTAGACGATCTTCATAATGCCTCTAGGAGGTTAGAGAACCTCCAATCGCACGCGGAGAGGCTCCAAACTGCTTTAACAAGGGCTGAAGAGCTTGAGCGGTTAGACAATCACGCTGTCTCTGGGATAGAGCAATCGCATTCTGAGAGGATAGAAGATTTCTACCTCCACCAAGGGTCTATAAACGGCAGACCATTGCCAGAAGCAGTCAGACGCAGGATAGTGGAGCTGGCTCGCAGTGGCGTGAGGGCTTGCGACATCAGCCGGCGGCTACGGGTCTCTCATGGCTGCGTGTCCAAGATCCTGTCGAGGTCAGTCTAACCAGCTAAGCAGGATAATCTAGTCTTCTGAGGCTTTGCTCGCTTGGTACCTGGGTAAAAAGTCCAGTCACTCCCAGACCCCTAAATTATGCTCATCATGTCAATTTACTCCATTGCTGTGTAATCATCATCATCAACCTAGGTATAGGTTAAAAGGATAAACATAAATATAAATATTAGTGGACATTTCACACAGCGCCATCTCAGCAAAGCTTGATGGGCTGATAGAATACATATACCTTTACTTTTTTTTTGGAAATACATACATATTATAATACAGCAACACCCAGACTCGGCAGAAATATTTGCAGAACACACAAAAATTTCTCCCGTAGCGGGAATCAAACCCGCGCCTCTTGCGTCTCAGCCGAAAACACGCCCGCCACACCACCGAGGTCGCCAATAATGCAGACATAGGTAACTACTGACAAACCGAGGTTCTGTAATAGAACCGTGTAGGTTACAAGACGTACGTCTTGTAACCGTGCTTTATTTATGATCTACTTTCCTAACCTGTATTTGTCTGCGCGTACGTCTGCGCGGTTCCACGCGATGCGCACGCGCCGATTCAACTCACATCCGCCACACAATGCGCTTATGTCATATTCCTTTGTTTTCCCGTTTTAAGCAACTTATAGAGTAGCTGCTATTAATTTTGTAAGAGACAAAACGCATTGAAAATTGCCAAATTACCGCCATGACCATGACATGAAATTACCCCGATAAAGTAGCCCATATGTTATTCCTGCACACGTACTATGTATATTCCAAGTTTCATTAAAATCAATTAGTTTTTGCATTTTTCATTCAAACTTTCGCGTTTATAATATTAGTAAGGATTTGAAAGAGTGGATAGTTTGTTATGAAAGATGACATGGATAAGAAAGGCAGGGTGGAATCAGCTGTTGCCAATGGCATTCCTGAACCGATACGACTTAGGGACCTTCAAGAAACCAGCCTATTCTTACCTCAAGAGCCTTCATAGCCATCTGTTAGCAAAACCATGTATTTTTTTTTAATGTAACGCATAACTAAAGCTTGCATGACTTAATAAACCTTATCAATAAGAGTTAAACCTGACGAAAGTTATGTACTGCCAATCAACCAATTTAATAACTACTTCAATAAGTTTTGAGAAGCACCCTAGCTTAATAAACGTTTGAATCGTGATAGTATGTATGTAGAAACTAATAAAATTGATTTTTCTTTATAATTTTGCGGACACTAAATAAATCACCCATTACTTTATGCTATTAGTTCTTTTGAACCAGTTTGGTGAAAGGATTTTAAGTGCACCTCAAAGAGGCTCTTTTTGTGCACATCTACAATGCCTGTTTATTCGGCTAGTCCATTTTTAAGCAATTTAGTTTTGTCTGAAATACCAACCCTAATTCCAAAGCGTGAGGAGAATGGTCCAAAATCTCCCACAACAAGCCACCTAACTTAAAAGGCAACTTAATCTAGTTTAATCATGGCGACCACATACAAATCTTAGCAGTGAGCTAAATAGCCCACAATTGCGGTTAGCCAGCCGCGGTAGACTACCAAACTGTGTACTCACATGCTAATTACCTACCGTTCTAACTTGCAAAGAGCACTGGTGGTCTATTTGGTAGTAACCCCGCCTTCCGATCCTAACGTGGGTTCAAACCCGGTCGTGTACCAATGGTTTTTTCTGTGCGAAAATTTATGTGCGCAATACCAATGGCATCTTCATCTTAATTCGTTCCGGGCACTACAGCGTCCCGTTTGTGAAGGTAAAAAGTTGCCCCCTGACGCTGTATAAATCATCTACTATAGATGGTAAAAGGCCTTAGTTAATTATACCAGTACTCTCAAACGGTGATAAATACATTTCTGTAGAAAAACCATTTTCCTGTAAAACCTAAACATATTATGGCAGATATGGCTGCAATTTTCTTATGTTTACTTTTGGCTTTGCCCACCTCATTAGAGATACGGGCGTGATGTTATATTTGTCACCTTAAAACTGTAAATACCGCTGGATTATAATCTATCTCGCGAGATTATTATCTATTATTACAATTTTACGGTGACATAGGGTAAATAAAGATCCAAGTATGTTAAAATTACAAACAAATTTAGAACCTTTCGCTGGACTGAGAGTAAAGAAAAAACATAGAATGCGTCCAGCAGCTTTTCTCCCCGAGCATGTCGTAAAATTCGAATTAGGGATAATTATATCCTCTCCAACATAATGAGATACAATAAGCAAGTATTTCCAAAGAGGGTTGACGTCAGGCAGGCGGCCGGTCATAAAACACCTTAGCCAAAACTCTTACAGCATGATCCAAGGATGCTGTTCCGACCCCACATAGAGTGGAATAAGGCCTGGAAGATAATGATGATGTATAAAGTCGGTTAAAAAGAACAACAAATTTGCACTATGCTAATACAGACTCTGTATGACCAAAAATCGGTGCCAACTCCCAAAAGCGGATGCTCATACCGAATTCCCCTGCACCAGACAAACACAATGAAAAGGCACAAACACAGGCCGAGTGAGGCAAATAAATTGAATATCAAAAGCGAGCGGAGTGTCCGCTTGCCCCGAGGGGATAGGGCTGGGTAAGGTTAGGAGAATTGAACTTCGGGATATTGGGTGTGGAACTTAGAATATTCGGAAAACAGAAATATTTGGAATGGACTTGAGGTATTTTACCATCTATACTAGATGAAGCACTCGTGGCATAGCTTGCTTAGACGTTAGACGTTGAAGTTAAGTAACGTTGTGCGCGGTCACAATTGGGATGGGTGACCGCAAGTGGCATTACGAGCGAGCGCTTCCGTGCTTCGGAGGGCACGTTAAATTGTCGGTCCCGGCTTTTAAGTCGTTAAGCCATGACGGAGGCCTTTAGCTGTCACTGCTGAAATCACATAATTTGACAACTTTTAAACTCCGTTTAGAGTTTGAACGTTGTTCAGTTTAAACGGTGATATTGGCTTAGCTTTGTATAATATTCCTTTTTCAACTACGTAAGGTCAGCACATATTTCCCGTTTCCATCTTCTGTCACTCGTCATCTCAGTACTCCTTAGTGTTTAGGGTTCCTTACCCGAAGGGTGCCAACGGGACCCTATTACTAAGCCTGCGCTGTACGTCCGTCTGTCAGCGGGCTGTATTTCATGAACCGTAATAGGTATAAAGTTAATTTTTCGCATATTTCAAATAATGAATATAAAAGGGGGCCCAATACAAGAAACATTTATGTACAAGTACGATGGTACGGAACCCTTCGTGTGCGAATTCAACTCGCACTTGACTGGTTTTTATATACTCCATGTATTGTTGACCAATGAGCCCCATGGATGTCCCATCACTAGAGGTCAATTTTCAATTTAAAACAGACAATAGCTGCCTCTGCAGCCTCGTTATTATTGTATTTTATATTGGAACACATCGCGCGGTGACAATTCAGCAACTGGTCCTTTCATTGGCCCATTAAGTCAGTTCATTTGATCAAATCTATTGTTACGATATTTTATGCCCAGTTCCTATATTTATCTAGCGCACAACGGATTCTCGATAGCCAAACCAATTTGGATTATCTTTCAAAAAGCGCCATACATTTTTTATCAAAAAATAAACATTGCTTTGGTAATTGCCTCTATTCGATTCCCGCTACGGGAGAAATGTGTGTATGTTCTGCAAATACTATAATTATATTTAAGTCATCGGTTCATTGATACATATATATCACGGCCCTATACCTTAGGGGTGGGCAGAGCTACAAGTTAACATAAGAAAACTTGCAGCCACTTTTGATTCAAAGCACCAAGATGGATATGAACCATGGTGACAGATGATCAGCGCATCGCCTATATAGATGGTCCGTCATTTTGGATTAAGGAGAGAAGCAGCTGGACGCTTTCAATCATCATCATCATCATCATCTTCCTACCCTTATCCCACGCTATGTGGGGTCAGCACTGTCTATGTGTAAGAGTTTTGGCTAAGGTGTTTTATGACCGGCCGCCTGCCTGACGTCAACCCTCCTTGGGAATACTTGCTTATTGTATCTCATCATGTTGGAGGATACTATCCCTTAGTCGACTTTTACGATATAGAAAGCTGGACGCGTTCAACGTTTTTTTTTATATTCTCCCAGTCCAGCAGATAAGTATTCAGTCCATTGAGTGGGTAGTAATATCAGAAGCAGTTATCTTAGGACAGCAAATAGATGGAAACAATAACACAAACAAATGTACAAACCTCAGCTTATATAAATGAAAGTAGTACAGTCCTGTCTGTATAATTAGACGGTTTTTATTGGTCTGCGCAGGCGCAGAAAGCGTGTCGGCGGGTGCACTTCCGTTGTACGCACTGTTTTGGAAACCGCCGTGTGTGTGCACGGCTTTATAGAAGCTACAACTTAGCACACAATGTTTTGGATGTTTATCAAAATCAAATATAAATATTTGACATTCAACACAGCGCCATCTAGCCCCAAACTAAGCAAAGTTAGTACTATGGGAACTAGATGGCTGATGATCCGGCCACTTGACGAGGTCACGCATCATAATATCCTATTATGATTTATCAATGAAGTTGAGTATCATAGAACGCGTCCAGCTGCTTCTCTCCCCGAGCATGTCTTAAAAGTCGACCAAGGGATAGTATCTTCCAACATGATGAGATACAATAAGCAAGTATTCCCAGGGAGGGTTGACGTCAGGCAGGCAGCTGGTCATAAAACACCTTAGCCAGAACTCTTACAGCATGATCCAAGAATCATGCTGTGCCGACCCCACATAGAGTGGAATAAGGGCAGGAAGATGATGATGATTTATCAATGAAGTTAGAGTGCAAAAGCTATACATAATTTTAAGTTACAAATATTATGGTTTTAAAATAATTAAGTACAGGATTACTGAGCATCAACTTAGCCTGTGTTTTCATTATTGAATGTCGTTCAAGCAAATACATTTTGCATATTTACGTAATTAGCTTCAATTAAAGCCAACCCAATTTTATTATAAATACTATAATGACTAAACTAATAATACTATAAAGCAGAAGCATAAAGTCTATCTGGTCTAGTGGTACCCAGTACCCCGCATTCTGCTTTCAGGTCATGGGCTCAAACCCGGGCGTGCACCAGTAGGTTTTCTATTCCAAAAAAATATTTACCTGATGTTTTTTCGAGTTATGTACTTATTCGAAAAACAAACTCTTTGAGCCTTTCACCACACTAGTTCGAACCAGTATCACAAGTAGTAGCATCGCCCTATAATTACTTACTGGTACAAATATAATGTGACATTGAAATCAATTTGTAGAGTATTGAGTATCGGACATATTGCCGATCTAGATAGGGCTGTATAGATAGGGGGTGGCAGTGGCTGGCTTATCACGGTTTACAAGTGGACTTATTGGCTTATTACTGCATTGTTAGAGCTAATTCTGAGAAACTTTGCGTTTCTGAAATTGATTTAATTTGTACCCGCGAAGCAAAAGGAGGGTTATGTGTTTAACAGATGTAAGGATTATGTTAATAAATAAATAAATATTTGTGGACATTTCATACAGCGCCATCTAGCCCCAAACTCAGCAAAGCTTGTACTTTTTTTTGTAAACACATACATTATAATACATATTTCTACAACACCTAGACCCGGAAGAATTATTTGCAGAACATACAAAAATTTATTTCGTAGCGGGAATCGAACTCGCGCCTCTTGCGTCTCAGTCGACCACTCGCCCGCCACGCCACCGAGATTGTCAAGGAAAGCTATAGAAATGCTGGACGTCCAGCAGCGAAAATGTCAGAGGATATAGTCAAGATCGTGGATCGTAATTGGATTAGGCTAGCATAGAATCATGATGGATGGCACAAGCAAAAGGATGCCTATGCCCAGCTGTGGGCAAAAATGTGGGCAAAAACAGTCCGTGAATGATGATGATTAACAAAAACTAGTTTATTCAAAACAAATGAACTGTCTTCAGCGGAATATTTCAAGCTTCCCCTAAAAGTCCCTCAAAGCTACATTACGATAATGTTAGGCTGTCCCGGGGGATGGAACATAGCACCCTTGTTTTACACCCCTGGTACGGTCAAGTGAAAAAGTCATACGGAATTTTATATGGTTAGATTGATACTTACTAATATAATAAGTATCTTATTTTTTAATTTGAAAGTTTGTGAGAAATGTTTATACGTTTTTTTTTTTGTTTTTATATGAAACGACATTATTTGACTCCTTTTTATTCTGATACAATGCGAGCAAAACCCCGGAAGATAATACTTTATGAAACAAAAGCACAATAAATCTATTAGCTTACGGAATATCAAGATTTTTATTTATTTTACTATCACACTATATCGATTTATTGGGGTAACATTTTTAAATAAAAAAAAATAACTTTTTATTTCGGACTATAACTTAGGATCCATAATTTGTTAGTAAGTATTTTAAGTAATTTGAAATAAACTTAGGTAGGCATTGATTTGATTTTACATAAATAAAAACACTCCTTTTACAAACTATTTCAAAGCAAAACATATTCTTTTTAAAAACACTTCTGCACTAACAAGTACATCATCACTTAGGGTGTGATCACACTTATAATTGACTTATCTGGATGCTGTTTGAGAGCTCCACTTGTGCACACGCCTTTATGCCAAATTGGTTGAGTGCGGTTCTATCCGGTTTGATGTTTGCAGATTACGCTAATTCATGGTTGGGAATTAACCAAAGTTAGTTATACACTTTAGATGCAAGTGGGTCTTCAACCAGTAGGATCGAAAATATAAAAAAAAAACAAGTCCAAAACAAGCGTTTTCTTCTTTTTTTATAGTGCTTCTCCTTTACTGAAGGTTGTATGTTTTTTTTCTATCTAAGGCTAGCCTTCTCTTCTTGATACCCGTTCTTTGTTCAATGAAAGAAAGAAAGAAATTATTTATTCAGCTCACAAACACTTATAAAAAATTACACAGCTAACACAAAAAAATAATAATTTGAGAGCCAAAAAGGCAACCACTCAGGGTGTGCTGCAGAGCCCGGAAGCAACTACAGCGCTGTTCTTGATGAAATGAGCCATGAAGCTTTTCTTTCCACAAATATGGTTACAAATAGGAAAAAGATCACCATCAGTTTATTGAAGTCCATTGTTGGAAAGATCTGCCAAGACGCCTGAAAGGCTAAAGAAAAGATAGATAGAATGTAGTATGAAAAAGAGTCGGTCTCTACTCTAGAAGCTAATGTAAGAAGAAGTCATTTTATGCCGATGCCGGAAGCTACTGGGGGTAGTCAAAGATTTCTAAAATTCTCCTAAATAATAAGAAAATTTTTGCTTACGTAAATACATCTTTTTCTCACAAAAGCGCTCGTGGCGTACCTAGCTTGCTTAGACGTTCTTGATTGATTGTTGAAGTTAAGCAGCGTTGTGCGCGGTCACAATTTGGATGGGTGACCGCAAGTGGCATTACGAGCTGAGCGCTTCCGTGCTTCGGGCACGTTAAATTGTCGATCCCGGCTTTTAGGTCGTTAAGCCATGACGGTGGCCTTTAGGCGGCCAAAAAACTCCTTCACAAGAGTTGGCCACTAGCCTATACGAACTTACTTTTCTCACAAAATTCTTCTTTCTATAAAAACAAATTCACTTCTACGATACGAGAATCACAAAATTCTATGCATTAACAAAAACAAAATCCCGAAAAATCACACCATATTGTCACCTAGCTTATTCCCAAATCAATCGTAAAGCGACCCCTACAACTTCACGCCCCTGGGACTTGACATTAGGACTACCAAATTAAATTCGTGCTCAATAAAAATAATGGAAGAGTATTATGACAATCTGATTATATGGACACCCTACCCTTTTGTTGCTCATTTTGGGACGTAGCAGTTTTTGATTAGATTTTTTTTAATTGAATAGCGGGGAAAATTTGTCTTTTTGTATGGCAGATGACTTTAGACTGTTAGGTTTGAAAGTTAGTTGATATTATTGTCTTCTCTTTCTTCATTTTTATCAGAATGCACTAGATATGGTTCACCATAATTCATCTTGGGACTTTGAATCAAGAGTGTCTGCAAGTTTTCTTATGATTACTTGCGGCTCTGCCCACCCCATTAAGGATACGAACGTAATGATTTGTATGTAGGTATAGTCAAATGATGTTAGCAGTAAGAGTATTTTTTTAATGACAATAATCATCATTTTGTATGACGGTAAATAAGTACCTACCTACCTACGAGTTTCACACTACAAAAAAATATATTTAATCTTTCCACCGTCTGATCTGGATCAGGTGAGCTATCTATAAGGCCGTATCTGATCTGGATCAGATGAGCTACCTATCTATAAGGCCGTATACAATGGTCTTTATAGATAGCCTGAATTTTTCTTTTGTATTTTGTAAATTATATTTTTGTCTATAAAATTATCATTAGGTATACGTATCATTTTGTTCTAATATGTATGGGAATCAAATGGCTGCTAGAATAGTTAAATATTTTTTAAACATACTTGTAATACAGAATATTACAACAGCGATACCCGGAAGAAATATTTGCAGAACATTCAAACATTTCTCCCGCAGCAGGCATCGAACCGGCGCCTCTTGCGTTTCAGCCAAGCACTCCCCCGCCACGCCATCGAGGTCGTCAAATAACTTATTCACATCTAAATTCTGCAACTGTCCGCAGGTACTACGAAACGGGTAGCTTCAAGGCTGGCGTCATCGGTGGTTCCAAACCGAAGGTAGCCACGCCCCCGGTGGTGGACGCCATCGCCGCCTACAAGAGAGAGAACCCCACGATGTTCGCCTGGGAGATCAGAGACAGATTGCTGAGCGAGGGCATCTGCAGCCAGGACAACGTTCCTTCAGTCTCTAGCATAAACAGGTAAGCTTTTTCAACTTTTCCCTATTTGAAAGGTTTCTCCTTACTTCTCTGCTGGACTGGGAGTAAAGAAAAAAAACATGCGTCCAGCTGCTTCTCTCTCCAAGCATGTCGTAAAAGTCGACTAAGGGATAGTATCCTCCAACATGATGAGATACAATAAGCAAGTATTCCCAAGGAGGGTTGACGTCAGGCAGGCGGCCGGTCATAAAACACCTTAGCCAAAACTCTTACAGCAGATCTTGTGCCGACCCCACATAGAGTGGGATAAGGGCAGGAAGATGATGATTTGAAAGGTTTCTCCAATAGTTATAACCTTCCTTTCGATCCTACAGGGTCCTAGGTCTAATAGGTTTTCCTACTCGGATTCTCGAATGTGTATCGGTCTTAATCGGTATATAATGAGACGGCAATAATTGTGGGAATAATCCAACACTATTATGTATTTATTTTACAGCATCTTCAAAAAATTTTATATTATAGATATTTAAGGGTTTTCTCGTGAGGGAAACCCGCGGCTTAGTCAGCTCCGCACGTATTGACTATGTCTTTCCTGTGGATAAAAACCGACTAAGCTAAGAGGATGGTATAGGTGCTGGGCAAGTCTACTCCACCTAAAATTCGTCCCGGGCACAAAGGCAAAAATTTGCCCCCCGGCTCTGTACAATCATCTAATAATTTTCAAGATATTCACAGAAACATAAAGAAAAGCCATAAAATCCTATGGTTTTATTATTATCGTATAGAATAAGACATATTTTCCTCATAGTACGAAATACGTTTGATACAAACATTTCCTACCCCATCTACCGAGCACAATATAACAGTAAGACCAACTTGAACAAAGATCTCTATGGAAAGGTACTGCCATTGTATTTCAACCCTTCCTGTTTGGGGTTAAGGTGTATTTTTCTATAGCTGCTGGAGAGGAAGGGTGGAGTGATAGTTGAGCTATGCAATTCGCGAATATTACTTATGGATTTGCTGGGAAATTGATATAGGTACTCAATTTTGTTACCTACTAACTATTTTCGTCATGGGGGCTTCACATACGGGATTTTACTTTTTAGTCAGCGTTTGCAGTACAGTGTGCGAAAGTTACTCTGTCTTTTACTTGTTTACGTTAAACAGATTTTGATAAAATTTGGCGAGCAGATAGATTGCATCCCGGAGAAGGATATACTATATTCTGAGTATTCTTCAAATCTGTTCTACTATTTCGCCGTGATTATTTCGTAGTGGACATTTGGTTCATAGGCTGAGTGAGGTGTGGGCTAAGTTGACCAAAGAATCTTGAGGCGCAAACATCTGCACAAACTTTTAGATTTACAATATCAGTACAGTGAAAGTAAGGGGTTTACCACCCCATTAAGGATACCTACGGGCGTTATAATAATGTAGGTATGAAAGTAGGTAAAGTAATTATTTATTGTAACATTACATAAAATACAGCCTCGGTGGCGTGGCGGGCGATTGCTCGGCAGAGACGCAAGAGGCGCGGATTCGATTCCCGCTGCGGAAGAAATGTTTGCATGTTCTGTAAATATTTCTTCCGGGTCTGGGTGTTGTACCATGGTACTCGTAGTTTCTGATACCCACGACACAGGGAATCCTAGTGTGGGGTCAGGACTATGTATGTGACTGTTGGGTGTTATTTATTTATTTACATCTACCCGCGTATCCCGTAGCCTGAACGAGTTGCGTGACGGAACGAAGCGCACCGGAAGTGCGGAGGGAGCAAAGATGGCGGCGCCGGAAAGAGACACGTGCTCCGTACACCGGACATCCCGACCTACAATCCATTGAATTATTGTTACAACTAAAATTATATAAAGTGTATCGGGATTCTTGTTTTGAGATTATGTAAATATTGAGATCTAACTTTTGCCCGCGATTTAGTTTGGTTATGATTTATTTACCGAAATTAAATTAAATTTTATCGAAATCTATTCAGCAGTTTTAAACGTGAAAAGGTTACAGACAGACAGACAGAGTTACTTTTATAACATTAATACGTTATTATAGGTATTTTAAAAACATTGAATGAATATATTCGCTAAAGTCGACACTTTGAAATAGCCATCAAACATACTCTCAGATACTTAAAAACTACCTTTTACCATCTATAGTAGATGATTTATACAGCGTCAGGAGGCAAGTTTTACTTTCACTAACGGGACGCTGTAATGCCCGGGACGAATTAAGATGGAGTAGGCTTGCCCAGCACCTATCCCATCCTCTCAGCTTAGTCAGCCTTGTCCACAGAAAAGACATGGTCAATACGTGCGGAGCTGACTAACCCGCTAGTTTCCTCACGATCTTTTCATTCAGCGTTAAGTACTGGTACAGCGCACATAAATTTTTCGCACAGAATCCATTGGTACATGACCGGATTTAAACCTACGACCTTAGGATCAGAAGGCGGGGTCACTACCAACTAGACCACCAGTGAACCGTGACATACTGCTTGCAATAGTTGCAATTTAACTGATTTAAATATCTGGCTTAGGTACTTTTTCACCAACAAACCTAACCTGACCTACTAATTTCGATCTAAGCAGATGTTCGACAGTTTACAATCTCGCTAGATTATAATCTAACGGTATGTACAATTTTACAATGACATACAATGTCAGAAGTGAAAGAATCAAACAAAATACATCATAAGAAACACCCGTTTTTTTACAGTTGATAGATACTTCTTACTTATATTACAAATGCGAAAGTTTGTGAGTTTGGATGTTTGTGCCTCAATCACGCCTAAACGGCTGGACGGATTTGAATGAAACTTGGAATATACATAGTACACGTACTGGATTAACATTGTAGGCTATTTTTTATCCGGGTACCACGCGAGCGAAGCTGCGAGCGGCAGCTAGTATTTTGTACAGTTTAAATAGGTACTCGTAATAAATGAAACGATGAAATACTCTCGTTGTTCCTACAAAACCCCACTTTTTTCCTACTTATCAAACTTAGGCAAAGCACATCAAAAAAATTAATAAATGGTAGCATGACATAGCGATAACGATCGCCCAGCTAATATTAAAAGGTAAAGTGGGTGATTTGTTTATCTAATCTGGCAACACGCAATTACCTGTGGATTTGTAAACTGGCAACACTTGACGTGGAGTGTTTGGCGGGAGTTTATCGGGCTGATGACCTTTTTGCGTGAAGCTTTTTGTTATACTCTTTATACTCTGTGGTTTCTAAGGAGTCCTACCTTACTTCTGTTAGTGTTGGTCTTAAGCTATTTCAAGTCAAACTTTTTGTATAGATTTTTAACTCTTTCTAGCGATGTATAGTAGAAAAAATTTACCTCGTAGGCGTGGTCAATTTGGCTCGAGTTCAAATCATTCAGCAATTTTTTTTAATGTTCTTCAAATAATTTTTTCGTGGTATTATGGAAGTGCTCGTGGCGTAGCTTGCTTAGGCGTTCTTGATTGATTGTTAAAGTTAAGCAACGATGTGCGCGGTCACAATTGGGATGGGTGACCAAGCAAGCGGCATTACGAGCGGAGCGCTTCCGTGCTTAGAAATACTTATTTCTAATGTCTTGTACATTACACAATTTAAGTAACTAGCAACACTGAAACTTTGACTAAAACCAGGCTCCTTGAATCCCAAAGCGCGGAGCACAAATGTAAGCAAATTTATTTTACTCGAAATTGTCAGTCCCACATAACTGGGACCCTATCTTGCATTGATACCAATAATCTGAGTTTATTGTTCCTTAATGGACCCCGGGGCCCGGCCAATTTGAAATGGAGCGGGATGAATCCAAAGAAATTCACAATTGAGCTTTCAAAATAAGCAATGTGTTTTTTCAACACACTTACTTTATAAATATTTTTCTTCGTGCTCTGAGAAAATAAAGGTTAAATGAGAAGTGATTGTTGAACTGAGGTTAGTATTTTATTAATGTAGTAGGTTTGATAGGAGACTTCGATGGTTAGATACTTCTCTGCTGGACTGGAAGTGAAGAAATAACATAGAATACGTCCAGCTGCTTCTTTCCCCGAGCATGTCGTAAAAGTCGACTAAGGGATAGTATCCTCCAACATGATGAGATACAATAAGCAAGTATTCCCAAGGAGGGTTGACATCAGGCAGGCGGCCGGTCATAAAACACCTTAGCCAAAACTCTTAAAGCATAATCCAAGGATCATGCTGTGCCAACCCCACATAGAGTTGGATAAGGGCAGGAAGATGATGATGACGAAGATATCAGCCAGATACCGCAACGTTGTTTTTTTTTGGCAAAATATTTATGACACTTTTGACAGACAACATAATACAGCTATGGTATTCGACCAACGGTCATCCGTTAGTTCAAGATGGATGACCACCTTGAAACATAAACATTTAATGATCAAGCTTAGAATAACTTCTGCACGATTGTCCTTCTCCGATCCCCTAAACGGTATTGCCGAAATTCTCACTTCCACTTAAATAGATTTTTATTTTACCCCCTTGTGACCACATTTGCGAGTTCCGTAGCACATTACGTTCTCGTGCCGGTCACGTGGCCGTCACGTGGCGGTCACGTGAGGGGCACTTAGGGGTCGAAATAGTTGTTGTATTGAGCATGATGGAAGAAGAATTGACTGTTTGGATGTTTGGAGAGACGGATTTTATCTGAAGTTTAAATTAGATTATTGGGTGTTTGGTAAATGATCGAAAGCAGGTGGTGAAAGTTTCGTTATTATAATTCTGATATTGTTTTAATTCAATTCAATTCGGTTAAAGATAACGTAGTAACTAAGTTAAAGGCACTAAATCAATTTATTGTGAAATTGCCAGTAAACAACCACATTGTAAAAAAATATTTACTAGAATTTACTTTTGAGAGATTATTTTATATTCATTGAATCAAGTTTATCAACCTCTAATAAAAGCTAATCAAATTTCAAATTCCACTCAAAAATACACACTCCATAACCATAAAACTGCCCTTCCAATAAAAAAGAAAAAAGCCAACTTGCGTTTTCCAAGACATTTTAATCGAGCCAGCCGCCAACGGGTAATTGAAGCTATAACTCTGGCAGCCCCGGTTTGACATTTGATTTTTTTGCGCTGGCAAGCAGAATTATTTTGTTGGCGCGTAATTTTTATTTTTAGGTTAGATTTTAGGGTGAGGGATGCAGTTTTTTTAATGCTGTTTCAAGTTTCTCCATCTTGTTATTTATCGTGTATTAATATAGCTCCTTGTAAAATACGTGAGTGTTTACGTTTCTTAATCTAATTTCCTCCCTAACACTGATATGATCAATTAATTTACAAGTATATCGGACTAAGGTCGATCCAATTTAGGTAAATAAGTATAATTACTTATTTTGTAATTATTATGCATAGTAATATTAAGTCCTACTTTAAAACGTGACCCTTCACTTCACCCTTTGTCCTTAGTAATCATGTCACTAGTTTGAACCAGTGTGGTGAAAGGATTGAAAGTGCAATCAACATAAATCCTTCCTTTCACCCTTTGTAAAATAAAAAACATGAGCATTAAAGCAAATACGTAATCCTTTCGCAAAATCACAATAAAATTACAAAATGCCGGCGCATAAATCATAAATATTAGCTAACAACACTTGCATAGCTGAGGAATACCATTAAAGCTTTAGGGTTAAAACATGGCCGGCCTCGCAGGAAGCGGATATGATAACTGAGCTTTTTGTGGCAATTCTGAATATTTGCGGTAACCCGTATTTTATTGTAGATGAAAAATAGTCGGTTTGTTTACCCTTTCAGACCCGAATTGTTTCCTTAGAGGCTCTTATATTTTATGGCTACTTCATCTAAAATGGTCCCGTATAGGCCAAGTTTACCTATCAAGTAGCTTGCTTGACGTTCTTGATTGATCGATGAAGTTAAGTAACGTTGTGCGCGGTCACAATTGGGATGGGTGACAATACGAGCACGTGCATTACGAGCTTGAGCACTTCCGTGGGCTTAAATTGTCGGTCCCGGCTTTTAACCTTCCACGGCAACTTTTACCTTCACAAACGGGACGCTGTAGTGCCCGGGACGAATGAAGATGGAGTAGGCTTGCCCAGCACCTATTCTACTATAGATGGTAAAAGGCCTTAGTAGAATGTATGCATTCGTATTATACGTTTTTAAAATTGCTTTGTTTTTACGTAACTAATCAATATTTTACCAGAAATAGCATTCCCTAACAAAACATAAAGACACAAAAATATATTATCATCCACTCAGCTAATAAACGAAACAATTACGAGTACGCCATCAATCAAGCCACTCTATTACACGCCCTAATCTGACCTTTTTGATGAGTTTGCGAGACAATTTTTGCATATGTCAACCCGCGAGTTGTAGTCGATAACTCACGAGAGCGCGCCACTATCCATCATGGCGGGAAATGAACTGTCAGCCGCGGAAAATGGCCGCAAACAAAATGGCGGTCTAATTTTCATTTCGCGCTTT
The DNA here is from genome assembly GCA_949320045.1 of Scotopteryx bipunctaria. Lineage (NCBI taxonomy): Eukaryota > Metazoa > Arthropoda > Insecta > Lepidoptera > Geometridae > Scotopteryx > Scotopteryx bipunctaria. The sequence continues at coordinate 1,126,923 of OX439465.1, forward strand.
TTTGTGTGGTTTTTAGACACGTGATTGTGGAGATGGGTCTGAATAAATCCTGTACGTTTACGTTTATCTGGATTAAATGTAGGGTTATGTTACATCTTTTCTCAAAATTCTGTATCAAAACATCGCAAATCTTCCGCTTCTAAGGGCTAGTTCACACAAGTTTTTTACCCGTCACAGGAAGCGTGACAAATCGCGACCGCGGCTCGGTTTATTGAAGAAGGATGTCACGACGCGTGCCAGTACCACTAACATTATAATCTGTGGCGTTGCGGTATTGAAATTATAGGGAATATAATAGAGATGGGAATCAAAACTTTGTTGTTGAAAAAGGACTGGTTCTTGGAAATGGAGATGGTGGTCAGAAACCAAATATTTTTTTTGTTATGAGATTTAAACTTTTTCTTCTACTAAGTAGGATTCTCTGATGCTGAGAAGTGTTTATTGAAACGACTTCGTTTATCGTTTTTTTTATTACCTCTTTTTATTTTATCAATCATTTACAATTTTATAAAAACATTTCTTGACTAAAAACTAGGTTTGTGCTTATTGCTAGTTTAGTCTACAACAAACAGTTTTCTTAAACTATTTTATATTGGGTAGGTATTTTTGGAGCTTTTCAATAATTTTCGGCTGTACCATGTTCAAAAATAAAATTTAACTAGTCTAGTCTGTGGCTGTAACTTTATTCAATGAGTGTGATACATGACCAACATAAACAATGTCCAGAAAAAGACTCGGGTCTTTCCATAGTCAGACCCCAGCACTAGCCAGTTACCGCGATTCTTTACAGCTGAACTTTGTAAGTGCATTTTTTGAAGTTCCCCTCGCGAAGTAATGGATTATTCATGTCATTGCGCCTAATTGCGTAGTTTGTATCGTTATTACTCGAAAATTGATCTCGTTATTTACGTTAATAGCATTTCTTTATGAAATCATCATTCGATGAAGAAATTATCAAAAAATACTGAATTAATTTATTGTTTTATGAAATTTTATTAAATAATGCTTGAAATTGAGACAAGCACCTTTTTTGACATCTTACTAATGTTATAAATGCGAAAGTTTGTGTGTGTATGTTTGAAGCGAAACTATTATGTACTTGAAAACGGGCTTAAAATACTCAAGTACATACTACAAAAAAAACATTACTTAAGGTTATCTTGCACGTGTAGCAAACAAGTTTTAAAAAATATCTCTGAAAAACATAACAAAAAGTACGGGTAAAATGTCAGTGTAGCAAAGGATTTACTTTTTTATTTTGTTCCCAGGATCGTAAGAAACAAAGCGGCGGAGAAGGCGAAGCACGCGCATAATCAACAACAAGCGCAGCAGGAGCAGGAGATCAGCTCGGCGCAGGGCAGCGTCGTATCTGTAAGTCATCATCATCATCAATATCAGACTACACAAGTCCACTGCTTGAAAGGGTTTTAAGAAACAAAGCAAGAGCAGGAGATCAGCTCGGTGCAGCGTCGTATTTATAAGAACACATTATTCTTGGAACTCTATTAGTTCCTTCAGTCTATACTCGCTACTGTATTCGTGACAGAGCGTTGTGCAATAGAAAAATGCAATGAAACTAAGACCTTATTTAATAAAAGTCCTCATCGGCTTAGATCCGAAGCGCTCGTAGCTTGCTTTAAACAACGTTGTGCGCGGTCACATGGACACGCGATGGGTGACCGCAAGTGGCATTACGAGCTGAGCGCGTTGAACTTCTGTGCTTCGGAGGGCACGTTAAATTATCAATCCCGGCTTTTAAGTCGTTAAGCCATGACGAAGGCCTTTAGGCGGCCTAAATACTCCGAACGAGTTGCCCGGAGGTAAGAAGTCAATTTTAACCTTTTTTTCTCTCTCCAGGTGATAACCCACGCGGGCAATGCGCCCGGCACGACAGCCGTCCTCTCTCCCGCAACAGAGCAGCACGTGACCAACACAGGCAGTTACAGCATCAACGGCATCCTTGGCATCGAGCAGGTTGAGGGTCTCCACAACGGCACCACGGGCTTGAAGAGGAAACGGCACGAAGACCAGGGTAAGTTTACCAGCTGTTCAGGTTTGGTTGTGCTTCTGACTATGCTCTACACATGCTTCTGACGACTTCTGTGGCGAGGCAGGCGAGTGCTCGGCTGAGACGCAAGAGGTGCGGGTGCGATTCCCGCTGCGGGAGAAATGTTTGCATGCACTGCAAATATTTCTTCTGGGTCTGGGTGTTGTGGTACCATGGTACTCGTAGTTTCTGATACCCACGACACAGGGAATCCTAGTGTGGGGTCAGGACTATGTATGTGACTGTTGGGTGTTATTTATTTATTTATTTATTTATTAATTCAGACACATAAGTCCATTTACAAAAACTAGTAATAGCCAATTAAGATATATATTTTTTGATCTTTCACTCACGCTCAAGCACAGCAGTGTCAGGTGACACTGCTCGACTAAAACCCGAATGAAAGATTACATAATGGGCAGGTCATATCTATCAGGTATGACCTGCAGAATGCTGTTGGTGCTGCTCCGCAGTTTGTTGATCAGTGAGGCAGTTTTCTTGCGGATGATGGCGTGAAAACCATCAACTCTTGCCTTCGCGAACATGGTATATGCACCACAGAAGCGCAGCAGCCCCATCAAGCATTCTGATTCCATTACTATACTGGACGCGTAGAGCGCTTGTAACCACAGGTTGCTTGTGTAAAACGATTGGCAGCAGGCTTTGAAGACCGTTATTTTTACTTGCCTACTGCATCAAGCAAACCTCCAGGCCAGCATATTACTTCTAACCGTCAGCGCCTTACGCCTTATTAATCCCATAATGGTGATTATTTGAAACTACGAGTAAAATGAAACCAGGGTATGTTTACCGTCCTGACCTCACACTAGGATGGGAATCCTGACTGTATCACGACTAAGCGATTAATCGGGAGTATCCGAAACCAGTACCATCGAATACCCAGAACAAATATTTGCAGAGCTAAATGTGAAAATAAGTGTGGAGGTTTGTATCTGATTCGCGTCATAACAGCTGGACTGATTTGCTTGAAATTCGAAATATACATAGCTCGTGATCTAGAATAACATATAAAAACGCGTTTGAATCCGTGAGCTACAGCTTCTACAAGTAAATTCAAATCAGAGTCTAAAAATATTAAGATTGCCACACAAACTCTACCCCTTTATGAAAGCCCTGACGACCCACCGGGGTCCACTTCAGCAACTAATGAACTCTATGTACCAAAGTACATAGAATGCTATGTGGAGTTATAAAACTTGTAAGTAAAGTATGGGAGAAATACTCTCCCGTGGGGAACTCGTTTTATAACCCGAAAGTTGCGTAGTGATGGGTGTTTTATCGACAACGGCATATTCGCCAAGCAAAAAAACTCAAATATAGAATTAATTATAACGATAGTTTTATCATGTCGTAAAAGTTGACTAAGGGATAGTGTCCTCCAACATAATGAGATACAATAAGCAAGTATTCCCAAGGAGGGTTGACGTCAGGCAGGCGGTCGGTCATAAAACACCTTAGCCAAAACTCTTACAGCATGATCCAAGGTTCATGCTGTGCCGACCTCACATAGAGTGGGATAAGGGCAGGAAGATGATGATAGTTTTATCAATATGCACCAAGTTTTTCAAATATTGTTTTACTGTTTCCTCCCACTGCTGGGAAAAAATAGGTATTTAATATCTTATATTATAAGGTTGGCGTTTCTACGCATACAACAAAATCACGTCATATTTACCACTCGGGATAAAACCGGCAAAAGGTTTGTTTTGACTCCATCCACGCGTAGAATCCGAAAAATATAGCTAATATATTATTCCAGGTCACTAACTATGTATAATACAATTTTAATCGAAATCCGTTCCGCTGTCACGCCGTGACCAAGTTACAAACATCGCACTAAACTTCAAAACATTCTCATAAAAATTTGGTAGGTGATTATTAAATCCTCGAGTACCCAAAAGCTAAAAACAACCAATTACAATCATCAAACCAAGACGCATTTTATTAAACATCATTATTTCTCGATATCGATGTCTTTTTATCGATATCCTTGTCGTTATGGGCCCTTCCCTAGCCTCGTTTCAGCCGTGGTGATCACGGAGCGAAACCAGTAAGATTTACTGGGCTATTAAATTTACTGCGCAAATTGTGCCTTATGATTATAACTGTTAAATTCTCTTTATTGTACTTAAACTTACTAAGTTGTAAAAGTAAGAACAACTCAAGTAAGGTATTACGGATTATGTATGTCTATTTACTTATTTTGTAGAAATTCCATGTTTTATCCTGATCGGATATACAAATATCTGATATGTATTATTATCAATGATATTAAGAGAGCACTGGTGGTCTAGTTGGTAGTGACCCCGCCTTCCGATCCTAAGGTCGTGGGTTCAAACCCGAACGTGTACCAATTTTCTGTGTGAAAAATTTACGTGCGCTATACAATTACTCTCAAACGGTGAAGGAAAACATCGCGGCTTAGTCAGCTCCGCACGTATTGACCGTGTCTTTCCCTTGGACAAGGCCGACTAAGTTGAGAGGATGGAATAGGTGCTGGGCAAGCCTACTCCATCTTAATTCATCCCGGGCACTACAGCGTCCCGTTTGTAAAGCTAAAAGTTACTTCCTGATGCTGTATAAATCATCTACTATAGATGGTAAAAGGCCTTAGTTATATTATCAAGCTTTAGCATAGTGTAACTGAGCCACAATCTAATGAATAAATAACGGTCAACTCAACAGTCACATACGTAGCTTTAAGCCCACAATATGATTCCCTGTATTGTTGTTCAGAAACCACGAGTAGGTACCATGGTACCACAACATCCAGACCTAATAATAATATAATAATAACACCCAACAGTCACATACATAGTTCTGACTCCACACTAGGATTCCCTGTGTTGTGGGTATCAGAAACTACGAGTACCATGGTACCACAACACCCAGACCCGGAAGAAATATTTACAGAACATTCAAACATTTCTTCCGTAGCGGGAATCGAACCCGCGCCTCTTGTTTCTCTGCCGAGCAATCGCTCGCCACGCCACTGGGGCCGTCTTGAAACTTTAAAGAAATATTTGCAGAATAACATTTCTTCCGCAGCGAGAATCGAAGCCAAGCCTCCAAGGCCGTAAACACAACGTAAGTTTTGTGTATTGTTCATTTTGTGATTTTGTTGCAGATGAAAATCGGGACTTCAACAGCCATTCGGAAGACGATGTCAAACGACAAAGAAGTCATTACAATGGTGACCAAATATACTCAAATGTAAGAATCTACCTGCACTTAAATAGAATAGAATTTAATCAAGTTATTTTACGACACAAGCAAGTTGGTACACAAAATGACATACAGAGAAAAAATAAGTGTATCTACAAATTCTAAGAGATCAACATACAAATAAAATGTAAAATATAAATTTAAAAGTTTCAACAAACATTTAAACACATATATTAATTTATATTAGGCCAAAAACAAAGACTAAGAACGGCCATTGTACACTAGATTTTTGAAAATTTAACAGGTTTATATTTTCTGTGTTCAAAGTCTGAACAATGAGACTATTTATGCCCGGTTCCTATATTATCCTAAAGGACGATAGATCGTAATTAGGTACCACACAGAAAAAAATAGATTGATAGAATATTACAACCAGGCATAATAATAATAATAATCTGTCAATAAATTGAAGATTACAAAAGAAGAAAGAAGGGTTTTGGTAAGCACTTAGTAAAACTGAACATAGGCATTACCTAGATCACAATAATTGAGGTATGTGTGTAGGTAGGTATATACATATTTGCTTCTTTAATATAAATTTGTCTTCTTACAAACATTTTCCCATTCGAATCAGTTGCTAAATAAAAGAAACATTTCAATAAAGTGCCCAAAAACAACTAAACGGTTTGTAACCGAGCGCGAATTGGCGCGTAAATCTGTCGGCCATCTTGTCGTGACGGATGGCGGCGGGCGAGCGCTAATGACGTCACTTCCGTCCGCCATTACACCTTTACACGACTGATGAGTGCTGAAATGGGTGTTTTATGAGAATAATAATAAATTACAAAACATTAATATAGCTTGTATAGATTACTATATTCTTCGAGTAAAATTGTTTTTTTTCTCGCTTAGTTAAGGTTAGGTTAGAGTAGATATACAAAATAACATAAGAATAGCTCGCTATACTCGCTATTTTACCTAGAAACTAAAAGATTACTGTTCGCTTAGCTCGCTTATAATAAACAACAAAAATGCAAATAAACTGTCATACAGTAAACTACCCTAACTTGTTCGTTTTCGTGCGTCTTGCGTAGGTACTTTCGACGGGAATCGTAATGGGAATTAGTTACATTGATTTTACTGTTATTTACCCATATTGATTTTTATTCAATAACTCGCTCTACTTCTCTGCTGGACTGGGAGTAAAGAAAAGCATAGAATGCGTCCAGCTGCTTCTCTCGCCGAGCATGTCGTAATAGTCGACTATAGGATAGTATCCTCCAACATGATGAGATACAATAAGCAAGTATTCCCAAGGAGGGTTGAAGTCAGGCAGGCGGCCGGTCATAAAACACCTTAGCCAAAACTCTTACAGCATGATCCAAGGATCATGCTGTGCCGACCCCACATAGAGTGGGATAAGGGCAGGAAGATGATGAATAGAGTAAAAGGTGGCCACCTAGTACAAGGTCATCCCTAGTGCAGGTGCTTGGACACAGAGGGCACACCAGCTGGTGCGGCATGGAGCACCGCATTTCCACTCATATTGTTGCTTGGACACAGAGGGCACACCAGCTGGTGCGGCATGGTTTGCGCCGGAGCACCGCATTTCCACTCATAGTGTTGTTGTTCCAGCTGTGGTCATCATCGAAATGGAGCCTCAAGGACGAGTACAAGCTGCTGACGGAGCTCGGCGGCGGCGGCGGCGCGCCCGCCTACTACGGCGAGCTGTTCGACGCGCCGTACGAGCACGCTGCGCATGCGCACTACACCCCGCACTCCGGTAAGTATGGTACGGTACAACGACTTATCACATTCATAGAATAAACCAGAGCACTGGTGGTCTAGTTGGTAGCGACCCCGCCTTCCGATCCTAAGGCGGGTCCAGATCCGGTCGTGTACCAATGGATTTTTCTTTGCGGAAAATTTATGCTCGGCTAAGACGCAGGAGGCGCGGGTTCGATTCCCGCTACGGGAGAAATGTTTGTGTTCTGCAAATATTTCTTCCGGGTATGGGTGCAGTATTATGTATTGTAAGTATGTATTTACAAAAAAAAGTATATAAGTATTTTATCAGCCATCTAGTTATAGCCCATAGCTTTGCTTAATTTGGGGCTAGATGGTGTTGTGTGAATGGTCCGCAAAAAAATATTTATTAAAAATTATTTATGTACACTATACCAGTACTCTCAAACAGTGAAGGAAACGGAAGGAAATCTTTGTGTTCGCTCATTATAATGTTAAACACGAAAACGGTATGTACAGTTGTCTATACGTACGCTGAATTTTAGTTTTTATTATTAAAATTCTATAACAGCCAGAAAACCAACGAAGTAGGGCTATTCCTTTTTCACTAGTAACCTTTATAATCCAATTCCCATGTGATAACAAAACGAAGAATCAATATCTGAGATAGCGATATGACCGCATAATTATCTGCGGTTAGATCATGGGAACTTCTTTCACACTCATTCATTCGCCTACTTACCTACAGCGTTTCTCACAATGTATTTGTGAATGGATTATTTTATTGGCCTTTTAGATTGACTAGCTGTTGCCCGCGACTTCGTACGCATTAGATTTTAAACCGAGTTTCAAGCCATTCGCACCGCCCGTTAATTATTAAAGGTTGTTTTGAAAAATCCTGAAACACCTGTCCATTTATTTTGTATTTATAGTAACCAAACCGAGTTTCAAGCCAATCGCACCACGCGCTAAAAACTTCCATACAAATGTTTTACCCCTTTTCACCCCTTTAGGGGTTGAATTTCGAAAAATCCCGCCTTAATGGTTGCTTTTGCTAAAAAAGGAAGCTACCTTCCAAGTTTCAGCTTTCTAGCTGCACGGTTTCGGCTCGGCGATGATAAATCAGTCAGTCAGTCAGGTTAAGGTATAGATTTTATAGGTATAGATTTTTATACACATTACGAGTATTAAAGAGGAAATTCATGTTGAGTATGCTTACTGTGACATCTCTGTAATGTTCATATTACACCGATCTAGGAGCATTTCTAAACAGTATCCATTCATGGTAGACAATGCGACCACAAGATGTAGGAAGCAGGTGATCTCGTCTAGTGTTACCGGCTTGTGTTACTGGGAGGGGCGCGCGTCGACCTTTCACGAGGATGTGGTCAGGGCATTATTTTAATGCTTTTAATTTTACTGTGACTGAGCATCATTTTCCTGCCCTTATCTAGGTGGGGTCGGCACAAAATGTTTTCCTCTTCCATCTTCTCCTATCACTCGTCATCTCAGTACTCACTCCTTTCACACGCATGTCCTCCTTCACACAATCCATCCATCTTTTCTTGGGCTTTCCTCTGCCCGTGTATCCATCCACATTCATACTCAGTACATTCCTTGTAACATGACTTTCTTCCCTCCACATAACTGTGACTGCCATTGCTGTGACAGAGCACTGGTGGTCTAGTTGGTAGTGACCCCGCCTTCCGATCTTAAGGTCGTGGGTTTAAATCCGATGATTTTTTGCGCAGTGCTCTGAAACGGTGAAGAAAAACATCATGAGCAAACCCACGGCTTAGACAGCTCCGTACGTATTGACCATGTCTTTCCTATGGACAAGGCCGACGAAGCTGAGAGGATAGAATAGGTGCTGGGCAAGCCTACTCCATCTTAATTCGTCCCGGTTTTTATCCTCAAGTAGGTCAGTAGTCCAACCAGGTCCAACAACCAATAAAAACCTCGGTCCCTTTGACACCACAAAAATCTGTGTCAAGTGCGAAGACAAATCAGAAGCACAGTTAATTCCAATGGCTTTGTCACCGCAAATTTCCAGGGCGTGACAAATAATGGTATAATCACGGTGTTCTATAGGAAATGAGTAAGTACGGGGCTTATCCGTTACTCCGCACGAGTCGGATTGCCTCGTTGGGAGAATTGGCATACTGACATGGAGGACTTGAATAATTCTGTTGAAATCATCATCATTACGAACCGTAGGACGTCCTCTGAGGAGCGTAGGCATTCTTAGTCTAGGCCTCTCCTAGGCCTAGTCTTCCTATTTATAGCGCTTTTTAGGATCCCGTATCCGAAGGGTGCCAACGGGACCCTATTACTAAGCCTCCGCTGTCCGTTCATCCGTCCGTCCATCCGTCTGTCCGCCTGTCAGCGGTCTGTATCTCATGGACCGTAATTAGGTATGAAATTAAAATTTTCACTGTGAGTACTTCTATTGACCGTATAATAAAAATAAAATAAAAGGGGGCCCCCATACCAATATGATGGTACGGGACCCTTCGTGTGAGAATACGGTACCATGATACTCGTAGTTTCTGATACCATGACCATGACCATGGCACAATCCTAGTGTGGGGTCAGGACGAATGTGACTGTTGGGTATTATTTTTTTTTATTTGGAACTTGTATGTATTGATATTGTGGTGCTCATAGTTTTAGATGGGTATCGACGAAGAGAATCTTAGTGAGTGAGGGGCCCAGATTGTTGCGTGTTACTCATTTATTCCTTACTTACAGGGACCAACGACTCAGCAGGCTCGAACGGTGGTGCCGGCGGGGAGCCCCCCTCAGCTGCCGCGAGCCCCGACGCGGCAGCCCTGGTGGTGCTACAGCCTCCCGCACCGCCCTACCCCCCTTACGCACATTACGATGGTAAGTCCACTATTGTATGCCGATTATGCATCATTGTTATCTTGAAAATACGCTATCGCGAGACTGCAAGGCTTTCGCATCCTTGTTTATCTTGTACAAATCGTATCATAATATTTTTTTCGTAGGAATGTAGGTCAATACGAGTAGACAAATAAGTGTTTCGTTTAAGAAGGATCCAATGTTATACATTCTGCCTCGTCAAGGCGTGCAAAATATCTATATTATTATAACTATACTAGTGAAGTGTTCGGTAAATTAGGTAATTATACGTGACAAGGTCGTTAAAGCGTAATGATGTAACCGCAAGATTACAATTATCTGTTTATACAGTCAGTTCCTATCAGTCAGATGTCAAATATTGTCCAATATCCAGGATTTGTAAATAGTTCTAAAATAATACTGCAATTTATAAAGCTGTTACAGCATCAAAGAAAAATCAACGTAAAAACAAAAGTTACTTTACAAAACCCCAAAATATGTTAGCAAACATCAGCGATGAAAACAAGAAAGTAAAATGTACGAAAATATCGTTTCCACGCCCCCATCGCCACTTTAGACGACTATAAAAATCCACGCACCGAAATAAAACAATGAGAGGAGAGCTAAAACAAAAGTATCCAAACAGAAAAACAGTTCAAGAATCACGATGGAAAAAAACCGACTCGAATAAAGCTTTCGACTTTGTCGAGTAGCACTCCGAACCACTCTGAAGGAAATCTAATTTTCTCCTCGGACCGCTCGCCTCTCTGCATTATAACATCATAAAATATCATACAGAATACAAGGAATTTTAGCACTTATGCATATCGCTGGGAGGTTCCAAAATGGAGTGCCGCAGGGAGCTTGTCTGGGGACGCTTCTCTTTATGCTTTTGGTCTTTAATCTACCGCAATCTGCTTATCCCGATGGGTGGCGGGCGCCCCCCTCCAGACATCTTTAATAGCTCATTCGGGGTTCTATGCAAATAATTTTAGAGGGGGGAATCGTATGGCTTTGTCTGGAGGGGGTAACGAACCGTGTCACGAGTTTGCGATGCGACAGAAGTGCTTCGAGTATAGTAGGTACTTCATAGGCTCACTTCGGTTATAAATATTAAACTGTCACTTTTGGGGGGTGTTGGGGTGGGGGGAAGTGGTTACGCGTATAAAGCTCGTTAGGGCGTTGATACACGGCGGAATTTGTCGTGAGGCGTGGTTAGGTAAAGTGTTTTGATTACACGCAATGCAATGATCCGATTTAGATAATGTTGTTCGTTTAGTGACAATCTTAATACTTCTTAAAGAGCATTTATGAGACATTTTCTTAAGATGAATGAGAATTACTTTTAACTAGCCTTGTGTTCGCGTTGAGATGTCCCATCGCCTTTTCCAATAACCTTTTATTCCCTACGGTTAAGGCATGATAATCTTAAACAATTATTTATTTGCACAGGGGTTCAGGAGTATTGCAAATGGCATTAGTCTTGAACTCGTGCGTAATTTTATTATTAATAAGCCATGACATGACGGAGGCCTTAGGCGACCTAAAAACAATTATGCTTATGAAATACTTTATATGCCCAATACACTATTTTTCCATAAAAGGACCGTCAGAAACAAGCAAAGCAATGTACTTTGCCTAACAAATGTGTGCTCTGCTATTTTATGCAGGGACAGTGACAAACTGTGCTTCGTCTATCAATAAGTCGTCAAAAATTGTATCTTATAATCTTCAGGCTTTTCTAAACCAGCCTAGGTCGATCTTCAAGCATTTTCTGATCTAAAGGTTTCTAAGTCTTGATTGTCTGTGTTCCAGGTACCACAACGCTGGCCAGTGAATACGCGTACGCCGCGCCCTACTCGCAATACTCGCCTTACGGCGGCCCCTACTCGCATTCCACAGCCACTGGACTACTGACTAAGTGGTGAGTATTTACATCATCATCAACAAAAACAACAACAACATCATGATCATCATCAACAACATTATCTTTATTATTATTATGTAACCTTGTCCAATGCTTGCACGTGCCATCCAACACAGTTCTATGCTAGCATCAGTCACGTACGTTAGCGTCCTACAATGCTGAAGAAAAAGCACTAACCGAGCTATGGGGCCAGATCAGACGTCCTCTCAAATCTATTGGCTATGTAGACTTTCTGACGGTGTCCATAGGGTCCAAGCTATGTATTTACAATTACATGTGGCACGTTACATTATGATATGAAATCATTAAATAAAAAGCTGTGGTTATTTCTGTAGCTGACTATTCATGACAAGTTGCAAACCGATTCCAGTTGTTCCATTTATTTACAGAGCAATCTACACGTGTTTGCCCATAAAACCCCGTTTACTACCTTTTAAACGATATCGTTCGCCGCTGAAAAACAAATGGCAGTCTGTACTATATAAATCTGCTACGGTTTATCACTGACCGCGGCCAGGTGTGCCTCGGGGAGATGTTTTAGCACCTGTGCTCTTTCCCGTTGTTAATTGTTTGATGTTCTGGTATCGAGGCTTTGATTTTAAACGAGCTAAATAATATTGTGTATTTGTAACGTGTCTATATGTTATTGGTAAGCTAAAATAAATTTTGAAGGTGTGATCAACAATTATAAATTTTCTGGAACTATAGAAATCTTTAAAACATTCCTGCACTATAAATGTGAAAGTGTTAAAAAACTAACTAACTAACTAAACCTATTCCCAAAACGCAACGATATTAATATATAGCGAAAGTTTTCTGGCTAAAACCAGGATACTAACTTCCTCACAAACTAGATTCAAAACTATTTCATGTCTTGTTTTGAACAATTTATAGTCCAAAAAACTATTACCCTTTCATTAGTCAACTTTAAAAGTGTTCTCAACAAACACTTAAGTTTAATACCCCCGTATATTCCCCGAACTAGGGAGTTTCCCCAAACTAGGGTCCTTTGTCAGTGGGTCCGCGGGGAGCGATAGGGACGAATGTGCCAAATTGTACTTTTGATTCTCGTTGCCCATGATTGGACTGTCATTGTAATTGATTGATTTTGTGTTTCGACTTTGATGGCACTTTTTTAGTTGATCGTCATTTACTTTTATATCTTCATCCACTCTCCTATTTTGTAAACAAAATACTAGACTAAAAGACTTTGGTCTTAATGCCACAACTTATTTTATCAATACATAATACGCACATAGAGCACTGGTGGTCTAGTTGGTAGTGATCCTAAGATAGTTCCAATCCTAAGGTCGTGGGTTCAAACCCGGTCGTGTATATGTAAGGTAAAAGTTGCCTCCTGACACTGTATAAATCATCTGCTATAGATGGTAAAAAGGCATTAATACATAGGTGCAATGCTATCACGCTCGTATCCCTTATGAGTGGGCAAAGCCAGAGGTAATCATAAGAAAACTTGCAGCCACTCCTAATTCAAACTCCCAAGCTGGATATGGTAATCAGGTGGTCAGCCCATTGCTCATAGATGTCCTTTATATTGGAGGGGATATTATCCCTCAGTCTTACTCCTCTGCTCGTCTGGGAGTAAAGAAAAGACATGAAATGCGTCCCCGAGTATGTCGTGTATTATCATTAAGATAGTAAATAGTTAAAAAGATAGATCCTTGAAAAATTGCCAAGCATGGTTTTTTCACCTATCTTCTATACTTGATCACGTACAGACATAAAATCAACGTAGACTCTTTTCCAAATTATTCTTGCGATTTCATTGAATAAAGTGATTGATGTTTGAAGTTGGCAATTCCATAGATAAATGTAAAGTAGACCAAAAGCACCATAAGATTCCCAACCATAAAACAAAACACTCTCTTTCAAGAGCTTTAAAGCTCCAAATCCAATACTAGATAGGAAGCTTCCCATAGCTTTGATGGTCCCACGGGAGTGAGAATTTATATGTAATTTGGTGGTGGGATCAAAAGTGCACTGCTGAGTGATTCTTTATCCGTAAAGTAGTTTCGATCAATTGTTTATTCGCTTATTGTATTATCAACTGATCCCTAGCAATATTCTATATGTCTCTTTAAAAAAATTGGTTAAGTGCGAGTCGAATTCGCAAACGAAGGGTACCGTACCATCGTACATTAAAAACTTTTTCTTGTATGGGCCCTCGTTTATAATAGAAATACACGTTCTGTAAAAATTTCATTTCTCTACCTATCATGAGATACAGCCCTCTGACAGACGGACGGACGGACTGACGGACAGCGGATGCTTAGCCAAAAACTATTATGGGTTTTCTACCTTGGGTTACAATATTGCAATTTTCTTACGAATCCCTAATTTTTTGAAAATATATTATAGCTTATACTCCCTGATAATGTAGCTTTCTATTGGTGAAATAATTTTTGAAATCGGTCCAGTAGTTTCGGAGCCTATTCGTTACAAACAAACAAAAAAATCTTTCCTCTTTATAATATAAGTATGAAGTAAGATAAGCGTAGACAAAAGCTTGTGAAAATGAATTACATATTTTATTGTTATTTCCAGATATCAGCGGACGCCGTGCGAGCAATAGCTGTCGGCGCTAACAACGAACAAAACCAAGTGATAATGGACACTTTAAACAAAAACTATCAATTGTGACGACTTAATTGTATTCTTTATTCATTCCTTTACAAATTCTCGTTGTGTAGATAGATTATTGTAATGTTATGTACATTTCGTTTAATCTTTATTGATTTTATAATTATGCTTTTAATATTTCATGTGAAAACGTTCCATGACAAATTCATACTCAGTTAAATGAGATCATGTCAACTCATCATTTTAATGTTGTAAATATTACGTTAAGTAAATCATTGTCGTTTTAGAAATGTAAGAAATTATCTCGATCTTTTTACCTCAATCTCACAAATAGATTTTAATTTTGTTTTTAACAATTTGAATCTTTTACATGCTGTCTCGAATGCACAATTCATTTTTTTTACATTTATTATCGTTATTTCTATTATAAGTTGTATAACTTATTTATATGTTGTTGTAAATGTATCTGTCTAAACTTTCTTAGAAGTCAGACTGCGTAACTTTTTTAGATAATTTTGAAATTACGATGAGATTATTTGTGTTTTTTACTTTTTTTATGTATAAAAAGTAAAATAAAATATTGTATACGGCGTGTGAAGCTCATGACGTATGCCATATTATAATTTATATGCAATTTGAAATATGTTCAAAAATGTTAGAATGTATGATTTTATTATTTTTATTATTATGATGATTATTATTAGTTGCAATTCTTATCGTTTCCGTCCATTTTTATTATATTTATTATTTTCTCGGTTTTTTTTTAATTGAGATCATTTTTGTAAATATGGCCTAGTACTTATATGTTCCAGTTTACTCATTAATTCCGAAATAAGGCTTATAATTAAATGATTTATATGAAAAGTCATACAGTTTAGAGGGAAGCCAAAGACTTTAACATCCCAGTTAAATATAGTCTGCCTTAATTATGTAAAAATAAAGCAATAATTTATCACCAAAGATACATAATTATGGCCTTTTTTGGTAAAGTAATTTTAAATTTTTATAAAATCAATTAAAAGAAATTGTTTAGTAAATTTATTTTTACATAATAATAATAAATGATCAAATTTTTAAATGAAATATACGCAATGAAGATTATCAAAAAAGGCTACAACTGTATAGATCAACCTTTAATTGTCTCAACTTTGAGTTACATTATTTTTGCAATACTTCCTTATTTATTACGCATTTCGCTTTTAATTTCTGAAAGCATATCGATAAGTGATAATTTGTTATGTCATTATTATAATAATAGATGAAAATAATAACGATTTCGTTTAATTTTAATAAGTATACATTATTTGTAAGGAAAACGCACCAGTACGAAATAAAGGCATATGAGTTTATAATTATTTTGTTTATTTTTATGATTGAAACTAGCTGCCGCCCGCGGCTTCACTCACTCGATACCCAGATAAAAAGTAGCCCATATGTTATTCCAGCACATTTACTATGTGCATTCCAAGTTTCATTCAAATCCGTTCAGCCGTTACGGCGTGATTGAGGCACAAACATCCTCACTAACTTTCACATTTATAATATAGTAGGATGACATGAACCCCCCCCCCCCCCCCCCGCCCCCCAAATCGTACACGTCAAATTGAAAAATCTAAAAATGAACAAAATAGAAAAAAAGCAATTTTCTGCCCCTAGCCGCGATGCCAATAAAAATAGAAAACTTCCATTTGTTTTATAATGTGTGCAATAAAATTGTGTATTGTGCAATAAAATCAGATTTTCTCGACATATTCTATTATTAGCGACCGCGCCTGGTATAAGTAAGATTATTCCTTCATGGTTTTTTTTATATGTAGATTTCAGAGCCATGACAGCAGCAAGACAGCAGTAGGTTAGGTATGACAGGGTATGACAGATCTCTGTTACTTTTGTGCCACAAACTCCCAAAACTTTCAATCAAAATAAAAACAATTCATAATGATCCCAAATAAAATCGAAAGAATATGTAAAATGTGAAAAAAAATAGCAGCAGAACCTCTATCTATATACCAAAAAATTATAAAATAAACATGAGTGAAAAAGAAGAAGGCAAAGATGGTAAAGAGTCCAAAGACAAAAAACCTAAGACTAGCCCAACAAGTGACGGCGTGCCCAGAATTTGCTCAAACACGTCCAATCGGCCTGTTATAAAAGATGAAACGCCTTGCCCGGTCAAGAAGCAAGAAAAGGCTTTGACGATAGATGATGAAGGATCCAAACCGCCAAAATGCCGTAAAGGAGAGAATCCCTGCCCTGATCCAGAAGAAGTTAAGAAAGAAAAACCTAAAGGCTACAAATG
Organism: Scotopteryx bipunctaria; assembly: GCA_949320045.1. Lineage (NCBI taxonomy): Eukaryota > Metazoa > Arthropoda > Insecta > Lepidoptera > Geometridae > Scotopteryx > Scotopteryx bipunctaria. Next base: position 1,143,594 of record OX439465.1, read on the forward strand.
CAAGACATCCGCTGATAAACATAATCCTTGTGGGCCGAAGGAAGATGATGACTAAGGCTTTACAGGCACTGATGCAGCTGGGTCAGTCTCCTTATTAAATTCTAGTCAGCTAGCTGCATCAGTTGCGAACAGCATTTAAGATAATAAATAATTATACTTATTCGTATATTACTTTTTTCTAAAGGAATGTATTGGATATGAGATGAAAAATAAATTTGTCTTTGAATTACACCCAGACAGGTACTACAGTACAGTAAGTAAGTTCGAATGAGCTAGTGGCCAACTCTTGTGACGGATTTTTTTTAGGCCGCCTAAAGGCCTCCGTCATGGCTTAACGACTTAAAAGCCGGCAAGTGCTTATAGGTATGTACTAGGTACCTACGTTATATTTTGTGATCAAGAAAAGCATAAACCAAGTAGTGTTTTTAGGGTTCCGTCCAGTTCCAACGGGACCCTATTACTAAGCCTTCGCTGGCCGTCCTTCTATTCGTCGGTCCGTCTGTCAGCGGGCTGTATCACATGAACCGTAATAGTTGTTCACAGAATGTGTACTTCTATTGCCGCTATAACAACAAATAATAAAAATAAATGGGGCCCCATACAAGGAACATTTATGTATTTGTACGATGGTACAGAATGAAACGGAACGAATTTGACTCGCACTTGACCATTTTTTTAAGTAAGGAAATGTAAAGAAACAAATACAAAAATACGAAATCGTCTATTTACTCGTATGTAAATTACAATACAATACACAATAAAGTTTAATTCGAACAAAACTTGGGGCAGAAATCAATTAATAATAAATAATATTATAAATGCGAAAGTTTGTGAGTTCGGATGTTTGTGCCTTAATCACGCCTAAACGGCTGAACGGATTTGAATGAAACTTGGAATATACATAGTACATGTACTGGATTAACATATAGGCTATTTTTTATACAGGTACCACGCGAGCAAAGCCGCGGGCGGCAGCTAATTAATAATAAATTGTACTCTCATATCAGATATATCATGACTTGAAGGATCTTAGAAAGACCGTCCAAGCTTGCTCCACTGGGTTTTCCTACTGTACAATGTATAGAAATCGCTAATAGAAATATGTGATAAAAGATAAAAGTGTAGTGGGGTGTAGAAGTTTCAGTCTTTATGGTTTTAGTTAACCTCAAAGAAAAACACAAACTTCTTGCCACAATTCTTCCTTTATGACAGTACATACTAAAATAATTCAAAAACTATAAAAATACCAAAAATGTAGTCAAAATTAATACATAAGAAAAGGAATAAACAAAATTACATCAAGTCAATGTAATAAAATGTAAAATTCGACAATTTTGAAACTGCGATTGGATCCTAAATAATATCACTGCTACGAAATATAACCAAATAATATTATCACTGAAGAACAATGAAGAAAAGAGATAAAAAAAATGAATGTGAAGGTGAAAGTAGTAAAGAAAGGTAATTTCAAAGAATACTATACTATCCTTCCTAACATGATGGACCATCTATATGGTCTGATCACCTGTCACCATATTCATCTTGGGATTTGAGTCAAGAGCGGCTGCAAGTTTCTTGACTACTTGTGGCTCTGCCCACCCCATTAGGGATACGAGCGTGATAACATACATGCATACATACATACATACCATTACATTAAATACATTTAACAAGCAAAGTTAGGCTTATGCCCAGCAGTGGGCTAAGTCGGGCTGTGGATAATGATGATGATGAAAATTCTATATTATGGACAATTTTGACACAGGACTGACTGAAACCCTTTGCTGGACAAAAGTAGGCAGCTACTAAATCATATTTTTTTTTACATAGACACTGCTACGCCTTGAAAAAGCACCCTTCAGCAACAAGCGTGCCTTACCAACCTAGAGTCTGTCCAGACCCTGACAAATACAAAAAGAAATGCCCTCCTCCTATAGAGATTTGCAAAGACGCAAACGCAGTAGACGAATGCGCGGTCAAGAAGAGAAGACAGCCAGCAGAACTGACGATAGATGATGTAGACATAACTGTCATACCACAAGGCAAGCCACCAAGATGTCCAGTGAAAGAGAATCCTTGCGCCAATGATAACAAACCTAAAGTTGTTGTTCCGGAGGTCAATGAGTATTCATGCAATGTCAAAGATGCCGATAAGAACTATCCATGTGTAGAGCAAGACGACCCTTAAGAAATACAAAACATTTACAATGAACTGAAATAAAGTATGCGAAGATGGGATTACATTTGTTCCTTTCTATTCTTTATCAGAATAAAATATTTTATAGTAGCAGGTACATAACAAGTTTAAATGACTTGAAAATGTTAAACTGGTCGGGCTAGGTACCATAGATACCTAGCATGGTATAGGTCGCATACATAGTGCGACTATAATAGCTGTGTAGCATCGAGCATTTAACTAATCGATGCTGTGTAGGTACTGAGCGACCGAGCAGCCTCGTCAACGCGAGGCGGACCCGCGCTTGGTTACGATGTGCCTCGTCCGAGGCGAAAACTCTCAAACTGTGGGCGAGCACCCGCTACGCGCGGCGTCCTTGCGGGCTGCTCGGTCAGTATATTACTTGTGTCGTGAGTATTACAATCATGAGTACTAACACCCAGAATCGGAAGAAATATTTGCAGAACATTTCTCCAGATTTCTCCCGTCGTCGCTGTCGTCATGAGAATCGAAATCTTAGTAAGTATCTCATTTCTCTTCTATACGTTACTGGCCTTCGTTTCTGTAAAAAAAGTATTGATAGTATGCAAACAGCAAAACTTCAACGTCAAAATGACAGACAGTGTCAGAGTTTTATGTGATTTTTTTATATTTTTCTAATTAAAATTATTAAAGTACAAAAAAATTATATAAAATAAATTTTAATATCAAAATGTAAATTTAAAAGTCAGAACTATTTTATAATTGATAGTTATAAATATTATGCATCCTGAAAAATTGGGGATATCTGCTTGTGATTTGGAGTCTTTACAACAAGATCATAGTACACAAACGAGTAGTGCTTCTATTGATAGGATCTTAAGGCCTCCCAGCAGGAACTCGAGACCCCCTCTTCCAAGAGATATCAGTAAATCTGACAAAGGGTCCATCACAGTTTTTGAATTTTGCCAAATAATTCAAAACCCTGAAAGCCCGGAAGACGTAACAATCATCAAAGAAACGGTCTCTGAAGAAACCAAACCACATCCCTCCACTGACAAAGACAATAAATCAACGACCTCGTCTGAAGAATTAACAGCAAACAGGTACAAGTACTGCAAAGAAGTCATCAAACCCTACCTGAAACATAACGCGGATTGTCCTGAATCCGAAGAAGAGTTACTTAAAAACGCACTCGACTCTGTAAGTGAAGATTTTCCTGATTACCAGCCTTGTTTTGAAGTTTTTAACGGCGAAAAAGATATAACTGATAAAACAACCGGCTACAGTGACAAATCCACTGAACAAAGTTCTAGAAGAAGCAGTATTAGTAAAGTAGACGCTAGTACAAGCACATCCCGTACATCTAGCTCATCAACCATGGAGGAGAACAAAGGAAGTGGGAAAAATAGTTGTGTTTCTAAAACTAAATCAACTGATCATGTCTCCGCAGCGTCACCACAATGCCCAAAGTCGGTTGAAGAAAGCAAAGAGCCTGCGCCTCCACGTGATTGCACACCTCCACCTACAGACTATAAAAAGCAAAGAGAGAAAAAATCTGCTGAATGCAAAAAGAAATGCTCCCCGAAACCAAGCACAGTAGTGCTGTGCGACGCTTGTGAAAAAGAACCTGCTATTGGCGTCATGTGTAATAAACCAACTTTCTACCTAACTGAAAGGTGCAAAGACAAAGACTCTATTCCAAACATAACTGTTGAGTCCGAAGACTCTTTTGTAGATAACCATAAAAAAACAATTTCAACAATAAAAGTAGCCATGGAAGACTTTGTTGGCAAAGTTTACAGATCTACAAAGGATGCAGTGACTTTGATAACTACCGAAAGCGCAAAACAAATTGATAAGGTTAAGCAAATGAAAACTGCATCTAACAGCACTAATGAATCCAAGAAATGCAGCGAAACCAAAGGTTCCGAGACTCTAACTAGCTTTAATTTCTTTAGAAAGGTTGACAGCACTGATATGCAAGAAAGAGGTAGTGGCACTAAGCCGGAACTGCCTAGGATTACGGACGTAATTGGTAACATCATATCTAAGGTGGATTCAACTTTATCCAACATGGGTAATCGCGTGAGCGTTGAGAATTTGCCTAAGTGTCTTAAGCCTACTGACTTCAACGACTCTAGTTCTTCATACGACAACCCTTCACCTCCTAGAGAAGTTTCCAATATAATAATTCCACACGCTCCACCACTAGATCCAGTACCCGTTTCGAATAGCGTATTTGCAACCATCAAAGATAAGATCGTATCAATGTTCCGGGAGGAGGAACCAAAACCAACAAAATCAATATCACGATCGTCAACAGTATCATCTTCTTCATCAGATTCTCGGAAAAATGAAGATTGTGATGATCACCTGATAGATAAGGTGATTGAATAAAGCATTACTTCTATTAAAGTTGGAATCACTTTAATTTTTGTTTTACTGACTCATTGAACTTTTCTGAAGATAACATTTATTATCAGAAATAAACTTACAACTACCTTAAAGTTTGAATTAGTTATAAATATACAAATATAATTACAAAATACAAAAGAAACAGTCGGGCTATCTAAAGACCGTTTCAAACTCACGTGATCCAGCTCATCAGACGGTGTCCAAGACGCTGGCTGCATTGCTACGATGAATGGCAATACTTGTCCATTGAGCCAAAATAAGAACTAGCTCTTGGATCGCACATCGCTTCGACCAGACGCCCTGAAAGAATTTTGAAAACGCGGTGGGCACTCTTGTCACATGGATCTAACTTTTCTTAGTATAACGGGCATTGTTTATTGAACTCTCATTGAATTGCTCACTATGTGTAAAGGCGGCTTGAAGTACTACTACAGAATAACAGACAATAACTCTTAAGTCTCAAACTGTCTCAAACCTCTAAGTACTACACAGAATACGCAATAATTTCGAATTCTGTGGCTAAGTGTAGGTATTCTACCAATTTCATGTGTATAGGTTGTTGGCTTTTTTCATGCTACCTCTATCGATTCAGCTCCACTAGCAAAAATCCTTTTTGTATGTACGACAGCAATTCTTGAGTTTTGAAAAAATTTGACAACAACAATTAATTTTTCGCAATAATAAAAATCAAACCTTTCACAAACCATGTAAAAAAACCACAAACCAAAATGTCTGATCAGCCTTGCGGGAAGAACTGTAAAAAGCAAAAGAACAAATGCCTGCCCTGCATCACTGTGGCCCCTGCGATCCAGGAGCACAAAGACCAGAACCCACAGGATGAAGGCTGCAACTGTTCCAAGAAACCATGTTGCAACGCTGATAGACCAAAGAACTAACCCGTTACTTATCCAAAATTTTGAAGGTATGTCTTGGATATCCATATTATACTTATCATGACGCCCGTATCCCTAAAGGTTGATGTTTGCTAATTCGAGAGCATGAGCAACTTCTTAGTTGTATTGGTTGAAATCTGCTCCATCTGTATTCCTAATATTTTCTTAATGCTCTCTAAATAAAACTGTATTATGTAGTGAAGCAATTATTTTTGACTTCCGCTAACCAGCTCTCTCTATTCTCTACATCTACTAGCTATATTTGAGGGAAACTTTAACCTGCAATATTATTTACAGACATTCCAAAATGCCCTTCATTAATTCTAAGGTGGACCTGAAGTCATGTGAGAAAGTGGAACGGATCCATCCTTGCGATCCACCACTGCCTTGTGACCCCTTCTTTGAGGCTGTTGACTGCCCGACCCCGTACATCTGTCTGGAGCGGCTCAAGAATCCTGCTGTCCCTGGAGAAATCAGTTAGTTACCTAATGATGATGCCAGTTTGACGTATCCGTCAACGACGCCATGGGCTTTGGCCGGGGGTGGGGGGAGGGAGAGGATCAGGCAGGGGGCAAATACCCCACTCCTAGGGATTCAAATTGTAAAGCTTGTACCTACAATTCATCCTCCATTGTATCATCTTGCCCCGCTCCTGAGCCGTCAGCTGGTGAAACTCTTGATGATGTTCACTTAAACGTGTCCGTCTACAGCGAGCATCTGAACATGGGAGCGAATATGGCCTGCAAAGCCGAACTTAGTCCTGTTCCAGGCTAACTGGCCTGAAGAATCGTAAATAAAGCTATAGGAGTCACGTAACTCCTTAAAAATTATGACCCGTAGTCATAAAGTCTTCCATAAGCTTCCACCTACAGCTTACTCCACTTTAAAGATATTTTTTATTTATTTATGTCAGCCACATGCCGTTCCGGGAGCTTCATGTATGTAAAAGCCTGCAAGAAGGTGGAACCCCCCCATCCATGCGACCCCCTGAAGCCCTGCAGTGAGGTAGTCCATGAAGAACACCCCAAGAGACCTCGGTGTAAGGAACCTCCGCTTTGCATCGCAAGGATCAAAAACCCCGAGGGAACCATGAAAAAAGAACCATGCGATTCTACGAAATAAATCAAATAACATAATCTTTGGAAATTAAATTTTGGTGTTTGATTGTGAAAGTATTTGATCTTCGCTTGACCTTGCAATAAGACGTTGATTTGCTGTTCTGAGATGACAAGAGGATTTTACCCCAGCTCTCGTAAATAGATTATAATTAGATATTTTTGAATTCGATAATGGCACAAGAATTATAGAAGGAAAGGACTAACGAGAATTTAGTTCTACGTAGGTTACGTAGGTATCTTTGTACCAATACCTAGTAAAAAGTACGAAGATGCTTGATGATGTTGACTGATGCCAGGGTTGATGCTTGATGTCACTATACTAATTTTAACTGGCTGGAAAATTACTAAAACTCTGGATCTTCAGAAAAAGCTATGCCATTAACACTATCACACATCAATCTGAGACTGACACAACTCGCCATAACTGGCAGCTGCAACAAACCAAAAATATTTTTGGCATGGCTTCGGCCAAAACTATCTAAAATCATCCGTAATATGAACGTAAAGAAATGCCATGTAGAGCCAATTCCTGAACCGCCGCCACCAGACGCGTGTAAGTTACAACGCATCCGACAGAAGGAGAAAGCAGGAGTAAAGTTTTGTCCGAAGCCTCCTATACAACAACCCGAACCCCCTCCCCCCTGCCTCGCCCTCTGTTTCGAGAGGATCAAGAATCCCCCGGTGCCTCCTGAACCCAAATATCCTTATGTCTGCATTGTTGAAAGAGAGAAGACTGGAACCACTCGCTGTGACGATATCTTAGAGGCTACTTTAGCGCATCCTGACCTACCCTGGCCTGGGTGTCCTCCACCACCCCCCCCTCCGCCTCCCCCAAAACACGATCTCTGCGAAGAATTACGTAGAAAAAACAAACAACTCCAATGTAAAGAAAGAATGAAACGGTATCTGGAATAAAACACACACAATGGATAAAATTACGAAAATTCCCGATAGCGCCAAGTTCACAGACAGCCCTCGTAGCTCGAATGTAGATGCGCAGATAGAGAAATTCAGATTAGAGATCAGCAAGAAATCCGAATCTGATTTCATAAATACTAGAAAGCTGACGATACAATCGACGGTGAAGAACGAGGCTCCAACCGAGTCAAACGAAATAGACAGACAGATATCAGACTTGGAAATTCTTATCAGGAGATTGCAAGATGAAATTGTCGAGATGAGTAATAACGCTAACAAACCTTATCAACTACCGACAGAAGAAAGTCCGCCGGTAAAGACAGAAGATGAAACAAATGAAAAAGAATCTCACGAATCTGAAAAATCTGACGATGCCACCGATACAGTTGACAACACTGGTCATGTATACCCAGTTATAATCAGAGATATGGGGTACATTATCAATGATCAGTCTCAGAAGTTTGCCGCTGAAGTATCTGATCTAGTCAACTTTCCAAGTTCATCTGATGAGAATACTATACCAAAGACATTTTCGTCTATACGAAGAAACATTGGTGAGCTTTGGAATGAGGAGAATATGAATAATGATAGAGCTGGTGAAAGCAAGGCTGCAGAAGATGACTACCATCTACAAAAGCTGATTGGTGAATTGAAAACAGAGATTAGTGAGAAACTAGAAACTCTGAAAGACGCTACAAAAGGAGAGCCCTTGAATAATTCGGAGACAGATTTTAACATTAATATTGGACAAAGTTAGAAATATATTAAACATTTTATTGCAAATCTTTTTTAATTTATCTTTCTTAAACTTTAGGTGAAAGCGATATAAAATTAAGAGGTAAGGTAAACGCAACGAAAACGCGATGCAGCATCGAAACAAAATTGAAGACCAATCTAATAATAGGCCAGACAATATCAACTTCAAACATCGCAAACGCGCGTGTAAACTACGTTACGATTTTTTTATATGTTATTATGACCATTAAGAGTACCTAAACTAGGTGCTCTTAATGGTCATAATAACATAATGGTCATAACAAAACATCCATAACAAAGCATAGGGTTTTCAGTGTTGCAAATTTAGATAAACTTATCTAAATTTGCAACACTGAAAACCCTATGCTGCTCGAGATATGAAAAAATGGCCTATCTTAAGGAAGCCTACCAAAAAATCTTACTTACATTATAAATGCGAAAGTTTGTGAGGATATTTGGATGTTTTGTTTTGAAGCCTCAATCACGCCTAAACGGCTGAACGGATTTGAATGAAACTTGGAATATACATAGTACATGTACTGGATTAACATATAGGCTATTTTATATTCAGGTACCACGTGTGCGAAGCCGCGGGCGGCAGCTAGTCATAGGTACACGCGCATTTGCGATGTTTTATGTTGATACTGACTGGTCTACTAGTTATATTATCAATCAAAAGCCAGAAGTAAAGATGTTCTAACAATTTATTCAATAACAATAATTCATACAAAATACATCATCTGGGTAAAATATATAATTCCGTTCTACTTGAAACATTTTATATAAATTAAAAGCAAGCAACTTTTATTTATATATTTGACTAGAAATTACTCAAACCATTTAAATAGTTAATAATTTATCATTATCTCTATTAATAGTAAAATACCCAAATTCAAAGCTATACAAATAAATAAGGCAATGAAATAGTTTGGCACATTTTGTTCCATACGTCAATTTATCAATAAGGCACGGGCCACACTAAATTTTATTGAAAATATTTTCATTCCATTCACAAAATTCTTATAAAACTACAAATATTTTTAAAACCACTTTCATTTACGCAAAAAGCCTAATAGATTCTATATTTTCGACATTCCGTAAACAATCACAAACATTTTCAAAGCCAAGCTCTGAATACTAATCTATATATTTACAAAAGTTTCGTCAAAAACGGCACCTCTTCTCGAGGCCGAACAAACCCCACTGGGGTACAATGTACGAACCAATATGGTTGCCAACCATAACGGTTTCAAATGAATCCAGGATTATTTACTCGGGTTTCTTGTATCTCAGCGGCGGTTGCATGGTGGTTGCATGGGGGGCTGGTGGAAAGGATGATATTGCTGAGAATATAAACTTTCCTGGAACAGAAATTGCTTCGTAAGAATCTTTAAAAAAGAACCGGCATGTTGCATTGCAATGAAGATTACTATTGGCATGGCGACGACCTCTGTGGCGTAGCGGTCGAGTGCTTAACTGAGACGCAAGAGGCGCGGGTTCGATTCCTGCTGCGGAAGAAATGTTTGCATGCTCTGCAAATATTTCTTCCGGGTCTAGATGTTGTAATATTATAAGTATGTATTTACAAACAAAATGTATATAAGTTTTCTATCAGCCATCTGCTTCCCATACCTAGTACAAAGCTTTGCTTAGTTTGGGGCTAGATGGCGCTGTGTCAAATGTCCACAAAAAAAATTATTTCATTGTATGAGCTAGTGGCCAACTCTTGTTACGGAATTTTTAGGCCGCCTAAAGGCCTCCGTCATGGCTCCGGGACCGACAATTTAACGTGCCCGAAGCACGGAAGCGCTCAGCTCGTAATGCCACTTACAGTCACCCATCCCAATTGTGACCGCGCACAACGTTGCTTAACTTCAACGATCAATCAAGAACGTCTAAGCAAGCTACGCCACGAACGCTTCACCACGAGTGCAGTGAGATAATTTAAATTGCATCTCAAAGGCACTTTTTATAAGATAATTCTTACCACGTCATTCGGTCGGTTCACAGCTGCTCTCAATTTTCTTTCTTGAAGAATAATTTGATTAGCAGCGCTGAAACATGAAATGAAATTATTTTAGGTGGTATGTTTACTTCTTAGCTGAACTGGGAGTAAAAAAAAAAACATAGAATGCGTCCAGCTGCTTCTCTCCCCGAGCATGTCGTAAAAGTCGACTAAGGGATAGTATCCTCCAACATGATGAGACAATGAACAAGTATTCCCAAGGAGGGTTGACGTCAGGCAGGCGGCCGGTCATAAAACACCTTAGCCAAAACTCTTACAGCATGATCCAATCATGCTGTGCCGACCCCACAGAGTGGGATGAGGGCAGGAAGATGATGATACGTACCGTTGGGGAGCTACTCGCTCGAAAAATAAAACAAGTTGGATAGACTCGACTAACGATCTCATTAGGGATGTGGGAGTGATAATATGTACCTATGTATATAGTCTAGTTATTTGTTAACATGAACCAAAAACTTAATGTTTTACGTTTATTATTTTGTAATAATGTATCAATTATTTTAATTACTAAGAAAGATACCCTTGGTGGCAAGGCGGGCGAGTGCTCGGCTGAGATAAAAGAGGCGCGGTTTCGATTCCCGCTTTGGGAGAAATGTTTGTTTGTTCTGCAAATATTGCTTCCGGGTCTGGGTGTTGTATTATGTATTTACAAAAAAAAAAGTATATAAATATTCTATCAGCCATCTGGTGTTCATAGTACAAGCTTTGCTTAGTTTGGGGCTAGATGGCGCTGTGTGAAATGTCCACAATCATTTCAATGTATTTAACACTAGCTGCCGCCCGCGGCTTCGCTCGCTTATTTCCCGGATAAAAAATAGCCTATAGTACATGTACTATGTATATTCCAAGTTTCATTCAAATCCGTTCAGCCGTTTAGGCGTGATTGAGGCACAAATATCCTCACAAACTTTCGCATTTATAATTATAAGTAAGAAGTAAGATATCATCAGCCTATCGACATCAAAGGTTGTGGGCATGCCCGCCGTGCCCACAACGGTGCCCGCGCTCGGTTGTTGATGACAAGAAAGACGTCTTACGTGTCCATTTCCTCCTGAGTAAGGTCCAGAGCGTCTTGCATCTCGCGCGCGGTGCTCTGCACAAACTCACGGTCGCAGTACTTGCCGAGACCCTGCGACGTCAGCACCTACGCAAACAAAACCATTAAAAATCAAATACAAATCTGAAAAAACTTTATTACAGAAAAAAAATAACATCACATTAACTCTTAAGGCATCCACACATTTTAGACCTTTTATATTTTAGGCACAATGGAACTTCTTTTAATCATTTTACATTTTAGGCATTTTACTTCCTAGGCATTTTCGAAATAAGACTTTCTGATCAGGAAGCCAAACAATGAAGAAAAACATCGCCAGAAAACCGCCATGTTGTAAACATGTCATATTTTCGAACATTTTGATGCCCAAAGAAAAACTTCTTCGTTAAAAAGTATTCTATCAGCCATCCTGGTGCCCATAGTACAAAGCTTTGCTTAGTTTGGGGCTAGATGGCGCTGTGTGAAATGTCCATTAATATTTATTTAGTTACTAGCTGCCGACCACGGCTTCGCTAGCGTGGTATCCGGATAAAAAATCTTACTTATATTACAAATGCGAAAGTTTGTGAGTTTGGATGTTTGGATGTTTGTGCCTCAATCACGCCTAAACGGCTGAACGGATCTGAATGAAACTTGGAATATACATAGTAAATGTGCTGGATTAACATATAGGCTATTTTTTATCCGGGTACCACGCGAGCGAAGCCGCGGGCGGCAGCTAGTAGCCTATATGTTAATCCAGTACATGTACCTACTATGTATATTCCAAGTTTCATTCAAATCCGTTCAGCCGTTTAGGCGTGATTGAGGCACAAACATCCCAACTCACAAACTTTCACATTTATAATATAGTAGGAATAGGATTCATGATTGGTGATGTAACTTACTCGAGTAATAAGATTTTCCGCAGGATTCTCTACACAATAAGGCACGTTGTTGTTTTGTATTGATTCTTGTTCAGGAGCTGGGGAACAACAAAAATCATTAGAACTGGACAACTATCTTCAAAGTTTCACTCTAAATGCAAAAATACTCGACATAATAAAAGAATCGAAGCGTAATTCTGTAGTCTAGTCATGCTCATATGCCCTTAATACATGTTTATATAATTTATTATTAATAACAAGCTTTTATTTTAATACTCTAAAAAGAAGAAAATAAACTTTGAATTAAATCAAACCAATCAATTTATTACATTAGGTAAACAATTTATATGATATAAAGGTTTTTGCGAGATTTACCTAAGGTCTTTATAAAAACATGTTATTTTTTTAGAATTACTTAGATAAATTTTGCAACAAACTTTTTTATCATATAAATTGTGTACTACAGTAAATTGATTTGTATAAAAAACCATAGTCCGCCATATTGGATTTAGAATGGCATCATATATAGTACCTACCCATCATCCAAAATAAACGATTATGCAAAATTTCAGCTTAATTGGATGAGGATAACTACTTCAAAATTCATTTAAAATATTTGACTCAAACAAACATGCATTGCAAGTTAAATATTAGCTTTTCATTTTAAAATGTAAACGGATTTACTATCGTCACACCATGCGCGGAAAATTTTATTCTGCCTACTCTTTCCATAACCAGCAAAGCACAAAATGCAACTTTTTTCATTGCTGTGTTTTTACGAAGTCATCACGTTAATTCATTATTATTGATCGCATGCCAAGACAGTTATTACAATATTTTTGAATTGAAAATTCGAAGAAAAAATACCAAAATATATCTACGAAAAGGTAGGAAAGTAAAGTTTAAAGTTTAGGCGTAAAACTCGAGCCACGACGCATGCTACCTAGGTAGGTACTAAAAAATAATTTAAATGCTAATGATCTAGATCAGGTGAGCTATCTATAGACCGTTTATAACGGTCCGTAGATAGCCTTACTGTTTCTTTGGTATCTCGTAAATAATATTTTGTAAATACTTGTATTAGTTTGTGAGTATCTTTCTGTTAATAACACCTACTTTTTATCACAACACACTAAAACTGGACTTACGGCTATTTCGCATCTGCATTAAATCGTTGGACGTTTGTCTGCAAACGTAATTTTGTTCACTAAAATGTTATACAGAATCAAAAAAAAAAATCTGAAGACTACCCAAAAATAGCAAAATTAAATTTTGCTTTCGCTACGAGTGTAATTATTTTCTTAAATAATTTAGTATTGTGATATTTTTTCGTTTTTTGATTAATGTTTTTTTCAACAAATAAAATGATGAAAGTATTGCAATATAACTGTCCAAAATAACTCTACTTTTTTATTTAAAAAATGTCCCCTTGCTTAGTGGCTTAGTGCTGCCATCTAGCTTTACTTAAACAAACTAAATGAACCACGGGATTGGTTCCGTTAGCCAAACTGTATGCAACGAATGGGTTCTTGAACAGTTGCAGTAATAATTCTTAATATTTTCAATAGATGGCGTCAATTTTTGTTAATCCTATGTAACAAAATACTCTGTATAACATTTTAATTTTTGATATAATTTTAATGTGCCATGATTTTAAAATGGTTTTCACGACACAGAAATATGTAGTCTCCATCTAAAGCATCTACGTGTGACAAGAGCTAAGAGTACATAACAAATAAAAGATAATATTAAGCTACAGAGAAAGGATTTATTGATTTAGGTCTGATTTCACCATTCAGTCCGAAGACGACAACGTTAGCTTCTAAACTGAGCTTAAAGGCTGTCACTGCTGATAGTTTTCAAACAACTTAAAAATTTAAGATTAAACAAATCTAACAATTTAACAGCTCTTGAACTCATTTCAGAGCTAAACGCCGTTCAGTTTGAACGGTGAAATCGACCTTAATATTATTCCCACATAAGTGATATTGCTAGGTACTGACTGGCCGAGCATCCTCGCGAGACAGCGTGCCTAGTCATCGCGTTTTTACGTTCTCCTCGGGCGAGGCGAGGCACGTAAGGACTAAGGGAGAATTTGCCTCGCACTGATGCCTCGCGAGACTCTAGTAGTCAGTAGGTAGGTTAGGTACCCAGTTAATGTTGCTTATGTATTCAAAAAAATATTTTTAATGGTGGCAAAACAAATAATGTTTTATTAAAAATTGTCACATTTAAAAATATATCAGAAAGGTTCTTACTCGATAACTTTAAATATCCTTTCCGAGTCCTTTCCGTGGAGTAAAGGCTGCATCGCTATTTCTTCCTCGCTATGATTTCCATCCTCGTATTTTCTGTAAATTATAATAATTATAAAGATACTAGCTTACGCCCGCGGCTTCGCACGCGTTGTACCCGGATAAAAAGTAGCTTAAATGTTATTTCAGCACACGTAATAAGTATGTATATATGTATCTTATTAGACATCTGGTTCCTACAGTACAAGCTTTGTTTAGTTTGGGGCTAGATGGCGCTGGGTTACATCTAATTGAAAATAACATTAACGCACTGAGTTGCTTTATAGTAATTCTACTAGCTTGTATCTTTTTAGTAGCCATATTAGTAAGGATACTTACAATTCTTCTTCAGGAATTTTTCCATCTAATCCTAGTTCTCGTCTCATCATGGAGCTAAGCGTCTGATCTTTTTGTCCTGAAAACATAAATTCTATTTAATTGAATTTTCAATTATTTATTAACTACCTTGTCTCTAACATTACACTTATAAAAGTAAAGCGCTAGATCTATTATTTAAGTTTCAACAAATTAAAGCTATCCGCAATTCGCCCTTATATCACACGCCCTATCTTTGGCTTGACGCATCCAGTTTCTGCCAGCAGCCTTTCGCAAGTTGTCACTCCACCAGCCGGCGGGCGTCCTACATTACGTTTGCAAAGTCGCGGTCTCCATTCTACAACTCCTTTACCCCAGCGGTTGTCGGTTCTTCGGCAGATATAGCCAGCCAACTGACTTCAGTTTGCTAATTCTCTATGTCGATAACTTTGCTTCTCTGTCTGATAATATCGTCATTATCAGAATTCATTAGTCATTATCATTATTAATCCTATTCTTCAGAGAAATCTAAATGGTTATATATAGAGTTACCAGCATGTTTATCCAAGGAAGCTTTACCATTAGCTTTGTAAGTCGCCGGCTCAGGCAGGTCTACTCGCGTCTCTCGCCCGTAGAAACCACCCTTGCCGTGTTTCTTGATGCTGGTCCATACAGCACCGAATAGAGTGTGGTTACGCTGAAAACAATATACCCAAACTGCTTTGGAACAGCCTAGAACAGCCATACTCTACCTGCGACCACCTAGAGTTATAAATTGACTGTCTACCAATTTAAATTTCGCGTCCAACTGAGAAATAGTAGGTTCGCCGAGTAAATGAAATTATGTTCTAGTCTAGATCATTAGCGATGCGCAATTGTCTTTATACCACTGGACCATTCGAATAATCGACAATTCGTTTGTCTATTGAGTCGTTTCCAAAAAACACTTGAATATTTAATCTACTTGTTATTAACATTATCTTTGTCCGAGTACTCTGACTAAAAGTAAGTAAGAAAGTAAGGTTGGCATGGTAATCAACGATCTATATTCCGATAGTAAAATATTAGAACCGGGGTATAATCACTACAGATTTAAATCTCTTTACCTGCTCTACCATAATCCAGACCCATGATATATCTCTATCAAACAAACAAACAATTCTCAACTTCAAAAGTTTGTAATTACATACCCTATGCATAGGCTCGACCACCTCGCCGACCATCTCGTCCAGGTTCCCTGATATGGCCCGCTTCAGCTCCGGCCCGGCTTCGTGCAGCGTCCGGAGCCCCGCCTGCAGCGTCATCTGGTTGTTCTGGAGCGAGGCGGCTGCGGCCTGCTCCTTGCGTTTTCGAAACCTGTGATGTTACATCTATGGGCTTTGCGTCTTGGGGTTCGGCAAGGCAAGGAACATTCTTAAAGAGTTATAGTTCCTTGAGGCATCATAGATGGCGCTAATTTTATGATATCCCACAGGTACAGACTGGGGCTAGGATGTGTCCTGATGTATCCTGGCACATATAGTTTGTGAAGCCGGAAATCAATCGTACAATCTAAAGATTGTTTGATCTCTATTATGACTTTCAGGTGTTCTAAGAAAACGCTATATAGGAAGCGACTGGAAACAATTTTTTTGAAAATGTTCCACATTTTTATGGTATTGTATTTCTAGGATAATTTTAGAATCCTAAAAAGAACCAAGTTCAGAGATAGTTTTTGGATGGTTTGCAGTTCCGGTTCTTTAAGGTGTTTGTAGTCTTAGAAAGAATCAGAAGAAAATGCCAGTGCACATGTGCGTTTTTCAAACTATTTCTAGCTTGGATGAAGTATGGCTTCGTCCGATTGTACTTTTGTAGGCTGCCAACTTTAGGATTACAATCAGTTGCCCAAATGGCAATTTTTCCATGCATAGTTTACAAACACAAAAATAATTTAATCACGCTTCTGACACGCAAAACAAACTCAAATGTCTGTGCACTTTGAAGCAAGTGATTGTAAAACATGGGGATTAACGAATGAAACATGCTTGGAATCTCCAAGAGCTTCAAAGATCATGCGGAGTCAGGAGAATGATGGAAAAACCTTTAGAAATGCGGGAAAGCTAAAAAAACAAAAGGAGATTCATACAATCAATATTTTTGCAATTGAAACAGAAAATTTTCGCAACATACCCCGTGATTTAGGCAACTTGTTGGGTCTAGAGTCTAGATGTTGAGCCAAAAACTATAATCACATTTTTCACTCATCATTAGATTCAATCACTATGAACAACATTTACAGTTTTGAATTATATACAGAAAAGAATGATTGTATGAATCAAAAACCAATGGACAGAATCAATGTTGGGAATGAAGAAAAAAAATATTTCAAGCGAAACCGTTGGCTGTAATGAAAACTTGTATTTAAGCCAAAAGAGCAAGCGAAAATACAGCTGATTATATTCAAATGAGTTGCTTAGAACTGGGACATCAACTTACGCATGGTTCCTATAAAATAGAAATAATCATGTTAATACTTGAACTATAACTACACAATACAAAATACAAGGGTGAATTTTATGTATGGAAAGTTTTTAAGGTCAATAAACTATGAACCTACACGATATTGATGATTTGAGAAAAGATTAGAATACAAAATTTATGAATTAAGTACATTATAATGATTAAGATTCATCGTGTTTTAAATACAACAATGATATTAAAGTTAATAATAAGGGTAGTTTCATAAAATTTTGAGTAGACATATTAACTTGTTTACGTTTAATGCCAAGACTTCTATCTACTCAGTCTGTATGAATAAGAGCGTAAATAATATTTATATAATTTAACATTAAATTGCTTATCTTTATGTCGATATATCCTTACAAAATTCTTAAGAAATATCTGATTCGATGGTTATTTAAACCAAATTTAACCAAGTTGACGGCCACGGTGGTGTGGCGGGTGACTGCTCGGCTGAGACGCGTGAGGCGCGGATTTGATTCCGGAATGCTGCAAATATTTCTTCCGCGTCTGAGTGTTGTGGTACCATAGTAATCGTAATTTCTGTTACTCACGACACAGGGAATCCTAGTATGAAGTTTTTGGGACTGTTGGGTGTTATTTTAATGAAGTGTACCTTCTGAAGTAGTCTTGGATAAGGAAGGTGGCGTAGAACTTTCCAACGGTGATCTCGTTGGGGTCTCCCGGGGGAGGCACCACCTGGTCCAGGAGCTTGGGGGAGGTCCTCTTCCAGACCTTCTTGATGATAGCTCGCAGTTCCGTGTTGCAGTCGTCGATCACCCCTTGATATTTAGAGAGAAGTCGTAAATAGAATAATAGTATATAGATATATTTATTTACATAAATTTTTAACAAACATTGGTTAATAGTGTCTGTAAGCCTAGGTTAGGTTTATGTTAACTATGATTAGGCTAGGTAAAGTTAATAAATCATTTAAAGGGCAATGTGTACGCTTCTATAACAAAGTCCCAAGCGAGATGACAAATTTGTCAGTTAATAAATTCAAAACACTAATAAAACAAAAGTTGTATAAAAAAGCTTACTATAAAATATCCGATTATATAGAAGATAAAAATGCTTGGGACTGAATGCTCCAACTCCTTTTATAACATGATTGTAAAGGGATCATTTTCCAAAAAAATAGCCAAGCGTGGTTTCTTGCCTGTATCTTCCACGCCTGGTCGCGTTACGAACAGGTGTAAATGCAACGTAGATTTAAGACGTGTCCAAGTGATCCCAGTGATTTTATGGAATAAAAATTTTTGACTTTGACTTTGACTTTGACTTATGGTTCTCATTTCCAAAATAACAAATAAAAAGTTCGAGTAAAAAACACGTCCACAATAACAAGACTGCCTCGGTGGCGTGGCGGGCGATTGCTCGGCGGAGACGCCAGAGGCCCAGGTTCGATTTCCGCTGCGGAAGAAATGTTTGCATGTTCTGCAAATATTTCTTCCGGGTCTGGGTGTTGTGGTACCATGGTACTCGTAGTTTCTGATACTCGCGACACAGGGAATCATAGTGTGGGGTCAGGACTATGTATGTGACTGTTGGGTGTTATTTATTTATATAATGAGAAGCTAATATAGAGAAGAATTCTTCGCCAGACTTGCCCACATACCACGAATGAAGTGAGAAAGGAAGGAAAGACGAAGTAATCTTACCAGAGGTTTTTATCTGAAGCTGTGTCCGTACCACAGCGAATAGAGTAGCGTTGAAGTTGACAGTGCCGTCGGAATTCAAAGGCATGTTCATAGACACAAGTCTCTTGCAGGCGGTTCTGTGTGGACATAGTTTACCGAATCCTGAAAAATAAGAGAAAATAACAAAAAAAATGGACTAACAATTCTAATTTACTTTCTAAAAATGTTATAGGTGAAGTGAAAAAATATCATAAACTAGCTGTTGCCCGCGACTTCGTACGTGTGTAGTACATTATTTTGTTCTATAATCAATAGTTTTCGTTTCGCAGGGCACGTCAAAAACTATGTATTTTGGGTTTTCTACCTTGGGTTACAATATTGCAATTTTCTTACGGATCCCTAATTTAAAAAAATATATATTATAGCCTATACTTGTCCCTGATACTGTAGCTTTCTATTGGTGAATTTTTGAAATCGGTCCAGTAGTTTCGGAGCCTATTCGTTACAAACAAACAAAAAAATCTTTCCTCTTTATAATATTATTATAGTATTATAGTATGACTACAGAGATTGTTTGCTTACCCAATGGAGGACTTATTTTTCTTAGAAGAGTCACAACATCCAAATGCTTGATCCGACCTTTTGCATCTGGATCGTACTCACTCCATAATCTGCGGAGGAAAAAAATAGGTATAAAAACATTAATATTGCAAATATAAAAACCTAACAAAGTAATCATTACTTTGTCGTTTACCTGACAAACTCATCAAGATGATGGGGTCCAAGGATTGACCAGTCCCTGGTCAGGTAATCAAAGTTATCCATGATGACAGCCACGAACAGATTGATAATCTGAAAAAAAGTAATATTAAATGTATAAGGGCCTGTTTCATGGTTTTTATTATTATTGAAGCGCACTCGTAGCGTAGCTTGCTTAGGCGTTCTTGATTAATCGTTAAAGTTAAGCAGCGATATGCGCGGTCACAAATTGGGATGGGTGACCGAAAGTGGCATTACGAGCTGAGCGCTTCCGTGCTTCGGAGGGCACCTTAAACAGTCGGTCCCGGCTTTTTAAGTCGTTAAGCCATGACGGAGGCCTTTAGGCGGCCTAAAAACTCCGTCACTAGAGTTGGCCACAAGCCCATACGAACTTACTTTTTTTTATTGAGGATTTCAGTTCTTACCAAAAACGTGCACAGCAATGAGAAGGATATGAAGTAGGGGAAGGCGAGCCAGTGGCCGCACGGCTCCTCAGCCAGAACCATCTCATTGTTCTCCATGGAAGCTATACACCTTGGAACAGGACCTTCCTCATGGTTCGTCGACACAGCCATCATGATGTCCTGCCACGCCTCACCTGGAAGAAGGAAAGCTTCTGATTCAAGTTCCTTTGAAAGAATGATAAATCAAAGTGTTGATGTTACTTTCATGCTGCATCGATTACAAGTCTTCAACAGACAATTAATAAAATGTTTATAGGTATGATGACGACCTCGGGGCGGGCGAGTGCTCGTCTGAGCTTCAAGAGGTGCGGTTTCGATTCCCGCTGCGAGACAAATGTTTACATGTTCTGCAAATATTAGTTAATAATATATACTGATACAAATATAATTCACAAAGTAGAAAAGAAACAGTCGGGCTATCTAAAGACCGTTGCAAACGGTCTGTAGATAGCTCACCTGATCCAGCTCATCAGACGGTGGAAGCGTGTTAAATAATCAAATTGATTTTACCTGTAGCTGATCTAAATAAGACCATGAGTGCTCCGCCAAAGGTGAGAAAATTGTTGTTACTATTTATTATGTCACCCCATTCGATTTTTCCAAAAAGCTGAAATAAAGAAAGAATCAGAGATAAAATATACAAAATAGAAAATAAACTTACAACTAATACAAATATAATTTACAAAATACAAAAGAAGCAGTAGGGCAAAATAATATATTTTAATTTATATGTTTATGTGTTATTTTTTGTCTATTTTGCTTGTTACTCATAGATAACCACGTTCAGATAACCAATGTATTTACTGAAGGATAACTGGTTAGATTAAACTATTTTCTAACCAACAATTTTAGGTACATCTATTAATAGAAAGAAGCAATTAAAACAATTTTAGTATATTGAACAATAATTGATATTTATTGGCAAAATGAAATTCATAAATTCGTTTTTTGGTTGTTACGTTCTATCGTCCTTTCGTTCTTTTATTGTTTCGTTCTTTCGTTCTGTCGTTATTTCGTTCTTTCGCTCTTCCGTTCTTACATTATGAGTCATAATAATTACCTGCATCCCGACCACAGCGTAAATGAAGAATAGTAGCACGATCAACAGCGCTACGTACGGCAACGCTTGGAACGATTTTATGAACGTCCACAGAAGTGTTCGGATACGTTCCCCTCGCGACAACAGCTTTATGAGACGCATCGCGCGGAACAAACGGAAGAATGTTATGTACTTCAGCAGTTGTGTGGCCTGGAAAATAGAGAGAAATAAGATCAGTGATGAGTGAAGAAAAAAACATTGGCTTCTACGGTTCTGATTTGAAAATGTTCTATAGGCTGCAGTGCTACTTGTAAAACTATTTCTGATTAAACTTACCTCCTCACTTTTCAGTGTCTCAAACTGAAACAAAAAACAAGAAAGGTTACAAATTGAGGATTTTTGGAGTTGGAAGTAACTGTTCTCCTTTCGATATTTGGATAAAGTTCCATCATCATCATAATCATAAATCATTTATTGTGTAACATAGGTTTGTAACAGATGTTTCGCGAAACAGTTTCAGGGCAGCCATATTCAGCGTATTACGCATGCAATATTCACCATAATAATTATAATTTATTTATTCAAATTCTAGGAAGTCTAATAATAATGTTAATTCTTTTAAAATTCAATTACAAATCAGTATGTTTATCATTTAAATAAGGTCCATATTACATTTTGCAAAAGTACATATTTCATAGAGGCAAGGCAGTGTTAAAATTCTCAGTTGGTTTTCTTTGAAGTTTTTAAAACGCTTCATTGCGGTACTGACAGATCACCATTGGTCTAAGCAATCCAACCTTACGATCC
Organism: Scotopteryx bipunctaria; assembly: GCA_949320045.1. Lineage (NCBI taxonomy): Eukaryota > Metazoa > Arthropoda > Insecta > Lepidoptera > Geometridae > Scotopteryx > Scotopteryx bipunctaria. The sequence goes on from OX439465.1 coordinate 1,165,621, forward strand.
TAAAGTCAATTTATTTCTATTCAAAATGTGCGCTACACCAGAACTCTCAAACGGCTAAGAAAAACATCGTGAGTAATCTGGCATGTTGTAGAACATGGAATTTCCGAGGAAGAAGTCTTCGAGGTGCACTTTAAATCCTTTCACCACACTGACTGGTTCAGAATTGGGTGATACGATATAGTAATACTGAGTACTTACAGTTGATGGTTTGTTTTCATTGACTTGTGTTACCACTATGTCTATTAAACTTCCAACCACTAGAATAAAGTCTGTTGTGTTCCAAGCATCTCCAAAGTAATTCTGAAAAATAAGAAGTCAAAAATTCAATAGTTTTAATCTAATTATTGTTATGGGAACAAAGATCTACATTGACGTCCTTTGGTGGGGTGTATTGTGCATTAAACTAAAGCCTTTTACCATCTATAGTAGATGATTTATACAGCGTCGGGAGGCAACTTTTACCTTCACAAACGGGACGCTGTAGTGCCCGGGACGAATTAAGATGGAGTAGGCTTGCCCAGCACCTATTCCATCCTCTCAGCTTAGTCGGCTTTGTCCACAGGAAAGACGTGGTCAATACGTGCGGTGCTGACTAAGCCGCGGGTTTCCTCAAGATGTTTTCCTTTACCGTTTGAGAGTATTGGTATAGCGCAATTGTGCATTATCCCCCTGCTAACCCTCCCCCAGCCTGCCCAACTCCTTGAAGCACCGAAGAAGGACTTTGGGATGTTGGCAGCAGTGTTCCAGTATCCTCGATGGTGTTGAGGCCGATGATGGCGCCGACGAGGTTGAAGATGATGATGCCTGGTATTGCTTGACGACTGCCTGTCAGTCTTTCATTTGTTGCGGCACAGTGAAGTGTTACGTATTCCACAGTGTCTTCCTCTTGGAAGCATCGGCGACAGAGGCTGTCCGTTACTTCTATTATGAGTAGATGGTGATTCAGCTCACAGTGTCCTGTGATGATGCTCACCATTGTCCTAATGTCTTCACGTCTCATTTTCATTAAGATTTACGTGAGGAGTTTGTTATGTAAAAGTTTACGAGTAAAAGTGAACAGTGTATTTTTAAAGTTACTTAAATAAGTATGATGAAACGGCTACTAACCTTAAATCTAAATGCAGCTAACTTGAAAATAAATTCTAACATGAACACCGTTGTCAATATCATGTTTATGTAATCTAGGATCTGTGAACAAAAACAAAATAATATAAAATTCAATATTCACATTTAAGGTACTTACCTATTTTATAACTATACTAAAATTCGCCCGCGGCTTCACTCGCGTGGTATTTGGATGAAAAATAGCCTATATTATGTTAATCCAGCACATGTATTTACTTTGTATATTCCAAGTTTCATTCAAATCCGTTCAGCCGTTTAGGCGTGATTGTGGCACAAACATACAAACATCCTCTCAAACTTTCACATTTATATTTGACAATTGTAATATTTAAATTGTCTTTAATCAATTGTAATTTGTTTATAACCGTATTTAAAGTCAATAAATACTATAAAAATAATAACATTTCTTCTAAGACAAAAAAAGTCAAATTTTCTTGTTTGCTATAATTGAATGTCCCCAAGAACCTACTTTAATGTCTCCCCCACTTTAGAACGGTTATTAACCAAATTTGTTTTTATTTATTTATGCAAAATTTTAGAATTAATAACATTCGTATAATTCATAAATTTTCTCTAGTTACCTTTTTACAACATACCTTTTTATACTCCGGCGAAGCATCATGGTACTTCATCATGAGAGCTCCCGTATTCATGACGATAAAGAAAAAAATTATGAACTCGAATCGTTCTGACGTAACGAACCACCACGTCTTGTACTGGATCCGGTGCTTTGGAATGTATCTAGAAACAAAGCGGTATAAATATAGCCAAACGGCTACTAACTACGTAGTATAAATATAGCCAAATGGTTACTAACTTTTTTACGTAGTATAATACTAAACTAAACTATTGTAACCTTTTGTGTTGTATTGTAGATTTAGGCTTTTTATTTTTTGGATACTAGCTTCTACGTGCGGCTTCGCTAGCGTGGCACCCAGATTAAAAGTGACCTATATGTTATTCCGGGTCACAAACTATGTATTCCATGTTTCAGTACATCCTCACAAATTTTCTCATTTTTAATAGTAGTAGGATGAAATAAGTAGTACCTACCTTCTCACTGGCTTAGCTTTCAATGCAAATTCAATGCAGTTTCTCTGATTCTTATCCAGCTCACAGTCCTTGAACTCCTGTTCACCCTCCTTTTGGAATGTTACTATGACGAAACCGACGAAGATGTTAACCTAAATGAATAAAAACATATTACATTCCACGTTCTAGAGTTGAGCTTACCATACTTATTATTTCAATATTATTATTATTATTAAAAGCCCATTAACCCCCAAATACTCAAACGCGACTCAGAGTTGAGCACGTCGCAAGTCACGGTTTTTTGACAGTTTTTGATGAAAATCTGTCAAAAACTCGTCACTAGAGGCGTACTCAACTCTGAGAGGCGTTTGAGTATTCGGGGGTTAGTCACACTGTAGGAGAAAGGCCTCCTTTCCTTCTTTCCACTAATTTCTTTAGTGCTGATGTAATCCAGTTTTTTATTAGTTTTATTTCTTATTTCAATAAATAGATAAATTTACTGTGGAGGTACTACGGCTCAAACTATTGGCGTCAAAAAATTCTTAAGTTAAAATCTAATTCAAGTTTACCATAAAGAAAGCAATGACAATAATGTAACTAATGTAGAAAAAGGCCACCAGCGGTCTTGAGTTTTCTATCGGCCCGTGCTTCTCTGCGTTTGAATCCATCGATACGGATAATAATCTGAAAAGTTAAAAAAAATATCCTTATCCTAAATAATATTATAGATATTCAGCATCATTATAATAAAGCACTGATGGTCTAGTGGTAGCAACCCCGCCTTCTGATCCTAAGGTCATGAGTTTTGGTTGGATTTTTCTGTTCCAAAAATGTATGTGCGCTATACCAGTACTCTTAAACGGTGAAGGAAAACATCATGAACAAACCGGCATGTCATAGAACCTTAAAAGCTCAAAAACATGTGTCAAGTACACATGTAGAAGGAGCCTTTGAGGCGCCCATCAAATCCTTTCATCACACTGGATCAAAAGAACTAGTGACATGAATAGATAGATTTAACAGCCCACATTCATCCACTGGGTACCTTCTTTTTAACATGCCATTCTTTTCGATCCTGTGCTAACCACATCCAGTGGATGGATACCCGCTGTTTTCATAATATTACATACGTAAGGTTATTTCTGTAGGAATCTAGTATTAATATTTTTGTAGTATTATCAAATCAAACATATTTTCAATAGTAGCAAAAGTGTTACCCAGGCCATCCTTCGAACGTAGAGACAGTGAATAAGGTAAGCATCCCACTGAGCACATCATCAAAGTTAAACTTATTATTGACCCACTCTCGCTCTTCTAGTGTGGGTTCTTTATTTTTGTACACAATGTAGCTGCCTCTAAAATAAAAATAAAAAAATTAATAGATAAATAAATATTATTTAATCTCTCAGTCCTTCACTCATTGTAAACAAAATACTCACCCACATTCTTCTTTTGTAACTTTCGTGACATCATTACATCTGAAAAATTTACCCTGAAACGGAAATTATAAATAAAATAGTATAACATTTATTTTAATAAATTACCAAACAGTGATTATCTGACTTCACTTTATAGGCTACTAAGCACACATAAATGAAAATATTTTAAACCAATTATTCACCTTACAACTACTAACGTACCTTAAAAAGTTGGACGCCAATAACGGCGAACATGAACTGAAGCATTTGATTAATAATAAAAATGTTTCCGATAGATTTAATGGAAGCAAAAACACACTTGACGACATACTACAGGCACAAACGAATACAACAATAACACGTTACCAAGTTGCGTTGGTTTTACCCATTCGTCCCAATGCGCGTATGTGTGGGAGAAGCACGTAGCATTTAATTTGTAAAAAAGTGCAAAAAAAAATTAAAATAATAAATAAATACATAGCCTACTTACAGCGTTAGTCCCTTACAAAAAAAACTTGTTTTATTCTTTCAAAATGTCAGTGTCCTGATCTGACTGTAAAGCGCCGTAAAAAAAAAACAAAAGAAAACAAGAGTTGTAAAAGTACCTCACTTCTAGTTTATCTGAGTGAAATGTCCAGGTAGGGCAAGTGCAAAATAAACACACTAAGCTCAATTTGAGTCCAAAAAATCGCATTGAAATAAAAATCACACAACACCTTTGGGAGAATTTCAAACGCATGCTAGGTTAGAATTTTTTGGACCCACGGACAAAAGCGCAAAACGGTTAGTAACTAGTTTTCAAAAAGCTTTACGCAAACGAAATCAGATCATTGTGCAATTTTAATGAGTGCGAAAACATACTTTGGTACTTACATTACTCATGTGAGTTAAAAATTGACCCAAAGGTGTCGTCAGAAAAGTTTTTTTTAATTTCCCTACCTTGAACATTTGCACCCCCATAACAGCGAACATGAATTGGAGCAGATTGGTCACCAGCAAAATGTTTCCGATCGTCTTTATAGCTACGATCACGCACTGAACTACATGCTAAAAATTAATAAAAATAAACTACATTTTCTAATTATTCACTAAAATTCATACTAAGAAACATTGTACTATTATTTTTGTATAACAATCATTATCATACATTTATTTATAGTGAAACGGCTACTAACCATATAAATATCTATAACTACTTGGTTAGTAACGTTTCACTGAGACATTATTTTTACTTTATCCTTTATTTTGTATTTTTAAATAAGTTAAGAATTTTCAATATCTACTAACCTTTAATCCTTTGGCTCTGTTGATAGCTCTCAGAGGTCTCAGCACTCGAAACACTCTCAAAATCTTTATAAATGACACTGTTGTCTCCCTGAAAAAATTATAAAATGGGTAATATTAATTGTTCTAGGTACCATACCTGTTGTGCTATGGTATGTTTCTGATACCCACAGGTGTAAATGCAACGTAGATTTAAGACGTGTTAAAATGATCCCCGTGATTTTAAGGAATAAAGAAACTTTTATTTTGACTTTGACCACGACACATGGAATCCTAGCGTAGTATTATTTTCAGAAACGGTACTTTCCAGAAATGGTTACTAACAGAAATAATAATTTCCTGAAATTTAATATTCGGATATGGTAACTTTTAGAAATGTTAAATTCAGAACAATAAGTTATCATTGCCAATTATTTTTGTGGTATTTCTTGTGATCAAATCTAATACGTACCCTGGTATAGATATTAAAGAGACGACCACCACCAGTAGATCGAGGATGTTGAATGCGGAACGGCAGAAGGCGTCCTTGTGGAGGATTAGCCCATAGGTCACCAGCTTCAGCAGCAGTTCGCAAGTGAACACCGATGTGAAGAAATAGTCCACCTTCTTGAGGATCTGGGAATATCATAATCTTACTACATACAATTGCTCGATTGGGCAATACAATGAATTGGGCGATTGTTCGGCAGAGACGCAAGAGGCGCGGGTACGATTCCCGCTGCGGAAGAAATGTTTGCATGTGCTGTAAATATTTCTTCCGGGTAATGTGTTGTGGTACCATGGTACTCGTAGTTTCTGATACCCACGACACAGGGAATCCTAGTGTGGGGTCAGAACCATGTATATGATTGTTGGGTGTTATTTATTTATTGTTTATCACGCCTGTATCCCTAACTAATATTATGAATGTTGACATTTTTGCATACTTTTTTTTTCTGTTAAGTTAAATAAATTATATATTATGTTAAAATCAATTAGGCTAATATTTACATCCCAAATGGGGAATGTGAGCATCTAAACATAAATTAATTATAAGATCTTTGTATACCACATTCAAGCAAATAAATGACTATGATTATGATTAACGAGGTGGGCAGGGCCACAAGTAATCATAAGAAAACTTGCACCCAGTCCTAATTCATCTGACCCTACTCCCATGGTTAAACATATACCTCGGTTTTAGTTTCAGCTGCCTTAGTGGGGACAGGGTCCTCCATGGCCAGCGTGAGGGACGAGGCCAGGATGCATAGCAGGATGAAGTTCTTGAACCAGGAGTTGTTCTGGATCTTGTAGCAGGTCACACGGAACCTGATGAAACAAAACATGTATTTAGTTAAAATAACAATGAGAGCACTGTTGGTCGTTGGTTCAAATCTGGTCGTGCACCAATGGATTTTTTATACGAAAAATTTACGTACGCTATAACAGTACTTTCAAACGGCAAAGGAAAACATCGGCATGACGTAGAGAAAAAAAATGATCGAAAACATGGATCAATTGTACATAAGGAGTTTTTTGATGCGCACTTAAAATCCTTTACCACACTGATCCGAAAAAACTAGTGGCACGACTAATAGTAGTAGTTAAATTAACTATAAGATAAGTTGAAATATAATTAAGATAAAACTCTAGAACCGATAGGCATAGAGACACAGATTTAAAATTTCGACTTACATTGGCGACTTTAAATTTGAAAAATCTTGTACTATTTGTAAAGAGCAGGTACCATTTTTCACTTATATTGATTTTTGTCAAAAAGTGTCATACATTTTACAACAAAAAAAAAGTCGACAGTAAAACATAGGAACCAGGCATTAAAAGAGAAAAAAATACTAAAACAAGGTCTCATAAATTAGTCCTTGAGAAACCAGAGATCTCACCAATCAGTCTTTGAGAAACCAGAGATCTCACCAATTAGTCTTAGAGAATATGAAGAAGCTGCTGCCGTCAGGGATGGGTTTCTCCTGGTCCTTGATCTCGACCTCGGAGAGGCGGCGCGGACGCGCTGAGATGGTGGCCTGCCGTTTTGGTGGTGACGGCTCCTTTTTTATGTCCCCTGAAAATAAATCAATGATTCCTTGTATGATATTTTGAAGAACTTTAAAAATAGTATTCTCGTTTGTTACTAAATACTATACTACTAGTATGGTAAAAAATTAAAAGGTGAGAGCACAGGTGGTCTAGTGGTAGCAGTCCCGCCTTCCGATCATAAGGTCGTGGGTTCAAATTCGGTCGTGCAAGAAAGGATTTTTTTACACAACACAGGGTATCATAAAAATGTGGTGTCAGGACTAAATTAGTATTATGTATGTTCGTATGAGCTAGTGGCCAACTCTAGTGACGGAGTTTTTAGGCCGCCTACATGCCTCCGTTATGGCTTAACGACTTATACAAGCTGGGACCGACAATTTAACGTGCCCTCCGAAGCACGAAAGCGTTCAGCTCGTAATGCCACTTGCGGTCACCCATTCCAATTGTGACCGCGCACAACGTTGCTTAACTTTAACGATCAATCAAGAATGCCTAAGCAAAATACGCCACAAGACTAACTTAGTAACTGTTAGTTTGATAATTCGATGAAAGATGACTTTTGTGGAGTGTCTTCTCTATGCGGATGACCTAAAGCTTTACACCGTCGTGAGGTCAACGGACGATTGTTTGGCATTGCAGCGGGATATCGATGCTGTGTGTCAATGGTGCAGTACAAATAAAATGGAATTTAACCCATCTAAATGCTCAGTAATGACTTTTGGCCGGATGTGGCACCCAATTCTCTTTGACTATGAAATACATGGTAATAAGCTTACCCGAGCTACAGTGGTGAAGGATTTGGGTGTCACATTCGACCAGAAGCTTACTTTCCATGACCATATCGCTGCAGTTGCTAAGGAATCTTACAGGAGACTGGGTTTCGTGCTAAGAAATGCTCGAGACTTCGGCAATGAAAAAGTTATACGACTTTTATTCAGTGCCCTAGTCCGAAGCAAGCTAGAGTTCAGCTCCTGCGTCTGGAATCCACATGAGGTCACTTATGCTCTTCTTTTAGAAAAGGTACAGAAGGCATTTTTAAGATACCTGTATAAAAGAATATTTGGGTACTACCCCTATATGTATCCAACAAAATACCTTCTGGGATGCCTAGGTTACAATTCTTTAAGCACTAGGAGAGCAAATGACCAATTGTCGATCACGTATAAAATTTTACGCAACATGGTCGACGCTCCGGATCTGCATGATGAAATACTCCGCTTATATGTACCTGATAATTATGTTCGGAACAGGCGGCATAGGCTGTTGGCTGTCCCTTCCTGTCGTACCGTAGCGCGCGCTAGTTCTCCGCTGCCTCGCACTCTCACCGCTCTCAATAAGCTCATAGCTACCTTTCCAGACGTAGATATACATGCATTAGAGTCGATTGAGAGGCGCGCCAGGAAGCTAATAGGTGACGACTCTTTGGTTGAGTCTCGGCTACAAAGCCTTGAGCATCGCCGCAGAGTCGCAAGTTTATCGGTCTTTTATCGGATACATTTCGGAGAGTGTGCGCAGGAACTGTACAATCTAGTTCCGCCGTCCCCCTTCTTCCATCGGACTTCCAGATACCCGGAAAAGCGCCATCTGTACATGGTTGACATTCCAAATGTTCGTACTAAGCGCTTTGAGTCCACATTCTTTATACGAACTGCAAAAATGTGGAACTCTCTGCCGGGGTCTGTATTTCCTGAAGAGTATAATATGGGTGTCTTTAAATCGAGAGTCAATAGGTTTCTTCTAGGTAAGCGTGCTTCATCTTAGACCACACTGTTACTTAACATCAGGTAGAGTGTGGTCAAACGCAAACCTATTTCGGGTAAAAAAAAATATATATATATATTTGACAACAAATGGAAGGAGCTTACTTGTGCGTGTCTTAGGTTTAGTGAGACTGATGACTAAATGTTTTAGGACTGTAATTATTGTATAAATTTATAATGTATAATTTTAATTTTTTGTTTATTTTTTATTATTTTATTTACATACTTGACTTTCAATTTTTATTATTATTTTTTGTTATTGTATTCGTTTTTTTTTTTTTTTTCTTTTTATTATGTGACTTTTAAATTAATTAGTGTAAGTGGTTATGACCGTTCCAATTAAATAAATAAATTGAAATTGAAATTGAAATGACTGACCGTTCTGTTTTATCTCGACTGTCTGGACGAGGGCCTCGTTGAGGTTATCCTGCTGGTCTGGTTCCTGTTCATCCACCACCTCTTCCTCAGACCCTGTCTCCTCATACTCGTTCTCAGACCTGTAACGTATCTTCAATTGTGTTACGTCTTCAAGAATATATCTGAAGGTTTCAGTTTTATCAACATTATTTGATAAATGCTTGTTTAGCATGAATTTTCTAAATCAGATTTCTTTATTTCCTTTATTACTAATATAAACAATTTGAAACCAAAATGCTGAATACTACCTACATACATAATATCATCACGCCCGTATCCCTAATGGGTCGGGCAGAGCCACAAGTGATCATAACAAAACCTGCAGCCACTCCTGATTCAAAGACCTAAGATGGATATAGTGAACCATGGTGACAGGTGATCAGCCCATCAGCCATATAGATGGTCCATCTTGTTGGAGAGGTTGTCTCTTAGTCGACTTTTAGGACATGCTCGCGAAGAGAAGCAGCTGGACGCGTTCCATTTTTGTTCATTACTCCCAGTTCAGCAGAGATGTCTATTTTTTGCCTAATGCATAATGTGAAGGCATTATGCATTAGGCAAAAAATAGACATCAATAGAAATAGACATGGACATACATAAATTAATTATTCACTTCCACTCATGTAAGTTACCTAGGTATCTTTATTTAACAGCACTTACCTCGGTACTCTCTTATATTTTTTGTAAGGTTTGCTATCCAAAAAGACAAAATTTCGTTAGAACATTTGTTTAGTATTTAAATCAACTTGTATGCCTTCCTATAGACAAAAATAAAACAGTAAATAAAACTGTTGGCTTTTGCATTTTCTTAATCGCAGATCTTGTCTTCCAAACTGCTAAACCCATTCCTCAAATATTTATTTCATATTTTCGCTTCCAGTCTGATAAGCAGGTGAGCTATAGACCGTTTGCAACGGCCTTTAGATAGCCCGACTATTTCTTTTGTATTTTGTAAATTATATTTGTATTAGTTGTAGTTTCTTTCTGTTTCGCATTATTTCTCAAATAAGTAGTATAGATAGGTAGATACTTAAAGGATATTATAATAACGTCTTCATCCACGGAGGGACCACAATCTACTAGTTTAACATAATCTTTACTATCCCAAGAATGCCGTTACTACGACACTACATAATAACAAAAGACTTCATAAAAGACCTACCCTTCGCTTGAGTACCCCTCCTCTTCATTCACGTACTCATCATCAGTCTCTCCTTTGTCCTCGTCCAGGACCGGATTACCAGCCTCAGGGTGTTCAGCTGCCTGTAACATATCACATGTACATAAAACTTTATCCGACTATTGTATATATAGCTTACCTTTTTAAGACTTCCAACCTCTCTGATACCAAACACGTAACAAAATTTTATTTTATTTTTTGAGAAATCTATTAAGTAGTACACTACAATTAAGGCAGGTGAACATTACATGCAGTCTATCTGTTAAACTGATAATCCCCCTTTTCTCTCGTAGTTGGTTAAAAAAGATGTATCCATAGAGTATGTATCCATGGTGAGCTAGATCTGCATTTCTGCAATCTGACTACAGCATTTTTTGAGACCCAAAAGACAAAGGTTAAAAGTTTCAAAAGTAAATTTTCTTACACTTTTACACTCGGCCAAATTAAGTCCCGTTTTATGTTTACAAATCGCTAAATGTTACTAAATAGTATTAAGTATTTGTAATGTACTTACGTCTGCCTCTTTCTGTATTTCATCCATCTCCTCAGCGTCGCCCAAGTTGTCCACGGCAATGGCCAAGAATACGTTTAGTAGGATATCTAGATATTTGCTAAGGAAAGCTACGTTAAGTTATTTTACATAGAATTTAAAGCGATAACAATAAGAGATCTACCACCGAGAGAGCAAAGCAAAGCGAGTAAAGATTTCTCCCTCAAATCATGAATAAATTGAGCTTGTATCGTAGTAAGTTGTAAATGTTAATATAATTATTGCCTCGGCACAGCCGAGCCCATAGTTGGATAACGTCCAGGTTGCGAAAATGGCACCGAAATGTCTCTTTTTTTATCTTTAACGTCATACAATATGTCTTTTTCTAAAGAATTTACCCAGCAATGGGTGTTATCAGCTGTATAGATCGATAGATAGCACTTTAACGTTCCGTTTATATCCATCTAAACAGCCGATGACACCCACTGCCGGGAAAAGGCCTCTTCTCTATCACGCCACTCCCGGTGGTCTTGAGCCAGCCAGATCCACTGCTATCTTACTGCCCTCACAATGTCACATGACCATCGGGAAGGTGGTTTGCCTCCATTTAGGAACTGGTAAATGATACCATGTGTTTGCAAAGGATACAGTTACCGCAGACGAAGATGACAATGAAGTAAATGGAGGCGAGCATGCCCGGCGAGCCGGCTCCTCCGTACGCGTTAATGCCGTGGTACATCACCACGTTCCAGTCCTCGCCCGTCAGGATCTGGAGGAACATCACAAAATTTTGGTGGACACAGCGAGGTGCTGAGAGTGAATCGAGTTTTAGCGAACTGGTGTAGTCATTACTATTTGTCATAAAATACACATTTACCGAACCTCGACAATGTAGCCGCAGAGTTAAAACAACTCAGACATCAGATCCTAACACATCACCAGTTGGTGTCAGTGACTGATCGACACGACAGCAATGTCGACAAGCTTTCACAATAAGGCAGACTTACCTGAAACATAGTCAGAACAGCCTGCCAAAAGCTGTCAAAGTTGTGTCTCTCCTTCTGTTCTATGGGATCGTAGTCGAACCTGCCTCCAAACACCTGCATGCCCAGGAGTGCGAAGATCATGATAAAGAGAAACAGCAGGAGTAGAAGAGAGAAGATGGACTGGATCGAGTTAAGGAGAGAAGCTACTAGGTTGGAGAGAGAGCGCCAATACCTGTAAAATCCAATTTGATATACATATTTGTGTGCATAACGTAAACTAAAGTCAAGTTGTAATCGAACGATAGTTAAAGTCAAATCTTTCTATTCAACAAAATTACTCGAGAATTAGTTTAAAATCGTCTTAGATCTAAGTTGATTTTTAGGCCTGTTTGTAACCCAACCAAGCATAGAAGATACTTAAAAAATATTTAATCATCTTGCAAGGTACTCGCCCACTACGCCACTGAGATTGACAACTTACTTCGTAACCTTGAAGACTCTGAGTAGTCTGACGCACCGCAGCACAGATATGCCGAGCTGCGGCATGGTGCCGGTCGCAGTCAGCTCTAGCTCAACGATAGAACATAACATGACGAAGCAGTCGAATCGGTTGAACAGGGAAACAAAGTAACCCTGGAAATCAAAGATAAAGTTTATGCTGATATTACTGAAATCAAAAGGCAGAATAGAATATACTAAAAAGTGAGTGTATAAAAGGTATCAGAGGTATATTTTATTACAGGTGCAGGTAAAGAAGTGACAAGACAAGAAAACAGAAGGTCATTCAAGTTCCTTAGGTAGCAAACAATTAAAACAAGACAAAAATATAAAGTATAAGCCATTTAAAGTTTTTTTTACTCAGAGACACGTAGGAGAAGTAGTGGAAAGTATATAAACTTACTTGAAACCCTAAAGCGTACATTTTGACGAGCATCTCCATTGTGAAGAGCACTACAAAGAGGTAGTTAGCGTACGTCTGAAAGTGGTCCAACCATTCGTCTTGCCTGATAAAGATAAATTAATTAAAATCAATCTACATAAATTAATTTGACACACTTGTCCAAATGAAAAGTAACTGCTTAGTTAGTACTTAGTAGTAGTTATAGGTGAGAATGTAAAAGAGTAGAAAAGCCAGTATGATGACAGGCCAAAAGTATCGAAAAAGCAACAAGGATACGTAGATGAGTGAACTCACGTAGTTAAAAGAATTAGAAAGAAAGAAAGACAAATATTTATTTTGTTATCAAAATATACATACAATTTTAAGGTAACAAGTCTTTAGACAATATACGGTAACAATTAGGAAGTTATAATTTGCCAATTACTCTCATCTAAACCAAAATGTACTTACTCGTAATGTTCTGTAGCTAAAACTAAAGTATTTAAAAATACGAGGACAATGATCGTCCAGTAGCATGCTTGAGACTTTACGCCTTTTCTGCAAGCTCGCCTCATTCTTCTGTTCACCTGAAAATAAACAAATACAGTACAGAAGTTGGACAATAAGGCTTCTAACTGAGACATTTATTTAGCTAAACTAAAGGTAGGTACAAGACACAGCGATACCATTTAAGTATCTTACAGTCTTATAGAATAACATTAACAAGAGAGGACCCAAAACTGTACCTTGTCAAGCCTCCTAAAGTAAACCTTACAAGTAGGCGCGTGTGTCTGTTCCCCGTTGAAGTTTACGTTGCTTTGAGACCCTTCGTTACTTCTTTTGTCTTTTTTACCTAAAATATGCACAAAAATTTAAATCAATATACCATAAATAGTTTAACACATGATATCGAAAGCTTATTTATGTACCAACACTCTTATTTTATACCATTCTTTTGTAGTTTTCTTGATAAATTATTTCGTACTCTTGCTTCGTCGTTAGTTAGAAGCTGAGGTCATATGAAATGCAAATTAACCATTTCTGATCTGTCACTAGTTTCTTCGAACCAGTGTGGTCAAAGGATTTAATGTGTGCCTCAAAAGCTCCTTTCTGCACGAAAGACTTGACACATGTTTTCTAACTTTTTGCGGTTCTACGATATGCCGGTTTCCTCACGATGTTTTCCTTTACCGTTTGAGAGTACAGGTATAGCGCACATAAGTTTTTCGAACAGAAAAATCCGAATAGGATTTGAATCCATGACCTTACGATCAGAAGGCGGGGTCGCTACCACTAGACCACTTGTGCTCTCAATTCTGATGAATTCTGTCCACATGCATTTTTTGTTATTATTATTTCAAACTTACCTTGAGAATCACTATCATTGTCTTTTTGACCCTGGTCATTTTCTAAATCTAATTCTTCGGCCACCGTGATCCAATTCAAGTAGCCCTTCAAGTCTTCCTCAAACTGCTGTCTTTCTCGCGTCTTCTGGAAGTCTCCTCTGTTCTTGGCCTTTTCTCTTTCTTTAGAAAACTCTCTGAAAGAGAAATTGGGTCTGATATAAGCTTTAGCATTGAAGGATTGATATGATGATCTCGGTGGCTTAGCAGTCAAATGACCGTTCGATTCCCGCTCCGTGATAAATATTTCGTGTTCTGCAAATATTTCTTCTGGATTTTGGTATTGTGGTACCATACTACACGTAGTTTTTGATACCCACGATACATAGAATCCTAATGTGATAGAAGTTGGTGAAAAGAGATTGGAAGTAGCTCTTATTATGCTTACCCAGACAACACACCAAGAATAAGGTTCATCACGAAGAAGTTACCAAATATCACCAACGTTATGAAGTAAATCCAGACCCAAGTGTTTCCTTTCACATTCGCTATCTGTAATCAGAAAAGAAGTCATGATCACCATCGCAGTAGCAATGTCACACGATGTCTTGGGCTTTTGTCTGACATTAGATTTTGTTAATAATGGTGGCCTAGTTTGTGTTACAGATGTAACCAATACGCCGTTCAATATTTCTTTGTGATTTGTTTCTGTGAACATTGGTTCACACATGCCGTAATAGGACTGGCATATGCCAGTCCTATCACGCTCCGATTATGGTCTTGGTATAGGAATCCTGGTAAAAACAACCAGCTTGAGATCGCGCTTACAGCATACATGATATCCGTCCAACCCTCCAGAGTTATGCATTGGAAGACTGTGAGCATAGCGTAGCCGATGTTGTCGAAGTTGGTGATGCCAAAGTTGGGACCCTGCCAGAAGCCGCGGCACTCGAAGCCGTCATCGCAATGGACGCCAATACCAGTCTCATTGCTGCAAGAGGACGGGTCGTCCATTGTGTCATCTGAAAAATCAATTGACGACTAAGCACTGTAACAGAATTCGCTTCTTATTTTCAGGCACACGAGATTATTTTTGATGTCTAAGGAGGTATTCACAGGCACGTATAAATATTTTATTTGACGTCTTCGATGATGTAGCCAACGATTTTTTGGAGATGCGAGAGGGCAGGAATTTTTTTATGCGTTCTATAATTTTGTTTTCTTTGTTTTCTGGGTCTGGGTATTTTGGTACCATGGTACTTATAGTTTCGGATACCCATGACACAGGGGATCCTAGTGAAGAGTCAGAACTATGTATGGTGACTGTTGGGTTTTATATTTTATTTGGAACCAACATTTTACAAGTTATCATGACTGTGACAAATTGCAAGCATATCGGCGCTATTAGAAGATTGATTTTCTTTACTGTTTATGTGATTGTTTGATTGCTAAAATCTCCATAGGCCTTAGACTGGGCAATGGCAGATGCGATACAGTTTTTACTATAGCATTTTTCAGTGTTGTATCGTTTAAAATAAATACATATAATGTATATATCAAAACAAAAAAATACTTGTGTTAATTTTGTAGCAGGTGTTATGTAGGGCTCCAGAGAACAGCTCCAGGCCGATGATGGCGTAGATGATGATGACGAAGAGAACCAGAAACGCTATGTGGAACAACGGCACCATCGCTTTGAGGATCGAGTTCAGCACAATTTGTAGACCTAGAAAAAAAAGCGTATAAAATTACTATGTGAAAAAAATTATAATCCAATCATTCATTTTATAAAACGGTATGTTTTCATGCATCAGTCATGTTAATTGTGATGATAAATCGGACATTGTGTTTTTTCTCACAATTATTTAATTTCAGTGACATTCATTGAATACATTATTATGTTGACCACAAAATATACACTAGCTTCGCTTGCTCTATACTCTCTTGAAATAACTTTTTCTCACGAATGATGCATATTCCAAAATTCATTCAAAACCGTTCAGCCGTGATGGACTAATTCCAATAATCCTTACAAACTTTCGAATATGTAAAAGGTATCCATCCTTACCAGCCATTAAGACCACTAGAATGAGTACTCACTACTTGGCATTCTGGAGACCAGCTTCTAAGGCCTCATCGCTCGGAGCGCTACGCTACGCTAACAGCCACATCACTAAAAACACTCCACGAGTCTACTAGAAACCTCCCTCACCAACAGTAACTGCTACTACCTCTCACATTACCTTTACTACTAATATCATTAGTACTCACTTGGCACTCCGGAGACTAGCCTCAAAGGCCTCAACACTCGGAACGCCCTGAGTGCCTTCACATCGAAAGAGTCCACCGACACGTACGGCAGGATCATACTTGCTATACTGGAAAACAATGTTCATTACAACAAAAAATAACTTACACCAAATTTACTTAAGGATTTGTACATTCATCATTCGTGAAAACCTTTTATTGGCTTTCTGCTTTCACTATGTTATCTATAATTTATCTTCTGCTGTTGGTTTTCTTATAAAAAAAAATCAGATAATTTAAACAGAAAGAGATTACACTGACTTTAGTTACTATGAGTTACTTCTTTGCTGGACTGAGAGTAAAGAAAAAACATAATGCGTCCAGCTGCTTCTCTCCCCGAGCATGTCGTAAAAGTCGTTTAAGGGACAGATGGACCATATGGACGATGGGCTGACCACCTGTCACCATGGTTCACCATATCAATCTTGGGACTTTGAATCAGTTGCTGCAAGTTTTCTTTTCTGCCCACCCCAAGGATACGGGCGTTATTATGTGTGTAAAGATTTGCAAACCCAATCGTGACGATGGTGAAATCCAGACTGTTCCAAGTGTTCCTCAGGTAAGCACCCGGGTGGAACGCGAAGCCATACGCTATTATCTTCATGACGCACTCGCCGGAGAAAATAAACATGAATATCCATTCTATCTTTTCCTGAAACACGAAGGTATTTTGACATGAATTGAATGATCTTCATTACTTACTTAGCCGTGTCACTAGTTCTTTCGAACCAGCGTGGTGAAAGGATTTTAAGTGCGCTTCAAAGGCACTCGACACATGCTTTCGAATTTTCAACGGTTCTACGACATTTTGGTTTCCTCGATGATCTTTTCCTTCACCGTTTGAGAGTACCTACTGGTATATCGGACATAAATTAGAAGAGAAAAACCCACGGCTTTAGAATCAGAAGGCGAAGCCACTACCATTAAAAAAAATCAGGTCGTGCACCAATGGATTTTTCTATTTGAAAAATTTACGTAGGGTATACTAGTACTTTCAAACGGTAAAGGAAACCGGCTTGTAGAAACTAAAAATTTCGAAAATATGTGATCAAGTACACAAAAGGACCCTTTAGGGTGAAATTTAATCCTTTCACCATACTGGTTCGAAAGAACTAGTGACACGACTAGATGGATAAGACCCCCCACAATTTCGAAGAAGTTCATGGGAAATATTTTCAAAAACAAAATGGACTTACCAATATCGCGTTAGTGTTGTTCGTATCTCCAGATGGGAAGGGCGTGAACACTGCTAGCGCTATGCAATTTGCGAAAATTGTCGTCAATATCATATATTCAAATGGTCTGTAAAACTATGTTTAGGAAGTTATTCAATTTAATTAAAACAACTAACCGAATTGAGGCGTGGTGCCCGTGAACCCAGCGGAAAAAAATATTTATGGTCATTTTACTTCATTCATTTCACGATCCAAGGATCATGCTGTGCCGACCCCACAGAGTGGGATAAGGGCAGGAAGATGATGATGATTTATGGTCGTTTTATACAGCGCCATCTAGCCCCAAACTAAGCAAGCTTGTGCTATGGGAACCAGATGGCTGTCTATTTATTTATTTATAAACATTAATTTAATCACTAATATAGCCTGGTTCAACATGAAAACTTGACAAATGTTATTATAATGACAGCATGCAATAGAATAAAAATATGGTGGAGCGAGTAAAAAATCATGAGAAAATAAAATATTGAATAAAAAAAAAATTACAAAGCAAATTAGTTACATTTTAAAGAAATAATAGTAGTCTACGTGGCTGATAGAATACCAAAAGTGATCCATTGTTGATTTTAATTGATAAATGAATTGAATTATAACAACATTATATAGCCTTTTCATCAAACAGTCGCCGTAGCCGAAACCGGCTACGATACACACATACTTTCTTCGTATATTTTACACATAAGTTCCGCAAAGCACATGGACATAAAACGTCTGGACTCGACCAGACATTGTTATAGATTGGCTGGTAGCGACTGCCAAGTGTCACCAAACTACTATTTTGCTTGTAAACGCCGAAAATACTTGCTGATAGCCGGGAATAATTGGCTAGGTTACCTAGCTGTTGTAATTCCGCTCAATTAGATTTTTAAGCACGACAGAACGGAGTAGTTATATACGTTTGGCCTACGGAATACCAACTATTCTAAGAGCCTGGCCTAAAAGGTTGTATGTTTGTTTATTTAGGTTCTACGACATACCGGTTTCCTCACGATGTTTTCCTTTGCAATTTGAGACTGCACTAGTATGCACGACCGATTTTGAACGACCTTGGTGCTCTCAAAATCAACAGTTGACTTGAAGTACCTATTTACCAATACCGGTATACTGGATACTCAATGAACCCATACTCCCCGGAATATAATCACAGTCTGACTCACCAGATGGAAGTAGTTCCCTCCTTTACTACCGGTATTTACGTGCGCTGCTCTGATGCTGACGTCAACACTCCAAATATTTTTAAAATTTCGCGGAACTGTTTTTCAACGAGCCATTGTTGTCTACAAATTGTTCGGATCTTAAAGTCCAGGGACCGCGTTTTCAGGGATAGACATAAGTCATTATAATCATCATTTCAGCTTATTTCCATCCACTGCTGGGTATTGACCTCTTTAGCACACCAGTATTAATGATCTTCCGTTAGCCGAATCCAGTGGATTTCCGTTCTTTTATATTTATCTGTGAAATTTTATTATTATTTTTGAAAATTAGGTATTTGTGAACCAAATAAATAGTTTCTTTCTTCTTTCTTTTTTTCTTTCTTTCTTTCAACTGAAACTAGAAGAGCTATTAAGTTTTAATTAAGTTCGTATGAGCTAGAGGCCAACACTTGTGACGGAGTTTGTAGGCTGCTTAAAGGCCTCCGTCATGGCTTAACGACTTAAAAGCCGGGACCGACAACTGCGTGACATGAGCTATAAAAGATGACAAAAAATTGAAAATGGTGGCTCTAAGAAGCTCAAAGCCCGATGTACTTCCAAAAGGTTACTAATAAATAATAAATATTTGTGGACATTTCACACAGCGCCATCTAGCCCCAAACTAAGCAAAGCTTGTACTATGGGCACCAGATGGCTGATAGAATACTTACATACCTATTTTTTTTTGTAAATACATACTTATAATTAAAATACCTAGACCGGTATTGTGCCGTAAGTTTAAATATAAAAGGATACTTCCACTCGACTATAGCATAGCAGAGCTTCCTCAGCGGGTTCTTCAAACCCAAGCACATGAGACTCCGCTTGGGTTTCTCCGGCTGCGGCTTGCCCCGCGGGCGAGCCTGCTTGCGCGGCGCCGGCGCAGCCGCCGGGTCGCCGGCGCTGTCGCCACCCGGCGTCGTCGGCGTCGTCGGGTCAATGGTCGCCATTTTGACCTGGGGAAAGAGTCATGATTAGTGTCATCAAAGAAGGATTAGTGTCATCAAAGAAGGATTAGTGTCATCAAAGAAGGATTAGGGTCATCAAAGGGAAAGAGTCATCAAAAAAAAAAGCCAAGCGTGGTTTCTTATCTGTATCTTCCACGCTTGGTCGCGTTACGAACAGGTGTAAATGCAACGTAGATTTAAGACGTGTCCAAGTGATCCCAGTGATTTTAAGGAATATTTTTTTTTACTTTAAGTGTACCGTAACGGGCGGGCTAAAGAGACTTATAAAAATAATTGCGTCTCATTGTTTAAGAGGCAACTACTTTGAAACTGATGCCACGTAAATCATCTGCAATAGTTGTAAAGGTAAATGATGATGATGATGGTACCGGGATGCTAAATACGCTGTTCTTCAACGTATTTGGTTTTGTTTTGGAAGATTCAACTTACAATATTATGAGTTCTTCTGCATGAAATTCTTAGTACTTTACGAATGTGCTTTGGATTTGGTAAAAAAAAATACGGTCGTGTTTACAAACGATAGGCGCAGATGTTCGTTCGCTTTATCGGAAGGGTATTATTTGCTTTGTTTTTTTGATTGACTTGTCGCCAACCACATAACTCAGACGCCTCCCTATCCACGTTCGGTGTGCTGGGACTCCCAGCCTGGGAGAGAGCGAAGGTCCGCCAACCCCCGGGCTGGGACGATTCTGACATCGTGTGCACTGCGGGTGTAGCCTGACTTAAAACTATATGTATTAACCTTGAATCGTCCTAGAAGCATCGTATCATTCACCCCACTACTCTTGTCTAAACAGAATCTATAGAAACCCAGCGATCTTAGTAAACAGTGTTTACGCCCGCCTCCCACTACGTAGAGCAAGATATACTATAAATATCATCGTTAAAGTTAAGCAATGATATGCGCAGTCACAAATCGGGATGGGTGACCGCAAGTGGCATTACGAGCTGAGCGCTTCCGTGCTTCGGAGGGCACGTTAAACAGTCGGTCCCGGCTTTTAAGTCGTTAAGCCATGACGGAGGCCTTTAGGCGGCCTAAAAACTCCGTCACAAGAGTTGGCCACTAGCTCATACGAACAAGCCTACTCCATATTAATTCGTCCCGGGCACTACAGCGTCCTGTTAGTGTAGGTAAAAGTTGCCTTCTGACGCTGTATAAATCATCTATTAAAGATGGTAAAAAGCCTTTATTATTATTATTATATTGTAAGTTTCTCTCCGTTAATAAATATATCTCACTTGTATTTTTCTTATAAAACCGATTGCTCGGTTCCAAAATTCTACTAACGGAAAACGGATCATTTATTACTATAGCAATGTTATGGGCACGTGTTTCAAGGTTTTTCAACACAACCCTAAAAAAGGGGTAAAATGGGGTGGAAGCCGCAGTATATCGCTCGCGATGGAATGCCGGGATATACTTCTTTCTCCACATTACTATTATTATTGTTTATGTTTGATATCAAAGGAATTTATATTTATAAGAAGCTCTATTCCTATAACTTTGTTATTCTGTTGATGGGTCAAGGCACTCAATTAGAAAAAAAACTATATCAGAGAGAAAATAAAATAAATTCCATATATTTTAGGCGTTTTCGTAACATTGTAATAATAGGTATGCTCAAGAATGCTTGTTATGGGCGGTGAAGATGAAGGATAGAACAGATGTGGCACTCGAGTGAATTCTTCATTTTTACCCAACTGCGAAGGATGTTATTGGGATGTATATATTCAGATGACATATATCTGGATGATGAGTATCATAGGCTATAGACATTTTTGACACTAAATTGTCAAATATCAAAAAATATAATGTATCTAAATTCTACGCAGTCGCTTGAATGCTTGGATGATGATAGCTGATTGATATGCAATTTATTTTATTATGTGTTAAAAAACTATGATCTTGTAAGTAAAATAACCTACTTTATTGAAATATAAAAACAACTAGACTCACATGTGAGTTTATTCCACAAAATACATCAAAACCAATAAATTAACATTCATTACAATATTCTCTTCAAAATCTATCACTACATCTACCGCCTTTTTTAATCTTTTTTCCTCCACTTCTAAATCGGTATTCGACCAAGGAGTATTTTATCATTCTACCAAACAAATGAGGTTTGTGATAATGTTAAGCGGAAATACTAAATAGTACTTAATCTGTGACAATAGCAAAGAGATAACAATCTTTTTAAAAAATATGATAACGAACGGACCAAAGAACACGCACCATAATGTTTTTAACCTTTAATAAAGTTTAAGTTCGTACTCTTCAAAATAAATATCCTTCTTAAAGAATCGAGAAAGAAATCACTTTTTGGGATTCTCTCTTGAATACGTTTTAACGTAAATCGTCCATCTGGATCGAAGGCCCGAAAGAAAACATGGACGAAATATTTACAGAACATGCAAACATTTCTCCCGCAGCTGGAATCGAACCCCCGCCTCTTGCGTCTCAGCCGAGCAATCGCCCGCCACGCCACCGGTCGTAAAAAATCCTCAAAATATGAATAAATGAGTCAATATTCTAAAATGTATTCATTGATCTTTTATTATTTCCGTAGGAAGTTTCATTGATTTACGATTACTAAACCATTTATGATGCGATCTGTCTTTAATGTAATAAAGCACTCAGATCGCGTATTCATTCCTTCATTCCGCATGGAAATAGGATTGATGGTCAGTAAAACCATGGTTTTATGGGGCGTTGTTATGAAAATAACCAAATTCACAGACAGATGGGCGAATACCTACATAGGTACGTTATATACATTATGTACTATCACGCTCGTTTCACTAATAGGGTGGGCAGAGCCACAAGTAAGAAAATTTGCAGCCACTCCTGATCTAAAGTCCCAAGATGGATATGGTGAACCATGGTGACAGGTGATCAGCCCATCGCCCATATAGATGGTCCATCATGTTGGAGAGGATACTGTCCCTCAGTCGACTTTTTATTTGTCTAAAAATAGTTCTCGTATAAATACGTTAACATAAAAATGATGTTCAAATTCTCTGCTGGACTGGGAGTAAAAAAAACCATAGAATGCGTTCAGCTGCTTCTCTCCCCGAGCATGTGGTAAAGTCGACTAAGGGATAGTCCTCTCCTATCTATACTAATATAAATAGGAAAGATTTTTTGTTTTCTTGTTTGTAACGAATAGGCTCCGAAACTACTGGACCGATTTCAAAAATTCTTACAGCAATAGAAAGCTACATTATCAGGGTCCAATATAAGCTACAGTATAGGAAAACTATATTGATTATAGAACAATATAATGTACTACACGCGTACGAAGTCGCGGGCAACAGCTAGTATAAAATAAAAATAAAACTATTTTATTTCGGACAGCAACAAGATCTATAATTTGTTAGTAAATATACACACGCACTTAATTAGTTAAAGTAGTACTTTTTTTCAATGGGAAACAGGCGTGATATTATGTATGTATGTATTAATCAGAAATGTGTTAACTATTAAAACAGAGACTGCGTTCTGCTTCGTGTTTCCTGTGAGCTCGTTAATTTTACAAGTCTCGCGTATTTTCAATCATTAAACCTTGCTCAGAAACAATGGCCGTCAAATTAATGTCCCTTTGCACAATAATAATTACAAATTACAAATAGCTAGGTACTGGCTGACCAAAAAGCTTCGCGAGGCAAATGTTCGATTAGTCGAGACATGCCTCACCAAGACAGTATTAGCCTCGCGCAGATGCCTCGCGAGGCTTCTCGTTCAGTTAATATGGAGCTGTTGATTGATGTTGGGTTCCAGGCAACATTGTACATACACATGTTATCACGCCCATATCCCTAATACGGTGGGCAGAGCCACAAGTTATCATAAGAAAACTTGCAGTCACTCCTGATTCACAGTCCCAAGATGGATATGTTGAACCATGGTGACGATGATCAGCCTATCGCCCATAAAGATGGTCCATCATGTTGGAGAGGATTCTATTCCTTAGTCGACGTTTACGACATTGTTATTTGTGGAAAAGCGCCACACATTCTTTTGTCAGAAAAAATCACAATCTCCACAAAATTTCCGTATTTTAGTCGGCGACAGATCAATCTCAACTTCCCGCACATATAGATGAACGAAAGGGGTCTCGTTGAGGCGCACTTTAATCATTTTACGACACTTGATCGAAAGAAGTAGTTACACGCCTAGTAGTTGTAGTAACAGTAGGGCCTCCTGTTCCAAATCGAATACAGATCAAAAAGCGTAAAGCCTTTGTATTTGAACCTGCGACCATCTAAATAAATAACACCCAACAGTCACATACATAGTCCTGACCCCACACTAGGATTCCCTGTGTCGTGGGTATCAGAAACTACGAGTACCATGGTACCACAACACCCAGACCCGGAAGAAATATTTACAGATCATGCAAACATATCTTCCGCAGCGGGAATCGAACCTGTGCCTCTTGCATCTCTGCCGAGCAATCGCCCGCCACGCCACCGAGGCCGTCTATCTATACCTACAATTACTGCACCAAGATCTGCTAATCACCACGCAAGAGCTTGTTTGTGCTAACTTCCACGGTCAATCATGAACTTCTAAGCAAGCTACGCCACGAACGCTTCAGTTTAGGCGTGAAACAGCAACAGACAGACAGACAGAGTCACTTTCGCATTTATAATATTAGTAAGGATATGTAAATCTCTGTAAATTTCTCTGCTGGACTGGGAGTAAAGAAAAAACATAGAATGCGTCCAGCTGCTTCTCTCCCCGAGCATGTCGTAAAAGTCGACTAAGGGATAGTATTCTCCAACATGATGAGATACAATAAGCAAGTATTCCCAAGGAAGGTTGAAGTCAGGCAGGCGGCCGGTCATAAAACACCTTAGCCAAAACTCTTACAGCATGATTCAAGGATCATGCTGTGCCAACCTCACATAGAGTGGGATGATGATGTGAATCTCGCGACACAGTTCAGTTTATATCATCCTTAATCATAATACGTAAACTTACATTGCAATATTCGGACAGTCACCGCGTGGGATGCAATCGTTTAGTTTACAAGCATGACGCGCGCAGTCAATGAGCAGATATCGCGTTCACATTAAACGGGTCTTTTAAGGCTGATATACACGGGTAGAGCAAACAGTAGAGTCAACTAGCATACTATTGACGACCTCGACTTGCTCGGCTTAAACGCAAGAAGCGGATTCAACTCCCGCTACGGGAGAAATGTATGTATGTTCTGCAAATATCCCTTCCGGATCTGGGTGTTGTAATATTACGTATTATAAGTATGTATTTACGAAAAAAAAATTTAAAAAGTATATAGTAGCTAGTGGCCAACTTTTGTGACGAAGTTTTTAAGCCACCTAAAGGTCTCCGTCATGGCTTAACGACATAACAGCCGGGATCGACAACTTAACGTGCCCTCCGAAGCACGGAAGCGCTCAGCTTGCAATGCCCAAAGACCACCAGTACTCTTATATAGCTTATACCTACCTACTCAGTATAAACCTCGATTCAAATAGCAGGTGATTAAATATTATGTGTATGTTGCAACAAAACAACAGAAAATCGAAACAACATTACGATACTGACCTTAAATCGTTATAAAAATATTCTATAAACCACAACACAGTCATAAACTTTAAAATAATTCGCACCTACAGTCAACTTTAAAAATATCTATGGGGAAATATTGGTAAAAATATTTACCTACTACTTTTATAAGATATCAAAAATCCAATACTAATATTATAAATGAGAAAGTAACTCTGTCTGTCTGACTTTTCGTCTATCTGTTACCTTTTTACGCCTGAACTGTTGAACAGATTTTAATAAAATTTGGCAAGAAGATAGATTCCATCCCGGGGAAGGACATAGGCTGCTTTTTATCCTGTAAAACGATCCCAAAACGGAAAAAGGAAGTAAAAGGATAATCAGGATAACGCATAAATAGTTCTAAGACTTTAATTTGTGATATGTCAATTTGACATTTAAATTTTTTTATAATTTTATTGACAATGTCATTCATATCAATCGTCAGGTCGTCAGCAATTCTCTTTTTCTTGCAGGGCTATGGTAGCCTCTGGCTGGACTGATATCATGATTATTAATTTGTTGGATTTGTCTCGCCCCCAAATAGCAGATAAAACATTTGAAAATTTGTATTATTACGAGTAATTCTAACTAAGGCGGTACGATTAGCCAACTCTTGTGACGGAGTTTTTAGGCCTCCGTCATGGCTTGACGACTGAAAAGCCGGGACCGACTGTTTAACATGCCCTCAGAAGCGCTCAGTTCGTAATGCCAATTGCAGTCACCCATCCCAATTGGTCCGCACACAACGTTGCTTAACTTCGAAAAGAAAAGCTTAAGCTTTTTTAAGCTTTTTTTTTCACTCGTTTGAGTGAGTACAGAAACGACTGCTGACAGAAGGGAATGGAAGAAGAGAACATGCCGTGCCGACCCCACATAGAGAGGGATGCAGGAAGATGATGATGATTATAATATGATACAAGGTTTTCTACTTAATATTTTTGAAAGCGATTGTACCATGCTAAGTATTTTTACCTCAGTTGAGTATTATGTTCCATTTTTATCGACGCTGTGAAGATAGTTTTATAATCATTTTTACGAACTGATTCTGTTTTATGATTCCCTGTTTTACTAATTTTAATATCTGATTTCCAGGATTTTACAATAAACGAGAGACATTTAAACTAAATAGTTTTCAATCGGTTACTAGATGGCGGAACATGACCACATGAACCCGTCATCAATCCATCCATCCGTCCGTTTGTCAGCGGGCTGTACTCATGAACCTTAATAGATAGAGAGTTGAAATTTTCAGTGTTTTTCTATTGCCGCTATATGGGGCCCTATAATAAAACCTTTATGTAGGTACGGTGGGCCAAGAAAATGGTCTACCATGGCATGAAACGATCGATAAACTAAATTTGACAGTAAAAAAGAAAAAAAACTTTCGCATTTATAATATAAATAAGTTATCTCATCTATTCTAGACGTATGTATGTATGTTCGTATGAGCTAGTGGCCAACTCTAGTGACGGAGTTTTTAGGCCGCCTAAAGGCCTCCGTCATGGCTTGACGACTGAAAAGCCGGGACCGACTGTTTAACATGCCCTCCGAAGCACGGAAGCGCTCAGGTCGTAATGCCACTTGCGGTCACCCATCCCGATTTGTGACCGCGCATATCGTCGCTTAACTTTAACGATCAATCAAGAACGCCTAAGCAAGCTACGCCACGAGCGCTTCGTTCTATTTATTCTAGACGTATTAAATAAAGCTTTAAGTGTGTAACATAATAACTTAATTTCAGAAACTACACCCTTTAAGTACTGCGTCTAGACAAGACCACATGGGGAGTGAGCTTGTATTCACAGCACTGATTTAACGCCAAATGGAAAAGTAAATAAAAATAAAACCGGTCAAGTGCGAGTCGAATCCGCATACGAAGGGTTCCGTACAAACGTACATGTACATACATTTTTATTGTATGCCACCTATTAAAATCAATAAAAAAATGCATAATACACGTTTCTTCTATAAAGACTACCTTAATTCATAATTTTATTTTTGTATACAAATCAGTAAATGTTACACTACAAAAAAAATGTGCACAAAGTAACTCGACCCATCCAATTACTGACCGCGCCTAGTGTTGCTTAACTTCGAAGATCGATTACGGACGTTAAAAAATATTTTTCTTGTATAGGGCCCCTTTTATTTTATTTTCTTTTTTGTTGTTAGAGCGGTAATAGAAATTCATATTCGTGAAAATTTTAATTCTCTACCTATTATGTTCCCGCTGACAGACGGTCGGACGGACGGACGGACAGCGGGGGCTTAGTAATAGGGTCCCGTTGGCATCCGTTGGGTAAGAAATTCTAAAAATATAATTTGATTTATAAAGCGTCAGGAGGCAACTTTTGCCTACACTAACAGGATGCTGCATTGCCTGGGATAATTTTAGATGGCATAAAATTCTAAATGAATCTACTCTTTATGTACTCTTTCTAGAAAAGAACACATTTTTTGTTGCCCTTGAAATTGCTTCTTTCTTTCTTTCTATATTAGTAAGATATTTTAGTATTGTACAGTCATACCAGGCATTTAAAAAAGAGCTGTCCAAACACCACATTCTCCCAAACCACCTTAACAAATTGAATTCCCCAACTCAATGACCTTATTAGATATACCGTATATATTGATTTTGTTTCAGTCTACCCTCAAATGGATTAACGCTGGTAGCGATAAGCTATCAAAGCCGATTATACCTATAGTTTGCTAGCCGTCACGTTTTTGTGCACAGTTTTTAACCGACTGCCGGAAGTTATAAGGCAATATGGTTTTCGGAAAGAACTGCCAGGGATAGAAATAAGGGAAGAAGCTGGAAGAGGCCTATGCCAAACTAGGGCAAACGAACGAAAGGGATAAAGTAGAATTAGTTTTAGATTAAGTTAGTATAAGAAAAACTTTCGTTCGTAAATATTATTTGACGACCTCGATGGCGTGGCGGGCGAATGCTCGGCTGAGACGCAAGAGGCGCGGGTTCGATTCTCGCTGCGGGAGAAATGTTTGTATGTTCTGCAAATATTTCTTCCGGGTCTGGGTGTTGTAGTATTATGTATTGTAAGTATGTATTTACAAAAAAAAAAAAATAAGTATATAAGTATTCTATCAGCCATCTAGTTCCCATAGTACAAGCTTTGCTTAGTTTGGGGCTAGATGGTGCTGTGTGAAATGTCCACAAATATTTATTTATTTATTTATTATGATTTTCGGGAAAATTACACTACAAAAATGACACAAAAATAAAATATGGCGGCCTCTAGAAACCAACATGTGCCAAAACATCTAAAATGGTAAATGTACTACGCTACCTAATGCTACGCAGTCAAGTTCTTTGTTATTTTATGCACTTGCCATGTTATACAAGTATAAATAGCCTTATACAAGTTTCAACTAAAAGGCCTTTTACCATCTATAGTAGATGATTTATACAGCGTCAGGAGACAACTTTTACCTTCACAAACGGGACGCTGTAGTGCCCGGGACGAATTAAGATGGAGTAGGCTTGCTCAGCACCTATTCCATCATCTCAGCTTAATCGGCCTTGTCCACAGGAAATACGTCAATACGTGCGGAGCTGACTAAGCCGCGGGTTTCCTCACGATGTTTTCTTTCACCATGTGAGAGTACTGGTAAGTATAGCGCACACATTTTTCGCAACAGAAAAATCCATTGGCACACGACTGAATTTGAACCCACCATCTTAGGATCGGAAGGCGGGGTCACTAACAACAAAACCACCAGTGCAATTAACTTCAGATGATACATAATCAAAAACGTAGACTAAATTGGCACAAATTCATCACCATCATCATCATGTGTCACAAAATCAAGAATCAGATCTACTATACTACCTAAATTCTACGAAGTCGGGTTTTTTTGTTCTTTTAAATAAATACTTCTTTAATAACGTATTAAAAAAGGGAATTCTCTTATAGCGAATATTCTCAAGGCCCCGACATTGAATTACTTCAATAGCGCGTTTCTGGAATAAAGCCAGGAAAAGCCTTAATCTTACCTACACCATTCCCTTGACCCAAAAACATTTCAATTACAATTCTGCACTTTTACATACTACTAAGGCCTTTTACCATCTATAGTAGATGATTTATACAGCGCCAGGAGGCAACCTTTACCTTCACAGACGGGACGCTGTAGTGCCCGGGACGAATTAAGATGGAGTAGGCTTCCCCAGCACCTATTCCATCCTCTCAGCTTAGTCTGCCTTGTCCACAGGAAAGACATGGTCAATACGCGCGGAGCTGACTAAGCCGCGGGTTTCCTTACGATGTTTTCCTTCACCGTTTCACTTTTACATAATACATACATTATTATCACGCCCATATCGCTAACGGGGTGGGAAAAGCCACAAGTAGTCATTAGGAAACTTGCAGCCACTCCTGATTCAAAGTCCCAAGATGGATATGATGAACCATGGTGACAGGTGATCAGCCCATTGCTCATAAGGATGGTACATCATGTTGGAGAGGATTTATAGAAAAACAACGTCCCTATGGTAATGAACGATTAGTAGAATACAAGAACTGGGGGTCTAGCCAAGATCATTTCTATTCTCTTTCCATTGTAGAAAACGATTGGTGTTGCCACCTTGCATTTTTTTAAAGCGCTAGGTCAAAAATAAAATGTCATCAGATTTCAGAAATTTGGATTAAAAAAAAACACTAACACTAAACATTATACAATTTTAAGTAGGTAAAATACCTACGTAAAATTGTATACTTAATAAGATACTGAGTACTATTTTTTCTGCATCTCATACATACTTGTTCGTTCGTTTTTAATTTAAACTAGGGTTTCTTTAGTCTGAAATAATTTAGCGAAATTTGGTGTTTTTTTTAATCCAAATTTCTGAAATCTGATGACATTTTATTTTTGACCTAGCGCTTTAAAAAAATGCAAGGTGGCCACACTGCTCGGCTACCAATCGTTTTCTACGATGGAAAGAGAATAGAAATGATCTTGGCTAGACCCCCTGATCACAAATAACATGGCAATAAAGCCATCGCTTATTATATCAGTTAAATTATAAGCAGTATGTTACGGTTCACAACCTTTCGATAGTTTACAATCCCACGAGATATTATTATAATAAAAAAATTGTGGACATTTCACACAGCGCCATCTAGCCCCAAACAAAACAAAGCTTGTACTATGGATACCAGATGACTGATAGAATAAACTTTTTTTGTAAATACATACTTTTAATACATACTACTACAACACCCAGACCCGGGAGAAAATTTTGCAGAACATACGAACATTTCTGTAGTAACGGGAATCGAACCCGCGCCTCTTGCGTCTCAGCCAAGCACTCGCCCGCAACGCCACCGAGGTCGCTTAGTTTTGCTTAGTTTGAGGCTAGATGGTGCTGTGTGATATGTCCTCACATATCACACAGCACCATCTAGCCTTTAACTAATAAAATCTTATAATATCTTTTCACCACACTGGAAAAAACTACTGACACGACTTGTAGTATTTAAAAATGATTCATGAATCTAATGAATTAGCTACTCCACGTCAATCTAGCGTATATTCCATTGACTAGCACACTTTGAACCCGGATATTTTTGTTTCTAAAATTAGCGGACAGAATCAGGGCACAGCAATCAATAATATTTCGTGCGCTTACCCAACGTAAGTACATACCTTATCCGACGAAGATTTTAAGTTGCATGGGCTAGATAAAAAAAGACTAAGCCCTTTTACCATCTATAGTAGATGATTTATACAGCGTCAGGTACAAAAATAAGAGTGAGTATTGAGAGATTATGCTATTTTTGTTAAAACACCACCTGTTTCAAGCTCTTGCCTTGGCAACCACGACACATTTTTCCGCGTTTGTCTTGACCATCGACGTGAGAAAATTGTTTTTGTGTGACTTTTTTTATTGTTAGTTTGTACAGTCAATTGCAAAAATATCTTTTTTTTTCTAGGATGAATCACACAGATATTATAATAATTTATTCAATAAAGTTTGTAAGATAAGAAAAATTAAAACTACAATGTCTTAAATGTACTTAAATAAGTAATACACGAGAGCCTACAGGTAATCCTGTGTTTCAGGCGGTTAGAGCACAAAGTAAAGTATTAAAATAACAAATAATCACAATAAATTAATATACAAAGAATCTACATAATTG
This sequence comes from Scotopteryx bipunctaria, assembly GCA_949320045.1. Taxonomy (NCBI): domain Eukaryota; kingdom Metazoa; phylum Arthropoda; class Insecta; order Lepidoptera; family Geometridae; genus Scotopteryx; species Scotopteryx bipunctaria. The sequence goes on from OX439465.1 coordinate 1,197,009, forward strand.
GTTTAATATAAATATTATACATGTAAAAGTTTGTGTGTACGATTATGCACCAATTGTGGCATAATGGCTGAACAGATCATGAGCGCGAACTCAGATTGAAGCTAGTTTTTCAATAGTACTTACCTAATAAATCTTTGGTAAGTTTAACACTATTTTAAAGTATAAAATCCGCTAAAGTACACTTTGTATAAATTTGACTTCAAGAATGCAAATATTTGTGCTTTTTCTCTTACTTCTTATTCCACTAAACAAACAAATCGTTAAGTACAAAGTAAGTGATTATGAATCACATAAAAACAACACCGAGGGGCAAGTGGGGTGGGGTTCAAATAGCCTCGCGTTCAGTATAAATATTCATTATAGTAACGACAAGATTTGTGCCAAGTTTGAGCTTTATCAAGGTGGTCAACTAAAGGCAAAATTGTCCCCACTTTAGTGGGCTGGGCTATTATTCTCGGGCGTATCTTCATCACATCAGAGGGTCTGAAGGGTGAAGATCTGGATCTGGATACCAGATCTGGATTAGACCAATGTCATCAAGGACTTTCCTCCTATTCTCGACGCCGTCGACCCATCGGGAATATATAAAGCTAGGCATTACCTACCTTAGTTCAAATAATGTCTAATCTAACTAATTAGCTAATTAAGTAAGCTCAACCATGAGTATTATATAGACTTTACGCGCTGTTGTAAAAAAAAATTAAAACATGTAACACATACTGTTACTAAGTTTAGAAGAGATACTCACTCCGCCTACGATTACAAATCACTAAACTATTCATCATTTTCTTGATCTTATCCCACTCTTTGTGGCGTCCGGACAGTAAATGTTCTCATCTTTAATTCCCTTCTGTCAGCCGACATTTTTGCAAATCACTCTTTTCTTTACCATATCGTCTTTCACATAATCCATCCACCTTTTCTTTGGCCTCTCTCTACCTCTAAATCCATCGACATTCAAAATAAATAATAAATATTTGTGGACATTTCACACAGCGCCATCTAGCAACAAACTAAGCAAAGCTTGCACTATGGATACCAGATGGCTGATACAATACTTATATAATTTTTTTTGTACATCCTATATTATAAATGTTAAAGTTTGTGAGGATGTTTGTATCGTGCCTCAATCACGCCTAAACAGCTGAACGGATTTGAATGAAACTTGGAATACACATAGTACATGTTCTAGATTAACATATAGGCTAATTTTTATCCGGGTACCACGCGAGCGAAGCCGCAGGTGGCAGCTATTTTTATAGTACATAATACAACATCATCGAGTTATGTTATATGTTCGATGTACTACATACTAGCCCGCTGACGGACGGACGGACAGCGCAAGCTCAGTAAGGGTTTCGTTAGCACCCTTCAGGTACTGAACCCTAAAACTGCTCAACGATGACAAAGTGGCAAGCGTTTCTCTAGAAAATAATAAACGCAATTTTTCCAAACCACTCTATTTACGAAAGCAATTTAAAAATATTCCCCCGACCAAAATAATGAATCTTAAAATGTTCCATGAATGAAATTACTTGAATGGCTGGGCATAATACTGAGTGACGCGCGTAAATAATTTATTGAGAAACCATAAATAAACTGAAATGAATTTCAACAATTTCAATTACCAGAATGAAACTTACAAGTATTTACAAATATTATAAACTACCTGTTGCCTGTGACTTCGTTCGCATTGAACATGATTTTTAAAATTTGGACTTGATAAAAAAACCTATGGAGTGCAAAAAGTGCGGTCACCCATCCAAGTACCGACCGCGCCCGGGTATGCTTATCATTCGTTATCTCGGTTCCCCATATAAACTTTCATCCCTTATAATAACCCCCTGTATGAGTATTCTTAAAAAAAGTAGCCTATGTCCTTCTCCGGGATGCAATCTATCTCCTTGCCAAATTTCATCAAAATCTGTTTAGCCGTTTAGGCGTGAAGTAAGAGACAGACAATTAAACAGACAAAGCTACTTTCGCATTTATAATATTAGTATGTATTGATCGTAAGTTTATTTCTATTAATAAATGTCAGAATTTAATTTTATGTATATTATGTTATATGTACCTTTAAGACCAGTGACCATATTACTACCACTAAGACCTTATACCATCTATAGTAGATGATTTATACAGCGTCAGGAGACAACTTTTACCTTCACAAACGGGCCGCAGCAGTGCCCGGGACGAATTAAGATGGAGTAGACTTGCCCTTGAAAGATAGGGCGCGATGGCGCTCATTAGGGGAGGCCTATGTCCAGCAGTGGACTGCTATAGGCTGATGATGATGATGATGAGACTTGCCCAGCACCTATTCCATCCTCTCAGCTTAGTCAGCCTTGTCCACAGGAAAGACATGGTCAATACGTGCGGAGCTGACTAATCCGCGGGTTTCCTCACGATGTTTTCCTTCACCGTTTAAGAGTACTGGTATAGCGCACAAATATTTTCAAAAAGTCCATTAGTACGACCGGATTTGAACCCACGATCTTAGGAAGGCGGGGTCACTACGAACTAGACCAGTGCTCTCCTGTGATCATACGAGAAAAACGAGCAGAAAGTTACGTATCGTATAGATACCTACAGTTTGAAGTTCTCCAGCGACGAATGCGTAAACAAAGCGCGGTTTGTTTTTCAATTGAATTCCAAAGAAAATATATAGTTTTCGTCTCAATTTCATTAGGCTTACCTACCGCTCTATCATTTACATTATAAAATGTAGTTTATGAAACTGGATTTTATAGTTTTTCAACTGATAGTTTTTTAACATGATGGAGCGAGAATGTGTTTGACCTCTGTATAGACCACATTCCATTTACTAATAGATTTATAATAATAATAAATAACATCCAACAGTCACATACATAGTCCTGACCCCACACTAGGATTCCCTGTGTCGTGGGTATCAGAAATTACGAGTGCTATGGTACAACACCCAGACCCAGAAGAAATATTTACAGATCATGCAAACATTTCTTCCGCAGCGGGAATCGAACCCGCGCCTCTTGCGTCTCTGCCGAGCAATCACCCGCCGCGCTACCGAGGCCGTCAATGTACCTAGTCTCTACCTTCCCTTTGGGACACATGAGTGATTTTATGCATTTTGATTGTAAAATCAACCTATGTATATTAATTGATATACAAAAGGTGTCATTATAACATTCCCATAAAATTTCGTATTCAAATCATTAATAAATATTATAAATGCGAAAGTTTGTGAGTTTGGATGTTTGTGCCTCAATCACGCCTAAACGGCTGAACGGATTTAAATGAAACTTGGAATATACATAGTACATGTACTGGATTAACATATAGGCTATTTTTTATCCAGGTAACACGCGAGCGATGCCGCGGGCGGCAGTTATTCATTTATAACTACGAATATCTAATCCCTAGAAGTTATGAAAGTGAATAGTTTTAGAATGGTAAACAATTCTAAAGATGTAGGTAGTCAGGTTTATCTAACTCTACTTTGTTGCGATTTGATATTTTTATCTTGTTTTACGAACGTTTCTAAAAATAATAAAGGTAGAGATCTAGGTATATATTTCGAAAGATCTAACTAAAAACACCTACCTTGTAAATTTATCCACAAATTCACTTTCTCCTTTTCATCACTAATATCACTAAGCTCCTGAATTAGGCCATAACACGACCTCGAAAAGATTTGTCACCGAATCGCGTCCAGAATATCACTATGTACCAAAACACTATTTTTAACCATTATGTTCTGGGCATCATTCTCCCTGCTTTCTTTATTTTTTTATGAAAAAAAACACTTTTTGACACAAAATTCCCGGTATGAAAATTCAAACGATCGCTGGCCGAAAATGTTATATTTTTAAATAGCGTGGCCGGGTGCTTCCTCGGCGTTTCGAAGCGTATTTAGGTTAGGATCGGCACGGGCGCCACCCACACACCCACGGCCAGACTGTTCGTGAAAACGGCAAAGATCATGTTGGTTCGGAAGGAATCTTGGATATGCTGGAATGTACGAAGCGATTCTGTATGCAGGACGCTGTTTCACAATCAAGGAGTAATGAGATTTCATGTCTGGGAATTTTATTACACAGTGAGATGCAATTATTGACGACCTCGGTGGCGTGGCGGGCGAGTGCTCGGCTGAGACGCAAGAGGTGCGGGCTCGATTCCCGCTACGGGAGAAATGTTTGTATCTTCTGCAAATATTTCATCCGGGTTGGGTGTTTTAGTATTTGTAAGTAATTACAAAAAAGTATATAAGTATTCTATCAGGCATCTGGTGTTCATAATACAAGCTTTGCTTAGTTTGGGGCTAGATGGCGCTGTGTGAAATGTCCACAAATATTTATTTATTATTTATTCTACCACACTACGTGGTGTAGAAAAAGCATCTCCTCCGCTTTCATTATCTTCCACCAATCTTAATCTGAATCTTAAAAAAGTGGCCAGTAACATATGTCCCGGCCAATTGTACATCCGTGAATAAGACACGGGTTGCGTACTATCGCAAGTTTTGTATAGCTGTGTTTAGTGCAACTTTTTCTACCTCGATATTTTTTTTATCATACAAAAGTTGGCTTTGTTTTCCACTAGGGACAGACACTTAAAAGTTTAACACAAAACGCTACTTACGTAGTTCGTAGCCCTCCAAAATGGTTTAGCTGTTAGAGTAATGTACCCCTGTAAAATACCCCTATCAACATAGCTACTAGAAAAATCCCATTCAAATTCAGAACGGGTAGGAATAGACTCGACTATACTTGTAGTAGTAATTAAGTGAGCCCAAAGTTACAAAACTTAGCTTCAGTTAAGTACAAAAAATAAACATTATTATCACGCCCGTGTCCCTAATGGGGTGGGCAGAGCCGCAAGTAATCATAAGAAAACTTGCAGCCACATCTGATCCAAGAGTTCCAAGATGGATATGATGAACCATGGTGACAGGTGATCAGCCCATCGCCCATTATAGATTCATCAATTAAGTACAACACACATCAATTGGACCTGTGAAAGTTGGAGAGATCTTTTTATCGAGTAGGAAATGAGCTGAGGATCTTCAAACGCCTCGATAAACTCAAAAAAAACCTCATCAAAATCGGTTTGGGGGCAGATAGGTACACACTACAAACTTTTAATACCCCTCTTTTTCGTCGTTGGTTAAAAAGGACCGTCTTCACTTGTCTATTCTTTGTCACCCGGAGCTCGTTCCTCTGGCAGACTAGGCGGCGTTTACGTAGTTCGCCGCACTTGCAAAATTACTGAAAATACTCGTTGTGTACCGGCCTTACTATGCGCTCTAATGGTCGGGAAACTCGAACGAAACTCGATAGTACTTACCATGCATACTAACTCAACCTATACTTACAATATGTGTCGTATCGTGTTCGTTTTATATGGGAAAATCTTAAACATAGGTGTGTTTGTCATAACTTTTTATCGAATTTAAAAAAGTATATATTTTCGAATAAAAAAACTCATTGGTGCGTCTTGGATACGAACCCAAAGGTCTAAAGGCACGTTTCGCATCGAAAGGACGTTTAAGCAGAACGCCCTATTAACAGAACGTCCTAAAAGCAAAACGGCATATCAGCATAACGTCCTATTAGCAACATGAGCTAGTAGCAAATGGAATTAATATCAAAACGATAAGTACAGGTACAGTCTTGTTTATGAGAAGGCACGTCAACAGCCGATCCCAGTTTTTAAGTCGTTAAGCCATGACGGAGGTCTTTAGGCGGCCTAAAAACTCCGTCACTAGAGTTGGCCACTAGCTCATACGAACATACATGCGGTATTCTGGTGGTAGGGTGGATCAGTGACGTGTACGACAGCGAATCAGTAAACACGTGTAGCTCGCCGATGGACGGATAAATGTGTTTTTGTAATAAATATGCTTGTTTCCTTCAGCTGGGACCAAATCATTTAAAAATCTACAACTCTTGCCACATCTCTTTTTGACACCGTCCAAGGCACAAGAAAGAAAATCTGCTGTCAGAAGTTTCAGACCTCGGTGGCGTGGCGGGCGAGTGCTCGGCTGAGACGCAACGCGGGTTCGATTCCCGCTACGGGAGAAATGTTTGCATGTTCTGCAAATATTTCTTTCTGGTCTGGGTGTTGTAGTATTATGATTTATAGCCATCTGGTGTCCAAAGTACAAGCTTTGCTTAGTTTACGGCTAGATGGCGCTGTGGGAAATGTCCAAAAAAAAGAAATTTTCCTATAACTTTTTGTGCCAGAATGCCATTTATTGCTTGATAATGGTAACTGTTGGGCATTTCCTTAAACTTAATTCAAGTTGACAGTTCTTAAAAATATTGACTTCCCTTTCTTATACATACATTGAGATGCCAGGGATCGCTACAATTTTTGAGCTATCAAAATAAGTTAATTTTAGGAAAATACACAACAGAATCGACCTGATTATCTAATCTAATTAGACCACTTCTCTGTTGGACTGGGAGTAAGGAAAAAATACAGAATGCGTCCAGCTGCTTCTCTCCCCGAGCATGTCGTAATAATCGACTAAGGGATAGTATCCTCCCCAACATGACGGCCCGTCTATATGGCTGATTACCTGTCACCATTGTTCACCATATACTTTTGGCTCTTGGTTACTTGTAGCTAAGCCCACCCCATTAGGGATAATATATTATGTATTTATACTAATTAGATAAATTATTCGACGGCCCTTCGATGAACGGATGACATTGTAAAAGTCACGGATTGGAGGATAACATCGTTCAACCTAAAAGTAGAAGTAATGTCCAGCAGTGGACTTCTATAGGGTGATGATGATTATTTCTAATCTGTAAATGTATCTTAGTCACGCGGCGGGGAGTAGCTTCTTAACACGTGAGAGGTATTGGTTCGATTCCCGCTGCGAGTTCGATAAAAATATATATTCTATAAATATTCGTAATTTACCCGCGTTGAGTTTTTTGATTTTTCATACTCATTTTCCCCAGTTTTGGAAATTCTTACATATTAAGACAAATATACCTTCTTTCATTATTTTTAAGACTTATAATCTAATTTGCATTGTCAGTCAGGCAATATAAGATATTTATATATATAGAATTCGAAGAATACTGTCTCATAGAAAAGGGTGTCTGGATCAATCTTCTAACTTTGCCATGACATTGATGAATTGTAATCACAAAATGTCCTCAACCTTCGCTGTGACATTGGAGGCTTTTGGCAAACAAAACCTTCAGAACCTGTAAACCACTTTCAACCTTATTGCGAAGATAATAAGGATGCAATTAATATGTTTGGAACAGCTGGGTGTTTATAAGAATAACGATATTATTCAAGATGGAGTGAATCTTGTGATAAAAATAATCTTGGACAGAAGTCTCGGCAACTATTATCGATAATACCTGCTTACCCACGAACGACATCCTGCTAATTAGGTCATTACAATCTATTCTAGATGATTTCTAAAGCGTCAGGAGGCAACTTTTGCCTACACTGGACGTTGTAGTGCCCAAAACGATTTTATTTGCATTTGGCTTGCCCAGTAACAAAAAACATTCATTTATATATGAAAATACACACACCATAATATCATCATCATCTTCTTCCTGCCCTTATCCCACTGAATGTGGGGTCGGCACAGCATGTTCCTTGGATCATGGTGTAAGAGTTTTGGCTAAGGTGTTTTATGACCATCCGCCTGCCTGACGGCAACCCTCCTTTCATTATATTATAACACTTACAAAAAAGACTAACACAAGGTATATTTCCGATATATAGGACAAACTACGGTGTACATAATATATTACTCACCAAAAATATCCTACTAATATTATAAACGCGAAAGTTTGTATGGATGTATGGATATTTGTTACTCTTTCGCGCCTAAACGGCTGAACGGATTCGAATGAAACTCGGAATATATATAGTACATGTGCTGAATTAACATAATATAGGCTATTTTTTATTCGGGTACCACGCGAGCGAAGCCGCGGGCGGCAGCTAGTTCCATATAAATTTGGTTGCCAAGGCTCAAAGTTCATAATTGTTTCACTGATAAAAGGTTATGAGATCTCCACTAGTAGAACCAAGCTCCTAAGCTGAGCTCTGATTTGTGCTGTGCATCACATAGCCCACGGGGCCTGTCTCAAGTCCAAAGTCCTCTAAGTTCTCTTGATTGTACCACATTTTATAGTAGTAAACTAGTTTATAGTAATAAGGCCTTTTACCATCCAGTAGATGATTTATACAGCGTCAGGAGGCAACTTTTACCTTTACAAACGGGACGCTGTAGTGCCCGGGACGAATTAAGATGGAGTAGGCTTGCCCAGCACCTTTTCCATCCTCTCAGCTTAGTCGGCCTTGTCCACAGGAAAAACATGGTCAATACGTGCGGAGCTGACTAAGCCGCGGGTTTCCTCACGATGTTTTCCTTCGCCGTTTGAGAGTATTGGTATAGCGCATATAAATTTTTCGCACAGAAAAATCCATTTCACACGACCTGGTTTGAACCCACGACCTTAGGAACCTTTATAGTAATATATATAACGAATAACTCTACTTGTAAGCCCTGACTCTACATTTTAAATAGGAACAACTTCAAAGTATACAACAAGAGTGAAAAAATCGGACCATTACTGTACGGACGGACTGTAAAAAGATATGCGTGAATAAAATAGTTTGTAACCTAGCTTAGGTTTTGATAATCATCAGTGAGTATGAATAGATTGCATCTTGAGGAAGGACACAGGCTAATTCTTGATTAAAAAAAATGAATACGGACGCAGTCGCGTACAACAGTTAGTTTCTCATAAATCTGAACACAAAGGAAGTCTAACCACTATTGCGGTCGGGTCAGGGACCCGTGACGTCATCATGGCGTCATCGTTTTATGTAAATATAATCATAAAAACTATATTTAATTTTATGATAGACGTTATGGTAAATCGATGGAGTCAAATTGGTTTTATGGTGTTTTTTTCTATCAATTTTATCCTTCGGCCATGCTGTTTATCTCGTCTTGGTAGGTATAATCTCTTCATCCTATAAATATTTCACACATAGTGGTCAAATATTAGAACAATATTAATACCTAATTGTACAATACATAATTTTAGAATAAAAAAAGCAAAAAATAATATCGTTAGCTGGAGCTTTTTCCTTAGACTGTACACTTCCATAATCACAAAAAAAAACATAAAAACACATCTTTTTATACCACCGTGTCTGTAACGGGTGATAAACACAACTGTTCATCGCCATCTATGCTCAATTGCTTGAACTAAATTAAAACCGCCATCTATGTACAGCTCTGCGAACTACGTTCTAAACGAGAACCCAACTGAAACGAATTTTTCAGTCTGGTTATTTCTGTATTCAAAACGTTGTGTGAAAAAATAGATGGCGCTGTAGTAAACTTGAAATTTTATCTCCATCCCATTCAGTATGAGAGGACATTGAACCGATGCTCATGATTGATTGCCTGAGCTATAATGTATCGTCTCGTCTAGAATGTTACTTTTCATGCTGAAGCATTAAACTTCCTATAGCTTTGACCCATATACACGTGTTTAAAATTAATGGGTACTAAGCATTGCACTTATTTCATTTTAGGATTGATTTATGGCGAAGTAGAATATCGAATATAAAATGATTCTTAGTCATTCAAGCACTAGAAGCTGACGATGATGTTTTTATTATTTTTGGTACACGTTTAGGAGATTTGTACAAAAAGCGACTCTATTCAAATAATGCTAAATTCTAAAATACAATTCTAATATCTTTTTATATTGAATATCCTTCTACGCTGCTACGTCATTCTACGGCACTGCTACGTCGTAGAAGCATCTACGTAAGTCTACGAAATTGTCTTCAATTTCAGCTTTTCAAGATGTTTTCGGTGGGTTGATATAGGTATTATCAAAAGTAATAAACAAAACAATATTTTATTCTACATAAAAAAAGAAAAAAAAAATTTTGCTACTGTGCTCACCCCACATAGAGTGGGATATGAGCAGAAAAAAGATGATGATGATGATGATTATAAAAAGTAAATACCTTTCATATAGTACGTCATATAGTACGTATTGTCATGTAACGAGAAGAGTGTTAGATATGAATGTGGAAGGATATGTGGGTAGAGGTAGGCCAAAGAAAAGATGGATGGACTGTGTGAAAGATGACATGAGTAAGAAAGGAGTGAGCGTTGAGATGACTTCTGACAGAGGGAAATGGAAGAGAAATACGTGTTGTGCCGACCCCACATAAAGTGGGACAAGGGCAGGGAAATGGTGAATGATGATGACCTAGCCTAGCATATAGTATTTCATTCAAGTAAATAGCTAGACATAATAAAAACAAAGCTTTTAGTCATGTAAATGATTTACATTTTATATTTAATCATTTTCAAGATTTGGAATATACGCTTTCAGTAAATTGTATCTAGCAGTATATACGGATGAATGAAAATTATACAATGCCATGCTAACAGAGTCAATGACCGACCGCATTGCAACAATCAAAACTTTTAATGGCTTCGTCTCTTTAACTTAGAGTATACTAGCTTCCACCCACCGCCTCGCTCGCGTGGTACCAAGCTAAAAAGTAGCCTATATAATATTTCAGCACACATACTATGTATGTTCTAAGTTTTATTCAAATCTGTTTAGCCGTTACGGCGTAATTGAGGCACAAACATCGTCACATCCTCACATCGTCACAAACTTTCGCATTTATAATATTAGTAGGAAGGATTAGAGACGAGATAGGATAAGATAATAGGATTAATCAAGCGATTTTTTTCTATTACTTTCTGTCGAAAAGTCCAAATTTTATAATGTGTTTAGGCCGCCTAAAGGCCTCTATCATGGCTTAACGACTTAAAAGCCGGGACCGACAATTTAACGTGCCCTCCGAAGCAAGGAAGCGCTCAGCTCGTAATGCCACTTGTGTTCACCCATCCACATTGTATAGATATGTAAATATAGTTAGGTAGATTTCTAATGGCTTTGCTTAATACCATAATTTTACGGGGCTATAAAAATAAATAATAAAATCCTCTCAGCAAGAATACATTCGGCCGCCATAAATCAGTTATCTGTCAAAATCAAACCCATAAAATTCAGGTTAGATATTCCTTTGATTAACGATTTAGACTTTCTGACCTAATATAACCTCCATTGCAGTCTTGTTATTGTAACAGCTGCAATGCGACAACCTTTTAACCAACAAATAGTAGAATCATTAAAATACCTAAGCCACAAGTCGTTCACCTCTTTACCGATAATGGCTTAGGAAACTGACAAAAGAATTGGGTAGAATAATTCACGCATGTTAATTGACAGTTTTTAAAAATGAAAGGGTTTTGGATACAGAAAACAATCGAGGTTAGAGGCACGCGAAATACATAATTCTTCATTTTCATTGCCGAAATTAAGCTATTAGATCGCATTTGAATCAATAAAAACGATTTGTCTCCGAATTATCACGCAGAAACGTCACATTTGGCGCGTAAACGTCAGACGTCAACTCGCCATCTTGAACGAGCTTATTGGCGGATGGCAGGGTTGTTTGAACACAGAACGGACGGAAGTATGTCCGTCTCGCTCTATCCTAGTTACATAATACGGAAATGGGTGAGCAGTATTACGTTTAGAGTCAAGTTCCGCATGCGGGTAAGTCGGGGAGGGTGGTTATTGATTTTTCCCCGAGCTTGCGGCAGTCTCCTCACGCCGGTGGCCAGCGCGAAAAACACATCCGAATCGCGCTCGCGTTTACAAAAAAAGAAACAATTTACCATTCCAAATTCAAATAGTCCAATCGCAATTTAAAAAACACAAAATAAACGTTCGATAACGTTAAAAAAAGTGTGCGGTTTTGTGCTGGGAATTCAATTTTGTAAGTATAGAGCACCTGTCACTTTTTTTCTCTCCAAGGCTCCATTTTAATCAGTTTAATGTGTCATTGAGGCTTTTTTATTACGGTTACTGCGGTTTTCTTTTGTGTTGTTGCAAAATGCGTTCATTCGCCAGCTTTGTTGTTTAATTTCATGGTTTTAAAATCGATTTTAATTGCAATCAGCTGTTCACGCCCGGTTAAGGCGTAGCGTATTGACGCGCAACCAAAGAAACCAAACCTAGTAGAGGTAGTCATAGTCAGACAGATCTACATCAGCTTTCGAAACACCTTCTCTTATCTAAGACTATTATATAAAAGGCATAAAATTCCTTACCAGTTTATCCATAGGCCTAAAGATCCTGTTCCTCCCCACAGCATGTCGTACGTTCATTTTTCCCGCACGTTCAAATCACACCACCGTCACTCCATCACTGGTTTTATCTCAATGATGCATATACATTACTGTTCGGCCGAGGCTGTGTGCTCAGCACCACGAATCGATGGGGCTATGGACTGATAAAAGGGTGACTTCATCTTAGTGACGCGACGTGACGTCATTCGTCCTCCGAGGGTCCCACGTATGCAATTAAGTGTGGATTAGTGTGATGGGGCCATTAGTTTGCATGGGAATGGCGTTATTAATTCGCAATTCTGCCTTAGTCTGGTAAAACTGGGGCAGGCTGAAAGATTGATTTTCATTTGAAGTTACCTAATGAAGCTTGGAGTTTGAAAAGTCGAGGGTTATTTGTTCAACTCTCTGTAATGGCTTTTGTTCTTCAATTAACAGACTAGAACTGATGAGTTGTGTTAGGTGCACAGTACATTTTTAGAGTTCCGTACGCGAAGGGTGCCAATGGGACCCTATTACTAAGCCTCTGCTGTCCGTCCGTCCGTCCACCCGTCCACCTGTCAGCGGGCTATATCTCATCAACCGTAATAGGTAGAGTTGAAAATTTCACAGATTATGTATTTCTTTTGCCGTTATAATTAATAATAATGAATCAATGTCATAAAATGTCAGATCAAATTAATTAAATCACTGAATGTCACATCAAAAAACCAATAATAATCAAATAGGGTATAAATTGCATTACACATTACATTATTTTATTGACGTCAGGCAGGCGGCCGGTCATAAAACACCTTAGCCAAAACTCTTACAGCATGATCCAAAGATTAAGGGAGGCCTATACCTAGCGGTGGGTGAAGTCGGGTTGCGAATAATGATGATGACGTTTTACAAATAGACGCGTCATGAATCTACATCATAGCATTCAAAATGGCGAATTTTCTAAAGAGCTTCATCTATTTTTACTGATGACAGAGACGTGTTTACACGATATTCAAAATGTACCTGTGGGTACCTACTTGCTTCGAAACTTTAGCACTACTAACTAAGCAAAGCCGCTTGCGTAAGCTAGTATAAAATATTTATTGACAAAAAGAAACTTACAACTAATGCAAATATAATTTACAAAATACATAAGAAACAGTCGGGTTATCTCAAGACCGTTACAAATGGTCTACAATATTAAAAAAAATGTGGACATTTCACACAGCGCCATCTAGCCCCAAACTAAGCAAAGCTTGTACTATGGACACCAAAAATGGCTGACAGAATAATTATATGCTTTTTTTTGTAAGTACTAACTACATACTTTACTTATAATACATAATACTACGCGTACAAAATTCTCTGCTTGACTGAGAGTAAAAAAAAAAACAAATAAAATGCGTCCAGCTGCTTCTCTCCCGAGCATGTCGTAAAAGTCGTCTAAGGGATAGTATCCTCCAACATGATAAGATACAATAAGCAAGTATTCCCAAGGAGGGTTGATGTCAGGCAGACGGCGCCACTTAAAATGGGATGAGAGCAGGAAGATGATGATGATGATGACTATGAGTACAACACCCAGACCAGGAAGAAATATTTGCAGAACATACAAGCATTACTCCACGCCTCTTCCATCTTCGCCGACCCACCGCCCACCGAGGTCGACAGCTAGTTTTTACATACTTTAACAAGCATACGTTATATCACGCCTGTTTCCCAAAGGGGGTAGGCACAGATTCGCTTCATTCTCATCACATTTTTCGTGCGCTCCTTGGTTTAGGGTACTGGCCTTTTTCCAATACGCCAATTTGGTCCAGGTTAACAATCTTAAGTCCTTCCAAGAGTTATATGAATGCGGGTCCTGTACCGGTCCTTGGCAGGATGTTTGGGCATCCAGCCAACTCCCGGGGTACCTTCGAACCCCCGGTAGTAATGGGGGAAGATTGTGTATGGGATTGGGTTATATCCGTAGGTGCTTAACATTCGCAGTCAGCAATATAAGTATACTAACTGCCGCCCGCGGCTTCGCTCGCGTTGTATCCAGATAAAAAGTAGCCTATATATTGTTCCAGCACACGTATTATGAATATTCCAAGTTTCATTCAAATCCGTTCAGCCGTTTAGGCATGATTGAGGCACAAACATACAAACATCGCATTTTTGATATACTAGCTTTCGCCCGCGGCTTAGCTCTCGTGGTATCAGGACAAAAAGTAGCCTATATGTTAGTCTGTACTACTGTGTGTTCTAAGTTTCATTCAAATCCGTTCAGACGTTACGGCATGATTGAGGCACAAACATACATCGTCACATCTACACATCCTCACAAACTTTCGTATTTATAATATCAGGACATTTTGAGTATCTACGAGTATGTTTACCGGTGTACCAATTACATTGTAGCATTTAATCCTACCCAAGGTTCATGCTTCTAGAACTTATAATTTAAACTGCTCTTGGTCAGTCAGTAATATACTTAATAGTTTTATATATTTAGACGAAATAATTGTACTTCTCTGCTGGACTGGGAGTAAAGAAAAAAACATAGAATGCGTCCAGCTGCTTCTCTCCCCGAGCATGTCGTAAAAGTCGATTAAGGGATAGTATCTTCTCCAACATGATGAGATACAAAAAGCAAGTATTCCCAAGGAGGGTTTACGTCAGGCAGGCGGCCGGTCATAAAACACCTTAGCCAAAACTCTTACAGCGTGATCCAAGGATCATGCTGTGCCGACCCCACATAGAGTGGGATAAGGGCAGGAAGATATAGACGAAAGAATTGAATTGAATTGCGAATGTAAACTAGTAGGTAGAGAATAGGCTTAAAATGAACATGTAACTTTAACAGTATATTGCGTTCGGTAGATTCTTGTTATAAAAATAATTTCGAAACTGAAGGTTAGGTTTTATTGATTTGAGTAGGTAATTAGGTAGAAAGTTATGGAACTACCATCATTATAGCGTCAGGCAGTACGAGGAAATACAGCCCCATGCTAATTACCTATGATTTTCCAGTGTAGCTTCCGCCTATGGCATCGTTTGCATGGTAAATACGTCGTTAATTCCGAGTGTCATCCAAATAGGTCATTAAGGCATTCGTAGTAAACATACATACATGCAGATTCACATTTTGTTGATAGTTATGTCCATAATCACCATATCCATCTTGTGACTAATGGATCAGAGTTGACACAAGCTTCCTTATGATTACTTGTGGCTCTGCCCACTCCATTAGGGATACGGTCGTGATAGCAAAGTATGTATTTTCATAAAATTAAAGTTTATTTTATTATTTTTTTGCCTGGATGTTGAGGTCCTCATAATTTCTGATGCAAATGACTCCCTGCCACCCTTGTAGGGTAAAAACTTCGTATTACTATTATAATAAATATTTGTGGACATTTCACACAGCGCCATCTAACTATGCAAAGCTTGTACTATGGAAACCAGATGGCTGATATTTTGCAGAACATGCAAACATTTCTCCCGCAGCGGGAATCGAACCCGCACCCTCGTGCGTCTCAGCCGAGCACTCGCCCGCCATGCCACTAAGGTCATCAAACCAGTAACTTTAAGATGCTGTGCTTCCCAACTCACAAAAGCAGGGTGTTCTGATACCCACAGTATTCAGAATCATTGTGCAAGGTTGCATTAATTTATTATTATTTATTGTTATTTTTTTATTGTTTTAAAATCACATGTAGAGCTAGTCTCTATAAAGAATCCTCGTTCTATTTAAAGTCCAATGACACAAGTTAAGTAATAAAAAACGCAATAACTTAAGATGCTGCGCTCTTCACGAGAGCCGGGTCAAGACCCTCCACACGAATTGAATCTATTTAAGAGACTCCTGCCAGCGGACCGTGACAATTAGCCACGGATACGCTCAGCAAAAACTATTATAAACCTCGGAGCTTTTGTGTCATGCTATAATCTATCTAGATATATAAAACTCTTACGTTACTGTTTGAATAGACAGTACTACTACTACTAATCGTGTCACTAGTTCTTTCGAACCAGTGTGGTGAAAGGATTTTAAAGTGCATCTCGAAGGCTCCCGTGTTAGTAGTTATAAACAAAAATTGAACTTAAGCCACCGATAGCTTTAAGAACATAACTGTTGGGTTGCAAAATGCGTCCACTGACCGAGAAACAAAGCGTGCCTTTGGGCCATTGCGTTTATGACCCGATAATGTCCCCACAGTCGGTAGCCACTTTATCAGTGGCTCATCTATTGTGAGTTTACCTGGACTATGGAGTTCATACCTCCATCTTCGCTTACTTCATGAAGCCGCTTGAAGCCTTGTGAGACCCACTGAATGAAAATTTTGACCCACAATTCATCCGGCATAGGTACGGCAATTGGTTTTCATCCAGCTAATATACCTAAAATTTTGTGAGCATGCTTGTGTGTTTGGGCCTCAACCACAGCGCAGCGATAGTGCGGATTTTAATGAAACATTCAATAGGCGTGGTTCGTGACCTGTAATGACATAATCGTATCGGCTACATTCGCGCTCCTACACTATAAGAGGGATATACCCTCCAAGTTTCATGCTTATAAGACTTATCGTTAGGTATAATGTGAGTAACTTAAAAACCAAAATAAACTAGAATACAGGGACTGAAAAAACTTATAAATACAACAACTAAAACTATCTATATTGTCACATTACGAATAGTCCTCAAACCCTTCCCCTCATGTTGAGATTGGACAAATTGAACTTTTGAACGAATAGGTACATTGTACTCCAGTCTTGCTTCAAGTATTAACGTTTGGCTACACTACAAACGATGTACACTTCACCGAGCTCATAGCCCGAAGCGGATCCAGACGCTATTACTTTCTGCGCTACTCTAGTGTTTACCTTGATAAGATCTACACAGAGCGGGGTCTAGCCCCTCCGAAATGAAAATCCGGGAACTATTCTGCTAAGTATAGGTAGGGTATTAGATCTGACTTCTGTGGTAGGTCTTGGGTTGAATTTCAAGTCAAAAGAAACATGTGTGATTATTTTTTGTTGCGGTAATAAGATGTTTTATAAAAAAATATACAGTTATTCTATCAGCCAAATGGTTTCAGTAGTACAAGCTTTACTTAGTTTCGGGATAGATGGCGCTGTGTGAAATGTACAGCCATTTTAAAAATAATTTTTATTTGTCCTGCAGTTCACAGTCTTGTTTCTTTTCGAGTTTAATGCTTGGCTACACTACAAACGTTGTACACTTCAACTCGACGCTAGTCGATCGATTTGGCGCGGTTCCACAGAACTATTGCAGTTCTGCTAGATTGAATGCCCGACTAGCCCGTTCTTTCCTTAACTAGGCCTGAGCCTGTAGCCAAGGCAATTTGCGTTTAACTAAGTTGCTAAACGCTACTGCAAACATGGGGGTGATCAGTGTAACTGTTGCGAACAGTATCGAAACTATTAAATTTGACAATTATTTATAAGGAAAAGCTGTCATATTTGACATTAGACTGACAGGAACTGCTTGCAACAATGATACTACAGGTACTTGTATGAGACTGACATTAAGGGAACACAATATTTATTTGTCTCAGCCAAGACCTACGGATATACCTCTTTGAGTCTTAGTAAATGTTGGATTCCATGACAGGTTAGTAGATAGTCTTATGTGCAATTAGGATGAATAACTCAACTTATTCTTAAGGTTTTAGGATTTCCGTTTAGGGTGCCATCGGGATCCTATTTACTAAGCCTTCGCTGTCCGTCTTAGACGTATCTTATGAGATTATAGGCTGTAAAATAGACTGAGAGTTAAAATTTTCAGTATATTTCCATTGTCCATATAACCAAAAACGCTATAAAAAAGGGGGGCCACATACAACAAACATTTATGTACCTACTTGTAAATTGTCAGTTTTTATTTATCTAACTGCAAAGGAGAGTAATGATTTTAGAGTATATGTTTATGTAAGATCCTTTGGCAGTCACTGCCGAAGTTGATTTGCTGTTCTGAGGTCACTGTAGTCCATTGGATTCGTCTAGGCCACAAAACTGACATAGGTAATTTAAAATGTCAGAAAATCCAAAATGGCGGCTATAAAAAGTCCGTTCTACACATTAAATTAAATACTTCTAAATAGCGATTCCTAGCTTGACAGACTAACGAGGCCAAATTATGACCTAATTCAGTCATTTCGAAACCTAATATTTCACAGGTGCGTGTTAGAACTTTCCTACAAGATAAACGATTGTAAGAAGTTTTACTGGAAAAGTAAACTGGGTTTAAGTTTATAGCCGAAGCTCAAAGCATTCTCTATCAGTGTACCTACTTCTTCGGGGTACCTATTTGAACTTTTCGTAACAAGGCATCTTTCTAAATTTGTTCCTGTATTTTTGACTGCAGAAGGCAAGAGAAAGCGGAAGCTGACTTTTACTGCTTATATCAGTTTTATCATCATCATTCTAACCACTGGTTGACCAGTGGTAGTTCCCCTTCCGATCCTAAGGTCGTGGGTTTGAACCCGGTCGTGCACAAATGGACCTTTCTGTTCTCTCAAACGGCGAAGGAAAACATCGTGATGAAACCCGTTGCTTATTTCCGCATGTATCGACTATTACTTGCCTGTGGATAAAGCTGACATCCTGAGAGGTAAAATAAATAATAAAACAAATAAAACCCAACAAGCTTGAATCTAAACCATATAGATTCAAGCTTGTTGGGTTTTATTTATTTTACAGATTGATATTAGATCTTCACTCAAGAAGAGAGCAATTTTTCCATCACTATGTCTAGATACCTAGATGTTTCAAGATACATAGTATAGATGACATAATAATGTAGGTATCGTATGCATGAGATGAATTTGTAAAACTGCTATAGTATTGCGTCTCTGGCTTGGAACGAAGCCAGATTTTATTCGCTATATTTTGCATCACCAGCATCCCCGAGCATGTCGTAAAAGTCGACTAAGGGATAGTATCCTCCAACATGATGAGATACAATAAGCAAGTATACCCAAGGAGGGTTGACGTCAGGCAGGCGGCCGGTCATAAAACACCTTAACCAAAACTCTTACATCATCCTTGGATCATGTTGTGCCGACCCCACATAGAGTGGGATAAGGGCAGGAAGATGATGATGATTTTGCATCATCAGGCTTTCACCGGAGGATTTGAATTGTCCGACTTTAGAATTCACAATTCTTTATTTCAGGCTGCACAGAAAATTGTATATGGAACACTATCAAATCTTGGCCCATATTATTTTTTCTCTTCAATCTCAAATAATATCATCATCAAGACTTCACCCATTACATAAAACTTTTTCTGTATTACAACAACTCTAGTGAGTTAAAGATTGTAAGTTAAAAGTAGATACTCAATATTATCGGGAGCTAACAGCCAATTACTTATTGCATAACGAAAGAAATTGAAATGTTTCAAATCGAGGTCGTTGTCGCTTTGTAGTTGTTTCAATTGTTAAAGTTTCAATATCGATCAAGGTAGAGTTGCTCGTATAAGAACTGAATTACCTTGCGCAGATTTCCCGACACTAAATGCCTTTCTCTACTCTAGTCGTGTCACTAGTTCGAACCAGTGTGGTGAAAGGATTTAAAGTTTTCCTTGAAGACTTCTTTCATGCACTTGGCACATATTTTCGTTTTTTTTTCGGTTTTACGACATGCCGGTTTCCTCACGATGTTTTTATTCACCGTTCGAGAGTACTGGTATAGCGCATATACATTTTTTGAATAGGAAATAAACCGGATTTGAACCCACGATCTTAGAATTTAGACGTGGTCAATGCCTTTCTAGAAAGTCAATATGAGATAACAAATACCTATTACACCGTTATTATAAATTAATACAAAAGTTTACTATCTCGCGAGCGAAGCCACTAGCGGAAGCTAGTGAGCTATAAAACAAGCGGAGGAATAACCATTTTAGTTTTTGTACTTGTTTGAAATTATTTAGAATAATATTTATGTCGTAAAAGTCGACTAAGTGATAGTATCCTCCAACGTGATGAGATACAATAAGAAAGTATTCCCAAGGAGGGTTGACGTCAGGCAGGCGGTCGGTCATAAAATACCTTAGCCAAAACTATCCCACATAGAGTGGGATAAGAGCAGGAAGATAATGATGATGATGATTGGTTCTTTCATATTAAAACGTAGGTATCACTAACCATCTCTTACTAACACATATTATTAGGTAATCAATAAATAATTGAATTTAAAAATTAAATTATTTTGTTTCAGTTAGCGAATGCACTAACCCTGGAATACCGGGGCGTGAGTTTTAGCCCATAACACCTTCGACCGGCCCAGAGGCAGACCCCAGATGATCGGCTCATTCTGGAACCTGTGCCGAGCGTGTCCTTCCATGCCCGTCGATAAGGTGAGCTTCTCTTTTCCACTTCTTCATTCCTCAACCATTTCTTTCTTCACTCCTTTTATCCAAATGATTGTAAATTGTGCAGGGATTATTTCCTTATAACCAAGCATGATTTCTTGCTTCTATCTTCCATGCTTGGACAGTTGGATACGTTATGAGCAGGCATAAATTTAACGTTGATTTAAGATTTTTTTAATTATTCTTACTGAGACTTTATTTTACAAATGAATTGAAGTTTGAAGTTCCGCATGTTTCTGCTCCTATTTAGATAAATGAAAATAAAATAAGTAACAATTTTCAGATATGACTTAATTATTATCCGAAGGCTAAACTGCCCTGTAAGTCTTATCGCTCATAGCAATAACCAATTGTTGACTTATAATCTAATATTATCAATAAATGACTACTATGACTATTATTATCTTTAAGACAACTTTAAATTATTTTTCTATTAAGTATAAATTATCCTGCATACCAAAAGATACTCAAATCAATGGTTTTCGCCCTAAATGATTTATACGAATTCATCGCCCTAAGTGATTTATACGAATTCACGAGAATGCCTTTTGGGTTATTCAGTGCACCGATAATAATACGGTTTAATCATGCAAGAAGATAAAGGCTTCGGGCTGAATTTTAGCAGAGAGAAATAATAAACGTAATGAAATGCAAACAGGGATGTGGTGGAGTCAGATAATTTCCTGAAGCGAGAGGTTTAATGTAACGGTAAAACTAAGGCCATAACATAAACATTTACAATCTTGTAAGACCCTGCTAAAGGTCATAAGTTCAGGCATAATCTTACCCCATCCGTTGAAATAAGAGTATGTAGCATGTGAAGGTTAGGTTAAACCGAGGTTAAAGCCTATTAAAATGGTGAACTTTAGCCTAAAACTGGTAATATTGATCGGTTCCAAAACGAAGGACATAATGTATGTTCGTACGGCTTCTTTAGGTATATGTACTTAGCTTAGGTATTATTAATCGTAGACCTAATCCTGTAGCCTATCTAACACTAGACTTATGTCTAGTCTAGGCCTATCGATAGGAATATAAGGTCAACTTAGTTCATCTACACTATTTCTCTCGCATTTCTGTAATAAGATGATATCATCTCCTGGCGCTGCTAAAATAAATTTTAGGTACTCTAACCCCCGAATACTCAAACGCGTCACAGAGTTGAGCACGTCTCAAGTGACGAGTTTTTGACAGATTTTCATCAAAAACTGTCAAAAAACCGTGACTTGAGACGTGCTCAACTCTGAGTTACAGACTTATTTTCATTATCACCATTGGCCTTTACACATCTATTACAGATGATTTAGGTAGCATCAGTTTATAGTACAATATAATTTATACAACAAAACTGATTGAAATTTGATGTGAATTACTAAGATAAGAGACTGTTAAATTATCTTTGACGAACTAAGATAACACCGTTTTGTTATTAAAAGGGTTACCCTCGTCACAGCGGTACAAGCATTACTATTCTGAGAGCACTCCGGTGATCATGTTTCGACTAAACTGAGAGCCGTGTCAAGTAAAGGAGTGGGCGACGCTTCATGACTTGGTTACAGCCTAAAGGATTTCTTTGTCAAAGTACTTATAATAGATGAAAGGCTTCGTCGGATTGGTAGAAACAATATTTCCAAACACCTATCTCTACCACGTCAGCAAAATGTGATAATTTTGTACTGTATTCGGTAAGTAGGTAAGTTCGTATGAGCTAGGGGCCAACTCTTGTGACGGAGTTTTTGGACCGCCTAAAGGCCTCCGTCACGGCCTAACGACTTAAAAGCCGGGACCGACAATTTAACGTGCTCTCCGAAGCACGGAAGCGCTCAGCTCGTCAATACGAGTGGCATTCCACTTGCGGTCGCCCATCCCAATTGTGACCGCGCACAACGTTGCTTAACTTCATCGATCAATCAAGAACGTCTAAGCAAGCTACGCCACGAGCGCTTCAAGCTACGTCAGTGATCTCTGTTTTCTATCTATAGGCGAGTTTGGATAGAAAACTGAGATCATTTTCATTTCTTATATAATAGTTAAAAACTTTTGATGTCATTATAGTTTTGTTTATGAATAACATAAGCAAATAGCTGTTTTGATTCTTCTTATTCATTTCATATTACTTTTGTTATATCTGTTATTGAGTGTTATTTTATGTTCTTGGATTCCAAAACCTGAAACAATACGACGATATCCCTACGTACGAGAAACGCCCTACAGTTAATATAAAGCACCTACCTCAATTCTTCCAGCGCAGCGGTCGTCCATTGTTCTAAGTGTCGTATTTTCCGCCTTTATGTCGGTCCCCGGGGATGGACGGTGGAATTACTTGCCTGTCTTAATCGAATGTCTTTTGTTGGCTAGTCTTTTGTGGTGTAATTCCTTGTTGATGAAAATAAGTCAAGATTTAATGAATAGAGTGACCGCCCCGTGTTGGGCGCCAATGTCAATTGTTATGCTTTTAAACATTAAATATTTTGAAACTAAGGTTTTGAAAACAAAATTGGCACTCAAAATAGAGTCTTATTTGCACTAATTAAGCGCCATTTAGAGTAAGAAACCCTTTTGGTTATCAAGGGTGCTTTAGATAATATTAACACCAAGTAAATATGCTTTCATGTCCAATGTACTCTGATAAAACAGACCCTTATTACAAATCATTGTTGCTCGCGTAAAATGAAACAGGGTTATGAAAACAGTCTTTTTATTCTTTTCCAATTCATATTCAACATTACCATATTGGTCACATCAATCCTATTCCCGCCTGGCTCTATCAAAAAAATGACTTCTCACAAAAACCCGTCACAAAAATTGCCTTCCGTCCCAGGGTCGACATTGGGTCTAATGTTCGAGAGAAGTACCTACCTAGCAATAATAATTCAAACAAGTTACTCCAACAAGCTGAGTGTGTTCCAAATTGTGTTTTTATTTCAGGTTAAATAAAAAAATTCCTGGAGCGTTGTTTTAATATATAAAGTTGGAAACCTACCTATGTGTGTTTACGAAGTAATTGCACTTTTGAAATTGGGGAAGTAAGGTAGGGACTTACTCAAAATATCGACCATATCATTCGGGACTTCAGAAACGTCTTAGCCACGTCTTTGCTATAAGTTTTCAGTTGCCGCAGGTTTCACAAAAAGCTGTGTTCTGCAGTCTGAGTTTGACAGCTACCTCCTTAATCGTTCCCCGATAGTCGAGAATCGTAACTCCGCACAAATATGACTCTATCTATGGTTTTTCTCCATCTGCCACGGTCTTCGGAATGTTCTGACACCTGGTCCAACCATCGCTTTGGGCTCCTACCTCGGACCTTTTGTCCACTATTTATATACATACTAACTGCCGCCCGCGGCTCCGCTCGTATGGTACTCGGATGAAAAATAGCCGTTAAGTTAATCCGGCATATTATATACTATGTATATTCCAAGTTTCATTTAAATTGAGGCACAAACATAAAACATCCTCACAAACTCACATTTATAATAATAGTAGGAGTAGGATAGGACATAATTATATTTGACAGTCAAAAATCAAATTAAAGTGATGGGGTATCGAGAGTACCTACGTTCACGACTACGTGTAAACATATTTTGAACGCCAGTCATTGTGTTTATACTCCATTCATTTCAAAGGAAATTGTTGATAAAACTGTTACAAAAAGCTTTAACATCCAAGAAACGTGGAAATCCAATATAACCTAACATTTTCCTTTTCACTACAGCCTTTGTATATCCGCCAATGGAGGCGCGCCTGCTTGCATTGTGATTGGTCGATTTATTTTCTTTTCTAAGAACTGCTGCGTGATTGGTCGGTGAGGGCAACGACCTTGTCGGGGAATTCACCTTGAAAGTTATGGGCGATGTAGGGATTAGAACTTATGTTGTGAGGGACAGATTAAATGTGAAATGTATCTATTTGGGACTTTTGGAGCTACCTAATTCCATCGGTCCCTGAGCAACAGATTACATTTATAAACTAGTAGGTTTATTAGAAGAACATCCCACAATTATTCTTACTGCTAGGTATCAACTGCCTTGGTACATCTGAGTGGAAGGAATCTAAATAGTTGCTGACAGACTCACTGACAATGAAATCAACGCACAGACTAGCATGAAACTTGGAGAGTATATTCCTCTTATGGTGTAGGGCTGCACTAAGAATAGGATTCCTGCAATTCAACTCCTAGCGAACGCACCGAAAGGATGAAGTTTGTCTTGAATTTAAGTCCCAGGGCGTTCTATTATAAAAATTATAAAAAGCAGTCAAATTGTTGAAGTGAAATATTTCAGATTCGATATAGCTCACTTGAACACAAGGATTAGCATTAGTGATGGGACTCGGATGATTCAAATGATGACAGTTAAAACTCAATTCGAATGAGATTTTATATTGATTCAAATGATCGCTTGATTCGAATGGTCGAGTTGATTCGAATCCACGATCTGATTCGATTCAATTTCTTTCTTTTATCTGTTACGCGAGCGAGTAGTACGCCTAGTGATGGTTGTAATTGGAGAGACCTACGTCCTGCAGTGGACTGTTATAGGCTGATGATGATGATGATTCAAAAATGTATCTAAGTGTTTTTTATTTATCTAAAAGTATCTACTGTCCGAATCATCGTATAGATTCGAAACATTATATCGATTCGAATTATCAAATGGATTCGAATCATCAATCAATTCGAATCAAGGCTTAATTCGAGTCATGATTCGATTTTTTTCCGGATGATTTGATTTGATTCGAATATTCATTTTCGATTCGAATCCCATCACTAATTAGCATAGTGAGTCCTTACTTAGCCAAGTAGACATTTTGCATTCACATCTTCCCAAGTTCCCAAGTGGGGGTTTGAAAACTATTTTCAAAAGCTAAGATAGAACCATTGTACTATAAATTCTTCCTCTAACAAACTTCCTTTGTGACTTGTACGCTGAATTATGTATGTTCATTATTTTCGTTCAACGAAATATGGTCACGAACTTCCCTAACTTTGTATAACTTTCGCAATATTTTTAGCGTCGTTTTTTTTATGATAATCAAAAAACATTGCATAGTTATGAAGAAAAACTTGAATAAATATTTGGTAAAGTATGATATCAGGAGGGCAATAGCGTTTCTTTTTCAACGTATTTGGTATGGTACAAGCAAATGTCAATTTCTTAACTTGTGTAAAGTTCTCTCGAAGTTCTTAGACGTTTACCAACACTCAAACGGTGTAGGAAAACATCGTGAGGAAACTGGCATGTCATAGAACCTAAAAGGTTCGAAAATATGTCCAGCCTGTGAGTCGCACTTTAAATCCTTTCACCACACTTGTTCGTAAGAATTAGTGACACGACTAGTAGTACTAGTATCAACCCACTTATAGAATGAAGCGCATCGTCTACTCTCTTGACCTCTCTACTCGACCACCTGCACACAAAAGATCTTGAGCAGGCAACAGAGAGAGACGAAAGAGTTTTCAAATATAAAGCCAGGGCATTGACACGAAAGGAGAAAAATTTCCAGCTTTATAAATAAATAAATAACAGCCAACAGTCACATACATAGTCCTGACCCCACACTAGGATTCCCTGTGTCGTGGGTATCAGAAACTACGAGTACCACGGTACCACAACACCCAGACCCGGAAGAAATATTTACAGATAATGCAAACATTTCTTCCGCAGCGGGAATCGAACCCGCGCCTCTCTGCGTCTATGCCGACCAATCGCCCGCCACGCCAACGAGACTTTTACGTTTTATTTCGAAGGCGACGTTTCAAAGCATACATAGGTACAATACGACCTTGTAAATAGTCAATTCAGTTCAGACATGTCGATAACAATATGACGTCATCGTAGTTCTCTTGGTGTACTTGTTATGCGGAGGGATAAATGTCATGTGACGAGAAGAATGTTAGATATGAAAGTGGATGGATACAAGGGTAGAGGTAGACCGAAGAAGAGATGGATGGTTTGCGTGAATGATGATATGAAAGGAGTGAATACTGAAATGACAGCTGATAGAGAGGAATAGAAGAAGAAAACATCTTGTGCCGACATCTCACTTAATCAAAGGATAAGGGCAGGGACATGATGATTTTATTTTTATTTTATTTTATTCGGAAAACAATCAGTATTGCAAACTAGATTAGGAAACAACTTAAAAAGACTACTTACCAATTAAATGTTTTCGCATATAAAATACTAAAAAGAGTTTGTTGACATAAAAAAACCAAGTAAGAAAATAACAATTAGGAAGAGAACATTTAGGTAAATAATTTAGTAAATCTAACCAAACCGCTAAGGCACCGATTCAAACCAGTGTTTAGTAAGAGTGAGCTTTAAGGTAAACGGTTGAAGCGCTCGTGGCGTAGCTAGCTTAGACGTTCTTGATTGATCGTTGAAGTTAAGCAACGTTGTGCGCGGTCACAATTGGGATGGGTGACCGCCAGTGGAATTACGAGCTGAGCGCTTTTGTGCTTCAGAGGGCACGTTAAATTGTCGGTCCCAGCTTTTAAGTCGTTAAGCCATGACGGAGGCCTTTAGGCGGCCTAAAAACTTCGGCACAAGAGTTGGCCACTAGCTCATACGAACTTACCTAGTAAACGGTTTGGTAGTTCTCTTGATATTATCGAGTTATGAAGTGCTGTGAAGACATGGGTAGACCTGACTTGCGCAGAACGAACCAGAGGCGTGGTAGCACGTGGCCTAGAGCCAATAAGGTGCAATAAGGTTGACTTGTAAGTCGCTGACTAAAAAAGGGGTTGTTATCCATGGGAAAAAAAAACTGATGATGCAACTAGCCTCTACCTACTTGGTTAAAACTCCTTATACCATCGGTTACTGCAAACTTATTGTTTGAAAGATTATTTTTATTATACTAGGTACATATTATTATAAAATAAAACATTCTTGGTCTATAGATAATCCTATATTCCATAGACAAATAGACCCACCCTTAATCCAAATATAGAGTCAGTCGGCACGCGACGGTCAGTGCGTGCGCCCCAGTGGTATTGATCCCACCACCTGCCGGCCACCACTCCCACGCGCTCCACTTCTTAGTACTCGGCCATCGCCCCGCGAGAAACCACTAAACCTTTGCTTACAAACAAATAAAAAAAAACGAAGTGTCAAATCAAAACGTCAAACTTCCCGCCCGTTTTGATATTCAAATGATGCGTTCCATTTTATTTAGAAGCATTTTTTGTGTCGTGAGAGCTGTTAGTGAATAATGTGCTAAATACGAGCGTGAGGTGATTCATACTGACCTGAATCTAGACATAATCTCAATTTACATCGTTAAATTTCATAATTGCCCGGCTGATATGTGCTGTTTAAACTATTACTCAGCCCGGCTGAGTTTTTAACACGGTAAAAACTCCGTCTGTCTGGTTTAAAACGACTTTACAATGTTCTAGTCTGATTACAAGTAAACAAAACAGAACGCGCGTGATTCTTATAACAGATCGAAATTGCTGATACCGTAATCTTTTCACCGTAGTCTGACAAAGGAAATGAAATCATTTATCAGTCAGTTATCAGATGCAAATCGCGCTAGTTACCTATCCCCTCTAGGTAAAGCGAGAGGGAGATATTGCCGTCTCACCTGGCACACTAACCCAATCGAGCGTTTTATAGATTTTCTTACCTATCAGCTGTTGTTCTCCGTGGACACCAGATAGTGTTAGATTGTAAGATAAAGAGAAAAATGCATGTGGTTTTGCATAGCGTCACGTCATAGAACATTGTTGAGTCAGACACGGCCGGCGCAGGCGCGCTGCGGACGCAACCAATTACATTTTTTGCTTTAATTTTCTAAATTCAAAAGCCGCGCTTGTCTAGAAAACGAAACGATTTTTTCCCGACCGACTTCTATTTTCGAAATTGTCGACTTCTATTTTCGAAATTGTCGACTTCTATTTTCGAAATTGTCGACTTCTATTTTCGAATTTGCTTATGGTGAAGTAAGTGTGTTGTGAAATGGTGTGATTTGGTGTTTTTATAGTTGAGTGTTATAATGGAAAGGAGTGTTTTGGCGGGGTCAAGGAACGTACACTGGGCTTCTAATGTAAGTACCTACAACTACTAGTCGTGTCAATAGTTCTTTCTAACCAGTGTGGTGAAAGGATTTAAAGTGTACCTACCTCAAAGGTTTCGTGCACTTGACAAATATTTTCGAACTTATTTTGAGTTTCTACGACATGCCGATTTTCAGGATGTTTTTCTTCACGATTTAAGAGTACTTGGTAGGTACAGAGAAAAATCCATTGTGTACGACCAGATTATAACTCGTCACCTTAGGATCAGAAGGTGGGACCGCTACTTCTAGACCAGCAGTGCTCTCTACAACTACTGAAGGCTTCAATTTAGTTCAATTCCCAATGTAATTAGGTCCCGTAATATGCGCCGATGCCTCGACTTAGGGTTCAAAGTGTGACCTTTGACCTTTCCTTGCGTGAAGACTGACCGTTCTTTCGTCACGGCGTGAATGAAATTGTGGTCTTAAAAGTCTTGGCCACAGTTTTACTGCTTATTCAATGGCTGTGCCGGTTCCTTTCCTTATCTCTGGTACAATGGTTGCGATCTTGAGATCACCTTCTCAGATTGTATTGAGCTGAAGTTTAAGAGGTTTTCAGTAAAAACAATGGATAAAATACCTATTATTTTACCGAATCGATGTTATTTGGCTCTTCTGTTGATGTGTTTATACGCTGGATATAAATAAGTACTTGGCTACTCACTTTTAAGTGGTTTACGCCGGTAGTAAATTTAAACGGTTTTATTTATTGTTATTGTAAAAGGAAATGCTGTAATATCAAACATCCAGCGTAATGATTAATAAATCTACAAATAATAACGCATTGTTTAACCTCACGTTTAGAGAGATAAGTGAAGATGGGTCTTATCACAAAAATATTTGATAAAAAGTGTCACATTTTATATTTTTTCCTATCTACCTGAATCCCTAAAGTTATTGTAAAGCAATAAAAATAGTAGATTATTATACAAGGGGCTAAAATGACCCATTTATAGGTATACGAGGTAGTTCAATGGGTTTCTAGCGCCATGTGTTAAGTTACAATCTACTTTTCTCTACGTTTGCGAGAAAATAAAATAATCCAATACAATATTA
The DNA here is from genome assembly GCA_949320045.1 of Scotopteryx bipunctaria. Taxonomy (NCBI): domain Eukaryota; kingdom Metazoa; phylum Arthropoda; class Insecta; order Lepidoptera; family Geometridae; genus Scotopteryx; species Scotopteryx bipunctaria. Next base: position 1,226,703 of record OX439465.1, read on the forward strand.
AATACGGTCACCAATTCAATTTGTAATTAGAGAAAAATTCTAAAGGTTTCGCGCCAATGCTATTTTTTTATTTCTTCTGTAGCCGCAACGCAAAGGCACGCATTCTACCAAAGAGATCTTGTAAAGAATAAAATGTTGTTCTTTTTTTATGAAACCGTAATAGTAGTCTTTATTCACGATTATTCTACCTATGAATAAAGACTTTTCCTTTTTTATAGGCTCGTTGGTAACGGAAAAAAAGAGGCAAATATGCTATTTTATCCTCGCTCTGGAACGCTACAATGGTGGACTTTTTGAGCAAGAGGATTGAAAAAATGATTTTAGTTTTTAGCTGCTTGCGCAGTTTACTCAACAGTCACTTGGCTTCCAAGGCCACTTTAGATCAACCTGCCCCCGTACCAGGCGCGGTCCGAAGGTGGGGGGGGTCACCGGGGACATGACCCGCCCCCCAAATCGTACACGTCAAATTGAAAAATCTAAAAATTGGTAGCATGGTACTCGTAGTTTCTGATACCCACGACACAGGGAATCCTAGTGTGGGGTCAGGACTATGTATGTGACTGTTGAGTAATGTTTTGTGTTTGTTTAATTTACAAAATATAAGAAAGCAATGTTCTGCCCCTAGTTGCGATGCCAATAAAAATAGAAGGCTTCCGTTTGTTTTATAATGTGTGCAATAAAATTGTGTATTGTGCAATAAAATCTGATTTACTTCAACAACTCAACATATTCTATTATTAGTGACCCCCACCAAAATTTCAGTCTGCGACCGCGCCTGCCCCCTTATTACATAACTCTTTGACAAATTGCAACTGTCGCTTGCTGTCAATAACCCGGATACGTCGTTTCGTTGCTGCGAACTGCGAAGCTACGCGTTCTACCTCCTTGTCTATTCTGTGAATCTGGCTACACTCGTTCACAAATTCCGAAAGGTAAATGAAACATCATCATCATCTTCCTGCCCTCATCCCACTCCATGTGGGGTCGGCTCAGCATGATCCTTGGATCATGATGTAAGAGTTTTGGCTAAGGTGTTTTATGACCGGCCGCCTGCCTGACGTCAACCTTCCTTGGGAATACTTGCTTATTGTACCTATCTCATCATGTTAGAAAGGTAAATGAAACCACGAATCATTTTTTATGACACGCTGTTGCTCTGAAAGCGTGATACTGTCGCAATTTGACAAAAAGACTAATGCCTTTTATTATTAGACTAGCTGACCCCGCGAACTTCGTACCGCCTCAGAATTAGTAATGCTTATTTTCAAATGTTTTATTGGGTAATTATTCTGCTATTCGGGGCGGAGATAAATAAAAAAATCATTAAATCGGTCCAGCCCGATCGGCCCGAGGCCCTCACCCACAGCCCTGCAAGGAAAAGACTACTGCTGACGATCAGATTGATAATTATGAATGACATTGTCAAATTATAAAAAAAAAATATAAATGTCAAATTAACTATGTTGTTACAAATTAATGTATTAGAAGTATTTATGCGTTATCCTGGTAAAGCTTTCAGATTCTTTTTCCATTTCTGGATCGTTTTACAGGATAAAAAAAGTAGCCTATGTCCTTCTCCGGGATGGAATATATCTCTTTGCCAAATTTTATTCAAATCTGTTCAGCAATTTAGGCGTGAAAAGGTGACAGATAGACAGACACAGTTACTTTCGCATTATATTAGTATGGATGACTTATACAGCGTCAGCAACTTTTGCCTAAAGATTGCCTTTTAGACTTACTTTTTGACTTTTGACTGACCCAATCATGATTGAACCAGTGACATGAAGCAATATTTCCGCGCCCGCGCCCGCCCTTCTTATGCCCGTAGTCTTAATCGAATGATATAAAAACGAGCAACTTAAAAATAGATATTGAAAAACGATGTGAGATTTACTAGTCTAGGAAACGTAGACGGTAGGTAAATTTCTAATTCAGGTTTTATGAGATCATTCGTATAGAATGAATTACTTTGAAGAAACCAGTAGGACTTATTCATTAAAATCTGTTTAGCAGTTTAGGCGTGAAAAGGTAAACAGGCAGAAGTATGGATATTCCTAACGTAAAGTTTTTTGTGTTTGTCTAAATACAGACGAAGTTTGTTTTGTTAGGATGTTGCTTCAGTCGTCTGGCACATGTTAATAGCAGCAACAAGATCTTTGGGTAGGTCACACACAACGTACCTACATAATGTAAAATCAAATAAAACAATCATATTAACTAAAGATAAAGATATCAATAAAAATATGTATTATGCTGATACTGATAGAAGTGACCAATGACCAAAGGTGCTTACCTCGGACAAAGGATAAGTATAGTTATCTAACGAGCTAAAGTCGCCAGCCTTTTGGAGTCTGGGACTTGCGGTCGGTGATTTGAGCTCTGTTTTCTATCTGTAGGCGAACTAAGAAAACTGAGCTCATTTTTATTTCTTATTCATTATACCGATTACCTTAAAGTTTTTAATGTAATAGTTTGTCTTTGTAAATAACTACTTGTAAATTATATTTTAGTATAAGCAGTTGTAAGTTTAACTATAGTCCAGGTTTTAAAACATACCTAGCTAATACACAAACCAGAATAACCTGTAAGATGGCTAACTCTACTTATAACTTACAGTATACTTAAAATGAGGTCTCAAACCTTTGTGTGTAAACTTACAGTGATTAAGCAAATTTAAATATGTTTTTTCTTTATAGGTACATACTATAACTAGGTCTGATCACTCGGTTTCACTCCGTGATCAATCGCCTTGTCTTTGTAACGTCATAAAATTGTTTCCCAAGTCGCCGTTCTCAACACTTTCACTCACGAGACAATAGCAGTTTTACTCTCTTAGGTAATATTGTGTCGTTGAACATAAAAATACTTTGAACTCTTTCTGCCTTGTTATAAAACGAAAACTAAAAAAAGGTCTGTTTAAATGACAACAAACCTTACTGACAGGACATTCGACAGGTTTAAACCTACTCAGACTAGGGTTAGGGTTTAAAAATCTGTTTTTGCACCCCGTAAAATAATCTAAAACAAGATAGTACCACGAAATAAACCATGGTTTCATATATTTGAAGACTTAAAGATAAACAAACTTTTAAGGAGACTTTGCTGTGTTGTTTTTGGGCCGAGACTTAGAATAGAAATTTGTGAAGACTTCTACCAATGGTCCATTCCAATATCCTACTAGCAAACGACGGATCGCTCAAAACCATAGCAACGTTTTTTGCCAAAAATGTGCATCACTTCTTGATAGATAACGACGTTCTATGATAATGGTCCTCAGAATAGCAAATCAACTTTATTTCAATTAACGATCCGTCGACCATTCCAAGAATATTTACATGAAGAAGAAATAGTGACCTTTCCCAAATTGCTAATTGGAGTGTCATCCTCTGTGCATAAATTAAGGCATTAAAAAGCACATAGAGTGGCCATTAGCTTCTAGACGTTGCTCCACGAGTGCCTCTCTGCATAACTCTGACCCACTTGTATAAAAACCAGGTTGATTACCGGAAATTCGCAAAAGACGAGTTAAAACCTAATTTTAATTTTTAAGTAAAAAATATTTTCTGGTGAAACTAGTTCTTAAGATCTCTACCCTCCAAACCGTTTTATTTTATTATATTTAATTGTTACAAATTCACAAAATAGATTAGGTACAATCTAACTAACTTGCTAAACAAAAAATAATAAACAAAGTCATTTAACAAGTATACGCGTTATACATCAACATCATTGTACTACATAGCATCAAAGAATTTATAGACTTTTGACATAGACATGTAGCCAAGCCATGTCTACGGACTAAGGTTAAAGTCGGGTAATATTTACCTTACTTTTCTGAGAAAACACGAGCGCTGACGATCATGCTAGTCGAGTTTACCATTTGATCAATCCTGCTCCTACCTATATACTTCGATTTTTAACCAGATTCTCTCTCTAGATCTCTAGACCTGATGTTTTGTATTGACAAAATGTTGCCAGCTTAATGTCGTGTTGTTCTTCTAACCCGTTTCAACTCGAATTTTTAAACGCAGGGAGTGAACCTCGTAGTGAAAAGAGGTAGCTCAATTATTATATTCAACGTTAGTATTATTTACACAATGCTTTTAAACAAGTACCTAGTTAAACGAAAATAAAACAATACTGAACTATTTCAGCTATAATATTAATAAATAAATAAATAACACCCAACATACATAGTTCTGACCCCACACTAGGATTCCATGTGTCGTGGGTATCAGAAACTACGGGTACCATGATTGGTACCACAACATCCAAACTAGCAAGAACTATTTCCGCAGGTTAAAAAAGGAGTGAGTGCAGAAATGACAGCTGACAGAGAAGAGCGGAAGAAGAGAACATGATATGCGGACCCCACGTAGAATGGGATAAAGACAAGAAGATAATGACTACAGATATAATGTTCAAGTTTAGACTTTAATTTGACTACTTTACCAGATATAATGTTAAAGGTTCGATTTTAATTTGACTACTATACCAGATATAATGTTCAAGTTTAGTCTTTAATTTGACTACTTTACCAGATATCATGTTCAAGTTTAGACTTGATCTTGACTACTTTACCTGCTTTCTACGTAAATGTCTGCTCGCGACAGCGTGATGTGTCATCCATTTGTGTGACCTGATTCTGAGCTTTCCTGAGGAAGAGGTGCTCTATAAAAAGGTCAAATAATATGTCTGTCTTTATAGTATAGCATAGAGCACTGGTGGTTTAGTTGGTAGTGACCCCGCCTTCCGATCCTAAGGTCGTGGGTTCAAACCCACCAATGATTTTTTCTGTCCGAAAAATTTATGTGCGCTATACCAGTACTTCTAAACGGTGAAGGAAAACAGCGTGAGGAAACCCGCGGTTTAGTCAGCTCCGCACGTATTGACCATGTCTTTCCTGTGCACAAGGCTTTCTATTGGTGAAAGAATTTTTGAAATCGGTCCAGTAGTTTCGGAGCCTATTCGTTACAAACAAAAAACATAATCTTTCCTCTTTATAATATTAGTATAGATATAAAACCCACGGCTTTATTGTGTTACTTTTTGACGAGTTGCGATTGTAGTACTCTGTCAAAATACTGTACTGAGTGTCCTATTATCATCATCATCATTTCAGCCTGGTCTCACCTACTAGCTATAAACCTCCTTTCGATTTTGCCTGTCTCCTCGGTCGTGTGCGTCTCGGCATCTTTTCGATGTAATCGACCCATCTAGAGTTAATAGTCTAGGAAGACTCATACTAAACCACGCCCACAGGATGAAGGTATATCTGTATGTACATATACATAGCTATCATGTTTTCCGATGTGAAGCGACAAGCTATTGCGGTTCAAGAGCTTCGGGAAAATTGCCAACGCCCTATTACTCTGCGTCTAGGTTTAGTAATACGATCTTGAAGGCAAGAGACGGCGCGTTTAGATTTTTTTATGCAGGTACATAAAATACATAGGCAACATTGTTTGCAGTCAAAAAGCGCTATACATTTCTGACAGAAAACCAGGTACACGTAGCTTATGGTTATCTGTTAGTAGAATAGTTAACCTGGACATTATACAGCGTCAGAAGGCAACTTTTGTCATACAAACTGGACGCTGTAGTGTTTGGGACGATTTAATAAAGTAGACTTGCCCAGCACCAATTTTAGTCTAGCTTAACTGTCTTACCCCCGAATACTCAAACGCGACTCAGAGTTAAGCACGTTTTTTTGACAATTGCTGATGAAAATCTGCCAAAAAATCGTCATTTGACACGTACTCAACTTTGAGATGCGTTTGAGTATTCCGGGGTTAAACTTGACCAGCCTCTCAGCTTAGTCGGCCTTACCCACAGAAAAGACACAGTCAATAAGCACGGAGCTGACTAACCGAAATGAACCGAATGGCAACCTAAATATGCCAGTTGGCATTTGAAACCGATCGATAAAACGAATTAGTGGTAAGTAAGTGTTCGATGGAAATAATCAGATTTCGATCAAACTCAGCGTTTGTTGAATTGGCTATTGATATCATAAATTTTGGCTGCATTCGAATAACTAAATTAGATTCACTTCTCTGCTTCTCTGCTGGACTGGGAGTAAAGAAAAAACATAGAATGCTTCCAGCTGCTTCTCTCCCCGAGCATGTCGTAAAAGTCGACTAAGGGATAGTATCCTCCAACATGATGAGATATAATAAACAAGTATTCCCAAGGAGGGTTGACGTCAGGCAGACGGCCGGTCATAAAACACCTTAGCCAAAACTCTTACAGCATGATCCAAGGATCATGCTGTGCCGACTCTACATAGAGTGGGATAAGGGCAGGAAGATGATGATAAGTTTTTTTTTTTTTTTTACTCGGACATTGTGTCAAGATTTATTCAATCCGTCATACACAGCAGTCGCGAGCGGTCGCTTAGCCTAGCTTAGAGTTAAAGGTCTATTTGTCGTCATCCTTGAAGACCATGGTGCTGTGACACTTCCCGCAGTAGTGGCGGTCCTCCATCACGGCCATGAATACTCCGGCGCCGCAGTTCTCGCCCGTGCACTCGCGACGGAGCCTGTGGATCTTGCCGTTCTCGTCGACCTTGTAGTACCTGAGTACTGCTAGCTTGACCTTCTTCTTCTTATGCTTGATCTTCTTGGGAGTCGAGTAGTTCTTCTTCTTGCGTTTCTTGGCGCCTCCTCTCAGGCGCAGCACCAGGTGCAAGGTGGACTCCTTCTGGATGTTATAGTCGGAGAGTGTTCGTCCATCCTCCAACTGCTTACCAGCGAAGATCAATCTCTGCTGGTCTGGGGGGATCCCCTCCTTATCCTGGATTTTAGCTTTCACATTCTCGATAGTATCAGAGGGCTCAACCTCGAGAGTGATGGTTTTGCCCGTGAGGGTCTTCACAAAAATCTGCATGTTGATGACCTTACGCCGTCACCATGCCACTTTGTAAAAGGAAGAAAACTATAAAGTAAATAATGAATTAAGTATTTTTTTTAAACTGCCCCTAGAGCGTCTGCAATAGATTCCCTGGTTTGATGCAATCAAAAGCTGGTGCAAATATACTTTAAAATAATTTAAACTTTTTCATCGCAAACGAAGCCGTGGCGTGCGGCTAGTGTAATTTCATTTTAATTGGTTCCAACGAGCAGTTTTGAACGGCAACTGGCATATTAAATACTGGTGGTGTTCGCTTTGACTCTGAAATCAGGTTAAAGTGACTCCCCAATGTTTGATTGCCTATTCCCACAGAATAAATATTGGGTATGGCGTCAAGAACAACGCGTATTATGTTACTTTGGTTTTGTATTTCGTTATAATGTTTTCATAATTGATAACCTCGGTGGCGTGGCGGGCGAGTTCTCGGTTGAAATGCAAGAGGCGCGGGTTCGATTTCCGCAACGGGAGAAATGTTTGCATGTTCTGCAAATATTTCTTCCTGGTCTGGGTGTTGTAGTTGTAATATTATGTATTATTGGTATGTATTTACAATTTTGTAATGTTTTTTGTAAATACGTACATATAATAAATCATACTACAACACCCAGACCCGGAAGAGATATTTGCAGAACATACAAACATATTTCAACTAACCACTGTTTATAAGAAAAAATCTAAAAGTAACTAGCTAAGCATCTATTTCATACTTCGCTTTATACAGAAAACTAAGGTCTTTGCCATCTAGACTAGATGATTTATACAGCGTCAGGAGGTAACTTTTTGCCTACAGTAACGGAACACTGCTGTAGTGCATGGGACGAATTTGATGGAGTAGGCTTGCCCAGCACCTATACCATCCTTTTAGCTTTATTCCAAATACAATAGTTTTCACACTCTGTAAAAGCCCTGTTCTGTGATCGTATTTTTTTGCTACAAGAATAGGTATCTAGCATGCATTTTCTTGATTACAAAAATGTTTTCAAGTTTCCCCGGGGCGCTGAGTTACGATTTTCGCTGAATACAAATCTTTTGTTTTCAAGAAAATGTTGAAAATCAGCCAATTTCGATTTATATTCTGATAAAGACTCTCAATGATATACATTTTAAGGGGTTCATTTATATTGCTCTTTAGAGCCGGGAAGGTGGCGGTCTTATGGTCCGGATACTAAGGTCTTAGGTTCAAATTCGGCCGTTCACTAATAGATTTTTCTCTTCAACGACAAGGCCGACTAAGCTGAGAAGATGGAATAGGTGCTGGGCAAGCCTACTTCATCTTAATTCGTCCCGGGCACTACAGCGTCCCGTTTGTGAAGGTAAAAGTTGCCTCCTGACGCTGTATAAATCATATTAAATCTACAATAACTAAGAGACAATATAAATGGTACTAAATTACCGACAGATAAGAAATATAGCAACGAATTTTTGCTAAAGGCAATTCCTCTCGTGGCGAGGCTAAGCGAATAAACATTTCTATCATCTATCTTAACAGACAATCTTCTAAATTGATTGGATGCAGGTACAGTGGGCAACGAAGGTTTATAAGCATTACTTGTACTGAGATCTTGGTCTGAACGATTTCCTAGGCAAAGGATTAAGATAGCCCGACTGTTTCTTTTGTATTTTATAAAACATATTTGTAAATACTTGTATTAGTTGTAAGTTTCTTTCTGTTAATAAATATTCAAGAAAAATTAATAAATTGTACACAGTGAGAGAAAATAACTTATTTTATCGTTTATTTATGACATTATAGTACCCTATTTATTATTATTTCTTACATTGATGATTTCAAATAGTTATATGCTTTTAATATGAGTAATTAATTTAATTTAAACTTCGTCTTCCCGCTCTAAGAGTTGAATTTCGGGGATTCCTTTCTTGGTTATCCCATACACCATAATACCCTCCAAGTTTCATGTTTTTATGACTATGGTTTAAGCTGTGTTGATTGTCACTCAGTCAGACAGTCAGTCAGTCAGTCAGTCAGTCAGTCAGTCAGACTTTTACATATTGAGATTTAAAATATTTTTACATACATACATATTATCACGCCCGTATCCCTAATGGAGTGGCTACCGCCCGCGGCTTTGCGTGGTACCCGGATAAAAAATAGCCTATATGTTAATCCAGCACATGTGCTATGTGTATTCCAAGTTTCATTAAAATCCATTCCGTAGTTTTTGCGTGAAAGAGTAACAAACATCCATACATACAAACTTTTGCGTTTATAATTATTAGTAAGGATTATGAAGTGAAAATTTAAAATTCGTCAAGTTATGATCGAAAGTGAAGTTTCACTTCAAATCCAAATCGCGATCTTTAATTAAATTGTCATGCTTCAAAGTTTTATAACTGTTGGTACGATGTTAATGAACCACGGCTTTACACTCTCGACGAAGCCTCTTGACGGCAGGAATGTAGAGTCAATGATCTTATAATAGTAAATTTAGCATAACGTTAATTATACACAGATATTTGTGGACATTTTGCCACAGCGCCATCTAGCCCCAAACTAAGCAAAGCTTGTACTATTGGCAACAGATAGAATAATACTTTTCTTTTTAAATACACATACTACAACACCCAGACCCGGAAGAAATATTTGCAGAACATACAAAAATTTCTCCAGTAGCGAAAATCGAACCCGCGCCCCTTGCGTCTCAGCCGAGCACTCGCCCGCCATGCCACCGAGGCCGTCACTGATTGTATTCTGATTTACAGGTACTTAAAATTCTAGAGAGCTACCCTCAACCAGAGGTGGCCACTAGTTTCCAAACACTCTAGGGAGAATGATAATGACTTTGGTACCCGGAGTTTTTCTAAAGCAATGTTTCTGATTGTTCCAGCTGCACTCTGAATATCGCAGCACTTACAAATGGCACGAGTACAAGGAGCAGCAGGCGCAGGGGGTGGTCAAACAGCCCGCCCCCACCCCGCCCAATATCCTGCCCCTCACCAGGGGTAAGTCAACCAAAACACCCTGCCCCTCACCAGGGGTAAGACAACCAACATCCTACTTTCAACAGGGGTAAGACAACCAACATCCTACCCTTCACCAGTGGTAAGTCAACCGACATCCTACCCCTCAGCAGGAGTAAGTCAAGCATCATCTACCAGCATAGTCTTCCAGTATCCCTCGCAAAAAATCCTACCCCTCACGTTAATCTTAATGTAACACCATAGTAACATACTCACAACTCTCACAACTGGAAGAAATATTTGCAAAACATAGAAATATTTACCTCGCCACAGGAGTTCATTATAATCTAACATATCTAGATATTTGAGAGAAAACCTACCGTACTGAAGGTTAAAATCTGTTTTAGCTGTTAAGGCTGATTATTACCTACTAACTTCAGTGTTTTCCATCACCAGGCCCCATGGAGCCGGCGATGCCTCGCCGCAAGAAGTACCCGGGCGTGGCGTACAAGACGAACGAGCTGTTCAATCCAGCGCCGACCGAGAGCATGCGCCTACAGCATAGTTCGGGGGGTGTCGCCTTCGATAGGGCCAGGGTAAGAACCTTCCTCCAAAACTGCTGAATAATCATGACAAGACGAACGAACTGTTTGACCTAACACCTGGAAACGGGCGTGATAATACATCTGTATGTATTTTACCAAACGAAGTCACCTCTCACTCAGCAGACGTTGAAGTCAGACTGTGGATGATGACGTGAGAATCGCTATTTCCAGGAGTAAACTTTAAAAGGTTGTTAATAATAATGTTGTTTATTGTGATACAGAGTGCTCAGAGGAATGCAGAGGGTGCTGGAAGACGCAGCAAGTCCGAGGGACCTCGCCAGCCTCGATGGACGGATACCGTCGAACCCAAGGTACGCTAGACTAATCATTATTAGATGATTCATACAGCGTCAACTTTTCCTCACTTTCCTAGAATCGGCAGAACGTAACCAACTGCGCAATGATCCGAATACCATCTGGCCCGAAAATGTTGGTTTCATGAAATATTTTTATCGGTCTTATTTACTTATGGCGCAGCGATCCAAAGTGAATTTTGACTTCCCATACCAAAGATTTTATATTTTTAGATAGAAGATAGGGGGTGCTAGTCATACTTTTTCTTCAATTTAATTTTAATTTAATTCATTGCCTGTGAATGTGTCAGACTATCTATATAACTATATAACTATGTCAGCTTTATCAGTCGCCTTGTAAACATCCTCTTGAGTGGAGGTTATCGGGCACAAAGGGTCTATCTATCTAGTCATGTTACTAGTTCTTTCGAACCAATGTGGTGAAAATATTTAAAGTGCACCTCATAGGCTCCTTTCGTGCACTTGACACGTGTACACGCTCGAACTTTCTACGACATGCCAGTTTCTTCAGGATATTTTTCTTCACCGTTTGAGAGCACTGGTATAAATTTTGCGAACAGAAAAATGAGAATGGGTTTGAATTCACGAATTTAGGATCGAAAGGCGGGCTTGCTACCATTAGACCATCAGGCACAAAGGGTAAAAGAGTAGGTAAATATGACATGTCCTCTATTGCTCTCTGTATTAGTCACACTGAATGCAAGCAGGGTCAACATAACCCCATTTCACGAAGTTATTTCAGCAGTCACTTCACCTGGATGCGAGGTCTTACTCTTAAACTTTGTTTGCTAGGCTACGACCGCCATGGGGGAGGTGATAGCGGCCAAAGAGCCTGAGAACGCGAGCACGGAGTACCGCAATCAGTTCGCGTGGCCCAAGGAGGATCCCGTGCCACGGAAGAGTATCTCGATGGGGGCGTTGAAGAAGGCCGCGGTGGCTGAAGGTAAGAGATCTGTCTTTTTTGGGGAGCAGCCTCCCCTCAGCCTCCCCTCAGCCTCCCCTCAGGCTCCACTCAGGAGCACAACTAGTTCTACTAAATCCGATGTGACATGTTTGTGCCTCAATCCCGACGTGGCGGATTAACAGAATGAGCAGAAATATACATAGTACGTGTTCAGAAATAACATAATAATGTAATCTTGATCTGTATCTAAAAAACAAAACAAGTTTCTTGTATGGAGCCCCTTTTATTTATTAATTTTTTTGTTATAACAGCAATAAAAATACACATACTATCAAAATTTCAACTCTATCTATTACGGTTCATGAGATACAGCGCTCTGACAGACGGACGGACGGACGGACAACGGAAACTTAGTAATAGGATCCCGTTGGCACCCTTTGGGTACGAAACCCTAACAAATTTAACAGAATGATATAAAATTCCTATATTTTATGCAGGGGCAAGCCTGCTTTGCTTCTAAGAGTTACTCATATCATAATCATACCTACTCTTGAACTAGACTCAACAAAGTGGCGCTCAACTGTGCCAATATTTTATGCATACAGTTTACAACTGAATTGTAAGGACTATGCAGATTGCACAGTGCAAGTTTGTCCAGTTCAGCGCAGGTAGTGTTGCCATGTGCGAACTAAACTTTACCGAAATAAATTCATTTTTAATTCATATAACGAACAAAGAACTTATAGGTTTAAAGACAGTATATGCACAAAAATTAAAATGTGCATTTTCAATGCCATATGGCACTTGCGATAGGTAATAATAACCTCAGAAGATGGACTCAGTTACTTCTCTGCTGGACTGGAAGTAAAGAAAAATAATAGAATGCGTCCAGCTGCTTGTTTCTCGGAATATGTCTTAAAAGTCGACTAAGGGCTTATCCTCTCCAAAATGATGGATCGCCTATAATGGCGATAGGCTAATCACCTGTCACCATGGTTCACCATATTCATCTTAGGACTTTGAATCACAGTGGCTGCAAGTTTGCTTATGTTTACTTCTGGCTCTGCCCACCCCATTAGGGATACGGACGTGATAATTTCTATGTATGTATGTAATAATAACCTTTTGAAAACCCACAGTGTTACGTAAAATGTTTAAAGAACTATTTTGGATTGTGGATTATTTAAATACCAAGTAACCTTCTATAAGCCGTCAGCACTGGTCGCGAGAGAATGAATGTAGAGTAGATTAATATTTCAGCTTCAAATGCATCGTAGATATAGCGTAGGATTATGAATATTTCAGCTTCAAAAGAGCGAAGGTAATAAAAGAGCTTTAGAGCTCGGCTTATGAATTTTCAATGAGTCGCAATCGTGTGATAACTTTAAAAATTATTGTGCTTTGCAGTGTAGAATTTTAATATTCTGTATTGTGATTTTAAAGTATCGGCAATAAAAGAAATTAATGTAAATAATTCAAGTATAAAACCAATTTTTTATTACTTTTTTATGAACTGCAGTGATAAATATCCAATAAAAACTGTTTCTAATTTGTTTCATTTAAATGAATGCTCTGGTATTATTTATGTTTGAAACTTAACATTATTTGACTTAAAGATGCAATGATGAAAAGGGCTAGACCAACATGTTTAAAAACTTTTTGACAACAATTTGAGGACTCAAAAGTAAAAAAAACTTCAAAGCTTTATAAGCTACTCCAAACTTTCCAGGTTCGGTTGAAGCTGAGCCTTTGATGAACCACGTGGACGGAGACCACGACGAGAAGCGTTATATAGAAGACTATCTGTGGAATGGACAGAAGCCAGGAGTTCAGAGGTGAGATATCCTAGATTTAGAATAGAATGTAGGACCGAGCATCAACCTTTCTTTGTCTACTTCATGATTTTCCTATCTCACAGCATTAAAACATTTTCAAGTCATAATTATACAGAAGTTTCTTTCATTTCTATGTTACTTTAATATTTTTAAATATCTAATATTATAATCTAACAAAATTGGATGTATAAAAGATGCTCCAAAAATCTTTCCTCTGAAATTCTCTAATCTTTCCAAAATTTATAAATTGATAATCATGATGTAGACAAAATAAATTAGATATTAAAGTAAACCAATTACTTTCAGAATGTTTGTACAGTATTATAAGATTGAATATTTTATTATTTTTCAGAATTGTTTATGTTTAGTCGTGTAAAAACGTTCTGAATTTCCAATTGCTTCAGCTTTACCACATTTCTCACGACAAGCTTACCATTCTCCAACCCAATTAGTTAAAATTATAGATTGTTTCATATATATTGTTATTTCTAATTATAATTCTGGCATGCTTCATTTTATTTCCAACACAAAACAATTTCTGATAATATTCTCGAAACAGTCTATAAACTTTTTTGCTAAACACGATCTATGTATGAGCTATCACTCTCAGTGATACCACGACAAGCTTTTGCTTCAGCTAAAGCAGCTGCTTCTTCGCAATTGGTTTCATCAAAGACATTATCATAAATGGGATTGGAAAAATTATCATCCCCAAATTATTAAAACCTTCGAGAGAATACACAATACCACACATATTACCTACTAGTTACACTATCAAATCTACAAATCCGTTATGTTCCGGACCTAAATAATCATAAATGTAACGATTTAGAAAATGAAATGTATTTATTTCCATTGAATACTTTCAATTTAACTATGTATTTTGTACAATATTAACCCCAACTTTTTCAGGTGACGATTTTTCTGATTGAAATTGCTAAGTAATAGCTTTCATATTTCTGTGTCTTTAGCTTATGTACTGATTTTGATCTTGTGGAAAACCTTTACGAATATCTCAGAAAAGAACTGAATAAAGAAATCATTCTCGTCAACCTTGCCTTAAAATATACCATCAAAGTATCTTTTACGACTTCTTCTATAATTATTAATGCACTCAGAAATAATTTTGGTATCGAGGGTTAGACCCTTATAATAAACTCAAACAATATAATTACGTATTTTCGCTGAAAACGTCAACAAATTAGTTTTTTTATTTCTATTGCAACCCTTAGATAATATGGACGTCTCAATTTGAATAAAGCTTTCCAAGCAATGGATTGGTTTATTTATTCAGTATTTACTGTTATTAGGTATAAATATAGTTCTGAGTTGGCTGCAGGTCTGTGGCTAATGGAGTAAAGGTTTTCTACAAGATCTGGTTCTGCCCACTCCCTACTCAAATTACTTTTTCAAGCAGAACAAAGTCTAAATTTCGTTTTTGGTATTTGCTTTGACATTTCAACTGTCCTCACGGTGGCGGTGTTTAGGCCGAGTAGTTTTAGTCCAAAACTAACATTTAGTTCGGAATGACAGCTAACAATAGTTTTTTTTTTATTATTCAATGTGTCCTGCACTTGTCGATGTGAACGTTGGTTAAAACTGTTTGATTAGATCTGTATTTCGATGTATCACCACACTTCCAACACTGAGTTCTAGCAGGCCACGGGGCGCGCGCCCTCACTCTGTCGGTCCTTAGTTTCTTCCGTCGAACATCCTAACCTCACCATTGCGAGCTTGACAATTATTTGAAGCATGTCTGTTCTAACAAGCCGGCTCGGCGCGAGCCGTTTCCGTTGCCGCATCATCATCGCAGACGACCCACACGGCGTTCTAAGACATCAATGGAATTTTCCAGAAAATCGACGTTCCGTAACGCGCTATCGGCCCTCATATCCAACGGGGAGGATCGTTCCAAAGATAATAGAAAACGTTACAAAAGCGAGTACAAAAAGAAATTTAGACCGTTCTCTCAATACGTGTATGAGGCGTCTAAAGGGACATTTACGAAATGCAGGGGAAAAGGGAAGGTGAAAGACGAAGCCAGCGAGAGGATGCTGGGAGATGTGGGTGCGGGGGCAAGGGCGGGGGCGGGTGCGGGGGGGAAGGCGACGGGCGGCACCGCGGGGTGCGCGGGGGAGGACAGCGCGCACACGCTGCGCGCCGCCGGCCTGCAGCCGCCGGGGCTGGCGCAGGGCGAGCCCTGGTACCGCGAGGTCATCGACCTGCGCAAGCGCGCCGGAGAATACAAGGTCTGCGCTACAACTAGACTTACCTAACCTAACCCCTACATACTAAGATACTACTAACCTAAAATCAAACGAACAGCCTAAAATAGTCAGGAATAGACATCCCCCTATGTTATTCAAATACAGAACAAAGAAAGCTAAGGTAATTTTCCAAATTGGTCAATTAGTTCTAACATTAGCACCTTGAATCGAGTCATCACGCGTTACAACTTACAAAATGTCACGAAATCACGATCCAATAATAAACCTTGCCAACACTGAGTAGGTGTACCGTACTTTAAGGAAATCAAGTCATCACCTTTTTGCCTAAACATATACCATTATGTACAACAAATTAATAAAAAAGCCAAAGACACTTTTTGAGCTAGGAATAAGCCATTTTTGGCTTAGATTCGGAGACTGCTAATTTTCAATTAACAGTTTTTTTGTTTTAAAGTTCAGAAATGGTAAACTTTGTCGCTTAAAAGGTAAAATTAGTGTAAAAGCATTGTAAGGCATTAATATTCACGACGATAAACAACTTTAATGGAAGTCTAAAGATTGATGGGAATGAGAGCGTAATGAGATTTGATTGTATCTTTCCAGTGCGGGGAATAATTAACTTTCCAGCTTCAATTAATGATTGATTAGAGTGTTCACTGGATCTTGATAATTTGCATAAAATGGCGGATTAACCATTGAAAGATAATACTGATTTCTCGTGGAAAAAGCTAACAAACTACAAACGTTAAATGCTAAGCCAAAGTCTTGAAAGCATTGTAAATGATGTGTTTTTGTTTCGAGATTTTAAACACTAATTTGATAATCATCTTTATCAATCAATCAAATCAAAATAGTAGTCGGGCTATCTAAAGGCCGTTGCAAACGGTTTATTGATAGCTCACATAATCCAGCTTATGCCAGCCACGCTGGATGGCAAATACTGACCTGTTACAAATAAGAACCAGCTCTTGGATACCGTAAATCTGAATCCGTTTGGTATCTCATCGTGGCATAAACTGTGTATATTCCAAGTTTGAGTCCACTTAAGAGCTACTTTTAATCCTGCGAGCGAAATCACGGACGGAATCGAGTATCCCATTTGATATTCCACCGAAATGGTCATAAATTAATATCTTATTCCATCGAAACTATTTAATTTTACGGACCTTTAGGAACTCCAATAGTTTTTCTTTGTTCTGTGTTTTCTCCCATTAATAGAATTACTTTCTTTTATAGGAGTTTAAATAAACTAAGAATATGAATTTAAACAATAAGAATTACCATATGATTAAAGCGCTCGTAGCGTAACTTGCTTAGACGTTCTTAATTGATCGTTGAAGTTAAGCAACGTTGTGCGCGGTCATAGTTTGGATGGGTGACGGCAAGTGGCATTACGAGCTGAGTACTTCCGTGCTTTGGAGGGCACGTTAAATTGTCTGTCCCGGCTTTTAAGTCGTCAAACCATGACGGAGGCCTTTGGGCGGGATAAAAACTTCGTCACAATAGTTGGCCACAAGCTCATACGAACTAACTTTACCATGTGATACACTACACAAACCCAACAAAATTGGCCAAAATCACATTAGGTACTACTAGCCGTGCCAGTTCTTCCCAAAGAAAGTTCCGTACATGTTTTTCGATTTTGAAACCAAAGAATCATAAAAATTTTCAATGACAAGAGATATTGAAACCAATAAAATGATAAAAGACGCATGAAAGAGTCCAGTCTTCAAGAGTTGAGATAGTCATGCCACCAACGCTTCCATGATCATGCTTTATATTCAAGAGTGCCATTTTTGACAGTACCGCGGCTGGGGCACAGAACTAGCCCCCGAGCACATCACCCAGCTTTACAATAAGCAAATCGAACTCTGGTACCAAGTGTCCCGCCGGTCTTCGCTGTCGGCCTTATCACTCGCTTCCACCAATCACAAGTAAGTGATGCACCGGCGGATCCCGCTCGAAGGACCAATTGTAGCCACGCGGTTCCAACTTACCAACGGGAGTTCGTCACTTTTAGCGTCAACTGTCAATATAGGTGTTTTGCCGCAACATCACTGAGGTAGTTAATAAAAAATGTGGACATTTCACACAGCGCCATCTAGCCCCAAACTAAGCAAAACTTGTACTATGGGAACCAGATGGCTGATCGAATACTTATATAGGTTTTTTTTTGTAAATACACACTACAACACTCAGACCCGGAAAAAATATTTGCAGAACATACAAACATTTCTCCCGTAGCGGGAATCGAACCCGCGCCTCTTGCATATCAGCCGAGCACTCGCCCACCACGCCACCGAGGTTGTTAAAGTTGAAAGTTAAAGGTGATTTAGGCTAGTTGGTCCTTCGTACCAGGATGTGCCTTTTATAGTTAAACCATAAGTATGAAAAGTGGCAGTAAGGTTGATGCTAGAATGGCTTGAATGGCAAAAGATAAGGCCAACATGCATATGTAAAATAGCTGCGTAGTTTTTGATCATCAGCCTTAATCTTCTTTCCATATCCCAAACAAACCCTCGACTTTTTTACCTTCTAACAAATATTAACCCAAACAATAGAGCCATATTTTCCTTTGCCAAAATACGAGAAGATTAATTACACCAAAAGAACGGTCTTTTGCAGGGCTTTGCCAAAAGACGAGAAGGATGTTAAAGACGGCAAGGACTCCAAGGGTCACTCTCCGAAGAAGTACCGCTCGTTCCGCTCGGCCCCGCACCAGTCTATCCACGCGAAGCTCCAGGAGACGAAGGCGCTGGAGAGGTCCCCGCAGAAGTCTCCGCAGAAGCAGCGGAAGAAGTTCCAAGGACATAGCTTCGACGAGGGCGCTACTCATGATGGTAAGGAGTTCCGTTCACTTTACCGTTCCGAAAGGATAACGACCACCACCGATCTTTGCTTTACTTTTTAGCGGATTCTTCAAAATCTAGAATATAAAGAAGATGGCATTATTTACATCGTTATACTACAAGAGAGCACTGGTGGTTTAACTTTGAATAGGTACTAGGCAAGCCTACTCCATCTTAATTCGTCCCGGGCACTACAGCGTCCCGTTTGTGAAGGTAAAAGTTGCCTCCTGACGTATAAATCATCTACTATAGATGGTAGAAGGCCTTAGTTTAGTTTTTTTCTACAAAATAAACCTTCCAGGTGCAAAGACGGAGCTGTTCAAGTCCCCGCGCCGGCGGCCGCGCTCGGCGGACCCGGCGCCGGCGCACGCCAAGCTGCTGGCCAACGGACACGAGCCCCCGCGCCCCGCCAAGCCCACCGGTGAGCGGACACTTAGTGTTGCCAGCTTACACGAAACGAGTAATCTCAAAAGAGACAAGCGTTTGTAGGCAACTTTGTTCTTCGGCCATACCGTCTTAAAGTTGACAGTTGTTTCAAAGCCAAAGTCAAAGTCAAAAATTTTTATTCCATAAATCACGGGGATCACTTGGACACGTCTTAAATCTACGTTGTATTTACAGCTGTTCGTAGCCTGTTTTTTATGCTAACTTCCTTAGTATCTACGCGCCTCACGGTCTAGGCACAAAACTGACAACTTAAAAATAGGGCAGTTTGGTTGAAAAACTATCGCATTTTCTTCTTTCTCGCCGGAGAAAAATAAAGACAAGGTCCTGTCAAGGTTTGCTTTGTTTTTTGAGCAGAGATAGTGAGATTTTAACAGGCTAGCAGGTGATGCCCTTATTATTGTTGCGCTAGATTCTTAGAGGGTTTATTTGAACTGAGAAATAAAATAATTAACTATTTTTTTCATATTCTTTCAAAACGAAGAATGAATCGAACCTTTAATAGAACTTAGGAGAGAAAAAAACTGGTTTTGATGCAATTTATTTTTCACAGTAGTCTAGTCTAGGTACCTACATCTCTTATTTTTCTTCTCTTACTCCACTATGAACTATATTCTGTAAAAGCGCTCATCTTTTTTTGCGGTGAAATTCTTTCAAATAAAATTATTAATATTATCTATTTAATATTTAGGTATTGATGTGTAGAAAATATTAATCTATTTACTGTTGTATTCCTGCCTGATGCTTGTCCCTTCCCCTGTGTCTATTGACTATGAGAATATGGTTCTAAAAAAAAAAACATTTTCCAAATTCAAAATTCCCTTCCTAGTTGAACAAAACTATCCCAGTATTTTTTTGTTCATAGAGCCAATTTCTCACTAGCCAAGAAGTTCAGTAGAAAACATTTCTTGTAGGTTTGGCGTTAAGTAGAGGAAGTAGTCATAGAATTAGGTCAACTTCGAGAGGCGGTCGGTCCCCATCAGCCCCCGTCAAAAGCGGGATTGGGGCGAATGGGCCCACTGTGACAAATGGGCCCACTGGGACCAATGGGACCAATCTGGTCCTGATGAATGGCATTGATACAGCGCGCGGCCGGCGCAGTCGCAGCGTGTCAAAAGTTGGGATAAAATTGGGTGCGTAAAAAGTGGCCGTTGCGTCGACGCTCTGTGCATTTTACTGATTGGCAAGCTTTTAGACTGCCTTTGTGATGCTTAAGTGATTGAATTGGCGATTTTATGGCTTTTTACAAAGCTTCTTCTCTCTTTATCGACATTAGCATAAAACAAGTCAAAAGAGAAAGCAAAACATATTTTTTAATACGTGATGTATTTTATTATTATCTAAATTCAAAAATTACCTCGTAGCTTAGCCATGATTTTTCTCAGGCTGGTGGTTATAGTAAAAATGTATTAAAACTGGTACTACGCCACATAATCGATAATAATTTGTACTAAATTCAGGAAAACACCCAAAATTTCATGCGTTCGTAGGACCAGTTTTCATACATTTAATTTAACTACAGTCGCTAAGAAAAACTCATGGTAATGCCCACAGGTATTGTTTGTAACAATTTGGCTTTTCGTGTTGTAATGTTGTCTGCTTTATTTGTCCAAAATCATGTCGTCAGTGCGTCTACGCAACGTCACGAGCATTGGTCGGCACCGACAAAGGGAATGGCTTTCGACACGTGGTGTGAATTGTGAATGTCATCTGTGTGAACACCCTGCACTAAACCACTGTAGATTGTGAACGTTTTGCAAAGGGAAGAACCATTAAATGAAAAAACAGGGTGAATGAAAATGGGCCAAAACCACACTTGCACTGGTAATGGGACCAATTTATCGTTGACACTGAGAACAAGCAGGAGACCGATGAGACCAATTATTTACGAAAATAATTATAAACATCAGACTGGAGTGTAATTTTATAAGAGTCACGTCACTTAAGTGAAATGACGAGTCCCCCACATTGCAATTAAATTAATGTTATGCAAATATAAACAATGAATTAGGTTTAGGTAAGTATTCGTTTCCTTTTTAGGTGTTATAGAAATAATTAGGTTAGTTCACGAAATTAGATTTCATAGGTGCATGCGATTATCCGTAAAATTGACTAAGTAATCTTAGCCAAAAAATAATGTGTTAAAAAAATAGTTGATGTTGTTTTAATTCTGTTGATGTTTTTTTCTTGAAGTGTGTTTTATTTAGAACTTTCTTTCTTCTAGAAAATATTATTTGTTTGTGGCGTTTTATTACATAAATATTTACGTTGTTAAATTGAAAAACCAGACAATTTATAAGCCCACTTGTAATTATAAACAAATTGGCAACTTGAGTTCTTTTGAGCACTCATGTGTTGAACAGCAACCTAGCACCAAACTGTCCATGTACCAACCATTAGACCCGAAGTTCAGATTGTTTTAAACAACAAGAATCAAAAATTGCAGACGATGAGATGATCCCATCTCATCGCAGCGCGTCGGTCGCCAAAGACCACTTCTTCGACGATTCCCCCGTGGTCAAGTCTCCCCCGGAGCCGACCAGGGTAAAGTCTCCTGAACAGCTGAACATGCGCTCCCCGGACCCGGTCAACTGGACCGTGCCTCTCGATACCGGCAAGACTTTCACGGTCACACAGAACGTTAAAAGCGGTGAGTACTACAAAATGGTTATGTTTAAGTAGGGTATGATTGTGTGAAACTAATTTTACGATTAAGGGATCTAATGTGCTAAGTACTGATGATGTATTTAAATTAATATTTTTTAATGTTTATTATTTATTACTTATCGATATTATAATTTAAGTGGGACGAGTTGGTGACAGTGGTCCCATTTTTGGTTTTTTAAATTGTTTTATCAATTCAAGTACCTACTCCTGGTAGGTTTACAGTATTAAAAATTATCTTGAAAAATATTGAATGAAAATCGTAAAATCAGTCTTCTTAAAATTTTGTAAAAACTTATGTGCACTTTTAAGGAGTATCTTTTTCTTCAGCTTAAGTTTTAATATTTCTGAGTATCTAGATTCATTTTTAACACAATTAATCAAGCTACCCACTTGGTGATGGTGCAGAATTGTAATAAGCTTTTTAACCTGGCAATAGTATGAATGAGATGCTCTTTTATTTATTTGTAACTGATAGGTAGTCGTAAGTTCTGTGATAGGTATTATAAGGTCCAAAATTATAACACAATCATGACCATACTCCATACACAACACGTAGAACTTCATACATGACTCTACCACCCCACAGATGAAAAATCGTAGAGCTTGCAACACTGACACAGGGACACAAAATCATGCGCGTAGTTTCTGGAAATAGAAACATATTTTTATAGATAAACATCCACAAACCATTCTACATTCCATTTAATGTGTTTGTGATCATTATTCTATGCCCACAGAAAACGTAATTTACTTACTACAAAATAATAAACGCATTCTTAATGAAACTGGCTAAACATAAAGTTATAAATTCATAATAACGACAGACAATAAAAAATATAAAAAATATCGGTCGTTCGAAAGTTAAAATTAAAAAAAACTACTTTTACAATGGATCTTCTCTCAGGATAATTTAAGAATTGGTAGAAAAAACGTCTGTGGACATAGAATGTAAAATTCACGTCATCCGACCATACGAATCGCTCATTTTCAGATGAGAGCATTAAGCGCCCTAGCTCAGAGTTTAAAGGTGGCTCCGTCGCCGAGGAGGGCGCCACCATGAAGCCAGCAGGTACGACGACCGCCCCCGCCTAGACCATCGACCATACACACAAGTGTGACAGAAAGCCATGCGACAGTGAACTCTACTGGCAACACAGTAAGAGGTCACTGCCACATCATGACACGATCGACACCAGAAAAATTATATAACCTGTTTTATATTATAGTTCATGATTAAATTGTGTTATTCCAATAATTGAGATGCTTTTTTATTTTGACCGTACTCTGCTGAGGCGTCTAACACGTATGTATTCACTTGTCCGTGTGTGTCTGTTTCGATGTTTGCGTACACTGTCACTTTGGCACTTGATTGTTCCATCTCATTCCGTTCACTTGCATGCTGCCTGTCCCCTGTCTTCGGGAAGATGCTGTTTCAATCAGGGTCGGATCTAGGTAAGGCATCTCAGTAACGGCCCCACGTTGTGCGCCAAATTACGCATTACTACAAAATCGCAACGGCTGATTTCTATGTTCGCTTCAACTGTGACCTCTCGATGGCATCTTTTCTAAGTTAACCATATTTAAAGTAGTGGGCTAGTTGTATCGCTACATTCATTGCGACTCTCCATTTCCATGAGGTTATGCATGTTTCTTTTGAACCCTTTAAAGAAGCATGGTTTAATTCAAAATGGAATCTAGCATGAGGTGATCATAGAGATCGAAACATAACTACTCAAATTACATAAATACCGTAGATTATCTTGTTACAAACAACTAGTTCTAGTCTTTTTGAATGAAAATGTAAGTACTTTCTGCAAAATCTGTATGTAAACAAATTAGTAAAACTTTCTTGTATTTTCTATTGCTCCTTTTCTCAATAGTGGGAATCCCCCTAGCTGTTCCAAACTGATGGTTACGTTAATTATGTGTGCTTATAAGTGTATTTAGGTTTAAACATTGGGAGTTTCAAAATAATACAAAATTACCTACATTAATTATGACTTCCAAATACTTAGATTGATTTACTTTCCCACCAAATTCTAATGAAATTTATTTTGAAACTCTCAGGCCAACTTTAGCTCGCCAACTGTCCTGTTAAACCATAAATAACTTTCCAGAAATCGCTCCGATTCACCATCAGCAAATGTCACCGATTCGCTCGCTGAAGAACAAAAGCGAGTCGCCCACTAGCCTTAGCAAGCGCACTGATAAGACCCCCACGACTCCGATCAGCCTGACTCCGATAGACGAGACTAAAGCTCTAGACATGAACAAAATCAACGGTATTAATGGTGTGGCTAATGGTGTGAGCACCAACGGGGTGACCAGCAACGATATAACCCCGGAGACTCCTACCCAGGACCTGAAGGAGGTGATTAAGAAGTCGACTGAGGCGACTCAAGTCGCACCAGGGATAGTAGACACGACTGTAGTGAATGAGCCAGCCGTTGGGGGCCTCACGGCCTCCGAGGTGCTGGACCGAGCCCGCACAAGATTTGACAAATTCTGGGGCAAGAAGGATGAAGACAACGTGTAGTCGAACTGAAGATAGACCTCTTACTGTCAGTTGTGGCAATGCATCAAAATGTTGACGAGCTAAATGCATTTATGAGTAAAGATTTTAACCACGTCTTCATGTCGCAATTAACAGTAAACTGTTTAAAGTAGGAAAATAAATGGGCAACTTTTAAAACTGATAAGAGAAGCTTCGCTTTATAAAGATGACTGTCTTGTATTTAATATAATTTACAATATTTTTTTTAAATATGATCACTAAGTATCTATTGAATAGGGGTGTGGTGGTTTGTGATAGTAGCATTGATGATGGATGAATTATGTAATATTTGTTTTAGTTAGGTACTGACTTATTTTGTTCTCTTTTTTTCAAATTTTCACTTGCGTGGTTTTGAAATGCGATGGACACTTGATAGAATTTAAATTTTGATTCGATTATAAAGTAAGTATCCGTCTTAAGACTATAACTTGTAAAATCTCGATTAGTTCAAAATAATGTCTCTTCATTTTTAAATTAAATTTAAAATCGTTAACGTGTACTTAGACAAATATATTGATAAATAAAAGTACCTAAATACGTACCTACTTGCTTACCTATTGAAATTCGGGTTTATCACGGCTTTCCATGCAAAAAAATGTGTTTTAATAATAAACTTCGTTTACGTTCTATGTCTAAAAAGTACGTTTTGAAACTACGTACCTACACCTCGGTACTATTTTTGTATGTAGGTAGGTAATAAAAATGCCTGAGTACATATTTTATTATGTAAGCTTTCTAAAGTACATAAATTTCAAAAATCTCATAAATATAAACAAAAGTATACATACATAATCAAAGCCGTCCATGGGTAGAAAAAACGCAAAAGGTAATAAATTATTTTTACAGAACAGAATCACCTGCTAAGGATTCAGAACGCACTTTAAGTCAGTTTCACATTTTGGCGGGAAATGTTATAATAAATTATAAACCAACCAGTATAAAATTATTGTTACAACGCATAACTGTGCTCGGGCTTAATAAAAATAAAATAACATGGAAATATCGAGAAAATCTTGTCGTGTTTGTCTATCCGAATCGGAATTCAATGTTTCACTGTTCGGCAATTACTGTCGGCGAACGAATATGGTCGACAAGATCCTTGTCTGCCTCAAATTAGTCATCGATAAAGAAGACGCTTTAGATACGATTTGCTACAAGTGTGCTGAGAATGTTGAAAGGTACTATAATTTTATGATGTCTGTGAAGAAATCGCAGACTAAATTGGTCGAGCCACGTCCTAATGTGGAAACTGTCAATCGTAGGGTAACCTCGTACGTAAGGGAGCAGGTATTTGACTCTGCCGACTACACATTTTCCTTCCTCGAAATGCCGGAAGAAAAGGAGGCGAAGCCTTCTAGCCCGTTCTTTTCTTACTTCTCACCTCCTGGAATGAAGTCAGAGGACCATGTGTGGAAAACCCCAAAGAACTTGGAAAAGCAGGAACTAAGAGATAAATTGAAGAGACAGAGTAAGACATCGAGACCTAGACACCACTCTAGGGATTTATTTGAATCTCAGTCTCAGGATATGGAGGAACCGGAGGCCAGATCTTTGAACTGGAAACTTACTCCAGATGATAATATCCTCAAGCGGATCAGGGATAAATGTTTTGGACGGTCTGATTTTTAGTTTGCTAGAAATTATTTTCACATAATTTAACCAAGTTGATTCATAGTGAATTGTATTATTCTGTTTTTAAAATAGCTTAGCAGACTGTTGATACTTAAATTGATAGATTTTTTTTATATTTTTCTTGTTAAGTTTACTAATTTAATTTAAAAATAATTATAATGTTGATTACATGTTTTTATCTGTAGACAGGGTAATAAAATGATTTTGTAATTGATGCGAAACTGGGTATAAAATTTTCTCCACAACTTTGCGGTTAATTTTAAGCTATTTTAGATATTTTAATGTGACGCAAAATAAGTGTGAAAGTGGAGACGAGGCAAGCAAGTGCCTTCTTCATTTGCCTCGTCTCGCTTTAGCTAATGCCTTGAAACTAAAATCGAGCATTTTAATTTGTTACATACCTACTTAATTATAAATAATTAAATGTACGGAATGTTTAGGAATAAATGTTAATGTGTACTACTATCCTTTTGTAAGAAACTCATAGCAAAATGATTGTGTAGTGTTTTCAATTTTTGTTTAGTTCCTATCAAAGTCCATCTAACATCCTTCCATAATGTTTAGAATGGTTTAAAAATTCCGTGTTATTTTTTAAGCTTTTACCTGTCCGTAGTAAAGCCAAGTTTTTAAGAGCATTTGCCTGAATGAATCCGTCTAAAATATGCCTAATTGGTAACGTAATAGAAGTTAGATTACAAACTAGATTCGTAGTGAAAGTCTTTTTACGCGAACTCCATCCTGTAGGTAGACATTGTCGAGACTTGAACTTTACTGCGGGCACAGTCTATAATCTTGTATCTTAGAAGTGTAATAAGTACTTGTATTGTATGTTAGGAGTGGTAACAGATGGTTAATCCTTATTTCATTTTACAAGGGCCATTTTCTTCACACAATAGAATCGTGGAATAAGTTTACATGAGTTCCTAAATTATTTTTTCTGCGCACAAACGAAAGTTAAAGTAAGCCCTGTTAAAATTGATGTAGTTTATAGATTATCCTCCATAGCTGGTAATTTACGAAATTTTTAGCTTTGCTACGGGTTTATAATAGCGTGTGTTGATTTTCAGTTGTTACATCAAAATGGACACCTAAATAAAATTGGAAAAATATTTTGCGTTTTCATTGTTTCTATGCCTAAAACATTATATCTAGGTAATTTTAAGAAAGATGTACCTCAAATACATAGAAGCTTCCACACTTTACATATTTATTGTATTCAGTACCCCAGCATACTATTTGTAGCTCTACCAAAAATCTGAAACTAATATCAGAATATTTAATGAATAAAGATGCGTAGGGCGCGATGGCACTAATTAGAGGAGGCCTATGTCCAGCAGTGGACTGTATTAATCTGATAAAAATAACGAAGTAAAATAAATATCTTAAAATAATTATCTACCTACTTATTGTTATATTTGGATCTAGATCTATACCAATAGGCGCCTAATAAAAATGAAACAAATAGTTATGTAATTCATGACTTTATTTTATATCGATATCAATTCGTACACAATAATCTAGAGAAAATAATTCCCTTGCTCACTATTATTACGTTTAATAATTAAATCACATTTAATAGTTTAGCGCTAAGTTTACTCTTAACAAATTAATAATAATACTAGCATAAAAAGCCACACTTGCTTATATCACACCAGAGACAATGTATCACGTGGTATCGTGCTGTCGCAGTTTCGCTTCTATACGCAAGTATTATTATTTATTCGTCTGGTTGTTTTAACCGCAGTACATTATGGCAGGCTACACAAATACACCGAGAATTAGAATATACATACCGAGAAATAGAACAGGAGTCGCGACCTCAAACTTATACATCAGAACAAGAAACGATATAAAAGTCCTATAGTAGATGATTTATACAGCGTCAGGAGGCAACTTTTAACTTCACAAACGGGACACTGTAGTGCCCGGGACGAATTAAGATGGAGTAGGCTTGCCCAGCACCTATTCCATCCTCTCAGCTCAGTCGGCCTTGTCCACAGGAAAGATATGGTCAATACGTGCGGAGCTGACTAAGCCGCGGGTTTCCTCATGATTTTTTCCTTCACCGTTTGAGAGAACTGGTGTAGCGCACATAATTTTTTCGCACAGAAAAATCCATTGGTACACGACCGGGTTTGAACCCACGACCTTAGGATCGGAAGGCGGGGTCATTACCAACTAGACCACCAGTGCTCTCATTAAAGTCAAGTTACAATTAAATATAAGATTTCAAAAAGACTGATTTCAACTCAAAATAAATGGATGTACTTTGAATTAGTTATTTTTTACTCTCTTGTTCATAAATATTTAAAGTAGATGTGTTGATTATGTACCGAAACCAAGACTTCGTAAGTTATTTATAAAAAATAACGTACCTAACATAATGTAGTAAAAATTAATTTTGAAATACAAAATTTGAGATCGCGAAATGTCGAATACACAAAGCTATATTGGCTTACAGACAGACAATAATTACGATTATATTTGCTCAACACTTGAGCAGCAAAACAACGACGCAGTCATGGTCCCAAAACAATTTAACCAGTCAGTTCGCGTCACGTAAGATGAACAAAGCGGGGACATTATACTTGTGGTTCTGCTCACCCCATTAGGGATACAGGCGCGGTAATATGTATGTATGTACGGGCGTAGCCAGGTCTTAGTATCGGAGGGGGGGGGGGGGGGGGGTCAAGAAAAGAAAATAAAACGACTAAAAGTACATAAAATAACCCCTAATAAGAAAAATAAATATTACAGACTAGCTGTTGCCCGCGACATCAATGAGATATGCCGCAGGCCTGTTCTTATTTTAATTCTATGAATGATAATATATTTTTTTTAACGCCCGGGGGGGGGGGATTGAACGCCCAAAACCCTCCCCCTGGCTACGCCCGTGTGTACCTGTATAAAATAGATAAATCTTTTGTGTGCAATCGTATCCAGGTTATTTTTTTTTCCCGCGAGTTCGTCTTACGTTACGCGGACTATATACTAGGATGCCTTGAGCAACGTACGGCTGAACATTTTCTGATAATTTTCAACAAATAATACATTATTACAAGCAATAGTTGCTCAAATCACCCTTATTATGCTCAAAACAATCTACACAAAATTCATTGTACCATTTTGGTCGATAAATATATGTGAATCAAACAAATGTTTAAACATGGGTAATTGTTACCCTGTGTTACCATGCACAAAAATAATTTACAAATTATAAAATAGATGAATAACGAGTATTGCTAGGGTTCGAAAAGCCTTGAAATACTAGCCCCCTTATTCACAACTCCCACATGGATGGCATACTAAAAACCATGTTACAAAATTATTATTTGTTATCTCAAAGGAGTTAAAAACATAGATAAAATATGACACTTCATCGAAATTATGAATACGGCCGTGCCAATTGATTGTACTGTGTGGATGATGACAAAAAAAACTATAAGAAAATAACAAAAGTTGTTTGATTATTACACAGATTAACGAAATGGGGTAGTGATAGGAAAGTCCTTGTGTTCATGTACAATCAAGCATCCTGTAAAGCCAGATTTGCTCACGTGTATAGCTAGATACGCCCACATTTATTGCTGACATCGGTTGGTAAGGTATCTTTGTTCAAATTAGTTGTATTCACATATTCCATCTTGCATGTATACAAGAGGCAAGTGAATTTAATTATTTTTAATGTAAATATTACGTTAGTTGTGTTATTCGAATTAGTACTTTAAGTACTTTGACACAAGGTCGAATATGGAATGTGGTTTACAAACATACATAAAGATAATAATAATTTTCTTGAGGAACATTTATACATAACTATTTATAAGTGATTATAAATTGACTGATAATAGAAAAGTAACTCAAGAGTTTAAAATGTTAGTTCGAACTTATATTATAGTTTAACTTTCTAACATATATTTGAAAAAAAAAAGCCAAATAACAATAATTAACAAAAAAAAACAATATCGGAAGACATTAATAAAATAGCGGAAAAAGCCTGAAAAAATTAAAAAAAATCATACAAAAAAGGTTCAAACTGTATTACAAACTTAAAAGATCATAAAAAAACACTAATTTCATAGAAAAAAACAACAAAAAGATCATCAAAACATGACATTTAGATCAGAAATTACGACATCGTATGAATAAGTAGTATTTTTAATTTAACTGTGTTTTTTTGGATCGGAAGAATTCGGAGTTCGCTTTTTGTATTTCGTAGGCTTAATCTGGCTTGAAACTAATAACAAATTCAGAAACAAACTACAAACAAACAAACTTTAAAAAACATCACCTATAGATAACGCGCTGCTCAATACAAGGTACTTGACTTGGTTTGTTTGGACAATTGATTGTTTATTGCCAACTCTGATAACTACTAACAAATAATCAAATCAATTCATTTCAGTTATTCATAAACAATACAATTTATGTTTGAATTGAACATTAGGAAAACTAAAACAATAATCATCATCATTGAAGTTAAGCAACGTTTTTCTTCAGATTTGAATTTACTCATGTTCATAAATTGTTTAATTTTGACTGGTAGGGAACTAAATTGAATTATTATTTCTTATAAGTGAATATTTCTTTCGAACCAGTGTGGTGAATGGGTAAAGTGCACAAAATTTCTAGGTTATCTTTTCTTCTTTCACTAGAAAAATACCGTCTTAAATGGAATGAAACAAAACTGACGTGATATAAAAAGATAATTTCAGCATATCTTAGAATCATCGAGAAAGTCTCTGCAAGACAATACTCTTCTTAAACTTAGAGACATACCCCCGAATACTCAAACGCATCTCAAAGTTGAACACGTCTCAAGTGACGATTTTTTGACAGATTTTCATCAGAGACTGTCAAAAAACCGTGAGTTGAGACGTGCTCAACTCTGAGTCGCGTTTGAGTATTCGGGGGATAGAGTTGAAATTCCAAAGTGTACAAACAGACCAAGTAAGCACCATAAAACAGGAAAAAAAAATATGATAACCGCATTAGAATTACGAAGCTTATTTAAACGTAAATATATCACAAATTAATTCTAAATACTAATCAAAAGTATACAAAAAGTTCTAAACAATAAAACTATACTAAAAATGAGATTTTAAAAACTTTTGTAACGTTATTATTTGCATCAATTCATTTTCAAAAACGGATACTTAAATTTTTGATGCCTCAACATTTTAATACTGAAAAAGCAAAGGATTTCTCATTACGGTGTGGTTTGACTGTGAGCGGCATACGTTTAGAAATACCGTAATAAGCCTCAAACGCTTGTATAAATGAATGTCTTATGACCGTCATAAAAAAATTATTAGTAACACACAGAAGTCATCACATCACACTCCAATATATGTTTCTGTAAAACGCTTGCCCGCTCTTAATCAACCCACACCTTGACTAATCCTACAACAGTCTAAGGGCCGGGCCGCAGTGCGCGCGGTACTTGAAACTATAGTTCACCAGCACGTTCTATACAAAATCGCTTCCGCTCCTGCCTACGGCCGAGCGCAAAGAAAAGCTTACAGCGATTACGCACAACACCCAACACCAATATTACAAACTATCTAATTCTGAAAATATGTAATTTGACAAATACGTCCTCTATTCATAAAGGTAAGTATCTACCAAAGAAGAGTATTTCCTGAAATCAATACTGCCCTAATAATCGCATTTGCAGTAATCGTCATTTTTGGGTTTATCACTTTTTTGCAGAAATGGAATTTCTAAGGGGCTAAATCTATAGGTACCTACATAAAAAAATAATTTTCATTATATTTTTACTATAAGTATATAACATTGACTTGCTGCAGAGATATCTAAGAATTATGATTGCCGCGTTTTTCTCGAAACCGCCATTTTGCAAGTACTGCATTTGCTATTGCGAGGGCAGAATAATAATGTCATTGGAAAGAGAAAAATACTGAAAAGCCAAATTTACTGCGAATAACGTTTTGACGCTTTCGCAATTTGACCTTTCCTGTCATGATATACTTATATAAGTATTTAAATGAACCATAAACCATCTATAAATCAACCTTCGATAAACTCTACGATTTGGCAGATCCCGCCCTTTAGCATAAGGGTTGTCTATCAGTAACTGGAAAACTTCAGAGGAAAATAGTTTTACTTCCATTAATGTCCAAGAGGGACGTTGAATCTACAAATGTAGTTTTCTAGTATAGTGCTGTCTCTTTCTTACTAACTCAAAATGCAGCGAGGGAAAGAGACAGCAGTATAAGAAGTTACATATTGATTTTATGGGTTTATTTGCGACAACAATGGACTAATAGATAAACATATACTCAATTCATTCTATCGCACTAAATCTATACCTGCCTCTCGCTCTCCCTCTAATGAACACGCTTTATTTTAAAGTAATTACAACAATTTTAAACTAAAAAGCTGTGCATTTCTTTTACAATTTCGAACGCAACTTTTCTTTATCTAATTTTTCTTTATAATTAATGATTTAAATAGTTTGCTTTGATTTTTTAAATTATTGAAATCGTTTCCTTTAATAAATTATCTGTTTTTGAAGCGCTCGTGGCGTAGCTTGCTTAGACGTTCTTGATTGATCGTTAAAGTCAAGCAATGTTATGCGTGGTCACAATTTTGATGGGTGACCGCAAGTGGCATTACGAGCTGAGCGCTTCCGTGCTTCGGAGGGCATTTTAAATTGTCGGTCCCGACTTTTAAGTCGTTAAGCCATACGAACTTACTTAACATTTTTCTGTTTTACTTTTTTTAGTACAAAGACATTCCCAAATAGTTAGAAGTTACAATGATTTTCAAACGATTTTGACCTTTATTCCTTTGTGATTAAAATCAAAAGCATGAAGCAAGCTTCTTTCTCTCATTCCACTAACTATTATCAAATTCACATTAATATACACAGAAATATGAAAACACACAGTAACCGCTAAACATGACATCCTTTTCTCTACCGCTCTAACTCGTATTTTTGTCTCTATCGGAAAACCTACTACATCTACTGAAATCTTTACATCGCCCATTTTAATTTGGTCTCTTTATTAGAACATTGCGGTAACATCGCCAGGCCGGGCAAACAAGCTAATTTTTTTACCAAGCCATAGAAATCCCAGCTCCTCGATTTCTTGTTTTTTTTGACAATTAAAACACGAATGAGGTAAATCAATTATTTCAATAGATTAAGAATTAATTTCCTGAGAGATAGATTCGTTTTTAAAATGTTCATTTCACTTTTCATAATGTTGATTTAGCTACTAAATTATTTTAATATTCCGTACCTGTCAAAATGTTCACAAAATCATGAACTAAGCCGAAAACATACTCCTTCTGAAATTATCCTTTAAACAGTCAGCGTAACCGTCCATTATAATCAGCGTTATCCGCGGGTCAAGTTGGTGAACTCTGGGCTCATTTCTCGCCAGATGACGAGCTAGAGATTCTCCCGCGGCCTTTCTTGCGTTTCTCCTCTTGTTCCTTCTCTGGTTGCTTATCTTCGGACTTCGGAGGCTGGGGCGTCGGCTGAGGACCACTCTAGAATAGATGAAATATTATTTGATTTTTATATTGTGAGTTTAAGTAGTGATTTCATGGTGGAGGAAGTCATTGGGAGGAGAATCTAAAGAGTTCAATGACAACTAATGCCTTTTACCAGCGATAGTATATGATTTATACAACATATACCTTTGCATGGATTTTTATCTAATTTTAATTTTAATATTTATTTATGGTTGATTCCAATCCTACTTTCTTCACATTTTAGGTTTATTTTTAACTTGAATGTGTCTTACTTTAGTAAGTCTATGTTTAGCGGTCGATTTGTGCTCGTCTTCATCCCGTTTCAATACACCGAGCATTTCGCTCACCATGCTCGGCTCGTGCTGGCCACTCCATGCTAAGTATTACAATACAAAATACGGCCTACTATCAGATATGCCGTAATAGACTTTAGCGTGTTTGTTATGCCTTCAAGTAGGTTTATGCTCGTCTTCGTCCCGTTTCAACACACCGAACAGTTCGCTCACCATGCTCATGCTGGCCACTCCATGATGAGTATTACAATTGACTTACAATACACAGTCTACTATCAGGTATGCCGTAACAGACCTTGGCGTGTTTGTTATGCCTTCAAGTAGGTTTGTGCTCGTCTTCGTCCCGTTTCAACACACCGAGCAGTTCGCTCACCATGCTCGTGTTAGCCACTCCATGCTAAGTATTGCAATTGACTTACAATATACAGCCTACTACCGGGTATGCCGTAACAGACCTTCTTCTTGGCGTGTTTCTCGTGCCTTCGCGTCGGTTTGTGCTCGTCTTCGTCGCGCTTCCGCGTCATCACGCCGAGCAGTTTGCTCACCATGCTCGTACTGTTCCGTTTGTTGTCGCTCACACTTGGCTCTTCTGGAGACTGTAATGAGATAAATCACTCATTAGATTTAATTAAAAATGCAAAAAATGTGTTACGGGAGTGTATGAGTGCGTTTCAAATTGTTCTAAATATCATCCTACTGATATTATAACAGCGAAAGTTTGTGAGGACTTGACGATGTTTGTGCCTCAATCACGCCGTAACGGCTGGACGGATTTGAATGAAACTTGGAACATAGTATGTGTGCTGGAATATACAGGTTACTTTTCTCCCTGGTACCACGCGAGCGAAGCCACGGGCGGCAGCTAATATCATACAAAATTATTAAGAAACTGACTGACAATCACAGCTCGGCATCACGCCAAGGCTTTCCCACCGTCTGTGTTAATACACATTGTATGTGTGTTCGTATAGTGTGTTTCAAATTATTCTACACAACATATAAAGTTCTTATGAAGGCTGTCAACGCACGGTTGCACTAAACATGAACTCGGTGAGCATCTTCCTTTTGTGGTGTGTAGGGTTTTAAAGACCACCTACCACTCCTAGAAAATAAAATAAATAAATATTTCACTTCAAATAGACTTTTCACACAGCATCATCTAGCCCCAAACTAAGCAAAGCTTGTACTATGGGCACCAGATGGCTGATAGAATACTTATTATAAGTACTTTTTTTTTGTAAATACATACTTATAAAACATAATACAACACCCAGACCCGCAAGAAATATTTGCAGAACATACAAATATTTCTCCCGTAGCGGGAATCGAACCCGCGCCTCTTCCGTCTCAGCCGAGCACTCGCCCGCCTCGCCACCGAAGTCGTCAGAAATAAACTGGTAATGATTCAAGACGGTATTACCTTATTGGCATCCACAGACTCCTGCCTCTTCAATTCTATCTTCTTCACGGACTCTGTCCTCTTCGCTTCTAGCTTCTCCTGCTTTTTCTCTGCCTTCTCCTGCTTCTTAGCCTCTTTGTCTTCTTTATTCGACTTCTTTATCGAGCCGGCGCGCTCCATCACCTTCTCTACCTGTAGGGTAAGAAATAATCAATTATTTTTGTACCCAATGGGTTTATTCACAGGCTTTTCCAAATGTATGTATGTATGTTCGTATGAGCTAGTGGCCAACTCTAGTGACGGAGTTTTTAGGCCGCCTAAAGGCCTCCGTCATGGCTTGACGACTTAAAAGCCGGGATCGACTGTTTCCCCATGTATATAGGGGATATACATACATACATATTCTCTCACCCGTATCCCTAATGAAGTGAAAAAATAAGAAAACTTGCAGCCACTCCTGATTCAAAGTCCCAAGATGGATATGGTGAACCATGGTGACAAGTGACAGCCCATCGCCCATATAGATGTCCCATCATATTGGAGAAGATAATACCAAATATAAATACCCATATTATTATAAAAACGTTTTCTAAAATGTATTATTTGACACCTTATTTGTCAAGATTTGCCTAGAAGTCTAAAGACTAACAGGAAGCAGGCGAATATTATTTACATATAACATAGATTGCTACGCACATAACCCTCTTTTAACTAAGCGTAGTCGAGTAATATTCTTTATTTTACTTCGCGAAGTCGCGTTAAAAACATACCTTGGTTTTTTCCTCAACTTTGACCTCACTCTTCACATCTTCCACCTTCTCTTTTTCCATTTTCTTCACGGAATCCTGTTTCTTCAGCTCCTTCTTCTTCTCTGGCTCCGGTTTCTTCTGCGGTTCTTCTTTGAGGCTGGAGTCCGACTTCTTCCTGGCTTTGGGCTGGGTTTCGGTGGGTTCTGCTTTCTTGGGCTTCTCTTCTGGAGGCTTCTTGGCTTCGATCGGCTTCTTCTTATCTTCTAGGAGGCTTGTTT
Organism: Scotopteryx bipunctaria; assembly: GCA_949320045.1. Taxonomy (NCBI): domain Eukaryota; kingdom Metazoa; phylum Arthropoda; class Insecta; order Lepidoptera; family Geometridae; genus Scotopteryx; species Scotopteryx bipunctaria. The sequence continues at coordinate 1,262,794 of OX439465.1, forward strand.
CTAAGCTGGTTCGACTGTCGTCTGCGAATACATAAAGTTTGATGATCATACTAATATTCTAAATTCGAAATAATTTATTATGCACAAACTGATATCAAGCGTGTTTTTTTCTGTTTATATCGATTATTTTCTTGCGCGAAAATATATTCATTTCATTCAGGAGGTAGCTTTTTTTCTACACATATAAGGCGTTTATTATATGTGTAGAAAAAAGCTACCTCCTATAAAATATTTGAAACATAAAAACCCTTGGTATTTAATTAGATTCTTACCAATAAAGATCTCCCTAGAAGTGTCCAGCATGGAAGTATCGACCGAGTTGTCGACAAACGACTCGTCAGACAGCGAAAGCGACGCGAACGAAGTCGACGTTTCGAAGTTGATCGAGTGCGCAGACTTGTCTAGGCTCGTCTTAGGCGATGATGTAAATATACTCGGCGTGGCCTGTTTGGCTGGAGTCCTGGAAATTAACCTTTAGTAAGTATACAATTGAATTGAACTTCTCTGCTGGACTGGGAGTAAAGAAAAAACATAGAATGCGTCCAGCTGCTTCTCTCCCCGAGCATGTCGTAAAAGTCGACTAAGGGATAGTATCCTCCAACATGATGAGATACAATAAGCAAGTATTCCCAAGGAGGGTTGACGTCAGGCAGGCGGCCGGTCATAACACATTAGCCAAAACTCTTACAGCATGATCCAAGGATCATGCTGTGCCGACCCCACATAGAGTGGGATGAGGGCAGGAAGATGAGATGACAATTGAATTGGATGGCACAAGCAAAGGCCCTATACCCAGAAGTGGGGAAAGACAGACTGTGGAGGAGGATGATGATGATAAAGTATAAAATTGATAAAACGCCTAATGGTCAATGCTGCCTGGATAGGTAACCAGAAGTAAACCGCAACGCAATAATTGACGGCCTCGGTGGCATGGCGGGCGATTGCTCGGCAAAAACGCAAGAGGCGCGGGTTCGATTCCCGCTGCGGAAGAAATGTTTGCATGATCTGTAAATATTTCTTCCGGGTTTGGGTGTTGTGGTATCATGGTACTCGTAGTTTCTGATACCCACGACACAGGGAATCCTAGTGTGGGCTCAGGACTATGTATGCGACTGGGTGTTATTATTTATTTATAATTAAATCAGTCGGCCGTTGGCAGTCCAAAGCGATTTATAGCCTTCCGACGCACACTAAGAAAGTGATGTACAAAGATTTGGGGGAGGGGGGAGGGGTCATGCCACAGATTATGCATTCCGGGAGGTGTAGAGGTTACCACGTCTGCTGGAGATGGATTACTCACCGGTTCGGCATGTTCCTCGCGTGATGTGTCGGCGAGTCCTTTTCCTCGGCTATCCGTGGCAGAGGGGGTTCTTCCTTGTCCTGAGGCGGTGGAGTGGGGGGCGCGGGGGGCGGGGCGCGCCATACTACGCCACGCCGCGGTCCCGCCGTGACTACGCCCGTGGACACCCCGCTCACGCCGCCGCAGCATAGCGGGGAGATGGAGCATTTCGACTCAGCAGACCGGGGGTGCAGTCTGTGTTAAGGAAGTTGGTTACATAAAAATGTATGTTTCATATGCTAAAGTTATTTGAAGCAAATCAACACCAAACGTTTAAAAGAAATATATTCCTTGAAATATTAACAATTTGTTAGAAAAAGAAATGACACAAAAGCATAATGTAAATGAATACAAGCAAGAAAATAATAGTAGCTAACCAAGTATACAACAATAAACAGCGATAAGAACACATAAATAATCATATCATTCTAGCACACAAACACAATTACAAACGGTTACCGGGAAGGATCTTAGCGATGACCTCTCTCTCTCTCTTATCCCCACCCTTTCGCCAAGCGCTCAAGATCCATGCCGGTAGGTATCAATCAAAATGTTTGATCTGGCATAATCGGTGATTCAAAAATAAGTTTTCCCAGACTACACTCGCTAGCAACTTATCATCTTCCTGCCCTTATCCCACTCTATGTGGGGTCGGCACAGCATGATCCTTGGATCATGCTGTAAGAGTTTGGCTAAGGTGTTTTATGACCGGCCGCCTGCCTGACGTCAACCCTCCTTGGGAATACTTGCTTATTGTATCTCATCATGTTGGAGAGGATACTATCCCTTAGTCGACTTTTACGACATGCTCGGGGAGAGAAGCAGCTGAACGCATTCTATGTTTTTACATACATTCGCTAGCAACTATAGCCAAAAATATGTTTTGAAGCATGTATGTCTCAGAATTCGAACGGGCACACCCCCTTCCCACCGATTCGTCTTGCCTCACCCGGCCCACGATTTGAGCACATGATAGTACGAGTAGGACAAGTTTTCATGCACATTTCACTAGCCTCCCACCCGCAGCTTCTTGTATAAAAATATGTATTCAAAGCTCCAGTAAAATCCATTCAGCTGTGACGGAGATCAATGAGAACAAACACACAAACAAACAAACAAACAAACAAACAAACACACACACACACACACACAACTACAATCGCTAGCAAGTCCATACTTGGCAAACTCACTGTAGACGTTTGTGTAAAAGTAGTTGAAGCGTAAGCTGCAAGTGAGGTGACATAAAGGCGTGGTGCGTGTGTACCTGTCGGGCGAGAGCGCTCGTCTCAACAGCGGCGAGGCGGGGTCGCGCCGCGGCCACGCCCGCCGGCACTCGCGCCCCGCCAGCGGGGACGGACTGCGGGCCTCCACGCGACTATGCAAATGAGTGATAGTGGGACTATTGTACCAAACTGACACAAACTTACACACGACTTCATTATTAGACACTGGCTGGCAGTGCGTCGGCCTATCACAAGCCTGGTGTCTCAATTTACCTAATGTTATTTGCAGGTTTTATTTTTAAGTAGGTTTTAACACAATACGGATGATCCATGGTCTGCATTGAACGCATTTTATTTATTTATTTCATTATTATTCAAACTGCGTTCAACTTTATGCATGGTTTCTACATATATAATATCACGCACATATCCCTAATGGAATGGGCAGAGCAGTAATCGTAAGAAAACTTGTAGCCACTCCTAATTTAAAGTCCCAAGATGGATATGGTGAACCATGGTGACAAGTGACCAGCTCATATCGCCCTATATAATGGTCTATCATGTTGGAGATGATACTATCCCTTTCGTACTTTTACGACATGCTCGGGGAGAGAAGCGGCTGGACGCATTCTATGTTTTTTTACTCCCAGTACAGTAGAGAAGTAGTTTGATTTTGAACTGATATGAGCTGTTCAGAGTTGTAGCTTCCAGAAGTTATGAAACGGAGTAAGGCGGAGGCCATACAACAAAGCAAAAGATTGTAATAAACTGTTTCCTCATAGCATATAAAAAAAACAATAAACTTCACAAACTCAATTCTGTTTGTACGGGTAATCCTTTGTTTGGGTCAGTTTCGTGTGCGTACAGACAAGAGTTAGGACAGACAGACACAGTATGACGCTTATGGTAACATATACATTGATACAATGTTAGACACAAGTGTATGACAATGCAGACGCTGAAATTGTTAGTAAACTTTTGGTTTTTATGGAATAAGATAGACAAAAAGTTTAATAGACGAATTGCTGCTAATTCGTATTTCCTTCTAGATAACCTTTGTAGATAGAACATTAAGGCCAAAATCTAATATAGATAAATAATTGTGGACATTCACACAGCGCCATCTAGCCCCAAACTAAGCATAGCTTGTACTATGGGAACCAGATGGCTGATAAAATACTTATATACTTTTGTTTGTAAACACATACTTGTAATACATAATACTACAATACCGGACACGAAAAAAATATTTGCAGAACATACAAACATTTCTCCCTTGCAGGAATCGAACCCGCGCATCTTGCGTTTCAGCCGAGCACTCGCCCGCCACGCCATCAAGGTCGTCTTGCATACGGTACTTGCAAGCAAGCCTTCAACTTCATTTATGTACCTGGTGGGTGACTGCGGCTGGGGCTGCGGGGAGGGCGAGGGGGTGCGCGCGAGTGGGGACAGCGGCATGTGCTGAAGGGACGCGCGGCGGACCTCCGCCCCGCCCGCCACCAGCTTGTGCTTCAGACCGTGGAGGGAAGACGGCCTGGAAATTAATCATTTATATTCTTATAACATATTTATATAACACTGTATTATCACGCCCACTATTGGGTGGGCAGATCCACAGTTTGCATTTATAATATTAGTAGGATTTTTATAGTGATAGTCGGATGAGTCTGATGAGCATTGGTGGTCTAGTTGGTAGTGACCCCGCCTTCAGATCCTAAGGACGAGGGTTCAAATCCAATCGTGTACCAATGGATTTTTTCTGTGTGAAAAAATTATGTGCGCTATACCAGTACTCTCAAACGGTGAAGAAAAAATCGTGAGCTGAAACCCGCGGCTTAGTCAGCTCCGCACGTATAGACCATGTCTTTCCTGTAGACAAGGCCGACTAAGCTGAGAGGATGGTATGGCACTACAGCGTCCCGTTTGTGAAGGTAAAAAGTTGCCTCCTGACGCTGTATAAATCATCTACTATAGATGGTTAAAGGCCTTAGTCGGATGAGTACTAGCCGTTGGTAATGCGTAGTGGTGCTATGTGCGGGACTGTCGGCGGCGGGCGATGGCGCCGGCGATGGCGAGGACGCACACTCTCCCATTGACACCATCTGCAAGAGCAAAAACAGTACATTACCGCCCACGCCGGTAAATAAACCAACCCCCATCAGGGATACGGCCGTGACAATATATATGTATGTAAATAAAGTTTTTAGAGCACTGGTGGTCTAATTGGTAGTGACCCCGCCTTCCGATCCTAAGTGGGTTCAAATCCGGTAGTGTACCAATGGATTTTTCTGTGCGAAAAATTTATGTGCGCTACACCAGTTCTCTCAAAAGGTGAAGGAAAACATCGTGAGGAAATACGCGGCTTAATCAACTCGGCACGTATTGACCATGCCTTTCCTGTGGACAAGGTCGACTAAGCTGAGAGGATGGAATAGGTGCGTGATTTTAGGGAATAAAAAAAATTGACTTTGACTTTGAGTATTTTATACAATACAATACAGATTAACTCTAGTGTGGGTACCAAAGCTAATCATTAAGTTACAGTTACCTCAGTAAAACAGTAATAGCAGCCTAATCATTTAGTTATAACCCTAATCATTAAGCTAATTTTTTAGTTGAAGTTTAAATTAAATTAGTACCTATTTACACCTATATTTCTGATTTTGCTTGAATATTTTTTTTCATACATTTTTTTATCTAAATGTTTATATAGAAACTGGGTCATTTTATAGAATTTTTCAACATACATTTTATTCAAATATAAATAAATAAATAAATATTTGTGGACATTTCACACAGCGCCATCTAGCCCCAAACTAAGCAAAGCTTGTACTATGGGAACCAGATAGCTGATAGAATACTTATATACTTTTTTTTGTAAATAAATACTTATAATACATAATACTACAACACCCAGACCCGGAAGAAATATTTGCAGAACATACAAACATTTCTCCCGTAGCGGGAATCGAACCCGCGCCTCTTGCGTCTCAGCCAAGCACTCGCCCGCCACGCCACCGAGGTCGTCAAAATATAATTTATTGTATGATTCCTTAACACTGCGTACTGTACATGTTATTTACCTGGTGCATCTCCTGCGAGGCTCGCTTGGTGGAGATCCTCCTGAAGAGGGAGCAACGTCGGCGGGGGCGCGGGCGGGGAGGGGCGGAGGCACGTCTGCCGCAGCCCACCCGCCTTCTGCCTCCAGCCTGGAACATATAAATAAATATTTGTGGACATTTCACACAGCGCCATCTAGCCCCAAACTAAGCAAAGCTTGTACTACGGACACCAGATGGCTGATATAATACTTTTTTTTTGTAAATACTACAACACCCAGACCTGGAAGAAATATTTGCAGAACATACAAACATTTCTACCGAAGCGGGAATCGAGTCCGCGCCTCTTGCGTCTCAGCCGAGCATTCGCCCGCCACGCCATCGAGGTCATCTTGCATACGATACTTGATAGATAAAAAATTCTTTATTGCACACAAGAAAACATGTACATAGGCGAACTTAACGCTAATTAGCATTTTCTTCCAGCTAACCTTTGTGTAGTTTGGAGAAAAAGTGGAGGCAGTGCATTGTAGAAAAAGTTAAAAAAAAAATATTATACATAAATAAATACAAATAATATTTACCTAATATATATAACGGGGAACCCTCGGAGTTCCTGGGAAGAGTGACTTCAGCATGGCTGACGTCACTACTTCCATCACTAGGCTCACTCATTGCAAATAACGACAAACACTTGTTTTAATCCTAATATTTTATTATTTTAACCACAGAATCTTAAAAGTAATTATAAAATAACAAGTACTCACAGGGTTTTATTTCACAACACTTATTTTTAAAGTCCACTTGCTTTCACCAAGGCTCGAACAGTAATGTCTTCGCCTCATCCAACATAACGAAATGAACATTGCGTCACTAACAATTTAACATTCAAAATAATCTTTTTAAAAAATCCTAGACAACCAGTTTTAATCCGTAAATTCTTAAAAATAATTTTAAGAGTTATTTTAACCGGACAGTTATTTTATTTGCGGTCGGAACCTTAATTTCCGCCGGCAAACAAGTTAAATCGACATTCGTTTCAAATTAACCTAATACAAAAATCTCTAAAGTTAACTCTAATTTTCGACAAATCAAATTAACAATTAACAACAGGTTAAGTTATTTTAAAACCCTCGGTTACTTAATTTCTAATACTAACTTCCTGTTTTCAATTGATAATCTTTTAAACTACTCTGAATCTTTGACAAATAATTATTTACATGAACTCTAGTCAATTATAAATCAACCTAATTTTAATCTGAATATTTCTAATGTAATTTAAGCAATTAAATGATAATAAAAATCAACGTATGACTAATATTTAGTCTTTGCGCCGACACGGCCATTCTGCGAGACGGTGCGTGCCCTGCACCAGTCGCGGTTCTGAAAGAAGAAACAATATCTGAGCTAGGTATCCATTCATAGGAGACACTAGCTGATAACTTTGTTTATAATAATGATAAGCATGTAATTAGTTTCAACAATAAACCTTGCTATTTTAGGTAAGTAGTTTTATAGTTATGGATTTAACAAAGTTGTCAGCTATGTTTAGGTGATCATAACATTTGTAGTAATAAAGTTCTTAGTTCAACATAGTAAATAAACTAAGTAAGAACGAAGATGCAGCTATTTCTGTACGCAAGGAAATGAGCAAATTTTGTTTTATAGTAGTGCTAGTGCTCCACGCATTGCACAAGTTTTTACTTTAATGTGACAATGCAAATGCTCCACGCACAATGCATGATTTATTATCGTAGATAAGGATGATGCTGTGGCGCTGAGCGGTCCTGTACGCCGTGGTCCACAGGGGCTCTAAAGGACTTGGAAAGGGCGATGCTGGGGCCTAGGTCTTATTTTGACCGTGGTCCCCAGAGGCTCTAAAAAGAAAATGCTACTTAGCTTTTTTTTTTATTTCTTAAATGCTACTTAGCTTTTTTTTTTATAGCTCATAGGCAATTGAGGCTGTGGCGCTGAGCGGTCCTGTGCGCCGTGGTCCACAGGGGTCCTAAAGGATTAAGGAAGGTCGATGCTGGGGCCTAGGCCTTATTGTTTTTGACCGTGGTCCCCAGTGGCTCTGAAAATGACTAGTGGTAGGGAAATCTATGATGAATATGGCTTGTACAGTTATACTATTTCAGCCCATCATCATCCAGGCAGAAATAAGCTTCGAACTCAGATTCCTTTTGTCGTGGATATCGGGCACAAGTATCATGATACCACAACACTCGGACCCTGAAGAAATATTTCAAAACATTTAACAATTTCTTCCGCAGCAAGAATAGAACTTGCACCTCAGCTGGGTACTGGTCCGTTGTGCCCCAGGGATAATTTATCAAGATCCAAAGTAGAAATAGAATAGAAGGAACTAACCGGTTTATTTAGGCATCCAGCAAATCTGCAGCTTGCGATGTAGACGGCAGCGGCTCGTTCGATGTATTGGCGACTGTAGTAGGCTGGGATATCGCCTGATGATTGGAGTCCATTGACACTTCATCAGCTAGTCGAGACGTCGTTTGTTGTTGAGGGTCACCCTCAAAGCTCGCCGACACGGTTTCTTGATCTCCTGGTTGCGGAGCTCGACGGAGCTGATCGTGAGCCACCTTACGCGGACGACCTCTGCCATTCACACGTTTCACCATGTACCGATCATTGTCAAGTATTCTGTGGATCTCATATGGTTCACTGTATTTGAGGTCAAGAGAAGTTTGATTCCTCGGATTATTTTTAATGAGTACATAGTCCCCCTTCTTAAAAGGACGCATCTTTGCTTTGGTCTTGTCAAATCTTTGCTTGTCATACTCAGCAGCAGCGGCCATTTTCTGTTGTACGTGCTGTTCGAGCAAGTCAAAATTAACAGACTCCTCATCGATGTTCACCAGTTGTAAGAGTTCGGGTGGCACGCAATGTTGGCGTCGTGTTAAAAGAGTAAGTGGTGCAACTCCTGTTATTCTGTGTGGAGTGCAGTTGAATGACAGCTGCAAAGCTTCTAACGCCGACTGCCAATTTTCAGTGTCATAATTTTTAATCATTGTGAGCGCATTTTTTAATGTACCCATAACTCTTTCCACTTGGCCATTTGCTCGGCTTACTCCTGGCGCTATCGAGTGTACATTGATACCAAAACGATCACAATAGGCTTTGAACTCACCAAGAAATTCACGACCACCATCCACCACGATCTGTACTGGAGTTCCAAACAAGTGAACAAGGCGTTTAAGCGCTGCGAGACTGCTGCTTTGACTCTTGTCATTGGAGTAACTAAGCAATAGGTATTTGGTAAATGCGTCGATAGCAACAATGACGTACTCATCTTGTCCTTCGGAATTCTTTGTACCAAGCTTGCCTGTGATATCCATGTGGACGACTTGAAACGCTGCAGTAGGTTTTTGAATCGGGTGAAGTTGAGCTTGGACGATACCTGACGGCCCTTTAGAGGTTTTACATATGATGCAATTGTCAACAAACCTTCTGACGATTGTACTCATTCTCTCAAACCAGTATGACTCTCTCAGCTTTTGCAGGGTCTTCTCCCATCCTGGATGCTGCAGCGACGTATGAAAAGAGTTTATCAAACTCCACTGGAATGACTTTGGTGCTACAGGTAGTTTATGCATACCTAGTACAGGATCAGCAAACACTTTCTTCAATAATCCTTCTTCAAGGACATACCCTGCTGCTGGATTGTCGGTGGACATGCTGTCTATCAATGGGCGAAGATCATCATCGCGTCGCTGCTCAATTTGTAGCCATTCTTTATCTCTAGTAATAATGTTTACCGAGATCTCACCATATGGGTTTCTACTAAAAAAATCCGCGTGCTGGAGTCTCTCACCTTTTCTATACTCGACCTCAAAATCATAATTCTGCAGAAAAGCCCACCACCGGTGGATTCGAGGCAGCAAGTCCTTTTTGTGCTTAGATGCCTTCAACGCATTACAATCAGTTATCACCTTGAATTTTCGACCGTAGAGATAGTGTCGAAAATGCTTTATGGCCCTCACCACCGCCAAGGTCTCGAGCTCGTACGAGTGGTAGCGGCTCTCGGCGTCAGTGGTGCGCTGGCTCATATACGCGACTGGATGCTGGCGGGTGCCGATGGTCTGGACCAGCACCGCTCCATAGCCGAGGCTGCTTGCGTCAGTGTAGAGCTCGATCGGTGCATTTTCCTGGAATAGCATAAGGGTAGGCGCAGTAGACAAATGTTGTATAATGCGATTCCGAGCCTCGTCGTGTCTTTCGTTCCATTCCCATTTAGAGTCTTTTTTTGTCAGTTCGTAAAGAGGTACCATGACTCGCGAGAAATCGGGAATAAAACGTCTAAAGTACCCGGCGAGACCATTAAACTGCCTAACTTGTTTGGCTGTTTTTGGTATAGGTGCCTTCGTTAAAGCCTCCACTTTTCCTGGGCTTAATCGATACGGTCTACGCTCAACACACTTGTTAGGGTCTTTTAAACGTATCTCAAGTTCACCTGTATTGACTCGTGTGTGAGGGTAGCCGCGGACAAACAGATGTTCAAACTTGTTCAATAGTATTTTTAACTCATTAGTTTGATCATCATTGGTTAGATCGCAATTTATTTGGTCGAATTTCTCGCTTTGTGATCGCATGTGGTACACCACCGGTTGTCGAACCAATTTGGCACCCTGAGAGTTTACCAATACACTCAAGTTTGTTTTCTCTACTAAATTCATGCCTATTAAGAGGTCTGAACCTACTTCGTAGTCCGGGACCACATGGAACTGAAGTTCCACACTTAGATCGTCAATAACACAAACCGTAGTTAGTGTTGATAGTGAAACTACCGTAAATTGACCTATCCCCTTCAAATAACTGACAACATGTTTTCGTTGTCCGGGCAACTTTGCTGCTAATGATTCGCGTATCACTGAACATTCCGCCCCGCTATCAAAAAGTGCCGTTAATTTGAAGTTACCTATCGTCACCGGAATAGAGTTTAATTTAGGCAAACCCACGCAATTAACGTTGTTCACTATCGCACGCTCACGCTTGTAGCATGTTTCATAAGTGTGACCTTCTCTAGAGCAAAAAGTGCAAGTTGGTTTGCTAGAGTTCTGTGAAGCAGTTTTAGAGTCCTGATTCCGCATTTTAGAGTTTTCTGATTGATCGCGGTACCTACAATTGCGTGTGTCATGGCCAGGCTTTTTGCATATTTGGCAAAATAGAGAATTCCTATCATTGAATCGAGGTCGCTTTGATGAGACTTGCTGTGCATTGGATGAACCAGATAGAGGTCGCTTAACACGTTTAATGGAGGATGCCACTGAAATTAATTCTGGTACAGATGTGGCACGGACATTTAACAATTCGATTCTCAATCGCTCATCCCCTATACATCCAATCACAGCTTCAACGGCATCATCATCAGAAAGTTTATCTTTGGTGATACGTCGCCATAGCACCCAAGCCTGGGATAAGAACTGCGCAATATCCTGGGTATTATCATAAACGTGTCCTCGAAAGCGAACAATATCTCGCGAATATCTATTCTCAGGTTCGAAAGTTGTTATCAGAACCTCACGCAATTCCTGCCACGTGGCAGTTGAAACCAGCCAATTGTCAACCCATAACTTTGCGCGACCTTTAAGTAAACTACCCACTTTCATTCTAATGTCATAGTCACTCAGGTTATAAGTTTCCATAGCTGTGGTCACATGCTGACACCACTCTCTTACACCAATGTTTGCGTCCGGATCGTATGATGGCAAAAATACCTCAGTAATTTTTACCTTAGAATCAGGTTGTTTCGTTATACGATCGGTCATGTGTTTCATCATTTGCAACATCTGAGTAAAAAACTCCGCGGGTACACCGCTAACAGAAGGGTTACTTTCAGTATTTGAACCAGATGGTCGAGAAGCGGGTGGGCATCCCACTTCTGATAACGGGGAACCCTCGGAGTTCCTGGGAAGAGTGACTTCAGCATGGCTGACGTCACTACTTCCATCACTAGGCTCACTCATTGCAAATAACGACAAACACTTGTTTTAATCCTAATATTTTATTATTTTAACCACAGAATCTTAAAAGTAATTATAAAATAACAAGTACTCACAGGGTTTTATTTCACAGCACTTATTTTTAAAGTCCACTTGCTTTCACCAAGGCTCGAACAGTAATGTCTTCGCCTCATCCAACATAACGAAATGAACATTGCGTCACTAACAATTTAACATTCAAAATAATCTTTTTAAAAAATCCTAGACAACCAGTTTTAATCCGTAAATTCTTAAAAATAATTTTAAGAGTTATTTTAACCGGACAGTTATTTTATTTGCGGTCGGAACCTTAATTTCCGCCGGCAAACAAGTTAAATCGACATTCGTTTCAAATTAACCTAATACAAAAATCTCTAAAGTTAACTCTAATTTTCGACAAATCAAATTAACAATTAACAACAGGTTAAGTTATTTTAAAACCCTCGGTTACTTAATTTCTAATACTAACTTCCTGTTTTCAATTGATAATCTTTTAAACTACTCTGAATCTTTGACAAATAATTATTTACATGAACTCTAGTCAATTATAAATCAACCTAATTTTAATCTGAATATTTCTAATGTAATTTAAGCAATTAAATGATAATAAAAATCAACGTATGACTAATATTTAGTCTTTGCGCCGACATATAACATATATACAAAAATACCTGCAGGTGCTCAATTTTGATGACTGTTTGATACTTGCATGTAGCAAGCCTTGTATCTACTTGCCGTTGTTACCTGTATAGCGATCAGTTCAATGTACCTGTATGGTGGTCTGGTCCAGCGGCGTGGCCCTCAGGGTCGCGTGAGGAGCCGCCAGCAGTAACCTCAGAACTTGCGTGTGCAGTAACCCCTGTACGGATTCGCCGTTGAGCTGAGTTATGAGGTCGCCAGCTCGGAGACCCGCCGCCCAAGCCGCGCCCTGCTCGCTCACCGCCTGGGAAAGTAGCTTATATTGTGAGGAGGTAAGGTTCAAAATCAATTGCAACGCACTCGCTAACCGCCTGCGGAAATTAGTCAATGTCAGGGGATAAGGTAAGTGAACTGTTACAATTTCGAACGCAGCTTACGTGGTCGTTCGGCACCTGCGAAAATTAATCCTACTTATATTATAAATGCAATAGTTTGTGAGGATGTTTGGATGTTTGTGCCTCAATCACACCTTAACGACTGAACGGATTTGAATGAAGTCCCACCCCAATAGGGATACAGGCGTATTTATGTATAACTTTTGAGTTTTTATTTAAAAGGTTCATATATTTTTTTTCTCATCCAGCCTAGTAAATTAAATTAAATATTAGTGGACATTCACACAGCGCGATCTAGCCCCAAACTAAGCAATGCTTGTACTATGAGAACTCAATGGCTGATATAATACTTATATACTTTTTTACTTACAATACATAATAGCTACAACACCCGGAAAAAATATTTGCAGAACATACAAACATTTCTCCCGCAGTGGGAATCAAACTCGCGCCTATTGCGTCTCAGCCGAGCACTAGCCCGCCACGCCACCCAGGCCATCGTGGTATGGGTATTATGAGAAATTTATGTTGAAAATATGTGAAAGAATCATTCTGTACTATTTTTTGATTTTACGCTAGCACAGCACACTTGTTCTTTCAAACCAAATGGTGACGAAATAGTTTTAAGTGCGCCTCCAAGAAGCTCAATTTGTGTATGTTAATATGAGCTAGTGTCAGTGGAACTCTAGTGACGGAGATTTTAAGCCGCCTAAAGGCCTCCGTCATGGCTTAACGACTTAAAAGCCGGGACCAACTGTTTACCGTGCCCTCCGAAGCACGGAAGCGCTCAGCTCTTAATGCCACTTACGGTCACCCATCCCTCCATTCGTACACTAGCTCCGTACGTACTATACAAGGTGCTTACCGATACTAGATGATGCATGGTGTAGTAATCAGTATCGCCGTAGTACACCCGCACCGTGTGGATAGTGAACCCGAACCCGCCGGGGCCGCGTCTCACCACGATCGGGGGCTTCGACGTTTGGATCAACCTGTAACGAACACATTTAGATAGTAAATAAATAAATAACACCCAACAGTTACATACATAGTCCTGAGCCCACACTAGGATTCCCTGTGTCGTGGGTATCAGAAACTACGAGTACCATGGTACAACAACACCCAGACCTGGAAGAAATATTTGCAGAACATGCAAACATTTCTTCCGCAGCGGGAATCGAACCCGCGCCTCTTGCGTCTCTGCCGAGCAATCGCCCGCCACGCCACCGAGGGCGTCAAAAATACATTTGCGGAAGCTATTTAGGTACAACACGATTTTAGTAGTAACACAGCTTTGAGTTATAAGTTAATAATAAAAAAAGTTTTTTTTTTCTATAAGAAAATAAAAAGTTTCATCAACATCTCACTTATGTGACAATTTTTTCTTCACCAAAGTCAAAATCAAAGTAAAAAAAATTTATCACTCAAAACCACGGGGATCATTTGGACACGTCTTAAATCTACGTTGCACCGTTATCTGTATACAGGGTGGGGCAAAATTTTACCTCATTGAGCTGTCTTTTTTTTTTTGTAGTTTGAAGGTTTTGTTCTTAGGAAACTATAGGTTTTAAAAATGTACGGACAGCCTAAAAAATTACATTTGTCGAAAAACTAGTCTCAAACGACTCTATTTCCCAACAGGAACATTTTTCTCAAAGTAACTTACCAAATCAAATCGTAAGATTTAGTAAAAAATTTAAAGTTTTCTACACAATTTCTCAATGATCAAAAGGCACCACCAAGTACTTTACAAACACATTATCTTCATTTTGTTAATTCTAGCTATCTAATTTGTAAGATGTGCAATAAAGTGTTTTCATTCATTCATTCATTCATTCAAATATATTGTTTTACTCACGGAGCTTAATCGCTCAATGAAAAAGTCCAATATAAACTTACGAGTGATTCGGCAGCGCGAAGGGCGAGGGGGGGTCGCGGCAGGGGGAGGAGTCTCTAGATGAATTCGTAGAGGAAGTATTCCCGGCGCAAGGCGAACCCGCGCCCGCGCTCAGTGTGCTATCATCCGCTGAAAAACACAAACATTCAGTACACAACTTCAGATTTAAGATATTTATCTCCCATAAGAATTTATATTCACTTAGGTACATGAGAAAACTTAAATTTAGATTTTACAGAGGGCTAATAAATGAGTTACAGTTACGCAGACTATTAAGTAGGTACTGACAATAACTAAGGTAGTACAGTACTAATAATAAATAACTAACATAGGTTAATGTAATTTAACAAAACAAAAATAGTGTAGTGGGTAGGTTTGTAAAACATCACAAGTACAAGATCAAACCGAGCGCAGTTGAGATAACAAAAGCAGTACGGAACAATTTACACGGATCGGCGAGAACTAGATGTGAGAACTTGTCGCTTTGCTCGCCTTCTCTGAACTTAATATAGTATAGTATAAATGTTGTATAATATTTAATCGATTGTTCAATCGATTGTTCATTCGATTGTCCATTCGATTATTCGTTCGATTGTTCATTCGATTGTTCATCCGATTGTCCATTCAATTGTTCATTCGATTGTCCATTTTGTTCACCATATTTTAGGATTTTAAATCAGAAGTGGCTACAAGTCTTCTTATGTTTACTTGTGGCTCCGCCTACCCCATTAGCGATAAGGGCGTCATAATATGTATGTATGTGTGTTGTAAAATAAATTATATTCTATTCTAATGATAGAGCGAACCGTTCGCTGTCAGAAAGTGCACTGAGTAGGTAAACCGCGCGATTCATTCCGTGCGACCAACATCGAAACTGCTGGCTGTTCATTAAGTAGCGAACATCTTATTTCCAAAACAGATGGATACCTGGATGTATAACCAGCGAAAGTCCAGAAGTGCTAGCCGATCGCCTCATGGACTTGGCGATGAGCGTTGGCTTGCTCTTATCCGGCTTGTCGGCGCGATCCGGCCGGTCGAGACTCTTGTGGAGCTCCAGCATCCGCGGGGCTTCGTCCCGAGACGCTAGCTCGCTTCTGGGGATACATATAAACTTTATTATTGAATGTTCACAATGCTAAGCTGTTTACATAGTCATGGTACGTGCCTACGTCAAGCTTCTATTCCCAAATCCGGCGTCCGAAGACGATAGTCAAAGGTCGGAATAAGGATAATGGAGCTCAAGTTGAACTGGGCAGGAGATAGTACGCTAATTCGTAATATGCAATTCAAAGCACGTAAAAACGCCATCAACGACACGTCGTCGTTTCACTGTGAAACATGTTACTTACGGCTTGTGTCTTTGTAACATGTTTCTTACGACTTGTGTCTGTGTGAGACATGTTACTTACAGCTTGTACGAGTAACTGTGTGAGACAATACTTACGGCTAGTGTCTGTGTGAGACATGTTACTTATGGCGTGTCTGTGGAAGACATGTTACTTGCGGCTTGTGTCTGAGTGAGACATGTTACTTACAGCTTGTATCTATGTGAGACATGTTACTTACGGCTACTGTCCTTGTGAGATATGTTACTCATGGCTTATGTCTTTGTGACATGTTACTCACGGCTTGTGTCTTTGTGACATGTTACTTACGGCTAGTGTCTGTGTGAGACATGTTACTTACGGCTTGAATCTGTGTGAGACATGTTACTCACGGCTTGTGTCTTTGTGACATGTTACTTACGGCTTGTGTCTGTGTGGGTGCGGGTGCGCCAGAAGCGAGGGCTGCAGCGGGGGGAGGGGGCGCAGAGGGCGACGCCGCGCCATCGGCGACACGTCGTCGCTATCGGTCTGTGAAGACTCCGCTGTAGATGCACTACCTCCCATTATCTGTAACAATAAACATAGATAAATATTGCTAGTTTTTACACACAGCGCCACCTAATCTCAAACTAAGCAAGATTTGCGCTGTGGGAGCCAGGTGACTGATAGAATGCATACTTTTTTTGTAAATGTACCTTATTTACGCATTAAACTTTCAAGGACCAACAGGCTAATGCACAAACATAAATATTTAAACACTAGTTGTCCCGCGCGGTTGAAAACAACCAAGTTTTATATAAGTTCGAAAATAGTTTATTTGTGACTTACCGGACATTTAGGGTGATGCAATGGCGCAGTGGGTGTCGTCGGTGGGCCGGCGCTGTCCGGAGTGCCAGGCCAGCTGTCCGTACTCTGTACATGCACAAACGATCATAAAAATTTGATCTTACAATTATAAGTCCAAGAGATGTGTTATAGGATATACAAATTTAAAAGTTTCACGTGTTATGAAGTTATGAAGCACTAAAGTGTGTTGTGGTGGTCTAGTACTACTAGACTAGCGGCTCCACATACCGATCCTGGGGTCGTCGGTTCAAATCCAGCCGTGCACCAAAGGATTTTTCTGTTCAAAAAATTTATATGTGGTATCCCAGTACTCTTTCATGAGGAAACTGGCATGTCGTAGAAGCTCGAAAGGAGTCTGTGAGGTGGACTTTAAATCCTTCACCAGACTGGTATGAAAGACGACTAGTAGTAGAAAGAAAGAAATAACATGTATTTTGCACACACAAAGAAAACAAATTACAAGCGGAAAAAGGACTAAAAAAAGGGTACAGAAAAGAGAGAGAGAGAACTACCAACAGCGACAAAAAAAAAGTACCCAAATTACTAAACCTAGTCTAAACTAATCCAAAACTACAACTCATAACATTTAACTGTTTACGCCTCTAATCTTTTCCGCGAACGAAGTGGCCAAAAGGGTTGATTCTCAGCATATGCTACTTCCAGGTTTAACTGGAAGTAGCGCTGGTTTTCGGAATAAACCCTCAGTAGTAGTGCGGTTATTGTAGTTGACGTCAGGCAGGCGGCCGGTCATAAAACATCTTAGCCAAAACTCTTACAGCACGATCCAAGGATCCAAGGATCATGGTGTGCCGACCCCACATAGAGTGGGATAAGGGCAGGAAGATGATAATGATGAGTAGTGGGGTTGTTGTGTAGTTACCCTGGAGTCGTGGTCGTGACAGGAGTGCTGCGTGTGGCGGCGCCACTGCGGCGAGGTGCTGGAGAAGGCCGCGAAGACTCCGCCCTCGTCCGGCGCCGCCTCCGCCTCGCCCGCCTCGTCCGTGTCCACCTCGCTGTGGTTGTAGCGGTCGCACCGGCCTGAAACACCCCTTACATTCAGACATCACACTTATAATATAACACTTGTGTTATAACATCGCTTTGGATCGCATTTTCTGTTATGGTGTTGTAATTGTTGTTGAATAAATAAA